>BSBM01000230.1:3626500-5006000 GCA_027924585.1 Larix kaempferi
GACAGAGAGCAGACGAAGAGCACATAGAGCATTTAGGGTTTTGAGAGTCGAGGTCTAAAATCGAACCAGGCGGCTAGGGTTCTTCCCTAGTTTCCTTCCCCCATTCTACATGGCCTATGGATTCAGTTGACCAAGGCGATTTAACTAGTTTTTTTCTCACAGAGTGGAGACAACCCTTGCACGACGACTCGTTGTGAGGTGGTTTTGGTCTTTTTGTGGTGGGGACGACGATTTTAGTGGAGTGGAGGCCCTCTCGACTTGAAGTGTGGCGAGGCAGTGGAGCTTGGGATCCCGGGAGAGGCTCTGGAATGCCTTCGTAGCTGCTCGGTGGTTCAACCCTATGCTCCCAACGATCAGTTTCCCTGGGTAGATTCGGTGGAGGTGTCTGCTTCATGAATTCGGTGTCTCAATTCACTTTGATGCGGTGGCTTTTTTTGGTTCCTGCGGTTGGTCTTCTTGGCATATGCGGCATGGTTAATAGTCCATATCCAGTTTTATTGAAATGTTTGGATTTCCATTGGCCTATTTTCTGTTACTATGCTCTCTAGAGCAATTTTTGTATCGATGCTGTTATCACACAACTTGTAGTTATCCCAAAAGGTGATCCTATCCAAGATGGTAGAGGAGTTGGACAACTAAAGAGGTGACCCAAGAGATGCCACGGTTCCCAATGAAATTGAGTGTCACGCTAACCGAGGCACTTTTCACTTTAGATCTAGCCTAAGCAATACCAAGGGGGAGACCCTAGCTAAACTATGAAGGCTAGCGAACCTACTCATGACCTCCTAGGGAAATGTGAAAGATAAAAAGGAGAAGATCAAGAGTGGATAGTTCTAGTTCTAGGATTAATAAGTGTACCTAATGAGTTAGGGCTTGGTTGAAGAGGCTTATGAGATGGACAAATGTTCAACCAAAGAATGATTAGGCCACTTATGGGTTAAGATTAGTAGATCTAAATGGATTTAATGCCAAGTAGAAAGACCCAATTGCAGCCCACCCTTAAAATATGGAAAATGGTTAAAATGGGGCCCACAAGGTGAAGATCAAAGTGGAATGGCACTAGGGGGTTTTCTATTCAATGGATCTATAGATTTGAAAATGAACAAGCAATACCCACGATGTGGATCTAGCAAAATCCCACCTACCCAACAAGTGCGACCTCCCTTGGAGAGGCCCAGTGCCTTAAATGAGGGGGTAAATGGAGTTGGATGCCCACCAAGCTTTAGATCCAATATTTATTAATTATTATAGAGGTGGGTTTTAATTATTATGCCCAAGCAATTGCTAGATCTCATCGAATCTAAAAAAATAAAAAAATGAGAGTTTTGAGATATGAGGGTTTGACATCTAGAGAACAAATGGATAAGTTAGAAGAATAAAATACGTACCTCTTGAGCGTACCTAGATAAAGAGAATGGATGCTGATTATGATGAGGATTACTTCCACAAAGATCAAATGAAATACTTGGTAGTTTCTCTTGCCCACACGATTTGCCCAAGTCCACTAGTGCGTCCCTCTCTTCCTACAAAACCAAGGAGACAAAGCTCAATTAGCAAACAACAATGAGGGTAGATGCAAGTAAGAAGAAAATGATAGAGAATAATTGGTACAAAGAAAAAATCACTCCCTGTTTGAACCAAGATTTGATAGAAGCTTGCAGGGTAGCCTCCCCACCAATGCGCACTCCTCCAAATCATCCTCTTGCCCTGCAAATCGATATAGTGGAACAAAAATACAAAATAACTACCAATATCCCTCAGTGCAATGGAAAAGCATTTACAATCATCATAGCCTAAACATCCATCTCAAGATCCAAGCATGTACTCAAAAGATATTTCTTGTATTCCAATAACCAAGAGCCAAAAATCTATAGATGCCTTTACAATAGGGGGGCCTCTTCCTTAAATAGGAGGAGAGAGACCAAAACCCTAACCACTTTTTAAATGAGTGGTGGAGATCAAAAGATAAAAACAATACAATCAACGACTAAGATGAGCCGGTACAATATAACATGGATCCACTCAATAAAAGAAGCCCTAGGGGGGTGCGCACCACATAAAAGTGACTAAAACATAAGTGTGCCACATAAGATGACAATTAAAAGTGACTAAGAGCACATGGTGGGGATAGGAGGCTTTATTATCCTTCACTAGCATCACCCCATGGCACAATGATATAACATATGACTCGATAACATGTCCAAGTGAACAAATGATCAAATCTTGACCCCCTCAACTGAGAGAAGAATGTATCAAATGACAACTCAGAGACTGTGTGGACCCCACTGAATGCTACAAGCTGATATGGAAAGAGTGGGATACATCATAGGTGACCTTTGAACATACCTCATGCCAAAACCTTTCCTCAATAGCCCAAATCGATTTCCTTAATGACCTTTTTATTCCAGTTTTATTCCACTTGAAAAACCATCAAAATGCCTGAAACCCACTGCCGGATGCCCGGGCACAAAATCTGACTATACCATCATGTCTGGAGAGGGGGGGTAACATGGTAATAACAAGTGGCTAGACCACCCCTCTCCTCTGTAGCAAGCTCAAGACAACTGTTGGACAAGCCATTTCTGCATGGCAAAACTAACCAAAAGTGGAAATATGCTAATATCATCTCCGAGAGTGCCTGAAACTGATAACTGAGTGTCTCAATAGACTCAGAAGGTCCAAATATAGTAGAGATGAGTACCCATATACACTGTGGCAACCTGTAAGATCATCTGTAGCCTCAGCCATACCCGAACAATAATAATATAATGGTTTGGAAATAATAATAACCAATAAAAAAGTGCATCAACCATCATCTGAAACCTGTGTCCACTGTATGGAGCCATCAAAGGTGTATCAAAGGACCATAAATCAACATCATACATCATCACTGGTCCAACTCATCACGGATCCCAAGGTTGACCAGGTCAAACTGAGTTTGACTAGGTCAAGACTGATCAAAATATGACCCAGGCTGAAAAATCCTATTGCTGTAAGTGCAAATGGTTAAGACATGCTCTTTTAATCATTTTCATAACAAGACTTAAAGTATTAAGCATCATTTCACTAGCAATTAATTAATAATAACATAAAACATAAGTTCAAATAATTATTTACTTTACAAAATAACCTCAAGGATATACTCATTCTGTAGACATGATCAATTTGCTAGCAAAGGGTGAAGGTGAAAAATACAAGGCTAGGACAAGGGGATGACTCAACTGACTCAACACTGTGATACTTTGGATAAGGGAAAGGGAATACACACTTAAGCATGTGTTAGATAATAAATACACAGGGAATGGCAGTGTCTCACAAATGAAATAAGTTGTTTAGAGGAGTGCTTATTCAACCTTGGCAAATGTCTACAAATCACATCATTGCATTTCATTTCCTTGGCCAACAGTCTTTGGATTTAGCATATATTTAACCACTGCTTTCATTAGGCCTATATAACCCTTTTCGGTATTTTGCATGTGCTTAAAAGCACAACTACTAAAGCTTTCATCTAGGGTGCTTTTAGTTTCCAAATCATTTCATTTGACAACCCTTTTGGGGATTTTGCATGTGCTTAGAAGCACAACTACTAAAGCTTTCATCCAGGGTGCTTGTAGTTTCTAAATCATTTCATTTGAAAACCCTTTTGGGGATTTTGCATGTGCTTAGAAGCACAACTACTAAAGCTTTCATCTAGGGTGCTTTTAGTTTCCAATTCATTCAAATTCACAACCCTTTTGGGGATCTTGCATGTGTTTAGCAACACAACTACTCAAGCTTTCATCCAGGGTGTTTATTCATTTAAGTTTCCATAAATGATGGTAGTATAATTTGCTTCAGGTTTTAGCCAACACAACTCAGGAAACTAGGGGGACTCTCTATAATTAAGACCAAACATCGGGGCAACCGACTAGAGTGATCAAGGTATCAAATCCAACTCACCAAAGGGTAAGTTCTGTTGCCAACTCAGAGCCAAGACACAAACTAATAGGGATGCTATCCAACACAGAGGCAAAAAGTGGGGAAGTGGCCTCCATATCACAGGCTGAGGTGTAAGTCAGGGTATACACCAATAGTGGGAAAGACAACGGATGGATGGGGAAAGTGAAAGTGATGCCTAAGCTAGCAAGCCATAAAATGTGGGAATGATTACGTCCACACTCCTAAGAGGGTAAAACCAACGAGTATAAAACAAGAGCTTCTAAGTGTAAGTAATACAACCATTTAGATAATCATCAACAACCATATTCATTTTATATAGATATATTGCGAGATAATGATTACTATATACTAAGTCAAGCTATCAAAATGACCAAAAGAGCAAGATAATAAAACTAATGCACATCATATACCTGCTAAGCCATATACCTGTATCTGCTATCTAGATCACCTATAACCACTGAAACACTACTGCTGATACTCTGGGCACTGCACTACTCTGTATGGGATAAAAGGTCATCTCGGTCATCAAATATAAGTTCAAGAGGCTCAGTCGTGGCATAAGGTATAGTGCATGTCTGATATGGGGCTGCTATGATGTGTGAGTGATCATAAGTAATACTGCTCATCATAGTTGATCTCACTGAAACTATGTAAAGGCAAAGCTCAAAAATATATAATGAATTGCTCTGCAATCATGGTAGCCCGGCTACTATGGATGTGATAATAGGTGCTTTACGCACATTTTTGTTGCCCTATTATAGGGTGTATTATGAAGAAGTTTATGGCTTCTACCTGTTTTTTGAGCAACGATTACTGATGCATTTGCACTCGTTGTAAGGCTGTTTGGTCTCTTCTTCAGGAAAGTCTCTTCTCTAGAAAGCCATAACTATTAGCAATCTTTAGACACTATGTTTTGTTAAAATTAATGAAATATGTCTTTTTTTTTCTAGATTTTTTTTTTTTTTTTAATATTATTTACAAATTATATCATTTATAAAATTATAAAAGATCCATATAGATTATATCATTTATAAGATTATAAAAGATCCATATTCCTTTGAATCTATGATCTTTACAAATTACAATCCTTCCAAATATGTGAGCTTTCCCATTCCTCCCATGGGGCCACGGGATTCACCACAAAATAGCTCTTTACCCCTACACCTTGCATGCCTTATTTTATTCCTTTTTCATTGACCCCCATTAGCTTTGAGCAATCCTTATTCCGTAGCTTTATTATATTCGATCTAGGCAGCAAGGGCTTCCGTGCTTATTCTCACCTCTTGTTTTAGATGGTTTTGATATATAAACATTGAAAATAGATTTGATCTTTTCTTATTAATGATATTCAATTTAACTTTATTGTTGATTTAACTTTTGATTTAATAAGGTATATTGTTGATGGTATCTAACGTAAATTTGTCGATGTTGAATACGATGTTTAATCTAGTTTGACACACTTTGTTTATGATATCCAATATAAATATGTTGATGTTTGTTATGGCCATTGATCTAGTAAGAACATTGAATAAAGTACACGACAAATATACAACCATGGAAGATGACTTTGGAGTCGTTTACATATACTTAACCATCTTCGACAAACTTATCAAATTATGTATAATTTTTAATGTAAATATTTGAAAATGTATTTTATTTATATTAAAAAATAAATAAATAAATAAATATATATATTTTCTACAATAAATTATTTTTAAACTTTTAATATTTAATATGTAACTTCTATCTTTCACTTTTTTCTTTTGCATATAATTTCAAAAAAACATTAATAAAATGATTAACTATCATTTATGTTGGTATCAAGTATTATGCTAAAAAGTGTGTTCAACTTTATACTAATAATTTCTTTTTCATTCATGTTGGTGTTTAAATATTATGCTAAAAAGTATATTCAACTTTGAAATTGTAACAAGTTTTTACTTATATTTTATTTTATTTAAAGTTAATAAAATTATCATAATATAATTGTCAATCGATGAGGGTGAAAATTATTAACTATTACATGTAAATGTAGATTGATTTTTCATTCTTATTTAATGAAAACCATGCCATATGAAATGATCTTGTTAATCTATTTCTTTTCTTTCAATTTAAAGAAAATAATCATTGATTAATTAAGAACAATTTTAGCTTAAATAATATCTACAAGAAAGCCAATATTTCTTGTCTTGTGCATATTGATGAAGCTACTTTCAGTTAAGACTCAGTTCTATACATGGAACCATATACTATCCTTAAATTCAATTTAACCTCTTATCTAGGAGGAACAAGATTCCTACTATAGATGACTTCGATAATATTAACATTGAAAACAAAAAGTTCGATACAAAATGTTTAAGAGGAGAAATGAGAAGTGAGGTCTTTTACCTTGGTGGGGTTGAAAACAAAAAGTATGATACAAAATGTTTAAGAGGAGAAATGAGAAGTGAGGTCTTTTACCTTAATTGGTGGGGTTGAGATGGTATCATATCAAAAGAATAAGTTGAAGTGAGTTTTAATTAAAAATGTTAGAATCAAATTAAATTTAGAAAAAAACGATGGGCATGAAAATTTAAAAAGATTTAAGAATAAGTTAGTTTCATTTAAGAAAAAACAATGTGTATGAATTCATTTTTAATTTTATTTTTATAATAAAAAATGGCATTGAAAACACTGTAGTTGAACTGTACAACTAAGTAATACAAAAGGATATATTGGGTCAAGCGCGATCACCATTAAGTGATCTTTGTCCTAATGTCTCTTTCAAAAGAGTTTAAGAGATTGATACAAGTATATATATGATGGTAGATACCTAGAACAAAGATTTTTTTTACATAACGAAATAACAAACTAGGGGAATGAGTGTTGACTGTAGGATTGATCAAGATTACCATTTCCTTGCTATGACCTTGGAGTTTCAATATCCATAGCCTCCATCATCTGTGAAACTGTTTCATCATCCTTGGTGAGTGTTGGAGTAGAACCAAGAGAATACCTGTGGTTGGAGGTTGTTCAATAATTACCTTTAAGAATTGCATTCATAGTGGCCTTTAAAGATATGCATTCAACTTCCAAGGCTTGAATTTGATCTCTTTGTTGCATGATAATGGACCTTAATTAAATTTGAATTAAATTTTCATTGTTGTGGACAATATTGGAGAGAGATATGAGGGAAATTATGTTCTCATTGATGGTTTCATGCCTTCTCAACATTCTTTGCATTTCATGAAATGCTTGTTGACACTTTCTATGGTAGCTGAGACAATCCATACTGACATGAGCTTCAAAGAAATAAATCAATAATCACAGGGGAGTAATGTGAGGATTCCCCACCTTAAATGTGGAGAGATTAACTCAAAGCACCTAACCCCAGGATCGTGGAGAACTAATGGAATAGAGCACCTATGACACAAACGCCCGAACCTCTATACTAAGATTGACTACATTTTCCTTACTAGTTCCTAGTTCCACACGAAGTGGCATCTACTTGAAGAGTTAAGATAAACTTGTGTAAGAAAAACAATACCAAAACATAATCTAAAACCCGAGAATTAACAATGGCTCACACACACATTACACATGATTTACTCTGGAAACCCAAAATCGGGAAAACCAACATTTATGAGGTTTTTCCACTCTTTATTCATTGTATCATCTTTTTTGTTTACGATATAATATTATAAAATTCAAAACCCGAATCCATTAACCTAGATTATATTACAACCCCAATTTCTTGACCATAATTAGTTTATAATAGACGACAAAATCATGGGCCGCAAACAACTCAAAACATAACAAAAACGAAACCCGACAAATTTCTTTTGGAGGCGTTGCCCCAGAATCCCGAGTGAGGGGATTGCTGTCCAATCGTGCCCCCTATCTAGGGAGGCTAACTAGGCCCCTAGACACCTCTTGATCTCAAAACCTACAAAGAGTACAACATGTGTCCAACACTAATACCCAACTTAAAGATCCAAGGGAATAAGACCATAGTTCCCCAACAATATGTTCTAGAATAACTAAATAACACCAACAGAGCAAATAACCAAATAAAGCTAGAACCAATGATAGAATAGGAGGGAGTGAGCTTGAATCCAACCCTATCCATGTACTTAGATCAAGCGTCACAATACCACCATAAGCCTTGAAACCCCTTTTCAGTCCACAATTAAGCACCCAAGAACATATTGGATTCCGAATATAACCCATTTATATTTCCATTTCATACATTAAAATATACGATAACAATTCGAACATACCTTGGCAGAGTCATAGCTAGAACCTGCCCTTGTTTCTCCTGTAACTCTATGACTCATGCCCTCCATTGTCCCACCTTTTCCAAAGTTAACCATCTTAAAGCATTGAAATCAAATTGACCGTGGGTGGGATGTCATGCGTGGCACCATCCCATACTTGTATGAGCCTTTAATTGCATTCATGTTCTCCTTACCATTGTCAATACTACATATACCTTTGCATGCTTGTTGATTAATGGTTGATATGTGGGATTTAATGATCATTAACATTAGGGGAGTGATTAATCCTCCATTTTTTAAACAAGAGCTGATTTGCACTACCTTTCTATCCATCAAGGAATTGGAATATGGAAAGAAGCACCATTCGTCTTACAACTCTCTTCACCCATATGGGAGGCCAAATTGGCTTGTAGATATGCTTCCTCATTGAATTCTCAAAGGAGATGGAAGAAGCTAATGCCTTGGAACCTTGATGCTTTATGTTTGATTCGAGTGATCAATTTGGTGAGGAGTAGATTGGAATTTTGACTATCCTTGTTCACATGTTTGATTAGAATCACTAAATTTCCTATTGCTAATACAAAGTGTGTCTTAGTTGCATCGATGCTTTGGTACCTCTACAGTAATGCGTAGGCCTCTGCTTGATTATTTGTGGCTATTCCAAGTTCTTATGCATAGTTAGTTTCCTTGTTTCCTTTGGAATAAAAAAATATCCCACACCTACCTTAAAAATGAATTTATTCTATCAAAAAACACTGTGAAATAATAAAATGTAAGCCATTTAAAAGTAAATGAATTTATTCTATTAAAAAACACTGTGAAATAATAAAATATAAGCATTTAAAAGTAGAAAAAATATTTTTAAAAAAATAACTAAAAAAGTTATATAAATATTTATAAAAAAATCACTTTAATTTGAAATTTAAACTTCAATAAATTTAGAAACATTAAAAGTATAAAAAATGTAGAGCTTTATAAGGTTTAGAAAAAAGTTACAAACATGAATTTTATTTATTTATTTTTAAATGAATCCATGTAATTTACTTAGATCTATAAAAAAAGTTACAAACATGAATTTTATTTATTTATTTTTAAATGGATCCATGTAATTTACTTAGATATATAGACATGACATGCCAACCTTTGAAAGCATTTGACTACTTTCACTTGGACAACTCTAAGGACCCACATAAGTTTTACAACTTTTTAAAGAGTATTTTTAAAACTCCCACGTGGATCTATTCCATTCCAATGTCAGACATTGTAGATAGGATGTCTTGAGGTCCATGATTCTCTTGTAGAGGTGTAATCTTTGAATTGAACTTTGTAAATGCAAGTTAGGCTTTTAGATACCAAAAACATAGATGGGTCATCCCTATGGGAGTATAGTATTTAGTTAGATTAATATTAATAATTGTATTGCTTTTCAACTAGTGGATAGAAGAATTGGGCTCTTTGGGCATGCTTGACCAACATGGTGGTTATTGATAAGTGGAAAAGGAATTTTGTCCTTATAAAAACGAGATAGACGATGGAATCATCTTTAATGGTGATAAAGGTGGTAAATGGGTCAAAAAGTGCATTGTGTAAAGTGTAAGGTGCTCTTTGTTAGGTTGGGCCTATGCAAATGCATAGGTAAAACATAGATGTTATAAATGAAAATTGTAGTTATTGCAGATTTTTTTAAGAAGGATATGATTTGTCATTGGAAAGTTAGCTTGTTGGTTGGGATGTTTACATCATAGTGCCATAGATTCTTAATGTTTCAATGAGTGTTTGGACTGTATTGTAGTTTGTGAATTTTTTATATTATGATGTGACATTAGAGAGTTGGCATGTTAACATCACAATTTGATATTAAGGCGGTTTCTTAAGGCTGCAACACATATGTTTTGGAGTGTGTTGTAACGGGGAAGACCATTCATGACGTGAAAGAGATGGGTCAAGATTTCCAAACATATAAACAATTTTATATGGTTATTAAATGTTATATAAAATTGTTTTATATGGTTATTAAATGTTTATAATTAAACAAATTTTTTTTGTGAAAAGTATGGTCTCTAGTATTTTTTACCATGGGATGTATATTAACTTTCTAATAATTGGTTAGGAAATAGTTATGAAAAATAAATGTATATTTTTTTAACATGGAAATTGTAGAGATTATCTCCTTTTCTAGTTTTATCATAAGGGATATATATTCTTCTAGCCTTATCACAAGGGGTCGATGTTTCATTAAAGACTTAAATCTAAGTGGAGAGAATGAAATTCATAACTCTCCATGTGACTACCATCTCATCGACAAAAAATATATATATATATATATATATATATTATATATATATATTGTCTTAAAAAATAGAATGGTTTTACAACTTAGGTAGATATGCTTAAAAGTGTGATATTTTTATTATTTAAAAATAATAATATAAATAATTCTTTAACTATATTTCATTAAGGGATATGAAATGCTATAATGTACTAAGATAAGTGGGTGTTTTTAAAAGGGTATGGTTATTGTATTAAGATAAGTGGGTGTTTTTAAAAGGGTATGGTTATTGGATATCAGATTTCATTAAGGGAAATGAAATGTTATATTGCATTAATATAAAAGGAAAATTATGTTATATTTTTAAAAAGAGTATAGTTATTAAATATTTTACAATTTTTTTAAATGTTAAGTTAAGTAAGTATATATGTGTTTAAATGTTAAGTCAAGTAAGTATATATGTATTTAAATGTTAAGTTAAGTAAGTATATATGTGTACAATGAGGATAATGAGAAATGTGTAACACATGGAGTGAATGAGAATATATATCTAAATTAATTTTTATTTTTGATTTTTAATATTGAAAAAAAAATGTATTGATGAATTTTTAACTTAGGTTAGGTAAGTATATATATATATATATATAAAATGAAGGTGAAGAGAAATGTATAACAACATGGAATGGATGAGAATATATATCTACATTTATATAACTAAAAATTAATTTTGAATTTTGATTTTTAATGTTGAAAAAAATACATTGATGAATCTTTAATTTTTTTTTTTTAAAATCATAAGAAGTTTGCGTTTTTTTTTTTTTTTAAGAGTATTTAATATTAAAAAACTAATAATTTAAGTTTAAGAAATAAATATGAAAAGCGAAGCCCTGTAAATGTATGTGGATGTTGCATTTGAGGCGAATGAGATAGATATTAAAGTATGGAAACAATTGATGTTTACTTTTTTAATGTTAAAAAGGGTAAATTTATTTGTAAAGAGAAAAAATTAAATTATTTTGATTTTTTAATATTTAATACATTTAGATATAAATTAAATCTTCATCAACTTTGCAGAAAGCAGTATGATCTTAGATTCTTAAATTTTTTAGTTGGTTGGATAACCATATCTCTTAAACCAAGAATCTACTTGACAACTCTTCCCAAAAAGAACTTTGTATGTTATATAGTTATAGAGAAAGTTACCACATGTACTTGTATACTATATAGTTGTAACTTGTTTTACATTACTGATATAGCAATGCTAAGTCTTATCAAGGCATATGCCTTGATATCACAATTAACACCTTGATTTTTTCAATCGTACTTGAGAATAAGTTGTATTGTGACCGACACAAATCAAACTCTACTTTCTCATATGCAAATTTCTCATAATGATATTTTTGCTTTACTAAATGTTTTAATAAAATAACTCATTTTATTTCAATTCAAATGACTCTTTTGCATTGGTACAATTTAAATTTAACAATTGTTTATTATAAATTGAAATTAAAAAAAAAAATTTAATTATTAATTTAAAGTGGAATTGATTTATATCTATTTAATTATTATTTTAAATTTTAAATTATTTCTCTATTTAATTTTATAATTATATATATGTGAAATGATAGTGGTGATTATATTTTACATTAACATTGAAAGATATTATACTTTGCTTATCGTGAAAGGAGAACAAAGAGCACAAAAATATAACTAATCCAATATAAACAAAGTATTTGGCATTACATTCTCCATGTGGGGTGTAATATGCTAACGTTCCGTCAAGCATGGTGATCGCCAACTTCGACAGTTGGCCTGTCTTGGCCTCCACATGGCGGCATGTGTATTTTGGTTCTTGTCTTGTTAATATGCTTTTGGACATGGTTACAATGTTAACTCGTGGAAGATCTATCCCTCCTGATTGTCAATGCTGTAGGTAGCGACCCTCGCTTGCAGCGTCGGGATGCATCATATTAACTTCGCCCCCATTCCTTGTCTGTGTACCTTGGAGCTATGTTGGTGTTTTGGTTTTCATTATGGCTAGTGGTGCAACCTGTTATTATCACCATGATGATAGGAAGTGAAGGACTTGTTTCAAGAATTGTCCTGGGTCTGGTTGGTGCTCCCTTGACATTTTGCTCAACACTCCCCTCAGAATTTTCGGTTTCGTTTCTCTAGTTAAGATGGTGAGTGTGAAAAAAAATGAATGCAAGCTCCCCACTGCCTCTAGGAATTCTCACATACCTCATGTCCTAAGCGATCAATATAAGGAAAATGATTGCTATAATGGTATGGTTTCACCACTGGCTCATTGTAGAGTGTGGCCTATGGAAGATTGGGTGCAAAGCAAGTATGACAACCTTGAGACCGCTGATTTGGTCACTGATTTTGGTAGGATGGCGGAAGATCCCGGCTCTATGAGATCTAGAGAGACCAAATATGTAAAAACCCTTTCTTTGTTATGGCATACCAAGACATTACTAGGCCCTGCCCTGATGAAGAGCGTTGAGGGGATTCCTAGACCACATGGAAGGGTGGTTGCATCAGATAGAAAAGGTCCACCATGATTTGGACGCAAAGCTAAATGTGCTTGCTCGTGAAACTACGAGTATGATTTTCCATAGGAAGCAGACTCCTAGGAAAGCAAGCAAAATCAATGGTAAGAATGAGATCCCTCCCATTACTATTTCTAATGACTCCTGATTTTGTCGCTCTACTTCATTCTAGGAAGGTTTCAATTCTTAGTCATTTTAATACTATGGTTATCTAGTCTACTAGTTGTTGGTTTGATTTTGCATCTTCATCTAGTATTTTGAATCATTTGGTCATTAACCTCGACATGTGGGGGATTCATCTTTTAAGCTTAAAAAAGGAGTACTCTTTAGACATGAGTCTTAGATTCAACATTAGTATAAATTCTTACACCTTTTACATAAGTAATTCAGATTGGAAACTGGTTGACAAGCTATGCCTCTATGGCTGGTTTGGTTTCTTGAGTACCAACCATTATAGCGTATGTATTTATTTGTTATTTATTTTTAATAGAATTTGAGCCATTAAAAATTTATTTGGCATTACATATCTTCTACATAGCAAAACAATTAGGTAATACATATAGCAAATACTCCAATAATGTATTTTGTACTAATTTTCCATGTATGAATAATGATAGTTCCCCTTGTCCCATAATATATAACCTACAACATCATATAAACTTCTTGTGGTAAATTTGTGCCTTTCTACAACCTCAAAATTAGACATAAAAACTGTCAAAATTGATTGTCATCTGATGTCTGGTTTTCAATGGAGTCATCAAATGAAGGTGGTAAAAAAGTGTACTTGTAAGATATCACATTCTTGATATCCCTTTAGAGCCTTGTACTAAGAGCCAGTGATAGCCTCTCCATGGATAAAGTGTTTCCTTCCCTGTTAAATTCTCTCTGTAGATATGTTCAAAGAAAAATGTATTAAACATAGATAAAGACGATATAACTTCTTCATATATTGGATTGAGCACCAAGTTTACCATTGTGCTTTTTCATTCATCAAATTGATTAGAATCATCAAGTCACTGAAAACCTGTAAATTTAATATTGCATATGCAATGAATTTCAAAAGTAGTTTTAGAGCTAGAATCTAGCCTACATAATTATTTGTCCCTTTCCCTAATCCAGTTTTAAATTTGATGCTATGGGAATAATTTAGAAAAACAATACCTCCAACACCATTGTTTGGGGGATTACCTTGTCTGACTTTGTCAAGTCCTGCCAAACTCTAGTTTTGTCAATAGGAGCATGGGTTATTTGTCTATGGGACTTGACTTTTGAATCTTATTTGAAACTTGAAAAGATAATTTTTGCTTGGAGGTACATTAGAGGAAGAGATATACCTATCCTAATTTTTTGTGTGTTCTTTGGTAGCAAATTCCCGATGTGACAATTAAGGGGAGTCCTTTATAATCTTTAAGTTTTGTTTTTTGGATCCAATTCCTAAGACATTCAATGATCATTTATCTCCTTGCTAATTGTCCTTCATTCCTATCATAGAGCCTATTTTAGCCTATATTTCCTTTGCTTAGATGCAAGTTATTAAGTGGTTATTAATAAATGGGCCATGTTTTCTTCCTTTGTTTGACATAGATTGCATATGCTTGGGCGATATCTATTCCCTTTTTAAAGTACTTCCCATGTAAGAGATTTGTTCCTAATTTCCAACCACATGAATGCTTGAGCCTTCATTGGAGATTTGATTTTCCATATTATCTCTCATCACCATTGACTAGGCTCTTTTGATTTGTCCAATAAATACATTTCTTTGTATACTAGTTTTGGAGTGTAAACCCCTAACATTGGGTTTTTGGACCAGACAAGTTCATATTTTTTTTCCCTTTAATTTGAACATGGATTTGTTTTAATTGGTCAAAATATGCTTATGATTTCCTCTTCTCTTTCCCTTCTATTCTTATTTCCTTTGCCTTCTTCCAATATTGTTGCCATATGGATGATGTCTTTGTGGAAGCTACTCGGGCTAGGTTATAAATTCCTTCTCTATGAAGGGATTCTATCACACCTTTTGAAATCAACATCACTACCCACCCAAGGATCCATCCCTGTCCTAGTCTTATCCCATTCCCAACCATCTAAACTGGCCAGTTCCTTATCAATGGGAAGGGCTATACCACTTCTTTCCATACGATAGAGGCATTGTTGGTTGATTTGATATGACTTCTAGTCCATTCTTCTACAATATTAGGATCTATATATTTTTGAACAAGAATTTGGTTCCAAATTCCATCCTTTGAAATCTATCTCCATACACATTTAACTGCTAATGTTATCTTGGAAGGATAGATGATTTTCAACCCCTATCCACCTATATATTTTCACTTTGCTATAACTTGCCACATCACTAAAAGTCTGCTCAATTTACTTACTAATTTATAAAAGATTCATATGTATTGAAAATAATTAAATTTTAATTAAAATCCGCGGTGAAGCTAAACAACACTTTAGTACAATCATACATAGAAGTTCAAGCAGTTTTGCTCATAATTTGCAGCTTGATGAGACAATTCAAATGCGTCTCTTATTCTAATATATCTAGGCATGTTATATCTAATCATGTAGGTTCTACAAAAAGTGATGAGCAACAAAACAATATCGCAAAATAATTTTTTATTTTTATTTTTAAGATTGAGCATACATTCTCATGGCCTCCTCTTGGGCTTGGTTCAAGGGAAGCGAGTCCTTGTTATCAATCTCCATGCCTTCCTATAGCTGATGCACTGATTTTTCCTCCTTGAAATCGAGTGGTATTGAACCCACTAAAGTATTCATGTTGGTTGTAGAAGAGGTTGAATATTTTCTTAAAGAAATAACCATAGACCTCAATTTGGTACATTCTTCTTCCAAGTATTGCATTTGCTTCTTTTTCTTGAGCAACAAATCCATAATTATGGCATTTTATGAGGTCCGTTGGTGTTCTAATTCATAATTCATGGTGGAGACATAAAATATTATTGAAGTCTTGTTTTCATTAATCAAATCTTCTTGCCTTCTTGAATACCTCATAATATCTTAAATATCCCTTTCAAAACTATAGGGATGTTCATCCATTTTATTGACTACTAATCCCAAACTAAACTGTCCTAGATCCATATTACAATGCACCAGATTAAACTTAATAGATAATTCAGGTTATGCACAAGATGGAGTGATATTTGTTGTATTCACTCTTATATGATACTCAACACTAAATAGGTTTCATCTCGAAGTCATGCTAACACAATTTCAACTACTTTTAATTAAGACTAAAATACAAATCATCATCCCCAGATTATAATCAAGCATAAACCACAACTGGGACTTATCTCATAGTTGACACCAAATAGATTGTTCCCCAAACTCAAGCGAACAAATGCACACAATTTCATTTGTTTCCAATTACCACTAATTTGTATATAATCACCACAAACTATAATCAAACATAAACCACAACTGAGAATCAGTTGTGACATGCTTACCAATGACCAAGCTTTGTAAGTCGCTTCCCAAGTCTATACTAATGTGCATGAGGGGAGAGTTATAGGTTGATACAAACATGTGAAGCTGTAGCTATTTGAACTAGGTTTCTCTTTAACATTGATTGGAGGCAACAAGAAGACCCATCCCTTATATGCCCTTTTCTTCCTAGTTTGACATTGAGTAGCGAAAATCCCATATGAAGAAGACCATCTGCGCCTCATAGCTTCATAACCTTTGAGTAGGAGAAATGGAATATGTGAATATAGGACTATGATAAATTCCTTTTCCCATTGAGTTGTGTGATGTTTAGTCCTATGTAATGTGTCCTTTGAATTAAATCCCAAAGTAAGTGGAGAATTAATGTAAAGTGGATGACTGACATTAGGGGCCTGGATGAAAGATTGACCCCCCATCTTTTATCATTTGCCCTTCTTCAAGCCTAGTTGCTTGGTTTTCCAAGCAGTTGGTATCTTGATTTAGAGTAACCATGCAATTGACATCTTGATTTAGAGCTCTTAAGATGTGAAAAAATTGACATCCTTAAGAGATTGCATTTCCTTCTTAATTCTTGAGAGAATGCTTGCAAGGGCATCATCGAGGGGCAAAGCGTTGTTTTTAAGGTGATGAATGACGATCATTGAGTCTCCAAAGACTAGTAAGGTGTTTATCTTTGTGGTTGATGTCATCATCATTCCTTAATTTTTTTTCCTTATTATTAGATATAGTTCCTAATCCCCATACATAACTATTTTCTTATGTCCCTTCAAGATCAAAGACAATCCCCCATGCCTAGATAAAAAAACATAAATTTTATATAGTTCCTAATCCCATGCAAACTATTTTCATATATTCCTCTAAAATCAAGATGACATCCCCTCTAAGAGTGGGGAAAAATATATACATTTCAAAATATAAAATGATTTCAAAATTCATTAGTAATTTTGTCGTCAATTAAAAAAAAAATCAGAGTCAAATAGAGATTTATACCATTAATACCTATACCTTATACCTTCGACAATAAATTAGAATTTCAATGCTTTAAAATGAATAACGATTTCAACTATTTAAAGATTAAGTATTGAATTGACTAGTTTAATAATTATAATCATAATTTTTATTTAATTTATTTTTTCATAAAAAAAAATAATTCATTTAAAAAAAATTAATGATAAAATTAAATATCATAATTTAAAATTCATTAGTAATTTTATCGTCAATTAAAAAAAAATTCAAAGTCAAATAGAGATTTATACCATTAATACCTATACCTTATACCTTCGACAATAAATTAGAATTTCAATGCTTTAAAATGAATAACATTTCAACTATTTAAAGATTAAGTATTGAGTTTAATAATTATAATCATAATTTTTATTTAATTTATTTTTTCATAAAGAAAAATAATTCATTTAAAAAAACATTAATGATAAAATTAAATATCATAATTTAATTGAAATATTTTATGAAATTAGGTAATGAAAAAAGTGTTTTAGAAATAATTAATTTAATTGAAATACTTTATGAAATTAGGTAATGAAAAAAGTGTTTTTTTTTTTCATTGGAATATATCATGGTAACTTTGGTGGAGATATCAAATGAGGTTCTTATATAGTAATGTATAGCTACCCGTGGATTTGACCCCGAGACTTTCTTTTCACAACTTACAACACTCAACCACTTAAACTAACCCACTAAACTAATAAATTTTTTTTTTTATATAAATAATAAAATAATACATATTTAATATTTTTTTTATAATAAATAATACTTAAAAACTTATCCATAAAAACATTTTCTTTGCGTAATCTACATTTATGAAAAATGCCACATCATTTCTTAAAATTAGTCATTTAAACTCCATTGTCCAATAAAAACATTTTCTTTTAATAATCTCTAGTTGACTGAATTGATGCATAACATAAATGCTCCAAGAATGTTGAGAAGATTGTTTTACACTGAAAACGAATCCTTTAAACTCCATTTATCAATAAAACATTCTCTTCAAATGGCCTATATCTGATGCACAAATGTCAAAAAATGGTCTATATCAAGTTGCCCCCACCCATCAAAGCCTCTTACCTTTGTCATGATGTCTAATGTGTGGTGTTCGCCACTCAACAATAGCCTTATCTTTATTTGATTTCAATACACAATAACCTTTTTATTAAAATTATAAAAGTTCAAATGCATTAAATTCATTTAGATAAACACATAAATTAATTGATATAAACATATTTTTCTATTTTACGTTTTACTTAATTCCTCTAAAATAATAAAGAATAAGATGTTCTTCATCTACCCTCTTAGAAATATATGGTTAATACTTGAAATTTACCAATGCAATGTTCCAAATGGTATATATGATAAAAGCTATCGAGTTAAATAATTAACATTTTAATATGATAAATGCTATCGAGGTAAATAATTAAGATTTTAGTTGTTAATATTGGGTGTAATTAAGAATCTTAATGGTATATATAGTCTTAGAACATGGAGATAAGGTATTTATCGTGATAAAGTTTTAATCTCTCATGGTTAGTTGGAGGCTATTTTGGAGCAAAAGAAAAATGTCGGTTTGATGGAGATGATGTGTAATACTTTGATACTTTGAATTTCATCTTGTTTATATTGTAACTATGAACACTTACAAATATGATCATTTTAATATTGATGAAAGGTTTCAAGGTTGATTAATGAAGATGACACTGATAGGGTTATGAGTCCACTAGAGGGAAAGGTAATGTGGTCCAATGAGGGAATGACATATTATGATGATGGTTTACCTTATCCATAAACCTCGTAATTTGATTGTCCTATTTTCGTTCATCCTTAAGTTTATACTAAACATGAATTGAGACCCTAGTTAACTGAAAGGGGAAATCTAAACATGAGGACTTAGTAATCATATGCTAAAAGTGCCTAGCTCCTATTTTGTAATAACTACCTCTCACCTTTAGGGAACCAAGAAAGGGGTTGAGAAAAGATTCCTCCCACTCACTCATCCATTCCAATAATGAAGGAAAAATTGCGGTGAGAGGGGAGCTTGGAAAAAAAGGGTTCTTGGAGAGAGAAGAAGGGTTTAGAGGAAGAAAATGCAACCCAACTTACATATCAAACATGGAGAGATAAAAGAAAGGCCAATGGGTGAGATTATAATCATTAGAGCATATAGATAGTATTTCAAATTCCAAAATGTTGTTGGCCTGTTAGGTTGTTCAAAGAACCATAAAATTCATGTCCAAGAAGCTTCTCAATGCTAGAAATGAAATATGGGAGTAGGCAGTGTATTGTTATCATATTGGTTATACTGAAGAGAAAAGAGAGGAAGGGCGTGCCTAGGGACTGAATAGTAGATAAATTATGATTTCTTATATTATATGGAGCAAGGAATGAGTGCCAAGAGTTACGGTAATTGAGAGGTTGAACAAAGAACTAGTAGTGACTTGCTTGGTTGGTATATTGGAAGCCTTTAGTGAACAAAGATGATTTTTTGAAACCTTGAGAAACTTCTTTGCCTTGGTGGTCTCATAACCCAAGACGGGGGTCACATTCTATAGTGGAATAGCCTAGAAAAGATAAGTGTCATTTTCCCTTAATTTTCATTTATGAACTTAATAACGTATAATGATGTGTACATGATATCAATTTTTATTTTTTATTTTTACAATAATGGCTGAAGAGCTTTGTATTAAAAACGGAAGGTCTTACAAAAAGATTGGGAAGACTGTACCCAACAAAAGGAGGGTTGTATGCACCTCATACCCAGTCTTTGCTGATCATACATAGCTGATATTCTTTGCAAACAGAGAAAATAAACATACTACAATAACTGCCGATTGCATAAATAAAACATAATATAAGAAACTGCAGGAGTTCGTCATGGGGAAGTCACTTGTCGTTGGGGTGGCGAGCCTTGTCCTTGCTGCCCTCTGCCATATCCTCATTGTCTTCCATGCCGAGGATTGTAGATGGGCTATTTCTCTTGCTGGTTCTGATGCAGTCCACTTTAGCTTCCACGATCCTGAGACAACTATGCATAGACTCGATTTTTCCAACCAACCCTTCGAAGTATTCCTTCATCTTGCTGTTGTTGTTTCTGAGATCAGAATTGGAAATCTGGACAAAGGGAGAGAACCTTTTTCAGGTCCCCGTTTTTCCTAGCGTGCTCTCTCACTTGCAAGATGGGAGAGGACCTTTTTCAGGTCCCCGTTTTTCCCTCTCAACCAATAGACCTGGGATTTAATATCTTGTAAGTGAGAGAGCACGCTAGGAGAGGGAATTTCAGGTCCATTAGGAGGGTCCAGGTTCACAATTCCCCCAATTTCCCCCACCTGATTCCAGAGTTTATCGTTACCCATATCCCCTAAGTTTCCACGCACTTGTTACAGAGAGCCACCCTGGTTATGGAAGTTACCCACATCAACTGGACACCAATTCTTTCCAAAGTCCTGCTCGGAACCCATGTGAACACCATTCGCAAAGGTCCTGAAGTTCTGCCCCTGACCAACGTTCAATGAAGACCAAGTTCTACCAGTCTCAACGTTTCTTGGACGCCCTCGATGAACATGTTTTTCTTGATTGAGTGGGCCTTGAGACTCATTTCCACCGTTTCCGTGACCCTGCACCACCTCGAGGGCAGAGAGGTAACACTTCAACCCTGCATCTCCCGAATTCAACTGAATATTCGTCCTGCAATAGCGCCATTGTAGCGGAGACAGAGCCCAGTATTGCTACCATCATTCCCACATTCCATGCTGAAGCAGGTTAAAACGAAATGCCAGACAATGCAGAGAGGAGAAGTTTGCATGAGGACGTGACCATCACCTTGCTCCTTGTTATAGCCACTGAAAACCTTGTCACTTGCCCACATTGAAGTCTCGCATGCAAGACAGGTGGAAACAGGCTAGGAGCGCTGTCGAGAGTGCCTTAGGGATTCGTGAGGAGATCCCAAATAGATTTTGACACAGAACTGGAGATTTTCCATCTTCACTCTTGCCCAATGATAATCAAGAGCGCTAGGAGGTCTAGAATGACCCATGAAACTAAGGAACCCAAACATTTGCAATATGTTGTCCATTTCTAACCACAAGACTGCAATTTAACCTAGCTCCGATGTTTGCCATGGCATCAGCATGTTGATTGTTGTTTCTCAGGATGTGAAAGAGAGATAGATCTAAGTTCTTTTATCTTGTGGAAGAAGTGGAAGTGGTACTTTGTAACGTACCCACCTATGGACCCAATCCAAGGAAGGGAACATGATGCCAATCTTTGGGGCTTTCACATAAAACTCAGTCCATTCATTATATTCTCAGCAATAAGTGAGATGTGTGCAGATGGAAAACAAACAAAAATGCACAGCGGAAATAAACTCATCCACACACAGATATTTTGTATGCACTCAACATATACATAACAATCATTAAATTATACATTGCAGAGGCAAAACACATAGATAGAAAAACACTTATCTTCATTGTGCAATTGGTCCCAAACAACTAGCTATGTCGCTGCAACGTTCCACCCAACCATAGGCCAGTTGTGTTCATCAATCTCTCAACACAACTGCCACCCCCCGAGCTGGGCATGATTCTTACAAGGAAAAGGGGACATTCCAGCTCATTCACAGCCAATTACTCATTTCATTTGAGCCAAGCCAGTCCACAGTTGGGTTTATCAGGATACATTTGAACCCTGGAGGCTTACACTCAAGCTCAAGCCAAAGCAATGGATTTACCAACAGGATGTCCATGGGTTTGGGCTTTCCCCAAATCGTTTCCATCCAAAAACGAATTGTGGGATGGGGAAAAACATTCACAGGGAGGAAAACGTTTTCTCCCCAACTCTTTAAGCATTTAACAGCAAAAACGGTCTCTATGGAACCCCAATTCCATTCCCCTTCTTCCCCACTGGTATACAATACAAAAATTCCCTTCTTAGCTGGGAGAATGAAGGAAAACACAACAAACATGGCTGGAAAACGCCCAGGTAGCTCTAAACTCATGAGGGAGAAAAATTGGTTTATGGATAATGGCTTGGGGGCAATTTCATGGTTCTCTTCTTTCCCAAGAAGCCCAACACGAAATTCTAGGAAGGGTGGCTTGCCCATACTAGAATTTGGACAGCCATACCTCTCCATTCCCAAGGAATTAACTACCTCAACCAACTCTTGGGAGAAATGAATGATTGGGTACAAAAGTCAACATGGGTAGTTGAGGGTTTGATGGGTTCTCTCATTGACACTTGGCTTGACTTGATTGGCTCGAAGGGTTTGAATGTTTTCCCTCCCAATTCCTTGTAAAATCATGCCCCCATCTCTTTGTTGCATTGCATAGCTAGTTGTGGGTACTTTATTAAAATGCATATTTACATAATATTCGAAATTCCATTGTGCTTGGCTAGCACGTAAACCATATGCATCAATAAATCGATGGTGGGGCCTTGGCCTTGAGATCCTCACCATGATTTTATAACAATATTACATCATTTATAATTTTAATGCAATATGGTCAAGATGGGGACGTTACATACCCCTCCCCTTGGAATAACACCGTCCTCGGTGTTCCAATACTTAGGAATAAATACCCATGTTTACACATGTCCAAAATTCACACAATGATGGTAGGTCTATCCTGCGTTTCATCTCTTGAATTTGAACTTTTAGGAACAAGTACTTGGCTTCCACAAGCTGATCCTGCTGGTTTTGATCTTCCATCTTTGCAGGTGGGCATTGCTCCACAATAATCCCTTCCTTTTATTCACCTTCTAGCTACTCCGCAAATCTGGAATTTTCATGGATGCCATATTTCTTGTTGTCCTGGTAACTAATTGAGGAATATTTTCAGCCAAAACAAATAGCTTTTGGTCTGCTTCCATGATCAATGTGCACGCTGGCCCTCACTTTTCTCACTAGTAACACTTGGATAGTACTAGCTGCACTCAATGGCTTTCAATGTCTCACCCGTGAGACTCATCACGACAATTCCTGTTAGGACAAGCATAACACATTATTAAAATTAGTCAATTATCTGCCCAATTGACATGGAACGTCCATGCTTTACTCATGAGACTTCCACACATTTCATACTTTCCCAACATACACATGAACTCATTCATGTTCATCCTTTCACAAGGAAATAACTATTTTAGCATTCATAATCCATTTCAAGCAATAAACACAATCAACTTCCAGTCACAACATACATTCAACAATCCTTTGTTTCTGAAATGCATCAATAAAAAATGAAAGAGAAGAGTAAGAGTTCCCCCCTCTTAGTCTTGTTCCAATCCGGAGCCACACCACAACTCTAGTTTTCATGCTCCTTAGCCTCTTTCACTTCAATGTGAATGCTTGAATTTCCTTTTCTTGGCTATGACACATAGTGTCTAAGGTATGTCTGAGGATTTTCAACTAGGGGTCCCTTTCCCATTGTTGCTTACAGAACCTTTGGCTGCTAGGACCCACACATGTCCACTAGCACCATCTTTCATTACTGCTCATACTGATCTCTCTAGGATGGTAGTATGTCCCCATGCATCCCTATGATGACTTCATAATCCTTACTTCCAACAATACCTACACTCAAACATTGTATCAATTCACATGTTCAATTTATACTCATAGGGTTTATTTCTAAACAAGAGTTTAAGAAATCATAAATAATTCATATACACATGTATATTCATATTAAATAAGCAAGAAGCTGCAAGATAACCAAATACTTATCTGTATTGGATGTCTTCACTTTATTCCACAGGATCCTTCTTTGCTTTCCAAGCATTGGATTTCTTGTGGATACAATAATGAATGTTGGGCCAGCACACAGGCTACTCCACAACCATTCGAATAGGCAATTCCAGGCCAGTACGCTGACTGGGTTTTATCAATTAATTAAGGAATGTTTGGTTAGCATGCCAGCTTATCCACAACATCAAGTGGTTAATGTTTCCACCAACTATTCTCTGAATTTATTGAGCATTAGTTACTCTCTGGATTTACCAAGAATTTTATAGTGCACAACCAGTTACTCTCTGGTTTTATCAAGAATTTCATAGTGCACAACCAGTTACCCTTTGGTTCTACCAAGAATTGTAGTTCTTTCAGGGTCCTTGCTTCCTGCAATGACCAAGGTTTCCAACAAAGAAACAATAGGGTATCAGCTTAGCTGTTAGAAGACTTATACCTGAAATCTTCATTATTCTGAATAAGAAATAAATGAAAATGAATACTTATTTGTATTGTGCATTTTCATTTCTGGTCCATAGGGTCTTTCTTTGCTTTGCAATCCTTGGGATCGCATATGGACTTGGATGTTTGGACAACATGCATGTTTCTCCACAACATCAAACAGTTAATGCCCAACCAGTACACCTTCACGCCAACTAGATTTACCAAGCATTTGTGGTGCCCAACCAGTCGCATACCTGGTTGGCCCTCTCCATTGCCAAGCCAGCACATTCGTCTGGGTCATCGACCAATGGAAGGAATTTGCGCCACCGACCATTATAGGTCAAGGATCTACCACTCTGCCTTAGGCTTGAATCATCCTTTCACACGTGTCACAACCCCTCATGCGCAAAACAATTATTCACCCACACAAGGATGACACTCCTTCTCTTGTGCAAATCGATGGTTCCCTTTAGGAAATCTTTAGGTGACTTCCTTAACTACAGGCCAACATGGCCCCACAATACCCACAACATCCAAACAAATAATTCCAAACCAGTGCATCGACTGGGTTTATTAGGCATGTAACAACCCTTCATCAATACCTCCACAACAACCAAGTAAATAATGCCAAACCAGTACACCGACTGGGTTCATTAGGCATGCAACAACCCTTCGTCAATACCTCCACAACAACCTTTCATTTTGCTTCATCCATGTGCAGCACCCAATTGCATCTGTGTAAGCTGGTAGCACAAGTAGGATAAGCAAGCTCATCAGTATTGTTGTCCCAAAATTGTAAACATATTTCATAACATTCACTATCAAGTATTGAAACACCAGGAATGTGTCCATTCCTTTAGGGTGTAGTCAATATTAACAACCCTATCATAACCCAGCATCAGAAAGGTGTGCACTCCCTTTCGGATGTGAGACATGTAGGCCCTAATCATACTCAAGCAGTTTAGAATAATAATGAAATATTAAAACATGCTTTGCATATTAAATCTAATAACCATACATATATATTTTGAGTTAAGGTTACAAAATACTTATCCCTTTTTAGATGTATCTTTCCTTCATTTTTGAAGAATGGGGGCTCCCTTCTCTGAGTCAATAGTACTTCAGTTTGCCACCCCAATATTCTCACGTTCCATAACCCACACATGCCTTCTTGGCATAATTTCACCATCTCACTCACATGGCTTTCCAACATGCAGTTCAGCTGGGATATTAACAAAACTTACTATGGCATTTCACCCGAAACCCATTTCCAAAGGATGGGGTCCTTCCCATTTAGTTTGGCTTCTGCAGGCCATCACACATGGTCTTCTGCAATGTGTCATCCTGGCACACTTTATCAAATAGCCAAACAATCAGCAACATTTAGCAATAAGCTTCAAATATGATTGTTCCATAACCAATCAATAGCATTAATAATTAAATTCAATATGAATTTGCAATTCTGTCTACTACAGAAATTGATTTGCTTAGCAACGAGGCTATCATCATATTGTTTGGATCTCGTAAGTGGTATCTCTCTGTCTATTATGGTTTCACCCTTGCTACCATACATGAACATCCACCTACAACATGTCTTCCTGACACAATTTTTAATAAGCCAAACAGTCATTCGCAATTATTAGCAAGATTTCAAATCTGAAATTTACAAATCTGTTTTCCTACAGAAATTAGATTTGCAACCATGAGGTTATTCTCATAAACTTAAATCAGACAATTTTCAGATTTGTTTCATGCATAATTTACAACCATGAGAACCTTCTCATAACCTTTGGCTTCTGCACATGGTAGATCCCAGTCTTTACTATGGACTTATCCTCATTGCCATATGAAATAACTTACCTGAAAACTGAAACTTCAATCAGCCAAACATGTTGTGAGTATCTATGCACATAATCCTTTCATTGCCACAACAGTCACTGAAGTGATCCCATAATTATAACACTCAATAATTCAAACACCTTCAGATGTTAACATTTGAAATGCAATGAATATATATATATATATATATATATATATATATATATATATATATATATATATATATATGCATCATCATCATAATACAATTGCAAAACACAGTCACACTATCCATAAACTGTAAATACTCATTACTTTACATTCAGTGCAACTCTGTCCTTCCAACAGTGCTTTGGTAGCCCATCACATGACTACCTTCTTTATGCAATCATTCTCCTGCATTCACAGCAGCTCATGAAATGGTCTCAGTATTAACAATGGTTCACCATTTCATCGATTATCCAATTGCATTGAAACATATATGTATTACAACCATCCATTCACACAATGCATCTCAACATGTGCACCCGCACATATACATGCACATTCACAATATTTACATAATATTTTGATGTGCACTCACTCAATGCATAATCCCTCAATACAACCTTGCATTAATCCATGAATACCATGCATTCCAACATATTATTGCCTAACCATGCCTATCTCATATGGAATACACTACAACATGACCATAAGTCATCAGTTGCTTTGGTTGTTAAACTCACAACCAACATACACAAATGGCATGATATAATTTCATATGGATGCATTGAGGTTTCTAAGAACTATAGGGTGTAAGGCTCCTCGCCTTCACTTACCCATACCTGACCATACTTGGTAGGTTGACATTCACATTCAGGCACTCAATACCACATGCAAACCAAATCAACAAAGTTGAAACATAGTTGAAGGGATCTCACCAAATCCTCTTTCAATATTCATGCAATTAAGCACAAATAACTATTACCTGCATGGTTGTTATTAACATCGCTTGATGTTACCTGATCAGTTGGCCTCTTACCA
This sequence comes from Larix kaempferi, assembly GCA_027924585.1. Classification (NCBI taxonomy): domain Eukaryota; kingdom Viridiplantae; phylum Streptophyta; class Pinopsida; order Pinales; family Pinaceae; genus Larix; species Larix kaempferi. Next base: position 3,653,996 of record BSBM01000230.1, read on the forward strand.
ATGCTACACAGTCCTTTTTCCAACCTCGTGATCATAGATTTGTTGCACCATCCTTTCCTCATAAGGTTGTTGGTCATATGCAACAACATCATCCACATCCTTAGCCATGCTTCGGTTTGCTTTGGTCCTACAACCCACACAAACACAACTAATTATTAGAAACCACCATAATGATCTTAAGTGGCTCATTGCATATGTAAAACCTCACTATTTTACCAATATGCAATATCATATACATTCAAAAACATATGCACTGTGCAATGTTTATTAATATGCCGTCTAGTGCATATTCATCTTATCTATCTAATCTCGTGCATTTTCAATCATGCTTCTATGGTTTGATTCCCACAACCATTATTAACAACATTAATTGTCATCAACCATAGGCAATACCATTAATGGGCTATTGCATGTGTAACTTCACTACCTTTACCCATATGCAACATCATGCTCATGCATAAGCAATTCACATGCACTATGCAATGACTTTTTAATCATGTCCACTAATTCATATGCATTACTCTCTTGCATTTTCAGAATCCCTATGCCATAAAACTCAGAAAATATAATACAATAGCAAGAGAGGAGTTAAGGAATTCTCCCTTTCCAATTCCTCATTATGACATGGAGTTCCTCCTCTACATCATAGCTGATCCTTTTCTTGGCTTTCCTACCAAGCATATAACCAATCATTAGCTATGATCTTCTCATGAATTAACAATTCAACATATCCATACGTGTAATCATTCATTCTTGATATTTTCCAAATATGCAATTCTTATGCTATAAACAGAAATAGTTTAAGGTGAGGAATTTCCCTTTTATCAATATTGGTTTGTTGCTCCCATTGCTCTTCCGCAATGCATATTACAACCAATTACTCTTAATAAGGCCTCCACAACCTTTTATGCCATTCCTGCTTCTCATCCCAAGCATAGAGAATGCATTTCAAACTTTCAACGACTGTCTCCGGGGGACAATGGGGGTCAAGGGGGATTTCCCCCTTGTGGCTTCCCTGTGCCACTGCAGGGCGGGTCGAGGGCAGCACCCTCATTTTTTTTTTTGTAAATCCTTAGATTTCGCGCAATATGGCGCCTAAGTTTCATGGCAATTTTCAACTTTTGGCACCTGAAAAATCTCCATGGAAAACAGCTGAAATTCCCTGTTTCGAAGCAACTCACCGAATTCTTCCGACCCGTTGCGGATCAACTCACCGAGTTCTGCTGATCGGTGAACTCATTTGTCTTTTCTTCCGTTTTGGACCAACTTGCCGAGTTCTTCCGCCGAAAACACTTAGAAAAATTTTCAAATTTTTCGGACCAACTCGTTGAGTTCTCTCACCGTTTCAAACCAACTTGCCGAGTCCTTCCGCCGTTTCGGACCAACTTGCCGAGTTCTGCCGCCATTTCGGACCAACTTACTGAGTTATTCCGTCGAAAACACTTAATTTTTTTTTTCGGACCAACTTGCCGAGTCCTTCTGCCGTTTTAGACCAACTTGTTGAGTTCTTCTGCAGTTTCGGACCAACTCGTCGAGTTTTGTTGCCAAAATACACTTAGAAAATTTTTTTGGACCAACTCGCCGAGTACTTCCTTTCCTCGGGCACTTCCGCAACTTTGTCGATGCAACTCAGCCAAATTCACTGACCGTTTCGGCTCCACTCAACAAGTTTCCCCAAAACATATCGCATGATTCCTCAAAACTTCGTTGGTCTCATTGCCGCAGTCTCGTTGGCGCCACTCACTGAGTTCTGCAGAAATGACTCGGCTCGACTCCATGAGACTCGCTGAAACGCGTTGGCACAACCCAAACAAAAACACTTATAAAATTTTTGAAAATTTGAAATTTTCTTAAGGATCAGTGTTGAGCAGGAGGAATACTTACCTCTGCAACTGTGATAGGTAGCCCATGAAGGCCCAATGTTGCAACCAGCAGCTTTGATACCATTCTGTAACGTACCCACCCGCGGACCCAATCCAAGGAAGGGAACATGATGCCAATCTTTGGGGATTTCACATAAAACTCAGTCCATTCATTATATTTTCAGCAAACAGTGAGATGTGTGCAGATGGAAAACAAACAAAAATGCACAGCGAAAATAAACTCATCCACACATAGATATTTTGTATGCACTCAACATATCAATAACAATCATTAAATTACACATTGCAGAGGAAAAACACATAGATAGAAAAACACTTATCTTCATTGTGTAATTGGTCCCAAACAACTAGCCATGTCGCTGTAACGTTCCACCCAACCATAGGCCAGTTGTGTTCATCAATCTCTCAACACAACTGCCACCCTCAAGCTGGGCATAATTCTTACGAGGAAAAGGGGACATTCTAGCTCATTCACAACCAATTACTCATTTCATCTGAGCCAAGCCAGTCCACAGCTGGGTTTATCAGGATACATTTGAACCCTGGAGGCTTACACTCAAGCTCAAGCCAAAGCAATGGATTTACCAACAAGATGGCCATGGGTTTGGGCTTTCTCCAAATCGTTTCCATCCAAAAACGAATTGTGGGATGGGGAAAAACATTCACAGGGAGGAAAACGTTATCTCCCTAACTCTTTAAGCATTTAACAGCAAAAACGGTCTCTATGGAACCCCAATTCCATTCCCCTTCTTCCCAACTGGTACACAATACAAAAACGCCCTTCTCAGCTGGGAGAATGAAGGAAAACACAACAAACATGGCTGGAAAACGCCCAGGTAGCTCCAAACTCATGAGGGAGAAAAATTGGTTTATGGATAATGGCTTGGGGGCAATTTCATGGCTCTCTTCTTGCCAAAGAAGCCCAACACGAAATTCTAGGAAGGATGGTTTTCCCATACTTGAATTTGGACAGCCATACCTCTCCATTCCCAAGGCATTAACTACCTCAACCAACTCTTGGGAGAAATGAATGATTGGGTACAAAATTCAACATGGGTAGTTGAGGGTTTGATGGGTTCTCTCATTGACACTTGGCTTGACTTGATTGGCTCGAAGGGTTTGAATGTTTTCCCTCCCAATTCCTTGTAAAATCATGCCCCCATCTCTTTGTTGCATTGCATAGCTAGTTGTGGGTATTTTATTAAAATGCATATTTACATGATATTCGAAATTCCATTGTGCCTGGATAGCAAGTAAACCATATGCATCAATAAATCGATGGTGGGGCCTTGGCCTTGAGATCCTCACCATGATTTTATAACAATATTACATCATTTATAATTTTAATGCAATAGGGTCAAGATGGGGACTTTACATACTTGGAGGTAGGTTTACGGTTGTTTTTAGCTAAGGCCCTAGCTTCTTTTATCACCAGGAGGGAGTTACCAATAGCTACTAGGTCCTGAACGTTATTTTCCTTTGCTATATCAATACCTTTGATAAAGGCAAGCCACTCCGCGTCATTGTTCGTCTGCCTTCCAATCCCCCAAGCGTAATATGTCAGTTTGTTTCCTTTGGATTTCAGAAGAACTCCCCCCGCACCTGCCAACACAGGATTGCCCTTTGAGGCACCATCAAAGAAGAGAGTGTGACTAACGCAATTCCTCATCCAGGTCTAGAATTCTGAAGGCTCCATTCTGATATACCAATTTTGATACTTTTGACTCTTGGGGAAGGTGGGCATGGGGGAGATGTGAGGAACCAGAATGTCGGCCACCCAAATTTTATCTTCCACACTTAAGGGTTCTTTGATAAGATTCTTCATACCTCTCGATTTGAGGGCATCAACCTGTTTATGCCCTGAATATTGTAGCATCAAGCATAAAGGGGTTCTCCCCGGTAGACTATCCCAATTAGATTGTCCATCGTTTGGTGTGGGGAATCCATCCGATTAGCGGTTCCGGCAACCGTTAAGTTTGGAGATTTGCTTCAATTACACCAGTTATGGCCCGGTCCACCATTCTTTTTGATTTTATGATTTTAAAATGATATGCAAGTGCCTGAGCTAACTTAATCTAAATGCAGAACTCGAAACAAATCTGTATTTAAAACCGAAATAAACCTAAACTATCCCTGCAAGGAGCAAAATTATAAGTATGGGTAATGTGCTGGAAGAGTTATCTAAAGATCAATAGACAGCCATTAAATCATAAAGATATATCTACGGCAAGAAAGCAACAGATATTAGAAGATAGCTTCCAATTCAAATATAACGCATTCCATTACTCATGTAGGAGAAAATTCATTTGCACAAGAAACAGTAAGATCATTCAATACAGAGAAATAATTCAAGATAGCAAAGAAAGATCTCATTGTAGAATATGAAAGTCACAAGAATAATCCAGCAGGCATCGAACATCTATTTCCATGCAAAAGACATCCTCTCCAGGCTCTTATTAGGCAAACGTCATTTTCTTGAAGCAAGTGCAAGATAGCTCGTACAAGTAAAGAAAATTATTTTCCCTGCCAAAAGTCCTCCTCCACTATTCCCTAACCTTTTATTTATATCTTTACAAAATGCCTCTTAGGCTGCCACCTGGCTCTTTACACATGTCCTCTACAGACTTTTCCGTTTAATAAACAAATCGTGGCCCTTTTCTTAAAACAAAAAATTTCTCAAAAAATAGAAAAGGACAGCTGTCAAGTGATTCTACGCTTTCTACATAGGGAGACCAAATGAAAAATAGGAACAACGCCTTAGGATCAGTGTGTTCACCCTTGGGAAGGCGCTCATGCTGGGAGAGAAGGGCTTGGACTGGCTGCTACTGCTGGGAGAGAAGGACTTGGACTGACTGCTATTGCTGCTGCTTTCTTTTCCTCCTCTACTATGTAACTGAACCAGATACCAGTGTCTCTGATAACCACATTTGCTGGGGAAGGGAGCAAGATCTTCTGGGAAGTTACATGGTTACCAAGTTCTACTTCCACCTCCTGAATTTCTGCAACTGCTGCGTGGTGGACTTCTTTAAGCAAATGACTGTATATTGACGACAGCCCAATATAGTGATGGAGATCATCAGTGGCTAGGACATCAATCTTCTTTACATATTCCATTTGAATGCCTAGCTCTTCCTTCAAGTCTAACAAACGTTGCTCTTTGCTTGGGAACTCCTCGAGAGACTGATGAAAACTTATCTTGCACTTCATGGATTTTTTGATAAAGACTATTACTTTATCCATTGTTCCTTGGATCTTAGCCATTAGCTTAAGGCCACAATTCCTGTAGAATTCAATAAGGGCTATATCTTCTTTAAAATCATCCACAGAATTGAATGGGAGATGCTTGGGGAAATCAACCTTCCCTTCTCTCCATTCCACCTGGCTCAGGATGTTTGCTTTAACCCGAGTATATTTTCCCTTAATCCTATTGGCCTCTGCATTGACTTCTTTCAATCTAACCATCATGGCTTTGAGCTTGCACACCTACTCAGTAATCAGCTCCTGCGTGGCATGCATTTGTCTCAGAATGTTACAGGACAGCTCATGAAAGGGAGACATATCTATTGCTCTGCTTTCTGCCTGCTCTAACTGCTCAACCATTGCTTGCTTATCTGCTTGCAGATGAGAAACTCTAGCTTCAGAATCGTTCTTTTTCTGCTTCTAGAACCATCATCTGGACTGCCAGGTGCTCCTTTTATTCTTCTAAATGGCGAAACTTATCTGACAATTCCTTGTGCTCAACAGACAGTCGATTATATTTATTGACTACAAGATCCCTATAAGCCTGCTCATTAGCCACAGTATGTTGCAACATGCGAGCTTTCCTCTTTGTTGACTCAAATTCTCTAACCATATCGACCACATTGTCCTGCATTGCTTTTGCTGCTGACACAGCGGCGGATGCCATGGATATGGGAGCCTTATTTGTATTTTGCATCACCGTGGTCTCCTGCTGGGTAACAATATCTTCTTGGAAGAGTCTCTTTATCCTCTCTTCCGATTTCAAGACTACCGCCTTCCTCTTCTTGTCATACACAAATTCATCCCATTGGGACATAGTATGATCTTCTGATGGAGTGTAAGGGACGATTGGGAGGTATATTACATGTATTTTTTCTTCTATGGGTGGGGTCTGTACAACTTGAGACGTGTCTGTTCCCACATTTTGGGTGCCAGGGACACCTGCTTGAGCTGTGTCTGTCTCCACATTTTGGGTGCCGGGAACACCTGCTTGAGATGTGTCTGTTTCCATGTTTTGGGTGCCAGGAACACCTACTTGAGATGTGTTTGTTTCCATGTCTTGGGTGCCGAATCCACCTGCCTGGGCATCTTCATTGGTCTTATGTTCTTCTTCCGCCTTTCGTTCCTCTTCAGCTTTATGCATTCTTTCTTCTTCTTCAGCTTGCTGCTGATTTTCACTTTCCTCCCTCTGCTTTGCATCTTCAGCTTCTTTCTGCAGCCTTGCATCTTCTCCTTCTCGTTGCAGCCTTGCTTCCTCAACTTCTCTCTGCAAGCTTGCATCTTCAACTTCTTTCTGCAGCCTTGCTTCCTCATCTAATCTTTGTTCTTCGTGGGCTAGGGCATCAACTGCTTCTCTCTTGTTCTACAGACTAGCTTTTCGGGTTGGAGAAGAGCTAGAGCTTGCTCCACTACCTTGCCGACAAATCTGCAACTCAGTCATGTTGCTGATGCCTCTGAACACTTCTTCCTCGGCATCATAGTAATGAGCATATTCAAAATGAGCATAAACTTCTTTGCAATGCTCGGCAACCTTGCTCCGCCTATCATTTCTTTGGAAGATCATTTCACCAAAGTGGAAAGCTTTCAGCTCTTGAATGAATTCCTCAGCTGATGCAACCCCTAAGAATTTGTAGGCTCCTATGCAGAAGGGCAAAGGAGGGAAAGAAGCCTTATGTTGTTTGTTAAGCACCCCTCCTATTCCATCAAGAAAAATTTGCCTGACTGCTTCCTTGAGGACTACATAATCAGTAGCGTATTTTGGCAAAATGTATGGCGCTTTGGTACCTCCAAACATCCTGATGTAGGTGCCCTACTCTGAGAAATAAAAATCACCATAGTTTTCCAGGACCTCCATGGCATTTTCTGATAGACAATTGGGCTCTTCCTTGAAAATCTGCTCATATAGAGGCATGATGAACTCTTCGCAGATGAGCTTATAGCTTGCTCTGTAATTTTGAGCCCACATTATTTTATAAGTAGTGTAGACCAGGGTGTTGGCTTTATTCCATGTGCAACCCAGCCTGGGGAAAGAGAGCTTGGCCAAGATGCAGTCAATGAGATAGGAAGACATGTAAAATTCTGACTTTTTTAAGGCCAGACCTTCTCTTGGAGTGGCCACTGTGGTTGCCAAACTGTCCGAAAGGATAGTAGCCCAGTCAAACACAGTTCCTTTGAATGCTACGAAGTGGATGATGGGGGCCCACTGTATCCTATATACAGTGCCATCGGGCATCCCGAAAATTCTGCATAGCATCAGGGTGATTAACCTAAAAGGAGGTCTTAGGGTCTGAACATCATATTCATCATTACCTCTCTTCCTCAGGTGCTTCCCTGTGACCAATAATTTTTTGGCCATCTCAATATTATTCATCTTACCCAACCATTCATCACTTAGAGCTTGCTGGGGATGCGAGAATTTGTAGGCTGCAGCAATATATGCTGGATGGAATGAAGTGAAAGGCTCTCCCTTGCTGTCACACAACACTCTTGTCTCTGGGTTGGCATGTTCTAGTATCCACCGGATCACTTCAGAGCATGGGAACAATTCAGGGCGGGTAGAAGCCCTAGCTATGTCGGAAGTTCTGATGTTGAGGTAGATTTGTTCTTCTTCCAATAATACATCTGGGATATCCTAGTCCCTGATCATCCTGTAAACATCTCCCCAATGGACCTCGGGAGGAATGCCGATGGTACACTTAGTGTCTTGGAACATAGTTTCAGTCCTTAGTTGCACCGCCTCTGGTTCCATCACTTTAGTTTTCTTTCTGCCACCTTTTGGCATCATGGCTTATCCCTGCTAGCAACCAAATGTGAATCATTATAAAACTTTGCAACATGTTATGAGAGTGTAACATAGAGAAGGACAAATTTAACATGCCAATGAGAAATATAGACAAATTATGAAGCTGCATGCTGGGGAAGCAAAATAGATCACTTCAGAAAATGAAATATGGTCCTGAGACTTGATTATTCTAGGGAGACAATGCCTAGTCAGGAACTTTTGGAATGCTTCCGAAAAGGTAAGCATATAACGTGGAAAAAAAAAAAAACCTGCTTCCCTCCTAGTCCTTGGAGAGAGGGTGCCCTTCATCGTAGCACTTCTAATGGTCAATGGTGGGTTTGCCTGGAGTGGAAAGATCCTATGAATAAACAATGAAACAAGGGACTGTTTTCCACATTCATTAACTGAGCCAAAAGGTGAGTGGTTGAGTATCTCAACCGACCACTACTGTTATTAATAATACTTTTGAAATGGTGTGTGGCCAGTATGAAGTTTGAATCAGGGTAGGAAAATGATCGGAATGCGGCCGGTGAAAAACTCGGATGGTCATGGCTACGGCTTTTAGTTGGTAGGAATGAGAAACCTAAGGGGCCACGGCGGCCGTAATAAAAAAAAAAAATGACCTATTCTACCAATGTCTATCGGCGACGTTATGAACGGGAAAACCCAAAAAGTAACTCGACGTGGAGATGAAACAAAGATGGCGGTCAAAAAGCCTACCTAGAGACGAGACAGTGGTTGAGTGAGGTGGACGTGGTCGTGGATGCGCTGAGCTGGAGTGAGCTGGCGCAGTCTTCTCAATGTCATTCTTTGAATGATAAAATAACAATGCGATCAACGAAACCCCAATGCGCTTATAAAAGGTTAGACACGTGCGGCATTTAAACGGCTAGCTGGTGTCATTAAAACGACATTTTATTGCTTGTATGGTGCGGTCTTTTCAAACCGTGTTGGCATTAAAGCACGACCGTCGGTTGTGGGGCGGACTTACGAGTTTTGTCCGCAGTTGCGGAACAAAATGGCGAATTGCTTTAGCGTTTCGGGAGCGCTTTGCTTATCTTTTCGAAATACAGTCTCTCGGAAGCTTATCGTGAACGATTTTACCAAGTCGTTCCGCAGTTTCGGAAAGACTCAGAATATCCTTCCGCAACTTATGAAATAACTTTGTTCAAGCTTATCAACTTTGACGAAAGCTTCCGCAATTTCGGGAGGAAATCTCAAGTTCTTCTGCAGTGTAGAGAGAGAAACTTGAGTTCTTCCCCAGTTTTGGGCGAGTTTGTTGAATTCTTTCGTAGTTTCGGAAGAGAATGGTGAATTTCTTCCGCAGTTTCGGAAGAGATTTTTAAGTTCTTCCAAAAAAAAAAACTAAGTGTTTTCGCTATTTCAATGAATAACGACTTTAAGTCTTTTCGTGGTGTTGGGAGAGAATCGTGAATTCTTCCGCAGTGTCGGGAGAGAAACTTGAGTTCTTCAACAGTGTCAGGAGAGAATCGTGAATTCTTCCCTAGTTTCGGGAGAGATTTTTAAATTCCTTCCGCAATTTCGAGAGAGAATGCCGAGTCCTTCCGCAGTTTCGACAGAGTTCGCCGAATCCTTCTGCAGTTTCAGGAGAGTTCGCCGAATCCTTCCGAAGTTTCGGGAGAGTTTGCCGAATCCTTCTGCAGTTTTGGGAGAGAATTTTTTTTTAACTTAGAAGAAAACTTCAATCTTTTTTAAAGCATATTCCTCAGTTAAAAACAAAAACTAAGTTAAAAGGAGAATTAACCTCTTTAGGCAGTATTTCTAGAAAAAGTAAAAGGAGGGGCCCCAATATGTACAAATTTTTTTTGGGGGGGGATGTTGCTGCAACAACAATTGGCGAGTCGCTGGCAAACACAGATCTTTGAAAAAATTCCTCTCGATGATCCGAAACCTTTTTAAAAGATACTCATCTTTTATGCAATATTCATTCGAGCACTTGAATCTTGGCGAAGGAAGAAGTCACTTTATCTGCTAGCCATTAGGGAAAGGGGAGCTTTGATAGAGACATCTTTAAAACTCTCAAAGGGCCAACATATGGGGTTCATTTTTAGAAGATTCATCTTACAGATGGCTACTGCTATCGGACTCCACAGGATTTGCAACACTTTCTCATGGACATTATTGCTCTTGTTCCTCATTCCCATGCCGCTTGCATCCTTTTCGATGTTTATACTTTTGACAACTTTGCTGTTTGAGCCTTCTAGAAATATTTTCTTTAGACATGATCTTTGATTTTGGCTCCTCAATCCATAATGTCCTTTTGTGTGAGTGAGATATTTTATTGATTTGATCAAGCCTCATGGACGGAGAGGAGCCTAATTTGAGCTGAGTCTTTTGGATAGCTTTCTTGACTTGCATGCTTTGCTTTTGTCTCAGCCATGCTTCAATTGAGGCGAGAATCTCTAGAAAACGGACCCTTGATCATAAGCCATTTTGGCTGTTAAATTTCCAGCATGGAGTCATTTCAATACCTTATGCCCTCGGGATGTGCTACTCTCCGTGGGTCCAACTTCAATGACCTTCTTGAGATGCCTTTAAGTGTGAGGGTGGATGTAGCCCGAGGATAGTAATAAAGATAGTCATAGATCTCTGCTATTTAAATAGGATTAGTGTGACTAACAGAATAGGCTTCCTTCCTTCTGAAGAATGTTCAGCAAGAGCACAATACATAGATAAGCTTTCATTCAAGCGTAGTTTTGGATTCATGAGTTGTGAGACTTCTTCGAGAGATCTATCTTGATGAGAAACACAACCGCAGGAGCTTTCAAAAAATAAACTTTGTACAAAAGGTTCAAATGACGAGAAAAGAAACAACATAGATGAAAACAATGAAAACAAAGGGCTAAAGCAACATAAAAGAAAATTTTTATTTATGTACGGAAAGTCTCAGTGAGACTACACAAAGTATTGTTTCAGGGCGAGGCCATTGAGAGGAAGGGTTACTTCTTCTCCCTTGAGGTTTGTCAATTTATAAGTGGATGGGCCTATCTTTGCCGAAATTTGGTAAGGACCTATCCATAAATGTTGGAATTTCGTGTGCATCCCTTTGCCTTCATGATTATGATCCCATTTCAGGACTAAATCCCCAACTTCAAAACTTCTTTTACTGGACTTCCTCTTATCGAACCATCTCTTGACTATGTCTTGGTGTTGATGGAATCGGTCTTTAGCTTTCTATCGGGCTTCTTCAAGTTGAAGCAGAGTATTGATCCTAGATTGCAAGACTTGGCTACCAGACCCTCGAGAGGCTTGGGACAACTGTAAGGATGGAAGCAAGATGTTGGGGGGAAGGATGGCTTCCTTGCCATAGACTAGAGTGAAAGGGGAAACCCCTAATGCATTCTTTGGAGTCACCCTATCTGCCCATAAGGCGTTTGGGAGAGCTATATGCCAACTTCGTTGATTTTCTATCACAGTCTTCTTTAGAATTCGAATGAGGTTTTTGTTTGAAGATTCAGCTAATCCGTTTCCTTGAGGGTAATAATTGGCTAAATAATGCAGCTTAATCACCCATTCATAAACAAATTCATTTATCTTAAAAGATGAAAAATAGGGAGCATTATAAAAAACAAGGAAAATTGGAACCCCAAACCTGGTTATGATGTTTACCTTCAAGAAACTGATCACTGTATCTTCATTGATCTTGCGCAATGGGATAGCCTCCATCCATATAATGAAGTAGTCAGTAGCCATCAGGATGTATCGATGTTGCAAAGAAGAGTTCGGATTTATCTCTCCAATAACATATATACCCCACTGTTCAAAAGGTTCAGAGATAATAACTGGCTGCAAGGGTTCTGCTGCCTTAGGTAATTTCCCGACACTTCTTTGGCATACATCACAGTTTCGTGTGTACGTATGGGCATTCAAGAAAAGAGTGGGCCAATAATATCCAGCTCTTAGTATCTTGTGAGCTGTTGTATCCCCTGAATAATGTCCACCCGCGGGGCCATCGTGCAATTCTTTAACAACTTTACTTGCATCTTCCTTTTCTAGACATCTAAGAAAAATTCCATCATAATTTTTTCTGAAAAAGTATCCCATCAATGATTTGATAAGTTACTGATTTCAAACGGAGCGCCCTTCTTTGCTTTGAGCTCCAGTGCTCAGGTAGGTATCCTTGATGCAAATAATGCACCAGATCTCTATGTCATGACTGAGGACCTGCGAAGATATGGCATACTTCAACTGAGTTTAGCTCAGCTTCATTCTTCCAATGTTTCTCTTCATCAGTGGAATTTCCTGTAAGCAATTTGCACAGGCCTTGTCCTTTGACGATAGTAGCTGGTTTAAATTCTAAATCATATTCTTGAAGAGCTGTGACCCAGTTTCCCCTCCTTTCTCCTAGTTCCTTTTGAACAAAGAGGGATCTAATAGCTGGGTGGGGAACTATAACTTTAGTTCTGTTCTTAAGAATATATGGTCTGAATTGTTTGACTGCTTTGAAGACAGCATATGCATGCTTGTCAACCATGGAATAGTTTAGCTCAACCCCTTGCAGACTAGTGCTCATAAATGAGATTGGGTATTCATCCCTTAGCTCCACCTTTTGCGTGAGTATAGCCGCGAGGGAGTCATCCGAAGCAAAGGTTTACAGGATAAAATCTTTATCAAAATCTGGGATTCTTAAGGAAGGAGCTTTAGCTATAGCTGCCTTAATGTCTCTAAACACATCCTTTTCTAAATCTGTCCACTTGAACTGTATGCTTTGTTTAACCATTTGTTGTAAAGGTTTAACAATTTGCGCGAAATCTGGAACAAATCTTTGGATGAAATTGATAGTGCCCATAAAGGACTGCATAGATTTTTTGTTATGAGGATTTGGAATTTTATTGATAGCTTGTACTCTTTCCTGATATATTGACACTCCTCTTTTGGAAATGATATGGCCCAAAAGCTTATCTTCGAGAACAACGAACACACTCTTCTTGGAATTCAATGAAATACCATATTTCCGACAACGATAAAAAATATGCTTCAAATAGACAACAAGATCTTCCCTTTTCTTTGAAAAAACTGTCACATCATCGAGATAGACAACAACACACAGCCCACCCAATCCTCGGAATGCAATGTCCATTGCTTGCTGGAATGTAGCTCCTGCGTTTATCAGGCCGAATGGCATCCTTCTATATGCGAAAGTTCCCCACTTAGTGCGGAAAGTAGTCTTAAGACGATCTTCTTCAGCTACTAATACTTGATTGTAGCCAGAGAAACTATCGAGAAGAGAAAAAAATCTCAGATCCCAACACCATTTGAAGAATTTGTTCCATTGAAGGGACAGGATAGTTGTCTTTATTCGAAGCTTTGTTTAAATTTCCGAAGTCCACACATAGTCTTATCTCTCCGGACTTCTTTCTTATGGGAAATAAGTTAGCAACCCACTCAGAATGCTGGACCTTAAAGATTATTTTAGTGTCCAGGAGCTTCTTTAATTCCTTTTGAATCAGAGGTTCCAAAGTAGGATGCATCCTTCTTAATTGCTGCTGAAATGGCTTGACACCCGCTTTCATTGGTATAACATGCTGAATAATGCAGACGTCATATGTTTTCAGATCCTCATAGGTCCATGTAAAAAAATCCTTATACTGTCTAAACAGTTTGATGAACTTATCTCTTTCTCTCGGTGAAGAACATTTTCCAAAGTTGACAAATTTTGGTTCAGCCTTGGTACCTAAATTAAGTAACTCATGCTGCATTAATGAACTGTTAGTTTTGGTATTAGCTCGCCTTTTGAACTTACTTTGAAGATCAAACAGCATTTCGAGTGACCTTATCCCTCTGGGGATGAAATTTCCTTTACTCGCATATTTCTTTAGCAAATCAGAATCGTGTTCTTCTTCATTTATCACAGCTCCTTGGAAAATGTCTTCGTTTGTTAGAAAACTGATAATCTGTTCGTCATCATCGAAAACCCTGAAGTTTGTGACGTTGTCAGGGATGGAGGGCTTGAAAATTAATTCAATTGAGCATTTGTTATTAGATGGCACTAATCTAGAAGCGGATGTTGCTAACAAATGAGCTGCAGAATTTTGCAATTTAGGAATAGAATTTATATTGAAAGCATCAAAATGCATAATTAAATCCCATATCTCAGCTTGATAACCCTTCAAATGAGGTGAGAGACAGTGAATGGTGTCTCTTACCCGTCTCACAACTATTTCTGAGTCACCGAAAACCTTCAAGTATTTAACATTGAAATCGATGGCCTTCTTTAATCCGTGGACCAAAGCTTCATATTCCGCAGTGTTGTTAGTACATTCTAATTATAACCTACAAGACAAAAATACTTATTTCTTTCCGGATCCATCAGGACACAATCGGCGCCGGATCCTTCCAGAGTTTTAGAACCGTTAAAGTATAATGTCCAAAACAGATCTTTTGATTTAGCTAAATTAGTATCTCTATGGTCTAAGTTAGTGACTAAACTAACTATGTTACAGTCAACATCATCAGTTCGAGAAAAATGAAGGAGATCGGACTGTTCATCTTCATGGCTGATAGTTTCAGACTGATAATTACCCGGATCAATTTCTAAGAAATAATTCCCCAGAACCGAGGATGAGAAGGTTACAACTTCATTCTTTCCCTCTATTTGAGTTACATTTTGTTTCCTGTGTGGTTCTTTCAGGACTTTGATCTGATTCTGTCTATTTTGATAAGGCAACCATAGATGAGACCAATCAGTTGCAAAGTAACCATTCAGCTTTGTGGACCAGTCCCTACTTAAGATCAAACCATAGGCCTCAGGAATATCAACTACCATTATGTCAATAAACCTACAGACTCTAGAGTTGGCTTATAATCTAATGAGGACATCTTTCATTTCCCCAATAACCTTGAAAACAGTTCTATCTAACTGAATAATTTGGGCTGGAGATGGAACAGGTTGCCCGTTAATTTTTTTACAAATTGACAGTGGCATGACATTTGAAGATGCTCCAGAATCTACCAGACAATTGTGAACATTATGATTGAAAATTTCAAAGGTCAACAGGAATGGCAACGTCTAAGATTTAGATTTTCCGTCGATACTAGCCTCATTAATGTCGGGATCTTCTTGAGTATCCGTTAATGTAGTGATGGGCTGGGGCTGCAGAGCATGCAGCAGCTTATCTCGTTGTGGAGGCAAACTGCACATATCGAATATTGACACATTTGCTTTGACTTTCTTTATATCCTCAATAATGTCATATCCTATATCAAAATCGTTCCCAATTTTGGCCGGATTGTCTGTTTTATTCATTGTGACCTTCGGTTGTTGAACTATGGTGTCAATGTTTGGCTATTTGGCTAGCTTTAGGTTGCGGTGGAATGATTGCTATACATCTTCTAGGTATTTCTTTTGAAACTTTAGGCTTGGGAGGAGTCGAGTTTGGCACAGGATCCGTAATAGGGCCTTTACTGCGAGTATTAATGTTCACAACATAGAGAGAGAGCTTTCTATGGGATCTTCTTCTACTAATTCAGTTAAAGGTACCCAATCCCATAGCACCATAGTGGTGTCTGGAGGTGGTTCTTCTAATTCAGGGCTCGATTCCTCTAGAGGATCGTCTTGATATGGAATATGTGAATCCAACATTTGGTTCATGACTAAACTCATAGAGTTAATCCATTGTGGGCAGCTCTTTTCCGAATGCGGTTCTTGATGAAAGGTGCAGAAGTTTTCCATCCCTATTTCATTGAGGTTTAAAACAGGGGAAGTATTCATGGGTGGATGAGGTTGATCGCTGTCTTCCCTTTTTTTGTAAAATGGCTTGAATGGTTTCGTAGATGTACTAGTGGCTTTATCTTTCTCGAGGTCTACAATTTTATTGGACAACTTCTGCATCATCTTAACTACATTCTCCATGTCTGTTGATGACTCTTCTTTACCTCTGGTGAGCAGCAAGGTTTTTTTACTGACTGCTGGTTTTGTTTCTGCATCTAAGGCATGTTTAGCAATGCTATCCGCTTCTTCTTCCACCTTTCTAGCTTCTTCGAAATTCTCTATCAGGGTGGTTTTCTTAGATCTTTTAACAAACATTGCTAGGGGCCCTTCAAGAGCTGTTGTATAATATTCAACCAGAGATTCCTCTGCTGGTTTATTTGCTTCACTGAAATTATTTAAGAGTGTTGTGAACCTTTGGTTGAAGTCTTGAAGCTTTTCTTTCTTTTCCATTCTCATGGACAATAATTCTTTCATAAGTGTAGCTACAGTTTTTTGGTTTCCATATTTCTTTAAGAAACATTTTTCAAATTCATCCCAGCTTGAGATCGAGCTAGGCTGTAAGCTAAAATACCAAGACGATACTTTTGGCTCAAATGTGTATGGAAAAATCCTACAGACTACATCTTCATTTTGCACATTTAAAAGATTCAGAGCTAAATAAAAACTCTTGAGATGATTTTGGCGGAAATGGCTTTCCCTGGGTCGAATTTAGGCAAGACTTTCTCTGGTTTTTTTAGAAGATTGTGGAATGGCCCAGCTAAATTCAATGCTCCCCTCGCTCTCCAAGCAGGTATGACCATGTCTCTATGTGGAGAATCAGGTGGAGAATTGTATGGTGAATTCAATGGAGTGTTCTTTGGAGTAATAAGTTCTCCAGGACTTTCTTGATCTGAAAAATTTTCTGGGTTTTCAAGATCAACCTTGTTCAGGGGTTTTGCAATTTCTTCCAAGGTTAAGTTCACAAGCTCTTCAAAATTTTGCACAAGAATCGAATCACAGGTGTACTGTCGCTCTTTTCTAGGAGAACTTTTCCTAGGGAGGAAATTTACTGCGTTTAAACCACCTAGCTGTCTAACATAAGATCTTGTATGTCTCCTTAAATCTTCTATTTCTGCAAAATGCACAGCATACAATACTTTTTGAGGTTCAGAATTAGAGACGAGGTTTTCTTGGTTTGCTACTTCAAGATTTGGGCTGTCTGAAATTTCTCTTTTCAGTGGGTTTTCAGTAACATTTTTGATAGTGGGAGATTTTCCTTTATCAGCCATGTACTTTCAGGCCCTCCTTCTAGCGCCAAAAACTGTTGATGCCCCAAAGATTGCAGCATCAAGCAGAAAGGGGTTCTCCCCTGTAGACTATCCCAATTAGATTGTCCACCGTTTGGTGTGGGGAATCCGTCCGGTTAGCGGTTTCGGCAACCGTTAAGTTTGGGGATTTGCTTCAATTACACTGGTTATGGCCCGGTCCAACGTTCTTTTTGATTTTATGATTTTAAAATGATATGCAAGTGCCTAAGCTAACTTAATCTAAATGTAGAACTCGAAACAAAACTGTATTTAAAACCGAAATAAACCTAAACTATCCCTGTAAGGAGCAAAATTATAAGTATGAGTAATGTGCTGGAAGAGTTATCTAAAGATCAACAGACAACCATTAAATCATAAATATATATCTACAACAAGAAAGCAACAGATATTAGAAGATAGCTTCCAATTCAAATATAACGCATTCCATTACTCATGTAGGAGAAAATTCATTTGCACAAGAAACAGTAAGATCATTCAATACAGAGAAATAATTCAAGACAACAAAGAAAGATCTCACTGTAGAATATGAAAGTCACAAGAATAATCCCGCAGGAATCCAACATCTATTTCCATGCAAAAGACGTCCTCTCCAGGCTCTTATTAGGAAAACGTCATTTTCTTGAAGCAAGTGCAAGATAGCTCGTACAAGTTAAGAAAATTATTTTCCCTGCCAAAAGTCCTCCTGCACTATTCCCTAACCTTCTATTTATATCTTTACAAAATGCCTCTTGGGATGTCACCTGGCTCTTTACACATGTCCTCTACAGAATTTTCCTCGTAATAAACAAATCGTGGTGAAACGGTGTGTGGCCGGTATGAAGCTTGAATCAGGGTATAAGAATGATCGGAATGCAGCCGGTAAAAAACTTGTATGGTCATGGATATGGCTTTTAGTTGGTAGGAATGAGAAACCTAAGGGGCCACGGCGGCCGTAATAAACAAAAAAACAACCTATGCTACCAATGTCTATTGGCCACGTTATGAACGATAAAACCCAAAAAGTAACTCGATGTGGAGATGAAACAAAGATGGCGGTCAAATAGCCTACTTGGAGACGGGACAGTGGTTGAGTGAGGTGGACGCGGTCGTGGATGCGCTGAGCTAGAGCGAGCCAGCACGGTCTTCTCAATGGTGTTCTTTGAACGATAAACTAACAATGCGATCAACGAAACCCCACCGCCCTTATAAAAGGTTAGACATGTGTGGCATTTAAACGGGTAGCTAGTGTCATTAAAACGATGTTTTATTGCTTGTACGGTGCGGTCTTTTCAAGCCGTGTTGGCATTAAAGCGCGACCGTTGGTTGCAAGGTGGACGTACGAGTTTCATCCACAGTTGCGGAACAAAATGGCGATTGCTTCGGCGTTTTGGGAGCGCTTTGCGTATCTTTTCAAAATACAGTATCTCGGAAGCTTATCGCGAATGATTTTTCCGAGTCGTTCCGCAATTTCGGAAAGACTCAGAATATCCTTCCACTACTTACGAAATAACTTTTTTCAAGCTTATCAACATTTGACGAAAGCTTCCGCAATTTCGGGAGGAAATCTCAAGTTCTTCCGTAGTGTCTGGAGAGAAACTTGAGTTCTTCCCAAGTTTCGGGTGAGTTTGTTGAATTCTTCCGCAGTTTCGGAAGAGAATGGTGAATTTCTTCTGCAATTTCGGAAGAGATTTTTAAGTTCTTCCAAAAAAAACACTAAGTGTTTTCGCTATTTCAATGATTAACGACTTTAAGTCTTTCCACGGTGTCGGGAGAGAATCATGAATTCTTCCGCAGTGTCAGGAGAGAAACTTGAGTTCTTCCCCATTGTTGGGAGACAATTGTGAATTCTTCCCCAGTTTCGAGAGAGCTTTGTAAATTCCTTCTGTAATTTCGAGAGAGAACGCCGAGTCCTTCCGCAGTTTCGGGAGAGTTTGCCGAATCCTTCCGCAGTTTCGGGAGAGAATTTTTTTTTAACTTAGAAGAAAAATTCAATCTTTTTAAAGCAGATTCCTCAGTTAAAAACAAAAACTAAGTTAAAAGGAGAATTAACCTCTTTAGGTAGTCTTTCTAGAAAAAGTAAAAGGAGAGGCCCCAATATGTACAAAATTTTGGGGGGGATGTTGCTGCAACAACAATTGGTGAGTCGCTGGCGAACATAGATCTCTTAAAAAATTCATGTCGATGATCCGAAACCTTCTTAAAAGATACCCATCTTATATGCAATATTCAGTCGAGCACTTGAATCTCGGCGAAGGAAGAAGTCACTTTATCTGCTAGCCACTTTGGAAAGGGGAGCTTTGATATAGACATCTTTAAAACTCTCAAAGGGCCAACATATGGGGTTCATTTTTAGAAGATTCATATTACAAATGGCTACTTCTATCGGACTCCACATGATTTGCAACACTTTCTCATGGACATTATTGCTCTTGTTCCTCATTCCCATGACGCTTGCATCCTTTTGGATGTTTATACTTTTGACAGCTTTGCTGTTTGAGCCTTCCAGAAATATTTTCTTTAGACATGATCTTTGATTTTGGCTTCTCAATCCATAATGTCCTTTTGTGTGAGTGAGAGATTTTATTGACTTGATCAAGCCTCATGGACGGAGAGGAGCCTAATTTGAGTTGAGTCTTTTGGACAACTTTCTTGACTTGCACCCTTTGCTTTTGTCTCAACCATGCTTTAATTGAGGCGAGAATCTCTGGAAAATGGACCCTTGATCATAAGCCATTTTGGCTGTTAAATTTGCAGCATGGAGTCATTTCAATACCCTATGCCCTTGGGATGTGCTACTCTTCGTGGGTCCAACTTCAATGACCTTCTTGAGATGCCTTTAAGTGTGAGGGTGGATGGAGCCCGAGGATAGTAATAAAGATAGTCATAGATCTCTGCTATTTAAACAGGATTAGTGTGACTAATAGAATAGGCTTCCTTCCTTCTGAAGAATGTTTAGCAAGAGCACAATACATAGATAAGATTTCATTCGAGCGTAGTTTCAGATTCATGAGTTGTGAGACTTCTTTGAGAGATCTATCTTGATGAGAAACCCAACCGCAGGAGCTTTCAGAAAACAAACTTTGTGCAAAAGGTTCAAATGACGAGAAAAGAAACAACATAGCTGGAAAAAATGAAAACAAAGGGCTAAAGCAACATAAAAGAAATTTTTTATTTATGTACAGAAAGTCTCAGTGAGACTACGCAAAGTATTGTTTCAGGGTGAGGCCATTGAGAGGAAGGGTTACTTTTTCTCCCTCGAGGTCTGTCAATTTATAAGTGGATGGGCCTATCTTTGCCGAAATTTGGTAAGGGCCTATCCATAATGTTGGAATTTCGTGTGCATCCCTTTGCCTTCATGATTATGATCCCATTTCAGGACTAAATACCAAACTTCAAAACTTCTTTTACCGGACTTCCTCTTATCGAACCATCTCTTGACTATGTCTTGGTGCTGATGGAATCGGTCTTTAGCTTTCTGTCGGGCTTCTTCAAGTTGAAGCAGAGTATTGATCCTGGATTGCAAGACTTGGCTACCAGACCCTCGAGAGGCTTGGCACAACTATAAGGATGGAAGCAAGATGTTGGGGGGAAGGATGGCTTCCTTTCCATAGACAAGAGTGAAAGGGGAAACCCCTAATGCGTTCTTTGGAGTCACCCTATCTTCCCATAAGGCGTTTGGGAGAGCTATATGCCAACTTCGCTAATTTTCTATCACAGTCTTCTCGAGAATTCGAATGAGTTTTTTGTTTGAAGATTCAGCTAATCCGTTTCCTTGAGGGTAATAATTGGCTGAATAATGCAGCTTAATTGTTGATGTATATGTAACTTCGGAATGTATTTCACATATATGTATATTGTATTCCTATAGAGATGTTATTATTCCTCTATACGGAAGTGTCGTCATTTATATTGTAAGTTTCGTAACTTATACTTGATGGGTTATTAGACCACCTTGTTTGGGGTCGACCCTGTATAAGTCATGTGGGTCAAAGGGTTATTAGACCACCCTATTGGGGGTCGGCCATGTGGGTCAAAGGGTTATTAGACCACCCTATTGGGGGTCGGCCCAGTCAGCATTATGTTATGTGGTTAAGTTTGAGCCTACATGAGTTAGGTAAAAAGGCAAGTCAAGTCAAGTAGAAATAGAGTGCGGGAGGCACTCTATTTGTTCACTCACTTCTCACTCATGCACTCAAGGAGGAGTGGTGCACTTATGGAGGAGTAGGATCTGCTGCTAGGTTATGGCTATCTCTCTTGGTTGGGTTGTATCATTGCTCTATCTATCTCTGAGGAAGTTATTTGGGTTTTTCACCTTTATGGTTTTCCCCAAGTAAATCTTTGTGTCTCTTGTGTGCTTGCATTATTGTCTCCATGATTGATATGCTGTAGATATGCTGTACATGTTGTTCTCTCAGTTAAGATCATAGATCAGATTGAAGTAAATTTTGAAAATCTAACATTAATCACCCACTCATAAACAAATTCATTTATCTTAAAAGATGAAAAATAGGGAGCATTATCAAAAACAAGGGAAATTGGAACCCCAAACCTGGTTATGATGTTTTCCTTCAAGAAACTGATGACTGCATCTTCATTGATCTTGCGCAACGGGATAGCCTCCGTTCGTCTAGTGAAGTAGTCAGTAGCCATCAAGATGTATCGATGTTGCAAAGAAGAGTTCGGATTTATATCTCCAATAACATCTATACCCCACTGTTCAAAAGGTTCAGAGATAATAATCGGCTGCAAGGGTTCTGCTACCTTAGGTAATTTCTCGGCACTTCTTTGGCATACATCACAGTTTCGTGCGTACGTATGGGCATCCCGGAACAGAGTGGGCCAATAATATCCAGCTCTTAGTATCTTGTGAGCTGTTGTCTCCCCTGAATAATGTCCACCCGCGGGGCCATCGTGCAATTCTTTAACAACTTTACTTGCATCTTCCTTTTCTAGACATCTAAGAAAAATTCCATCATAATTTTTTCTGAAAAGTATCCCATCAATGATTTGATAAGCTGCTGATTTCAAATGGAGCGCCCTTCTTTGCTTAGAGCTCCAGTGCTCAGGAAGGTATCCTTGCTGCAAATAATGCACCAGATCTCTATACCATGACTGAGGAGCTGCGAAGATAGGGCATACTTCAACTGAGTTTAGCTCAGCTTCATTCTTCCAATGTTGCTCTTCATCAGTCGAATTTCCTATAAGCAATTTGCACAGGTCTTGTCCTTTGATGATAGTAGCTTGTTTAAATTCTAAATCATATTCTTGAAGAGCTGTGACCCAGTTTCCCCTGCTTTCTCCTAGTTCCTTTTGAATGAAGAGGGATCTAATAGTTGGGTGGGGAACTATAACTTTAGTTCTGTTCTTAAGAATATATGGTTTGAACTGTTTGACTGCTTTGAAGACAACATATGCATGCTTGTCAACCACAGGATAGTTTAGCTCAGCCCCTTGCAGACTAGTGCTCATAAACGAGATTGGGTATTCGTCCCCTAGCTCCACCTTTTGCGCGAGTACAGCCGCGAGGGAGTCATCCGAAGCAAAGGTATACAGGATAAAATCCTTATCAAAATCTGGGCTTCTTAAGGAAGGAGCTTTAGCTATAGCTGCCTTAATGTCTCTAAACGTATCCTTTTCTAAATCTGTCCACTTGAACTGTATGCTTTGTTTAACCATTTGTTGTAAAGGTTTAACAATTTGAGTGAAATCTGGAACAAATATTCGGACGAAATTGATAGTGCCCATAAAGGACTGCATAGATTTTTTGTTATGAGGCATTGGAATTCTATTGATAGCTTGTACTCTTTCTTGATCTATTGACACTCCTCTTTTGGAAATGATATGGACCAAAAGCTTACCTTCGGGAACAACGAACACACTCTTCTTGGGATTCAATGAAATACCATATTTCTGACAACGATAAAAAATATGCTTCAAATGGACAACATGATCTTCCCTTTTCTTTGAAAAAACTGTCACATCATCGAGATAGACAACAACACATTGCCCACCCAATCCGCGGAATGCAATGTCCATTGCTCGCTGGAATGTAGCTCCTGCATTTATCAGGTCGAATGGCATCCTTCTATATGCGAAAGTTCTCCACTTAGTGCGGAAAGTAGTCTTAAGACAATCTTCTTCGGCTACTAATACTTGATTGTATCCAGAGAAACCATCAAGAAGAGAAAAAAGCTCAGATCCCGACACCATTTGAAGAATTTGTTCCATTGAAGGGATGGGATAGTTGTCTTTATTCGAAGCTTTGTTTAAATTTCTGAAGTCCACACATAGTCTTATCTCTCTGGACTTCTTTCTTATGGGAACTAAGTTAGCAACCCACTCAGAATGTCGGACCTTAAAGATTATTTTAGCGTCCAGGAGCTTCTTTAATTCCTTTTGAATCATAGGTTCCAAAGTAGGATGCATCCTTCTTAATTGCTGCTGAAAAGGCTTGAAACACGCTTTCATTGGTATAACATGATGAATAATGCGGATGTCATATGTTTTCATATCCTCATAGGTCCATGCAAAAACATCCTTATACTATCTAAACAGTTTGATGAACCTATCTCTTTATCCCGGTGAACAACATTTGCCAAGGTTGACAAATTTTGGTTTAGCCTCGGTACCTAAATTAAGTAACTCATGCTGCATTGATGAACTGTTAGTTTTGGTATTAGCTGGCCTTTTGAACTTACTTTGAAGATCAAACAGCATTTCGAGTGACCTTCCCCTCTGGGGATGAAATTTCCTTTACTCGCATCTTTCTTTGGCAAATCAGAATCGTGTTCTTCTTCATCTATCACAGCTCCTTGGAAAATGTCTTCGTTTGTTAGAAAAATGATAATCTGTTTGTCATCATCGAAAACCCTGAAGTTTGTGACATTGTCAGGGACAGAGGGCCTGAAAATTAATTCAATTGAGCATTTGTTATTAGATGGCACCAATCTAGAAGCGGATGTTGCTAACAAATGAGCTGCAGAATTTTGCAATCTAGGAATAGACTTTATATTGAAAGCATCAAAATGCATAATTAAATCCCATACCTCAGCTTGATAACCCTTCAAATGAGGTGAGAGACAGTGAATGGTGTCTCTTACCTGTCTCACAACTATTTCTGAGTCACCGAAAACCTTCAAGTATTTAACATTTAAATCGATGGCCTTCTTTAATCCGTGGACCAAAGCTTCATATTCCGCAGTGTTGTTAGTACATTCTAATTCTAACCTACAAGACAAAAAATACTTATTTCTTTCCGGATCCATTAGGACACAACCAGCTCCGGATCCTTCTAGAGTTTTAGAACCGTCAAAGTATAATGTCCAAAACAGATCTTTTGATTTAGCTAAATTAGTATCTCTATGGTCTAAGTCAGTGACTAAACTAATTATGTTACAGTCAACATCATCAGTCGGAGAAAAATGAAGGAGATCGGACTGTTCATCTGATTCATGGCTGATAGTTTCAGACTGATAATTACCCAGATCAATTTCTAAGAAATAATTCCCCAGAACCGAGGATGAGAAGGTTACAGCTTCATTCTTTCCCTCTAGTTGAGTTACATTTTGTTTCATGTGTGGTTCTCTCAGGACTTTGATCTGATTCTGTCTATTTTGATAAGGCAACCACAGATGAGATCAATCAGTTGCAAAGTAACCATTCAGCTTTGTGGACCAGTCCCTACTTAAGATCAAACCCTAGGCCTCAGGAATATCAACTACCATTATGTCAATAAACTGACAAACTCTAGAGTCGGCTGATAATCTAATGAGGACATCTTTCAATTCCCCAATAACCTTGACAACAGTTCTATCTAACTGAATAATTTGGGCCAGAGATGGAACAGGTTGCTCATTAATTGTTTTACAAATTGACATTGGCATGACATTTGAAGATGCTCCAGAATCTACTAGACAATTGTGAACATTATGATTGAAAATTTCAAAGGTCAACAGGAATGGCAACGTCTGAGATTTAGATTTTTCGCCGATACTAGCCTTATTAATGTCGGGATCTTCTTGAGTATCCGTTAATGTAGTGCTGGGATGGGGCTGCAGAGCATGCAGCAGCTTATCTCATTGCTAAGGCAAACTGCACATATCGAAAATTGACACATTTGCTTTGACTTTCTTTATATCCTCAATAATGTCATATCCTATATCAGAATCGTTCCCAATTCTGGCCGGATTGTCTGTTTTATTCATTGTGACCTTTGGTTGTTGAACTATGGTGTCAATGCTTGGCTGTTTGGCTAGCTTTAGGTTGCGGCGGAATGATTGTTATATGTTTTCTAGGTAGTTCTTTTGAAACTTTAGGCTTGGGAGGAGTCGAGTCTGGGACAGGATCCATAATAGGGCCTTTATTGCGAGTATTAATGTTCACAGCAGAGAGAGAGCTTTCTATGGGATCTTCTTCTACTAATTCAGTTAAAGGTACCCAATCCCATAGCACCATAGTGGTGTCCGGAGGTGGTTCTTCTAATTCAGGGCTTGATTCCTCTAGAGGATCATCTTGATCTGGAATCTGTGAATCTAGCATTTGGTTCATGACTAAACTCATAGAGTTAATCCATTATGGGCAACTTTTTTCCGAATGCGGTTCTTGATGAAAGGTGCAGAAGTTTTCCATCCCTATTTCATTGAGGTTTAAAATAGGCGAAGTATTCATGGGTGGATGAGGTTGATCGCTGTCTTCCCTTTTTTTGTAAAATGACTTGAACGGTTTCCTAGATGTATTAGTGGCTTTATCTTTCTCGAGGTCTACAATTTTATTGGACAACTTCTGCATCATCTTAACTACATTCTTCATGTCTGTTGATGACTCTTCTTTACCTCTAGTGAGCAGCAAGGGTTTTTTACTGACTGTTGGTTTTGTTTCTGCATCTAAGGTATGTTTAGCAATGCTATCCGCTTCTTCATCCACCTTTCTAGCTTCTTCGAAATTCTCTATCAGGGTGGTTTTCTTAGATCTTTTAACAAACATTGCTATGGGCCCTTCAAGAGCTGTTGTATAATATTCAACCAAAGATTCCTCTGCTGGTTTATTTGCTTCACTGAAATTATTTAAGAGTGTTGTGAACCTTTGGTTGAAGTCTTGAACCTTTTCTTTCTTTTCCATTCTCATGGACAATAATTCTTTCATAAGTGTAGCTATAGTTTTTTGGTTTCCATATTTCTTTAAGAAACATTTTTCAAATTCATCCTAGCTTGAGATCGAGCTAGGCTGTAAGCTAAAATACCATGATGATACTTTTGGCTCAAATGTGTATGGAAAAATCCTACAGACTACATCTTCATGTTGCACATTTAAAAGATTCAGAGCTAAATAAAAACTCTTGAGATGATCTTCGGTGGAAATGGCTTTCCCTGGGTCGAATTTAGGCAAGACTTTCTCTGGGTTTTTTGGAAGATTGTGGAATGGCCCAACTAAATTCAATGCTCCCCTCACTCTCCAAGCAGGTACAGCCATGTCTCTATGTGGAGAATCATGTGGAGAATTGTATGGTGAATTCAATGGAGTGTTCTTTGGAGTAATAAGTTCTCCAGGACTTTCTTGATTTGAAATATTTTCTGGGTTTTCAAGATCAACCTTGTTCAGGTGTTCTACAATTTCTTCCAAGGTTAAGTTCACAAGCTCTTCAAA
This sequence comes from Larix kaempferi, assembly GCA_027924585.1. NCBI lineage: Eukaryota > Viridiplantae > Streptophyta > Pinopsida > Pinales > Pinaceae > Larix > Larix kaempferi. The sequence continues at coordinate 3,680,561 of BSBM01000230.1, forward strand.
ATTTTGCACAAGAATCGAATCACGGGTGTACTGTCGCTCTTTTCTAGGAGAACTTTTCCTAGGGAGGAAATTTACTGTGTTTAAAGCACCTAGCTGTCTAACATAAGATCGTGTATGTCTCCTTAAATCTTCTATTTCTGCAAAAGGCACAATATACAATACTTCTTGAGGTTCAGAATCAGAGACAAGGTTTTCTTGGTTTGCTACTTCAAGATTTGGGCTGTCTGAAATTTCTCTTTTAAGCGGGTTTTTAGTAACATTTTTGACAATGGGAGATTTTTCTTTATCAGCCATGCACTTTCAGGCCCTCCTTCTAGCGCCAAAAACTGTTGATGCGCTGAAGATCGCAGCATCAAGCAGAAAGGGGTTCTCCCCGGTAGACTATCCCAATTAGATTGTCCACCGTTTGGTGTGGGGAATCCGTCCGGTTAGCGGTTCCGACAACCGTTAAGTTTGGAGATTTGCTTCAATTACATAGGTTATGGACCATTCCACCGTTCTTTTTGATTTTATGATTTTAAAATGATATGCAAGTGCCTATGCTAACTTAATCTAAATGCAGAACTCGAAACAAATTTGTATTTAAAACCTAAATAAACCTAAACTATCCCTGTAAGGAGCAAAATTATAAGTATGAGTAATGTGCTGGAAGAGTTATCTAAAGATCAAAAGACAACCATGAAATCATAAAGATATATCTACAGCAAGAAAGCAACAGATATTAGAAGATAGCTTCCAATTCAAATATAATGCATTCCATTACTCATGTAGGAGAAAATTCATTTGCACAAGAAACAGTAAGATCATTCAATACAGAGAAATAATTCAAGACAGCAAAGAAAGATTTCACTATAGAATATGAAAGTCACAAGAATAATCCCGCAGGCATCCAACATCTATTTCCATGCAAAAGACATCCTCTCCAGGCTCTTATTAGGCAAACATCATTTTCTTGAAGCAAGTGCAAGATAGCTCGTACAAGTTAAGAAAATTATTTTCCCTGCCAAAAGTCCTCCTGCACTATTCCCTAAACTTCTATTTATATCTTTACAAAATGCCTCTTGGGTTGCCACCTGGCTCTTTACACATGTCCTCTACAGACTTTTCCTCTTAATAAACAAATCGTGGCCCTTTTCTGAAAACAGAAAATTTCTCAAAAAATAGAAAAGGTCAACTGTCTAGCGATTCTATGCTTTCTACATAGGGAGACCAAATGAAAAATAGGAACAACGCCTTAGGATCAGCGTGTTCACCCTTCGGAAGGCACTTCTATTGGGAGAGAAGGGCTTGGACTGGCTGCTACTGCTGGGAGAGAAGGAGTTGGACTGACTGCTACTGCTGCTTTCTTTTCCTCCTCTGCTATGTAACTAAACCAGATACCAGTGTCTCTGATAACCACATTTGCTGGGGAAGGGAGCAAGATCTTCTGGGAAGTTACATGGTTACCAAGTTCTACTTCCACCCCCTGAATTTCTGCAACTGCTGCGTGGTGGACTTCTTTAAGCAAATGACTGTATATTGACGACAACCCAATATAGTGATGGAGATCATCAGTGGCTAGGACATCAATCTTCTTTACATATTCCATTTGAATGCCTAGCTCTTCCTTCAAGTCTGATAAACATTGCTCTTTGCTTGGTAACTCCTCGAGGGACCGAGGAAAACTTATCTTGCACTTATCATTCACTTCATGTATTTTTTGATAAAGACTTTTACTTTTATCCATTGTTCCTTGGATCTTAGCCATTAGCTTAAGGCCACAGTTCCTACAGAATTCAATAAGGGCTATATCTTCTTTAAAATCATCCACAGACTTGAATGGGAGATGCTTGGGGAAATCAACCTTCCCTTCTCTCCATTCCACCTGGATCAAGATGTTTGCTTTAACCCGAGTATATTTGCCCTTAAGCCTATTGGCCTATTCATTGACTTCTTTCAATCTAACCATCATGGCTTTGAGCTTGCACACCTCCTCAGTAATTTGCTCCTGTGTGGCGTGCATTTGTCTCAGAATGTTACAGGATAGCTCATGAAAGGGAGACATATCTATTGCTCTGCTCTCTGCCTGCTCTAACTGCTCAACCATTGCTTGCTTATCTGCTTGCAGATGAGAAATTCTAGCTTCAGAATCGTTCTTTTCTGCTTCTAGAACCATCATCTGGACTGCCAGGTGCTCCTTTTCTTCTTCTAAATGGTGAAACTTATCTGATAATTCCCTTGTCTCAATAGACAGTTGATTATATTTATTGACTACAAGATCCCTGTAAGCCTGCTCATTAGCCACAGTATGTTGCAACATGTGAGCTCTCCTCTTTGTTGACTCAAATTCTCTAACCATATCGACCACATTGTCATGCGTTGCTTTTGCTGCTGACACAGTGGCGGATGCCATGGCTATGGGAGTCTTATTTGTATTTTTCATCACCGTGGTCTCCTGCCGGGTAACAATATCTTCTTGGAAGAGTCTCTTTATCCTCTCTTCCGATTTCAAGACTACCACCTTCCTCTTCTTGTCATACACAAATTCATCCCATCGGGACACAGTATGATCTTCTGATGGAGTGTAAGGGACAATTGGGAGGTCTATTACATGTATTTCTGCTTCTATGGGTGGGGTCTGTACTACTTGAGACATGTCTATTATCACATTTTGGGTGCCGGGGACACCTGCTTGAGCTGTGTCTGTCTCCACATTTTGGGTGCTGGGAACACCTGCTTGAGATGTGTCTGTTTCCATGTTTTAGGTGCCGGGAAAACCTACTTGAGATGTGTCTGTTTCCATGTCTTGGGTGTCGGAGCCACCTGCCTGGGCATCTTCATTGGTCTTAAGTTCTTCTTTCACCTTTCGTTCCTCTTCATCTTTATGCCTTCTTTCTTCTTCTTCAGCTTGCTGCTGATTTTCACTTTCCTCCCTCTGCTCTGCATCTTCAGCTTCTTTCTGCAGCCTTGCATCTTCTGCTTCTCGTTGCAGCCTTGCTTCCTCAGCTTCTCTCTGCAAGCTTGCATCTTCAGCTTCTTTCTGTAGCCTTGCTTCCTCAGCTGATCTTTGTTCTTTGCGGGCTAGGGCATCAGTTGCTTCTCTCTCTTTCTGCAGACTGGATTTTCGGGCTGGAGCAGAGCTAGAGTTTGCTCCACTGCCTTGCCGACAAATATGCAACTCAGTCATGTTGCTGATGCCTTTGAACACTTCTTCCTCGGCATCATAGTAATGAGCATATTCAAAATGAGCATAAACTTCTTTGCAATGCTCGACAACCTTGCTCCGCCTATCATTTCTATGGAAGATCATTTCACCGAAGTGGAAAGCTTTCAGCTCTCGAACGAATTCCTCAGCTGATGCAACCCCTGAGAATTTGTAGGCTCCTATGCAGAAGAGAAAAGGAGGGAAAGAAGCCTTATGTTGTTTGTTAAGCACCCGTCCTATTCCATCAAGGAAAATTTGCCTGACTACTTCCTTGAGGACTACATAATCAGTAGCGTATTTTGGCAAAATGTATGGCACTTTGGTACCTCCAAACATCCTGATGTAGGTTCCCTGCTCTGAGAAATAAAAATCACCATAGTTTTCCAGGACCTCCATGGCATTTTCTGATAGACAATTGGGCTCTTCCTTGAAAATATGCTCATATAGAGCCATGATGAACTCTTCGCAGATGAGCTTATAGCTTGCTCTGTAATTTTGAGCCCACATTATTTTATAAGCAGTGTAGACCGGGGTGTTGGCTTTATCCCATGTGCAACCTAGCCTGGGGAAAGAGAGATTGGCCAAGATGCAGTCAATGAGATAGGAAGACATGTAAAATTCTGACTTTTTTAAGGCCAGACCTTCTCTTGCAGCGACCACTGTGGATGCCAAACTGTTCGAAAGGATAGTAGCCCAGTCAAACACAGTACCTTTGAATGCTATGAAGTCGATGATGGGGGCCCACTGCATCCTATATACAGTGCCATCGGGCATGCCGAAAATTCTACATAGCATCAGGGCGATTAACCTAAAAGGAGGTCTTAGGGTCTGAACATCATATTCATCATTACCTCTCTTCCTCAGTTGCTTGCCTATGACCAATAATTTTTTGGCCATCTCAATATTATTCATCTTACCCAACCATTCATCACTTAGAGCTTGCTGGGGACGCAAGAATTTGTAGGCTGCAACAATATACGCTGGATGGAATGAAGCGAAAGGTTCTCCCTTGCTGTCATGCAACACTCTTGTCTCTGGGTTGGCATGTTCCAGTATCCACCCGATCACTTCAGAGCATGGGAACAATTCAGGGTGGGTAGAAGCCCTAGCTATGCTAGATGTTCTGATGTTGAGGTAGATTTGTTCTTCTTCCAATAATACATCTGGGATATCCTGGTCACTGATCATCCTGTAAACATCTCCCCAACGAACCTCGGGAGGAATGCCGATGATACACTTAGTGTCTTGGAACATAGTTTCAGTCCTTAGTTGCACTGGCTCTGGTTTCATCACTGTAGTTTTCTTTCTACCACCTTTTGGCATCGTGGCTTATCCCTGCTAGCAACCAAATGTGAATCATTGTAAAAATTTGCAACATCTTATGAGAGTGTAACATAGAGAAGGAAAAATTTAACATGCTATTGAGAAATATAGAAAAATTATGAAGCTGCATGCTGGGGAAGCAAAATAGATCACTTCAGAAAATGAGATATCGTCCAGAGACTTGATTATTCTAGGGAGACAATGCCTAGTCAGGAACTTTTGGAATGCTTCCGAAGAGGTAAGCATATGACGTGGAAAAAAAAAACTTGCTTCCCTCCTAGTCCTTGGAGAGAGGGTGCCCTTCATCGTAGCACTTCTAATGGTCAATGGTGGGTTGGCCTGGAGTGGAAAGATCCTATGAATAAACAATGAAACAAGGGACTATTTTCCACATTCATTAATTGAGCCAAAAGGTGAGTGGTTGAGTATCTCAACCGCCCACTACTGTTATTAATAATAATTGCGAAACAGTGTGTGGCCGGTATGAAGTTTGAATCAGGGTTGGAAAACGATCGAAATGCGGCCGGTGAAAAACTCAGATGGTCATGGCTATGGCTTTTAGTTGGTAGGAATGAGAAACCTAAGGGGCCACGGCGGCCGTAATAAACAAAAAAAATGACTTATGCTACCAATGTCTATCGGCCACGTTATGAATGGGAAAACCCAAAAAGTAACTCGACGTGGAGATGAAACAAAGATGGCGGTCAAAAAACCTACTTGGAGATGAGACAGTGGTTGAGTGAGGTGGACGCAGTCATGGATGCGCTGAACTGGACCCAGCCGGCGTGGTCTTCTCAATGACGTTCTTTGAATGATAAACTAACAATGCGGTCAACGAAATCCCACGGCCCTATAAAAGGTTAGACACGTGCGGCATTTAAACGGGTAGCTGGTGTCATTAAAACGACGTTTTATTGCTTGTACAGTGTGGTCTTTTCAAGCTGTGTTGGCATTAAAGAGCGACCGTCGGTTGCGGGACGGACTTACAAGTTTCGTCCACAGTTGCGAAACAAAATGGCGAATTGCTTCGGCGTTTCAGGAGTGCTTTGCGTATCTTTTCGAAATACAGTCTCTCGGAAGCTTATCGCGAACGATTTTGCCGAGTTGTTCCGCAGTTTCGGAAAGACTCAGAATATCCTTCCTCAACTTACGAAATAACTTTGTTCAAGCTTATCAACATTTGACGAAAGCTTCTGCAATTTTGGGAGGAAATCTCAAGTTCTTCTGCAGTGTCGGGAGAGAAACTTGAGTTCTTCGCCCATTTCGGGCGAGTTTGTTGAATTCTTCCGTAGTTTCGAAAGAGAATGGTGAATTTCTTTCGCAGTTTCGGAAGAGATTTTTAAGTTCTTACAAAAAAACACTAAGTGTTTTCGCTATTTCAATGACTAACGACTTTAAGTATTTCCACAGTGTCGGGAGAGAATCGTGAATTCTTCCGTAGTGTCGGGAGAGAAACTTGAGTTCTTCCCCAGTGTCGGGAGAGAAACTTGAGTTCTTCCCCAGTGTCGGGAGAGAATCGTGAATTCTTCCCTAGTTTCGGGAGAGCTTTGTAGATTCCTTCCGCAATTTCGAGAGAGAACGCCGAGTCCTTCCGCAGTTTCGGGAGAGTTCACCGAATCCTTCCACAGTTTCAGGAGAGTTTGCCGAATCCTTCCATAGTTTCGGGAGAGTTCGCTGAATCCTTCCACAGTTTCAGGAGAGAAATTTTTTTTAACTTAGAAGAAAACTTGAATTTTTTTAAAGCAGATTCCTCAGTTAAAAACAAAAACTAAGTTAAAGGGAGAATTAACCTCTTTAGGCAGTCTTTCTAGAGAAAGTAAAAGGAGGGGCCCCAATATGTACAAAATTTTGGGGGGGATGTTGCTGCAACAACACAACCCAAAGAGCTTTGGAGGATGAAAGCACCTTTCTAGGGGAGGTCCTGCTATCCTCAAAAATTTCTTTATTCTTGGAATTCCAAAGCTTCCAACAAAGAAACTTTGGAAAAGCAACCCAAGCCCGTTTGAAGTCAGGCTTCTTAGATAGCGAACTTGAGTAGAAAAGTTGCCAATTAGCAAAAAGGTCATTCCAATTGGAAGGAAGAATGAGCTCTGGCTGAATATTGAGATAGGCCTTGTGCCAGACCTCTTTAGAAAAACTGCATTCCAAAAAGAGATGAGCTACTGTCTCCTCCGTGTTCTTTCAAAGAATACATCTAGCCAACCCTGCAATTCCTCTTTTCCTAAGGTTATCCACAATGAGAATATTTTTGTGTGTGAGAAACCAATTGAAGAGATTGAATTTTGGGAGCTCGTCCTTGTCCCAAACTCTGTCCCACTTCTTATCCTTATTGCATTGATTGTTGAGAGTATCCAAGTAGTTGTAACCTTCCCTTACCGATAAAGATCCAACTTTCCCCCAACCACGATAATATTTCATGGAAATATGAATAGGGAGAGCACCATGAAAAAGAGAGAGGAGGATTGTCATCTCCCCAATTTTGGCTCATCCAGTACCATGGGTGAAAGGGGACAAGATCAACCCCTAAGGGAATTAAATGGTATTAATTCTATTTGCTTAGAATTAATTTTATTCTAAGTCTCACAAATTAGCAAATTTATTTATTAAAGGTAATTTTGATAAATAAAATTAATGGATAAAGAGCAAGTGGGCCAAGAGGGCACCCATGTGGAATATGTTTCCAAAATGGAGTAGGGTGTATTTTTGGAGGCAATTATACAACAGGAGTTAATTAATCATTAATTAATTGATTAAATGTTGAAGTGTGAATTAATTTTGAGTTGTAGTATTTTTATTAATAAATAATGCTAATAATATTGGCAAGTGGTGATGATAAGGTTGGAGGAATTACTTGGAGTAGAAGTCAAGTAAACACTAGAGTCCAAAAATGTTGCCAAAATGGAGAAAAGAGGCTTATTTAAGGAAAAGCAGCATAAATCCAAGAAAAGCAGGAAAGTTGGAAAAGCAGGAAAGTTTTGAAAGTAGGAAAGTTTACAAAAGGAAGGAAAATCAGAAAAAGTGGAAAGAAAGAAAAGCCAAGCAAAGCAAAGCAATGAAAGTATGTCCACTCAGGGGTGACCTATTCTCACAGGTCACCAAGCCAATTAACTTGCTCAACAAGTCAACATGAATTCTATAAAAGAATGATTCCAACTCTATTTCACATCTTTTGCTAGTGTAAGGAATTTTATGAATGCATTGTGCATCCAAGACTTGGGAGGCGTGCCCCTAGTCAAGCATGGGAGATGTGCCCTAGATTTCTATGAGGGGATGATGGTACCCAGCCATTGTCACTGAGTTTATTTCCAGGTATTGAGGCTTACTAGGTCGAAATCAGAAGTTCAAAGCTATCTTCATCAAGTCAGAGATCAAATCCTCCATCCTCTCTATATTCTACAACTAGTTTCTTATGCGTAAGAGGAGAGATTATTCCTTCAACTTCTGAGTGGAATCTTGGCCTGTTCCTGATTTTATAACCGAGTATTAAAGCTTCCCAAGTTGAAACAAGAGTTCTGAACCATCTTCTCCAAAGACAGGAATCGAATCCTCCCTCCTCCTTCTATTCTACAACTATTTTCTTATGTGCAAGAGGAGAGACTCTTCCTTCATCTTCCGAGAGGCATTTTGGCCTACTACTGATGTAATAACAGAGTATGTAAATTTATGATATCAATCACTTCAATACAATTTACAGAACTCTGAATTATTCTCTAAATTATGCACCACTGCTAGATTTAGCTAGATTTTGACTAGCTTCCAATGAATGGTTCATAAACTGATGAATAAAGATCCAATTGAAGTCATTCCATCTCCTGCAGTTAGCTAATACATATCATGTCATGATACAACCAATTTTTCATAATTTAGAGTGCCTTTGAGAATCATTTGAAAGTCCATAAATTGACCCATTTGAGCTGTCCCGAATTACCAAATTACTAGTTTTGTTATTATACTTGCTCAGATGTGCATAATAATTTCTGGATTTTTATTATATGAATCAATGACTGTAAATGAATGATTATCAACCTCCTTTATTCCCACAACAACCTTTGTTGGCTATAACTGACCCAGAGGTTTTCTATAAGACTCAGGTTCTTCACGGTTTCCCTTTGACTAGCAAAACCCCTTTGCACCGACCCTTTCGGAAACAACCTGCGAGCCGGTTGAGGTCTCACCTGAGGTGTGTCTATGGGGTACTGCGGAATCATATTTCCACAGTAAGTGACGAGTTGCTTGGACGGATGTATTGCGCAGCATGTGCTAAGGAAGATGTGCCGCGAGACTAGATTGTGCGGCGCGCAACAGGATATGCGCTGCGGGCAAATAGTGCGAGGCGGCAGGCACACTGTGGTATGCACTTCCAAATCCTTCTATCGTGGGGCTTCTACTGAAACTGCGAACTATACAGTTCTACTTTATACTCGAACTACCTTGAACATGCTTAAGGCTATGAATTGAGTATCACTCATCCACTCATTCAACTACTCAGCCAATTATCCATCTACCATTCGTTCATCCACTTGGTATGGTTACGATTTGAGCATATTCTATTGATATAGTCTAATTGTTATGCATTTGTTCTATTGCGCATAAGAAAGTACTTAAGTGATCTCTTAACACTTTACCAACTAACTGATTCACTGTTCTCAAACACAAGCTAAATGTTCACCATTCATCTATTCATGTAGAACTTAACATATCATCGTCATACTTCTTCTGATGGAAAATGAATACAACAGTTCTCTCATAACAGTATGCAAGGAAACATCTAGACATTCATTTACAGAAAACACAGATAGGAATTCATCCATAAAACACAAACGCACAACACAATATTTAACGTGGTTCACTCCCTCGGTTGGGAAGCTACATCCACAAGAACGGTTGGTAATATATATCTTTAAAGGGGATGGGGACAACCGTTCTTAGTCTGCACACTTAGCTGTAGACTCTCCTTCCTCTCAGATAGGTCTCTGAGCACACAACTACAAATCCTTTACAATCTTCTCAACTCAAAAAGAGATTTTACAATACAACCACTCAACTTACTCAACAACACTGAGAGAACCTCAGAACCCAGAACCTAGAACCCCATCCCATACAAAATTGTCTTCTTAAATAGACCATGCTTGAAGGTCATGTCTTTACAATGCCAAAGACCTAAACCCAAAACCCTTAGGGTTTACAAAACTGTGCCGGTTTCCCTAAACCGGTTTGCTGGCATCTGGTAGCGTCTGCTTCATCGTGGCGGTTCTCCACGTCTTCATTTTGTCGCTATCGACCTTCCTATCGCACACATGCCAACAAGTCACTTTCACTAAACCATTCATCTCTAACGGTCTCGCCCACTAGGCATGCCAAGCCATCGCTTTCCCTGAGCTGTCCTTTTCTTAACAAACTCGTGTACTGGCCGCCTTCCTGAATTGCTCGTGCTCGCCGCTTGGCACTCCTGGAGCATCTTTCCAAAATTAGACCACTACTGTTCCATCCGGTACCTGTACCTGATCCTCATCCAGCACTCCACTTTGATGGCTCCACGTGGCCTGATTGCTTTGTAGCATTGCTTCCTCACAGCGCTGGTCTTCGCGGTACTACCAAAGTTCAGAAGCTGTGCACAACTTCACAGCATGGTCAAAACTTGGATGTTGTGCACAACTTCGTAGCACCCTCAACACTTAGATAAAATTTTATCTTTTTCTGAGCTGCGCTCAGCTCAGCTTTTCCTACTTATCAAAAGTGTTACCAAAAATTTGCCCCAACTTGGGCCCAACATGCCCCTAACAATTACATGTGGCTCGTCCCCAAGCCACTTCCTGCTTCGGTCGTCTCGCTCTGCTCTGCGACCGGTGGAGCTAATTTGGCCTCGAACTCATTAGAGGTGCTGAACAATTGTTCCATTGCATCTTTGGTATCTTGTTCAACTTGTTTTACTGTCTCAAGCAGTGCTGGAGTTATCTCTTCTCCAATCTGTCCTTGTACCTGCTCCTGGTTGTCGCGCAGTTCCTTCAGCTTGTCTTCTATCTGCTGCGACACTGCTGTAGCATCCTCTAGGAGTTGCTGCACCTGATTATCCATCTCAGTCTCTTTTTCTCTTAGCGCTTGGACCTCCTTTTTCAAGCCTAAGATCTCCTTATACCTTGGCAGCCTATCTCTGGGTGGCAGAGCCTTGACCTTTGCGTCCAATTGTTCCAATGCGGTCTGCTTTTCTTTTACTGCGGTCTTTACCTGCAGTAGCCCTTGATCCTCTTCAAGGGTAGTGAATGTCACGTCCCCTCCCATCCAACAAGCTAGATGGAGAGGATCGTGACGGTCGAACCGGGCATCCAGCCCCATACATTAAAATCAAACATTCAAGTTGAAGAATAAAAATGCATACACATTCACATAATACATAAGAGAGATATGAAGATGCATAATTACTAGAAATCACAGCGGAGTAATAAGAATTTCACATCCATCATACATTTAAGATGTTCATCAAATGATAATTGCCAATTTACACAAGAGAATACTTATCTCAATAAGGCAGTCCCAAGCAACTGGCTATGCAACTGCAACGTTCCACCCAACCATAGGCCAGTGTGCTCCTTAATCTCTCAGCACCACTGCCACCCCCCGAGCTGGGCATGATCTCTACAAGGAACCAGGGAACAGCAGACTCACACATAGCCAAGCATACACCAAAATGGGCCAAGCCAATCTACAATTGGGTTTATCAGGCTGCTAGGAGATGGAAAGGAAGAATTGCTAAGCTAGTGAGCTCAACTACAGAGCTATGGGTACCTCTCTCAGATCTATCTAGCTTGGCACTCACAATGCCTACACACCCAACACCAGGAAGTATTCTCTTCACTGCCATACAGTCCCTCAAGCCATACCTTCCTCTCTAGTGCTCTCAGGGTGTGCATAGAAAAGTAGCCAGCCCTCTTAATCTTCTTGAGAGGATACTCCCTACACTAGGTTTATCAAGCCAATTCTGTCCACTACCATTCCAGTTTCTTGCTCATGGGTTCCAAACAAAGCAGGGATGCACCTAACAGCAACCTACACTTGTTGAGCATGAGAAAACGTTTCCAACAGCGGGATGCATGAGATGGGGTTTCCTGGACTTCAGAAAAACGTGGGTAGACTCAAAACGTATTGGCACTTTGGAAATTCGACTGGGGAAACAAAACCCATTCCAGAAAAACGCCCTAGGGCCAAAAACGCCCTCACCCTCGATCCCAATTCGCGTCCCTCCTTCCCCAGCTGTTGCACAATCCAAAAACGAGTTCCTGGGCATGGAAAAACACAGGGTTATGGTGAAAAACGTGAGGATAACTTCCTGTGAGCTCAAGCTGCGTGAGAGGAAGAACGTAATGCATGAGGAATGGCCTTGGGTAGCATTTCGTGGGGGTTTTCTTGCCCAGCAAGCCAAAAATACGATTTTCAGGTTGGTAGCTTGCCCATGCACGAAAATCTGACTGCCATACCTCTCCCATCCCAAGACATTAACTGCCTTAACCAATTTCTTGGAAAAATTAAATGATTGGGTACATGAGACAAAATGGGTAGTTGATGGTTTATGGGTTTCCCCATTGACACATGGATTAACACTATTGGCTCAAGGTTTTGAATAATTTCCCTCCCTTTTCCTTATAAAGTCATGCCCCATCTCTTTTGTTGCATTGCATAGCCGGTTGTGGGTTTTTCCATTAAAATTCGTATTTACATGGTGTCTTATTTACATTGTGCCCATCTCGCACAAGAACCATGGGCATCTATTTTTAATTGCCGATTCATGAAACGCTAAATCGATGGTGGGGCCTTGGCCTTGAGCTCCTCACCATGATTAAATTACAATATTTACATCATTTACGGTTTAATACAAAGGGGGTCAAAATGGGGACATTACATTCCCCTCCCCTTACATTAGCACTGTCCTCAGTGCTCATCAAAATTGAACAAAAATGGATAGGCCACCCTCATGGCATCCTCCAGCTCCCATGTAGCCTCATCGGGACCGTAGTGCTTCCATTGCACCTTTACCTGTCCGATGGCTCGGTTCCGGAGCAATGTTACCTTCTTGTCTAGGATGCACAATGGATCGGTTTGGAATTCTCCCTCGGGTTCCACCTGGATCACATCCCAATTAATCACATGGTTAGGATCATGTACATATTTCTTAAGCAAAGAGACGTGAAAAACATTATGAGCTTTAGTGCTAGCAGGTAATGCAAGTCTATATGCAACTGGTCCTATTCTTTCAAGCACTTCAAATGGCCCACAATATCTAGGTGATAGCTTGGCACAACTCCCAAGCTTCAAAGAACTCTTCCTTGATTTCACTCTAAGATATACATGATCCCCAACATTGAATTCCCTATGCACTCTATGTTTATCTGCATAGCTTTTCTGTCTATCCTGGGCTGCTTTTAAATTTTGCCGGATCTTTGCAACCTCTTGTTCCATTTCCTTAAGCAATTCTGGCCCAAGTACAATTCTGTTCACTGGATTGTCCCAAGTCACTGGTGTCCTACACCTTCTGCCGTACAAAGCCTCATATGGACTCATTCCCAATGATTCTTGATGCCCATTATTATATGCAAACTCTACCAGGTGTAAATAATCCTCCCACTTGGATGGCTTGTCCATTACATACATACGGAGCATGTCTTCAAGTACCTGATTTACTCTTTCTGTTTGCCCGTCTGTTTGAGGATGGTACGCGGTGCTAAAGTTCAACTGTGTACCCAAATCTGCAAAGAGAGCTTTCCAAAAATTGGAAGTGAACTTGGTATCCCTGTCAGAAATTATTGCCTTAGGCAACCCATGTAATCTAAAAATTTCCTTCATGAAAATATCTGCAATGGCATCGGCTTTATGTGTGGACTTAACCGGTATAAAATGTGCTGCCTTGGTTAACTTGTCCACCACAACCATGATGGAATCATGTTGTCTCTTAGTCATTGGCAATCCTGTAATAAAATCCATGGAAATTATTTCCCATTTCCATTCTGGAATTTGCACTGGGTGCAATAAACCTGCTGGGTGTTGGTGTTCAACCTTTACCTGCTGACATTCCATGCACTTAGAGATGCATTCAGCAACGTCCTTCTTCATACCTGGCCAGAAATAATATTTTCTTGCCGTAGCAATTGTTTTCTGATATCCTGGGTGACCAGAGTATGGAGCTTTATGGATTTCATCCATAACCATTCTCCTCAAACCTGCCGCATTTGGAATATAGACCCTATTCTTATAAGTAAGAAGTCCTCCTTCTTCCAAATGATAGCCCTCATACTTCCTTTCAATGTTTTGCTGCTGCAATTTGCTCTTAATCTGCTCATACACTTCATCCTCAACCATATGGTTAACAATCTGCTGCCTCAAATCTGGTTGGCAAGTGCTAAGCGCTGCCACATACATTTCATGTACCTTCCTGCTGAGTGCATCAGCCACCTTGTTTTCTTTCCCTTTTATGTGTTTGATCTCGAAATCAAATTCACACAAAAATTCCAACCATCTAGCTTGCCTAGCATTTAACATTGGCTGATCAAACAAGTACTTCAGACCACAATGGTCTGTCCTTAACTCGAATTTTCTTCCCATTAAGTAATGCCTCCACATCTTCAAAGCATGTACTATGGCTGCAAGTTCTATATCATGAGTAGCATAGTTCTTCTCATGCTCCTTCAACTTTCTTGACTCATAGCATATCACGTGGTTGTCTTGCATAAGAACTCCTCCAAGTCCTTGATTGCATGCATCGGTACACACCACAAAGTCCTTTTCCGGGTCTGCAATCTTCAGAATGGGTGCACTTGTAAGAAGATTCTTCAACCGCTGAAAACTTTCTTCACATCTTGGTGACCATTCAAACTTTATCCCCTTCTTTTGCAAAGAAGTGATCGGGTTAGCAACCTTGGAGAATCCTTCGATAAACCTCCTGTAGTAACCAGCAAGGCCCATAAAAGATCTCACATCAGTCACATTCCTTGGAGTTGGCCAATTCATAATGGCTTCAATCTTCTCAGGGTCTACAGATATTCCTTCGTCGGAGATGATGTGACCCAAATAATGAATTCTATCTTTATAGAAGTCACATTTACTCAACTTTGCATACAGCTTATGCTCCCTTAGTAATTGCATTGTCATTCTCAAATGTTCTTCATGCTCTTCTTCATTCTTAGAATAGATGAGAATGTCGTCTAGGAATACAAGAACAAACTTGTCCAAATACTTGCTAAAAACATTATTCATGAGACACATGAATGTAGCTGGTGCATTTGTGAGACCGAATGGTACCACTACAAATTCATAGTGTCCATACCTCGTTCTAAAGGCTGTCTTATGGATATCTTCTTCTTTGATTCTTACCTGATGGTAACCAGACCTCAAGTCAATCTTTGAAAATACCTTTGCTCCTCTCATTTGATCAAAAAGGTCATCAATTCGGGGCAACGGGTATTTATTCTTCACTGTGACTTTGTTCAACTGCCTGTAGTCAATACATAACCTGAGTGTTCCATCTTTCTTTTTCACAAATAGAACAGGTGCTCCCCACGGGGACACACTTGGCCTAATGTATTTCTTTTCCAGCAACTCTTGTAATTGCATTTTTAATTCTAGCAATTCCGGGGTACTCATCCTGTACGGTGTCTTGGACACTGGTGCCGCTCCTGGCACAAGCTCAATTGTAAAGTCAATGTCTCTCTTTGGAGGAAGTCCTGGAATCTCATCTGGAAAAACATCCCTGAATTCTTGCAATACATGATAGTCCTCCAGCCTAAGAGTTTCACTCTCTGCTGCCTCTAAAACGTGAGCTGCATACAGTTGACATCCCTTCCTACAGAACTTCTTCAGTTGCATGGCTGAAACCTGTCTAACAGAAGTCACCTTTGGAATGCCTTTTACAACCCTCGGGTTTCCTTCTTCGTCCATGCATTCAAATGTCTTATTGTAGCAGTCAAGTTTAACCCTGTGTGCTTCCAACCAATCCATTCCAATGAGAATATCATAGGAACCAAGTGGCAAAATATTCAGATCTGCATAAGTGAATAGCCCATCCATCTCTAATGGACATTTCTCTACTATTTCGCTAACTTTTCTCTTGGTTCCAGTGGCTAGTTGAACTAACCAAGATTTACTATGCTTTAATTTCTTGAAAGCACAAACCTCAACAATTCTAGGAGTGACATAACTGTGAGTAGATCCAGGATCAATCAAAATAGAAACAGATTGCTTGGCAACCTTACCTTCAACTTCAACCACAGTTGACTGATGATCTGCCTGGCGGTCTTCTACTGCTGCATAGATCCTAGGGATTGTCCTTGCCACCTGACCCACAGTTCCAGCTCCTTGGATGTTGTGAACTTGATTTGCATTCCCATTCCTATGTGGACAGTTCCTAAGCATGTGGTCTCCTCCACAACCCCAACATTGAAGTGGTTCTCTTGGCTCCTTTGGATCTCTTGGCTTGTCTCCCATCATCCTAGTTGGCTTAGTCACAACCTGTGATGGTTGCCTTTGCTGATTCCGGAATTGAGGAGGCTTGAACCCCTTCTTCCTTTGATCAAACTTCTCATTTTTCTTATCCTTCCATGCCTTATGGAATTCTGGTTTGCTTCTGTTTTGATCAAAGCAATACTTGGCCTTTCTTATGGTCTCCTCTAGAGTCCGAGGTTCATCAAACTCAATTCTATCTTTATACGACTGGGGCAGTCCACTTAGGAAACGCTGAATTTTCACCTTATCATCTCGAATATACTTAACATACCTCAGCAGCTCCAAGAACTTGTTTGCATATTCTTCCATGGTCGATTGTCCCAATCTCAGCTCATGGAACTCTTTGATCTTATCATCATAGTACCTATCCGAGAGGTACTTCTGCTTGAAGTATTTCGTGAACTGCTTCCACACGATCTTCCTTTCGTTGATCTTCTTCACTTGCCTGGTGTGTTCCCACCATATAGATGCTCTTCCATTCAAGTTGAAGATGGCTACCCTTGCTTTCATATTTCCTGAGTAGTCTTGGACTTGGAAGTATTTTCTCATCCCAAGAAGCCAAGCTTCAGCTTCTTGACCAGATTTTACCTCTCCGTCAAATGTAGGAGGTTTTGCCTTCTTAAATTCCCCATGTGAACTGTTCTTGTAGTGCTTCTTCCTCTTACTCATGTGGGATGAAGAGCTTGAACCCTCAATGGATTCTTCAGAGTCAGATGACTCATTAGGAGATATTTCTGGACTATACGTTCTGTCTGTAGAAACTCCTCTTGGGCTACTGGCCCTCTTACGGGAATTTCTTCTAGAGCTGCTCCCACCCCTTTCTGGATTTGTTATCTGATGCCCAGAGTTTATTTGCCTTTGGATGTCTGTTAAACTCTGCAGCATGGCTGCATTCAGCTGATTTTGTTCTTCCTGAGCTTTAATCATCCTTTCATTATCTTCCCTATAGCTTTGCAATTCCACCCTTAGGCTTCTCATGGTGGCTGCAACATCTGGAGGGGTCTCTTGATTTCTTCTCCCATTAGATTCTGTTTCAGCATTCTCAACCTGTATGTTCTCCCCCATGGCATCTGTCTCAGGTTCATAGGGATCCTGTGCATCATTCATGATGTGCATTTTCTTGGCCCGACCAAGATCCAAAATTTTTTTCCACTGTATTATTTAGAGTGTTATCCTGCTGTAACTGTGACTCTCTGAAATGTGTTCATCAAAACAATTGTTAGCTGCATTACATTCTCAGAATTCACAAATTACTTCATGCACGGGGAAAAATGCCATACTAACAACTTGTCGAATCACAACAATGAAATATGAGGGGAGAAGAAAAAGGGGGTCAAGGGGGCTTGCCCCCTTGTGGCTTCGCGTCGGGCGGTTCGCGGAATCCTGCCGCAACGGGCAGTTCGCTGAATCCGGCCGCGACGGCGGTTCGCAGGGTGTTGCCGCAATGGGCGGTTCACTATATGCTCCCGCAATGAGCGGGGCGGTTCACTGTAGCCTTCCGCAGTTGCGAGGCGCTTCGGCGACGGCTTCCGCAATTGCGGAGCAGTTCGCCGAACGCTTCCGCAGTTGCGGAGCAGTTCGCCGAACGCTTCCGCAACGGCGGGGCGATTTGCCGAGCGGAGCCATTCGGCGAAGGCTTCCGCAGTTGCGGAGCCATTCGGCGAATGCTCCCGCAATTGCGGAGCCATTCGACGAAGGCTTCCGCAGTACCGGAGCCGTTCGCGGAATGCTTCCGCCACAATGCTTCCTCGATTTCGGGTGATTTTTCGGAATGATTCGGCGAAGTCTTCCGCAGTTGCGGAACGATTCGGCGAAGTCTTCCGCAGTTGCGGAACGATTCGGCGAAGTCTTCCGCAGTTGCGGAACGATTCACCGAAGTCTTCCGCAGTTGCGGAACGATTCGGCGAAGTCTTCCGCAGTTGCGGAACGATTCGCCGAAGTCTTCCGCAACTTCGGAACGACTCGCCGAACTCTTCCGCGTTTCGGAACGACTCGCCGAACTCTTCCGCGTTTCGGAACGATTCGCCGAAGTCTTCCGCAGTTGCGGAACGATTCGGTGAACTCTTCCGCGTTTCGGAACGATTCGCCGAAGTCTTCCGCAGTTGCGGAACGATTCGGTGAACTCTTCCGCGTTTCGGAACGATTCGCCGAAGTCTTCCGCAGTTGCGGAACGATTCGCGGAATCCTTCCGAAATTTCGGAAGAGAATTCCTTCCGCAACTTCGGAAGAGAATTCTTTCCGAAAAATTCCGACACTTAGAAAAATTTTTCACTTAAAGAATTTTCTTCCGCTGTTTCGGAGCGGTTGGCTGAATTCTTCCGCTGTTTCGGAGCGGTTCGCGGAATCCTTCCGAAATTTCGGAAGAGAATTGCTTCCGCAATTTCGGAAGAGAATTCCTTCCGCAATTTCGGAAGAGAATTCCTTCCGAAAAACTTCCCTTCGCAAATTTTCGGAAAAATTCTCGGAACGCTTCCGAAATTTCGGAACGGTTCGCCGAACGCTTCCGCTGTTTCGGAAGGCATTCGGGAATTCCTTCCGAAACAGTCTTAAACCAAAAATTTCCAGAACAGACTTAAAATGGAAATTTTCAAAAACAGACTTAGGAAATTTAAAATCTTCCCTTGTAATTTCTATCAGTTTTGGCCCATAGAGGCCCAATGCTGCAACGCAGCTCTGATACCATTCTGTCACGTCCCCTCCCATCCAACAAGCTAGATGGAGAGGATCGTGACGGTCGAACCGGGCATCCAGCCCCATACATTAAAATCAAACATTCAAGTTGAAGAATAAAAATGCATACACATTCACATAATACATAAGGGAGATATGAAGATGCATAATTACTAGAAATCACAGCGGAGTAATAAGAATTTCACATCCATCATACATTTAAGATGTTCATCAAATGATAATTGCCAATTTACACAAGAGAATACTTATCTCAATAAGGCAGTCCCAAGCAACTGGCTATGCAACTGCAACGTTCCACCCAACCATAGGCCAGTGTGCTCCTTAATCTCTCAGCACCACTGCCACCCCCGAGCTGGGCATGATCTCTACAAGGAACCAGGGAACAGCAGACTCACACATAGCCAAGCATACACCAAAATGGGCCAAGCCAATCTACAATTGGGTTTATCAGGCTGCTAGGAGATGGAAAGGAAGAATTGCTAAGCTAGTGAGCTCAACTACAGAGCTATGGGTACCTCTCTCAGATCTATCTAGCTTGGCACTCACAATGCCTACACACCCAACACCAGGAAGTATTCTCTTCACTGCCATACAGTCCCTCAAGCCATACCTTCCTCTCTAGTGCTCTCAGGGTGTGCATAGAAAAGTAGCCAGCCCTCTTAATCTTCTTGAGAGGATACTCCCTACACTAGGTTTATCAAGCCAATTCTGTCCACTACCATTCCAGTTTCTTGCTCATGGGTTCCAAACAAAGCAGGGATGCACCTAACAGCAACCTACACTTGTTGAGCATGAGAAAACGTTTCCAACAGCGGGATGCATGAGATGGGGTTTCCTGGACTTCAGAAAAACGTGGGTAGACTCAAAACGTATTGGCACTTTGGAAATTCGACTGGGGAAACAAAACCCATTCCAGAAAAACGCCCTAGGGCCAAAAACGCCCTCACCCTCGATCCCAATTCGCGTCCCTCCTTCCCCAGCTGTTGCACAATCCAAAAACGAGTTCCTGGGCATGGAAAAACACAGGGTTATGGTGAAAAACGTGAGGATAACTTCCTGTGAGCTCAAGCTGCGTGAGAGGAAGAACGTAATGCATGAGGAATGGCCTTGGGTAGCATTTCGTGGGGGTTTTCTTGCCCAGCAAGCCAAAAATACGATTTTCAGGTTGGTAGCTTGCCCATGCACGAAAATCTGACTGCCATACCTCTCCCATCCCAAGACATTAACTGCCTTAACCAATTTCTTGGAAAAATTAAATGATTGGGTACATGAGACAAAATGGGTAGTTGATGGTTTATGGGTTTCCCCATTGACACATGGATTAACACTATTGGCTCAAGGTTTTGAATAATTTCCCTCCCTTTTCCTTGTAAAGTCATGCCCCATCTCTTTTGTTGCATTGCATAGCCGGTTGTGGGTTTTTCCATTAAAATTCGTATTTACATGGTGTCTTATTTACATTGTGCCCATCTCGCACAAGAACCATGGGCATCTATTTTTAATTGCCGATTCATGAAACGCTAAATCGATGGTGGGGCCTTGGCCTTGAGCTCCTCACCATGATTAAATTACAATATTTACATCATTTACGGTTTAATACAAAGGGGGTCAAAATGGGGACATTACAGTGAATGCCTTTGAAACCTTGTCCAACAAATCTTGGCACTTAGCCATCTCGCTGGTTATGTTCTGTGCCGCGGTGCTAACTGCTTGATCTCTTAATTGTTGCTTAGTTAATGGTGTCTGCGTATTGAGATTTTCCTTCAAGGCGGCAAGATCGGACTCATGAAGAATCTCTTTATCTTGTAATTCCATCTTCAAAGATTTCACCCTTTCCCCGATCCTCAGAATGGTGTCTGTAGGATCGACCTGGAGTTCTAAATCTTCAATATCTTTTGCAACATCAGTGATGGTGTTCTCTAGTCGTATCCGACGGTCCTGTTCATCATAAAATTGTATCTGTGTGCGCGAACTAGAGTCCTTGAGCTACCTGTTTGCGGCTTGTAGATCCGCCTACGACTTCATGGAATCTATTGTTCTTTCATGCATCTCATCGACGATCTATGTGTGCAGAAAGTGTAATCCAGGCAAAGGAATCTTGGCCAAGTCGAGCTCTACGCGCTCGACACCCTTTGTGTCCAGAACGCTCTGTTTTGACATTGGTAACGCTATGGCCAATGGGTCGAGATGAACAACTCTGGTCTTTGAAGGTAGCGCGATAGCTAGCTGTGGTGGTGCTTGCTGCGAGGTTCCTGCTGACCTCCCTTCAGCTCCTGCGTCGCGCGGCAAGGGTAGGATCTTCTGGACATCGTCCATCTTTTTCATAAGCCCTTGCAGTGCGAGCCTAGTCCTTTGTAGGTCATCCTGTATGACCTTGTCCTTCTTATCTTTTTCTGTCATTAGGCCTTCCATCTATTCTGAAACCTTTTTTGCAATCATGTCGAAGTCTTCTTCATTCAGCACTGTCTTAGATTGACTCTTTATTTCTTTCATCTTCTTCCACGCCTTTGGATTCTACGGGGTTTCAGGTTCTTTCCTCTTTCCTTTTTCTTCAACAATAGGGCATGCCAGTGGGATTGGTTCATCTTCTTCTGAATCGGTCTCAACGTCCATGACTTCGACATGGAAGTCAATCGACCAGTCCGTCATGAGGATGTCAATTTCTTCCTCGTACATATGGTAATTACCCGCATACCATTCTGGTTTCTTCATCTTTGCTTTGGGTGAAATAAAGATACATCGCATGTAAGCCTGAAAATCAATAACGCGAATGTACTTCGATGTTACCTGCTTTGTAATGCGCGATGTACGGGTGATTTCCTGGCACAGCTGGGTGTAATACTGATAGAATACCTCAGCTGTCGCATGCTACTTCTCTGCGTTCAGATTTTCCCAAAGGTTGGCATAGCAGAATCCTCTAGGATC
Source organism: Larix kaempferi (assembly GCA_027924585.1). NCBI lineage: Eukaryota > Viridiplantae > Streptophyta > Pinopsida > Pinales > Pinaceae > Larix > Larix kaempferi. The sequence continues at coordinate 3,702,171 of BSBM01000230.1, forward strand.
ATTGCTTTCTGTAATTACATCGACATATTTTTCCGGTTCCTTCTATCCTACGAATGCAATGAGGATAGTCAACCATGTGAAGTGGAATTGACCTCCATTCTCCTAAGTATCATTGAGTTCATCCATGAACTCATTTAGAAGGTACTGACACCAATTGAATTGGGTCCCTTTAGCCGTTGCGGCACCGAGTAGTATTACGCCCGTAGGCACCTCCGGAGGCCTGGCTATTCTTATGATTTTTCCTACGAGCAACTGTGTGACAAATCTTGTCGCTCTATCTTCAATTTCTTCTGTGGGAAACCCTCTTTTTCCCTTCACCAATGCATGGCTCTGCTTCATTTTCGCGACAACTTCTTTTTCTTTACTCTTCCCTTGGAAGAACTGCTTGGGATCCTTGCTGCGCTTGCTTAGTCCTGTTATGCGGTGGATTAAGTCAATGTTCAAATCCACATTTCGATCCATCCATAGGTATCCCTGGTGAATTCGCACCATCAGAGTGCGAACCACTGCATTAAGTTCTGGTGAATTATCAAAATGAGGTAGTCGGAGTAGGTTTAGCAATCCGGACTCAACTACCAGTGTCAACCAGCTTTTGGCGACCAAGTTAAATATTCCCTTAGCATCTTTTTTCAAGCACATGTACTGGTCAGGGTGGAAGTGTGGGTACTTGGGATCATGGGGCTCTTCCTTCTGCACGCCTAGGAGGTCATAGTCTTCCCATTTACACTTCGGGATCTTTCCTAGTAGGTTCTTGGAAACCTCTACGTGCTTCGAAATGGGAGACAAGGGAATTTCATAACTGGCACTCTTGACCAGATTAAAAACAGGGGCATCCAGCGCCCGAGGTGATATGTATTCCGGTGTCAACTTCAAGGGTTCCTTCTGAAAGACCGACGATCTTTGCGCCGTCTGGCTTGTCTTGGGAGTCTTGCTTTGTGGTCCAGCTATGGCTTTCCCTTTGTCTTGCATGGTTGGATTATGTCGAGGTGACCTTCTAGATGCTTGACCGGGTTTGAGTACAACCTTCTTAGTAGGGGTTTTCATTAACTCTGCAATCCCCTTGTGTTGAAAGACTCAAATTGATTCTTGAAGTGTGAGCTCTTGTTCTCTATCTGGTGATTTGGACATTCACTGGTGAGAGTAGGAAACTGTTTCAGGAATATGGCTAAAGATTGCTAATATAAGAGCCAACGCATGAAAATTCTTAGTGTCTGGTAACGCCCGCGAGTCCTTATGCAGTGTTATTTATAGGTGCAGTTGAGTCCCCCCCGTGCCTTCCAATGACTAGATGAGCATTTAATGAGGTGTCCATTGGACAATTTGAGCGAATCCTTCATTCCCTTCCACCGTCAGCGTGTTCAGAACGGTTATCTTTTCGTTAAATGCTCAAGTGGTTCATTTGAACGGTCATATAACGGCTATTTTTCTCAAAAAGTAGTGTAACGGTTATTTTTCTGAGTACCGCGCCGAGCTGGGTGGCAGTGCATCTCTGATCCTGCGCAGTTACTTCGTGGTGTTGGTGTTTGAACTGCGCAACTCCCTTTTTCTTTCCACCCCCTTTTTTTTTCCCTTCTGCGCAGCTTCAGTAGTGCTGTGCAGTACACACATTGTTCTACTTATCGTACATGTACAGGCTCCTTTACATTTCCAGTGTCCAATTTCAATTGTACTTGACACTTAGAACTCTCTTCCTTTGCTTGTTATTCAGGATTCGGTGAAGCAGGACTATTGTGATACAACTTTAGTCTGCTTCCATTTATCAAAGTTGGTAGGGTATCACCAGCTAAATTAGCTAACTGGACTGTACCAGTGTTAGTAACATGTATCACAGTATATGGTCCAAGCCAATGCATCTTAAATTTATCGGGGAACTTCATGAATTTGCTATCATATAGGAGGACTAGGTCACCTACCTGAAAGCATTTGTTCGTTATATGGCGATCATGCCAAGCTTTCTCATGGTCTTTCTGAACTTGTTGGTGTAAGTCAACAATGAAGCAATCTTCCTCCAACCCAACAAGGTGTAGCAACCTTTCTTCTAATGCTGCGCGATCTGCCATCCCTATGAACACAACGATCCTTAAACTAGGGACAATATATTCCATTGGCATTATAGCTTCCTGCCCATAAGCCAACTGAAACGGTGTATGTCCTGTCAATTTCTTGCATGTAGTCCTGTATGCCCATAACACAGAGGAGACGCACAGATCCCAATCATCTTTATTTACATTGTAGACCTTAGTGAGTGCGTTCTCCAATATTTTATTGAAAGCCTCAAAAGTGCCATTCGCCTGTGGATGATATGGAGTACTGCGCTGATGACGAATGTGGAATTCCTCTGTAAGTGCCTCAATGGTCTTGTTCAAAAAGTGAGTACCTTGGTCACTCATCAAAATCGTCGGACAACCAAATCTTGACAATATTTCTTCAAAAATAAACTACGCAGCAATAGTGGCGCTGCAGTCCTTTACTAGCTTTGCTTCCGCTCATCTGGTGAGGTAATCAGTAGCAATAATAATATACCTCACACTAGTTCTTTTTCCTGGTGGGTTTATAGGACCCACAAAATCAATTACCCATTTTTCAAATGCCTGCAAGGTCAACTATGGGTTCAATGGAATCTCATCTCTTCATGAAGGTTTCCCTGTCCTCTGACAGACATCACAGTTCCTGCAGTGTTCTTTGGAATCTTTGTGGATCGTGGGCCACCATAGGCCTGCGCACAATATCTTCTGCACGGTAGCCCTTCCTGCATAGTAACCTCCCGCTATCCCTGAATGCGCGTATGCTAGAATAAACGGTTTCTCATGATCTAGTATGCATCTGCGCAGGATTTCATCTGAACCGAGTTTGTATAACTGACCTGCAATTGTAGTGAAGTCTGCGGCGCGCACCACTAGCTGTTTCTTCTGTTGGACAGATAATTCCTGCGGTGCCAGCCCTGTTGTCAGAAAATTAATGATATCCTTATAATAATCATTGGCAACCTGTATAGATAATAGCTGTACATCAGGCAGAGTGTCTTCAATGTTTGTCAGCTCTTCTCTTGACTCAATCCTTGACGGATGATCAGGTCCCAAGTTCAGTCTACCTGGATTAACGATAATCTCAAAGTCATATTCTGGGAATAGCAGTAGCCATCTGCATATGTGTCCCCCTAATACTAGCTTATTGACCAAGTATTTCAACGCAGAATGGTCAGTGAACATAAGGAAGTGCGCACCAAGCAAGTAATGTCTGAATTTCTGTAGGGAATATACCATCGCAAGGCCTTCCCTCTTAGTAGTAGTATAGTTCTTTTTTGTTGTTGAGAGCTTCCTACTCGAGAATGCAATAGGGTGGTCAATACCTCCTTCTCCTGGTTGAGTTAATACGATTCCCAGGGCAATGCATGATGTGTCAACATGGACATGGAATGGCTTCGTCCAGTCTGGAAAGACTAGAATCAGCGCAGTCACCATCTTTTCTTTTAGTGTATCAAAACCCTGTTCGCATTCCGCATTCGAAATGAATGGTGCGTCTTTCTTTAGCAGCTTCTCCATTGCTGCGGTTATCTGTGCCTAACCCTTTATAAATTTTCTGTAGTATCCAGTATGGCCTAATGTAGAGCGCAACATCTTGACTGAATTTGGTGTTGGCATATTCACAATAATGGCAATCTTCACAGGGTCCACCATCAATCCCTGCTTATAAACAATGTGCCCAAGTAGAATCCCATAAGGAACGCAAAAAATACACTTCTTTAGATTTAAAGAGATCTGATGTTGTCGACACTTCTCAAGCATCATTCTGAGGTTCGCACAATGGTTCTTCAATAGACCAAACACAGTCCAATCATCAAAATAGGCTTCGAGAAACTTATGCATAAACTCTTTGGATGCTGCGACGACCACTTTGGAAAATATGGCAGGTGCATTCTTTAGGCCAAAAGGGATTACTGTGTATTGGAAGGACCCCCATTCTGTAGCAAAAGTCATCTTATGCCTATCTGCGGGATCAATCCTTATCTAATGATACCCCGAAAAACCATCAGTAAAAGAATAGGCCTCATTCCCTCCAACATTATCAAGCACTTCGTCCGTGAAAGGAGTAGGGAATGGGTCATGCATGGAAGCATCATTTAGTTTTTTGAGATCCACACAAATCCTGATCTCACCTTTTGTTTTCTTGTCTTGAACGACCATGGGGCTAATCCACTCGGACTCTTCGATAGGTTCAATGATTCTTGCTTCAAGCATCTTATCCAACTCTGTGCGTACTCTTTCTTTATAGCGTGGATTTAATCTGTATGGTATTTGATTCACAGGCTTGGCTCCTGGCTTCAAGGGGATCTTTATGACTCCTAGGTCTCCAAAAATTCCTTTCATTTCTGTAAATTTTGTCGAAAACAGCTCCTGATACTCATGTAAGGTGTTTGCTATCTCTGCAACAGTCTGATCGTCCCAATAGTCTCCTATTGCTATGAACTTCGGTTCTTCGCTTATGCCAATATTCACCTTCTGCGTCTTTACTGGTCCACTCATATCTGGGATTTCTAGCATAGGTCCTTCTACGTCGTGCGCGCCCTCCGATTCTGGTATGGCTATGTTGCGCGGGTCGTCCTCATCATCTTCATTTCTATCATCGATGTCTTCAGTTAGGTTGTAACACTTGATGGGGTGTTCTTAGTGTTCCTTCCATTCTGATTGTAGGTGCGCAGGAACGCGATCTACTCCGAAGAATTCCTCCAATGTCATATTTCTGTGAGGACAGTCTTCCCTGAATACGCATTCCTTAATTATCTACAACACGTCATGGATCAATGGGTTCTCATCATCAAAGCTGAAGTCTCTCTGGAAGTTCGCAGTCAGCATGTCCCAATCAGTGGTTTCTTTGCGCAACTCCAGGTCTAGGTACCATTTCTTTGGAATGTCATCATCCAGCGTATGTACAAATAAATGCACCCATTTTGTGTGTGGCCTTTACGCCCATGCCTGTGAACAGAATTCAATGTGTTGACTAGGATCTATTTGTCCATTAAAATTTTCAAAGGGTAAGGTAACCCTTCCAACAAATCGGATCTGCATCTTAATTATGCATTGATCCCAAGTGGTCAATGTCTTCTTGTGCGTATTCCACCATCTGGCGGGTGTGTCGCACAGTGCCATATCCAATGCTGGTAATTTGTGCTCATCTGTAATGGCTGCAGTATATTCCTGGATGAAATTGTAAACATTAGCAGAACCATCATATGTGGGAATAGGACTTACCTCCTTCCTAATCCAGCGTAGTGATTTTGTAACCTGCACGCACCTTCTTGCTGATACTTCATGCATCCGGCTTTGACAATTTTCCAGTCCTGCCTCTGAATCAGAGACATAGGAGCTGTCACATCTCCAGCTAAGTGTACCATCTACAGTAGGATTAATGTAATCTTCCTGGTTCGCAATGAGTTGGTATAGTCTGTCCAAGTCTTTAGCCTTGGATTCCTCCTGAATCGGCTCGCTGTATCTGTCAGCATCTGCAGGATCCAACGGTGCGATGACCCTAAGATGCTTTCCCTAAAATATCATCTTCTTCGTTTTCAAGTTTATGATAGCCAAGTTATCAATAGCCCAGTCAATTCCTAGCAGTGCAGGAAAAGGCTGACTATCATCCACAATCTCGATAACTTCAAAGTTTGCATGACTTTGGACTCCATCAATGTCGACCACCACATCAGCTAACCGACCAAAAGGTATGAATTTCTCCTGGTTAGCCATTCTCAACTGGATAGGTGACCATGACAACTTTGGTCGACCCATCTGCTGCCATGTCTGCTTAGTCAAGACATTCACTTCAGATCCCAGATCAGGGATAACTTCGTCCATTTCAAAATCTCCTATCTGCGTAGTAAGCCTCATTTCTCGGCCTGTTCTTTTATGCTTCCTTATGTGATGTACTACGCTATCAGAAGTTTCTGTTCCCGTCTGTGGTTCATATTGGTTTATGAGCTTCTGTAGCTCTAATATGGCATTTTCACTTTTGAATAACTTCATGCAGCTTCATAGGAACTACACAATGGAAGTGTTGACATCTGTTGCGGTACTTGTTTTATCATAAGCTGCTGGCATGTCTTCAACATGTGGTGTTTCACTGCGCAATGAGATCTGCTGTGATTTTGTTACCGATTCTCTGAAGGTATCTCGTGTGTTGATAAATACTTCCTTGTTCTTTCGTAGGTCGAGAGCAGGTATTTTTCTTGGGGCTTTCCTTATCCATACTATCTCAAGAGGGGTCTGCTTTGTGTGAACCTCCCCTAACATGGAAGCTTATGCTCCCCTATCATAGCCTGTCTCAACACCACTGCGCATGACCACATTGATGCTAGGGTCTACTGGTCTACTCTCCACTGCGATCCACTAGATGTTCGTGTTTGGTGCGTCCCTCCGTCTTCTTTTCTGCATTTCCACCTCTAGCACTGGGCAATCTTCAATAACATGCTCGAATGATTTACAGTAATTGCATGTAGTGCATGGGTTAACATAATCTCTAGATATGTGACCTGGTTGGCCACAATTATAGCAAATAACCTAGCCGCGGCCTCTTCCCTGCACCGGGCCAGCATTTCTTCCTCTGCCGTGGTATCTAGCACCATGACCTTTGTATCCTCCTTGGTCATATTGTGCATTCTCTTGTTTCGGCTGGTTATCTTCTTATATGCGGTACAAGCCAGTTCCTCTCATTGAGTCCATATCTCGTTTTCTCTCATTCATTAGCTCATATCTCGTATTTTTGATAAATAAAATTAATGGATAAAGAGCAAGTGGGCCAAGAGGGCACCCATGTGGAATATGTTTCCAAAATGGAGTAGGGTGTATTTTTGGAGGCAATTATACAACAGGAGTTAATTAATCATTAATTAATTGGTTAAATGTTGAAGTGTGAATTAATTTTGAGTTGTAATATTTCTATTAATAAATATTGCTAATAAATATTGGCAAGTGGTGATGATAAGGTCGGAGGAATTACTTGGAGTAGAAGTCAAGTAAACACTAGAGTCCAAAAATGTTGGCAAAATGGAGAAAAGAGGCTTATTTAAGGAAAAGCAACATAAATCCAAGAAAAGCAGGAAAGTTTACAAAAGGAAGGAAAATCAGAAAAAGTGGAAAGAAAGAAAAGACAAGCCAAGCAAAGCAAGGAAAGTATGTTCACTCAGGGGTGACCTATTCTCACAGGTCACCAAGCCAAGTAACTTGATCAATAGGTCAACATGAATTCTATAAAATAATGATTCCAACTCCATTTCACATCTTTTGCTAGTGTAAGGAATTTTATGAATGCATTGTGCATCCAAGACTTGGGAGGTGTGACCCTAGTCACACATGGGAGATATACCCCATCTTTCTGTGAGGGGATGATGTCCCCCATCCATTTTCACTGATTTTATTTGTAGGTATTGAATATTACCAGGTCGAAATCAGAAGTTCAGAGCTATCTTCATCAAGTCAGAGATCGAATCCTCCATCCTCTCTCTATTCTACAACTAGTTTCTTATGTGCAAGAGGAGAGATTCTTCCTTCAACTTATGAGAGGAATATTGGCCTATTCTTGATGTTATAACAGATTATTAAATCTTCCCAGGTCAAAACAGGAGTTTTGAACCATCTTCTCCAAAGACAGGAATCGAATCCTCCCTCCTCCTTCTATTCTACAACTATTTTCTTATGTGCAAGAGGAGAGACTCTTCCTTCATCTTCCGAGAGGAATTTATGCCTAATACTGATGTAATAACAGAGTATGTAAAGTTTTGATATCATTCACTTCAATACAATTTACATAAATTTGAATTATTCTCTAAATTATGCACCCCTGCTAGATTTAGCTAGATTTTGACTAGCTTCCAATGAATGGTTCATAAATTGATGAATAAAGATCCAATTGAAGTCATTTCAGTTCCTATAGTTATATAATACATATCATTTCATGATACAATCACTGTTTCAGAATTTAGAGTGCCTTTGAGCATCATTTGGAAGTCCATAAATCGATCGAGTTGAGCTGTCCCGAATTGCCAAATTACTAGTTTTGTTATTATACTTGCTCAGATCTGCATAATACTTTCTGGAATGTTATTATATGAATCAATGAATTTAAATGAATGATTATCAGCCTCCCTTATTTCCACAACAACCTTTTCCAATCCTCAGTAAATTTCCCTACCCATACTAGTCTGCATATGCTGAGAACCCCAGGAGCATTGGAGTAGACTTCAGCCTGCTGATGTTTGAAACATAAATGGTCTCAGTACATTTTGAATAGGTATAAATCCATATCAGAACCCTTTATCCATCCTTAACCTTTTACCTTTTCCATCTGCAGCAGTTCTAGCTTCCCTAGCCCTTGTTTTGATCAAAATTGAGAAAATTCGAGTTTTTGTGCCAAACACTAAGTTGGTACATCACAAGGATATTGTAGTCCTGAAGAATATGATCCCAAAGATTGAGATACCTCCAGCCAGTCCACCTTCTATGATATGATCACATGGATAAGTCATAAAGGGTGTGAATGTCTACTTGCTCCATCCAGCGTTTCAAATCGCTGAACTCAAGAAGAAAGTTTGCTGGTGGACTTGAGAAAAACTTATCTTTCCAAATATTAATATATTTTCCATTTCCTGGGATCCACAAGAGATTATTTTGAATAATAAATGCTGCTCACTTGCAAAGGTTCCAAATGGACGTTCCCTTTCTCTCTGGATCAATGTTTTCCACACATCTTTTTCTTGTTTTGGGCATGTATTTTTTATAGAAGATTTCCTTCCACCAAACCTTCTTGCCAGAGATGATCCTCCAGAGAATTTTAGTACTAAGGGATAAATTCATCAACGAGGGATCTTTGATTCTGGCTCCTCTAAAGATCTTAGGTCTACAGACAGTGTCTCAATTTATTAGGTGGAATTTTTTTGCATTGTTAGTTTTCCCTCCTTGCCATAAACGTTTTTCGAGTTCCTTGGTAATGCCCATCATCACCGTCTTGGGGGCGAGCGAGATGGAGCGAGCATAAAGAGGGTATGTAGAGAGGATAGAATTTATAAGAACCAACTTGCCAGCAAAGTTGAGCCATCTTGAACCCTAGGAATTAATTTTGTTTTTTAGTTTTGTAATTATCCCAAGCCAGTCTGCCACTTTTTTTTTCCTTTGAAGATGGGGATGCCAAGATAAATGAAGGAGTTCCAGTCTCCAATTCCTTCAAAGCCCAGTATCCTAGAGATTCTCACCAGAGTTCCCGGAGAGCAGTTCCAGCCATATATTTTGGACTTTTCAGAATTGACTTTGCCATCAGATGCCCTAAGAAAAGAGGAGAGGACAAGATTGAAACGTTTAGCTATAATCGTGGAGGCACCTCCGAGCATAATGGTGTCATCGACAAACTGAGAGTGGTTAACCGGATTTACACCTCGAACAACTTTTATTCCTTTGAGATCTCTTGAGGCTTGAAGAGATTGAAGTTTCCTACTTATGGATTCATCAACAAGAAGATAGAGGAATGGAGACAAGGGGAAACCTTGGCGCAGACCTTTGGAGGCCATGAAGAATTCCATAGGTCTTCCGTTGAAAAGCGGGGCAATCCAAGGGCTATGGATGCAAGCTTTGATCCATATTATGAACCTGCTAGAGAAGCCGAATTTGAGCATGATATCAAAGAGAAAATTGTGATTCACTCTGTCAAAAGCATTGGCCATGTCAAGCGTGATGGACATACCTTGATGCTTCTTCTCCGTGCTTGAATGGATAGCTTCTTGCACCATAATAATATTATCCAGGATTTGGCAGTTAGCCAGGAAATCCCCTCGGGACTCAGAGACAAGCTTCCCCATGATTTTTTTCATTCTAGTAGCAAGGATCTTGGAGAGGATTTTGTAAGAGGAGTTGTAGAGGGAGATCGGTTTGAACTGGCCAAAGGAACCAGGAGCTTTATCTTTAGGGATGAGAGCTAGAAAGGAAGAGTTAGTTGCACCTCCGATTTTGCCTTTTTTCCTAGTCCAGTTGAGCATTCATTTGAGGTCCTCTTTAATGATTCCCCAGGAAACCCTGTAAAAATTTATGGTGAATCCATTAGGCCCAGGGGCTTTATCAATTTGCAGGGACCAAATTGCATTTATGATTTCGTGCTCCAGGATTGGCTTTGATAGCTCTCTATTGGTGTTGTTTGAGATCAGATTGGGAATGCCTTCAATAAGATCTGCTTGTGCATCGGGGTCTGTTTCTCCACTTTCAGTGAAGAGATCCTTGAAGTGGTTGAGGGCATGCATTTGAATATTGTCTTGATCACTTATCTTTTCCCCATTGCTATTTTTGAGCTCTCTTATAGCATTATGACTGCGACGGGATTTTGCTTGATTGTGGAAATGTTTCATGTTGCTATCCCCCCCCTTGAGCCATAGCTGTCTTGACTTTATTCTCCAAGTTTCCTCTTCTTGCTTGGCTGCAGTGAGAATTTCTTGATCCAAAGAAATTTCATGGCTTAAGAGGGAGGGAGAGATCTCTTTAGTCTCCATCCTTTGTTGAAGTGTGGCAAGCTTGGCTTGCCTGCAAGATTTAGAGTGACTGGGGTTTTGAAAGGAGGACTTATCCCAACGTTTTAGAGCATACTTTACGGCACGGATCTTAGAATCCCAAATGAAGCTAGGGGAACCTATGGAATTCAAAGACCATGATTGGGAGACGATATCAAAGAAGTCAGGATGACAAATCCAGAGTGGCTTGAGACGGAAGGGCATTGGACCAATATTTTCAGGCGGGGAGAAATAGAGGCAAATGGGCTTATGATCCAAGGAGGCACAAGGGATGGAGAAAGAAAAAAGTAAAAGATCAGAGTTAAAGAAAGAGGAGCTTACTAAAAAATGGTCCAGTCTGGCCACTATATGACCCATTTCGCATCTTTTGTTATTCCAGGTGTATTTTGCATTTTGAGAGGAATATCCATAAGGTCCAAATCAACAAGAAGATCCTCAATATTTTCACCAAAGGGATTGCAAACAATGTTGCCTCCTCCCTTCTCCTGCTGAGATTTGGTGACATTGAAATCACCAACTATTATTAGATTTTTTCCGATCATGTTGTCTTTGAGGTTGCTCAGATCGTTCCAGAAGCTGATATTGTCCTTGTAGTGGTTAGGCCCATAAACATTGCAGATGTATATAGAGTCCTTGCTATCATTGTCTTTAATTTCAGTTAATAACCAGTGAGGATTCACGGTGGAGGATAAAAGAGAAAACTTATGGGATATCAGGGTAGCAATATGTCCGGAGGCCCCACGAGTGCTGAGAGAAAAGCCTTGGCAGTCTTTCCAAAAGGTACGTGTGAGGGACAAGATCTCCACATCCTGCATTTTGGTCTCTTGGATTAGCAAAAGGTTTGGATTTTTGGATTTTATCATGCTTTTTAGGGATTCTACTTTGTTTATTCTGCCCAAGCCCCTGCAGTTACAAGAGACGATTAACATTACTTCATGGCAGTCTGAGATCCTGCTCTAGACCTTCTCTCTTTAACACCATTTTGAGCTTTTGAGTTTTTGAGCACCTTCATATCTTCCAAGATTTTTTGCCTACCCAGTTCTAATTCTCTTTCAACCTTGAGTTCTCTATGGTACCTATGCGACTTCCTTCCTCCTGTGTTGGGCGGATACACTTCTTCTGTTTCATCTAAGGACTCCGATGAGATATCTAGAGACGAGGAGGATGGTACAAATTTGCTTTTGACCTTGTCTGCCCATGAGCCACCGGGGGTGGTGGAGTCCCCAACATTAGTTCTGATCGTCTCTTCAATGTGGGAAGGGATGGGGATGCTACTTTCTTCCCTACCAAGTTCTGCCGTGTTTTCCTCAAGGATGTCTATTTCCCCTTCTTCAATGGGCAAATCTTGGAACTTATTGACTGTAGCGACTCCTTGAGATTCAGATGGAGTTCCTTGAATGACTTTTGGTTGGGTTTCATGAGGGGGAGTATTTTTTTTCCTTTTTTAACTTGCTTCCAACCTTCATTGAGAACTTTCTTAAGGGATTCTTGGATTGTCTTGGGGCATTTTTTTATGAAATGGCCATATTCGTGACATTTTTTACACTTGAAGGGCAGCTGTTCATAATCCACCTTCTGCAGAAGCTCCCATCCATCCATGAAAAGGTTTACTTCCTCTGGTAAACCTTTTTCCACGTCAAATTCCACACAAATTCTGGCACAAGAGAAGAGAGGTCCTTTTGGTTTGGCTTTATCAATATATTTCCTGAGAGAGTTTCCAATGGCTTGAAGGGTGTCATTGTTTGAGTAGTGGAGCGGTAGGTGGGGGAGACGAACCCAAACAGGAACAGCAGAAGGAACATCCTTCTCTGGATCAAAGGATAAACTACAACGATTCAAGTAGAGACCTCGAGGGCCCATGAAGTAAGGGCCTCTTCTAAAGATAAGGTCTCTATCAACCTTGTTCTAAAAAAGAAAGGTAAAAAAACCCTTACCACAGAAGCAATGCTGCAAACCGCCAGAGATCAGGGGCATCCAGTTCTTGTTGATCCAGGAATCCATGGATTTTGGTGACGGCCATATTCCAGTAAATTTCTCGATCAATCCATGCTCATTCAATGCGAGAGCTTTAAGCTTAGAAGCTACCGACAGGATTTGGATACGAGGGGCAGCAACACATTTGATAAAATTGAGGTCAGACGGATCCGTGTGAGCGGGGAGAGGGGGGGTGAAGTCAACCAGAGCACGAAAGGCGACATCCAACAGACGCCGACATTCCTTGGGGGAAGGGGGCGGCTGTTCCAAATATGCCATCGCAGGAGTATCCCACGGGGGCCGAGCTCGAGTAGGGGTCACGCGGAGTGCATGGTGCTAGGGTTTAGAGATCGAGGGGGAATCATTCAAGATTATAAAATATTAACATAAAACATGATATCATTATATGATGATATTTTAAATGGATTTTTTATAGAAGATTTATGTTGAGTTTGATGAATACATGTGCAAAAATATGTATAATACAAGATTGGAATTTTTTCCATGACAACTATTTGATAAAAGAAATGAGTAAGGGAAAGATTTCCTTGTTTATTTATGATTAATAAATGGGTGTTATGAATGACTTGAAACTTTATTTTGGGTGAGTAGGTACTTTTATTCCTATGTATGCACATTATTTCCCCCACTTTATGATTTCTAAGTTTTTGTATGTGAATCTTGTCAAGTCCTAAAGATTTATTTTAAATGAATTTATATATGAATAAGACTCACCTTATTCATCTCCAATAAGTGGTGTTTGAAGTGGAAGAGCTCCCATAACTTTAAAAAGGACAAAATTCTTCTATTTTAAGTATTATTTTAAATGAGTTTATAAATGAATAAGCCTCACCTTATTCATCTCCATTAAGTGGTGGTTTGAAGTGGAAGAGCTCTATAACTTTAAAAAGGACAAAATTCCTCTATTTTAAGCATTTTAGGAATGTGTAAAACATATTTTAAATATATATCTATGTCTCATAATATATAAAGTGAGTCAATGTTCTTTTTGTATATATACTCTAATCATACATTTTAAAATTATCTCAAAAATATCAAATACCCAGTTTGTCATTTGAGAGATATTGGCTATGAAGCAAGGATTTGTTTTAGATGTTTTTATGGGCATTTTGGAGTATGCCCACACTTGCTCTTTATGAAAATTATGGACACTTTCCATTTTGACTCATAATTACCATGGCCATACCTCCTTGGACATTTCTTCCCTTTATAACAAATGCGGCCATGTCTTATAGGTGCTTGCTTGGCATATTTTAATGATTTTTGAAGGTTTAAGGGGTTAGATCCAAGGAGAACTCGGTAATAAGCCCAAGGAAGCTTACCATACATCTATTGAATGAGTCTATAATGCTAAATGATGAATTGGAATAAAATTGATCTCCCTTTCATCTTGTTGTTATCCTCCTTGAACAAGGCTTGCATAATTTTCCCCATAAATGGCAAATTTGATTGTTGTGCATGCCTAATAGTTATAAGTGGTTTAGGGATGTCCTGAAGAGTCTAAACATGATGTTTACCAATATTAAGAGTTGAAGTGCATCAAAATATACACTTTCAACTAATATTTTTGAAAGGAGAAAGGACTCAATCCCTCTACCCTGCTTGAACATTTGAGAATGTAGGGTATGCATAAGGTGTAAATATTATGGATGGTTTCAATGATTGATTTTGAATAATTTCCTATGGTTTATAGTGAATTATGCCATGTTTTACTTCAATGTGATTGGCATGTGCCTTTAAGATACTTGAAACCTTTATACATAGCCATGAAAATGAGTGTTTTGAGGTGAGATGTTTGTAGGTGAAAGAATCTTTTCTAGATGATGATATAATTTTAATGAGCATAAAATTGCTCTATTGGGTGATGTATTAAGTGTGTCATGTATGTGATTGGAATACTTCACCTCAAGGCCTCAAGACTAGTATTTTGAGGAGGAAGTAAAACTTGTATTTGCAATATGTTGTGTAAATCTCAAGTTAAATTAGTAGATATGAATTGATGACTTAATTGTCTGTGTGATGGTGAATATAATGAAATTGTATCAAGTTTATTCAAATAACTTAGTGATACAAAATTATATGAGGTGCATTATCTTTCTTTGAAGATTACGTGCATGACAAAACTTAAATATTTGTTTCCAAAAGGATTCAAAAACTGTCATAGTAGGTTAAGAAGGGTTTCTATTTGGAAATGGTACTGCATTGTGAAATTTTAATATACATATCTCTATGATTAATCTACATTTAGACCAAAACAGTATAATTTTGTTGATTGGTATGAAGGTACATTACAAATTGGTATCAGAGCTATTGGTTATAGCACTAGGGATTGTATAGGATCATTGAAAGCAAATGACAATGCTTTTGGTACTACATTAAAGTATCATACATATTGTTTTTTATACAAAGAGACTAATTAATTTCTCCATACTCAAAATTGTATGGATTGTTGTTTTGAGTTGTTTGATGAATTAAAAGAATGATTTGTGATCATTGTGCAAATGTTTAAATGTTGATGTAAGTGCTTACATTTAATCATGCATTAATACTACCATTAAGGAGTGATGATGTCCACCCTTTATAATCTCTAACACATGTTTATATTTGTGCATTATTGATTGCCGAGCTTGTTGACTTTTCAAGTGATGGTTGTTCACCTAGAAATATAAGAGCTTTAATTATTGCTGAAATTTATCCTTTTTTAGAGTGTGTGTTTTATAATGCATTTGTTAAAAGACATTGACCTTGTCCTTGGGATGGTCACAGGATACCTTTCACCCATGGTTTTGTAGATGGATACTAAAATGAAATGGTCTTGTTATTATTATGAAAGAGTTTAACTAATGTTAACATACATCATCTTGGGTGGTACACACTAGAATCAGTAAATATCTTATGCATTTGAATGAATAGTTATCTTATGCTCATATTTTTGCAGAGTGAAGTAATTACTCATAAAGAGGACTACATATGGCTATTAATTGAATGCATGTTTGATATGAATGCATGGATGGGTATAGTGTGAAACATGAAATTGTACTTGCTATGTTTTGGGTAATCCCATTGTTAACTAGATGTCTTCATATTGAAGGTTATATTATGTTGTGCCTTCAATACTAGCTTTGAGTGGTCTATATGCCACTCTTCAAAAATAAGCAAGTAGGAAATGCTCATAGAGCAAGTACAAAAGAGTGTTATGTATGGCATGATATAAGGCATATTTTCTCTTGTTGTTCACTGCCATATGAAAGAGAGAAACATACTTTAATGATGCATTTGAAATTTGTCTTGTGAACGATTATGAATTTTCTTACAACAGACTAAACTTGAGTCTAAGTTGAATTTGTATGAATTGTTTCGAAATCATTGAAAGAATAATTTAAGGTGCCAATCTTGATTACTTATCTGTGTGAGATAGGAGATTGATATGTGAATTGAATTGCCTTTATAATATTCAATTATTGCATATAAATGAACTTTGTTAATGGCTTTCACTGAAAGGTAGAAGAGTACCACAATTTGATTGACATATGCCATTAAACCTTGGATTGAGTAGGTTGGTAAAGAATTGAATTTGGAAAGAATTGAATGAACATGTGAATGATAAAATATTCTTGTTGGACATGATTATGATTATAAATTTTCACTTTTCTTGAAATGCTATAGATGTTGCAATTAGCAAGTATTGCTACGACATAATGAAATTTATGACTCTATTTAGTGGTACAACTATATGGAAAAAAAACTCTGAATATATGAAATGGAAGAGAACCCATGAGGAGAGTGGGAACATTGTTAGCTAGTTCAAATCTTAGTACTCTAATAATGATCTTAGTACTCTAATAATGATTGATCATATTTGAATTTATTTTCTATGAGAGAGAGTTGAAATTGAATTTGATTGATTTTGCTTCATTGAACACGTTTGATGGAAAATATTTTTATAAGTATGATTTGCATATGATTGTTATGTTGAAGATACTTCATTCTAATCAAATTTTTTTGAGCTATCTTTATGGTTTTCAATATGCTAATTGCATTACGGAAGACAACCAAGTAATAAAGACTGCATAGTATGATGCCATGCAAATTGAAAAAGGGGTAATGAAAGGACTAAAAAGATCATACTTGGATCTGGATTACCTGGTAGGTAAGCCTAGATACTAAAAGTAAGAGAGGAGCTTGTCTAAAAATTATCCAATGGAATGCAAAATAATTCCAGAGTTGAATAAGACTTAAAGGTATCTATAAGAGAGGAAATGCCAAGTTGGGCTAGGCTAGAAATGCTCAAGGAAATTGGAGCATCAAATCTTAGAAATAATAGAATGAATAGGTAGCTAAAGGAATCAAATTAAGCTTCAAGATGCCAATAATTAGTTGTAATAATAAATGATGCATGTGGCCAACAAGGTAGATATAGAAATGAGGGAGTTTTTGTCACCCTAAAAAATATATTTTGTTTTTGATACATAGTTGTATGCATTTGAAGTTGCATGTATAGCTTCCATGTATAAACTATCACAACTAATATCACAACTAATGATGCATAATGTGATTGTTAGAAATACCATGGAGTAGATCAGTTATGCCGTGAGATTCTAGGCTATATAAAGGAATTGGAAGGGGTAATTCCTTGATTCTTCTCTTTCTTTTCTGTTATATTTCTCTAGATTGAGAAAAATGCTATGTGTGAATAGTGAAGCCATGGGAATGCTAATAACTACAAGAGAGTAGAATAACTAGAATGCATTTGCACTAATAGACATATAGATGAATACTATGTGGTAGGATGCATATAGATATGCATGGACATATATGATATTATGTATTAACTAAGAGTGATTTACTATTATATGCAATGAGTATGACATGATAACTAATGTGGTTTCTGATTTGTTGTACAACCTGGAATGGTTGAGGACATGATTATAAATGTTGATGATGCAATTGCCTATGATAAACAAACTCATGAAAATGAGAATGACAAGAGGATTCTTGTCAAGAGGTTGATGACATGATCATGTGATTTCCCATGAGGCATCGACTGATTAAGTAACAATAAGGATGTTCATGGTAACCCTACATGTATGAAATTTGTTATGCCAATATAGTATGTAACCTAAAAGGATTTGGGTAAGAATTCCTTTATTCATACTTGGTATCTTTATTGATATGTTTATAATTACATTTGAATGCATGGATGTGATTGATACTTAGTGGGGTATGATAAAGGTGAGAATATTTTTTTGTATGTCAAGATTGTTAGAATTTTATTGATGAATCCATAAATTAGTATGTATTGATTGAGTTGATTAAGAGTAGTAACCATACTGGATGAGTATTTATACTCATGTCATGAATTTGCATTCCATGTGAAACTGAATACTATGTGAGACAACCACGTGTGAGACTATAATGTGTTGGACTAGGGAAATTTTATAGGACTACACAAGTATTCAATGGTTTCCCTTTTTGGAAACACTAAAGAGAACTAAAGGAGTATATCCCTAGTGTTTTGTTTGGGATAAAGAGAAATGTGTCTAGATGGATGAACAAGTAATGCGAAGGTGGATAGATGGTGTGTTGAGTGTTAGGATATCTCATCATTCACTTATGTACTTTGCATGCTGCCTAGTCACTAGTATGATGCCTCTAGCACCTAGTCCCTAGTCTCCCAACACTCAGGAGCTACTTTCCACTTAGATTCAGCCCTCCTAGCCAGTCATGCACCCACTTCTCACCTTCCACTGCAGAAGGGCGCCTTTCTCACCTACCAGTCTAGTTTACTTTAGTTAGCCACTAGTCTTTCCTTGATTTGAGGCTAGACTGACTCCTCACTGCTGTTATCACTCCGATTGAACTCCGATGAGACATGACTACCTATTCTGAGTGCAGTTAACTCCTCATGCACCCTCCACTGAGCCTCCATCCCTACATTAGTGCCACTTACCATCAGTTACACTTATTACACTCAGTTAGACTTAGTTAGACTCAGTTTGACACCTGTTTGATAGTGACTTGCGCATTGATGACCACTACTGATTGATGATGAGGACTCCTAGTTGGAGCCAAGCTATGCCATGTAGTATATTCGAATGACCTCCTTGGCTAATTCGAATTGCTCACTCATTGCGACAGTATTGTATTGTAATTCTACTATTCTGGATTATAGAGCACTGATGCATCTCTCTTGCACAATTTTTACTCCAAATTGTTTTACATCTTTTTGATTGATATTCTTGTTCAATAGATCTACTGTGACTAATTTTACATGGTATCAGAGCCATTGCAGGGACAAGATCTCTCTCCTACAGGTTTTCTACAAGAAGAATTGAGTGAATTTGCTCAAAATTGTAGAAGTTTTGGCATGAAATATCTCATGTGCATTCGCTCATGTGCATGCAAAGCAGAAAATACACTCCAATCCACTCCAGAAGCTTGAGTTTTCCACATAATTCCTGGATTTGATACATTGGATCCATTCAAGCTTTCTTGATCTCCAATCCCCGATGTGATGCAACTCTAAAAGGGTGGATTGTTCGACCTTACTGTTCTTGTTTTGATTATGATTTGCAGGATAATCTTCTACATCAAGTGCATTCGCTACCTTGTGATTTGTAGGTTCTCCTTCATCAATTGCACTCGTTTTCAGTGATGGATTCCACTTCTTCAAAACCTATGCTAACTCCTTTCAATTATTTTGATTGGAAAGATGACATGGAGATAATATTGCACTCAAGAGGGTTCTATAGAGTCACCATGGGCCTCGAATTGGAGCCAAACACTCTCATTGAAAAGTCAAAATAATTCAATAAGCTTGATGAAGCTTATGGTCTTCTTTGCCTCTCCATCTCCAAAGATCTTCATTTCCATCTCAACGGATTGAAGTCTCCAAAAGCAATATGGGAGCAACTTGAAATTTTTTTTGGTAAGCAGGACGAGCTTAGAGCCTTTCAATTGGAAAATGAATTGATTACTCTTTGTCCTGCAAATTTCGAGACCATCAATGATTTTTTCACAAGATTCAAGCACTTGGCATTGCAGTTGAAGAAAAGTGGTGTTGTGAAAGAGGATAAGCAATTGATCCTCTCCATTCTCACAAAGCTTGGGAAATATTACTCGGTATTTGTCTCTACTTTCAATTCTAGTCAGCTAACTACCCCGAATTGGAAGATGCCTACCTTGAATGCCTTCATTGAATTCGTTACCAAAGAGCATGACAAGTTGATTCAAATGGGGTCCATAAACTCCAAAGATTCAGCCCTATTTGTTCAAGGATCCAAGAATTCGAATGGAAAAGGAAAGCAAAAGAAAGAGAATCCCAAATTCGAACCTAACAAACAAAGAGAGAAAGGCAAGCAATCGGGTGCACCATCCGATTCAAGGAACAAGCAGAAGGGTAAAGAGGGTAAAGAAAAATTTAAGTTTTCATATTGCAACCATGGCTTTCATCCTGAAAGTTCATGCATGAAGAAAACAATAGATCAAATGGCCCTCCTTTTGGAAAAGAACAACATATGTCTTCCCGATGGTGTATGGAAGAAGGATAGAAATGCTGATCATGAAAGAGGTCAAGCACTCATGGCAACTGTTTCGAAACCCACCACTCTACTGATAGATTTCGGTGCCTTGAATCATATGGCTGCAAATATTGACTCTTTTTCTTCATTTGTTCCAAACAGCTCCATCCCCATCCATTTGGGAGATGACTCAAAAATTTCTTCAAAGGGTAAAGGTACCATCCATGTAGAGCATGGAAGCTTCCAGAATGTTCTCTATGTGCCTTCCTTGGCTTCAAATCTACTTTTTGTGTATCAAATGACAAACACTGGTGAACTGAAGCAAGTTACATTCAGCCCTAACAATGTTGAAATTTCTGATATAAAAAATGGAATACTTATTGCAGTCGGAAAGGCAAACTACACTGCAAAATACTATGAGTTTTCTCACTTTGTGCCACTTGAAAAGCTCACTGCTCTCCTCACTCATGGAAAAAAGGTTAGTAGGCTTTGGAATGAAAGGTTTGGACACCTTAATTACAAGTATTTGCTGCTGTTACAACAGAAATCCATGGTTGATGGTCTTCCGCAACTCCGTTCCTTGAAGGGAATTTGCCCCGGTAGCATTGTTGGGAAGCACCCTGAGCACAAGTTTGACCGCGGCAAAGCTAGCAGAGCTTGTACTATTTTGGGTCTCATACATTCTGATATCAGTGGTCCATTGCTCAATATGTTCATGAATGTTTCAAAGTACATTTTTACATTCATCGATGACTTCTCCCGCTTTACTTGGGTATTTTTTTCTCAAAAACATGTCAGAAGTGCTTGGAAAATTCAAGGATTTTAAGGCTTTTGTTGAGACTTCCATTGAGAGCAAGATCAAAGATCTTAGATTTGATAACAGTGGAGAATATATCAAGATTAAGTTGCTGCAATTTTATGCCGAAAGCAGAATTCAGATCCAACATACAACCCTACACACCCCAGCAGAACGGTGTAGCGGAAAGGAAGAATCGGTCACTGAAAGAGATGGCTACCTACATGCTTGAGTCAAAAGGTTTGGATGAAAATGTTGATGTATATGTAACTTCGGAATGTATTTCATCTGTGTATTATATATTATATTTATTGTACCCTTATAAGAGATGTGTTATTCCTCTATAAGGAAGTGTCGTCATGTGAATTGACAAGTGTCGCAAGTGTGTGTACTTGCCGATGGGTTATTAGACCACCTTATGGGGTCGGCCCTAATTAATATATAATATAATGTGGATGTACTCAAGTAGACAAGTCGGCCCCAGTAAGTCACTGGGCAAAAAGGTGAGTATAAATAGAGATAGGGGATCTCTATTTTACTCATTCGGAAAAGCATCTATCTCTCTCTCTGAAAAGTGGCGCACTAGTGAGGAGGAGGAGGATCATCTGCTAGGAGACTATCTCTGTATTATTTGGTTGTATTTTGGTTGAGCCATTGCTCTCTCTATCTCTGAGGAAGTTGTGGGGTTTTTCACCTTAGGGTTTTCCCCACGGAAACTCTGTGTCTCTTGTCTCTATGCTTTTAATTCTTGTGATGCTTGTGATGCTTGTCATATTATGATTGTCATGCATTGATATACTGTAGATGTTATTCTCTCAGCAAAGATCCTATAGTATTGTGATTTAATACTGAAAATTTAACATGGTATCAGAGCTTAACTGAGAAGAAGACATTTTGCAGTGACGGAAGCTTGTATTGCTTGTTTATTGGGTTTCTCTCCACAGATTTTTGAAATTTAGTATAGTAGATTGGATCTACTCATCAAGGCACATCTTTCTGTCCAATCAGATTTCAGTTCCGAGCATTTTCAGTTTTGGCCCTAAAAATTAGGGTTTCCACAAAAATAGGAATTTCTGGAAACTGAAGGCACAGCTGGAAGCTCCTTGCAAAAATCGAAGGTTTGAGCTTTGGATCGAGAATTTTGGCTGGGTAGATCTCCGGGAAACTCAAACCCTAATTCAGGGCTCTCCCCAGTGAACCCGGGAAGACAAAAAGGCAATTTTGAAGGGCAAGACTTTGCTGATCTCAAATTCTGAATGTGCTAAGCTGATCAGCTCTCCAAGGCGCATCTTTCTATCCTTCCAGAATTTTAAAATTCACATTTTGAATTTTTAGGGTTTCTCTGACAAACCCTAATCCGGGACCAGATCCAGTTTTCAGCACTTCAAGTGGTAAGTTCTAAATCTTTTCTATTTCCATTTGAAGTACTCTTAAAGATGTCTCTTCACACCAAGCTTGAGGATAAGCTTGAAGGGGCTGATAACTTCCGAGCTTGGAATTATAGGATTGGGCTAATCCTGGAAGAAAATGAGTTGGACTCATATGTGAAAGAAGACATCCCTACCCCAGAGGATGAAGAGGCCAAGGCAGTACACAAGAAGAACTTGGTCAAGGCAAAGAGAATCATTGCTGATTCTATCAAAGATCATCTCATACCCCATGTGTCTTCTCTCAAGACACCCAAGGAGATGTTTGAATCCTTGACCAAGCTATTTGAAGGAAAGAACATAAATCGGAAGATGACCCTGCGGAACCAATTAAAAGCAGTAAAGTTTCAGAATGGAGAAACCATTCAATCTTACTTTTCAAGGGTCTCTCAGATCAAGGAACAATTAGAAGCAGTGGATGAAATGGTGGAGAATGGTGAGGTGGTGATGACTACTCTAAATGGCCTTCCCAGGTCATGGGATTCCTTTATTCAAGGAATTTGTGCAAGGAAGAAGTTGATCTCCTTCAGTAGACTTCGGGAAGAATGTTCTCAAGAAGAAGCTAGACTTATAGCTCGTGAGGAAAAGATGGGAGGAGAAGATCAAGCCCTTGCAGCTCACACCAAAAGAAGCAAAACCAAGAAGGATCACTCTCACCACAAAAGAACTCATAAGAAGGACCTAAGATGCTTTACATGCAATGAGAAGGGTCACTATGCTTCAGATTGTCCCAAGAACAAAAGGGATAATAACAAAAACTTCAGTTAGAAGAAGAAGGGCAGCAAAAGAAGATTTCATGCTCATGCTGCCGAAGATGATGAACCCCCAAAGAAGAAGGCAAGGGCAGAAAGTGATAGTGATGATGTCTCATCAAGTGAAGAAGAATATGTTCTGATCTCTGCTCTTACAGGTACCATCTCTCATGGATGTAATGATTGGTTGATTGATAGTGGGGCTTCCAAACACATGACTGGGTTTAAAGAATCCTTTGTGAACCTATCTGAACATGAGTCACCCCATAAGGTGAAACTTGGGGATGATTATCAATACCCAATCAAAGGAAGTGGTGAAGCCTCTTACAACCTAGATTCGGGAAAATCTCTGAAGATGAAGGAAGTCCTCTATGTACCTGGGCTCAAGAAGAACTTACTCTCCATCTCTGCTTTAGATGCAAAAGGTATGAGGGTTGCATTTGTTGATGGCCAAGTACTAATGTGGCCAAAGGGAAAGACCATAGATGATGCAGTAGTGATTGGAGAGCAAGAGGGAGGACTGTATAAATTAAAGGGTCAACCTGAACATGCCATGGTACATGAATCCATGGAGCCAAGTGAACTTTGGCATAGAAGACTTGCTCACATGCACTATAGAGCACTTCCAATTGCAAGCAAGGCTGTAGAGGGTCTTCCTGAAATCAAGACCAAACATGAAGGTGTTTGCAAAGGATGTGCAAAAGGTAAGAACATTAAGAAGGCTTTCCCAAGCAGTGAAAGCAAGGCAAAAGATATCCTAGAAATCATCCACTCAGATGTATGTGGTCCTATGTCATCTAGCTCCCTGAGTGGGTATGTTTACTATGTATCATTTATTGATGACTTCTCCAGAAAGACTTGGGTATACTTCTTGAAAGGCAAAGATGAGGTGTTTGATAAATTCAAGGAATTCAAAAACTTGATGGAGAATCAAACTGACAAGAAAATCAAAACATTCAGATCTGACAATGGTGGAGAATTCACCTCAAATGACTTCAAGAAGCTTTGCAGTGATTCAGGGATTAAGAGGGAGTTGACTGCTCCCTATAATCCTCAACAGAATGGAGTTGCAGAAAGGAAGAACAGAACTATCATGGAAGCAGCAAGGGCAATGTTGCATGACCAAGATCTTCCTATGCATCTATGGGCAGAAGCAGCTAGAACAGCTGTATATGTGCAGAACAGAACACCCCACAAGATATTGGACAACAAGACACCAGAAGAAGTCTTTTCTGGTAAGAAACCTGAAGTCAGCCATCTCAGAATATTTGGTTGTCCAGTATACACTCATGTCCCAAAGGAGAAGAGGACTAAACTAGATCCTTCAGGAAAGAAGGGTATCTTTGTGGGTTATAGTGAAAGCTCGAAGGCTTATAGAATATATTTTCCAGGGTTCAAGAAGATTGATGTCAGCAGGGATGTAACATTTGATGAGAATTCAGCATTCATCAAATCAAGAAAGGCACCTACCGAAGTTTATGAAGAACCTAAGGAAACAAGATTTCAGGACACTACCATGACTGAAGCAGCTCCAGAAACTGCTCGTGAGTTTGAAGATCCACAAGAACCTATAGATCCACCCCGTGAGGATAACTCTCACAAGAGGAAACCTGTATGGGCTAGAGAGCTCATTCATGATGCAGAAAGATTTGGCATTCCAGAAGAAGAGCACAGAGCAAAGAAGAGAACCAGATCACACACCAGTTATGTTGCTTTACTCTGTGACATTATGAACAAAGAACCTTCCAGTTATGAGGAGGCAGCAGAAAAGAAAGAATGGAAGGATGCTATGGTTGAGGAATACCAATCAATTATGAAGAATGATGTTTGGGATGTTGTCCCAAGACCTAAAGGGAAGTCTGTTGTGACTTCCAAGTGGATCTACAAAATCAAGCATGCTGCAGATGGCAGTGTGGAAAAATATAAAGCAATATTCGTAGCTCGTGGTTTCTCTCAGAAGGAAGGAATAGACTATGAAGAAACCTTTGCACCTGTAGCCAGATATACTTCCATCAGAACAGTACTTGCCCTGGCTGCAGCAATGAAATGGAAGATACACCAGATGGATGTCAAGACTGCTTTCCTGAACGGTGTAGTAGAAGAGGAAGTATATGTGGAACAGCCACTCGGCTTTGAAATACATGACAGGGAATCTTATGTATGCAGATTGAAGAAAGCCTTGTATGGCTTGAAGCAAGCTCCCAGAACCTGGTATGGTAGGATGGACAGTTTCCTATCTAGTTTGGGCTTTACCAAGAGTAAAGCGGATTCCAACCTTTACTACAAGGTTGAGGAAGGGAATCCTGTGATTCTACTACTATATGTGGATGACCTATTTGTGACAGGAGATGACAGAATGATTGCAGATACCAAGAGGAAGCTTGCAGCTGAATTCGATATGAAAGATTTGGGAATGATGCACTATTTCCTAGGTATGGAGGTGTGGCAGAATGCAGGTGGGATCTTCCTTGGTCAAGGGAAGTACACAGTAGATATCCTGAAGAGATTTGGGATGATGGATTGCAAAGCCATGGCCACACCTATGGCATCGAATCTGAAGCTTCTTTGTGATGCTTCATCTGATCCAGTTGATGTTTCTATGTATCGTCAGATTATTGGGTCCTTGATGTACCTGACGAACACGAGACCAGATATTTGCTTTACTGTGAACACATTGAGCCAGTTTCTGACAGATCCGAGGAGTGTTCACCTGGTTGCTGTAAAGCATGTTCTGAGGTACCTAAAGGGTACAGTGGATTATGGGCTCAGATATGAGGCAAATCAAAAGTTTAACCTGCAGGGTTATGTTGATTCAGATTGGGCTGGCAGTGCTACAGATAGGAAGAGCACATCTGGGTGTTGCTTCAGTATGGGATCAGGTGTGATCTCTTGGTTTAGCAGGAAGCAGTCCTGCGTAGCACTGAGTACAGCTGAGGCAGAGTATGTTGCAGCCTGTTCAGCTAGTTGTGAGGCAGTATGGCTACGGAAGCTACTGTCTGAGTTATTTGATCTCCCGTTGGAGGCTACTGGTATCTTCTGTGATAACCAGAGTTGTCTGAAGCTGTCCGAGAACCCAGTGTTTCATGACAGGTCGAAACACATAGAGATCAAATATCACTATATCAGGGATATGGTGCAGAGAGGAGCTGTGAAGCTCCTGTATGTTGCGACGGACGAGCAGATTGCAGATGTGTTGACGAAGCCACTAGCCAGGGTGAAGTTCGAGTACTTCAGAGAGAGGCTTGGCGTTCTTCAGATCGAGGACACTTCGAGGAAGAAGTGATGGACACATTTGCTGAAGCCATTCCAAGCATGTTGGAAGGAGGATCCTTCACATGGCTGTGGATGTAAGCGCTGGATGATGAGCATCAGGATGATGTTCTGGTTTCTGCTGGATATGATCAGTTGAATCATTTTTGTATGTATGTACGCATCATGTTGGATGCTGGATATGATCAGTTGGATCATTTTTATATGTATGTACGCATCATGTTGGATGCTGGATATGATCAGTTGGATCATTTTTATATGTATGTACGCATCATGTTGGATGCTGGATATGATCAGTTGGATCATTTTTGTATGTATGTATGCATCATGTAGATGCTGGATATGATCAGTTGGATCATGTGTATGTATTTTGTATATGCATCATGTTGGATGCTTGGACCAGGTATCTGTATATGTATCAGGTGGGTACATTGTATGATCAGGTGGATCATGTATGGTGATATGTATCATGTATTTGTATTTGTATCAGGTGGATACATTGATGATCAGGAGGATCATGTATGATGATATGTATCAGGTAGATACTTGGTATGCATCAGGTAGATGCATTGATGATCAGGATGATCATGGATGACGAGCTTCAGGATGTTGCTCCAGATGATATGCAGCAGGATGTTGCAGTGATGATCAGGATGATCATGGATGACGAGCTTCAGGATGTTGCTCCAGATGACATGCAGCAGGACGTTGCAGTGTTGATGATCAGGATGATCATGGATACATCAGGAAGATGTATGGTGAGTATCAGGTTGATACTCTATGGCCGTGGATCAGGTTGTGCAGATGAGCATGTAATAGCGCCCTGGGAGATTTGCAGATGGTCTTTCGAGGTTTTGCCTATGGCATGTAATATCGGTGCCCTGGGACATCTGGCAAATGCTCTTTCGAGGTTGTGCTCTGGGAGGACATATAATAGCGCCCTGGGAGATCTGCAGATAGTCTTAAGAGGTTTTGCCTATGGCATGTAATAGCGCCCTGGGATATCTGGCAGATGCTCTTACGAGGTTTTGTCCTATGGCATATAATAGCGCCCTGGGAGATCCGATAGGTTGGGCTGTGTGCCCGTAATCAGTCCTGGGATGCTCTTGCGAGGTTTTGCCATGACCACATGTAATAACTCCCTGGGAGATCTGCAGATAGTCTTACGAGGTTTTGCCTATGGCATGTAATAGCGCCCTGGGATATCTGGCAGATGCTCTTACGAGGTTTTGTGGTGGACCACATGTAATAGCGCCCTGGGATATTTCAGGTCGGAGTTGTGTACCCGTAACATCCTGAGATTCTCTTGCGAGGTTTTGTGGTGGGGTCACATGTAATAGCGCCCTGGGAGATCCTATAGGTAGAGCTGTGTGCTCGTAACAGCCTGGGATGCTCTTTCGAGGTTTTGTGACGCACGTAAAAGTCCTGAGGATTCCACAGTATGGCCAGTGATGACGAAGACCTGCAGGTGGTGGGCCTACATCCAGTATGAAAAAGGACTGGCTCTGTAGAACTTCCTATGACGAGTAGAGACAGAGATTGGAGGAGATAGCAGCAGCAGTGACGATGATGATGACGATGCATCGATGACGATGATCCAGAGAAGAAGACTTGTCTAGCAGATCTGTGTCGAGAAATACCTTCCTAGTTAAGAGGGAGTGTTGATGTATATGTAACTTCGGAATGTATTTCATCTGTGTATTATATATTATATTTATTGTACCCTTATAAGAGATGTGTTATTCCTCTATAAGGAAGTTTCGTCATGTGAATTGACAAGTGTCGCAAGTGTGTGTACTTCCCGATGGGTTATTAGACCACCTTATGGGGTCGGCCCTAATTAATATATAATATAATGTGGATGTACTCAAGTAGACAAGTCGGCCCCAGTAAGTCACTGGGCAAAAAGGTGAGTATAAATAGAGATAGGGGATCTCTATTTTACTCATTCAGAAAAGCATCTATCTCTCTCTCTGAAAAGTGGCGCACTAGTGAGGAGGAGGAGGATCATCTGCTAGGAGACTATCTCTGTATTATTTGGTTGTATTTTGGTTGAGCCATTGCTCTCTCTATCTCTGAGGAAGTTGTGGGGTTTTTCACCTTAGGGTTTTCCCCACGGAAACTCTGTGTCTCTTGTCTCTATGCTTTTAATTCTTGTGATGCTTGTGATGCTTGTCATATTATGATTGTCATGCATTGATATACTGTAGATGTTATTCTCTCAGCAAAGATCCTATAGTATTGTGATTTAATACTGAAAATTTAACAGAAAATATTTGTGCTGAAGCCATTAATGTTGCTGAATATATTCAAAACCGAGTTCCACATTCATCTTTGAAAGGTAAAACTCCTTTCGAAGCATTCTTTGGTCGCAAACCGGATGTGTCAAATTTGAGGGTTTTTGGCTCCACTGCATGGGCTAGAAATCCTTCTGAAAAGAGAAAAGCTTTGGATCCACAAAGTACTGAATGCATCCAAATAGGATATGGAGAAGAATAAAAATCATGTAAACTCATGAATATCAGATCTAAAAATATATTCATAGAGCAAAGTGTGAAGTTTGAAGAACCGCTGCCAGATCTGAAACTAGTTGAGGAAAACACTGCCGATCTGCACCCTCCACAAGAAGAAGATTCAAGTGAATATGAAGAAAGAATTGGATCTGATATATATGATATTATATCAGAATTTGATGGCCATGACATATCAGGTTCTGAATTAGACCATAATGATCCTCCTCAGTTACCAAAGTGGGCCCAAAACACTCTACAATTTGCTGCTCCAAACATTGGAAATCCTACTGATCCAAGGAGAACAAGAGCAGACTTTCAAAGAGAAGGTATGGCTCTTTCATATTCTGATCCATTATTATCTGAGAAATTTTATTTGATGATTGGTTCAGATCCCAAATCATACTATCATGCCCACCGATATCCACAATGGCAAACTACCATGGATGAAGAGTACAGTTCTCTTCAAAAGAACAATACATGGGAGCTAGTTTCTCTTCCACCTAGAAGAAAATTAGTTCAATGCAAGTGGATCTACCGCACGAAGGTTGCTGCTAATGGTTCTATTGGAAAATACAAATCTAGGCTAGTGGAAAAAGGTTTCTCCCAAGTCCAAGGTGTGGACTACACTGAGAGTTTTGCACCGGTTGCAAGATGGATTCCATCCTCCTAGTTTTGGCCATTTCCGCATCCAAGCACTGGGAAGTGCACCATATGGATGTGAAGAGTGCTTTTCTACATGGAGACCTTAATGAAGAGGTATATATGAAACAACCAAAAGGATACATATCAGATCCATCATTAGTTTGCAGATTGAAGAAATCTTTGTATGGATTGAAACAGGCCCCAAGAGCTTGGTATGCAAAGATGGACTCCTTCCTTCTTTCTCAGAATTTCAAAAGATGAAAATCTGATCCTAATGTGTACCTACAGAAAGTTAAAGGTAATTTGTTGATTGTTGTTTTATATGTTGATGATCTTCTCATTACTAGTAGCACTCTCCTTACAATTAACAAGCTGAAAATTGCTTTAAATCTAGATTTTGATATGAGCGATTTGGGCTTGCTTAACCAATTTTTGGGCTTGGAGGTAGCTCAAAACTTTGATGGGATCACATTATCTCAGAAAAGGTATGCTAAAGACCTACTATTAAATTTTAATATGGTAGAATGTAAGGCTGCTCCGTTTCCATTCCTCTCAGGAATCAGTCTTGAAGAGGGAAATTCCACACCGTTTGCAGATTGCACTATGTATCGATAGTTGATTGGTTCACTACTCTACTTGACACACTCAAGGCCTGATATATATTATGCCGTGAGTGCTGTATCAAGGTATATGCAGAAGCCCCATGAGCTTCATTGGTGGGCAGCCAAGCAGATCTTGCAGTATGTGCAAGGTACGAAACATTTTGGTATACATTATGCTGTAGATTCTGAGCTAGATTTCATTGGTTTATTGATTCAGATTGGGTAGGTGATAGCATAGATTAGAAGTCCACTTACGGCTATGTTTTCATGACTGGAAATGGGCCTATTTGCTGGTCAAGCAAAAAGCAGGAAGCCATTGCACTTTCTTCAGCAGAGGTAGAGTATCGAGGGGCAGTCAATGCCTGCATTCAGGCAGTTTGGTTAAAGGGTATTCTTTCCGAGTTTGATTTTGGTAGCACTACTTCGACTGTCCTATTTTGTGACAATCAAAGTGCTATTAAGATCTCCACCAATCCAGTTTAGTGGAAGAGGACCAAACACATTGATATTCATATGCACTACATCCGAGAGTTGGTGCATGATCGCACCATCATTCTGCAATATTTCCCTACCGAGGAGCAAATTGCAGACATCTTCACCAAGAGCTTCACTGAGAAGAAGTTCTCTTACCTCCATTCATTGTTGGACTGTTGGGGGTGAGTTCCATCATGGTGGAGACAGATTAGATCCATTTTCATGTTTATCTTGAGGGGGGGATTTCTTCCCACTGGGTTTTCCCTCTTTCCTCACTTAGCTTATTTTCAACATTTTTTGGATTATTGTATTGGGGTGACCTTTGGTCTCAGCAACCAGGGCCCTACATTTTTTTTTTACATCATAGTATAGATTGAGGGGGGGTGTTAGGATATCTCATCATTCACTTATGTACTTTGCATGCATTCTGCATGCATTGCATGCACCCGCATGCTGCCTAGTCACCAATATGATGCCTCCAGCACCTAGTCCCTAGTCTCCCAGCACTCAGGAGCTACTTTCCACTCAGATTCAGCCCTCCTAGACAGTCATGCACCCACTTCTCACCATCCACTGCAGAAGGGCGCCTTTCTCACCTACCAGTCTGGTTTACTTCAGTTTGACACCAGTCTTTCCTTGATTTCAGGCTAGACTAACTCCTCACTGCTGTTATCACTTTGATTGACCTTCGATGAGACATGACTACCTATTCTGAGTGTAGTTAAATCCTCATGCACCCTCCACTGAGCCTCCATCCCTACATTAGTGCCACTTACCATCAGTTACACTTATTACACTCAGTTAGACTCAGTTAGACTTAGTTTGACACCTGTTTGACAGTGACTTATGCATTGATGACCACCACTAATTGATGACGAGGACTCCTAGTTGGAGCCAAGCTATGCCATGCAATATATTCGAATGACCTCCTTGGCTAATTCTAATTGCTCACTCATTGTGACAGTATTGTATTGTAATTCTACTATTCTGGATTATAGAGCACTGATGCATCTCTCTTGCACAGTTTTTACTCCAAATTGTTTTACATCTTTAAGATTGATATTCTTGTTCAATAGATCTGCTGTGACTAATTTTACATTAAGGTGCTGGTTGAGTCCTCCAACTTGTCTCGATAAAACACATGAGTTTGAAATATGGTATTTTAAACTCAATGTGATGTTGCATTGAGTGAATGTGCATAGATTTTTTTTTTCAATGGGATACACATCATAGGAAACCCTTTGGGCATTTCCTATCATTTCAAAGATGATATTTGGGGTAAACCATTCGATTGCATTTTTTGAAATTTAACCTCATAAGGGCATTGAGTGAGGTCCACAATTCTCATAGAGGAAGCTAGCTCGAGGAATTGACCTCGTGACCTCTTGCTTGCAGGTCAAAACACTTAACGACTCAAGCTAACCCACTAGGATGAATGTGCATAGATAAACTATGAAATCATGCAAATGATAATATTGCATTTATAAAGGTTGGTACATATGCTTGATGCATTGAGTGAATGCATGCTTGTTTGGAAAATTCATTTGTATAATTGAATGGCATGGAAGGATTCTTGAGGGACTATTTAGAAGTGAAAGGAAGTACCTTCTAGTACTTCTGAGGTACTGTTGAGTAGTGAAAGGAGTTGTTTGAGTTAATAAAAGTAACTAATAATGAGTTAATAAAAGTAAAAATAATTATAATCATCCCACTTCATACTATAAGTGGAAGGGGGATAGAGGCACCCCACAAGACAAGATAAAACTAACTAATAATGAATTTGAAAGTATGAATATGGTGAAGAGTGTGATTGTGTAACTATGAGTATTGACACATTTATTGATTGCATAGACAATGTGATTTCATTATGTAGTAAGATTATTGTGCTAATAAATGCATATATAGTGAATGCAATTCATTTGATTAGATATTTTGACTATTGATAATAATTAAATTATTTATGTGTTATAATTCTGAGATCACTTCATAGGTTGTTGTGAATGTTGCAATGAAAGGATTATATGCATGGATATTCACAATTTTTTTGGTTTATAGAAAAGTTCAGATTGTAGGTAGAATTGTCTTGGATATGGAAATGGGTGTAAGTCTAGAATAAAGACTAGATGATGACTAGATGCCCCCACTTGCAAAGGAAAAAAATTATGAGAAGGATCTCATACTTGTGAAATACGGTTTCTGTATGAAATAGACTTGAAAAAATTATGATTAAAATTATTGTAATGATATCTCATGGTACCTATATGTGTATAATACACATGATGTGATGGATTTATATACTGAGGACATATGATGGTTGCTTAAAGCTTGCAAGCAAAGGGGAGAATGATACTATAATGACACTAGAACCCTATGACATGCCTTGATCGCGATGAGCTATGTTGTATTAGAGGCTGCGAGTGGGATGCCCTAGTAGTAAATTTTTTTATGTATGCACTCTTTCTATGCAATAAAGCCTTGGAAAATGATGGATCATCCGAGGGGTTGTATAACATAGAAGGGGATGCATGAGATTGGATGGTGAGAGAATAAGAAAAAGAGGCAACTTAAATGAATTTGTTGTGAGAGATTCATGTTTTATACTAGATGGGATCAAGAAGGCATTATATATAGATATACCTTGGGTGTGTCAAAGAAGATGAAGATAATGAGTTGAATCTCACCCATGGCATCCATATGGAGAAAAGACATGTTCATTAGGATAAGTGTTGTGTTAATTTGAATCGATGTATCTTATGTTATGAACATATATGCTTTGATTATGAAACTTGAATATTTATTAATGGATCAAATGTTGCTTAAAATGGCTATGATAAGCATGTTTTCCCTTTAATGATTGTAATAGGTATGTGTTGAAATGCTAAAGGCCTTGGAAGTATTCCAAGGTAGTACAAAGGAATGATTAAACATTGTTGTCCAAGATAGCCACCAATAAGACAAAGTGACCTTGAAGAGGAAGGCATTGCAAGTGCAACTCAAAAATGAAGACTTAGAACCTTGATAAAATGAAAAAAACATAGAGAACAATGTTATTCCAAGGGGGAAGGGAATATAATACACTGGTTTTGACCCTTTGAACTTGATCTTGTTTATATTGTAATTATGTTTTTATTTATTATGTGTTGCTTAACTCCTTGAGGTAGTTTCCATGGTGATTATGAACACTGACAAACTTGATCATTGTAATATTGATGGAAGGTTCTAGGGATGATTTACAAGGAGGACACCGATGGGGATATGAGTCCACTAGAGGGAAAGTAATGGGGTCCAATGGAGGAATAACATATTCCTTATGATGATGGTTTACCCTATCGATAAAATTCCTTGATTTGATTGTCCTATTTTCATTTATCCTTAAGTTTATACTAAACATGAATTGAAACACTAGTTTAATGAAAGCGGAAATTTTAAATGAAAGGGGAAATCTAAACATGTGAACTTAGTAATCCTATGCAAAAAGTGGCTAGCTCCTATTTTGTAGTAACTACCTCCTACCTTTATGGAACCAAGAAAGGAGCGGAGGAAAGATTCCCGCCACACACTCATTCCATTAATGAAGGAAAATTCGAATGGGGAGAGGGGAGCTTGGAAAATAAAGGGTTCTTAGAGAGAAAAAGGGTTATGGAGGAAGAAAATTCAACCCAAATATCATACGAAACATGGAGAGATAAATGAAAGTCCACTATGTGTGATTATACACCATTGAAGAGCAACTACATACAATTTCAAATCCAAAAATGTTGTTGTCTTGTTAGGCTATCCAAAGAACCATGAAATCCATGTCCAAGAATCTTCTCAATGTTGGAAATGAAATATGGAAGTATGTAGAGTCTTAGGATCACATTGGCCATAATGAAGAGCACATAGAGGAAGGGCATGCCTAAGGGATTAAAGAGAAGAGAAACAATGATTTCTTGTGTTGTATGGAGAAATGGATGAGTGCCAAGAGTTGTGCTAGCTAAGAGGTTGAACAAAGAATTGGTAGTGACTTGCTTGGTTGGTCTATTGGAATCCTCTAGTGAAATAAGAGGAGTTTTAGAAACCTTGGAAATCTTCTTTTCCCTCATGGCCTCATAGCCAGCACGAGTGTGACATTATACAATGGAGTAGCTTATGGTTGGGAGGAAATCAATGCCCCCATAGTCAGTTGTGTTAGGTTGCCAACACTAGGAATACAATCGAATACTAAACAAGACAAGAAGAAAGGCATTAAGCACACTTTTCATTAAGATAATGTTCTTCCATATATCATTGAAAAAATGTTTCCTTGTCCATTTATCAATGATAAATGGGTGCTATGAAGGAGACTTGAAACTCTATTTTGAGTGGGTAGTAAGTCTCTGTTAAATTTTAAGCATTAATTCACAATACTCTTGGATATTTACTGAGAGAATAACATATATAGTATATCAATGCATAACAATCACAATAAGCATGAAAAGCATCACAAGAATCAAAAGCATGAGAGACAAGAGACACAGTTTCCATGGGGAAAACCCTAAGGTGAAAAACCCCACAACTTCCTCAGAGATAGAGAGAGCAATGGCTCAACCAAAGTACAACCAAAATACACTGAGATAGTCTCCTAGTAGCAGATGATCCTCCTCCTCACTAGTGCGCCACTTTCTGAGTGAGAGAAGTGTGAGTTTTCGAGTGATCAAAATAGAGATCTCCTGATCTCTATTTATACTAACCTGTTTGCCCAGTTACACTATGGGGCTGACTTGTCTAGCTAGGTACATCCACAATATAATATATATTTCAGGGCCAACCCCACACATGGTGGTCTAATAACCCGTCACTAAGTACACACACTTGTGACACTTGTCAATACACATGACGACACTTCCTTATAGAGGAATAACACATCTCTTATAAGGGTACAATAAATATATATGAAATACATAGATGAACTATGTTCCGAAGTTACATATACATCAACACTCCCTCTTAACTAGGAAGGTAGTTCTCGACATAGTTCTGCTAGACAAGTCTTCTTCTTGGGATCATCGTCATCGATGCATCTTCATCATCATCGTCACTGCTGCTGCTATCTCAACCAATCTCTGACTCTACTTGTCAT
This sequence comes from Larix kaempferi, assembly GCA_027924585.1. Lineage (NCBI taxonomy): Eukaryota > Viridiplantae > Streptophyta > Pinopsida > Pinales > Pinaceae > Larix > Larix kaempferi. The sequence continues at coordinate 3,737,800 of BSBM01000230.1, forward strand.
AGGAAGTTCTACAAAGCCAGTCCTTTTTCATACTGGATGTAGGCCCACCACCTGTAGGTCTTCATCATCACTGGCCATACTGTGGAATCCTCAGGACTTATTACGTGTGTCACAAAACCTGGCTCCAGCATCCCAGGCTATTACGAGCACACAACTCTACCTGTCGGATCTCCCAGGAGCATATTACATGTGACCCATCACAAAACCTGGCTAAAGCATCCCAGGCTGTTACGAGCACACAGCTCTACCTGTCGGATCTCCCAGGAGCACATTACATGTGATCTCACCACAAAACCTGGCTGAAGCATCCTAGGCTATTACGAGCACACAGCTCTACCTGTCGGATCTCCTAGGAGCACATTACATGTGGTCCACCACAAAACCTGGCTGAAGCATCTGAGGCCTTTTTCATCCTGTCTAGATATCCTAGGAGCAAATTACATGTGGTCATGGAAAAACCTCACAAGAGCATCTCAGGATGTTACGAGTACACAACTCCGACTTGAATATCTCCCAGGGCACAAATTACATGTCCTCCCAGAGCAATGTCTCAAAAGAGCATCCCAGGATGTTACGGGTACACAACTTCGACCTATAGGATCTCCCAGACATGCTCATCTGCAAAACCTGATCCACGGCCACAAAGTATCAAGTATCATCCTGACACTCACCATACATCATCCTGATGTACACATGATCGTCCTGATCATCATCATTGCATCATCCTGATGCATGTCATCTGGAGAAGCTCCTCATCCACGATCACCTTGATCATACAATGCATCTACTTGATGCATACCAAGTATCTATCTGATACATATCATCATACACAGTGTATCCACCTGATACATAGATACATGATCCACACAATGTATCCATTAACATACATGATCTACCTGATCATACAATGTATCCACCTGATATAGATACATGGTCCAAGCATCCAACATGATGCATATACAAAATACATACAAATGATCCAACCGATCATATACAGCATCTAACATGATGCACACATACATATACATATAAATGATCCAATTGATCATATCCAGCATCCAACATGATGCATACATACATATACATATAAATGATCCAACTAATCATATCTAGCAGAAACTAGAACATCATCCTGATGCTCATCATCCAACGCTTACATCCACAGCCATGTGAAGGATCCTCCTTCCAACATGCTTGGAATGGCTTCAACAAATGTGTCCATCACTTCTTCCTTAAAGTGTCTTTGATATGAAGAACACCAAGCCTCTCCCTGAAGTACTCGAACTTCACCTTGGCTAGTGGCTTCATCAGCACATTTGCAATCTGCTCATTCGTCGCAACATACAAGAGATTCACAACTCCTCTCTGTACCATATCCCTGATATAGTGATATTTGATCTCTATGTGCTTCGACCTGTCATGAAACACAGGGTTCTCAGACAGCTTCACACAACTCTGGTTATCACAAAAGATACCAGTAGCATCCAATAGGAGATCAAATAACTCAGACAGTAGCTTCCGTAGCCATACTGCCTCACAACTAGCTAAACAGGATGCAACATACTCTGCCTCAGTTGTACTCAGTGCTACACAAGACTGTTTCCTGCTAAACCAGGAGATCACACCTGATCCCATACTGAAGCAACATCCAGACGTGCTCTTCCTATCTGCAGCATTGCTAGCCCAATCTGAATCAACATAACCTTGCAGGTTAAACTTTTGATTCGCTTCATACTTGAGCCCATAATCAACTATACCCTTCAAGTACCTCAGAATATGCTTTACAACAACCAGGTGAACACTCCTAGGATCTGTCAGGAAGTGGTTCAATGTGTTCACCGCAAAGAAAATATTTGGTCTTGTGTTCATCAAGTACATCAAGGACCCAATCATCTGACGATACATAGAGACATCAACTAGCTCAGATGAAGCATCAAATAGAAGCTTTGGATTTGATGCCATAGGTGTGGCCATGGCCTTGCAATCCATCATCCCAAATCTCTTCAGGATATCTATTGTGTACTTCCCTTGACCAAGGAAGATCCCATCTGCACTCTGCCACACCTCCATACCTAGGAAATAGTGCATCATTCCTAAGTCTTTCCTATCGAACTCGGTAGCAAGCTTCCTCTTAGTATCTGCAATCAATCTGTCATCTCTTGTTACAAATAAGTCATCCACATGTGGGAGTAGAATCACAGGATTCCCTTCCTCAACCTTGTAGTAAAGGTTGGAATCCGCTTTACTCTTGGTAAATCCCAAACTAGATAAGAAACTGTCCATCCTACCATACCAAGTTCTGGGAGCTTGCTTCAAGTCATACAAGGCTTTCTTCAATCTGCATACATATGACTCCTTGTCATGTATTTCAAACCCGAGTGGCTGCTCCACATAAAATTCCTCTTCAACTACGCCATTCAAGAAGGTAGTCTTGACATCCATCTGGTGTATCTTCTATTTCATCACTTTTATATTTCTCTATGCTGCCATCTGCAGCATGCTTGATCTGATAGATCCATATGGAAGTCATAACAAACTTCCCTTCAGGTCTTGGGACTGCATCCCAAACATCATTCTTCATGATCGACGGATCATGGCATTCTTCCATTTCTTCATTCCAGATCTTGGGAACTTCAATATCTTCAATAGATATCTTTGTTGCTAGAACAAATGTTGTAGTCCTTCTTTTGTAGGTGAAGGTATACGGTCTTTCCTACAAAACAAGTTAAATTGCATGATTAGAAACATCTCATAATTTTCAGACAAATTCTTACACATAAAGAAATATGTCATACAGTCATGCAATTATCTTAGCCAATGATTCAATACAACATTTATCCATGTTTCACAACTTTCTAGATGCCTTCCAGTCTCTACCAGAACATTGTTAAGAGTTTGCACTACTCCCAACATGTCAGCAAAGAGGTTTCATTCTAGATAAGTAGCAATGGAATGTTGTATAGTGCCATAGGCCACTTACCCATCACATGCATATTAGTAGTATACTGTTCATTAATGCAATCATTCTAATATGCACAATACATATCCTAAGTATAGGAATATGAGCATATACATCATTGAACAATTTTATTTAAACAAACAAATATGCAAGAAATGATAATTAAAATACTTATCTTTGTTTTGTTTGTTGGGTGGACTCCCTCTGAGTCTTTGCTTCCTTGCAGGAGCTGTTGAAGTCCTAATCTGAAGTAGTTTCTTTTACACCTTTCTGTTGTGGAATGTAGAGAGATGGTCAACTCCCTCTAAATATCTGCATCCTTGCAGGAACTACTGGAGTGTGCTTCTTCTTGATCATTGCTTCCTGGATTACCTGTCTTTGAACTTATATTTATCCTTGGTCCCTATGCATGCTTATTAGTATCATGATTGTGTTATCCGTGTGATCTCATACAAAATCATACATTCATTAGTATATTCTCAATATTATCAAAACACGATAATCTCAAGCATGTATAGTAATGATCATTTCAAACATAAATAATAAGCATTAGCATTCAAGGTTTATAGAGGACTCTTAAGGTTAGGCATAACATGTCTAAACCTATGATTACTCAAACCTATGACTCTTCTGGTTAGTCATAACATTAAATAAGGTAAGAGACGTAATATGCATATACCCATGATTATTCAAACCTATGACTTCATGAATAAACATCATCAATCATGTCATGCATACTTATATAATAGATCCTATGATATAAGAAACACATACCTAGTCACCATATTTGCTAGTTATGTCTAGCAATGTGTTCTTGTTCTCTTCAATGACCTGCATAACTCATTTGTTAACTTTTGCAAAAACAAATTATACATACCTCTATGTGATCCATGACTATGGATGCATATTTGTCTTCATGTCACCATAGCAATTTCAGGTTGTCCCTTCAATTTGTACAAACCTCCCTCTTGCTCTCCAATCACCACTGCATCATCTATGGTCTTTCCCTTTGGCCACATTAGGACTTGGCCATCTGCAAATGCAACCCTCATGCGTTTTGCATTCAATGCAGAGATGGAGAGTAAGTTCTTCTTGAGCCCAGGTACATAAATGACTTCTTTCATCTTCAAATATTTTCCAGAATCTAGGTTGTAGGAGGCTTCACCACTTCCTTTGATTGGGTATTGAAAATCATCCCCAAGTTTCACCTTATAGGGTGATTCATGTTCAGATAGGTTTACAAAAGATTCCTTAAACCCAGACATGTGTTTGGAAGCCCCACTGTCAATTAACCAATCATTACAACCATGTGAGATTATACCTGTGAGAGCAGAGATTAGGACATACTCTTCTTCACTTGATGAGTCATCTTCACTTTCTGCCCTAGCTTTCTTCTTTGGAGGTTCATCATCTTCGGCAGCATGAGCATGGTACCTTCTTTTGTTACCCTTATTCTTCTTGCTGGAGTTGTTGTTGTTGTGGTTGTCCCTTTTGTTCTTGGGACATTCTGAAGCAAAGTGACCCTTCTCATTACAAGTGAAACACCTTAGATATTTCTTGTCTTTGTGATAATGATGAGAAGATTTCTTCTTGTGATGGGATGGCTCCCTCTTGAACTTGCCCTTCTTAGTGTGAGCTGTGAGAGCTTGATATTCATTCCCCATATTTTCTTCTCTTGCCACAAGCCTAGATTCTTCTTGAGAGCATTCCTCCCATAGTTTACTGAAAGAGATCAATTTCTTTCTTGCACAGATTCCTTGAATAAAGGAGTCCCATGACCTAGGTAGGTCATTTAGAGTGGTCATGACAAATTCACCATTCTCCACCATTTCATCTACTGCTTCTAGTTGTTCCTTAATCTAGGAGACCCTAGAAAAATAAGATTGAATGGTTTCTCCATTCTGAAACTTTACTCCTTTCAATTGGTTCCGCAGGGTCATCTTCCGATTTATGTTCTTCCCTTCAAATAGCTTGGTCAAAGAGTCAAACATCTCCTTGGGTGTCTTTAGAGAAGACACATGGAGTATGAGATGGTATTGTATAGAATCAACCATGATTCTCAACCATGATTCTCTTTGCCTTGACCAAGTTCTTCTTATGCAATACTTTAGCCTCTTCATCCTCTGGGATAGGGATGTCTTCTTTTATATATGAGTCCAATTCATTCTCTTCCAAGATTAACCCAATCCTATACTTTCAAGCTCGGAAGTTATCAGCCCCTTGAAGCTTATCCTCAAGCTTGGTGTGGTGAGACATCTTAAAGAGTACTTCAAATGGAAATAGAAAAGATTTAGGTCTTACCACTTGAAATGCTGAAAACTGGATCTGGTCCCGGATTAGGGTTTGTCAAAAAAACCCTAAAAATTCAAAATGTGAATTTTAACTTTCTGAAAGGATAGAAAGATGTGCCTTGATGAGCTGATCAGCCTGGCGTATTCAGAATTTGAGATCAACAAAGCTTTACCCTTCAGATTTGCCTTTTTGTCCTCCCGGGTTCACTAGGGAGAACCTTGAATTAGGGTTTGAGTTTCCCGGAGATCTAGCCAGCCAAAAATCTCTATCCAAAGCTCTAAACTTCGATTTTTGTAAGGAGCTTCCAGCTATGTCTTCAGATTTCAGAAATTCCTATTTTTGTGGAAACCCTAATTTTTAGGGTCAAATCTGAAAATGCTCAGAATTGAATTTTGATTGGACATATAGATTCTCCTTGATGATTAGAGTCAATCTACTATACTGCTTTTCCAAAATCTGTGGAGAGAAACCCAATAAACAAGAAACTCAAGTTTCCATTACTGCAAAATGTCTTCTTCTCAGGTTAGCTTTGATACCATGTTAAATTTTGAGCATTAATTCACAATACTCTTGGATCTTTACTGAGAGAATAACATATACAGTATATCAATGCATAACAATCACAATAAGCATGACAAGCATCACAAGAATCAAAAGCATGAGAGACAAGAGACACATAGTTTCCGTGGGGAAAACCCTAAGGTGAAAAACCCCACAACTTCCTCAGAGATAGAGAGAGCAATGGCTCAACCAAAGTACAACCAAAATACACTGAGATAGTCTCCTAGTAGCAGATGATCCTCCTCCTCACTAGTGCGCCACTTTCTGAGTGAGAGAAGTGTGAGTTTCCGAGTGATCAAAATAGAGATCTCCCGATCTCTATTTATACTAACCTGTTTGCCCAGTTACACTATGGGGCCGACTTGTCTAGCTAGGTACATCCACAATATAATATATATTTCAGGGCCGACCCCACACATGGTGGTCTAATAACCCGTCGCCAAGTACATACACTTGCGACACTTGTCAATACACATGACGACACTTCCTTATAGAGGAATAACACATATCTTATAAGGGTACAATAAATATATATGAAATACATAGATGAAATACATTCCGAAGTTACATATACATCAACAGTCTCCCTTGTTGAGGGGAGGAAAAATAAAACTTTTCTTATGAGGCACCTTCTTTCCCTCTCTCTATGTTTTCTAAGTTTTTGTATGTGAAACTTGTCAAGTATTAGAATTATTTGAAATGAATTTATGTATGAATAATGTAATGTCCCCATCTTGACCCTATTGCATTAAGATTGTAAATGATGTAAATATTGTTATTAAATCATGATGAGGAGCTCAAGGCCAAGGCCCCACCATCGATTTATCGTTTTATGTATCGGCAATTAAAAATAGATGCCTATGGTTCTTGTGCTAGACATGCACAATGTAAATTAAGACATCATGTAAATATGAATTTTAATGAAATACCCACAACTGGCTATGCAATGCAACAAGAGATGGGGGCATGATTCTACAAGGAATAGGGAGGGAAATTATTCAAACCCTTGAGCCAATGGTGATAATCTAAATGTTAATGAATTAACCCCAACTACCCATTCTGACTTATGCACCCACTCATTTAATTCTTCCAAGAGTTGGTTGAGGTAGTTAATGCCTTGGGATTGAAGAGGTATGGCAGCCAATTTCATGCATGGGAAAGCCATCAACTTGGGAAAACGTACTTTTGCTTCTTGGGCAAGAAAACACTCACAAAATTGTGCCCAAATCCATTCTTCACCCATGGTATTTGCTCTCTCACGCAGTCTGAGCTAGCTGGGTCTTTCCCCTTCATGTTTTCTACCATTTTCCTGTATTTTCCATGGCTGGGAACTCGTTTTTGTATTGTACAGTGGTTAGGAGGAAGGTAGTCATGATTTAAGGGTTTATGGAGGTTGTTTCTATCCATTGAATTCCCATGAACATTTTCTAAAAACGAATTTGCTTCCCCAGGGTTGATTCCCCATCTACCAGTTCGTGTTTGGTTGCCCATGTTTTTCAGCACTTGTGATTTTGCTGTTGTGTGCATCCCTGTTTTGGTTGGAACTTGTGAGCAAGAACTTATGAGTGGAAGTGGACCTGGATTGGCTTGATAAACCTAGTGAGGGAGGAAACCTCTCAAGAAGATCAAGAGGGCTGGCTACTCTTCTATGCACACCTTGAATAATACTAGATTGGAAGGTATGGCCTGAGGGACTATGTGGTAGTGAAGGGAATGCTTCCTTGTATTGGGTGTGTATGTAATGTGGGTACCAAGCTAGATAGATCTGGTAGAGGTGTCCATAGCTATGTGGATGAGCCACTAGCTTAGCAATTCATTTCCTTCCATTTCCTTAGTAGCCTAATAAACCCAACTGTAGGTTGGCTTAGCTGATTTTGGTATATTTGGCTATGTGCGAGTCTGTTGTTCCCTTTTCCCTTGTAGAAATCATTCCTAGCTCTGGGGTGGCAGTTGTGTTGAAATATTGGTGAGCACAATTGGCCTATGGTTGGGTGGAACATTGCAGTTGCATAGCCAGTTTCTTGGGGCTACTTTGCTTTAAGATAAGTACTCTCTCTCTTGTGTTAATTTTGTAATGTATTTCTTTAATTGATGATTACCATGAATATCTTGAATGTATGCTATATGTGTAATAGAATTTACTTCCACTGTGTTTTATTATGTATATATATATATATATATATATCTGCATATGTCTAGTTTCATCTTTCTGGGAATTATGTTAATAATCATGGGGCTAGATGCCCTGGCTTTAGTCTAAGGTTCTCTCCATCGCACTGCCATGATGGAGGGGATGTTACAAATAAGCCCCACCTTATTCATCCCCATTAAGTGGTTTGAAGTGGAAGAAATCTTATAGATTTAAAAAGGACAAAATTCTTCTACTTTGAGCATTTTAGGAATGCACCGAAAACATTTTAAATATGTATGTAAATATCAAAATCTAAAAAGTGGGTAGGTGTAAATTGTGGTATATATACTCTAATCATATGTGCTTAAATGATCTCCAACAATATCAAATACGTAGTTTGTCATTTGAGAGATATTGGTTGTGAAACGGGGGCCTATTTCATGCTTTGTTTTAGGCATTTTGGAGTATGTCCATGCTTTGACTTTATGACAGTCATGACCTTGGCTACTCCTCCCTTTATAACAACCATGACCATGTTATGTAGGTGCCTGTTTGGGCCTATTTTGATGATTATTGAAGGGGAAAAATGAAATGAGACCTATTAATAATCCAAAGGAAGGTTTCCATACATATTGAATGAATCTATAATGCTAAATGAAGAATTGGGATAAGTGTTATCTCTCTTTCATTTCATTGTTAGCCTCCTTGAACAAGGCTTGCATAATTTTACGCATACAAGGAAAAATTGATTGTTGTGCATGCCTAAGAGTTATAAGTGGATTTAGGATGTCTTTAAGAGTCTATAGGGGCAGTTTACCTCTCTTAAGAATTGAAGTGCATCATATTTTTCACTTGCAAATGATCTCCTTGAAAGGAGAAATGACTCAATCCCCATACCCTCCTTGAAAATATGAGAATGTAGTGTATGTATAAGGTCTAAATGTTATTGATGGTTTCAATGATTGTTTTTTAATCATTTCATGCTGTGTATAATTATAATAATGCCATGTATTGAATGTGATTGGCATGTACCTTTAAGGTACTTGAAACCTTTATACATAGCCATGAAAATGAGTGCTTTGAGGCGAGAGGCTTGCAGGTGAGACAATATTTATGGTTGATAATATAACTCTAATGAGAATGAAATTAATCTCTTGGGTGATTTATTAAATGTTTCAGGTATGTTATTAGAATAATTAACCTCAAAGCATCAAGACTAGTCTTTTGAGGAGAAAGTAAAATTTGTATTTGCAATATGTTGAGTAAACATCAAATTAATTTAGTAAAAGTGAATTGATGATTTAATTGTCAATGCAATACTGAATGTAATGAAATTGTATCAAGTTTACTTAAATAACTTAGAGATACAAAAGTCTATGATGTGCATTATATTTCTTTGAAGATCACTTGCATGACAAAACTTAAATCTTTGTTGCTAAGAGGATGTGAAAAATATGTCATAGTATGTTAAGAAGGATTTCTATTTGGAAATGGTTATGCATTGTGAAATTTTAATATACATACCTCTACTATGTTCATTTAGACCAACAAACCCTAATTTTGTTGATTTTTATGAATTCACATTATACATGGTGCAGGCTTCATGGATTTGAAGTGTTAGGAGTGATGGATATTGAGGTTGACTATTCCTTAAATCCATTAGAAGGGGTCTCTATTTGGACCTCTCCTCTACTCTTGTTCACTCCTCACAATGGAATTGCATGTCAGCTTGGATATAAGGGTAAATCCATGGTGTACTTGGCTAGGGTACCTCATGATGGATTGGTAGGTGATGTTGGGTTGTTGGGGGGTGTGCACTTGTTAATACAACAAAATAAATGTTGGGAAAGTAGATTTTCATTATCAAGAAATTGTATGGATTATTAGGTCTATTATTGGAGATACCTTGGATGCTTTAATATACATGCAAAGTATTTACTTTGTAGTTATAGTCATCATTGGCATGCAGTAAGGCTCCATCAGAGGAGGGTCTCTCGAGGATTTTTCTATGAAATGGGGAAAAGTTATAGATACAAATCTCCTTTTCTTTAAGAAGGTTCTATAGCTCAAGTGGACTAAGGATTTGCTTGGAAATGATTGCACAAAACCATTGGTAATAGAGACATGAGGGTTTGAGGGAAGGGTGGAGTGGAGGTAGAGGAGGGGGTTATGGGGTTGGTGCTAGAAATTGGAGCAATAGTGGAGATATTGAAGATTGGCATTAAAGAGGACGTTTTTTAATCTAATCTGAGGAAGATTTGAGAGGGATGAGTGCCTAGTAGAAAAAATTTCTTCAAGATAAGGGTGGGAGACATTAATTTAGTGTTAGGGGATTATGTGTAGATGCATGGATCAATAAACCTATCCTAAAAATCCATGGTTGGAAAATTCATGGGAAGAAGAATGGGAGAAGCAAGTCTAAGATAATGGATAAGAGAGAAGTGGGAACCTTTACTTGGATATGTCCCAATTTATTTTGTGATGACAAGGGGATTGATGGGATTCATTTGTATATTAGAAGAAGATGTAACTAAATTATCAGGGGAATTTTGAAAATGTGGCTCAACCACCTTGTATCTGAAAACATGGACCCCTTTTTCTGATCCGAGGAGGGAGAAGATGGAAATTTACCCAGTATGGGTGAAATTTACACGTCTCCTAGTGCACTTATGCTCTTTGGAGGTTTTTCAAGAGATCAAGAATTCCCTATGGATATTTATGGAAGTAGATTTGGGGTTCAAGGATTCAAGGGTCATGTCTGTGGAAAAAATTTAAGAGACTTAGAACTAAAAGAGGGTATAGAATCAAAGATATTTCTATAGAAGGGAATGTTTACCATTAGTGAAATTTTAGGTTAATGTGGGAGCGCATTGAAATGTATATGATTTCATCATTATGAACACTTGGTAAGGGATTGTAATCTGCTTTTTTTCAATCTTTCAAAGAAAGGTGCTTGCCAATTTTTGGAGGAAGATACAATGGATCTACTTGTATTCAAAGGGATGGATGAAGGTTTAATTTAATAAGATTGATTGGGAACACCTAGGCTAGATGCAACGAAATAATTTGGATAATTTCTATTTAAACGCCAATTATGCAAGGGAATGACGTTGTCTCAATAGAAATTGAGGTTGAGAAACTCATTGAATTGAGAGAACTCTTAAATTGCATAGGTGCTCAATTCCCTCTAAATTTTAAACCATGAAGAAACATGGAGGTTCCTAATGCAACAATGGAAGCCACAATATCCAATAGCATATTTAAATAAGGTGTGACCAATGACCACTTAGATCCCATTAAAGGTTTCTCATTGGTTTATAGGGGTTTCATTGCTAGTTTGGTTTCCTTCTCATCCTTGGAAATCCGATCTGATTTTTTCCCCTTAAATTCATTGAAGGGATTGGGGATGTTTAAGTGTCTAGTGGGGATCTTTATTGAGGGATTTGAAAAAGTAGGGAACCCCGTTGAACTAGACTTGGACTTATTGGAACCCATTGGTTTGGAACCAATATACTTCATCACATCTAGGAAGAAAAAGGCCTATTTAGAGCTTGATTGTTTGGATGGGGTTTAAAGAGTGCTCTTAGATGAGAGGGAAGCTATGTGGAGGTTAAAGAGTAGATATTTATGGCTAAAGCGGATGAGAATACCGATTTTTTCACCATTATGCAAGTCATAGGAGAAGTTTTATATAAATTTGGAAAGTGTAGTAACAAGAAGGTGAGGAAGTGAAATTTTTTAAAGATATGTCTAAAGTAGGTGCGGACTACTTTTAAAAGATATTCAAGGAATATTCTAAGGTTTCCATATAATAAGTGGTAATACTAGATACTCTCTTCCCAAATTTTGTGTTTGAAGCAGAAAATGATATGATGGGGGAAAAGCTGGAAAAAGGGGAACTATAGGTTGTTTTACAGTCCTTCAAGAGGAATAAGAGTCTCGGTTTGGATTGTTGGATTGTGGAATTTTTTTATCACTTTTTGACATTCCAGGGGGAGGCTTGTTAAGAGTGGTCGAGGAATATAGGAGATAAGGGAACTATTTGGATTAATTTAACGGCACATTCATCACTCTAATCCCCAAGAAGGATGAATCAAATAGGTTTTAAGACTTCAAGCCTATTTCCTTGTCCAACAACATCTACAAATAATTTCTAAAACTATAGTTAGGAGAGTGAAATTAATCCTATCAAATTGCATATCTTAGGAATAGTTTGGCTTTCTAGCTAGTAGGTAGGGCTTAGGAAAATCTAAAGTCCATCAAAACCAACAAATTAAAGGCAATGCTTGTCAAGATAGACTTGTCCAAAGCATTTGATAGGGTAAGTTGGCTCTATATCAAGATTTTGATGATTCATGTGGGATTTAGTTTGCAAATGGTCAGCTAGGTGATGGATTGCATCACTGCAAATTATTTCATAGTTCTGATTGAAAGGGTTCCCTTTATCTCCCATTACTTTTCTTTTAGTTGATGAAGGATTTAGTAGATTCCTACCAAAATCCAAAAGGAATGGATCAATGAGGGGGTGTTAAAATGGGGAATAACCTTTATATATCCCACCTACTCATTGTTGATGATATAATATTATTTGGTGATGGGAATTTTAGGGATGGGATTGTGGGGAACCTCTAGCAATTAAATGATGAAAATGCATGATATATAAAAAATAGTAGAACATAGAAGGGATTTATTGATCACAGGCCACTTCGAGGGAGAAACCTCCTTTGAGCAATATCAATACAAATAACTCGTGGATGCCTTCATTGGCCTCAACACGTACTTATATAATAAGTCTAAGATAAACAAATATTACTCCCCATGAATGTGGGATAATACAATATACTCTTTTTTGGGTAAGTTAGATAGGTACCTATATTGCTATTATCCAAATGTACAAAAAATAGGGTCCTCTCATGGTAGAGAAAACAAACCCAGACCAAGGTTTAAGGGGTCTAAAGGGCCCTCTTAGAGTTGAGAAAATAGACCCATCGTAAAAAATAACAGAGTTTTCCATCAGTCATTCAAGAAACAAAAACTGAGCATAAACAGAAACTAAACATCACTGTAGGTGCTTCATTCTCCTAATGCCTATAGAACAAAACAAAAACAAGTCTATGATTCCAAACCCGTTTGTTCAGCAGGAAGACCGATTTCCTTAGTAAGGTCAATGTCGAGCCAGTGAGCAATCAAATTTTGATTCTGGAGGATTTGTTTGAGCATCAACACCATTTCGTCCTACTGTAAGAGAATATACGCTTGTGATTCCACTATGTTAGCCAATGTATTCCCGAGCAATGACTTTTGCAGCCAGTGATAGTTCAAGGTTCGTTGATACAAGGTGGTGTGTCCCCTTATATACCCTATTAGAAAAACAAGATCGCAGAGCAATAACAATAAACAAGATGAAAATATAATCACATAGACACATTACAAGAGATACACCAATATACCTTGGTTTACCCAAGATGGGCTACGTCCACATAGAAATTTCCAGTCCTTATTATTATACCATCCAACAAAGTGAAGGGATACAACCCGCAGCACAACCGCTGCAAATTCCTCTTCACACTCTCTTAGTCTCTCTTACACAATCTCAGAGATATTTACAATACACAATACCTAATGCATTAAACCTAGCCATATTACAATGCATTTCCTTTAAAGGGGAAATACCATGGGAAAATACCGCGGGTTACCCAAAACCATGGGCCTGTAATCTGTTGGTGAAACAACCCAAAATTTTTTGGAACCCCGTGGGGGGGCGATGCCCCCCCACACCTCCCCGCTGGGGTGAGTGTACAATACACCTGCATATCATATAAAAATGGGGTATAAACATGACTAAACAAAAACATCTCTGAATCTGGAAGATAAGGCTCCACAACCAACAATCTCCCACTTGGAGACTGATCACAACAACTCCACTGCTACTGTACTTGCTGGAATTGGACTTGGAAAATTTCTCATCTTCACCTTAATGATAGAAGGCCAGTTGAAACCGAGCAGGAACTCAGTTTCTCTCTGGTCACTACCTTTGTAAACATGTCTGCAGGATTCTGGCTAGTATGTATCTTCTCCAGCTTCAACAGCTCATCTTCCAGAATAGAGTGTATGAAATGGTACTTGAGATGTATATGTTTAGTCCTAGAATGGAATGCTGAGTTATTTGCAAGATGAATGGCACTCTGGCTATCAATATACAACCTGTTATCCTTCTGTATCTTACCTAATTCCTCCATAAACCTCTGCAACCAAATCATCTCTTTACTAGCCTCTGTAACAACAACATACTCTGCTTCCGTTGTTGAAAGTGAAACAACCTTTTGCAGTTTCAAAGTCCAACTTAGTGCTGTTCCACCTACAATAAACACATACCCTATGGTGCTACTCCTGCTATCCTTATCACCTGCCATATATGCATCAACATATCCCTGTAGAACAGTGTCTGAACCTCCAAAACATAATGCATGAGTGGTAGTACCTCTCATATACCTGAGAATCCACTGTACTACCTTCCAATGTTCTTTACCTAGATTGTTCATATATCTGCTCACAAATCCCACTCCATGTGAAATATCTGGTCTTGTGCACACCATGGCATACATCAAGTTGCCAACTAATAATGAATAGGGAATCTTGGACATGTAATCTATCTCTTCCTGTGTCTTGGGACACAATTCCTTACTTAGTTTGAAATGGCTGGCCAAAGGTGTACTAACTGGTTTTTCATTCTTCATTCTGAACCTCTCCAACACCTTTTGTATGTAATCACCCCGATACAATGTCAGTTTGCGATTTTTCCTGTCTCTTTTTATTCTCATACCAAGGATTTGATTTGTAGCACCCAAATCCTTCATCGCAAATGAATTTGTTAACTTCCTTTTGAGCACATTTATTTCATGCATGTTAGACCTTGCAACAAGCATGTCATCCACATACAATAACAAGATAATATATGTTCCATTATCTAGCCTCTTGAAATAAACACAGTGGTCAGAATGACATCTACTATAACCTTGTTCTATCATAAACCTGTCAAATTTTAAGTACCATTGCCTTGGAGCTTGATACAAGCCATACAAGATCTTCTTCAACCTGCATACCAAATTCTCCTTCCCTTTTACCTCATACCCTTGTGGTTGCTGCATATATATCTCTTCCTCCAAATTCCCATGGAGAAAGGCTGTTTTTGTTAAATTTTGAGCATTAATTCACAATACTCTAGGATCTTCACTGAGAGAATAGCATATACAGTATATCAATGCATAACAATCACAATAAGCATGACAAGCATCACAAGAATCAAAAGCATGAGAGACAAGAGACATAGAGTTCCCATGGGGAAAACGCTAAGGTGAAAAATCCCACAACTTCCTCAGAGATAGAGAGAGCAATGGCTCAACCAAAGTACAACCAAAATACACCGAGATAGTCTCCTAGTAGCAGATGATCCTCCTCCTCACTAGCGCGCCACTTTTTGAGTGAGAGAGATATGACTTTCCGAATGATCCAAATAGAGATCTCCTGATCTCTATTTATACTTAACCTTTTTGCCCAGTGACCTTATGGTGCCGACTTGTCTATCTAGATACATCCACAATATAATATATATTTTAGGGCTGACCCCACACATGGTGGTCTAATAACCCATCGGCAAGTACACACACTTGCGACACTTGTCAATCCACATGATGACACTTCCTTATAGAGGAATAACACATCTCTTATAAGGGTACAATAAATATATATAAAATACACAGATGAAATACATTCCGAAGTTACATATACATCAACACTCCCTCTTAACTAGGAAGGTATTTCTCGACACAGTTTTGCTAGACAAGTCTTCTTCTCGGGATCATCGTCATCATCATCGTCACTGCTGCTGCTATCTCAACCAATCTCTGACTCTACTCATCATAGGAAGTTCTACAGAGCCAGTCCTTTTTAATACTGGATGTAAGCCTACCACCTGCAGGTCTTCATCATCACTGGCCATACTGTGGAAATCTCAGGACTTATTATGTGCATCACAAAACCTTAAAAGAGTCTCTCGACTAGCAAGAACCCTAAAGAGCATCTGAGGCCTTTTTCATCCTGTCCAGATCTCCAGGACTTATTACATGTGACCCCACCATAAAACCTCGAAAGAGAATCCCAGGACTGATTACGAGCACAAGGCTCAACCTATCGGATCTCCCAGGGCACAAATTACATGTGGTCACCACAAAACCTCGAAAGAGCATCCCAGGACTGATTACGAGCACAAGGCTCAACCTATCGGATCTCCCAGGGCACAAATAACATGTGGTCATGGAAAAACCTCGAAAGAGCATCCCAGGACTGATTATGAGCACACGGCTCAACCTATCGGATCTCCCAGGGCACAAATTACATGCCATAGGATAAAACCTCGAAAGAGCATCTGCAAGATATCCCAGGGCACAAATTACATGCCATAGGCAAAACCTCAAAAGAATATATGCAGATCTCCCAGGGCACAAATTATATGGCCTCCCAAGCAAAACCTCGAAAGAGCATTTGCCAGATATCCCAGGGTACAAATTACATGCCGTAGGAAAAACCTCGAAAGACTATATGCAAATCTCCCAGGGCACAAATTACATGCTTATTTGCACAACCTGTTCCACGACCATAGAGTATCAACCTAATACTCACCATACATCATCCTGATGTACACATGATCATCCTGATCATCATCACTGCAACATCCTGCTGCATGTCATCTGGAGCAACATCCTGAAGCTCGTCATCCATGATCATCCTGATCATACAATGCATCTACCTGATGCATACCAAGTATCTACCTAATACATATCATCATACATGATCCACCTGATCATACAGTGTATCCACCTGATACAAATACATGATACATATCACCATACATGATCTACCTGATCATACAATGTATCCACTTGATACATATACAGATACATGGTCCAAGCATCCAACATGATGCATATACAAAATACATACACATGATCCAACTGATCATATCCAGCATCCAACATGATGCATACATACATAAATGATCCAACTGATCATATCCAGCATCAACACGATGTGTACATACATACAAATATAAATGATCCAACTGATCATATCTAGCATCAACACGATGCATACATACATACAAATATAAATGATCCAATTGATCATATCTAGCATCCAACATGATGCATATACAGAGCAGTAACTAGAGCATCATCCTGATACTCATCATTCAGCGCTTACATCCATAGCCATGTGAAGGATCCTCCTTCCAACATGCTTGGAATGGCTTCAGCAAATGTGTCCATCACTTCTTCCTTGAAGTGTCGTCAATCTGAAGAACACCAAGCCTCTCCCTGAAGTACTCGAACTTCACCCTGGCTAGTGGCTTCATCAGCACATCTCCAATCTGCTCTTCCGTCGCAACATACAAGACCTTCACGGCTCCTCTCTGCACCATATCCCTGATATAGTGATATTTGATCTCTATGTGTTTCGACCTGTCATGAAACACTAGGTTCTCAGACAGCTTCACACACAACTCTGGTTATTGCAGAATATACTAGTAGCATCCAATGGGAGATCAAATAAATCAGATAGTAGCTTCCGTAGCCATACTGCCTCACAACTAGCTGAACAGGCTACAACATACTCTACCTCAGCTGTACTCAGTGCTACGCAGGATTGCTTCCAGCTAAACCAAGAAATCACACATGATCCCATACTGAAGCATCACCCAGATGTGCTCTTCCTATCTGCAGCACTGCTAGCCCAATCTGAATCAACATAACCCTGTAGGTTAAAATTTTGATTCGCTTCATACTTGAGCCCATAAACCACTGTACCTTTCAGGTACCTCAGAACATGCTTTACAGCAACCAGGTGAATACTCCTCAGATTCATCAGGAACTGGCTCAATGTGTTCACAGCAAAGCAAATATCTGGTCTCGTGTTCGTCAGGTACATCAAGGACCCAATCATCTGACGATACATAGAGACATCAACCGGCTCAGATGGAGCATCACATAGAAGCTTTAGATTTGATGCCATGGGTGTTTCCATGGCCTTGCAATCCATCATCCCGAACCTCTTCAGGATATCTACAGTATACTTCCCTTGTCCAAGGAAGATCCCATCTGAACTTTTCCACACCTCCATACCTAGGAAATAATGCATCATTCCCAAATCTTTCATATCGAACTCAGCAGTAAGCTTCCTCTTAGTACCTACAATCAGTCTGTCATCTCCTGTTACAAATAAGTCATCCACATATAGGAGTATAATCACAGGATTCCCTTCCTCAACCTTGTAGTAGAGGTTGGAATCCTCTTTACTCTTGGTAAAGCCCAAACTAGATAGGAAACTGTCCATCCTACCATACCAAGTTCTAGGGGCTTGCTTCAAGCCACAGAAGGCTTTATTCAATCTGCACACATATGACTCCCTATCATATATTTCAAAACCGAGTGGCTGCTCCACATGTACTTCCTCTTCAACTACACCATTCAACAAAGCAGTCTTGACATCCATCTGGTGTATTTTCCATTTCATTGCTGCAGCTAGGGAAAGTATTGTTCTGATGGAAGTATACCTGGCTACAGGTGCAAAAGTTTCTTCATAATCTATTCCCTCTTTCTGAGAGAAGCCACAAGCTACGAATCTTGCTTTGTATTTCTCTACACTGCCATCTGCAGCATGCTTGATTTTGTAGATCCATTTGGAAGTCATAACAGACTTCTCTTTAGGTCTTGGGACAACATCCCAAACATCATTCTTCATTATTGATTGGTATTACTCAACCATGGCATCCTTCCATTCTTTCTTTTCTGCTGCTTCTTCATAACTGGAAGGTTCTTTATTCATAATGTCACAGAGTAAAGCAACGTAGCTGGTATGTGATTTGGTTCTCTTCTTTGCTCTGTGTTCTTCTTCTGGAATGCCAAATATTTCTGCATCTTGAATGAGCTCTCTAGCCCATGCAGGTTTCCTCTTGTGAGAGTTATCTTCATGGGGTGGATCTACAGGTTCTTGTGGATCTTCAAACTCACGAACAACTTGTAATGTCCCCAGCTTGACCCTATTGCATTAATATTGTAAATGATGTAAATATTGTTATTTAGTCATGGTGAGGAGCTCAAGGCCAAGGCCCCGCCATTGATTTATCATTTTAGGTATCGACAATTAGAATAGATACATATGGTTCTTGTGCTAGCGGAGCACAATGTAAAAATCGGACATCATGTAAATATGCGATTTTAATAAAAACCCACAACCAGCTACGCAATGCAACAAAGAGATGGGGGCATGATCTTTACAAGGAAAAGGGAGGGAAATTATTCAAACCCTTGAGCCAATGGTGTTAATCCATTTGTCAATGGGGAAACCCATAAATCACCAACTACCCATTTTGTCTCATGCACCCAATCATTTAATTCTTCCAAGAAATTGGTTAAGGCAGTTAATGCCTTGGAAATGAAGAAGTATGGCAGCCAATTTCGTGCATGGGCAAGCCATCAACCTGGAAATTCGTGTTTTTGCTTGTTGGGCAAGAAAACACCCATGAAACGGTGCCCAAAGCCATTCTGAACAGTCAGTCTTCACTCACTCACGCAGTTGGAGTTAGCTGGGCCTTTCCCTGCACGTTTTTCATCCAAATCCTGCATTTTTCCATGCCTAGGAGTTCGTTTTTTCATATACAGTAGCTTGGGAGAGAAGGGCCACGATTTGGGGACTGTATGGAGGTCGTTTTTGCCCCCGAATGTCCAAGGACATTTTTCTAAAAACGGATTGGCTTCCCAGGGTTGTTCCCCATCTTCCCATTTCATTTTTGTGTGTTCCCACATTTTTCTGAGTGAGTTGAAACCCCATCTCATGCATCCCACTGTGGAAAGCATTTTCCTCATGCCCAGTAATTGTGGTTTTGTTGTTCAGTGCATCCCGTTTTGGATTTGAACCTGTGAGCAGGAGTTTCAAGAGTGGAAGAGGACAGATTTGGCTTGATGAGCCCAATGGTGTATCCATAGCTCCATGGTTGAGCCATTATCCTAGTGATTCACCTCTGCCCACCTCTTAGCATCCTGAAAAACCCAACTGCTAGTTGGCTTGGATGATTCTGGCATATCTTTGGCTATGTGAGAGCCTGTTTCCTCTTTTCCTTGTGGAGATCATGCCCAGCTCGGGGGTGGCAGTGGTGCTGAGAGATTAAGGAGCACACTGGCCTACGGTTGGGTGGAACGTTGCAGAAGCGTAGCTAGTTGCTTGGGATTACTTCATTAAGATAAGTATCCTCTTGTGCTATCTTTCAATTGTTTAATGGATGAATACCTTGAATGTGAAATGGATGAGTAATTGTAATTACTTTTGCTATGTTTTTAAAAATCCTTATGCATCTTCATATCTCCATTTAGTATGTGATTGCTTGTGAAGTAAGTTTATGGGGATGGATGCCCGGTTTGGGATCACGACCCTCTCCTTTGTACTAGTATAATGGGAGGGGACGTGACAGAATGGTATCAGTGCTGCGTTGCAGCATTGGGCCTCTATGGGCCAAACCTGATAGCAGTTAGAAGGGAAGATTTTAAATTTTTCCTTAAGAGTTTTGAAAATTTTTGTTTTAACTCTGTTTCTGGAAATTTTTGTTTTAAAACTGTTTCGGGAAGTCGTCCCGAAACTGCGGAAAGGTTCCGCGAACCTTCCCGCAATTGCGGAAGAGTTCCGTGAACCTTCCCGCAATTGCGGAAGCGTTCGGCGAACCTTCCCGCAATTGCGGAAGAATTCAGCCAACGGCTCCGAAACAGCGGAGAAAAATTTTCTAAGTGTCGACGTCAAAAGAAATTTTCGGAAGGATTTCTCTTCCGAAATTTCGGAAGGAATTCTCTTCTGAAATTGCGGAAGGATTCAGCGAATTATTCCGCAACGCGGAAGAGTTCGGCAAGTCGTTCCGCAACTGCGGAATACTTCGGCGAATCGTTCCGCAACTGCGGAAGACTTCACCGAATCATTCCGCAACTGCGAAAGACTTCGGCGAATCGTTCTGCAATTGCGGAAGGCTTCCACAAATCTCCCCGGAATTTCGGAAGCGTTCGGCGAACCGCCCCGCAACGGAGGCGAGCTGAGAATCACCCCAAAACCGCGGAAGGCTTCACCGAAGGGCCCCGCAACTGCGGGAGCCTTCGCCGAATGGCCCTGCAATTGCAGAAGGCTTCGGCCAAGTGCCCCGCAATTGCGGAAGGCTTCGGCCAAGCGCCCCGCAATTGCGGAAGGCTTCCGCCGAGCGCCCCGCAATTGCGGAAGCCGTCGCCAAACTGCCCCGCAGTTGCGGGAGCATATAATGAACCGCCCCGCAGTTGCGGGAGCAATCAGCCAACTGCCCATCGCGGCAGGATTTAGCGAACTGCTCGTTGCGGCAGGATCTCGCGAACCGCCCGATGCGGAATAAGGGGGGCAAGCCCCCTTGACCCCCTTTTTTTCTTTTCCCCCTCATGTGTCTTTGTTTGTGATTTGACGAATTGTCAGTATGGAATTCTTCCCACGTGCATGAAGTAATTTGTGAACTTCTGAGAATAGAATGCAGCTGTGTAAAATGTGCAGAATGGGAGTGAAAGTTGTCGTTTTTGAAAGGATGCAGTTCCTGCACCTGATGTCAGAATGGAGCATGAAGACAGGCATTGGAAATCTTGTCCAGCAGGGAACAATGATGCATGACAAGAGTTTGAAGGAGGTCTATATATATCATAGATATTTAGTGCAGAAGAGTGCCAGCGGCTGTTTTGACAAACAAATTTTGTTGTCAATATGGGCAATCTCTACAATTGCAGGATATGGAAGAGGAATTCTGTGTCACGATGAGGGATCGAAAAGGGAAGAATTTCTTAAACCTCTGTTTGTTATCATACTTATAATTATGAAATTGTCATATGGCATAAAAATGTTAAAAATGTAAAGGATTACATAGATGTATATGCACTAGATGGCATCTTAACAAATTGCATAGTGCATATAGAAATGCTTGTGCATAAATGGGATATTGCACATTGGTAGAATAATGAAGTCGGCATATGCAATAAACCACTAATGGAGAATATTGTGGTTGATAATCACTATTGATGTTGGTATTGGTTGTAGGACCAAAGATAACAAAGAGCATGGCTAAATGTTCTGAGGATGTTGTTGCATGAAGCCAACAACCTTATGCAGAAAGGATGGCGCAACAAATCTGTGATCATAAAGTTGGAAAAGGACTGAGCAACCTTGGTAAGAGGCCAACTGATCAGGTGACATCAGATGATGTCAATGGTAACCATGCAGGTAATGATTATTGGTGCCAAATTGCAGGAATGTTGAAAGGGGATTTGGTAAGATCTCTTCAACTATGTTTGAACTATGTTAAGCTAATTTGCATGTAATATTGAATATCGACTGGGGCTGTTAACCTACCAAGCTTGGTGAGGTGTGGGTAAGTGAAGGGGATGACCCTTACACCCTATGACTGTTTAGAATCTCAATGCATCCATGTGAATTTATATCATGCCATGCGTATGATTGGTTATGTGCTTAATAACCCAAGCAAGTGAAGACTGGTGGTCCTAATTATGGTAATGCAGGTTATATGAGATAGTCATGTTTCGATCATAATATGCTTGAAGGCATAGTACTCATGAAACAATGCAAGGTAGCATTGAGTAGATGTGCATTAAGAGATTTTATAAATCTTGTGATGCATTGTATGAATGCATAGGGATGATACACATGTCATTGCAAAATAAATAATGAATGAAATGATGAATTGATGATAATTCTAGAACCATTTCATGGGCTGTTATGAATGCAGAATAGTAAGTGCATGAAGAGCCCAATCATGATCGATGGGCTGCTAGAATGCTCTGTGGAAGGACAGAGCTGTATGAATGATATGACTGTGAAATTTGATCTAGAGCTTATGAGAAGGAATCTCATGGATGAGAGCTCTAAGTTCTGTTAGTAAGGACAGTTGTAAATCTCAGATTTGTAAATGTTTCGGATTTGAAATTTTACTAATAATTGCTAATGACTGTTTGGCTTATATGAAATGTGTCAGGAGGACATGCTGTAAGTGGATGCTCATGTATGGCAGCAGGCAGAAGACCATAACGGGAAGAGTGGTGTCACTTACAGGAGCCAAACAATATGAGGATAGCCTCATGGATAAGAAAATCAATTTCTGTAGTAGACAGAATTGAAAATTCATATTGAATTTAATTATTAATGCTATTGATTGGTTATGGAACAATCGTATTTGAAGCTTATTGCTAAATGTTGCTGACTGTTTGGCTATTTGATAAAGTGTGCCAAGAGGACACATTGCAGGAAGATCATGTGTGATGGCCTGCAAAATCCAAACCAGATGGGAAATACCCCATGCTTTGGAAATGGGTTTCGAGTGAAACGCCATTGATAATGTCTCAGCCAAATCGCATGACGGTAAAACCATGAAAGTGAAAGGGTAAAGCTATGTCCAGAAGGCATGTGAGACACATCTGTAAAATGAATGAGTATTCTGTGACCCTAGACAAGAACATTCATGTCTAAATTATTAGGGTTAATATGCAGAGCATGCTCTATCTTATTTATATCATTGTAGACTGCTTGAATATGATTAGGGCCTACATGGCGCACATCGAAAAGGGGGTGCACACGTTTTCTGGTGTTGGGTCATGATAGGGTTTTCAATATTGACCACACCCAAAGGGAATGGACGCATTCCTGGTTTTTCAATACTTGATAGTGAATGATATGAAATGATTACAATTTTTGGGCAACAATACTGATGAGCCTGCTTATCCTTCTTGTGCTAACAGCTTACACAAATGCAACTTGGTGTTGCACATAAGAGGCAAAGTGAAGCAAGGGTGCTCAAAGAGGACTGTATGGGCAGTGGTAACCTTTCTACACTCACACTAAAGGGCAATAGAAGAGATGGATAGGCCCAAGGAGCTGTGTTGCAGAAAAGGGGTATCATCCTTGTGTAGTGTGAGTGGGTATTGTGGGGCCATGCTAGTCTGCAGTCAAGTGAGTCACCTATGGGGTTCCTGGAGGGAACCACTGGTTGCATAAGAGAAGGAGCCACGTAATCATATTATGTTGTTCATATTGCCTGATAAACCCAGTCGGCGTACTGGCTTGGTAATGGTGGTTGTATGCCTGATAAACCCAGTCGGCGTACTGGCTTGGCATTGGTTATTTGGGAGTTGGGGCGAAAGGTTGCTGGATGCCTGATAAACCCAGTCGGTGTACTGGCTTGGCATGTTGTTAATTTAATGCCTGACAAACCCAGTTGGTGTACTGGCTTGGCATTGGTGATTTACATGTTGTGGAGGTATTGATGAAGGGTGTTATTTCCTGACAAACCCAGTCGGAGAACTGGCTTGGAAATGGTTACTGAATGCTTGATAAACCCAGTCGACGTACTGGCTTAGCATACTGATTTTGAAATGCTTGATAAACCCAATTGGCATACTGTCTTAGCATACTGATTTTGAAATGCTTGATAAACCCATTCGGCGTACTGGCTTAGCATACTGATTTTGAAATGCTTGATAAACCTAGTCGGCGTACTGGCTTAGCATACTGATTTTAGGGATGCCTAATAAACCCAGTCGACATACTGGCTTGGCATTGCCTATTCGGATGATGATGTGGAGCAGCATGTGTGCTGGCCAAGCATCCACCCCACAGGTGATCTAAGGCTTGTAAAGCAAAGAAGGAAACCTGTGGAGTAGCGAGGAAAATGCACAATACAGATAAGTATTCATTTTCATTTAATTCTTGTTTGGAATAATGAAGATTTCAGGTGCAAGTCTTATTGCAACCAAGCTAATACATTATTGTTTCCTTGTTGGAAACCTTGGTCAATGCAGGAAGCAAGGACCCTGAAAGAACTGAAAGCTGCTTGGTAAATCCAGAAAGTGGTTGGTTGAGCATTGATTAATTGATGTTGAGGAGTAGCCTGCGTGCTATCCCAACATTCGTTATTATACCCATAGAAGATCCAAGGCTTGTAAAGCACAGAAGGGTCCTATGGAATAAAGTGAAGACATCCAACACAGGTATTGTTGGAAGCAAGAACCTTGAGGCATCTTAAGGATGCATGTGAACATGTAACCACCCTAAAGAGCTCAGCAGGAGCAGTAATGAAAGATGGGGCTAGTGGAGCTGTGTGAGTCCTAGCAGCCAAGAGTTAGACCAACCAAGTGGAGGAACTCCATGGTTGAGAGGTCCAGAATAAACCATAGACACTACGTGTCATAGCCAAGAAGGGAAGGTCAAGAATTCACGTTGAAGTGAAAGAGGACAAGAGCATGAAAACCACAGTGGTGGTGTGGGTTCCAGAATGGAACAAGACTAAGAGGAGAAACTCTTACTGCTCTCTCTCTTTCCTTTTTTTGATGCAATTATAGAATTAGAAAAATGCTAAATGCATGCATGACTTAAAGTAAAAGTGTGTTTATTTGATTAAAGTGAATTGTGAATGCTAAATAATGAATTTCCTGTGAATGGATGAACATGAAGGAATTCATGTGTATGTTGGGAAAGCATAAAAAGTGTGGGAGTCTCATGAGTAAAGCATGGACTATCCATGTCAACTGGGAAAAAAACCATTGACTAATTTTAATGTTTGGGTTATGCTGGGCCTAACGAGAATTGTAATGATGAATTTCACAGGTGGAAATTGAATCAATTGGTTGCAGCCGGTGCAGGTAAGTGTGCTAGTGAGCAAAGTGTGGTCAGTTGTTTCCATTGACCATGGCGGCAGACCAAGGGCTATTGGGATTGGCTGGAATTCTTCTTCAAACAATTGCCAAGACCCAAGAAAATCTTGGAGAGATGCTCAAGATGCAAAAGCAGCAAAACAAGATGAACCACAAGGTCTTGCAGGACTCTATTTGTCTGCAGAAAGAGGTAAAAAGCATTATGAAAGCAATCAGCAAGGGAAAGAAAAGTGGAGCAGTGAAGAAGCATTCATCCAATCGTCCGATTAAGGAACGCTCCAGGTGGGAAGACTCAAAGGAAATTGAGCAGGTAAAGATGAAGCAACCCGTGAAGTGTTGGAAATGTGGGGGGGAGCATTACCTCCGCAACTGCCCAACAAGAGAACCTCAAGAGGGTAGCAGCCATAAAGTTTTCAGACGTATGGATGAGCTAGAAGATTCGAATCAGCAGGAGCAGCTCGTGAAGATCAAAGGACTTGGTCCTGAAAGTTCAAAGTAAAGAACAGAATGCAGGGCAGATCTGCAAAGTTTTTGTGAATTTTGGACATATGTAAAGTGGGTATTTATTTCCGAAGTGTTGGAACACCGAGGACGGTGTTATTCCAAGGGGAGGGGAATGTAATGTCCCCAGCTTGACCCTATTGCATTAATATTGTAAATGATGTAAATATTGTTATTTAGTCATGGTGAGGAGCTCAAGGCCAAGGCCCCGCCATTGATTTATCATTTTAGGTATCGGCAATTAGAATAGATACATATGGTTCTTGTGCTAGCGGAGCACAATGTAAAAATCAAACATCATGTAAATATGCGATTTTAATAAAAACCCACAACCAACTACGCAATGCAACAAAGAGATGGGGGCATGATCTTTACAAGGAAAAGGGAGGGAAATTATTCAAACCCTTGAGCCAATGGTGTTAATCCATGTGTCAATGGGGAAACCCATAAATCACCAACTACCCATTTTGTCTCATGCACCCAATCATTTAATTCTTCCAAGAAATTGGTTAAGGCAGTTAATGCCTTGGAAATGAAGAAGTATGGCAGCCAATTTCGTGCATGGGCAAGCCATCAACCTGGAAATTCGTGTTTTTGCTTGTTGGGCAAGAAAACACCCACGAAATGGTGCCCAAAGCCATTCTGAACAGTCAGTCTTCACTCACTCACACAGTTGGAGTTAGCTGGGCCTTTCCCTGCACTTTTTTCATCCAAATCCTGCATTTTTCCATGCCTAGGAGTTCGTTTTTGCATATACAGTAGCTTGGGAGAGAAAGGCCACGATTTGGGGACTGTATGGAGGTCGTTTTTGCCCCCGAATGTCCAAGGACGTTTTTCTAAAAACGGATTGGCTTCCCAGGGTTGTTCCCCATCTTCCCATTTCGTTTTTGTGTGTTCCCACGTTTTTCTGAGTGAGTTGAAACCCCATCTCATGCATCCCACTGTGGAAAGCGTTTTCCTCATGCCCAGTAATTGTGGTTTTGTTGTTCAGTGCATCCCGTTTTGGATTTGAACTTGTGAGCAGGAGTTTCAAGAGTGGAAGAGGACAGATTTGGCTTGATGAGCCCAATGGTGTATCCATAGCTCCATGGTTGAGCCATTAGCCTAGTAATTCACCTCTTCCCACCTCTTAGCATCCTGAAAAATCCAACTGCTAGTTGGCTTGGCTGATTCTGGCATATCTTTGGCTATGTGAGAGCCTGTTTCCTCTTTTCCTTGTGGAGATCATGCCCAGCTCGGGGGGTGGCAGTGGTGCTGAGAGATTAAGGAGCACACTGGCCTACGGTTGGGTGGAACGTTGCAGAAGCGTAGCTGGTTTCTTGGGATTACTTCATTAAGATAAGTATCCTCTTGTGCTATCTTTCAATTGTTTAATGGATGAATACCTTGAATGTGAAATGAATGAGTAATTGTAATTACTTCTGCTGTGTTTTTAAAAATCCTTATGCATCTTCATATCTCCATTTAGTATGTGATTGCTTGTGAAGTAAGTTTATGGGGCTGGATGCCCGGTTTGGGATCACGACCCTCTCCTTTGTACTTGTATAATGGGAGGGGACGTGACACAACTTCTGGAACTGCTTTAGTCATGGTAGTGTCTTGAAATCTAGTTTCCTTAGGTTCTTCATAAACTTCGATAGGTGCCTTCCTTGATTTGATGAATGCTGAGTTTTCATCAAATGTTACATCCTTGCTGACATCAATCTTCTTGAACCCTGGAAAGTATATTCTGTAAGCCTTCTAGCTTTCACTGTAACCCACAAAGATACCCTTCTTTCTTGAAGGATCTAGTTTGGTCCTCTTTTCCTTTGGGACATGTGTGTATATCGGACAACCGAATATTCTGAGATGGCTGACTTCAGGTTTCTTACCAGAAAAGACCTCTTCTGGTGTTTTGTTGTCCAATATCTTGTGGGGTGTTCTGTTCTACACATATACAGTTGTTCTAGCTACTTCATCCCATAGATGCATAGGTAGATCCTGGTCATGCAGCATTGCCCTTGCTGCTTCCATGATTGTTCTGTTCTTCCTTTCTGCAACTCCATTCTGTTGAGGATTATAAGGAGCAATAAACTCCCTCTTAATCCCTGAATCACTACAAAGCTTCTTGAAGTCACCTGAGGTGAATTCTCCACCATTGTCGGATCTGGGTGTTTCTATCTTCTTGTCAGTTTGATTCTCCATCAAGTTTTTGAATTCCTTGAACTTATCAAACACTTCATCTTTGTTCTTCAAGAAGTATACCCAAGTCTTCCTAGAGAAGTCATCAATAAATGAGACATAGTAAACATACCCACTCAGAGAATTGGATGACATAGGACCACATACATCTGAGTGGATGATTTCCAGGATGTCTTTTGCCTTGCTTTCACTGCTTGGGAAAGCCTTCTTAATGTTCTTACCTTTTGCACATCCTTTGCAAACACCTTCATGTTTGGTCTTGATTTTAGGAAGACCCTCTACAGCCTTGCTTGCAATTGGAAGTGCCCTATAGTGCATATGAGCAAGTATTCTATGCCAAAGTTCACTTAGCTCCATGGATTCATGTACCATGGCATGTTCGGGTTGTCCCTTCAATTTATACAAACCTCCCTCTTGCTCTCCAATCACTACTGCATCATCTATGTTCTTTCCCTTTAGCCACATTAGGACTTGGCCATCCAAAAATGCAACCCTCATACCTTTTGCATCCAATGCAGAGATGGAGAGTAAGTTCTTCTTGAGCCCAGGTACATAAAGAACTTCTTTCATCTTCAAATATTTTCCAGAATCTAGGTTGTAGGAGGCTTCACCACTTTCTTTGATTGGGTATTGATAATCAACCCCAAGTTTCACCTTATGGGGTGATTCATGTTCAGATAGATTCACAAAAGATTCCTTACACCCAGTCATGTGTTTGGAAGCCCCACTGTCAATCAACCAATCATTACAACCATGGGAGATAGTACCTGTGAGAGCAGAAATTAGAACATATTCTTCTTCACTTGATGAGTCATCACTATCAGTTTCTACCCTAGCCTTCTTCTTTGGGGGTTCATCATCTTCGGCAGCATGAGCATGATATCTTGTTTTGTTATTCTTCTTCTTCTTGTTGAAGTTGTTGTTGTTTTCTTTCTTCTTCTTGGGACAATATGAAGCAAAGTGTCCCTTCTCATTGCAATTGAAGCATCTGAGATCTTTCCTATCTTTATGATAATGGTGGTGTGAGAATATCTTGTTATGAGATGATTCCTTCTTGGACTTGCCTTTCCTGGCATGTACTGTGAGAGCTTGATATTCATTTTCCATCTTTTCTTCTCGGGCCACAAGCTTAGCTTCTTCTTGAGAGAATTCTTCCCGCAATCTGTTGAAGGAGATCAACTTCTTCCTTGCACAAATTCCTTGAATAAAGGAATCCCATGACTTGGGTAGGCCATTTAGAGTGGTCATCACCACTTCACCATTCTCCACCATTTCATCCATCGCTTCTAGTTGTTCCTTGATCTGGGAGACCCTTGAAAAATAAGATTGAATGGTTTCTCCAGTCTGAAACTTTACTCCTTTCAATTGGTTCCGTAGGGTCATCTTTCGATTTATGTTCTTCCCTTCAAATAGCTTGGTCAAAGAGTCAAACATCTCCTTGGGTGTCTTTAGAGAAGACACATGGGGTATGAGATGGTCTTTGATAGAATTAGCAATGATTCTCTTTGCCTTGACCAAGTTTTTCTTATGCAATACCTTAGCCTCTTCATCCTCTGGGATAGGGATATCTTCTTTTACATATGAGTCCAATTCATTCTCTTCTAGGATTAACCCAATCCTATACTTCCAAGCTCAGAAGTTATCAGCTCCTTCAAGCTTATCCTCAAGCTTGGTGTGGTGAGACATCTTAAAGAGTACTTCAAATGAAAATAGAAAAGATTTAGGTCTTACCTCTTGAAATGCTGAAAACTGGATCTGGTCTCGGATTAGGGTTTGTTGAAAAAACCCTAAAAATTCAAAATGTGAATTTCAATTTTCTGAAAGGATAGAAAGATGCACCTTGATGAGCTGATCAACCTGGTGTATTCAGAATTTGAGATCAACAAAGCTTTACCCTTCAGATTTGCCTTTTTGTCCTCCCGGTTCACTAGGGAGAGCCCTGAATTAGGGTTTGCGTTTCCCGGAGATATACCCAGCCAAAAATCTTGATCCAAAGCTCTAAACTTTGATTTTTGCAAGGAGCTTCCAGTTATGTCTTCAGATTTCAGAAATTCCTATTTTTGTGGAAACCCTAATTTTTAGGGCCAAATCTGAAAATGCTTAGAATTGAATTCTGATTGGACAGATAGATTCTCCTTAATGAGTAGAGTCAATCTACTATACTGCTTTTCCAAAATCTGTGGAGAGAAACCAAATAAACAAGAAACTCAAGTTTCCGTCATTGCAAAATGTCTTCTTCTCAGGTTAGCTCTGATACCAGGTTAAATTTTGAGCATTAATTCACAATACTCTAGGATCTTCACTGAGAGAATAACATATATAGTATATCAATGCATAACAATCACAATAAGCATGACAAGCATCACAAAAATCAAAAGCATGAGAGACAAGAGACACAGAGTTTTCGTGGGAAAATCCCTAAGGTGAAAAACCCCACAACTTCCTCAGGGATAGAGAGAGCAATGGCTCAACCAAAGTACAACCAAAATACACTGAGATAGTCTCCTAGTAGCAGATGATCCTCCTCCTCACTAGTGCACCAATTTTTGAGTGAGAGAGATATGACTTTCCGAATGATCCAAATAGAGATCTCTTGATCTCTATTTATACTTAACCTTTTTGCCCAGTGACCTTATGGGGCCGACTTGTCTATCTAGATACATCCACAATATAATATATATTTTAGGGCCGACCCCACACATGGTGGTCTAATAACCCATCGAAAAGTACACACACTTGCGACACTTTTCAATCCACATGACGACACTTCCTTATAGAGGAATAACACATCTCTTATAAGGGTACAATAAATATATATAAAATACACAGATGAAATACATTCCGAAGTTACATATACATCAACAGTTTTTACATCTAACTGTTCAAGATGCAAATCTTCTACCGCCACTAGACTTAAAATAGTCCTAATTGAAGTCATCTTAACAATAGGAGAAAATATTTCATCAAAATCTATACCTTTCTTCTGTGCAAACCCCTTTACAACAAGTCTGGCCTTGTACCGCTTCTTACCTCCTCCTTCTTCCTTCAAGCTGTAAACCCATTTATCTGCAATGCTCTTTTACCAACAGGAAACTGAACCAAATCCCAAGTCTGGTTTCCTACCAATGAGTCCATCTCCTCAGTCATGCCTTGTTCCCACTTCTTTCTAGTTTCCACCTGCATTGCATCTTCATAACATTCCAGTTCACTAGAATCAGTCATCAATAAATAATACATTGAAGGAGAGTATCGTTCAGGGAGTCTACTTAACTTGGTATATCTTCGTACACTTGCAGGAGTTTCAGGTACTTGCGGCTGTTCTTGATTTTCTGGCACCTTTGGAACTTCGTCTTCTTTAATTTAATCAAGTACTATGTACTCTATGTTTTCCTTTTCTTGTTTCTTTCCCTGCAACTGATCTTTATACATGACCTTTTCATTGAATATCACATCTCTACTCCTAACGATTTTGTTATTTTAATAATCCCTGTCACGTCCCCTCCCATTTATCCAATTCAGGGAAGGGAACACGATACCGATCTGTGGGGCGTTTACATAAACTCAACCCGATTCATTAGATTCATACGAATTAAAACCAATGTGTGCAGATGCAATTCAATAAACATGCACAGTGGAAATAAACAAATCGTCCACACACATTTCATATACATACAACATATCAATACAATCATCAAATTATAACATTTCAGAAGTAAAACATATAGATAGATAAACACTTATCTTTATGGTGAAATGGTCCCAAGCAACTAGCTATGTCACTGCAACGTTCTACCCTGTTACACCCAAAATCTACTCATCATCATATTTAGTGTATACACCCCTAAAGATATCTGGACCAAGTAATCATCCTGGGAGGGTTTGTACCTAATTGTGTTAGGTTTTGAAGGGTCGTTGCAGGTTGCACACTAGCAACATGTGACGTCGCATCTTGCTCCACTACAGGGTGCGACGAGGTCAGTTAATGGGAAAAAATAGCTTATTCGAGATCCTTCTCAAAACTTGCTCATTTAGGGGCTTATCCTTGACCTCTAGGGGAGCTGGTACTTGACCCCTGACTCTTTGGGAGGATCCCCTATCTCTCTCCTACCATCTCTCAACCTATCCTATCCATACCCTATCCACTTAGTCCTATATAAGTGAGGTTCACTCCCATCCCAAGAGGGGGAAGACTATGGTATCTACATGCTGGTGAAATCTCTCTTAGAACATCTCCACTCACTTATTGGAGAACTCATACTTCCTTGGAAGGATATGGCAATCAACTTTGTTGGAGAAGGGCTACAGCATTAAGCCTTGGTTGTGGTTCTATATCTCTATCATGTACTCCACTATTTGCAGTAATACAAATGCTTTACACCATGTTGTTCATGTGTGCAATGATATTGAGTAGTTTACCTGCTTAACTGTTTATTTAGATCGCTTATTGTATAGATGTCTTTTACTGGTTTCTCTTGTTTCTTGTCTTGACAGGTCTTGCAGCTTGGATCTAATGACCGTGGGATGTGGATCAACATTCAGGAGAAAGGATCGTGTAATAAAAAGGTAAGACACCTAGTACTTGATCCTTAAGTAGATCTAGGAAATGCATTGGTAGTATGTTCTATTTGTTCTAGACTCACTTTGAGCTAGGGAGATCCGGCTCACGTCCGCTTAAGTGGATTGTTCGATAACAAATCTGGTGACCATACTAGGGAGTATATAGAGTTTGGTCAGTAGTTGTTAATCTGAGAGTCATTTTCAGTTGATTTCTTGACACAAGCCTTTTATTTTTTGCCATTTGCTTCTTAGGATTGATTTCACTATCAGATCTTTGTATTAAATGTTGAATATTGTAACTTCAAAGAATATTATATTTGTATATTATTTATTCCGGAGATGTTCCATACCTCCGATGTGATTATACTATGAATCCGGAGATGTTTATTCCTCCGAGAAGTTGTGGTAACTAGGGTTATTAGACCCACCATGTGGGGGTCGGCCCAGTCAGTTATAATAGGGTATTTAACCTAATGGTTAAATACGAGCCTACATGTACCTGTGTAAAATATATGTCAAAGTAGTGTATAAATAGAGGAGGTGTGTTCCTCATTATACACATTCACTCACTTGTGGAAGAGTGTGCACTTGTCTGGGAGATCTGCTAAGGAGACAAAGAAGGAAGGAGCACATCTTGTATTTTGGTTGATCATCTTATTGAGGAAAGCTTTGCTGGGTTTTCTACCCCATGAGGGTTTCCCAGGGTATATTGTGTGTCTATCTTGTGATTGTGTTTCTTTCAGTGATCTTGCTTGTCTATTTGGTTTAAACTTAACATGGTATCAGAGCTAGACTGAATAGGACATCTTTCACAAGGTAAGAATACCTCTCTCTCTCTCTTTGGTGAAGTTAGGGTTTCAGCCCAAAGTTGGTATTATTGATTTTTGGTTGCATGGCTGGATAGCCCTTCTCAAGAGCATTCTTTTGAGCTATAGATCGAACTTTTTGGTTGGGTAGAACTCTGGGAAAGTCAAACCCTAATTCTACCAAAAGTGCGATAAAATTCTGTTCCAGATTCCGGAAAAGTGAAAAGTAACTTCCCAGGTAAGTCTACTCTGTCTCTTGGACTCCCCCAAGAGAAGATGGCTCCAAACACTAAGCTTGAAGACAAGCTAGAAGGCATAGAGAATTTCCGGGCATGGAAATACAGAATTGGTCTCATTCTTGAGGAGAATGATCTT
Organism: Larix kaempferi; assembly: GCA_027924585.1. Lineage (NCBI taxonomy): Eukaryota > Viridiplantae > Streptophyta > Pinopsida > Pinales > Pinaceae > Larix > Larix kaempferi. The sequence continues at coordinate 3,771,925 of BSBM01000230.1, forward strand.
GCTCATTATATCAAGGAGGAAGTTGCAGAACCAGAAGAAGATGAAGCCAAAGAAAAACACAGGAAGGATTTGATTAGGGAAAAGAGAATCATAGCTGATTCTATTAAAGACCACTTGATTCCCCAAATGGCTTCCAAGAAGACTCCAAAGGAAATGTATGATGCCCTAGGAAGAATGTATGAAGGAAAGAACATCAATAGGAAAATGAATCTAAGGACTCAGTTGAAGAGTACCAAGATGCACAAAGGAGAATCCATTCAAGACTACTTCTCAAGAGTCTCTCTAATCAAAGAGCAACTAGATGCCATTGGTGATACTCTTGATGAAGATGAACTTGTGATGACAGCTCTAAATGGTCTCACTAGACCTTGGGAGTCATTCATTCAAACTATGTGTGCCAGAAAAGAAAGTATGAAGTTTGATGTAGTTTGGGAGGATTGTGTACAAGAGGAGGCTAGGGTTGCAAATCGAGAAGCCTTGCTCAAAGAAGATGACCAAGCCTTGGCCACCCACACCAAAAGAAGAAGGAGTCAATCCTACTCCAAAAAGGGTAGTCACAAGGAGTCTCATCCTCCACACAAATTTCATAAGAAAAGAGGATCTACTCAAAGAAGAGATTACTCTTCTTTCCAGTGCTTTTCTTGTCACAAAATAGGACACATTGCTAGAGATTGCCCTCTACAAAAGAAAAAGGGCACTCACTACAAAAGGCACCAAGCACATCTTGCAGAAGATGATAGTGAAGAAGAAGAAGTAGAGAAAGAAAGGTCTCACAATAAAAGACCTAGAAATGAAGAGGAAGAAGAAGAAAGGACCTTCTTCAAAAGAAGGTCAAGGAGAAATGCAGAAGAAGATGCAGAAGAATATGTTCTCTTCTCCGCACTCTCTGGATCTATAACCCCTGGAGAAGGTACATGGCTTATTGACAGTGGTGCTTCAAAGCACATGACAGGACAGAAAAGGACTCTCTCAAATCTTGAAGAAAAGACTTCTCCCCAAAAGGTATCTCTAGGAGATGACTATCAATATCCCATTAAGGGAATTGGTGAAGCAAATTACAAACTCGATTCTGGAACTCCCATGAAGATGAAGGAAGTTTTATATGTTCCAGGATTGAAGAAGAATTTGCTTTCAATCTCAGCTTTAGACAAGAAAGGCTATAGAGTGGCATTCATTGATGGACAAGTGTTAATGTGGTCCAAAGGCAAATCTATTAAGGATGCAATTGTTATTGGTGAAGAGGAAGGAGGTTTATATAAACTCAAGGGTCATCCGGAAGCTGCTCTTATTCATGAAACCTCTAGCCCCAGTGAGCTATGGCATAGAAGACTAGCTCACATTAACTACAAAGCCTTACCCTATGTAAGCAAGGTGGTTATAGGACTACCAGATTTGAAGGTTGATCATGATGGCTCATGTAAAGGATGTAAGAAAGGGAAGAATGTCAAGAACCCCTTTCCAAAGAGTGAAACAAAGACTAAGGGTATCTTGGAGTTAATACACTCAGATGTATGTGGTCCAATGCCCACCACCTCTCTAAGTGGATTTGAATACTATCTTTCATTCATTGATGATCATTCAAGGAAAACTTGGATATACTTTCTAAAGGGTAAGAATGAAGTTTTTGGAAAGTTCAAAGAGTTCAAGGCTCTAATAGAAAATCTCTCAGAAAAGAAAATCAAGATTCTCAGAACAGACAATGGTGGAGAATATACTTCAAAAGAGTTTGAAGAATTCTGTAAAGAAGCTGGAATCAAGAGAGAACTAACCACTCCCTACAATCCCCAACAAAATGGGGTTGCAGAAAGGAAAAATAGAACCATCATGGAAGCTGTGAAGACTATGATACATGACCAGGATCTTCCCATGTATCTATGGGCTGAAGCAGCCAGGACAACAGTATATGTTCAAAACAGATTATCTCATAGTGCTCTTGATTTCAAAACTCCAGAAGAAGTGTTTACTGGAAAGAAGCCCGAGGTAAGCCATCTTAAAATATTTGGGTGTCCTGTGTACATCCACATTCCAAAAGAAAAGAGAACCAAGTTGGATCCTTCTGGTAAGAAAGAAATATTTGTTGGTTATTGTGAATCATCCAAAGCCTTTAGGATTTACATACCAGGCTTTCATCATATAGAAATCAGTAGAGATATAACTTTTGATGAAGAAGCAGCTCTCAAGAAATCAAGAAAATGCCAACTTGAAGAAATCTATGAAGAAGATACTTCTTCTAGAAACTCAGAGGCTGTTCACATCCCTGAAGATAATCCACCAGAGGATCATGACATGTTGGAGCCACAAGAACCCCCTATCTCAGATTTATCAAAGAAAAGAAGGCCAGCATGGGCTAGAGATATTATCCAAGGGGCTGAAAAATATGGTGCTCCTGAAGGCTCCATTAGAGAAAGAAAGAAACCAAAGCTAGTGTCCAACTATATGGCCTTGATGTGTGATCTTGTGGATCAACTACCTACTAGCTATGAAGAAGCAGCTCAAAAGAAAGAATGGGTGGAAGCAATGACAGAAGAATATCAGTCGATAATGAAAAATGATGTTTGAGATATAGTCCCCAAACCAAGAGATAAAAGTGTGGTTTCTTCCAAATGGATTTTCAAGATAAAACATGCTGCAGATGGTAGCATTGAAAAATACAAGGCAAGGTTTGTAGCCAGAGGATTCTCTCAAAAGGAAGGAATTGACTATGAAGAAACATTTGCACCTGTTGCTAAGTATACTTCAATTAGAACTATCATGGCACTTGCATCCATGATGAAATGGAAATTACATCAAATGGATGTTAAGATAGCTTTTCTGAATGGTGTAATTGAAGAAGAAGTATACATAGAACAACCTCAAGGTTTTGAGGTCAAAGATGGAAGGACCCATGTATGCAAACTGAAAAAGGCATTATATGGATTGAAGCAAGCTCCCAGGGCTTGGTACGGAAGGATTGACAGTTTCTTAACAAGCATGGGCTTTACCAAAAGTAAAGCTGACCCCAATCTTTATCTTAAAGTGATGGATGATGAACCTGTTATATTGCTGTTATATGTAGATGATCTTTTTCTAACCGGAAATGAGAATCAAATCATTGAAAGCAAGAAGAAGCTTTCTTCAGAATTTGAAATGAAAGATCTCGGATTAATGCACTACTTCTTAGGCCTAGAAGTGTGGCAAGAGCCAAACGGAATCTTTCTAAATCAAGGTAAGTATACTGTGGAGATTCTCAAAATATTTGATATGTTGGAGTGTAAAGCCATGGCCACTCCCATGGACTCCAACCTGAAACTATTAGTTAATGATTCATCAGAACTAGTGGACATAACCCTATATAGACAAATCATTGGATCATTGATGTATTTGACAAATACTAGGCCGAATATACGCTTTGCTGTAAATACCCTAAGTCAGTATCTAGTAGAACCTAGAAAGGTTCACCTTATAGCTGCAAAGCATATAATGAGGTACCTAAAAGGTACAGTGGACTTTGGCCTATACTATCTTGGAGGTAATGAACTCAAGTTATGTGGTTACTCAGATTCTGATTGGGCAGGTAGTGTCCCAGACAGAAAAAGTACTTCAGGCGGATGTTATGGCCTTGGATCTGCCATGATCTCCTGGTTCAGCAAGAAACAATCTAGTGTGGCCCTCAGTACTGCTGAAGCAGAATATATAGCTGCTTGCTCTGCCAGCTGTGAAGCAGTGTGGCTTCGAAAACTCTTATCTGGAATTTTTGACTTAGAAATGGATCCCACTGTGATTATGTGTGATAATCAAAGCTGCATTAAGATGACTGAAAATCCTGTGTTTCATGATAAGTCAAAACACATTGAGATCCGTTACTTCTATATACGAGACATGGTGCAGAGAGGAGCCATCAAGCTCGAGTACATAAGCACTGAGGATCAGATTGCTGATATCCTGACTAAACCCTTGTCTCGAGTAAAGTTTGAACACTTCCGAGACATGCTTGGCATAGTCCAGAAGGACCCTCCTCGAAAGGGGGAGTAGTATAGTATTTGATAACAATTTTGTTTTGTTGCACTTAGCTACTTACAATTATTTAGATTTAGAACTCTTTTATATCTTTTATTTCTATGGATAAATATTTTTGATATTAGATGTATTAGTAAGAATACATGCTAGATGTATACATGTTTTGGTGTGATGTATACATGTTTTGATGTTAGATGTATTAGTAAGAATACATGCTAGTTGTGATGTATACATGTTCTGATGATTAGATGTATTAGTAAGAATACATGCTACATGTGATACATGCTCTTGGATATTTGTACCTGTATAGATGAGAATACAGAAGGGGATTGGATCATCCCTGGACTTTCAGTCCTAAAGAGAGCCATAAACGTGAGGTCTCCGAGAATGAAGTCCTTAGTGGACAGTTGAGGGGATTGGATCATCCCTAGACTTTCAGTCCTAAAGAGAGCCGTAGACGTGAGGTCTCCGAGAATGAAGTCCTTAGTGGACAGTTGAGGGATTGGATCATCCCTGGACTTTCAGTCCTAAAGAGATCCGTAGACGTGAGGTCTCCGAGAATGAAGTCCTTGGTGGACAGTTGAGGGGATTGGATCATCCCTGGACTTTCAGTCCTAAAGAGAGCCGTAGACGTGAGGTCTCCAAGAATGAAGTCCTTAGTGGACAGTTGAGGGGATTGGATCATCCCTGGACTTTCAGTCCTAAAGAGAGCCGTAGACGTGAGGTCTCCGAGAATGAAGTCCTTAGTGGACAGTTGAGGGGATTGGATCATCCCTGGACTTTCAGTCCTAAAGAGAGCCGTAGACGTGAGGTCTCCGAGAATGAAGTCCTTGGTGGACAGTTGAGGGGATTGGATCATCCCTGGACTTTCAGTCCTAAAGAGAGCCGTAGACGTGAGGTCTCCGAGAATGAAGTCCTTGGTGGACAGTTGAGGGGATTGGATCATCCCTGGACTTTCAGTCCTAAAGAGAGCCGTAGACGTGTGGTCTCCGAAAAGTGGGGATTGTATCATCCCCAGACTTAGGTCCCTGAATTGATCCGTAGACGTGTGGTCTCCGAGAAGTGGGGATTGTATCATCCCCAGACTTAGGTCCCTGAATTGATCCGTAGACGTGTGGTCTCCGAGAAGTGGGGATTGTATCATCCCCGGACTTAGGTCCCTGAATTGATCCGTAGACGTGTGGTCTCCGAGAAGTGGGGATTGTATCATCCCCGGACTTAGGTACCTGAATTGATCCGTAGACGTATGGTCTCCGAGAAGTGGGGATTGTATCATCCCCGGACTTAGGTCCCTGAATTGATCCGTAGACGTGTGGTCTCCGAGAAGTGGGGATTGTATCATCCCCGGACTTAGGTCCCTGAATTGATCCGTAGACGTATGGTCTCCGAGAAGTGGGGATTGTATCATCCCCGGACTTAGGTCTCTGAATTGATCCGTAGCCGTGTGGTCTCCGAGAAGTGGGGATTGTATCATCCCCGGACTTCGGTCCCTGAATTGATCCGTAGACGAATGGTCTCCGAAAAAGTGATTTTATTGATGATGTGGTTACTTGTATCGGTAGGATACTTGTATTGATGATGTGGTTACTTGTATCAGTAGGATACTTGTATTGATGATGTGGTTAATTGTATCGGTAGGATACTTGTATTGATGATGTGGTTACTTGTATCGATAGGATACTTGTATTGATGATGTGGTTACTTGTATCGGTAGGATACTTGTATTGATGATGTGGTTACTTGTATCGGTAGGATACTTGATGGATACTTGTATTGATGATGTGGTTACTTGTATCGGTAGGATACTTGTATTGATGATGTGGTTACTTGTATCGGTAGGATACTTGTATTGATGATATGGTTACTTGTATCGGTAGGATACTTGTATTGATGATGTGATTACTTATATCGGTATGGATACTTGTATTGATGATGTGGCTACTTGTATCGGTAGGATACTCGTATTGTTGATATGGTTACTTGTATTGGCATGAATACTTGTACTGCTGATAGTGTGATGACGATGCTGCTGATCGTGTGATGACGATGCTGCTGATCGTGTGATGACGATGTTACTGATCGTGTGATGACGATGCTGCTGATCGTGTGATGACGATGCTGCTGATCGTGTGATGACAATGCTGCTGATCATGTGAATACGATGCTGAAGATCGTGATGTTGATGATGATGTTGACATTGATGTACCAGTAACTGTTTGAGTTACTGATGAAGACAAATTGAAGAAAGCTTCCGATGATTTATAGATGTATCATGTATAGTGACTCCTTGCTCCTGCAGATGCTGTTATAATATCCTTCTCGTTAAGGGGGAGTGTTGAATATTGTAACTTCAAAGAATATTATATTTGTATATTATTTATTCCGGAGATGTTCCATACCTCCGATGTGATTATACTATGAATCCGGAGATGTTTATTCCTCCGAGAAGTTGTGGTAACTAGGGTTATTAGACCCACCATGTGGGGGTCGGCCCAGTCAGTTATAATAGGGTATTTAACCTAATGGTTAAATACGAGCCTACATGTACCTGTGTAAAATATATGTCAAAGTAGTGTATAAATAGAGGAGGTGTGTTCCTCATTATACACATTCACTCACTTGTGGAAGAGTGTGCACTTGTCTGGGAGATCTGCTAAGGAGACAAAGAAGGAAGGAGCACATCTTGTATTTTGGTTGATCATCTTATTGAGGAAAGCTTTGCTGGGTTTTCTACCCCATGAGGGTTTCCCAGGGTATATTGTGTGTCTATCTTGTGATTGTGTTTCTTTCAGTGATCTTGCTTGTCTATTTGGTTTAAAATTAACATTAAAGACTTTGATCTTCTTCCTCTGAGTTTATACAACTCATTTTCAAGCCTGTTTATGGTTCATTGTTGAGAGATCTGATTCATTTTTGAATCTAGACCTCGCTTGTCGCACCTAGGCAGTGGAAACAGAGCGACACTGTGTCATTCTGAGTCTCTGTTCTTTACCTGGTGGATACTCATCGCACCCTTTGCATTGGTAAACTGCGACATCGTTTCACTTCCCGTGTGAACAACTTGCGCATTGCACTGTGTACAAGGGCAGAGTGCACCGATCTGTCAAAAGTTGGCATACAAGCATCCATTCCCTCATTTGATAGTTTGAACCTTTGTCTGATGTATGAACTCCCTCTGTGCTGCAAGATCTATCCAGAGACCCCATTTATGATTTGTGTGTTGAGAGTTTGGTTTCATTTGGATTGACTTTGGGTTCTGTCTTGGACAAGTTTAAGGCTGGTAGTGGTGGATACTCTAGTCTCCTCCACCTTCATCTGTTCACTCTTGCATTCCATTCCTTCCATCCCTAATCTGATCATTGCATTGGATCAACCTCTAGACCTCATTTACATTTGTTTCGAGCTTTGCTTGCTTGGTTTGCTTGCTATTGTTTGATTTTGAGTCTTATGCGTTTTCAACTGACTGAGTGCTTGTCTTTTCTTGAGTTTTCTGAGTACTGAGTGCTGCAAGTAGTGTTTTCTTTTCAGTCATTTAGATCTGAAATCAGAGTTGTTGTCAAATTATTGCTTTGATGCATCCATCGAAAGATTAAAAGTGCTTCTTTCCCATTGTTTCTCAAAAAATTATTGAGGAAAGATAGGTGCATTTTTAATTCTTGTTGCTTTTAGACCATTGAAAGTGAAATTGAAAAACTTGCATATTTCATTTCAGAATGTTCTCTTTTCATCACTTAGTTTCATTTTGATTTAAAAAGAAAAAGTTGTTTTTATTTGGTTTAGTAGTGTTGTGTACTTTTGCGTTTCGCTGAAAAGGAAAAGAATACTTTCATTGTCAAATTTGTTTGAATTGGGAATTGTGTTGCATTGAGTTTGTTTTGGCAATACCATTGGAAAAAAGCTTTCTCCTTCCCATATCTATAATTCATTGAAAGAAAAGAACATTTTGTGCATGTAGTAAGGGCTTGCATTATGCTTCTGATTATGTACTCACCTCATGCATTCACCTAACCGTCCAAGATAAAATTAACGGTAGAACTAGGTAAAATTTTTAGCAACTTGTGTGTAAGTTAGAGACGTGTTCTGGCATCGTTAAGTGTGGCAGCTGTCGTTATTTTTCAGCGCTGTATCCCGGGGGTATTGTAGTCTTCCACGTACATCAGTATATCAAGCTCCTTCACGTACCCACCAAGTACCATAATCCATACTTGGCGTATATTGAAGGGTGTATCATGTACTCGACATGTATATCGGAAGGTCTCTTGCCGAACGGTTGTGCATTAGACAACATCGCTATGGATTTGAGCTCCCACGTACTTTGCCTATATCGGGAGACAACATTAGGATTCCTGAAACCAACCGAGTTAACCATTTGGCCATCTTGGAAAAGCAACACACCGAGAATAGCACTCAGGGAGATTAACACGTATGTACTGTCCAGGTAATCGGGTATGCAGGAAAGGGTATGGTCCCAATCCTCCTTGTCGCGTCATATTGTTGGACCTCGCAGTATATCGTGGTTTGCAATGCCTTGATAATCCCATGAGGTTCCAGACTTTTGAAGCCACTCTGTCACATAAGTTTGCTTGTTGCCTTAGTTTGAGTAGGTTTTTTTGGACTGCTTTTCTTTTAGCATACCCTTAGGAGAAACGCTGTTTCAGCCATCCTGGTTGATCATCCCGACACTCTGGTGGATTTTCCCTGGAGAAGGTCCCGTCGGATCTTAAAATTATCACTTGAATATCCCCTTAATCCTGTGGTTATTTCGAGGGTGGTTACTGAAGTGGAAAACACCACTTTGAATGTTGGAGGACTTTTGTTTCCACAAACTCCTCCAGATTCACCTGCCTCTCATCCCCCATAGGATGAAGGAGCACAAACCCCCGCTTCACAAGACCTTTCTCCCATCATCCAGGGAGAACCTGGATCGTTGGAATGGATAAACTAACCCCAGGATGACCCTACAGCAGCTGTTGGTCCTTCAACAGCTTATTGGACATCTTCTACAGACCACCCAGTGGCTCATTTTTCCATCTCATCCTCACCTAGTGGGACTACTCCGGACAACACTTTAGCCTACTTTTGTGACCAATTAGCTCACTTTCGTTCCATGGCTGAAGAGTGTCGGCAGTCAAGTCTCCAAGGACGAGTTCAAGACCCATCGTTACCTCCTTACTGACCTATCCCGGTTCATCTGATATCTTTTGGATCACCTAAACCTTCCCACCACGTGACCATTAATAAGACTGGTTAACCCTTGCAAGAGTCCAGTCCTGCACCTCAAGTGAACCAACCTGTGGAAGGACAATAGTCCAACACACCTGTCACTGCCACAGTTACTTTACCAGTTCCTCCCCCACCTCAAAATTTGAGGGGAGGGTATTCCATTCCCCCGAATTATCTTATTGGTAATGTTATTACTACAGTAGCTAGTCAACAACCTATGTTGGTTCAACCTTTGAATAGTGGTCAACCTGTTGTGGCTGGGGGTCAACCCTCATTTCCTAAACAGAACGTAGGCGGTGGAATCCCCAACGGACCTTCCCAACCCTCTAGACCGTCCACCACGGGATTATCTCATGTTGGGGGACTGTCAAATGTAACTCAACCCTCATGGAGTCAAGCATATCCAGGTTCTGTTAACCTTGTGCCGGGCCAACCTAATCCTGGAAATGCACCATACGGGATACCTTATCCCAGAAATCCATACACTCTATGGGGGAAACAACTTGTGTTGCAACACTGACCCCAATCGACTATCCCTCAAGTACCACCACCCCCGATCGGTCCTCACCCACCTCCTACTGGAGGTGGCAAGCCCACACCTAACACTGGTGGAGGCCCTCCTCATTTTTCCTATAATATCCCTCACCCCTCCGATGGGGGCGGGAATGGTCCACCACCCCTTCCCGGCGGAGGCGACGGGGGACCACCCCATCATGGTGGAGGAGGACATTTCCCTTCGGGTGGTGGAGGTGGTCCACCACCCCCTCTAGGCGGAGGCGGTGGAGGACCTAATTACCATGGTGGTGGCGATGGTGGTGGAGACCCTCATCCTTCTAGCGACAGAGGTGGTGGGGGCCCCCATCCTTCTGGTGGTGGAAGTGGTCCACCACCCCCTCCAGGTGGACGCAGTGGTGGGCAACCTTATTACAGTTATGGACCCCCACCTCTTCCCGGTGGTGGCGGAGGACCTCCACCCCCTCCCGGAGGTGGAGGAAGACCCCCACCTTATTGGAATGGACCACCTTATGGTGGCAGAACTCCTTACTGTCCGAGCAGCACACCCCCCTATGGTCAGTTTCATCTTGGTACACCTTATGGTCAGTTTGGTCCTTACAAGCCTTATCCATATTATCAATATGCACAGCCTAATCCATAGCTGCCCTCCCTGGCTACTTTGGACTTTCCTGACCTATCTTGTTTAACCAACGATCCTATTTACCATGGATCTAATTGGCCACCGATTTCGATGAAACTTCTATTTGATATCCCCAAGTTTGACGGCAAGCCGGGTGAAGACCCTAAAAACCACGTGATGACATACCACTTATGGTGTTCATCTAATTCCTTAATGGATGATTCAATTCGTCTTAGATTGTTTCAAAGGACTCTCACCGGTTCGGCTGCCAAGTGGTACATTGAGTTGCCACCACACTCTTTTCCTGATTTTGGTTCTCTTGCCATGAACTTTTTGACACATTTTCAGTTGCCCATACGGTATGAGACTAGTATCGAGCTTTTAACCTCACTCCATCAGAATACTGCCACTCACATTTCAGATCATATCCATGAGTGGAAAAGGAGACGATGTCTCATTAAAGCTCCCATTCCAGATCAACTCCTAGCAGACTAGTTCAAAAAATCCCTTATCCCTACCATAACAAGAGACGTTGCTATGCGAGTTGCTGTCACCAAAGAACAAGCCATCGTGAGTGCCCATGTGCTAGACCTAGTCTACACTCAATCCGACACTTTGTTTGATATTCTACCTGACATACCCTGTGACGTTAATGACCCTACGAAACCACATAAGGGACTCCAAATTGATGGAATAATTGGTTCCCTTAACACCCAGCCTACTGCTAGCACTGTTGGATCATCCAACCCGACTCTGGCTGGCCACAACACCACCAAGTCCACCGCTCCTGCTGTAACTGAAGAGGTGAATTCTGTCCAATCAGCTTCATCTCAGAAGTCTGGCGGTAAAAATAAGAACAAGGGGAAACCCAAAAATTCTTCCGCCCAGTAGGAACAAAAGAGCACTCCTAACGATACCAAGCAGCTAAAGTATCCTTGTTTACTGTGTGGAGATGACCATTTCTCCAAAGAATGTCCCCATAGAGACAAAGTGCAAAATTTTCTTAAGGGTAAACCAACTCCCGCGGTCCTCAATGATCCGTTTCCTACTCACAACCAATAGATGATTTCTCAAACCCCCCCATCCCAGGGGGAACCATCCAATACCGCGCATGTTCTCATGCTGCGTAACGAGACGATCAATTTGAATACTCGCTCGCGATCTTATGAACTGGTCCCTTCGAAGGAATCCACTAGAAGTAATGCTGGAAAATATTCTGACTCCTTAATTGATGTCACCGTACCATCAACTTCTCTCACCATTGAGAAGCCCTCCTTAGAATCGATATTGCGACTGCCCAAGAGTACGATTCAAAAATCTGTTTTCAATCCCAACGCTCGAGTGGCACAAAATTACAATATCGTAGAGGACTTGGCACAATCTCCTTGTGCCATGTCTACCCTGGAAGTTTTGCAGAATTGTCCTAATCAACGCAAAACTCTACTTGCAGCCATCGGTGCAGTTGACCCAAATTCCTCGAATACCATCATGTTTCGGCTTGACAACTTTAAGTCGAGGCTCTCACACCAGCTCGCATTCCAAGTTTTTGCGAACATTGTTGGGAATATTGTCCATCGTACCCTTCTGGACGAAGGCACCTCCACTTCTGTCATGTCGATTGCCTAGTGGAGAGCCATTGGCTCCCCCGAATTGAATCATTCTCCTACCACGTTGAAAGCATTTGACGGGCATGGATTTCAACCTCATGGGCTCTTACAAGCTCTTGCAGTTGACTTGGGCGGAAAGACCGTAACCATTAACGTGGAAGTGGTCTCAACCCCATTAGATTATAATCTCTTGCTTGGTCACAATTGGTTTTACACCATGCAGGCGGTAGCCTCTTCAATCTTTCGCATAGTACAATTCCCCCACCAAGGACAAATTGTTACTATCGACCAATTAGATTTTTGTACACCAAATGCTACTACTCATCCTGGTGACCATGTTCCTTCCATTGGACAGATGTCAAAACAGTATGAGAGTGTAAGGGTTGGCTTTTTGAAAGATTCATATCTCATGGGCATTTTTCCAGCCGCAGACTCCCCTAATCATATTGCTATGGTGAACATGATCTCCATAGAGACTTTATCTCAATATACCGATGATTGGCTTGTACCGGATGAAGCCACAATACACCTGCTTGGAGATATAATGCCTCTTCACCCGCTGAACGTATTTACAAGGCTATCCAATCAGCACTAGAGGACCATTTTACCATGGCCTCTCCATCCCGTTCTCTACGATGGATGTCATCTCTACCTGATCTCTTACTTCGGACTTTTCATTTAGACGAGTCCATCATGGAAGTTATGAATGTTGACGACAGTCCGTGGGATGCTCTCCACCATACGTCATCTTTTCTCCCTCCTTTGGAGTACATAGAGGACAACATCCATACCCTCTTTTAACCAGATATCTACTCGTTCCCTCATTCCCCCATCCTTATGTGTCTTATGGACACGGAGGGCAACTTGGCCAATATTGAGCCAACCATCCCGGTAGACATCTCGGTGAAACCTGGTATAGTGGAACACATTCGCATAGGCTAGAAGTGTTCCCCTAAAGAAATAGCTACTGGCACGGCCTTATTCAAGCAATTTCGAGACATATTTGCTTGGTCCTATGAGGAGATGCGTGGGATAGACCCCACGATTGTTTCTCATGAAATAAAAACCTATCCCGACATCAAACCTGTATGCCAAAAGTTGCGACCGGCAAACCCCTGGAAGACTGCGGCAATTAAGGCAGAAATTGAAAAGCTCTTAAAGGCTGGTTTTATTTATCCTATCCCATTGACGGATTGGGTCTCAAACGTTGTTGTTGTGAAGAAAAAGCAGGGTACCATTTGTGTCTGTGTTGATTATCGGGACCTTAACCAGGCTTGTCCAAAAGACAACCACCCGAACCCCTTCATCGACCAGATTATCAACAATTGTGATGGAAGCATCATCTTCTCATTTATGGATATCTTTTTTGGTTACAACTAGATTGAGATCAACCCATCCGACCAACATAAGACGGCTTTCATCTTCCCATGGGGAACGTTTGCATACTGCAAACTCCTGTTTGGCCTTAAAAATACTAGCGCCACGTTTCAGCGGACTATGTCGTATGCCTTCCATGATATTAAGGACTTTGTGGAACCTTACCTAGATGATCTCCCTGCTCATTCAAAGCAGCGCGAGTTCCACATTGATCATCTAACGACCATTTTCCTCAGATGTAGATGGTACAATATCCGTCTGAATCCTCATAAGTGTATCTTTTGCGTTGAGTCTGAACGCCTCTTAGGATCTATTGTTTCGAAGGATGGGATCCGCATTGATCCCTTAAAGGTGGAGGCCATCATCAACCTACCACACCCGACTGATGTGATGAAACTTCAAAGTCTCCAAGGGAAGGCGGCTTATTTAAGACGTTTTGTTTTCAATTTCGTGGAGAAGACTCAAGGGTATATGAGACTGCTCAAGAAGGATGTCCCATCCATTTGGGACGAACAATCTCAAAAATCCTTTGACAGTATCAAACATGCCATCACACATGCCCTTGTGCTCCAACCACCTAATTATTATCGAGATTACATCTTATATCTTGCCGCTTCTGCTACCACTATCGCCATGGTTTGGGTATAGGAGGATCAAAACGCCGAGGAACATGTAATATACTATGCAAGTAAGGGTTTGGTCGATGCTGAAACTAGATATTCACATGTCGAAAAACTTGCATTCGCGGCGGTCATCGCCATCCAGAAGTTCTGGCACTACATCTTGCTCCACACCACTACTATCATAGCTGACTCGAACCCCATGTACCATGTACTGACATGCCAGGTGCTTGGGGGCAAGTATTCACACTAGATCATGATACTGCAAGAATTTGATCTTCTTTTCAAGAAAGCGAAGTCTAAGAAGTCTTTGGTGTTTGCCGAGCTCATTTGCGACCTTCCCCATCCTAATGTAGAAGTTGAGCACAATGAATCCTTTCCAGATGAATCATTATTTCTGATCAGTACGACTAACCCTTGGTATGGATATATCTCATTGTATCTTCAAACCCAACACTTCAACCCTCAACTTTCTCGCGACGACCGTCGTAAGATACGTCACCATGTAAAGTATTATTTAATCATCAATGATACTTTGTATCGCCATGGCATTGATTCAATTCTTTGACATTGTCTCACTCATGATGAGGCCGAACGCGTTCTGAATGACTGTCATGCTAGGGCATGTGGCGGTCACCTCTCTGGGATGGCTACAGCCTTGAAGATTTTGCGCGCAGGATATTTTTGGCCTACTATCCTCAAATATTGTATTGAGGCCGTCAAAAAATGTCCTCCTTGCCAACACTTCCATATGAAGAAGCGCACTCACCCTGCCCCGTTACATCCGATTATTGCCGTTGGCCCATTCGCAAAATGGGGCATTGACTTTATGCATTATAAACCTACCTCGTTCGGGGGGCATAGTTACATCATTGTAGTTGTGGATTACTTTACAAAGTGGGCTGAAGCTATGCCTACATACCAGAACGACAACAAAACCACCGCACTCTTCATGTTCAATCATGTAAGAGCGTGGTTCGAAGTTCCTTAGGCAATTGTTACCGATCATGGTTCTCATTTTTAGAACCATATGGTTGATGAATTGGGCGATAGGTTGGGTTTTCGCCATGAAAATTCAACGCCCTACTACCCATAGTCCAATGGACAGGTTGAGGCCATTAACAAGGTCTTGAAAACTATGGTCCAAAGGATGGTAGGGACACATAAGTCCAATTGGCACAACATGCTCTTTTCAGCATTATGGGCCTACTGAACTTCCATCAAAACCACCACAGGCTTCACTCCCTTCCAATTGGTATATGGATTGGAGGCTATCCTACCTATAGAGTGCGAAATTTCGTATCTATAGCTCACTGTCAAACTTCTTCCTAACAATATTGCTGAGGAAGAATGTCTCTTGCACTTAGCAAAATTGGATGAGTCCCGTCGAGATGCCGCTCTTGCTAATGAAGCACATAAGAAACGCATCAAATCCCAATACGACAAGTCAATTGAATCTCGTATCTTTAACGAGGGTGACCTAGTCCTCACTTATGACCAGAAGCACGACAAACTAGGAGTAGGAAAGTTCGAATCCATGTGGCATGGACCTTACATTGTCAAATGTGTTTTGGAGAAGGGAGCTTACAAGCTTGAAGATTACGACAGGATCTCTTTGGGTGAACCCCGCAATGGGCTTTCCCTGAAGAGGTACTATGCCTAAATTCATCATGCTTAGACTTTCTTGTATATACTGTACATGGCGTGTTTTTTGTGTTTTTGTGTGTGCTGTGATGCTTTTGTTTTTGAGTGTCTTTAGATCTTGTTTCCACTTCTTATACCATGTTCTATCTGTGTGTGCAGATGGAAACGTGCTACAGATTCGCGGACAACACCAGCCGGCATACCTGTAACCTTGCTTCAGCAGCTTAGGTACTATATTCCCCAACAGGTGAGCTCATTAGCTCAGGAGGAAGTTGCCTAGGGTTTGCGACCAACAATGCCGCAGAGTATCAGGTAGTAATCAGAACCCTAACTAACGCTATTTCCTTGGGTATGAACCACATTGTCATCCACATGGATTCTCAATTAGTGGTTTCCCATATGAACCGGGTGTACGCCATCCATGATCCCACCGTACTCCGTCTCTTCAGACGAGTATGTCTCCTGGAAAGGTCATTTGAATCCGTTCAATACCTGCACATTCCACGAGAGTTAAACATAGTTGTTGACTCGATGGCCAACTTCATTTTGGATTGGTACATCACACACACATAATATCCATAATATGTAAAAGCATTCACAACATGTAAATAATGTAATGTATAAAAGCAAACATGTAAACAAGATCACATCACTAATCATTTTTGAAAAATACATAATGTATAAATTGTCGATAATGTTTGTACATATATATATATATATATATATATATCACTCAAAAGTAGTGTTGGTACAAAAGTATGAAGTACGATGGCTTTCAGTGAGTCTCTACAAAAATCTGAAGCATCATAGATTTTAGTATTACGAAATTTGAGGCCTCTAAGCTCTCAGTACAAGTATAATAGTTTCATCAGGCCTGACACCTGACCCGTACACCACCCCTAGCACGGACGGCACACTGTCGCTGGGTGAGGAAGCAGTCTATAGTCTGAGCCACCTTGTAGAGTAAGGCGTTGAAGCGCACAGACGCTCCAACCCCAAATCTCTGAATGGGCCTTGGTAAGTCATCAATAGCTGGCTCTGGTACCTCCACAGTCAGCTGGGATAGGTTCCTGTACACCTCCTCCATCTCCTCAATGGTAGAATGAGCACCTGTAGGAACGACTGCCTCCCCGCCTCTATCTCTCCTCGCCAGAAGGGAGAGACCCACCAGTCATATGGGGCCTACATCTGCACACACATATTATATACTTGTCAACTATACATCAAAAAAAGATATAATATACAAAACTAAAAATACAAGGGTAGTTTTGTTCTCACCTATGTCAGCCCATGCTGCACCCTCGGGAAACACCAAGTCGAGATCCTCTCGGAAGTACGTGCCACTGTATGGAAAGTCCTTGACCATGAGTAATTGGCCTTCTAGCCAGCTGAAAAAATCGAGACCAAAGCTAATGATAATCCCACCACCATGATGGGTCATGACCTTAGCCCATATGAGCATATGGGGATATGTGGGCTCCCTGTCATCAAGTAGCAACTGCGGACGTAGAAGAGGAATCTGCTCTAAGAGGAACGATACCACGATCGAACCATAACCAAACTGCTTGATCTCTCCCAGCCGACACTTGGTCAGCTAAGCTCGGAGGTTTGTGAGGAGACCCTCGCACCAGTTGAAAACCATGGGGGGCATACAGTCCTCCGCATAAAGCATATGGGTCCGAGTAGCCGTGTGTGGGGCTCGGCTACCCGCCGCTCTAGTAATGGTAAGCAATATGGTATGCAGTGGGAGGCTCACCACATCCCTGATGAGAATCTTCCCACTGGAAGGCCGAGAAGTAGCGACACAATGCTGTGACACCATGTCCTCAACTGTATGGTCACTGGCCCGTGTTCCAGTAAGATGTACAGCATTCCCTCTTTGGGACAAATCGGTAAGAAAGTAGATATCCTCAATATCTATCGTGAGGATATGCTCACTGACCACAAAGTATTGTTGGGCCACATCCCAGCTCTGGAGCATGTGTGTCAGTAGTGGGATCTGGGATCTCATCCCCTGGATCTCAAAGAACTTCAGTAACCGGCAGTTCCTCAAAGCATCCATGCATTGTGGATCGTTCGCAGCTTGTTCATATTCTAGCTCATGTTCTCTCTCTCGTCACTCCAATACCATATTGGCTAGCTAGTAACCTGCCAAGAAGGACATTTAAACACTGTTAGGTCCTGCTTCAACCCTCACAAGTCCATTTTTTGGATTCTTTTTGATGTTGGGAATTTGCAAGTCCATCGTCGCATTGTATGCTTGAATATAGTGTGATGTCATCGCACCTAGCTCATTAGAGGTTTGCAATGACTCGGTCTCATCAAAGGCCCCGAAAGGGCAACCTGCGATGAGCCGAGGGCGCAAAATCCCCCCATGAACTCATAGAAAAACCCAAAAATTGAACCTAAAATAAAAAATCAATCCACTGGAAAGTTGCTAGATGAAGTTTAGGCCTTCCTGATCCGGGCGGTTGGTGAAATGGCAGATCATAGCTCTTGGAATTGACAAAGGAAGTTTTGGCTCCAAATTGGTACTTCTCCTCCCAAATTGGCAATTGAAACAATGAGATCTATTTTGGTCCCATTTTCTATTTATAAATAGAATGGAATATTCCTTTTCAAATATTTTGATGCTCTTGGGCCATTTATCATAGTTTTTGACCATTTTTGCCATATTTGAGGCTATTTGACACATTCTCTAGTGTGCAGGACTTGTAAGTGGTCTTTTGTGTTGTTTTTCGTATCCCAATGGTCATCGCAGGTATGAACACTCCCTTGAACGTTTTGTCGTTATTTTTGCAATGGTTAGTTTGTAATTATTGCATGATGATGAGTTTACTCTTCGTTTGTTCTCGTACTCACGGAACTATGAGAACAAGTACCAAGTTATGATTTATCACTTTTCTGTGCTCATTAAACTTCCACAGAAAAGGACACCCCCCGGAGTCTATCGTTAAGCTCTTTTCAAGCTCTTGAAAAATGAAAAGATTGCCAAGCGAACTTGTCGCGTTCACGCTTGTTAAAGTATTTGAATGGTCATCTTCCTGGTGATAGTTTACCCCTTTTTCGAACCAGGGGGCAATAATTACGAAAAAGGTATACTCCAGCCAATCATGACTGGAAGAGTCCTATCCCGCATTGTTTTAACCTTTTTCGGGCGATGAGGCTAACTTTACGAAAAAGGATCTTGGAGTCTTCTTTAGTTCTTTTCAGACTCTCTAAACATGAAATGACGACCGAGTTTACCTTCTCTGGACTTGTTAAAATTTTCACATTGAAGGGCCCATCATGGGATGAACCGCTCCTATCCCAGGTTCGGAAAATATTTGGGATTGGAATCATCTATGAGATGAGCTATACCGAGCATCTCGTTACCCTCATCAAGATTGTAAAAAACACATGAGGCACTCATCATTCATGATGGGGAAAAAGGAAAGTATTTGTGTTACATACCTTAGTGGCAATATATAGTTGTTCTTGAACATGGCACTCATCTGCATCCACATACAGTACTTGGGTCATCTGTTTGTTTACGAGTCCCTGCTTACTTTCTGAGTCCTGTTACTCCTCTAAGTCATTCGGAGAAAAATTCCATCATCAGTTGCTTTAAAAGTTTGTGTCATTCTCATTATGTCAATACTGCCGAGTCATGCCATGCCCATGTTCAAGAACACGTCTATCATTTGTCATCTGTAGTCAAGTATACCCATCATCACGTCGGTCTACTCTGAGTCAGTCTTGCATGTTACTGTACCATCCGATCCACTCTACACATCTTTTGTCGTGTTTCGTGTCGATTGATGGGGGATTCGTCATGGCCCTCCTTCGACAGATTCATCCTTGTCGACTTCAACTCATCATCCGAGGATCGAATCTAGAAACCAACCAAGTACCTTGGCCCTGCATGCCTCAATGGCGGGTTACCTTGCTTTCATCATGAGTTTACATCATTGACTCTTGATTGAAAGATTTCATCTTGTGTTCGACTTCAAATCATTTATTCACACTTGATAATATGTACTGTGATACCTTGGGAATCATTGACATCAATGGTGATCTCCCTCGCACTTGTTAATGGTTTACATCAATGGCCGGTAATCAAGTGGTTTCTACCATGTTCGACATCAAGACATTTGTACTCACATGGATAGATTCGTATCATTGCAGGGTCAGCTTGAAGACCCTGGGGAGTCATGTTTTACCCAGGTTGCGATGGAGTTTGTATTGAGTCATATTACATGGATCCACTTTTGTATTGGTCATGGCTGTGTTATCATCTCATCATGGATCTACGCTTGTGTCTAGTAGCCATGATTGTGTTCAGTTGGTCATTGCTACCATGGATCTGTAATGTATTGGTCGGCACCCATGTTGTACTTCATTTAAGATTGTCAATTCATAGTAAGTTGTACTATAGTAGTGTCCTTCGTTCGACGAGCCTATTGCCATTACTTCTATCAAATCACTTCACCTGTCTATCTTCAACAACTTCATGCTTTGGGGGGAATTCTATTACACCCAAAATCTACTCATCATCATATTTAGTGTATACACCCTAAAGATATATGGACCAAGTAATCATCCTGGGAGGATTTGTACCTAATTATTCTAGGTTTTGAAGGGTCGTTGCAGGTTTCACACTAGCAACATGCGATGTCGCATCTTGCTCCACTGTAGGGTGCGACGAGGTCAGTTAATGGGAAAAAATAGCTTATTCGAGATCCTTCTCGAAACTTGCTCATTTAGGGGCTTATCCTTGACCTCTAGGGGAGCTGGTACTCGACCCCTGAATCTTTGGGAGGATCCCCTATCTCTCTCCTACCATCTCTCAACCTATCCTATCCATATGATATCCACTTAGTCCTATATAAGTGAGGTTTACTCCCATCCCAAGAGGGGGAAGACTATGGTATCTACATGCTGGTGAAATCTCTCTTAGAACATCTCCACTCACCTATTGGAGAACTCATACTTCCTTGGAAGGATATGGCAATCGGCTTTGTCGGAGAAGGGATATAGCGTTAAGCCTTGGTTGTGGTTCTATATCTCTATCATGTACTCCTCTATTTGCAGTAATACAAATGCTTTCCACCAATGTTGTTCATGTGTGCAATGATATTTAGTACTTTACCTACTTAACTGTTTACTTAGATCGCTTATTGTATAGATGTCTTTTACTGGTTTCTCTTGTTTCTTGTCTTGACAGGTCTTGCAGCTTGGATCTGACGACCGTGGGATGTGGATCAACATTCAGGAGAAAGGATCATGAAATAAAAAGGTAAGACACCTAGTACTTGATCCTTAAGTAGATTTAGGAAATGCATTGGTAGTCTGTTCTATTTGTTCTAGACTCACTTTGAGCTAGGGAGACCCGGCTTGTGTCCGCTCAAGTGGATTGTTTGATAACAAACCCAACCATAGGCTAGTTGCATTCATCAATTCTCTCAACACAACTGCCACCCCCGAGCTGGGCATGATTCTTACAAGGAAAAGGGGACATTCAACTCATACACAGCCAATTAATTGTTTCATCTGAGCCAAGCCAATCCATAGATGGGTTTATCAGGTTACATTTGATCCCTGGATGCTTGCTCAAGCTCAAGCCAAAGCAATGGATTTACCAATAGGATGGCCATGGGTTTTCCCCAATTCGTTTCCAACCAAAAACGAGTTGTGGGATGGGGAAAAACATTCACAGGGAGGAAAACGGTTTCTCCCCAACTATCTAAGCACTTAACAGCCAAAACGGTCTCTATAGAACCCCAATTCGATTCCCCCTTCTTCCCCACTGGTATACTACACAAAAACACCCTTCTCCCAGCTGAGAATGAAGGAAAACACAGGAAAACATGGCTGCAAAACACCCAGGTAGATCCAAACTCGCGAGGGAGAGAAACTAGTTGATGGGTAATGACTTGGGGAGCAATTCATGGCTCTTTTCTTTCCCAAAGAGTAAAACACGTTTTTCCATGCAGGGTGGTTTTCCCATACTCGAATTTGGACAGCCATACCTCCCATTCTCCAAGGCATTAACTACCTCAACCAACTGTTGGGAGAAATGAATGATTGGGTACAAAAGTCAACATGGGTAGTTGAGGGTTCATGGGTTCTCTTATTGACATTTGGATTGACTTGATTGGCTCAAGGGTTTGAATGTTTTCCCTCCCAATTCCTTGTAAAATCATGCTCCCATATCTTGTTGCATTGCATAGCTAGTTGTGGGTACATTATTAAAATGCATATTGACATGATGTTTGAATTCCAATGTGCATGGCTAGCACGCAAACCATATGCATCAATAAATCGATTGCGGGGCCTTGGCCTTGAGCTCCTCACCATGATTTTATAACAATATTCCATCATTTACAATTTTAATGCAATAGGGTCAAGATGGGGACGTGACATACCCTCCCCCTTGGAATAGCATCGTCCTCGGTGTTCCAATACTTAGGAATAAATACCCACTTTACATATGTCCAAAATTCACAAAATGTGGTAGGTCTGTCCTATGTTTCATCTTTTGCTTTGAACCTTCAGGAAAAAGCACTTTGGATTCCACAAGTTGCTCCTGCTGGCTTTGATCTTCCAACTCTGCAGGTGGGCATTGCTCCACAGCAATCCCTTCCCTTTATTACCCTTCCAGTTGATCTATAATTCTGGAATTTCATGGCTACCATCTTTCTTGCCATCCTGGCAACTTGTTGAGGAATATTTCCAGCCAAAACAAATAGCTTTTGGTCTGCTTCCATGATCATGGTGCACAACTGGCTCTCGCTTGCTCACTAGCAACACTTGGCTAGTAACAATTGCAACCAATGGATTTCAATTTCTCACCTGTGAGACTCATCATGGCAATTCCTGTTAGGACAAGCATAACACAATATTAAAATTAGTCAATTATCTTCCCAATTGACATGGAAAGTATGTTATTTACTCATGAGACTTCCACACTTTTCATGCTTTCCCAATGTACACATGAACTCATTCATGTTCATCTTTTCACAGGAAATTAACTATTTCAGCATTCACAATTTATTGCAAGCAATATACACAATCAAATTCCAATCACAACATGCATTCAACAATCCCTTGTTTCTAAAATGCATCAATCAAAAAGGAAAGAGAAGAGTAAGAGTTCCCCCCTCTTAGTCTTGTTCCAATCTAGAGCTACACCGCCACAGTGGTTTCATGCTCCTTAGCCTCTTTCACTCAATGTGAATTCTTGACTTGCCCTTCTTGGCTATGACACTTAGTGTCTAAGGTCTGTCTAAGGATTTTCAACTAGGGAATCCTTCCCCATTGTTGCCTATAGAACCTTTGGCTGCTAATACCCACACATGTCCACTAGCACCATCTTTCATTACTGCTCACACTGAGCTCTTTCAGACGATCACATTTCCACATGCATCCCTATGATGCCTTCATAGCCCTTGCTTCCAACAATACCTACACTCAAACATTGAATCAATTCACATGTTCAGTTTATTCTCATAGTGTTTATTCCTAAACAAGAGTTTAAGAAATCATAAACAATTCATATACACATGTATATTCATAAGCAAGAAGCTGCAAGATAACCAAATACTTATTTGTATTGGATGTCTTCACTTTATTTCATAGGCTCCTTCTTTGCTTTACAAGCATTGGATTTCCCATGGATACAATAACAAATGTTGGGCTAGCACGAAGGCTACTCCACAACTATTCGAATGTCAATGCCAGGACAGTACTCTGATTGGGTTTTATCAATTAATTAAGGATTGTTTGGCCAGCATGCTGGCTGCTCCACAACATCAAGTGGTTAATGCTCCCACCAACTATTCTCTGAATTTATCAAGCATCAGATACTCTCTGTATTTACCAAGAATTTTATAGTACCCGACCAGTTACTCTCTGGTTTAGCAATAATTTTATAGCACTCGACTAGTTACTCTCTGGTTTACCAAGAATTTTATAGCTCCAACCACTTACTCTCTGGATTACCAAGAATTTATAGTCCCAACTAGTTACTCTCTGGATTACCAAGAATTTATAGTTCCAACTAGTTACTCTCTGGATTACCAATAATTTATAGTGCCAAACTAGTTATTCCCTGGTTTTGCGAAGCATTTACAGTTCTTTGAGGGACCTTACTTCCTGCAATGGCCAACGTTTCCAACAAATAAACTACAGTGTATTAGCTTGTTTGTCATAAGACTTATACCTGAAATATTTATTATTCCAAGCAAGAAATAAATGAAATTGAATACTTATCTGTATTGTGCATTTCCTTGCTACTCCACAGGTTTCCTTCTCTGCTTTACAAGCCTTGGATCACCTATGGGGTGGATGCTTGGCCATCACACATACTGCTCCACAACATCCTCTCAATAGGCAATGCCAAGCTAGTATGTCGATTGGGTTTATCAGGCATCCCTAAAATTAGCATGCTAAGCCAGTACGCCAACTGGGTTTATCATGCATTTCAAAAATCAGTATGCTAAGCCAGTACGCTGATTGGGTTTATCAAGCATTTCAAAAATCAGTATTCTAAACCAGTATGCCGACTGGGTTTATCAAGCATACAACGACCGTTTCCAAACCAGTTCTCCGACTGGGTTTGTCAGGAAATAACACCCTTCACCAATACCTCCACAACATACAAATAGCCAATGCCAAGCCAGTACACCGACTGGGTTTGTCAGGAATCCAAAAACCATTCACCACAACTTCCAAATAACCAATGCCAAGCCAGTACACCGATTGGGTTTATCAGGAATACAACAACCATTGCCAAGCCAACACACCGATTGGGTTTATCAGGAAATAAGAACAACATAATATGATTACGTGGCTCCTTTTCCTATGCAAAGCAGTGGGTCCCTCCAGGAACTCCATAGGTGACTCACTTGACTGCGGGCTAGCATGGCCCCACAATACGCACTCACACTACACAAGGGTGATACCCCTTTTCTGCTACATAGCTCCTCAGGCCTATCCATCTCTTCTAGTGTCCTTATGTGTGAGCGTGGAAAGGTTACCACTGCCCATACAGTCTTCTTGAGCACCCTTTATTCACTTTGCCTCTTAACGTGCAACACCAAATTGCATCTGTGTAAGCTGATAGCACAAGAAGGATAAGCAGGCTCATTAGTATTGCTGCTATAAAATCGTAATCATATTTCATAACATTCACTATCAAGTATTGAAACACTAGGAATGCGTCCATTCCCTTAGGGTGTAGTCAATATTGACAACCCTAACATAACTCATTACCCGAAAGGTATGCACCCCTTTCCGATGTGAGCCATGTAGGCCTTAGTCACACTCAAGCAGTCTGGAATAATAATGAAATAATAAAACATGCTCTGCATATTAAATCTAATAACCATACAGGTATATTCTTAGTTAGGGTTACAAAATACTCATTCATTTTACAGATGCATCTTTTCTTCATTTGCGAAGAATGGGGGCTCCCTTCTCTGAGTCAACAGTCCTTTGGTTTGCCACCCCCAATATTTTCACGTTCCATAACCCATACATGCCTCCTTGGCATAATTTTACTGTCTCACTCACATGCTTTACCACCATGTAGTTCGGTTGAGACATTATGAACATTTACATTGGCGTTTCACCCGAAACCCATTTCCAAAGCATGGGATCTTGCCCATCTAGTTTGGCTTCTGCATGCCATCACACATGGTCTTCCTGCAATGTGTCATCCTGGAACACTTATCAAATAGACAAACAGTTAGCAACATTTAGCAATAAACTTCAAATCTAATTGTTCCATAACCAATCAATGTCATTAATAATTAAATTCAATCATGAATTTACAATTCTGTCTCCATGAGACCATCCTCATGTTGTTTGGCTCTCGTAAGTGGTATCACTCTGCTCATTATGGTTTCACACTGGCTACCATACATGAACATCCACCTAAAACATGTCCTTTTGACACAATTTTTTTTTATATAAGCCAAGCAATCATTAGCAATCATTAGCAAAATTTCAAGTCTGAAATTTACAAATCTGTTTTCCCACAGAAATTAGATTTGCAACCATGAGATTATTCTCATAAACTTAATCCAGGAAATTTTCAGATTTGTTCCATGCATAAGTTAAATTTCACAACCACAAGAACCTTCCCATAACCTTTGGCTTCTGCACATGGTAGATCCTGGTCTTTACTATGGAATTATCCTCATTGCCATATGCAAGACCTTTCCACCTGAAATCTGAACTTCAATCAGCCAAACACGTTGTGAGTATCTATGCATATAATCTTTTAATTGCTACAACAGTCACTGAAGTGATCTTAGAATTATAACACTCAATAATTCAAACACCTTCAGCTATTAACATTTGAAATGCAATGAAATATATATATATATATATGTGTGTGTGTGTGTGTGTCTCATTATCATAATAAAATTACAAGACATGGGTACACTTATCTGTGCAATTTAAATAAACCGTAAATACTCATTACTTCACATTTCATGCAACTCTGTCCTTCCAACAGAGTGCTTTAGTAGCCCATCAACATGTCTACCTTCTTCATGCAATCATTCTCCTGTATTCACAGCAGCTCATGAAATGCTCTCAGGTTGACAATAGTTCATCATTTCATCTATTATCTAATTGCAATGAAACGTTCACCACAATCATGCATTCACACAATGCATCTCAACATGTGCGCCTATACCCATGCATGCACATCTACAATGTTTACACAAAGTTTTCAAGTGCATTCACCCAATGCATATCCAGAAGATTTACAAAATATTTCAAGGCATATCCACTCAATGTCATTGATTCAAGCATACTATACATTCTAGGATATTATGGCCTAACCATGGCTGTCTCATATGGCATGCACTACCACCACAGGACCATAAGTCATCACTTGATTTGGTTGTTAAACTCACAACCAATATACACAAATGGCATGATATAATTTCATATGAATGCATGGAGGTTTCTAAGAAACTATAGGGTGTAAGGTTCCTTGCTTTCACTTACCCACACCTCACCATACTTGGTAGGTTGACATTCACATTCAGGCACTCAATACCACGTGCAAATCAATCAACATAGTTTAACATAGTTGAAGGGATCTTACCAAATCCTCTTTCCACATTCATGCAATTAAGCAGAAATAACCATCACCTGCATGGCTATCATTAACATCACTTGATGTTACCTGATCAGTTGGCCTCTTACCAAGGCTTCCCAATCCTTTTTCCAACCTCATGATCATAGATTTGTTGCCCCAACTTTTCTTCATAAGGTTGTTGGTCATATGCAACAACATCATCCACATCTTAGCCATGCTTTGGTTGTCTCTGGTCCTACAACCAATGCGAACACAACTAATTATTAGCAACCACAATGATTATCTTAATGGCTCATTGCATATGTAAAGCCTCACTAATTTACCAATATGCAAGATCATATACATGCACAAACATTTTCACATGCACTGTGCAAGGTTTTATTAATATGCCATCTAGTGCATATTCATTTCATCTATCTAATCTCTTGCATTTTCAATCATGCTTCTATGGTCTGATTCGTACAATCATTATCAACAATATTAATTGTCATCAACCATAGGTAATACCATTAATGGGCTATTGTATGTGTAACTTCACTATTTTTACCAATATGCAACATCATGCTCATGCATAAGCAATTCACATGCACTAATCATGCCCACTAATTCATATTTAATCTGCTACTCTCTTGCACTTATAGCATCCCTCTACCATAATTTCCAGCATATAAAACTCAGGAAATATAAATATAATAGCAAGAGAGGAGTTAAGGAATTCTCGCTTTCCATCATGGAGTTCCTCCTCCACATCATAATTGATCCTTTTCTTGGCTTCCCTACCAAGCATACAAGCAATCATTATCTATGATCTTCTCATGAATTAGCAATTTAACATATACATACGTGTAATCATTCATTCTTGTTATTTTTCAAATATGCAATTCTTATGCTATAAACAAAAATAGTTTAAGGTGAGGAATTTCCCTTTCATCCTCCATAATGGATATTATAACCCATTGCTCTTGCTAAGATTCCACAACCCCTTTATCCAACTCATAGTGCACATTCTAAGCATAGAGGATGTTTTTCATACATTCAATGACTATCTCCGGGGGATGATGGGGGTCAAGGGGGCTTGACCCCTTGTGCTACAGGGCAGGTCAAGGGCAGCAGCCTCATTTTTTTTTTGTAAATCGCTTGCTTTCATGCAATATGGCGCATAAGTCTATGGCAATTTTCACTTTTTGGCACCTGTAAAATCCCCTTGGAAATTGCTCAAATTCTTGCATCGATGGACTTTTAAGCTCTTCATCACCGACCGTGTCACGACAATATGGACTAAAAATCGCAACCATTGCTCTCCGATTGGAAACCCCACTTTTTCACTGTGACCGTGTCGCAGAAATTTAGGTAAAAATATCCGACCGATATTTCTTCGACCGCTGACCGCTGGTCGCTGCAATTTAGCTTAAAACTTGCCAACTGTGTCATGGCGTTTTAGCTTAAAACTCGCCGAGCGTGTCGCGACGTTTTAGCTTAAAACTCTCTGACCTTGTCGTGACGTTTTAGCTTAAAACTCACCGACCTTGTCGCGACATTTTAGCTTAAAACTCGCCGACTGTGTCACGACGTTTTACCTTAAAATTCATCGATCACGTCGCGACGTTTTAGCTTAAAACTTGCCGACCGTGTTGTGACGTTTTAGCATAAAATTTGCCGACCGCATCGCAGAAGTTAAGGCTAAAATCACTGATCACGTTGCAGCGATTAAGGCTAAAATCGTTGACTGCATCGCAGCAATTAAGGATAAAATCACCAGCTGCGTTGCAGAAATTAAGGCTAAAATCGCCGACCGCGTCGCAGCGATTAAGGCTAAAATTGCCGATCACGTCACACAAAAACTTCAGAAAATTTCGCCGAAGCACGTTGCTGGAACTGAGCTTTACTCGCCGACTGTTTTGGCTTTTTTTGGCTTATCTTTTGCCGACAGAGTATTTGTCAGAAACTCATAAAACACTTAGAATAATTTTGAAAATTGAAATTTTTCTTAATGATCAAGTACTGAGCAGGAAGCATACTTACCTCTGCAACTGTGATAGGTAGCCCATGAAGGCCCAAATGTTGCAACCATCGCTCTGATACCATTCTGTCACGTCCCCTCCCATCTATCCAATTCAGGGAAGGGAACACAATACCGATCTGTGGGGCGTTTACATAAACTCATCCTGATTCATTATATTCATATGAATTAAAACCAATGTGTGCAGATCCAATTCAATAAACATGCACAACGGAAATAAACAAATCGTCCACACACATTTCATATGCATACAGCATATCAATACAATCATCAAATTATAACATTTCAGAAGTAAAACATATAGACAGAGAAACACTTATCTTTATGGTGAAATGGTCCCAATCAACTAGCTATGTCGCTGCAACATTCCACCCAACCATAGGCCAGTTGCGTTCATCAATTCTCTCAACACAACTGCCACCCCCCGAGCTGGGCATGATTCTTACAAGGAAAAGGTGACATTCAGCTCATACATAACCAATTGATCATTTCATCTTAGCCAAGACAGTCTATAGCTGGGTTTATCAGGATACATTTGAACCCTGGATGCTTTCTCAAGCTCAAGCCAAAGAAATGGATTTACCAACAGGATGGCCATGGGTTTTCCCCAAATCGTTTCCAACCAAAAACGAGTTGTGGGATGGGGAAAAACATTCACAGGGAGGAAAACGGTTTCTCCCCAACTATCTAAGCATTTAACAGCCAAAACGGTCTCTATGGAACCCCAATTTGATTCCCCCTTATTCCCCACTGGTATATAACACAAAAACGCCCTTCTCCCAGCTAAGAATGAAGGAAAACACATGAAAACATGGCTGGAAAATGCCCAGGTATCTCCAAACTCGTGAGGGAGAGAAACTGGTTGATAGGTAATGACTTAGGTAGCAATTCATGGCTCTTTTCTTTCCCAAAGAGCAAAACATGTTTTTCCATGCAGGGTGGCTTTCCCATACTCGAATTTGGACAACCATACCTCCCATTCCCCAAGGAATTAACTACCTCAACCAACTCTTGGGAGAAATGAATGATTGGGTACAAAAGTCAACATGGGTAGTTGAGGGTTCATGGGTTTTCTTATTGACATTTGGCTTGACTTGATTGGCTCAAGGGTTTGAATTTTTTCCCTCCCAATTCCTTGTAAAATCATGCCCCCATCTCTTTTTGCATTGCATAGCTAGTTGTGGGTATTTTATTAAAATGCATATTTACATGATGTTTGAATTGCAATGTGCATGGCTAGCACGCAAACCATATGCATCAATAAATTGATGGTGGGGCCTTGGCCTTGAGCTCCTCACCATGATTTTATAACAACATTACATCATTTACAATTTTAATGCAATAGGGTCAAGATGGGGACGTGAAAATCCCATAAGCGATAACCAAATTTCAACCCCTTATCCAATCAAGGTACATTTCTTGGATTTAGCTTCAAGCTTTGTTTATTTCTTTATCAATATGGACAAATGCTTCACAACCAAACATTCTAAGAAATGAGTATTTTACCTTTTTACCTGTCCATGCCTCCTCTGGAATGCCACCATCCAAATCACTTGAAGGCCCTTTGTTTATTAAGTAAACAACAATATTTACAGCATTTGACCAAAACAATAATGGAAACCCTGCATGCAATCTCATACACCTTGCACGCTCCGTGATTGTTCTATTCATCCTTTTTGACACACCATTTTCTTGTGGTGTTCCTGGGACTGTCTTCTCTCTACGAATCCCATGGTATGAATAGTAACTATCAAACTCTTTGCCGCAGTACTCACCTCCATTATCAGATTTGAGACACTTCAACCTTTTTCCTGTCTCATTCTCAACCAAAGCTTTCCACTTCTTAAAAGTAGCAAACACATCATATTTCTGTCCAGTGCAATAAACCCAAGTTTTCCTAGTTTCATCATCAATAAATGTAACATAATAATGAGAGCCACCAAGAGATTGTACCTGAGACAGTCCCCATACATCTGTATGCACAAGCTCTAACTTTTCATTCTTCTTCCGTTTGCCAACCTTGAGAAATATGACTCTCTTCTGTTTTCCATAAACACAGTTTTCATAGAATTCCAAACTTACCTGCTTCAGATCTGGCAACAACTTCCTTGAGTGGAGAATCTGCATCCCCTTCTCACTCATGTGGCCAAGCCTATGATGCCACAATGCTGTATCTGTTCCTGTGGAAGCTAAAGAGATAGAATGGTCAATATTATGAGGACAAAAATACAACGTACCTATCCTGTCTCCTTTTTCTATCACCATTGATCCTTTAGTGATTTTCCACCATGTTTCTCCAAATGTAGATAAACAACCGCCATCTCCCAACTGCCCTGATGAGATCAGATTTCTTTTCATAACAGGAATATGCCTTACATCTTTCAACATCCATTTAGTTCCATTCCTAAATTTTATCCATACCTTACCCATTCCAACAATTTTACATGGCTCATCATCACCCAATAAAACATGTCCAAAATATCCTGGAACATAATCATGAAAGTATTTCCTATGGGGTGTAGCATGACATGAAGCCCCTGAATCTACTACCCAGTAATCACTAGCATTATCTAATGCAAGAATCAAAGCAACTTGTAACACATTACCTGCTACATTTTCTTCCTGAGTAGTCTCCTGTTGTCCATCTCCTTTCTTCTTTAGAGATCTGCAGTATTTCTTCAAATTTCCTTTCTTTCCATAGTTCCAACACTCTATCTTTCCCAGTATGGACTTGGATCTGCTCATTTTAGACTTGCTACGATTAACTTGCCTCTTTCCTTTCTCCCTTTGTCTTCCACTACTCTCCATGGTCAACGCATTACCTAATGTCTCACCTGTGATTTTTCTTCACATTTCCTCGCTAAGAATAACACCGATAACATCATCAAATTTCAAGGTGTTTGAACTAGAGACAAAGTTACTTACATCCATGACCAAGCTGTTCCAACTTTCTGGCAATGAACACAAGAGTAGAAGAGCCCTAACCTCATCATCAAAGCTCACACTTACAGAACTTAGTTGATTTGTAACCGTATTAAATTCATTTAAATGATCATCAACATATCCACCTTATGACATCTTCATATTAAATAAATGCTTCATTATAAATACCCTATTGAAGGCCGAGGGTTTTCCATATAGCTTACCTAATGCGCTCATCAAACCCTCCGTTGTATTTTCTTTTGAGATATTGAAAGCCACTGATGAATCCAGGGACAACTGTATTGTCCCCAGTGCCTTTCTGTCAAGAACCTTCCATTCTTCGTCCTTCATAGTCGCCGACTGTTTTGCTTTTCCTCCCAACGGCAGGAATAGATCCTTCTAGTACATATAGTCCTCCATTTGGATCTTCCATAACTGGTAGTTTTGGCCATTAAAATTTTCCACCTTAAACTTTCATTCTTTTTCCATTGATCCCACTCGAACTAGAAACCCTAGTTTCCTGCAAGTTTATATGCCAAATAGACCTTTGGCTCTGATACCAATTGTTAGAAAAATAGGATCGCAGAGCAATAACAATAAATAAGATGCAAATATAATCACACAGACACATTACAAGAGAGACACCAATACACCATGGTTAACCTAAGATGGGCTATGTCCACACATAAATTGCCAGTCCTTATTCTTATACTCTCAGACAAAGTGAAGGGATACAACCCGCAACATAGCTGCTGCAACCTCCTCTTCACACTCTCTCTGTATCTCTTACATGATCTCAAAGATCTTTAAATTACACAATACCTAATGCATCAACCCTAGCCGTATTACAATGTCTTTCCTTTAAAGGGAAAATACCATGGGCCCGTAATTTGTTGGCGAAACAACCCAAAAATTTATGGAACCCCGTGGGGGGGCGATGCCCCCCCACACCCCCCCTGCTGGGGTGAGTGTACAATCCACCTGCATATCATATAAAAATGGGGTACAAACATGGCTAAACAACAACATCTCTGAATCTGGA
Source organism: Larix kaempferi (assembly GCA_027924585.1). NCBI lineage: Eukaryota > Viridiplantae > Streptophyta > Pinopsida > Pinales > Pinaceae > Larix > Larix kaempferi. Next base: position 3,804,609 of record BSBM01000230.1, read on the forward strand.
AGATTATGCTCCACAACCAACATACCCAGGGTCTGGGATTAAGGCTTCAAATTCCTCTCCGATTTCATTGTCAGGAAGGCAACCCCACGAAACCTGAGCATCATCCTCGGCCTCCTTTATTTCTTCTTTAATTTTTAGTGGGATTTACTCCCTGTAGTGGTGGGATTTCCCTACCACTCCTCTCATAAATCTCATCAGTGGGTCAAGAGAGGGGCCGATTGGGTTCGATTTAGGCCAAATGTAGGCATGTTTAGCAGGCAACATCGCAACTATCAAACCAACAGACTGGTTTCGAGCGGAATTACTTCCACAAATCGGGAGGCTCAGGGCAGAGAGCCGAGCGTCTTCCCAGTGCTCAACATATAAACTCCTGTGGCATTTCCTATTGTGCTGATTGCTCCCATTGTTAACTATAACCATTAAACCTGACATACCATCACACTCATAACCCTCCATTGGAATAGACTAAGCGCACGTAGGAGATTGTAGAGGGACGGTTGCCCAGCTCGGAGGATTACTTAAAGCTCCATGTGCACTGTACTGTTTACATAGCTAAATATGCATGGGCGTTATGGGATGGCATGTGCTATGCTTCGTGGCTATCGTCGGTGGGCGCATGTCCAAATGCCTATCCGGTTGTCCTGTCAATGGGATTTTCCACACTCATCACCCACCATGGGGATAATAATACAATATACTCACGGGACTACTTACAAAGCATATGTGTCCAACAACAATATACTAACAAATTAAAGAGAAGGGTTGATGTGGGTTCCTAACATCCCCTGCCCCTTAGAAAAAGCTTTGTCCGCAAAGCTGTAGATGTGGAAATTGTTGATGAATCTAAAGGAGTGATTCCCATGTACCATCCTCTGGTTGCATTCTGTGCCATTGAATTAATACTTTTGTGATGGATCGAGAGAGAAGCTGACGAGTATCCCTATTGAGGATGGCTTCTATCTCCAAAATGATGGATCCTTCATTATCCAGTTCTGGTAAAACAATTTGTGCTCTGATGTTGGTGCCAAGAAATTTATTTAGATAGGAGACATGGAATACTAGATGATTGCGGGAAGAAGGAGGAAGTTCCAATTTATAAGCAACAGATCCAATATTATGAAGAACCTTATATGGCCCATAGAAATTTGGAGCTAGATTATGACGCCCTTTGAGTTTTAGGAGGATTTTGTAAGGATGTAGATGAAGAAAAACCATATTTCCTACTTGAAAGTGCACTCAGAACGGTGCTGATCGTCTTGTTGTTTCATTCGATTTCATGCCATGTGAAGATTGTCCTACAAAATGCGAAGAATCTGATTTTGGGTTTGAAGAACCTTGTCAACTTCTTGAACTGGTGAACTGTTGGGGGTGTATGGAAGAAGCACTGGTGGTTCCTGAGCATATACTGCTTCATATGGAGTCATTTTAGAGTCATTGTAGTAGGAGGTATTGTACCACCATTCAGGGAGAGGGAGCCACTTTTCCCACTGATGCTGTTTTTCAGAGGTGAAGAAACAAAGATAAGTTTCCAAAAATTTGTTGATAAATTCAGTCTGACCATCTATTTGTGGGTGATAGCCTGAAATCATATTCAGTTTGGTGCCAGTATGGAGAAATAGTTTTGTCCAAAAATGACTGGTGAAAGTTGCATTGCGATCTAAGACAATGGAAGAAGGGATTCCATGAAGACGGAAGATCCGGCCCAGGAAAATCTGTGGGACTGAGGAGGCGGTATAGGGATGGATGAGGGTACACAAATGACTATATTTGGAGAGGTGATCAAACAAAACCAAAATCACTATCTTCCCTCCAGATTTAGGGAGCCCTTCAATGAAATCCATAGAAATATTTTTCCAAATCCGTGTAGGGATGGGAAAGGGTTCAAGCAATCCTGGAAGGAGTGTCATTTCACCCTTGTTGCACTGGAAGGTATCACATTCAGCCACCATCTATTGAATTGTCATTTTCATTCCCTTACAAAATAAGTTACGTTGTGCTCGCGCATACGTTTTGAGGAACCTAGAGTGCCTTGCCGATGGAGAAGCATGGAGTTCATAGAAGACATCTTGTTGAAGATCTATGCTCTGGGGAAGCACCAGATGACCCTTGTATCTCAAGGAAGCACCATCCCAAGAGCAATGCAGTACAGTAGAAGGGTTTTTGTTGAACCGTTGGATGATTTGGGATAATGAGGAGTCATTGACATAGCCCTACTAAATAGATTGCAACCAATTCAGAACATGCATAGAAATAGCTGAAAGAGAAGCTTGGTCATCAAATGTGTGAGAAAGAGCATCCGCCACAAGATTGTCCTTAAACTTCTTGTAAGTGATCTCATAGTCATAAGCCATGATTTTGATAACCCATTTTTGTTGTGCTGAGGAGGAGACCCATTGTTCCAGGAAATATTCCAGACTCTGATGATCAATCTTGATGCAGAAATGATTCCCTAATAGGTATGGCCATCACTTCTGTACTACATGCAAAATAGCCATCATTTCCTTCTTATATGTAGAGGCGACTAAATTATTACCGAAAAGGGATTTGCTGGTGAACGCAATGGGATGTTCATCTTGAGGGAGAACAACACCAAGTCCATTTTTGTAAGCATCACTCTCAATAGTGAAGGGCTTGGAAAAATCAGGCATAGCTAGAACAGGTGTAGTACACATAGCTTGTTTCAATTTGTCAAATGCAAACTTAGTAGCATGTGTCCATGTAAAAGCATCCTTTTTAAATAGAGCGGTTAATGGAGTTTCAATCTTCCCGTAATACTTAACAAAATTGCAGTAGTATCCAGTAAATCACAAAAAATCTCGAAGGCTCTTGAGTGTCTGAGGATGCAGCCAATTTTTCATGGCATCTATTTTGGTAGGATCCACGCGAACCCCTTGTGTTGAAATAATATGCCCGAGATACTCTACTTTCTCTTGTCCAAAAACACATTTAGATTTTTTGGCATGGAGATGATGATCATAGAAAAGTTGCAGTACAAGATCCAAATGCTGGAGATGCTCAGCCCATGTTTTACTATAGATGGGGATATCATCAAAGAAGACCAGAATGAATTTCTGCAAGTAGGGCCAGAATATTTTATTCATCAATGCCTAGAATGTGGAAGGAGCATTAGTGAGTCCATAAGGCATGACCAAAAACTCATAGTGGCCATCATGTGTGAGGAAATATGTTTTAGGGATATCATCCTCATGAACCCGAATTTGGTGATACCTAGAACGAAGATCCAACTTGGAGAAAAAATGAGCACCATGAAGCTCATCAACAACATGAATTGGAAACTTATCCTTGATTGTGAGGTGATTAAGTGCTCGGATGTCAATGCATAGGAGCCATGACCCATCTTTTTTTCAGACAAGAAGAATTGGTGAAGAAAAGGAATTGGTACTAGGGCGAATAATACCTTGCTTTAGTATGTCCCGAACGAGCATCTTAGTCTCTTTCCTTTGGTGAAATGGGTAGTGATAGGGCCTGATGTTGGGAGGAACTCTTCTAGGAAGGAGTATAATACGATGGTCCTCTAGTCTTGAAGGTGGCAATCCCACTCGTTCAACAAAGACACATGCATATCTATCTGAAATTTGTTGTAGATCCAAAGGAGTAGTGGAGACCGCTAATGGTTGCATATGAATGGAATGGAGCTAAGTGATGACACCATGTGAATTCTTCTTAAGGATATTTTCCATGTGATGTGAACTGATGATGCTGAGAGACCCTGGTTGTAATCCATTCAATGTGTGTTTTTTCCCATGGCTTGAAAACTGCATCCAAAGTTTAGCAAAATCCAATAAGATGGGGCCAAGTGTATGTAACCATTGAGCGCCCAAAACTACATCACATCCGCCTAAGGGAAAGAAAAACATATCAAAGCGTGGGTTATAATCTCCAATAGAGATACAAACATTGCAACAATTCCCCTTGCAAGGTAAGGTTCCCCCATTGGCAATCATGACTTCAAAGTTGGAGCAAGGATGGACAAAAAATTAAGGTTGTTTGGTGATCCAAGGGTCAATGAAGTTATGAGTGCTACCATAATCAATGAGTATTGTAAGAGGGATATTTTTGAAGTAACCCTTGACCCGCATTATTTGTGGGGTGGTGACTTTGGCTAAAGCATGGAGAGATCTCTGGGTGGTCGTCCTGAGAAGGAGGGTCAATATGTGGCTGCTAAATGTTGACCTGATCATCTACTGTATCTTGAGCTTCTTCACAAATTTTAGTTGTAGGTGAAGAATCCACATCCAAGAGATAAGAGATTTTTCTCAACACATCTATGTCCCTTAGTGAATTTCTCATCACAATTATAACAAAGCCCTTTTTCTGTATGTGCCCACATCTCTGCTTCAGACAAATGCTTGATAGGAGTTTCTCTAGGAGCTAGCATGATGGGCGGTCGTTGGGAAACCATATTTCTGAATGGAAAAAAAGTGGATTTGGAGCGCTGTTGGGCTATGATCTTGTCCTCCTCCAACTTAGCCAACCCTAGGGATTCCATCATTGTGCTGGGACAAAACATTTTAACCTCAGATCGGATTGCATCCTTCATACCATTGACAAAACAACTCCTGTAGAATTCATCAGGCAATCCTTCTATGTGATTGGATAGTTTCTCAAATTTTGTTTGATACTCTCTCACAGTTCCAATTTGGCAAAGTTTAGTGAGTGCGCTTGTGAAGTCATCAAAAGCACTAGGTCCAAATCGTTTCAAAAGGAGTTGGCAGAAATCTGTCCATTTGGATCTTCACGAGCCTTGATGTACCAATGGAACCATTGAAGGGCTTCATGTTCCAAATGAAAGGATGCAAGTGGAACTTTGTTGACATCAAAAGTATTATGCAGACTGAAATATTGTTCTTCCTGGTATATCCATCTAGTTGGATCATCACCATTGAAGCGAGAAAAATCAAGCTTCGACCCACGCAAATTGCTGGAAGAAGAGAACCCAGTGTCTACAGAAGACTCTGGATGTTGTCTATTGTTCATGGCTGAATGCTGAATATGGAGGCCGAGAATTTTTTCATCAAGATCTTGGACTTTGGTCTTGAGGGATGCAATTTATTCCTCCATGTTTTTTTCTCCTGCATGGGTGATAAGCATAACCAGGATTTTTTTTTTTTGGAATTGATCTGCAACGGCTAAGAATTGATCTACAATGGCTTTGGATAGATGCAATCTGGTATTTATCAGCTGGAAATAGATATGGACCCCAGGTATGCTTGGATTCCTAAAGGTTCAGGGGACTCACTTGGATACCGATGCTGTCTAACGACTTGCATATTGGGGTTGTACCCGTCACTCCATGGCTCAGGTAAAACTAATAACCGCTTTTCTACAAATGACATCTCTTGGTTTAGCTCATGGGTGATAACTAGTCAATCAGGTAGGGTCCATTTCCCTTTTCCCTGGCATGTCCTCTCAAAGGGCCAGCTCCTTCGGGGTTCCTATGGTACTCCTCACAATGAGTTTTAGGGATGTGCCCAGGTATTTCCCATAGTTAAGCTAATATGGATTATTCCCAGATCCGAACCTGCAATTGAAAGGAACAATACAGATGCAAAGAACAAGAACTACTGCAATAATCATAGGGCTTGGAAGCCACTATGAAATTTTTTTTTGGCAGAAATTCCACCCAGCTAGCCCAAGAAAGTGCTCTGATACCAAATGTGGGGAACCTCCAACAATTAAATGATGAAAATGCACAATATTTCAGAAATAACAGAACACAGAAAGGATTTATTGATCGCAAGGCACTTTGAGGGGGAAACCTCCTTTGAGAAAGCTCAATACAAATAACTCATGGATGCCTTCATTGGACTCAACATATTCTTATATACTAAGTCTAAGCTAAAAAAATATTACTCCCCATTAATGTGGGATAATATAATATACTCACGGGATGACTTACAAAGCATATGTGTCCAGCAACAATATACTAACAAAGTAAAGAGAAGGGTTGACATGGGTTCCTAACAGGGATAAGGATAAAGAGATATTAAATCAATAATGTATAGCCACCAGAATGCAAGTGAACGAGGGAAATTACACAGTGTCTATCATGGGTTTAAAAGAGGAGGAAAGGGTGCTATTTACTCAAATGTCTCCATATGTGTAATTTGAGGTAGAAGCTAGTATTAAATATCTAGGGTTCCATATAAAATCAAATAAATACAATACGAGATATTGGTGGTGGATGATAGGAAGGTGGAAAAAATATTGCTTTTCTAGTGCATCAAGTGGCTGTATAGGGCGGATATATATTTTGATTAAATTTTCCATTGAATTTATACCTATCTTTTGGTATCATCATTCTTTGTGCCAAAAGGGATCTTGGAATATATTAGAAAGATCAGTATCATATTCTTATAGGTAGGAAGCATGGACAAAATTTATTCTCTTGGGTTTCTTGGGATCAAATCATAATGCCAAAGAAAGTGGGAGGATGGGGCATCAAGAATGGGGTAATATTTGGAAGAGGTTTGGCTAGAAAAATTGCATGGAAGCTAATATATTGTAACAATCTATGGTGCACCATGATGATACACAAATACCTAGCACCTATTTTTGGGGGGGATTGGATAAGAGCACTTGAAAAATCTTCTAGATATTATTCAGTGGTATGGAAGGCTATGGTGCCAACCTTTCTAGTAGTTGGGAGATGGTTGGCTTGGAAAATGGTTGATGGCTCAAAATTTAAGTTAGGAGAATACCCTTGGATTGGTAATGGATCGACTCACAAATCACCCTAATGCAAATGGGTATTTTCTCCTTACATCAAGTACTCGTGCTTGGAAATATTTAGATGCAAGCTTGGATGAATGCTAAGGATTTAGGGTTGGAAGGGTTGGACAAAGATCATTGTTAGGTGTATGTTTATAGTCTCAAAGCAAGTCACATAAGGTTAATAGATCAAGAGGGTAAGTTGATTTGAGTTAGAAATATATTGGGATGGAATAAAATTTCCAATTTGGGTTACAAAGCTATCAGTGAAGTAGAGGGAGATTGGGAGATTAGCAGGTGGTTTTAAAAAAATTGGAAATTCAAGTTTCCAATGAAATAAAAATTGTTGATGTGGATGGTATTAAGGAACAAAGTCCCCACTTGGGATTATTTGTAAAGTAAGAGTTGAGAAGGGCCTAGTAGATGCCCCTTATGCAAGGTAAGCAATGAATCCACTTTTCATCTATTTATAGAATGCTCCTATACAAGGGTTTTTTGGGATGATTTAGAAGGAGCCATATAGATTAGAGAGATTTGGACTAAGGATATTGTCATTGTTTATTTGCATAATTGTGTGAAATTCCCCATATCAAGAAGTATAAGGATTTTCCACTCCTCTATGCTTGGGGTGTGTAACTAGAAGGAAAGTGGAGCTGTTTGAAGGTGATATAAAATTAAATCAGTCAATAGCAATTCAAGGCTTGAGAATTCTATATATATTTCATCAAGAACCTTCAGGCAAAATATCCTGGGTGGCAGTCCCCAAAAATTCCAAAACTGTGCCATGGGAATTCTTTGATGGGGCTTCCTAAGGGGATCCCTCTACGGGGGGTGTAGGACGTATCCTTTATTTCTTAGACTCACATTTCATAAAATTCAAGTCTAGGATTGGAGTGAACACCAATAAAAAGACATAATTATTGTCCTTAAATTGGTGATATCTCTGGATGTGGAGATATAGGTAGTGCAAAAACTACTTGTGGCGGGAGACTCTATGATTATTATAAATTGGATGAAGGGTCTGGCATATGTTCACAATATCTTGCTTAGGTATACATATGAGGACTTTTGATTGTTAACTCTAACAAGCAATGAAATTCACTTCATGCATGTTTATAGCGAAAGGAATTCAACGACCGATCTTCTATCAAAAGAAGGCCTATTCTTAGGTCATGGTTAGTGGAATTTATGGGAGAATAGGGCAGGTCATTTGTTTGAATGGGATCCTATTCCTTTCTTTTAGGATTTTTTTTAATGTTTAGTATTGAATTTCATATATGGTATTGTAGGAATTGGTATGAACCTCTGCCAAGATACCCGATTCCTTTTTGGAAAGATTGTTGTTAAAGATGTAATTTTGTAGGATTCTAGTTTGAACCTCTATCAAGATTTCTATTTAGAGTATTTATGGATAGATTATTGTTAAAGATCTACTTTTGATGATTTTGAGAGAAATTTTGGTACTTTGACAGGTTGTAGTAATTATAGGGTCGTTACAAAAGCTATATAAATTTTGATTTAGGTGTCATTTTAAGATAGGATTTAAATTTTTTTGTGGTCTTTTAGATTCAAAGTTGCAAGTGCATTTCTATAGAATGCAATTTATACACTAAATTTTAGGACAATTTGTTCTGAAACAATCTCATCCTCACTACCCATTCTCCACTAAATTTTAGGACAATTTGGTCTGAAACAATCTCATACTCACTACCTTTCAACTTAGTTTAATTTGGCATTGATTCCACCACCTTCAGTAGAATATGAGAAATCTCATCATCATTCAAGTGTTGATGTGAAGACAACACAACTCTTAAATCCTAATCATGATCCATCAACACCACCTTGAATTTCATATCCTTTGACCATGATTGGAAACCATCATAGATCTCATAAACATGCCAAGCACCATAATATTCTCATAATTCCCTTGAACAATAAAAGAGTTTCCAAATATCTCCTTTAGATACGATTTGGTACCTACCCGGGCTTGAGGCTAAGGTATTTGTGACATCATAACTTTGATTTGATATCCCACAATCTCTTCTAATGATGCCAATCCATTCTCCATGATTTTATCTCCCACAAATAAATGTATTGATCACAGGAGATAGGTCACCTCGAAAGTCACTCCCCCAAATCAAGAAAAACTAAGGCACAAACAATATAGTACCAACACAAAGCTACAAACTACACCTATCTACCCACAAGCAATACCATTAGTTTAATGAGAATTTTAAAATTGCCACCTCCATTTTGAACTAAAGTTGAAAATCCTAAACCTAAGCTTCCTTCATTTTAATTCACAAATAAGACATATTATAACCATGAGGGATTAAACATGAAAGAACAAATTAAAAAATAAATAATAATTAAAGATATACTTGAAACAAGAAATAATAGGAAGGAAGGATTGAAAATGCCTATTGGTTCTCATTGTCATACTTTAATTCTATTGGTATAAAATTTAATTAAACCCAATATAATATCCAAAGCATTAGGGATTTATAGTTTCCATGTTTCTAAGTTGTAGGAACCTAAGGCGTTATGGAATAATTCTAATCATTTAATACTAAACCCAAGCACTAATTTAATGCTTGGAATTGAACAAGGCAACTTGATTATAATAATTGGTTCTTTAGTTTGTTGATGCGAGTAAATTATGTCCCAATCATTGAGTTACAAGGAGGTATCATTCAAGTTGAAATTTAACTGTTAGCAAATGTTTAAAATATTTCTTTATAGTTTTTTTTGAGAAATGTGTGGATTAACCCATTGATTATTTTGTTAGGATATTTAGGAACATAGGATTTAGTTAATATCAACTTGGTATGATGTGTCTTCAAGTAAAGTGTGTTTCTTTAGTATGCATTTGTATTTATGTAATATGATGGTCATGATATGTGTAGAGATAAAGTGATTCGACTGTTCATCTTCACCTTGATATTAATGGCCATTGGTCCATGGAATAACACCTGGTTGTTCCACGATCTCTATTTAAAGAGCATAGAGCGTCATTTCCTTGATGATTTATTACGAGAAACTCATGTGTAAAGTATTTCCTTTGCGTAATATATTGCCTCAATTAGCTATTTGGTTGGGGCCATGGATTGTTTCCCTCTTTGAGGGTTTTAACCAAGTGAAAACATTAGTGTTGTGATATGTGATCTGTTTGTGTGAGCAGTTGCTGAAGGTGTTCAAACTTCTATAACTATCTCGTGTTATTCGAACATGGTATCAGATCTCTTATGAAGTTTTGCTTCCTTTGTCGATCGAGATTTTGAACTGGTGTTTCTGTATGCATTAAAGGATTCTTGGTTTTTAATAATTGTGTGCATTTTAGGGCTAAGAGAGGTGTTCCATTTCATATGGAGCACTTATTTTAGAACGAAACACTTTTCATTTCACTCAAAAATGTTTTCGTTTTCCCAAGATACGACCATTTTACCAAATCCAAAGGTATACTGTTTACATTTCTCGATTTAAAAAATAATATTTCTCATATTATTTCATATTTTAGCTTGTTTTTTTTGTTGTATTTTGGTTTTTAACCCTTTGGGAGTTTTCTTTATTGTGTATTGTCTTTTCCGTGTGCTTTTTGTGAATTCGGTAAACTATAAGTAGTGAGAAAAATTACATTTTCTGGGTACGCTAACCAAGGACTAACCCCAAATTTGAGAAATTACGGTTTCATAATTTTGTTTTCCATTTTTGTGTGGTTGTGTAAAGTGTCTTGTAGGAAAAAAAGGGTTTTTGGGTAGGAACACTCTTCCAACAACAACAACAACATCAACAAATCCATTCTCCTCTTGGGCTCATGTCTTTCTTTTGTTACTTTTTTCAAGAGTTCATGTAACTTTACTTTATAGAGTAACTACATTGTAAAAGTGCTTCCCACTTGTTTTATAAAAGTGGATCACTTATTTTAAAACAAATTATTTGCAAAAGTGATCTTATATACAAAGTTAGTAAGGGGAGGGGGATTATTTATTGCATTTTTTATTCCCATCACCATGTGGATCAACCTTTACTTGCCACGTGGATCCGTGGCTCCTCTTTTATGCCTTTCTTCAAAAGGGCATATCTTTGACATCTAGAGTCCGTTTTTAGTGTCGTTTTTTGAAAATGACTATTTTTTTGAGATATTTACATTTAGACCATCAATTTCTTATTTAGAATCTATATTAGCTCTATATGAAAATATGACCAATCCATGTGATATTGCTTACTAGTACCAACTACTTCTCATGGAAATCCCATATGGAGGATGTCCTACGAAGAAAGGGACTTTACCTGATTACTTTGGGAAAAGAAAATGGACCCATAAATAAGAAAATAAAATGGGAAAATAAATGTGATGAATCCCGTGGATTAATCGTAATTTCAATTTCTAATGAGTTACGATTCCACCTTCAAGGAATTGATGAACTAGATAAGGATTGGGAAAATTGGAAACTATGTTTGGTAAACACAACGAGATTCAAGGCCATTACCTTGAAAATGAATTGGTTATTTTAAATTCAAGATTCAAGGTCACCCACTTGAAAATTATTTCTCTTGAATTCAAGAGTATCTATCTAAGTACAAAACCCTTATACTCATAGTTGAAGAATGCAACATAAAAAAGGAATACAAGCAATGTATCTTTCATATTCTTTCCAAGCTTGGTCTTACTTATTCTATTTTTGTATCTACCTTTTAATCCATGAAAGAATCTCTAGGTTATAACTATATAGAACCTACTCTTGAATAATTTTGTGATGCCTTGATTTGAGAGAAAGATAAGTTCTTACATATTGGAGTGATCGAAAATGCCAATACATCTAGCAAAGACTTAGTGTCAAAACAAAAGGATAAGTCTAAGCAACCCAAGAAGAAACCTCCTCGCAACAATGAACAAAACAAGGGTCCCAAACCCTCTTACCCATCCCAGCCTTCCAATGATGACAAAGAAGCCAAATCAAAAGGTAAGAAGACTGAATGCCATGGCAATTTTTGTGGGAATGATGGTCATGTGGAATCCAAGTGTTTCAAGAAGATGGTATCCGTGGAAGCAACAATGAAGAAGCGCAACATAAATTTTGCTTTTTCTAACTCTACTTCTCATGGACTTGCACTTTCTGCTTCCGTTTTTTCCTTCAATGCATATTCTTCTTCTGCTTCTTCTTCTAATGAGCGGCTCATTGATTATGGAGCATCTTATCATATGGCTAAGGATTAAGCCATTTTTTCTGCTCTAACTGAATGAAACACGAAAGAATTATTTGTTGGTGATGATAGATTGATAAATGTTGTAGGATCTGGAACAATTCAACTAGATGATCGTTAGTTCAATGATGTATTATGTGTTCCAAGTATTTCCTACAATTTTTTAGTCTATCAAATCACTCATTTTGGTGAAGGTAAGACTATAGAGTTTACACCTCACTAAGTTGTAATCAAGGATTTCAAATATCCTAAGTATGTCCTAACTACTGGAGTTGTTGACGATATCACCAAGCTATATAGATTCAAAAAAATTGGATCACCTTTTCCCTCAATTTTTATTTCTCATAGCGATGACTTAAGCAAACTTTGGCATGGGTGATTTGGTCATCTAAACTATCACTCATTGCATCAACTATGTAATGAGAAAATGGTAGTTGGTATTCCTCTTGTCTCTTGAATAGATGGTGTTTGTCTCGAGTGTGTTATTGGAAAACATCATCGATGCAATTTTGAAAAATGTGCCTCTTGGAACGCCTTGGCCCCCTTGCAACTTGTTCATTATGATTTGTGTGGTCCGCTTCCTTATGCTTCTTTCTTTGGCTTCAAGTATTTCTTAACTTTCATTGATGACTTCTCCAAATTCATTTGGGTTTACTTATTAAAACTTGAGAGTGGTTTTTTTGACAAGTTTTTGGCCTATAAGGCCCTTGTATAGAAATAATCTAGACATCAAATACACAAAGTTAAGAAGAAATAATGGAGGTGAATATGTAAACAACTTATTTATTCATTACTACACTGCATAGGGAATTCAAATGCAACATATTGTTCCATATATACCACAACAAAATGGTGTTGTTGAGAGAAAGAATCACACATTAAAATAAATGGCTAATTGTATGATCTAAGCTAACAAATAAAGTCTTCAATTTTGGGCTGAATCCATTAATTGTGTAAATTACATGGTTAATCACATTCACACCAAGGATCTAAAAGATATAACACTGGAATAAGCATGGAGTAACATTAAATTAGATGTTATCCACTTATGTGTGTCTAGTTGTGAAGCATGACTCGCATTCCTGATGAAAAATGAAAATCATTGCAGCCTAAGAGTGAAAATTGCATATTTGTTGGATATTTTGAAGATGTTAAAGGTTAGAAGAGATGTTAAATTTGATGAAAGTATCTCATCCTGTGAGCCTAATTTGGCATCTATGCCATTTTTTGGCTTACAATCCATATTCTACTCCTATTGTAGGCACAATAGATCCCATGTTTTATCCAAAATATGGGAGCCCCATTTTTACATCAAAGAGTAACTTAGTCGATTTTGGGGTTGTTCAGCCTGTTTGCCATTCATTTTTCCCTTGCATTTAATTTAATTTAGTTATTAATTTTCCTCTTGAAAATTTTTGCATTTTTGGGTGTTTGTGAGTTGCGGAAAGAAATCATTTGTCAAAAAATTTCAATTTTTCCGCAACCCGCAATCTACAGTCCGTAATCCGCAATGTGGATTGCGGATGCTTGGTTTTTTGCATTTGAAGTTTTTCTTTCCACAACCCGCAACCTGCATATGCATATTGCGGAATGAGGAAAGGTTGGTCAAATAAGCATACCTCATGCGCCCGCAACCTACAACCCACAATTGCGGATTGTGGGAAGCTTTTTGCTCCGCGTTGTGTTTTATGTTCTGCAACCTGCAATTGCAGATTGCAGATTGCAGAATGTTTTGGTCACTTTTTGAGTTTGTTCTTTCCACAACCTGTGACCCGCAAATGTGGATTGCAGATTGCGGATTGCGGAAAGGTGGTATATATTTACAAATAATGAACGCCCGCAATTGGAATCCTGTATCTTGCATCCATACCGTTGATTTAAGGTGACCTGACGGCCCTGATTGCATCTGGTAGAATGGTTTAAATTTTTGAATTTTTGATGTTTGGTTGTCATTTCCAATTGTTAATCGGGTTCTCAATTGCATTTTACTTGATTAGACATGAAATCATTGAATCCAATGATTGGTTAATGATTAAAACTTTGAGATTTGATTGTTGATCACATGTGTTATTATGCAAATTTATCTCATCTTACAACAATTTTTGATTGATATTTATCTTGTAGTAATGATAATTGCAACCTGCACATCGTAGAATTGCAATCATGCCAGTTAGTTACGCTTAGTCGACATCAAATATTTCTGTTTAATTCCTTATAAATATTAGTATGAACAGCCTGTTGGTTTATAATGTGTCATGCAAGGTTTTGTTAATTGATTCTTTGATATTTTCTCCTAACAATTGCATGCTGTAAGAAAAATGCAGAAGAATTTCAATATCTCAATCAAACTTGGTAATGAGAAGGAGCCTCAACCAGTGGAATACTCAGAACTTGTTTTTCCACCATTTGACGCCGATATTTCTGATGACAGCACAGATAGTCAAGAGGAGGACTGTGAGACTCAATTTATGCATGTTCAACTCCCTCTCAAGAAGCAAAAGAAAAGTGATGAGGAATGCGTTGATCAAGATAATACAATTGTTCGGGACTCAATCATCAAATTGCCACTTGTGATTCCCGTAATTCCTCTCAAAGAAGATCCAATGGCTGATTTTTTCGGTCTTTGAAGATATGTTTGGCCATTGTGAATTCAAGGAAGCTTCTACAGTCCTCTTGTCAGCTGCTATAATTAACTCATGATTTTTCTGGATCTTCCTTAGTTTACGATAGGATGTTCTCAAAAGAGTGGGGTGTGATATTTTCCAAATTATATGATGTCAAATTGGGATTCAAATTGGTTTAAGTTTCCCAATGTATGGGGATGGTTATATGTTTGGGCCAAGTGTCATTTTTTCCTTAGTCATTTTAGAATAATCTTGTTTCTGTAATCCCTCTTTTATGGGATATTTCCCTTGTAATATTATTTTGTAATTATTATTTAAATGGGTTTGAGATCTCATAGGAGGGGTAATGTTGGTTGGGGACAAAATCACCAAAAGAGATGGGAGATGCTCTGTTGTTGCAGACTATGTAATGTTTTGCAGGCCTTAATACACAGTCAGTTGCCTTCAGCTATCTCTTTTGTTTTAATTTGTCAAATGTCTTTGATGGATTGTGATTTTGCTTCGTCTTATTCATAAGCACTGCTTATTATTTGAAATTAGTAATATTCATGGATCTGTAGTCCAAATTTCTCTCTACTCATGATCTATGTAACTAATTTTTTAAATGAATGTCTTTACTTGAAACATTTTATCTATTTATGTAATTGATTCACAGAAATCAGTAAATCAATGTTAATTTGTCAATTAACATTCTAGTTATAGGGCTAACTTGTATGCAGTTAATCTTGAGTTATTGTTGGTTAAATGTCTTTAGTTGATTATGTCTTGAGCTATTGAATCTAGATCCTTTTTGCATGTCTGTTTAATTGGTGAAAGGATTGGTATTTTCAGATCAAGTTATCCCGTGCACAACTAAGACACTCTTTTTAAAATAGATTTAACTTAAGTTTAGATTCTTTTCAAAGTAAGCTAACACTTAGGATTAGTAAAACTATTATCTTTCCTTATAGGAAGATAGATCCTTTCTAGGATCAAACACTCACAAGTGCCAGCAAAGGCCTTTGTATCCGTGGGTGTTAACCACACCAAACAACTCGAGGATAGGGTAAAACTTGCATAGGATTATCTGAAGCCTTTGGCTGGGTTTTCTTCCCCTGTTGTTTGCCTTTGACACCGTTCCAGCACCTACACACCCGAGGCATCAACAAATGGAACTAGAAGGAGGGATTAGGTAAATTATGCCTAAACAAAACACCAACAAACCTCCTCAAACAAGAATACTAATTGTCACACATAGTCACACGCAAGCATCAACGTCTGCTGAATAACCGGTACAAGATCCAACCGTCATTCCTGCCACCCCTGTGATAGATTAGGAAACCAAAAGGGGCAACATTGTTTTCATATCACCCACTAGGGGATCCCTCACACTTGAACAATTGCTCAAAGGTTCTTTTGATAGTGTTGCTAGGTTACTACGAAGGATCGTTGAAGAGCGCAATCAGGGACTAGCAACAATCCATCACCAAATCACCGATCCGCAATCTAACAACTCAGATAATAAAAATTCATGTGACCATAATCTTGAACATCATAATTCTCCTCGCCATGATCTACTTCCTGATTTCAACCTTGACACATTATTCAAGGAAACCAAAACAGACCAAACAAACATTGTCACAGGTGGACCGCCACCAACACCTCCCTCATCTTCATCATCTTTGTCAGAAGAATCCCCAGATAGTGACTCATCTTCTAGCTCATCCTCAGAAGACATACCAATGGCTGAAGGCCAAAATAGACCTTGGTTGGACTAGGATGCCGTTTTTATCCTAGGGGATCAACATAGACTCCCTAAAAATCCTGAAAAGAGGCTGCCTAAGTTTGATCCTGATGAAAAGTCACCTACACTGGATCACATTAAGACATTCATGCATGCCATCAAACTTAGAAATGTTATCCATGAAGACGTAGTTTGTAGGTTGTTCCCATATACCTTCCAAGGGAAAGCATCCACTTGGTACTTTGCCTTAGAATCTAGATCTATCACTTCGTGGGATGACTTTGAGAAAATATTCATGCAAAAGTTTGGAGATGATAAGACACCCAAAGACCTGGTAATTGATTTATCTTCCATGAAAATCAGAGGAAAAGAAAGAGTCAAAGATTATAACCAAATATTTTCATATCTGAAGAATAGGATCCCTATTACTCTTCTCCCTGCGGAAGAGATCTTGGTCGCATACTATGTAAAAGGTTTACCGATTCCCATTGCTATGTGGGTTAAATGGGCACACAAAAACAACTTGCAAGAGGCCTTTGCTAAGGCCATTCAAGTTGAGAAGGATATGTTTTTCTTGAAGGATAATTGAAATACTTCAGCATAACAACCTTCCACTTCACATAATAAAATTGATGTTTCCCCAAAACCCACTGCACAGGATAAAGACCCCTTTGAAATGAGTGACATGAATAAATTCCTCCAGAAGATCTCTAACGAAGTGGTATACCTGAAGAGAACTAACACTGAGAACCAGAACACAAACAGGGGATTCAACATACAACCGTTTAGAAGACCTTATCAACCTCCACAAAACCAAGTCCCACCCAATCCTGAAGAAGGATTGAATTCTGAATAAATTCTGTCCATTTTCAAATCCCTAGTTTCAGAATCCCAACATTCTCCTCATCACCCAGATCCAAAAACACATGAGAATCAAGATCCTGAACCGTTGGATGAGGAAGAACATCAACAGATAAATACTATTAGTTTCTTTTCAGAACTTCCCATGGTTGATGAAGAAGACGAGCCTGAAGCAGTATTTAATGTCCAACACCCCTACAACACAAGGAGTAAAGGACAACCAACACAAGAAGCTTCTCCTTCTACACCCACACCAAACAGAGTCAAGACAACCATACAAAAGGACACAATTATCCCTGAGATAGAATACAACTTGATTGATGAATTAAAGAGGGTCAAAGCAAATATCTCTTTATTTGAACTTTTGAAGATCCCTGCTATGAGGGACAGTTTTCCTAAAAGCATAATTGTCAACAAACCTAGGGAGACTCAAAATAATAATCTAGAGACCTACAACAAAACCAGTAGTCCCAAAACTGTTGGAAAGAAGACACCCCCCTTTCTGTTGACTTTTGAGATCTTTAACAGAAATGTTCATAATTGTATGGTAGATTCAGGGGCTTCATCCAATGTGATGCCCTTATCAGTTTGCAAAAAATTAAATGCCTCTTGGGAGCCATGCCCCACTCAAATTGTTCAACTTGACCGATCCAAAGTAAGGGTAGTGGGAGAACTGAAGAATGTCATGTTAACATTATTTGCTGACCCCATGATCCACCAGACCGTGGATATTATTGTGGCTGACATCCCAGAGATGTATGGAATGTGGTTGAGCAGAGATTGGTCGAAAAAACTTAAGGGTTACTTTGCAACCGACTGGTCTCACTTATGGATTCCTTACAATGGAAGGCCAAACAGGATAAAGATTAGCAGGGAACCTTATATGAAACAGGTTGTCACAGACTTAAATGATCCCAGTGAACCTGCTGCATACTACAGCTCACATGTGGAACACTAAACATTCAATACATTTTGTGGAGACCTACCTACATATTTGTCACCTGATGAGAGTGCGCAAAATCAGTCTTAGATTGTCAATTTTACATCTATTCCATTCTCAGGTAAGATTGTACATAATGTATACAATGTAAATACCAATTTTAAGTTAGATTTGAATGTATGGACTCTGTTTTTTGATGGTTCCAGATCTAAGGATGGAACTGGTGCAGGTTTCATTCTAATTGATCCGAAGGGAACCAAAACCATGATTTCCCGCAGGCTTGAGTTCGAATGTGTTGGTTTCTCCTTTGTGCAGACCCGGGTTAGCTACACTTTTTAGACCAACATAACCCTTAGCTCACTGGCCCTTTCGGCAACAGGTCGCA
The DNA here is from genome assembly GCA_027924585.1 of Larix kaempferi. Taxonomy (NCBI): domain Eukaryota; kingdom Viridiplantae; phylum Streptophyta; class Pinopsida; order Pinales; family Pinaceae; genus Larix; species Larix kaempferi. Next base: position 3,823,079 of record BSBM01000230.1, read on the forward strand.
GAAGCAACCTGAAGTCTCACCCGAAGTGATTCTAATGGGGTGGCAGAAGACTCAAGTGTCCTCAGCCAGGTTCTGGGGCATCCAGGGTGCTTACACCCCTCCTTAGTCCTCTCCGAAAGGACTAACATCTCTATTTCTATTACTCTGGCTATACCTCTGTCTTATCGCATTACGCAGGTAACGCGATAAGCCTCCTCCTTATATGATCCTATCTAGCGATACTTAGGATATCGCTGATGCGATATCTCCCTCCTTTCTGCCCCTGCGGTATGTGACGCTTAGCCACTTCCTGGTTTGATACACTTTTTCAAGCACCCTTATCCGCTTACTGAGAGATCTTAATATCACTTAGCCTCTAAGCATAATTCTCACCAATGTACCTAACCCTTAATACTTCACAACGATGTGACTGTATAAAATATTACTTAAGCGATGTTATAACTGAACTCTTCATGCATTAGGCTCATTCAACACTCAAGCATTATCCTTTATTGAATTAGAGATCTATTTCACTAGGATTCAACTATGATTTCCACAATTGTCACGCATCAACCAGAACTGAACTGATAACCATATACATTACTTGTAAACTGAAAGAAGCATTCATGTAACAGTAAAGATAAGCGAATAAGAGCAACAATCACACACACGCAATCACACTACTCAGATATTTACGTGGTCCACTTCCAGGAGGGAAGCTACACCCACGGGACTTGTGCTTTCTATTAACAACTTGAGAGAGTAAACACAGTTCCGCCACAACTCTTTGCAGCAGAGGTCTTCTGGGAAACTCCACTCCTGAGGGAGCCCTTCTCTATAGACCTCTCTTCTTCTCCTTCCTACTCTTCCACTGACTCTTACAAGGTAATCTCTCTCTCAATCCTTGTGGATTGCACACTCTGCTCAATGAGTCGACCTCCGATCTCTGGAAGACATTCAGACTCTATATGATCAAAGACTCAGCTACTCTCTACTTAACAACTTTAGTAATTATGTGTCCCACATTTTACATACAAAAGAATCCTATATATAGATGGCCCGAAGGTCTCATCACGGTTACAAAACTGTGGGCCTTATCCCAACAGTGACTCAACCCTAACCACTTATAGTCAACTAGCTGTACTTTCATGGCCGCCTCTTGTCTCGTCGCCGCTTCCTGCAGTCCTTAGTCTTTAATGCATCGGCCCATTGCTTCTTCTTTGGTTCAAGCCACGCTGACTGTAGTCCTTCTTCTTAATGGGGGTAGCTGAACCCTCTCTTCATCTTCGGTGCCTTTATTACGGTGGTTGAGCTCTCCCTTCGGCCTCTTCCTTGTACCACATGCTTTGACTTTCCTGTACCTATCGCCGCAATTCCCGTCGGAATTTGCGCTACGACGATATCTTTGCCTTGTCGCCAAAATTGGTACTTTCTCCCCAAAAATGGTTATCTTTTCCAAAAATTAGCAGCTTTCTAAATGCTGCGGAAGTTCTCTCCAACAACTCCCCTAACACTTACTTGTGGCTCGTCCCCGAGCCACTCGCAACATCAGCTTGCTTCATCTGCTTGAGCTTATCCTTTGCTGCCTGTGAGATTGTTGCGAATTGTGCCTTAAGCGCTTTAATACTTTCATCCATGCTTGCTACTTCTTCCTGTGCTGCGCTTAGCAACTCAGCTGTTACCAAGGAGTCTTCTGTGCTCTTAATGACTCCTTTACTTGATGTGAAGCTTTTTACCTTTTTCTCCAGTTCATCAACCAGATGTGCGACTTTGCTTTCATGTGGGCTAACTGCGTTAGCCAGGTTGATCTGCTGTTCTCTGTACTTCTGGACTTGCTGTTGAAATTGCGTTATTTCTCCTTTCTTCCTTATCTTCGCAAGAGCACTCAAGCCCTTGTACTCTTCTTCAGCTCTAGATATCGCATCTTCAAGGTGCTTAATATGCTGATTGAGTTCTACTTTCTGTGGGAGCTCCTATAGCTCCAGCCATGTTTTTGATGCATCCTCTAGGATAGCCTCTGTTGATTCCACTCGACACTGCATCTGTGTCTGTACAATTCTGATAGCTTGCACTCGTGCTTCTTGGATTTCTTCTGGGGTAAGTGGCCTATTCGCTTCAAGCGCAGCAATCCTTGCTTTGTATTCTTCCTCCATCTTATGCTTCGTATACTGAAAAGAGCCCCATTCTGTCGCAAACGTGGTCTTGTGCCTGTCGTCTGGATGGATTCTTATCTGGTGATAGCCTGAAAAGCCATCAGTGAATGAATATATTTCTTGTCCTCCAACATTTTCTAAGACTTCATCAGTGAAGGGTGTCGGAAATGGGTCATGCAGCGATGCATCATTCAGTTTGCGCAAGTCGACACATATCCTGATGTCTCCTTTTGTTTTCTTTTCTTGTACTACCATGGGACTAACCCACTCACTTTCTTCAACAGGCTCAATGATGCCTGCTGCTAGCATCTTATCTATTTCATCTTTTACTTTTGCTTTATATCGTGGATTCAACCTGTATGGGCGCTGCTTAACCGGCTTAGCATCCTCCTTAAGCGGTATTCTCATGACTCCTAAGTCACCCACTATTCCCTTCATTTCTGTAAACTTGGTAGGAAATAGGTCCTGATACTCCTATAATAGATCTGTGATTTGGCCAATTGTCTCATCATCCCAATAATCTCCAATAGAGGCAAAATTAGGTTCTGTTTCTGTGCCAATATTGCTCTTTTTAATCTTGATTGGTTCTGTTACAGCTGGAATTTCTAAGTGTGGTCCTTCAACTTCACACGTACCTTCTGTTTCTGCGATATTGGTACTGCGAGGATCTTCATCCTCATCGCCTGAATCTTGTGCGAAGTTGTAACATTCCAAAGCATGTTCCATTTGAATAGCCCACTCGGGTTGCGAATACACTGGTAATGTGCAATCATCAAATATTTTAGTCTTTATGATCTTCAAGGCCCGATCAATGCTTGGGTACTCGGATTCAAAACTGAAAGTAAGCAAAAAGCTTTCTTTCATAACAGGCCATGAGATAGTTCCTTTTCTTAGCTCTGTTTCTGTATACCAGTTCCTTGGAACTGTATCCAGTGTGTGAATAAACAAATGAACCAACTCATCTGCTGGAATTTTTAGCCAACTCTGTTCACAGATCATAATGTGTGCTCTGGGATCACTTTCTCCTGTGTATTTCTGCTGTATAGGGTCTCTTTCTTTAGAGAACCGGATACACATCAATCTCTTACAATCATACCATGATGCGATATGTTCCTTGTGTGTGTGCCACCATCTTGCAGGTGTAGCTCTAACTGCAAGGTCAAAAACCTCCATCCTCTGCTCTTGAGGAATCTCTTGTTCAAACTGCTGTAAAAAATCATTGACATCTGCTAATCCATCAAAAGTTGGAATATACCTGTTCTCTGCTCCAATCCATCGCAGTGATTTAGTCATGAATGCGCATCTGCGAGTAGAAACTTCATGGAGTCTATTTTGCCAATTCTCTAAGCCGACATCTGAATCTGATGTGCATGAACTATTGCATCTCCAACTAATATGTCCATCGGCTGTAGGATTGATGTAATCTGTCTGATTAGAAGTCATCTGATACAAATTTTCCATGTTATGCACCTCCTCTTCTGCTTTGATCGGCTCAATGTAGCGAGGACCCTGTAAAGGATCCAGTGGTGCGATAACCCGAACTTGAGTATCTTCAAATGTCATCTGCCTTTTTTTTAAGTTGATAACAGCCTTGTTATCAAAAGCCCAATCAATACCTAATAGAGCTGGATAGGGTCTAGTATCACCAATAATTTCTATGATCTCAAAATCTGCATACGTGTGAACGCCATCGATGTCAACTAGGACATGTGATAGGCGACCCATCGGTGATATTCTCTGCTGATTGGCTAGTCTCAGATGGATAGGGGATCTGCTTAGCTTTGGACTACCCATCTGTTCCCATGTCTGCTTAGTCAAGACATTTACTTCTGATCCTAAGTCTAGGATAACCTCATCCATTTCAAATAGTCCGATCTGCGCTGTGAGCCTCATCTCTCTTCCTGTCCTTGTATGGCCCATTATATGGTGAATAGTTCACTGTGTGTTGCTCAAGGAAGGACTCTGTTGACAGTGATCAATAACTTTCTGAAGTTCCTCTACAGCTTTCTCATTTCTCAGAAGTTTCAAACAACTCTGCAGGAAGGACTGTACACTTCCTGTCAATTCCTCTTCATCGCATCTTCCAGATGTGCTAGCCTGCGGTATCTGCACAGTACTAACATCATATGGTGGCTGTCGCGGTATACCCTGAGATGGTAATACCGGTGATCTGGAATGTGTCTGTTCAGCAAAGGAGGTCTTAGCTTGCTGAAATGCCTCCTTATTCTTCTGTAGGTCAAGTGGGAAAGATTTTTCTGGAGCTTTGCGCACCCACTGCGTTCCTGTCGTCTTTTCCACATCCTGCGATGTGTTACTAGTAGAGAGACCACTGCGAGTTACAACATTAACTCGTGGTTCTAGTTCTTTCTGCTCAGCAGCGATAAACTGGATAGTCTGATTGGCTGCTGGCTTGGCGTCCTTGATCTTGGCTATCAATATGGGACACTCCTCTATTGTATGATCATAAGATTTACAATACTTGCATGTTGTAGTAGGGTTCTGGAAGTCCCTAGCATAATGTCCTGTTCCTCCACAATTATAACAGGTAATAGGTCCACGGCCACGGCCAAATTCATAGCCTCCTCCATGTCCTCGGCCTCTGAAATTTCCTCCACGGCCTCCCTGAGCCGGATCAATTTGTGGACCTGCTGATGGTCCACATGCTTCTGATTGGACTCTGTAAAAGTCATGCTTTCTTTCTATCATTAAATCATAAGCTCTACAGTTGTTTTCATCATGTCCAACAGATTTACAAAAATTGCAATATAGGTTCTTTGGTGTCTGCACATATTTCTGAAGGAGAGTACATTCCTGAGGTCTGTGTCCTCTAGTTCTACAAATCTCACACCATGGCCCCTGATTCTGCATCAATGGGTTAGGAGCTCCACTGGCGATATAGTTAACAAAGACAGGGCAGTTATCCTTACTGTGTCCTTGCGCTTTACACTTAGTACACCAAATCTCATGCTCAACCTCCTTTCCTTTCTTAATTTCATGCAGCTGTAAGGTGAGGTTAGCTAGCTGATTTTGCAGATTAGTCATACCTGCGCTAGTCTCTGCTAGAGGTGAAGCCTCTAGTTTCATTGCCATTTCTAATGCTTCATCTTGTGTATTTAATTTCTGTTGCATTAGTGGAAGTCTGATGTGTGGTAACATCGCTGCGATAAACCACTCTTTATGCTGTTGAGGCGCAAGCTCAAAGCTTACCTGATCAATGAGGGTTTTGAATCTCTGGTCAAAATCCCAAACAGTCTCCGTAGGCAATTGCTTAATGTCTTTAAGTTCTGCTATGCACTGTGACTCAGATTTAGGTTTTTTAAACTCTTTGATCATAGCAGTTCTAACTTGTGCAAGTGTTCTGTTATGTCCAGCAGTATACTTCATATACCAAGTTAATGCTCTTTCCCTGAATGTGGTGGCCAGCTGGACAAGCTTGACGTTATCATCTTGGATTTGCTTAATGGTCCATATAGCTTCGCATAAGAACCAGTGCTGCTCAGGGTCCTCCGACCCTGTACCTTTAAATGTCGGTAACTTCATATCATCTCCCATTCTGTTTCTAGGTGGTGGGTTCTGGTTTGCTGTATTACTAGCACTCGGCGGTGTAGATGTAGAGGGTGTAGCGGTATGATGCGCTGTATGGGAGCTACTGGATGGGGTTCCTGCGGGATTACTCTGAGTCCCAACTGGTTTTTGAGGAGTCCTAGGGTTCTGAATCTGTTGTCTAGGATTATCTGAGCTGTCTTCTTCAGAAGAAGATGAATCGTTTACTCTATATCTTTTACCACTACGTGTATGTCCAAGATACTCGTAATCACTCTTAGAGTCTACTGACATTACAATACCATACTACTATTCATCTGAGAATATATCCAGTACTCCTTTTTCATATAGTAATTGCTTAATGGACAGATTCAGAGAATTTAGGTACTTACCGCGATAACCCTTGAAGAAGTACCGTTCTGCTTCGCTGAAACTCTTTCTCCGATCAACCGCGAATTCTGTGATGAAGCCTTCCAACAAACTCGCAAGCCAGAAGTCTACTGCACGTGAGATAGGATTATCAACACCTTTCACGATCTGAATCAACCCTGCTGTCCAGACAACTTCTCGATTCTTCTTGAAAACGTTGTTGTCAGCAAGCTTCGATAACCAATCATATAACTCAATAGCATAGGTTACAAAGAATATCTCATGGAGATCTGTAAAAATGTGCTTCTGTAGCCAAGCCTCAGTGCTCAGTCTAGGATTCTTGTTTTCTTTTATAGCAAACTCTCTTTCTTTTGCCTCAACCCACTGGTTAAGTTCTTCCTTGGTAGGATGCCAACAGAACATCAGCTCAATGTGTTCAACCCGGCAGCGGAACCATTTGTTGGTTTCTCCTTTGTGCAGACCCGGGTTAGCTATACTTTTTAGACCAACATAACCCTTAGCTCACTGGCCCTTTCGGCAACAGGTCGCAGAAGCAACCTGAAGTCTCACTCGAAGTGATTCTAATGGGGTGGCAGAAGACTCAAGTGTCCTCAGCCAGGTTCTGGGGCATCCAGGGTGCTTACACCCCTCCTTAGTCCTCTCCGAAAGGACTAACCTCTCTATTTCTATTACTCTGGCTATACCTCTGTCTTATCGCATTACGCAGGTAACGCGATAAGCCTCCTCCTTATATGATCCTATCTAGCGATACTTAGGATATCGCTGATGCGATATCTCCCTCCTTTCTGCCCCTGTGGTATGTGACGCTTAGCCACTTCCTGGTTTGATACGCTGTTTCAAGCACCCTTATCCGCTTACTGAGAGATCTTAATATCACTTAGCCTCTAAGCATAATTCTCACCAATGTACCTAACCCTTAATACTTCACAACGATGTGACTGTATAAAATATTACTTAAGCGATGTTCTAACTGAACTCTTCATGCATTAGGCTCATTCAACACTCAAGCATTATCCTTTATTGAATTAGAGATCTATTTCACTAGGATTCAACTATGATTTCCACAATTGTCACGCATCAACCAGAACTGAACTGATAACCATATACATTACTTGTAAACTGAAAGAAGCATTCATGTAATAGTAAAGATAAGCGAATAAGAGCAACAATCACACACACGCAATCACACTACTCATATATTTACGTGGTCCACTTCCAGGAGGGAAGCTACACCCACGGGACTTGTGCTTTCTATTAACAACTTGAGAGAGTAAACACAGTTCTGCCACAACTCTTTGTAGCAGAGGTCTTCTGGGAAACTCCACTCCTGAGGGAGCCCTTCTCTATAGACCTCTCTTCTTCTCCTTCCTACTCTTCCATTGACTCTTACAAGGTAATCTCTCTCTCAATCCCTGTGGATTGCACACTCTGCTCAATGAGTCGACCTCCGATCTCTGGAAGACATTCAGACTCTGTATGATCAAAGACTCAGCTACTCTCTACTTAACAACTTTAGTAATTATGTGTCCCACATTTTACATACAAAAGACTCCTATATATAGATGGCCCGAAGGTCTCATCGCGGTTACAAAACTGTGATCCTTATCCCAACAGTGACTCAACCCTAACCACTTACAGTCAACTAGCTGTACTTTCATGGCCGCCTCTTGTCTCGTCGCCGCTTCCTGCAGTGCTTAGTCTTTAATGCATCGGCCCATTGCTTCTTCTTTGGTTCAAGCCACGCTGACTGTAGTCCTTCTTCTTAATGGGGGTAGCTGAACCCTCTCTTCATCTTCGGCGCCTTTATTACGGTGGTTGAGCTCTCCCTTCGGCCTCTTCCTTGTACCACATGCTTTGACTTTCCTGTACCTATCGCCACAATTCCCATCGGAATTTGCGCTACGGCGATATCTTTGCCTTGTCGCCAAAATTGGTACTTTCTCCCCAAAAATGGTTATCTTTTCCAAAAATTAGCAGCTTTCTAAATGCTGCGGAAGTTCTCTCCAACAGAATGTACCAACAACATCGTTGAGTACGAGGCCCTAGTCAAGGGACTCAAGAAAGAAATTGACATGGATGCCCAGGTAATTGAATGTTATGGAGACTCAAAAATAATAGTTAAGCAGGTGAGAAACACAATACATTGCATATCTCTTCATTTAATTAATTATCAAAATTTAGTAAGGGACTTAACTAATTCTTTCTATGCTTTTAATATTAAGTCGGTCCCAAGATCTCAGAATTTCGATGTTGACCTGCTAGCTAATAGTGCATCCAGGATGATACCTCCAGAAGGTTTGTCATTGAATACGTTTTCTATTGAATTAATGTACAAAACTTCGATTCAGAACAATATAACCAGTTGGAAAGTGTTTAATGATGACCAACACATTTTAGACTTTCTTATAGCTCAGAACATGTTTCAAGATGTTGCCATTGATGAAGTTGAGCATGAGAAATATCTAGTTGATCCCACTTGAACTGCCAATTTAATTCCTAAGTCAATTATCAACTTGGAATATTTATACGACCTCCAAGATAAGTTCAAGCAGAAGATAAATTGTAAAACTCAGAGCTCCTCTCTCAATTATGAACCAATAAACTTGGGAAGTGAATAGAACCCTCGCATGATTAACCTATGGGTTGAATGCTCACCTGACAAGAAGAGAGATTTTATCAAATTATACCAAGAATTTAAAGATGTCTTTGCTTGGATATATGATGAGGTGAAAACCTTTGACACTAATGTTATGCACCACAATATACCAATGAAGCCAGACACTAAACCCTACTAGCAGAAGCTGAGGAAGATGCATCCTAGCTTGGAACCTTCTGTCAAAAAGGAGCTGAAAAAGCTGCTTGCAAAAAGAATTATCTTTCCAGTCATACATACATAGTGGATTGCTAACCTAGTACCAGTTCACAAGAAAAATGGTGATATTAGACTATGTGTCGACTTTAGAAATCTTAATAAAGCTTCCGAGAAAGATAATTACCCTGTTTCTCCTATGGAACATATTCTTCAGAGAGTTGCAGGTTCAGAGATGTTTTCTCTTCTCGATGGTTTTTTAGGATACAACCAAGTCCTGGTTGGTCCTGATGATCAATTAAAAATATCTTTCAGGACCCATTGGGGAACTTTTTCCTACAGGCGAATGTTGTTTGGGCTGATAAATGCAGGTGCTACGTTCCAGAGAGCAATGGACATAGATTTCAGAGGACTTATGCATGATTCTGTTGTTGTATACTTAGATGATATTACTATTTTCTCTAAAAAACGACATCAACATTTGTCTGCCCTGAAACAGGTATTTGAATGTTGTAAAAGGTACGGAATCTCGCTCAACCCCAAGAAATCAATCTTTGCAGTAACTGAAGGCAAGCTATTGGGATTTATCATTTCAAAAGAAGGTATGATTATCGATCCAGAACGTAGAGAGGCCATCGCAAGGATTGGGTTTCCAGGTTCACGCAAAGCCATGCAATCTTTCCTTGGTAAGATAAATTTTGTTCGTATATTTGTCCTGAATTTTGCGCAAATTGTTAAACCGTTGCAATAGATGACTAAAAAGGATGCACAGTACATGTAATGTCCCCTCCCATGGACCCAATTTGAGGAAGGGAACATGATGAAAATATGTGGGGCATTTACATAAACTCATCCTGATTCATTAGATTCATACGAATTAAAACCAATGTGTCCAGATGCAATCCAATAAACATGCACGTCGGAAATAAACAAATCGTCCAGACACATTTCATATGCATACAACATATCAATACAATCATCAAATTGTAACATTTCAGAAGTAAAAGATATAGACAGAGAAACACTTATCTTTATGGTGAAATGGTCCCAAGAAACTAGCTATGTCGCTGCAACATTCCACCCAGCCATAGGCGAGTTGTGTTCATCATTTCTCTCAACACAACTGCCACCCTCGAGCTGGGCATGATTCTTACAAGGAAAAGGGGACATTCAACTCATACACAGCTAATTAATCATTTCATCTGATCCAAGCCAGTCCATAGCTGGGTTTATCAGGCTATATTTGAACCCTGGATGCTTGCTCAAGCTCAAGCCAAAACAATGGATTTACCAATAGGATGGCCATGGGTTTTCCCCAAATCATTTCCAACAAAAAATGAGTTGTGGGATGGGGAAAAACATTCATAGGGAGTAAAACGGTTTCTCCCCAACTATCTAAGCATTTAACAGCCAAAACAGTCTCTATGGAACCCCAATTTGATTCCCCCTTCTTCCCCACTGGTATACAACACAAAAACACCCTTCTCCCAGTTGAGAATGAAGGAAAACACAGGAAAACATGGTTGGAAAATGCCCAGGTAGCTCCAAACTCGTGAGGGAGAGAAACTGGCTAATGGGTAATGACTTGGAGAGCAATTCATGGCTCTTTCCTTGCCAAAAAAGAAAAAAAAATGTTTTTCCATGCAGGGTGGCTTGCTCATACTCGAATTTGGACAGCCATACCTTCCATTCCTTAAGGCATTAACTATCTCAACCAACTCTTGGGAGAAATGAATGATTGGGTACAAAAGTCAACATGGGTAGTTGAGGGTTTTATGGGTTCTCTCTTTGACACTTGGCTTGATTTGATTGGCTCCAAGGGTTTGAATATTTCCCTCCCAATTCCTTGTAAAATCATGCCCCCATCTCTTGTTGCATTGCATCGCTAGTTGTGGGTATTTTATTAAAATGCATATTTACATGATATTCGCAACTCCATTGTGCATGGCTAGCACGTAAATCATATGCATCAATAAATCGATGCCAGGGCCTTGGCCTTGAGCTCCTCACCACGATTTTATAACAATATTACATTATTTATGATTTCAATGTCATAGGGTCAAAATGGGGACATTGTAGTACAAGTGGTCTGAAGAACGATGAAATGCTTTTGCTAAAATCAGGAAGGCCATTACGGAAGCTCCTGCCCTTATGTCTCCTGACTTCAGTAAAGATTTTATTTTATATACTTTTGGTATTGATTTTTCCTATGCAGTTGTTCTTACACAGAAGCACCCAGATGATCTTGAAATTCCCATTTCATTTATGAGTTCAACGTTCAAAGGAGTTGAGCTCAATTACTCCCAGATAGACAAGGAAGCTTATGCGGTTTACAAATCATTTAAACATTTTAGACTGTATTTACTAAAATCTAGGACTAAAGTAATTGTGACCTATGCAACTATTCAAAATGTTCTAATTCAGAAAGAATTGGGAGAGAAGAGAGCTCATTGGATGACATCTCTGCAAGAATACGACTTGGAGATCAAGCCAACAAATATAGTGAAAGGCCAAGGTTTGTGTTTGCTCACCGCTCAGTCAAATGATCCTTTGTGACAACAAATCGAGTGGGAGCAAGAAGAAAGCACCTCAGCAGGTTCTGTCGATGTTATCACTACTCAAACATTTGACTGGTATGATGACATTAATTTTTTCTTAGTTAATGGGTATCCTCCTGAAACCCTTGACTTTAAAAAATGCAGAGCCTTAATATTAAAAGTTGCACCATACCAATTCATAGATGGTGTTTTGTTTAGAAAGAATTATGATGGTGTTTTCCTTAGATGTCTAGAGAGAGTTGAAACTGATAGTATTCTTTTGGAATTTCATGCAGGACCTGCAGGAGGACACTTCTCAGGAGAAATCACTGCTCATAAGATCTTAAGGGTAGGTTACTACTGGCCCACTATGTTCAAAGACGTCTATTCTTATGCCAGAAGATGTGAACCATGTCAGAAGTGTGCTAGCAAAATGAAGAAACCTGCATTTCCCCTGTAGCCAATCATAGTTCAATTCCCCTTCCTATAGTGGGGACTGGATTTTGTTGGACCCATTAATCCTCCTTATTCCCTACAACACAAGTATATTTTGACAGCTATGGACTACTTTACCAGATGGGTAGAGGCAGTCCCTCTTAGACAAGCAAACACAAGCCAATTGATTTCATTTATTTAAAGTCAAATAGTCACAAGGTTTGGTGCACCTGAATTCCTAGTGTTTGACAATGCTTCATACTTCTCCTCTGTTGAATTAACTCAATATGCCCTTGAAAAAGGGATAAAATTAATTTTTTTTGCCAATTATTATCCACAACAAAATGGATTAGCAGAGTCTTCTAACAAAAACTTAATTAATATCCTAAAGAAGATAGTGGCTACTCACCACAAGGATTGGCATATCTAGTTATACAATTCTCTTTGGGAAGACTATGTCACTCCTAAAGTAGCCATTGGTAACTCCCCTTACTACTTGGTTTATGGTAAGGAGGCTGTTTTACCAGCCAACCTCATGACCCCTTCATTACATTTGGCACACTCAGTACAAGAAGACGATTATTCCCCACTCCAACATAGAATTGATACATTACTCAAGGTGGAGGAGGACATGGATAAATAAAAAAACAAGTTGTATCAACATCAACAACTTGTGAAGAGGTGGTTCGATGAGAAATATTCATCTGACAGGGAGTTCTCTGTGGGGGACTTAGTGTTAAAGTGGGACAAGCAACACAAGGACAAGAATGATTACACTAAGTTCGAATGCTTATGGCTAGGACCTTTCATTGTTACAGAAAAGATTGGTCCTGGTACTGTCCGGTTACAGACACTGGAAGGTATTTCTGAAACCTACCTAGTGAATGTCCAGCTACTCAAAAAGTACTTTGTTTGAGGAGAGCATGTTGGTCTACTTGTACATAAAGTGTGGTTTGTTTTCTTTCCTTCAGTTTTGATTGGTTTTTCTTTTATGATTGATTTTCTTTTGAATAAGTTTGCATATTTGGAAAAGGCTGTTGATCAGTATGTCTTGATATGAACTTAATCTGGATTTTTCAGGTAGCATGCCAACTAATATTTCATTCATCCCATATCAGAAAATGCTCTTCATGGAGTCGAACAATCAATTTTTGCAGGGCCCTCATTGATATCTTCTCGCTATCACCAACATCATTTAAATATTTGTCTGATTAATTGAAGTTGAAAGAGAAAATTAGAATCCCTTACCTTGTGTTTCATTAATAATGGCATAATATCTTATAGCCTGGTTAGACTTATCTATTCTGGATGCCACCTGAACACCTTGACAATAATTAACCTCAATAAAAGTAGATTACAAGATGGGGGGTCTTATCACAAGCCATCCCATTACGTTCATAGATGTTGAAGTGGAATTAAATCTCCACATCTGGTCACCAAGCTAGGGAGATGAATTTTAGCTAAGGCTGGGAGGTGGGAGATCCTATCACAGGTTAGCTCACTCATGATCTACAAAACATCAGTGCGTAACACTACTAATATATGGTCCCCAAGACATGGTAGTGTCTTGTAGTCTATGCATCACTAAAATTCACTTTTTCTTTCCTTTCAAGATAGTCTGTTGTATATGAGGATAGGGGGGGTCTTATTACAAGCCATCCCTGCCATGATCATGGATTCGATCTTGGATTGGGATTACCACTTATGGTCACCAAGCCATGGTAATTGCTTTCAACCTAGAAAACTGAAAGACAAGGAGTCTCCTTACTGAGCTAGCTTGTTCAATTTCCAGGTCAATTTTGTGAATGGCATTGCCAGCAACTGATCACCAAGTCAGGGAAATGGCCTTGTATCAACATAAGTCTTGTTTTATCCTTTAAAAAAAATAAAAAAATAAAAAAATGCATATATATATGGCCGATGCATCTGTACATAAACAAATAATTAATAAAGTTGAGGTCATTCGTGTATTGTAATCCAGAATGGCTCTGAGTTTATTCCAAAGGTTAATTATAAATCTGCCCTTCTATGATTGCATAAGGATATAGGATTTATGTTTTCTCCTAGACTGCTTATCAGATTAAATATCATCATTAATTGGTTTTGGATGGGAATGTATCAATCATATGACTAACGCTGTTGTTTTGATTGTGCTTTCATGAGATCATTTTGTAGATTGCAGGTTGAAGCATCAGTTGGCTGGCATATCTTCCTTTTAACGAAGGATTTTATTCACAGAGATAACTGGTTCTTCCTAGCGAGTCACCATTTGTTGTAGGCACAACAGATCCCATGTTTTTATCCAAAATATGGGAGCCCCATTTTTACATCAAAGAGTAACTTAATCAATTTTGGGGTTGTTCAGCTTGTTTTCCATTCATTTTTGCCTTGGATTTAATTTAATTTAGTTATTAATTATCCTCTTGAAAATTTATGCATTTTTGGGCTTTGCGAGTTGTGGAAAGAAATCATTTGTCAAAAAATTTCAATCTTTCCGCAACTCGCAATCCGCAATCCGCAATGCGGATTGTGGATGCTTGGTTTTTTACATTTGAAGTTTTTCTTTCTGCAACCCACAACCCGTAAATGTGGATTGTGGAATGCGGAAAGGTTGGTCAAATAAGCGCACTTCATGTGCCCACAACCCACAGTTGCAGATTGCGGGAATCTTTTTACTCCACGTTGTGTTTTATGTTCCGCAACCCGCAACCCGCAATTGTGGATTGTGGAACATTTTGGTCACTTTTTGAGTTTGTCCTTTTCGCAACCCGTGACCCACAAATGCAGATTGTGGATTGTGGAAAGGTGGTATATATTTACAAATAATGAACGCCCGCAATTGGCATCCCACATCTTGCATCCCGACAGTTGATTTAAAGTGACCCGAAAGCCCTGATTGCATCCGGTAGAATGGTTTAAATTTTTGAATTTCTGATGTTTGGTTGTCATTTCCAAGTGTTAATCAGGTTCTCGGCTGCATTTTGCTTGATCAGATATGAAATCATTGAATACAATGATTGCTTAATGATTAAAACTTTGAGATTTGACTGTTGATCACATGTGTTATTATCCAAATTTATCTGATCTTATGCCAATTTCTGATTGATGCATGCTGACTGATATTTTGCTTGCAGTAATGATAATTGCAGCCTGCACATCGTAGACTTGCAATCATGCCAATTAGTTACACTCAGTCGACATCAAATCTTGCTATTTTATTCCTTATAAATATTAGTATGAACAATATGTTGGTTTATAATGTCTCATGCAAGGTTTTGTTGATTCTTTGATATTTTCTCCTAACAATTGCATGATGTAAGCAAAATGCAGAAGAATTTCAATATCTCAATCAAACTTGGTAATGAGAAGGAGCATCAGTTAGTGGAATACTCTGAACCTGTTTTTCCGCCATTTGACGCTGATATTTCTGATGACAACACAGATAGTGAAGAGGAGGACTATGAGACTCAATTTATGCATGTTCGACTCCCTCTCAAGAAGCAAAAGAAAAGTGATGAGGAATGCATTGATCAAGATAATACAATTGTTCAGGACTTAATCATCAACTTGCCACTTGTGATTCCCGCAATTCCTCTCAAAGAAGATCCGATGGCTGATTTTTCGGTATTTGAAGATATGTTTGGCCATTGTGAATTCAAGGAAGATTCTACAGTCCTCTTGTCAATTGCTATCAATAGCTCATGATTTGTCTGGATATTCCTCAGTTTACGACATGATGCTCTCGAAAGAGTGGGGTGTGATCTTTTCCAAATTATATGATGTCAAATTGGGATTCAAATTGGTTTAAGTTTCCCAATGTATGGGGATGGTTATATGTTTGGGCCAAGTGTCAGTTTTTCCTTAGTCATTTTAGAATAATCTTGTTTCTGTAATCCCTCTTTTATGGGATATTTCACTTGTAATATTATTTTGTAATTATTATTTAAAGGGGTTTGAGATCTCATAGGAGAGGTAATGTTGGTTGAGGAAAGAATCGCCAAAAGAGACTGGAGATGCTCTGTTATTGCAGACTATGTAATGTTTTGCAGGCCTTAATACACAATCAGTTGCATTCATCTATCTATTTTGTTGTAATTTGTCAAATTTCTTTGATGGATTGTGATTTTTATTCGGATCATTCATAAGCACTGTTTATTATTTGAAATTAGTAATATGCATGGATCTGTAGTCCAATTTCTCTCTACAAATGATCTGTGTAACTAATGTTTTAAATGAATGTCTTTATTTAAAACATTTTATCTATTTCTGCAATTGATTCATAGAAATCAGTAAATCAATGTTAATTTGTCAATTAACATTCCAGTTACAGGGCTAGCTTGTATGCACTTAATTCTTGAGTTATTTTTGGTTAAATGTCTTTAGTTGATTATGCCTTAAGCTACTGAATTTGGATCCTTTCTGCATGTCTGTTTAATTGGTGAAAGGATTGGTATTTTTTAGATCAAGTTATCCTGTGCACAACCAAGACACTCTTTTTAGAATAGATTTAACTTAATTTTAGATTCTTTTCAAAGTAAGCTAACACTTAGGATTAGTAAAACTCTTGTCTTTCCTTATAGGAAGATAGATCCTTTCTAGGATCAAACACTCACAAGTGCCAGCGAAGGCCTTTGTATCCATGGGTGTTAACCACACCAAACAGCTTGAGGACAGGGTAAAACTTGCATAGGATTATCTGAAGCCTTTGGCTGGGTTTTCATCCCCTGTTGTTTTCCTTGGATACCATTCCAACACCTACACACCCGAGGCATCAACAACTCCCAACTTCTTTTGATAGTGTTCCTACTCCAACTTCTTCTTCTGATGATGATAGTGAGGATGAAAATCCACCTCCACCTTCCTAGTTTCCTCTAGTTGCACCAACATAGCCACTTACTCGATGGGTCCATACAACATGTGAAGCAACTAGTGATCTTGTCAGTGATCCCAAAGACAGTTCCAATGAGACTCTTCTATTTTATCTCAAGTTTTAGAGAATAATGATTCAAAGATGTTTGTAGAAGCTTTAGGCCATTCAGATTGGGATGCAAATATGAATGAAGACTATTGTTCCTTAATGGAAAATGATACTTGGGATATTGTACCTCCTTCCAAAAGAATAAAACTTGTTATATGCAAATGTGTATATAGGACTAAGTATGCATCCAATGGAAGTGATGAAAGACTTAAGGAAAGGCTATCTGCCAAAATATTTTTTCAAGTTGAAGGAATTGAATACAACAATTTTTTTCCCCCATTTCCAAAATGAACTCCATGTTTCTTATTCTTTCCCTTGTAGCTTCACATAAACGGGAGGTCCACCAAATGGCTGTCAAGTCTACCTTCTTGCATGGGTATTTTTAGGAATAAATTTACATGGAAAAAAATCCTGGCTATGTTCAAAATGACTCTATCCTTGCCTGTCACCTTAAGAAATATCTATATGGCCTTAAGCAATGTAATGTCCCCATTCAAATAAATATCAAGAAAGGAAAAGTCCACTAATCTACTCGTTTCCTAGGTTGTGGTGGAAACATTAGATTTAGAATGAGGGAAATAATAAATCCGAAATGGACTTTATCTTGACATAAATATATTAAATGGGGCTAAATAAATATTTATGATGAGAAACTAAGATGGCACTTGGTCTTGGAGACACATTGGTGGTGTGGGACCCACACAAATCTAGATTCCCCATGCCACATGGCATTCCACTCTCACCCATTCAGATACAAGGTGGAGTACACTATTATTGGGGGATTTGGAAGGGAATAATACTTGGAATGACCCAATGAGGTCAAAATGTAGAGGAAGAGTAACTCCCATGGAAGAGGAAGAGGCATTTTGGAGCTAGTGGGACACTTGGGATAGATTCCCTAGCTTCTATGACACCAATGATGAAGATGCCTATGAAACTTAAGACAAAATAAGACCTTATGGCTGACATATGACATACATGACATGTCAAGGCTAAAAATGTTAAATTTTCAGAATTTACTTCAATCTGATCTAGGATCTTAACTGAGAGAATAACATGTACAGCATATCTACAGCATATCAATCATGGAGACAATAATGCAAGCACACAAGAGACACAAAGATTTACTTGGGGAAAACCATAAAGGTGAAAAACCCCAATAACTTCCTCAGAGATAGATAGAGCAATGATACAACCCAAACATAAGAGATAGACATATCCGAGCAGCAGATCCTCCTCCTCTATAAGTGCGCCCCTCCTCCTTGAGTGCATGAGTGAGAAGTGAGTGATGAAATAGAGTGCCTCCCGCACTCTATTTATACTTGACTTGACTTGCCTTTTACAGAAATCATGTAGGCTCGAACTTAACCACATAACATAATGCTGACTGGGCCGACCCCCAATAGGGTGGTCTAATAACCCTTCGACCCACATGGCCGACCCCCAATAGGGTGGTCTAATAACCCTTTGACCCACATGACTTATACAGGGCCGACCCCAACAAGGCGGTCTAATAACCCATCAAGTATAAGTTACGACACTTACAATATAAATGACGAAACTTCCGTATAGAGGAATAATACCATCTCTATAGGAGTACACACAACATACATGTATGAAATACATTCTGAAGTTACATATACATCAACACTCCCTCTTAACTAGGAAGGTATTTCTCAGCACAGGTCTTCTAGCACAAGTCTTCTTCTCTGGATCATCGTCACTGGATAATCATCATCGAGTCATCATCATCGTCACTATTGCTGCTATCTCAATCAATCTCTGAATCTACTCGTCATAGGAAGTTCTATAGAGCTAGTCCTTTTTCATACTGGATATAGGCCCACCACCTGCAAGTCTTCATCATCATTGGCCATACTGTGGAAAACTCATGACTTATTACACGCGTCACAAAACCTGGTTGCAGCATCCCAGGATATTACGAGCACACAGCTCTACCTGTAGGATCTCCCAGGAGCACATTACATGTGACCCATCACAAAACCTGGCTGAAGCATCCCAGGCTGTTATGAGCACACGGCTCTACCTGTCGGATCTCCCAGGAGCATATTACATGTGATCTCACCACAAAACCTGGCTGAAGCATCCCAGGCTATTACAAGCACATGGCTCTACTTGTCGGATCTCCCAGGAGAAAATTACATGTGGTCCACCACAAAACCTGGCTGAAGCATCTGAGGCCTTTTTCATCCTATCCAGATCTCCCAGGAGAAAATTACATGTGGTCATGGAAAAACCTGGCTGAATCATCTGAGGGATTTTTCATCCTGTCCAGATCTCCCAGGAGCAAATTACATGCCATAGGACAAAACCTCGAAAGAGCATCTGCCAGATATCCCAGGGAAACGAATTACATGCCATAGGCAAAACCTCATAAGACTATCTGCAGATCTCCCAGGGCAATGAATTATATGTCCTCCCAGAGCAAAACCTCAAAAGAGCATTTGCCAGATATCCCAGGGCACCGAATTACATGCCATAGGAAAAACCTCGAAAGACTATCTGCAAATCTCCCAGGGCACCGAATTACATGCCATAGGTAAAACCTCGAAAGACTATCTGCAAATCTCCCAGGGCAATGAATTACATGCTCATCTGCACAACCTGATCCACGGCCATAGAGTATCAACCTGATACTCACCACACATCATCCTGATGTACACATGATCATCCTGATCATCATCACTGCAACATCCTGCTGCATGTCATCTGGAGCAACATCTTGAAGCTCGTCATCCATGATCATCCTGATCATACACACTGCAACATCCTGCTGCATGTCATCTGGAGCAACATCCTGAAGCTCGTCATCCATGATCATCCTGATCATACAATGCATCTACCTTATGCATACCAAGTATCTACCTAATACATATCATCATACATGATCCACCTGATCATACAATGTATCCACCTGATACATATACAGATACATGGTCCAAGCATCCATCATGATGCATATACAAAAATACATACACATGATCCAACTGATCATATCCATCATCCAACATGATGCATACATACATATAAATGATCCAATTGATCATATCCAGCATCCAACATGATGCATACATACATACATAAAAATGATCCAACTGATCATATCCAAGCAGAAACCAGAACATCATCCTGATGCTCATCATCCAGCACTTACATCCACAGCCATGTGAAGGATCCTCCTTCCAACATGCTTGGAATGGCTTCAAAAAATGTGTCCATCACTTCTTCCTCGAAATGTCCTCGATCTGAAGAACGCCAAGCCTCTCTCTGAAGTACTCGAACTTCACCCTGGCTAGTGGCTTCATCAACACATCTGCAATCTGCTCGTCCATCACAACATACAGGAGCTTCACAGCTCCTCTCTACACCATATCCCTGATATAGTGATATTTGATCTCTATGTGTTTTGACCTGTCATGAAACACTGGGTTCTCGGACAGCTTCACACAACTCTACTTATCACAGAAGATACCAGTAGCATCCAACGGGAGATCAAATAACTCAGACAATAGCTTCCGTAGCCATACTACCTCACAACTAGCTGAACAGGCTGCAACATACTTTGCCTCAGCTGTACTTAGTGTTACGCAGTACTGCTTCCTGCTAAACCAAGAGATCACACCTGATCCCATACTGAAGCAGCACCCATATGTGCTCTTCCTATCTGCAGTACTGCCAACCCAATCTGAATCAACATAACCCTGCAGGTTAAACTTTTGATTCGCTTCATACTTGAGCCCATAATCCACTGTACCCTTCAGGTACCTCAGAACATGCTTTACAACAACTAGATGAACACTCCTTGGATCCGTCAGGAATTGGATCAATGTGTTCATCGCAAAGCAAATATCTAGTCTCATGTTCGTTAGGTACATCAAGGACCCAATCATCTGACGATGCATAGAGACATCAACCGGCTCAGATGAAGCATCACAAAAAAGCTTCAGATTCGATGTCATAGGTTTGGCCATGGCCTTGAAATCCATCATCCCTAACCTCTTCAGGATATCTACTGCATACTCCCTTTTCCAAGGAAGATTCCATCTGCACTCTGCCACACCTCCATGCAAAAAACAAATAGTGCATCATCCCCAAGTTCTTCATCTCAAAATCGGCAGTAAGCTTCCGCTACGTGTCGACAATCAATCTATCTTCACCTGTAACAAACAGGTTATCCACATACAAAAGTAGTATCACTGGATTGCCTTCCTCAACCTTGTAGTAAAGGTTGGAATCCACTTTACTCTTGGTAAAGCCCAAACTGGATAGAAAGCTGTCTATCCTACCATACCAAGTTCTGCACATATATGACTCCCTCTCATGTTTCTCAGAACCAAGTGGCTGCACCACATACACTTCTTCTTCAACTACACCATTCAAGAAAGCTGTCTTGAAATCCATCTAGTGTATCTTCTATTTCATCACTTTTATATTTCTCAATGCTTCCATCTGCAACATGCTTGATCTGATAGTTCCATTTGGAAGTCACAATAGACTTCCCTTCAGCTCTTGGGACCGCATCCCAAGCATCGTTCTTCATGATCGATGGATCATGGCATTCTTCCCGTATCCTGGGAACTTCAATATCTTCAATAGATAATTTTGTTGCTAAACAAATGTTGTAGTTCTTCTTTTGTAGGTGATGGCATATGATCTTTCCTACACAACAAGTTAAATTGCATGATTAGAAAACATCTCCTAGTTTTTAGAACAAATTCTTACACATAAAGAAATATGTCATACAGTCATGCAATTATATTAGCCAATGCTTCAATACAATATTTATCCATATTCCGTAACTTTCTAGATGCCTTCCAATCTCTACCAGAACATTGTTAAGAGTGTGCACAACTCCCAACATGTCAGCAAAGAGGTTTCATTCTAGATAAGTAGCAATGGAATGTTGTACAGTGCCATAGGCCACTTACCCATGCATATTAGTAGTATACTGTTAATCAATGCAACTATTCTAATATGCATAATACACAAGCTAATTCTAGGAACATCATTAAACAATTTTATTTAAACAAACAAATATGCAAGAAATGATAATTAAAATACTTATCTTTGTTTGTTCGTTGGGTGGACTCCCTCTGAGTCTTCGCTTCCTTGCAGGAGCTACTGGAGTCCTAATCTGAAGTAGCTTCTTCTACACCTTTCTGTTGTGGAATGTAAAGAGATGGTCAACTCCCTCTGAATATATGTATCCTTGCATAAACCACTGGAGTGTACTCCCTCTTGATCTTTGCTTCCTGGATTACTTGTCCTTGAACTTATATTCATTCTCGATCCCTATGCATGCTTGTTAGTATCATCATTGTGTTATCCTCTAGGTCTCATACATAATCAAACATTCATTAGTATAATCTTAACATTATCAAAACACAATAATCTCAAGCATGTATAGTCAGGATCAATTCAAACACAGATAATAAACATTAGTATTCAAGGTTTCAAGGAAGTCTTCTTTTATTCATACTTATTCTTATTTGATCATAGGACTCTTCTAGTTAGTTAAATCATGAATCAAGATAAGAGATATAATATGCATAAAACCCGTGATTACTCAAACCTATACCTTCATGATTCTTTTGGTTAGTCATATCATCAATTATGGTAAGAAACATAATATGCATACAACCATGACTATTCAAACCTATGACTTCATGAATAATTATTATCAACAACACAACAATATAAGATCCTAAGACAAGGTAGGATTCTAGCTTGATATAGGAAAACGTACCTGGATTAGCATGCTAGCTAGTTATGTCTAACATACCCGCTTAATGTCTTATGGTTCTCTTCAGTGACTTGTGCTAGTAACCTGCATATCTCATAGGTTAACCATTATAGAACCAAGTTATACATACCTTGTAAATGGATCTTCTATGTGATCCATGACAATGGATGAATCTTTGTCTTCATGTCATCATGATCTTGAACTAGAACATGATTTGTCTTTCTTGGTGTACCTTTCATGTTAGCGGACAACATAAACCTCATACAACACCATAATGCATTAGTACAATCATAAGTGTCAACACCCTAATGAATGAATTCATAATTTTGTTAAGGTGTTACGACAAGTCTAAAATCAAGATTGTTTTAACTGTAATAACATGAAGACAAACATATCATAAACTTAATCATGAACAAATATCGAGACATACCTGGATGAGTCATACCTGTCGAGATTGCTTGAAATCTTCTTATGTAAGGCCTTAGCCTCATCTCCCTCTGAAACAGGAAATTCTTCACTTATGCAGGTGACAAATCCATCCCCTTCTAGGATTAAACCAATCCACTTGATTTGCAGGAACTGTATCTGGAGCTGTATTAGGGTTTGTCAGAGAAACCCTAAAAATTCAAACTTTGAATTTCAAACTTCTGAAAGGATAGAAATATGCGCTTTGATGAGGTGATCAAGTTGGTATATTCAGAATTTGAAAACTGCAAAGTTTCACCTCTTGAAATTGCCTTTTAGATTTCCGGATTCACTAGGGAGGACCCTGGATTAGGGTTTGAGTTTCCCAGAGCTTCACCCAACCAAAATATTTGATTCAAAGCTCTAAGCTTCGACTTTTCTGAGGAGCTTCCAGCCGTGGTCACAGATTTCCAAAATTCCAATTTTTGCGAAAGCCCTAATTTTCCATCTTTCCGATCAAAGTCCCGAACTGGGGTTTGATCAAGCCCGGCCTTCTACAAAACCAAAAATTATGATATTGGTCTCCAAATTTATATTTTTATGAGTAGCATCCAGCCATGGTCTCTGATTACAAAAATTCCAACTTTCTCCGAAGCCCTAAATTCCAGAAGCCATGAATGAAGGTACTAAAAAATAATTCTGTTTTGACAGAAATATGTACCTGATTGTTTATGGTGTAACTCCAAACTTTTCGATCCACAGGGTCTGAAAAATTTTCTTGAGATATCTCGACCTATTAGCTTTCCATCCTGATAGGTCTTACCTCAATTGGATTCTCTGAGAGAGATTTATTCCAAGTGTCGCAACGTGACCTGTTTATGGGATAATACAGGAGAGCGAACTTGTATGGTGTGCCACGTGTCACTATTTCAACTTTGGCCTCTGAAAATGTTTTCTAAGATATCTCGACCTGTTATATTTCCATCCTGATAGGTCTGACCTCAATTGGATTCTCTGAAAGAGAGTTATTCCAAGTGTCGCAACGTGGCCTTTTTATGGGATAATACAGGAGAGCGAACTTGTACGGCGTGCCACGTGTCACTGGTTCAACTTCGGCCTTTGAAAATTTTGCCTGAGATAGTACAGTCTGTGTACTACCTGTCACTTTTTACTAAATTTCATTTGGAGCTTCCTATCCCAAGTTATGACCTTTTTCCCAAGGTCACCTTATTTTGACTCAGATCTGGAAGAGGCAGAAACCCTATATTGTACAGATCATAAATCACATAGTACAATGCATTAGAGGTTGTCCTTTGGACACAAGGTACATGGGGATCTGATCTTCGACCTGTAAAAATTACAGATCTGAAAACCTTTCCAAAACAGATTTATAGTGAACGTGCTACGATGACTGGTTTTTTCTATATCAAGACCTAGCATCATAAGTGCAACAAGTGTCATACATGCCATATCATGCCTTCTTTCAGGCTAGCTCTGATACCATGTTAAATTTTCAGAATTTACTTCAATATGATCTAGGATCTTAACTGAGAGAACAACATGTACAGCATATCTACAGCATATCAATCATGGAGACAATAATGCAAGCACACAAGAGACACAAAGATTTACTTGGGGAAAAGCATAAAGTTGAAAAAACCCAATAACTTCCTCAGAGATAGATAGAGCAATGATACAACCCAAACATAAGAGATAGACATATCCGAGCAGCAGATCCTCCTCCTCCATAAGTGCGACCCTCCTCCTTGAGTGCATGAGTGAGAAGTGAGTGATGAAATAGAGTGCCTCCCACACTCTATTATACTTGACTTGACTTGCCTTTTACATAAATCATGTAGGCTCGAACTTAACCACATAACATAATGCTGACTGGGCCGACCCCCAATAGGGTGGTCTAATAACCCTTCAACCCACATGGCCGAACCCCAATAGGGTGGTCTAATAACCCTTTGACCCACATGACTTATACAGGGCCGACCCCAACAAGGTGGTCTAATAACCCATCAAGTATAAGTTACGACACTTACAATATAAATGACGACACTTCCGTATAGAGAAATAATACCATCTCTATAGGAGTACACACAACATACATGTATGAAATACATTCCGAAGTTACATATACATCAACAAAAAATAGCCTCCAAGAAGGAGCACAAGGGAGTTAGTGTGGCCAAAGAGACACCTATTCGAATTGAGTGAAGGAGGAGGCTACAATTGGAGGGACAAGTGGCATACTTTGGAATATCTTCCCAATTCGAGTTGGAATGAAGCTCATGGATGGAATTCAAGTTAAGGAATCTTTAAGGAGTTTATAAAAGTCAGGAAAAAATAAAGAGATCAGCTTTTGATCATTTTACATTTTTGCATTTGGAGAGGAGAGCTAGTAGAGTGTTATTCTACTTGCCTTAGCAGCAATTTCGAGGGTGAAAGATTACGATCCTAATTGGAAATTGGAGAGGACATTTAGAAATTTAATTTGGAGCTAAAATGGATTCATTTATTGTAGTTTGAATCTACATGGAATATTGTGATCACATCTCCTTCAGCTTGCTTCTACAAATATTCTCCCATTTCTTGTCATATTCTTGCTCCTTGAGGAGAGGCACACTTGGTGAGGTGATAATCTATTTGGGATAGCTCTTGAGGCACCATATTATTTTAATATGATATTTATACTATTTATTTACTTATCATATTACTTTAATATCGAAACTCCAAGATATTTTATGTACAAATGCTAAACTATGATTAAATGGTGCCATTTCCCAATACCTTTTTGTAAGCACTTGAAGTGGTATCAAATTCGAATGTTTCAGTCAAAATATGATATATTATTGTTGTATGAAGCACCATTAATATGCTGAAGAAGTTTCATATTCATTAGATAAGCATTTGGAGCAATATTCTTAAGTTTCATAACCATTTGTGAAGATTTACTATCATTTCCCCTATGTTAAAGCTAGTATACAAACACCTGATTTTGGAAGTTGCAGAAGCCTATAGAAACTAATTTATGCTACATTGGGAATCCAATTGAATTAATTTATCAGTAAAATGTCTTTGTTATAAAATGTGTGTAGGTCTTACAGTGTTTGGGAATCCATCTTTGTCCCCTACCCTTGGGGGTTTTGAACCTCGATTTTGACTAGTAAAGTTCCCTATTTTTCCCCGATTATAAATGAATGTTGCAAAAGTGTTTTAAGAGTGTAAAAGAATCCATCAGCATCATTTACATGTAAGAATACCTTCCAAACTCATTTAGACCCAATTCAGAACATTTGGAGCCATTTGGAAGCAGTTGAGTCAATACTAGTCTAAGGGTCGAATTGGTCAAAATTTGCAAATTTTCCTAGTGTTTGCAAATTATTAAAAAGGGACACTACAAGTGGTATCAGAGAATGGTCCTTTAACCTTATGTGGATGACCATTTATTAAGACAAGAATCCAAATAAATCAACCCCCACCCTTAGAACCTGAAACTGAAAGTGTTTTTGTTGAAAAGGAAGAAGTAGGAAAATAAGTGCATTTTGTTGAAACTATGGTTATGGATGAGAAGGGAACCTCAGAGGATAGAGATGAATTTACTAAATTCATGAAACCATTCTTTTAAGACATGAAAAAAAATATCATGAAAGGGTTCGAATTGTTGGCTAGTCAACTTGGAAGCAAATGAGCAATAGGAGGCAGCAATAGTTCTTCTTTCGAGGAAAAGAAGGAAATGGTGAAAACATTTTCTCAAGGACAAGACCTCATAATAGACCTAATGAATTTTAGAGTTCAATAAGGTCTACTACACCTAAATTTCTTGAGGCTAAATAAGAACCTAACACCCAATTTGATATGCAGGAAGTTGTAAAAGAATGGGAAAAGTTGAGTGAAGAGTGTAGAAGGACTCTACCCTTTGAGCAATACTTTAATGTTTCAAACAAACTCAAAATGAGGGATTGTAATAGGACTCCATTTCATAATAAAGAATTGAATTATGCCATTGGAAAAATGCCCCTTCCCACTTTTGATGGTTCATATCAAAGTTCTACAAATACTTGGGTACAAAAACTAGATGTGTATTTTCAGTTGAATCCAATGGTGGAAGAGGATGCTTTAAAAATGGCTATTTTGGCATCTCGAAGGAGAAGACAATGATTGGTGGTTCCATGGTATGAAAACCTTGGGACATGATCAGGTTACAACACATGGATAATTTGTTGACAGGGTATTAGAAATATTTGAGCAAAAAGACCCAGAATTGCCTGTCAAATAACTAGCCCAATTGAAGCAAGTTGGAACCCCTGCTGAGTATATGTCAGAATTCCAAAGACTACCAGTTAAAGTGGCTGATATATCTATGGTAATATTAGTATTTCTATTTACTAAAGGTTTGGATGAACCCTTAAAAGGTCTAGTTAAATACCACAAACCCAATTCATTGAAGGATGCCATGAACTTGGCAAGAGATTTGCAGAATGTGCTACCAATGACAAGGGTTCCCCCCAAGACCAACTTTCCTTACCAATTCAGATTTGAAAAGAAGCCATGGAAAGAAGATGAATTTGGAAAGGATAATAAAGAGGGACCAAGTGGGGAAGAACTCAGAAGGGAAAAAGTATGTTACACATGCTTCCAACCATGGGTACTAGGGCATAAATGTGCTAAGGGAAAGGCACAATTCATTGAAGTATTTTCTAATGATGAGTATGAAGGGGGTATGGAGGAAGGATGAAATATTTCAGCCAAAGAATAGGGATATGTGAGAGGAACCTGCAACAATTAATTAATGAAAATACACGAGATAGCAGTAATAAAATAACTCAAAATCACTTTATTGATCACAGGCCACTTCGAGGAGACAACCTCCTTTGAGCAAGCTCAATACAAATAAATTCACGGAACCTTCATTGGCCTCAACACACACTTATATACTAAGTATATGCCCAATACTATGGGTCAATACAATAGGACATATAATACCACGGGACGCCTTACAAAGCATATGCATCCAATACTATGGGTCAATACCATGGGCTAACACAAACTATAGATCAAAAAATACTACGGGATGACTTACAAAGCATATGCATCCAACAAAAATATACTAAAAAAGTAAAGAGAAGGGTTGACATGGGTTCCTAACATCCCCTCTCCCTTAAAGAAAGCTTTGTCCTCAAAGCTTTAGTTGTGGAAATTGATGCGGAATCTCAAGGAGTGGTTCCCCTAGAGCATCCTTGGGTTGCATTCCATGCCATTGAATGAATACCTCTGTGATAGATTGAGAGAGAAGCTGATGCCTTCTGAGTTTCAGGGAGGATTTCGTGTAAGGCTGTAGATGAAGAAGAACCATATCAGCTGCGTGAAAAGTGCGCTCAAAACTGTGCTGATCGGCTTGTTGTTTCAGTCGAATTTGTGCCATGTGAAGATTGTTTTGTAGAATGAGAAGAATCTGATCGTGGTTTCAAAGAACCGAGTCAATTTCCTGAACCAGGGAACTGATGAGAAATGAGATCATAATCTCATCTTTCATTTTATTTTATTTTTCTATACATGTTTATTTTTCTATTTTTAAAACAATTCATACCTGGATGAATTCTCTTGTGTTTGCCTCTTTATTTTCAACTTAAATACATGGTGGATACCCCTTCATGTTGGCATGGGACCCTTCATGTCAACATGTAGTCTCCATAATCCTTTCATTGTCTGGTGCTTGGTTCCGATCCTCATTGAATGTCCTAGATTAACCCAAGAATCTTCTAGCATTAAATTGGCACCGTCCACAAATCAAAGTGCATGGGACTTAACACATATACCTTTGCCACAAATAGCCCATATTTAACCATGCAAGTTTGATTATTAAATCATGTCCACTCACACAAATAGGCATGATTGTACCTTATCCTAAGGGGTCCTCTTGTGAATGGTTGGGATTGAGTCATGAAAGTTGGATCTTTAGATCTCGACCGTTCGCACATTGGTATGTGATCAAGATTTAACATAAGGGGAGTCGCCATGAATGGATCAGTTTAATGCAAGCAAGTTCAATGGGAAGATCTCATCTATCCACAAAAAAATAAGTGATCGACATTTAACATAAGAGACCTTGATGTGAACGATTGTGATTTAGTCGGGTCCACAATATCATATGATCTTATACCATTCACATGGATGAAGAAAATCAAGTTTTGGCACATGTGGTCATTGCTATGAATGGAACATATCACTTTGGAATTTTATATCATGATATCTAGACCATTCGCGAGATTCCTTTTGGTAGAGTTAAAAATCTTGGCATGAGAATCTTAGAGAATCCCAATGACAATGAAAAAGGGTTCAAATTGAATATGACATGGAAAAACTGGAGGCTTCCATCTAAGGTCCAAGTGGCTATGGTGCCACATCATCAGCTACCATTTTTCATGCCATGTCAACAAGATGATGTGTCAAAGTACAAAAAATCATTATTTAAAAAAACAAGTCTAGAGCCAAAAACTTAATTTGGCCATTCCATGAGCAATTTTTATCAGTTCTTGATGAAATTTTAAGGGTTGGATTCACGGTATTTATGCATACAATCAATGAGGGAATATTTCTCATTCAACTTAGAATTATGATTAACTGAGGATTAGTGCTTTTTTAAAGACCATGATCATAAACGAAAATAAGATCCCTGTTCACGATGGAAATTGGATAGTAAATTCCATGACCAGGCATGTAGAAACCCTTTTGAGGCTTTGATAAAATTCTCAATAATTTGGAATGGGGTTTGAAAACATACCAAAATCCACTATTCTGGGGCACTTTTTCAGGATTTTAAAAATATTGAAGGAGGGAAAAGTTACATAAGAACTTAGATCTGAAATTTTTGTGATTTCAAAATTTTACCTTCTCATCAATCTGAACAAGTTTGATTAAATATTTGTTTTCCAAAAGTGGTTAGTTTGGGAGATAACAATTTTTGGAAAGTAATCTAAGTATAGATGAAGTGCAAAAAGTAAAAGTAGTCAATTCGAGAAAATTATAGAAATTAACTAGAGCATTGGATAAGAGATATGAAAGTTGCTGAGTAATCCCTATCATGAATATTAATAGTGATCGATACAAAAAAAAAATGGTTTTGCATATATTTGATTCTACAAGTTGCTGAAGTTGTTCTCTAAAACTAAATGCACCTACATGAAAAGTGTAGAATTGGGCAAATTTGGTGATTTTAAAAGGCAGTAACTTTTATCCTAGAGATCAGAATTGAGAATGGTTATAGTATTTGGAAAGCTGATTCATAGGGAAACAAATGTGCATAATCATATTCTGAAGGAGTGCTTCAAAAGAGCATGTATCCTTGATTTGACAAAAAAATTTCAATATGGGTAGTTTCCAGAATGCATTTAAAATTAACTTGTAATTTTCTGAGGATGTAATGTAGCTAAAAAGTGTCATTATATGAAAAATTTTGCAGATAAAATACTATATCGAGGATAGTTATCAGTCAACATTCAATATAGTGCAATTATAAATCCCTTGGTCTTGATTGGGACGATAACACTATAGCCATGAATGATGCAAAGGATACCTACGCAGATGAAACATATGCCATCGGAGAAGATATACATGCTAAGAATGTAGGGGCATAATATAATGGTATAAGAAACAAAGTAACTCCTCTAGATATTGCAAAGACCATGATAAGTCTAATAGTGGAGTTACAAAGTTATAGAGCAAATAATGAAATATTGGTTAGAGCTTAGGAAGAGTAGAACCAGTTGAATGTAGCCATGCTTCAAACCTTGATATAAATTCAGAGGAATATGCACTATGGGAAGAATTTAGGAAATGAGGATAAGAGTAGAGTAGCTTAAGGAGACATTCTCACAAGAGGTCTCACAATTCAAAAAGAATTTCTAGAGACAAGACATATACTCTAGAATTTTCTGCTAGTGATTCATCTATCTCTAAGGACTCAACCAACAATTTGAGTTTTCCATCTCACAAGAACAAGAGGAAAAGGCCTTTTAAGGACAACACTCATGGATAATTTTGAAAGAGAAAAACCCCTACATTTGATGGTAAAGTGAAATCTGGGAAAGAAGTTGAAGCTTGGCTTCTTGAAATGAGGAAGTATTTCCAAGTCCATGATTAATCTGGAAACATGAAGGAAATGGTGTCCATATTTAATTTGAATGGAAGAGCATCAATATGGTGGGATCACCTTAGGAAAGTCAAGAGGATCAATGAAATAAAGATTGTTTGGAAGAAATTCAAGAAGTACTTCCAACAAAAGTACTTATCCGAAAGGTACTATGATGACAAACTCAAAGAGTTCCATGAGTTAAAGTTGGAAAAAATGACCATGGATGAGTATGCAAATAAATTCTTGGAGTTACTAAGGTATGATAAATATAAAAAAGATGATAAGGTAAAAATTCAGTGTTTTCTAAGTGTAATACCTCATTCATTCAAGGACCGAATTGAGTTTGATGAACATCAAACTCTAAATGAAACCTTAAGGAAGGCTAAGCATTGTTATGATTAAAACAAAAGCAAACTAGAATTCTGTAAGGCGTGGAAAGACAAGAAGAAGGAGAATTTTGACGAAAGGAGGAAGGGATTCAAGTATCCTCATTTTAGGAATTAACAAAGGTAGCCATCACATGGTGAGTCTAAGCCAACAAAATTTTTGCGGGATAATCCAAGGTAGCCCCTTCAATGTTTGGGATGTGGAGAGGACCACTTTCTCAAAAAATTTCTACATCAGAATGGTATTGAAAAACATCTTTAAAACATCCAAGGGGATGAAAATATGGGTGATGTAGCAAGGATAATCCATAGAATCTATGTTGTACTAGAGGAATTCCAAACAAACCATAAATCAATTGTATTTGAGGTTGAAGGTAGGATTGCTAAGAAATCTATTTCTATTTTAATTGACCTTGGATCTACTCAAAAGCATGTTGCTCCTAAAATTGTTTAGATTTTTCTTTTGAGAAAAGAAAGCATAATAAATCATGGCTGGTCCAACTAGCCACTAGAACCAAGACAAAAGTTGATTAAGTGGTGGAGGAATTCCCATTAGAGATAGATGGATTTATATATATATTTCCACTTGGTTCCTATGATGTTCTCATTGGAATGGATTAATTGGAAGTACATAAAGTCAAACTTGAATACTACAACAAGACTTTTGAATGCATTGATGAAGAAGGAAACCCAAGGATAGTAAGGAAATTCCAAATATAGTTTCTATTAGGCAGATTTCATGCTTGCAGTTGAATAAGTTCTTTAGAAAAAATTGCTAATTGTATGCATCCCATGTATTGGATGGAGAAAACAATAAAGTTCCCAATTTGGAGGACTATCAAGTCTTACAAGAATCCATTGATGTGTTCCCTAATGAAGTGTCGAAACTTCCTCCAAAGAGGGATATTGATTTCACAATTATTCTTATGCCAGGAGATTCACCCAGGTCTAAGACACCTTATATAATGATTACCCCATAATTACTAGAGATGAAAATGAAATTGCAAGCGTTGTCGAAAAAGTAATACATTCAACCAAGCATGTCTTCATTGGGAGCACTAGTGTTATTTGTGAAAAAGAATGATGGAACTCTCAGGTTGTGTATTGATTACACTAAGATGAATAAATTTACAGTGAAGAACAAGTACCCTTTACCTTAAATTGATGATCTCTTTCATCAAATGAGAGGGGAAAATGTATTTTCAAAGATTAATTTGAGGTCTGGTTACCATCAAGTCAGAATCAAGGAAGAAGACATCCACAAAAAAACATTTAGAAGGAGGTATGAAAATTATGAGTTAGTGGTGGTGCCATTGGTCTTACTAATGCACCACCTACATCCATGTCTTTCATGAAGTCAACAAGTATTTGGACAAGTTTGTGCTAGCTTTTATAGATAAAATTCTTATTTATTACAAGAATGAAGAGGAGCATGAAGAAAATTTGAGAATGGTTTTGCAAGTGATAAGAGAGAATAGGTTGTATGAAAAGCTAAGGAAACATGATTTCTATAAAAAAAATTGTTATTTGGGTCACATCATTTTGGGGAGAGTAATATCTATGGATCTAGAAAAGATTGATGCCATTATTTGTGGGTGCCAAAAATGGCCCTTTTTGCTTACTTCTATTAAGCCCTTTTTCCCTGTTTTTGCCTTTTATTTGCAACCAAGTCATTATCTTTCCCAAGGACAAACATGGATTTGAATAGGTATAATTCATTATTGCTTTGTTATATTAATGCTTAATATTTCCTGTGTTTATGGATTTTATTCCTCATTATGCTGACTTGTGATGAATTGATGGGAAATGATTGGAGACCTCAGGGAATCCAGGTATATCAGCTTGCTGATACACGTGGGTGTAGAAGCACTTGGTGATAGTTGCACATCTCTAGGGCTCGGTTCGGGTTGTTGCTGAAATAGCTTAAGTTATCCTCCCACGTGGCCAATTGAGACTCATTCGGTGTTGGATCAGTTGAAAGCGCAATTGATTAAGAAAAAAATGTAATTTTAATGTAATAATTATTGTAATTGTTTCTATTTTCTGAATTGTAGATTTGACATCCTGAAGATCTTGGATATTCATGACTTCCTGAAGATGTTCGATAAGGAAACCTGAACTATCTCGTCTAAGTATTTATAGGCAGACGAGATCATTCAAAAGGTTAGGCTTATTTTGGGAGAAGTTGTAACAGGAGTGAAGAAATTTGTAATTGAAATTCATTATATCAATGAAAGAAGCAACATTTTCGTGATTATTGTGTGTTGAGTTCTGGTATCCTCTAGAAGAATCTATGTTAGAAGGCAATGGCCACCTTCTCACAGAGGTGCCGAGATTAGTTATTTGTTTGCTTCCTTGATCTTTTAATTATTTTTTGCATGAAATTGCAATTAGATTTACTTTTAGGTTGCTGCAACAGTTTGGTTATTAGGTGTAGGATTTATTGATTAGAATTTCTTTTGGTTTATTGCATGGTGTGAGCATTACGAATAGGATTTCATTTCCATAGTTGATTACTGAAACAGTTGACTAAGTAGTGTATCATTTATTTATGCAAGTGTGTTATTTATTATTGCTGATACAGCTGTGCTTTGCTACTGCGTATTACTGTTGTTTAAATCCCTTTCATGAAGTGCTGAAACAGGTAGATCACACATAGAATTACAGAGTAGAAGAAGGTATGATTCCTTTCATGGTTGAATATTGCAGTTATGATTTGAACCTCTTTTATGCTGATGTTTTAGGATTTAACTTCTTGCAAAATAAATTTAGCTAATATATTCTTGAAGTAGTTAATTCCAGGAGTAATATCATAGAAGGAGTGTGAAATTTCTTAATATTTAATAAGCAATTTGGTGATTGAAGTTGGATTGAGTAGTAAGCGGAGCATAGATTTAGTGACTAGGTAGATTGGGTGTCTTCTATTTATTTGATCAGTTACTGAAATTTTTACGCATAGATTTTGCTTGATTACCTTTGAAATAACTAGACTTCCCTGGGTTGACAATTTATATTGAGCACTCTGTTTATTAACTTAAATTAATAGGAAATTATAGTGACCAACATTTTGGCATCGTTGCCGAGGAAGGTAATTGGTAGACATAGATTGTAGCTAATTAATTTGATTTCTTTAGCTATCTTTATTTTTGGGGTTGCAGGGACGATCATACGCAATGAAGAGCTACGCACCCGTCAATAGACCGAACGGGTTCCTACCCCAAGAATCAGGTAAGATTATTTAAGCTTGCATGAATGCAAGAAGAAAAGGACGTGAAACCCCCAAAAGCACTAAATTTGCAGGTGGAAGAGGTTGTGGCAATAACCAGGGTTTCGGAAGAGCGATGTTTATTGATGAACTGATCACCAAAGCTGATTCCTCTATCAAATTACTGCAAACATATTCAGGAAGGGGAAGCTTCATTCTCCCAAAGCTTGAATCATCAGTATCAATCGTGGATAAGGCAACATAAGTGTTGCTTGGGTTTTCACCCAAGCTTGTGCAAATGAGCACCTACTAACTTCGTAGTAGTAGTTTCAATAAAACAGTAAAAAAATAATGTAAAAAGTACAAACTAATCTAACATGTGCATATTAAATCTACAGTAAACAGTAAAAAGTTCAGATCTTCCATGTAAAACAAATTTTATTTATGTAAAAAATAGATTTACAACTGAAAGATTACCTCAATGGTGAGGCTAGTTGAGCTTGAGCAGCTATAGGGATGAGTTGCTCCAATGCTCCAATGGTTCCTTCTCTTCTCCAAATGCTAATGGGGGATTGGCCAAGAAAGGTTCACTCCAATTGTGGATCTAAACTCAAATGAAGAGCTTAAGATCTCAGGAATGAATTTGGCAGCATAAGGATAGGCAAGAATGTGGGTGAATAATGGGGAGCCTCTATCACCTTTTTATAGCTTTTGGGTGATGGAGAATACAACCATGGTTTAAGGTAACCAATGGCATTGTAAAAATGGTTTAGGGTTTCTTTACCTCTTTTAACTTTTTTGAATATATTTTTGAATTTTATTCCCTTTTAATTGATTTTTGGGAATTTTGTACCCCTTTGGAGGGTTTTTTGGTATTTTTTGAGGAAATTTAACTATTTTGAGGAGAAAAAGATGGATTTTGGCCTTTTCAGTGACCATTTGATGGTTTTTTAGAGGCTAAAATGGTAGGAAAAATGGACAAATGGGTCATGTGACTAGGGAGATGAGCTAGTGAGCAATTTTTGGGTGTTAACAGATTGCCCCCTCATGTGTGGGGGTAGGAGCTCATCGTATGGTTGATAGACATCATAGTTTCTGTCTTTTTCCTCGGGTTTGGAGGAGAGAAGAGAGCGATTGGAGACTAGAACAACGGTCCCATACAAACTGCAAAAACTGAAAATACATGGCCTCAATAATGAATGAGGAATAATCTCAATATATGGACGAGGCGAGCATACCCATGCTCATATCAAGACATATAGATAACAATGAGGCCCAAAAAGGGGACTTGAACAATACATGGAGAAATGTTGTGTACATCATAATGTTCCAGAGGGGACACAAAAATGGGACATACTCATGTTCACACCATGATTGATCTGAAGAATTGATACACTAGGAAAAAGCAACAATCATTCTGGATGGTGTTAGAAAGACTGATGAACTACTGGATCTGGAGGTGTCCAACAACTGAATGGATTCAATAACTGTGAGTTAGAATCTCAAGGGTACAATGAACTGTATCTGAATTGTGCACTTGAAGAAGTATATGACTATGGTACTTCCGAATATTGTCACCAAATGCAGCTCGAATATCCACCAGAACATGTAACTGGTTGTTCCTAAAGTAGACTCACCAATATGCTAGAGTTAGTTGACATCTGAGGTCTTTGACAAATAATTGAAAGGACCTATATCTTGTACGAATCTCAATGATGCGATCAAGGTGTTAACGTCGAGGATGTGAGAAACAATAATTTGGAGAGGCACTAAGGAATCCTTTCCAACTGATCCCTAGGCACTCACCACTGATGGTGATGAGTCCAAGGCACAGGAACCTCTAGGTCCATCCTCTGGAATATATTGGCTGGCGTCGACAGAGGGAGACCTGCAACTAGAAAGTCAATCATGTTTCCTTGATAGGAGCATGAGGTGTACGACCAAAGTGTGGTAGTATTGAAGATGTGATTGACATACTATGGGGATGGGGGAACAACTGAGGTTGCAGAGTGGGGGGAGACTCAAAATTCCTTTGTCCAGAGCAGAATGACGTGGATGACCTGGCAGCATATGAAAATAATCTTTAGGTACAGGGATCATGGCTTAAGGGACCATGGGGTAACGACTGTAGTGGGAAAAAATTGGGGAGACAAACTGGTGGATCATATCTGGAAACTTTGAAGGTGGCATATCGCAGAATACTCTGAACAAAGGCGACAAAATTGGGGAAGCTGCCATAATATTGTGACTAGATATGAGTTGTTGTGGAAGCAAGAGGCACCATTGGGGCCTTCTTCATGGTTTAAGGAGCTCGAAGAAGGGATATAAGTGTGCTCAAGAAATGGTACTGTCATGTGGATTTGAACGAGCCCAAGACAGTTCTTGCTTGAGGCTTCTTTCAATTTTTGAGAGTCTGAAAGCAGTAAGTAGACTCCAAGGGGGTTCTTTTTCATGTGTTAGTCTCCAAAGCCTGAAAAAACATAAAAGGATGCAATCAAGAACTCTTCTAGTCGATGTGGCTAGAGTATTCCTTTTTCGTAATTAGTCTACAAGGTCCGGAAAAGGGGTAAACTTATACCAGGTAGATGCCCTTTTAGATACTTTTAGCGAGCATGAAAGGAAGCAAGATTGCTCGACGATCTTTTCATTGTTTTAGGAGTCAGAAAAGAGCTTAACAGAAACTCCCTTAGTGCCTTTTTTAGAAAAGGACTTGTTCGGACCGAAAAAGGGGTGAAATTATACCGAACAAAAATAATGGTGAACCAAGGAGGAAGTGTTCAATCAAAGGATATTTATGCGGACCAAGAATAGTGGTAGGGGGGGAACACCGATGGGGCCTCCTTGCAGGTTGATGAATGGTAGAAAAACAATGCCATAATTGCAGTTTGGATGGAGTGGGGGGCTCATGTATTAGATGTGATTCATGATTCTG
The DNA here is from genome assembly GCA_027924585.1 of Larix kaempferi. Lineage (NCBI taxonomy): Eukaryota > Viridiplantae > Streptophyta > Pinopsida > Pinales > Pinaceae > Larix > Larix kaempferi. Next base: position 3,860,735 of record BSBM01000230.1, read on the forward strand.
TAAAATCTAACAGTGGTCGATGTGGCACGTAAATTGAGGTAGCAAGGTGTATGGACACAATGTCAACAAAGGTTTTGATGAGTGCGAGAAATGATCTCAAGCATCATCACGAGCACAATAAACGGAATTCGGCTATATAAAAATCATTGAAAACTGAAAATGTCGACGTGGCACACAAATCGAGGTGACGAGGGGCGTGGAAAAAATGCCCAAAATTTTTGGGTGAGAGCGAGAAATGATCTCAAGCATCATCATGGGCACAAAAATATGAATTCGGCGATGCAAATGGTGCGAAAAATGGAGGTAATAATGACTCTGGAATGGTCAAAGGAAAAATTAGGTTAAAAAATGGCTATAAATAAAGGTGAGGCCACCAAGCCAAGGATGTATTGGTGGGGAGAAATGATGACCCGCGGGGGCGAAATACTAGGTGTATCAAATCAAATCAAATCAAATATACAAGTGACATGTGACCTCAAAAATGGTTGAGATCACGAATGTGAAAAAGTGAGCAGGGTTAATGACCTGCCCCCATGCTATGTGCATGGGGTTTGTGATTGTGGATCACATATGTGTTGGTTTGAACGATGGGCTCATTGAAGTGCTGAGATAGATGTGACGGGGCAGGGTCAAAATGATTGATCATGCCCCTTATCCCAGGTTCGAGGTAATATATTATGCCCCCAAACTCAGAGGTTTCAATGTGGTGCAGATGCTGTTTTAGAGAGGGATCAACAGGGCATTGACCGACTGCTGGCGGGGAGGTGTACCATGAGGCTATGGGCCGTGGTGGCATACTAAAGTGATGATATGATGATGGGGGATTCCCCTTGTGGGGTGGATGCGCCCAATATCGCCGATGAGAATGACGATGATGATGAGTAGGCAAGGTTTTGGGCCTTCCCCCATGCTGTGGACATGTGGTTTCCTCGTTGATTTGAAAAGGTTGAACATGTGTGTCAGGGGGATTAGTGAAAGGGGCTGACCGGACATAGGGGTCTCCAGTGGAAACCATGTGATGATGTTAATTTCAGCTGATAAGGAGGATTTAGGTGGGCGAATCTCGTCGATGGTAGTAATGGATGACTCTAAAGAGGACCGATTCAATTCCTGGAGAACCAGTCGATACTCAGGCAGGTCTAGGCAATGATGTGAGTAATGGCTGTAAATACCGCATATCGCACAAGGGTGATTTGTACGTAACGATTTATCACTAGGCTTAGGGGTAGGGTCAAGTTGGATGAATGAGATGTTGGGATCCTCCTCCAATGTTTACATGTGCTCCTGAAGTGCAGGTAGGTGTGGACATTGATGGGTAGAATGGCCCAAATCATCACACAAAGAGAATTTGAGGGGAGCACAAAATGTCGGGGGATTCTTTGCCATCTTTGGAGTAGGTGGGGAGGTGCACGTTGCAAGTGGAGTAGTGTAGGTTTGTGGACCTCTACCCCCATTGTAACAGGGCGTAGGAGGTGCATTACTAGATGTTGATGCGGTTCTCACCCCTGGGGGCGGTCGGTTTGTCACAGTGATAGGTTGGAGAGCTTGTAAAATGACAGTTGGTGTTCGGGGAGGATTTGGGGTTGGCAGGTACCACACAGGTAGTCATAAAGTTAACCCTGGAAGATTGAGTGTAGCCATTACTGGGGTGCTGACTGCTACTGAAGGAGGAAATAGAAACGAGATAGTGTGGATGGGTGTGGCTCCGACATGACTTGGCACTGAGGGTGGTTGCGGAAGTAAAGGGTGTTTTTGGTTAGGTGCCTATGTATTGTGCGAGAGGGTGCACAAATCAGATATCTCGACTGTCTACAGAGGGGGTGGGATGGAATGGAATGTGGAAGTCATGGGAGTATCTAAGTGTATCCTGGGTCTGAATGTGGAGACGAATGATGTGGGTGCGCTCTGAACGGGTTGTTTAATCATAGGTAGAACATTTTCAGGTGCGGCAGGGGCGTTGGGATCATAGTATGTCAGTTGATCAATTTTGACTAGACGTCCCTCATGGGGGGACATCATAGTGAGGAAGACGGATGAAGCGACAAATTTCATGGTATACATGTAACTTCATCCTAATAAGAGGTTGTAATCAAGCTGGGCATTGATGACCTCTATGTCTATAAGTATCGTTTTTCCAGCTAATTGAATGGGCACGTTAGCCAAAAGGCCTTGTGGTTGAGCTGAATCACCATCGTAAGCTCATAGTGCGGTGGTGGATGGCTGTAGTGTAGGAGATTTGAGCTTCTTCTAGACAAATTTTGACATCATGCAGGTGGATGCACCTTCATCGATGATGCATTGATGAATGACAAGGTTTCGAATGGATACAGAAACTTGGAATGCTAATGTGGAAGGAAAACATGGTTCAACTTGATCCAAGTCGAATGCCATCATTCGAGAGTCGTTAGGGTCTATCGCACCAATGGAGAATAACAATATTTTCCTCTGTGCAGGAAATTTTTTTAAGACTTCCAGAGCAAACATAGCAGCAGGGGATTGGGCTAAGTCATCCACAATATTATAATTTGAGGCGGCACGAGTGTTAGGATTATTGTTGATCCACCATAGAGGGAAGCAAGGGGCTTTAGGACTTTCGTCCAACGGTATAGTAGGTATACGCAATGGTTGATCAGTTGGAAGGGTGTTAGTGGTTGGATCAACGGGCATGGCTTTGGGGGTGGAGTCATATTGGTTACAACGTGTTTGAAGGTGGACATCAGCCGATGACATCATTAATAGATGGTGAGTACCTGAAACCATGTGTTGGTAATCAGTTGCAGCATAAGTGATTTGCTACTGTGGTGTCATGAATCCTTGTGGAGGATCCATGGGATGAGTGTTCACTACTCCTTGTGTGGGTAAAGGGTTTTGCAATACCATAGGTTGCGGTTGAGGAGGTGGCGCTGGCTGTGACGCGTGCCCCTAGCGTTGGGTGTCATCAGTCCAAAGTTGGAGCACTCGCTCCAAATTGGGGCATGAGTGTGTGTAATGGCCATATACCCCACATATGGAACATAGATGGTTTATTCTTAAATTAGGATTCTTACCTTGTTTCAGTGGACAATCAGGGTTTTGGTTGGCTGGAGCAACATTATTGTTGTTTGGAGGATTAGGTTACTGACTGCATTGGTTTTGAGGTTGATTGTTCCCATGGTTGTGTCCTCTTCCACGGTTTTGTTGAGCTCCTTGATTGCGTGTTAATATTTAATATGCTAAGACAGAAAATAGCAGCATTACATTCCATTTCACAAAAATAGCATATACAGAATCACTGAAGAAACAACAAGCACAGCATAAACACAAGAGACAGAGATTTATCCTGGGAAACCCTCATGGGGTAGAAAACCCAGCAAAGCTTCCTCAATATAGATGACCAGCAATATACAAAGATGAAACCCTGAGACATGATCTCCTCCTCCACAATAGCAGACCTCTCCTCCACAAGTGCGCTATCCTCAAAATGAGTGAGTGTGTATAATGAGGAACACACCTCCTCTATTTATACACTACTCTGATATGTATTTTACACAAGTACATGTAGCCTCGTATTTAACCATTAGGTTAAATACCCCATTATAACTGACTGGGCCGACCCCCACATGGTGGGTCTAATAACCCTTTGACCCATATAACACATACAGGGCCGACCCCCACTAGGGAAGTCTAATAACCCAAGTTACCACATTCCGACGGAGGAATAAACATCTCCGGATATACAATAAGATCTTCACGGAGGAATGAAACATCTCCGGAATAATAAAGTACAAATATAATATTCTTTGAAGTTACAATATCTCAACACTCCCCCTTAACGAGAAGGATATTATAACAGCATCTGCACGAGCAAGGAGTCATCAACATCATACATGATACATCTATAAATCATTGGAAGCTTTCTCAACATCATCAGTAACTCAACCAGTTACTGGAATATCTTCAATACTGGAACATCAACATCTTCAGTACTGAGTCTTTATCTTCTGCAGCACTCAAACAGCTACAGCAACATCAATATCTGAATCCTCACGATTGTCAGCATCGCCATCACACGATCATCAGCATCGACATCACATGAACAACAACATCGTCATTTCACTATCATCAACATTGTCATCACACGATCATCAACATCGTCATCACACGATCATCAGCATCGTCATCACACGATCATCAGCATCGTCATCACATGATCATCAGCATCGTCATCACAGGATCATCAGCATCGTCATCACATGATCATCAGCATCGTCATCACACGATCAGCATCATCATCATCTAGATCATCACGATCAGTAGCATCGTCATCTAGATCATCATGATCAACAGCATCGTCATCTAGATCATCACGATCAACAGTATCGTCATCTAGATCATCACGATCAACAACATCATCAATACAAGTATAAATATCATTAATACAAGTATCCTCATCAATACAAGTATACACATCATCAATACAAGTATCCTCATCAATACAAGTATACACATCATCAATACAAGTATCCTCATCAATACAAGTATACACATCATCAATACAAGTATCCTCATCAATACAAGTATACATATCATCAATACAAGTATCCTCATCAATACAAGTATACACAATAGCAGCATACCCTGCAACACACAAGATCCAATTATGGGATGATCAATCCCTCTCACTTTAAGACACCTCACCATGTCTAGGGACGAGGCAATCCCAATCTATTTACAGGATGATTAGTCCTTATCACTTTAAGACATCTCACCATGCCTAGGGACGAGGAAATCCCAATCTATTTACAGCATGATTAGTCCTTATCACTTTAAGACATCTCACTATGTCTAGGGACGAGGCAATCCAAATCTATTTACAGGATGATCAGTCCTTATCACTTTAAGACATCTCACCATGTCTAGGGACGAGGCAATCCCAATCTATTTACAGGATGATTAGTCCTTATCACTTTAAGACATCTCACCATGTCTAAGGACGAGGCAATCCCAATCTATTTACAGGATGATTAGTCCACTCAATCTCATTTAGGACTATCCTTCCTTTCGAATTACTGGATTTACTATCCAAGGATGATTTAATCCACTCAATTCATTTAGGACTATCCTTCCTTTCGGAATTACTGGATTTACTGTCCAAGGATGATTTAATCCACTCAATTCATTTAGGACTATCCTTCCTTTCGGAATTACTGGATTTACTGTCCAAGGATGATTTAATCCACTCAATTCATTTAGGACTATCCTTCCTTTCGGAATTACTGGATTTACTGTCCAAGGATGATTTAATCCACTCAATTCATTTAGGACTATCCTTCCTTTCAGAATTACTGGATTTACTGTCCAAGGATGATTTAATCCACTCAATTCATTTAGGACTATCATTCCTTTCGGAATTACTGGATTTACTGTCCAAGGATGATTTAATCCACTCAATTCATTTAGGACTATCCTTCCTTTCGGAATTACTGGATTTACTGTCCAAGGATGATTTAATCCACTCAATTCATTTAGGACTATCCTTCCTTTCGGAATTACTGGATTTACTGTCCAAGGATGATTTAATCCACTCAATTCATTTAGGACTATCCTTCCTTTCGGAATTACTGGATTTACTATCCAAGGATGATTTAATCCACTCAATTCATTTAGGACTATCCTTCCTTTCAGAATTACTGGATTTACTGTCCAAGGATGATTTAATCCACAACCGTACATTTAGGACCACGTCCAAGGATGACTCAATCCTCAACCGTACATTTAGGACCACATCCAAGGATGACTCAATCTTCAACCGTACATTTAGGACCATGTCCAAGGATGACTCAATCCTCCACCGTACATTTAGGACCACGTCCAAGGATGACTCAATCCTCCATCATACATTTAGGACCACGTCTAAGGATGACTCAATCCTCCACCGTACATTTAGGACCATGTCCAAGGATGACTCAATCCTCCACCGTACATTTAGGACCACGTCCAAGGATGACTCAATCCTCCACCGTACATTTAGGACCACGTCCAAGGATGACTTAATCCTCCACCGTACATTTAGGACCACATCCAAGGATGACTTAATCCTCCACCGTACATTTTGGACCACGTCCAAGGATGACTTAATCCTCAACCGTACATTTAGGACTACGTCCAAGGATGACTTAATCCTCAACCGTCCACCAAGGACTTCATTCTCGAAGACATACGTCTACGGCTCTTCTTTCGGACTGAAGTCCAGGGATGATCCAATCCCCTCACATGTTCACCAAGAACTTCATTCACAAAGACATACGTCTACGGCTCTTCTTTCGGACTGAAGTCCAGGGATGATCCAATCCCCTCACATGTTCACCAAGAACTTCATTCTCGAAGACATATGTCTATGGCTCTTCTTTCAGACTGAAGTCCAGGGATGATCCAATCCCCTCACATGTTCACCAAGAACTTCATTCTCGAAGACATACGTCTACGGCTCTTCTTTCGGACTGAAGTCCAGGGATGATCCAATCCTCTCATGTCCACCAAGGACTTCATTTTCGAAGACATACATCTACGGCTCTCTTTAGAACAAGTGTTCAAGGATGATACAATCCCTCTTCTTTCTCGGAGACACTTGTCTACGGCTCACTTTAGAACTTGTGTTCAAGGATGATGCAATCCTCACATGTATTCTCATCAATTACTATCGATCCTAGGAACCCATATAGAACCTGATTCACACTTCTTCTTTAATTACACCATTAAGAGAATGGTCTTATCTAGCCACTTGGAGCAAACATCTCATCATGATTCTCTTCTTCTTTCTAAGAGAATCTTCTGGCCACAAGCCTTCTATAGTGTGTTTGATTTGAAAATCTTTTTTTTTTTTGGTTTAACATCCATCGCTTGTTCAGTGTTCATCATTCATCATGATCTTTCCTACAAATCAAAATTAAGTACATGATTAGTAATACTTCATAATCATCAAATCATATTGACATGATAACCTATTATGCATACAGATATCATTTACATAGTTATGCAACTATTTTGACCAATACTTTGGCACAACACTTTCCCATATCCTGTATGCATACAGTGTCTATCTAGATGCCTTCCATCTCTACCAGAACATACTATCGAGAGTGTGCATAGCTCTCAGCATGTCAGCAAAGAGGTTTCATTCTAGACAAGCAACAAAAGAATGTTTGTCCAACTTACCAATCATATGCATATTAGTAGTATACTGTTCAATGCTCTATTAATGTTTACACTCAGCATGATATATTCTAGGAATACAAATATGCATACAAGCAATATCATTTACTATTTTAAATAACAACTCAAATACTTATCTTTTATGTTTGTGTGGTTGCCTCCCGCTTGATATTCTATATGTCTTTTGAACTTGTATTCATTTTGTACCACTGTGCATGCTCAAGTGTGCACTAGTGTCATCCTCATGATCTCATACACAAACATACATTCATTAGTATATTATAAACATGATCAAAACATCTAAATAGTCTTGAATATGTATATTCAAGATCATAAATAATAAACATTAGTATTCAATATTTCAGGGAAGACTTCTTGTACTCATGCATATCATCAATCAAGATAAAAGACATAATATGCATAATCCCTTGATTACTAACTTTATGAATAAGAATATCTAATCATGCCAAGTATACTTATATAAGGGATCCCAATACAAGGTAAGATTCTAACATGACATAGGAGAACATACCTGGATTAGTATACCTGCTTAGTTATGTACAACATACCTAAACAATCTCTTCAATGATTTAGAGATCCTGAGCTAGAACCTGCATGTCTCATAGGTTAAGCATAATATAACAAAGTCATACATACCTCGTAAGTAGAACAAAGATTATGGATGAGTCTTTGTCTTCATGATGTCATGGTCATGGAACTTGATTTGTCTTTTGTGATGTACCTGTATCTTGTTAGCAGACAACATCAACCTCACACAACACCATAATGCATTAGTACAATCATATAGCCCTAATCAATGAATGTCTTCGATCATTCACATGCATTCATACTGTTACTAGGGTGATAAGACAATTCTAACATTAATCAATATTGTACTAATAAATATCATGAAGACAAAACACATTATGAACTTAATCAAGAATCAGATTTCAAGACATACCTGAACCTCCTTAAGTCATACCTGTCGAGACTTCTTCTTAGCCTCAACTCCCCTTGAAACTTGATCTGGAGCTTGATTAGAGTTTGCTGGAGAAACCCTAAAAATTCAATCTTTGACTTTCACACTTCCGAATGAATGGAAGGATGTGTCTTGCTGGGCTGATCAAACTAGCATACTTCAATTTTGAAATCTCCAAAATTTGACCCCTCAAAATTGCCTTTGAAACTTCTGGATCTTCTAGACAGGATCCCGAACTAGGGTTTGATGAAGCCCACCCTTCTGCTCATTGAAAAGGTTTGATCCAAGGCTCTAAACTCTTATTTTTTTGAGGAGCTTCTAGCCATCGTTACAGACTTCAAAAATTCCAACTTTTGTTGAAGCCCTAATTTTCCATCTTTCCGATCAAAATCCCGAGCTAGGGTTTAATCAAGCCTGGTCTTCTACCCAACCAAAAAATTCAATCTTGGTCTCTAAATTTCAATTTTTCTGAGTAGCATTCAGCCGTGGATTCCGATTCCAAGAATTCTAAATTTCTTCGAAACCCTAAATTCTGGAAGCCATGAATAAACGTGCTCCAAAAATAATTCTATTTTGACAAAAATATGTACCTGATTGTTTCTGCTATAACTCTGAAATTTTTGCTCCACAGGGTCTGAAACCCTTTTTATGCAGTAGCCTGACCTGTCATCTTTCCATCCTGATAGGTCTGACCTCAATTGGGTTTTCTGAGAGAGAGTTATGCCAAGTGTCGCAACGTGACCTGTTTATGGGATAAAACAGGAGAGCGAACTTGTACGGAATGCCACATGTCACTGTTTGAACTTCGGCCTCTGAAAAATTTTCCTGAGATATCTCGACCTGTTATCTTTCCAGATCCTGAACCTTCGCAAAAATGGATTTATGGCGAAAGTTCCAAGATGACTGGTTTTTGCTATGAAAAACCCTAACCTTCAAATTGTCATAAGTAAAGCAAGTGTCGTAAGTGCCATACCTTGCCTTCCTTCAGGTTAGATCTGATACCATGTTAAGATTTAATATGCTAAGACAGAAAATAGCAGCATTACATTCCATTTCACAAAAATAGCATATACAGTATCACTGAAGAAACAACAAGCACAGCATAAACACAAGAGACAGAGATTTATCCCGGGAAACCCTCATGGGGTAGAAAACCCAGCAAAGCTTCCTCAATATAGATGACCAGAAATATACAAAGATGAAACCCTGAGACATGATATCCTCCTCCACAATAGCAGACCTCTCCTCCACAAGTGCGTTATCCTCAAAATGAGTGAGTGTGTATAATGAGGAACACACCTCTATTTATACACTACTCTGATATGTATTTTACACAAGTACATGTAGGCTCGTATTTAACCATTAGGTTAAATACCCCATTATAACTGACTGGGCCGACCCCCACATGGTGGGTCTAATAACCTTTTGACCCATATAACACATACAGGGCCGACCCCCACTAGGAAAGTCTAATAACCCAAGTTACCACATTCCGACGGAGGAATAAACATCTCCGGATATACAATAAGATCTTCACGGAGGAATGAAACATCTCCGGAATAATAAAGTACAAATATAATATTCTTTGAAGTTACAATATATCAACATTGCGTTGGTTGTTCTGGTTTTGGGGTTGGTTTTGTTGTGCATACACTTTCCCTTGGGAAATAGGGGGATTTTGAGGTTGTGCAAGTGTAGGAGCAGGCTGTGGTGGGTAGTATGTAGGATGGGCTGGAGGTGGTCCAGGTATTGATTGTGGTTGTTGGAGGTTGTGGTGTTGCAGGCTGTTGATGTATATGTAACTTCGGAATGTATTTCATCTATGTATTTCATATATATTTATTGTACCCTTATTAGAGATGTGTTATTCCTCTATAAGGAAGTGTCGTCATGTGGATTGACAAGTGTCGCAAGTGTGTGTACTTTTCGATAGGTTATTAGACCACCATGTGCGGGGTCGGCCTTGAAATATATATATTATAATGTGGATATACCTAGCTAGACAAGTCGGCCCCATAAAGTCACTGGGAAAATAGATTAGTATAAATAGAGATGAGGTGATCTCTATTTAGATCATTCAAAAAAGTACATCTCTCTCACTCAGAAAGTGGCGTACTAGTGAGGAGGAGGATCATCCGCTACTAGGAGACTATCTCAATGTATTTTGGTTGTACTTTGGTTGAGCCATTGCTCTCTCTATCTCTGAGGAAGTTGTGGGGTTTTTCACCTTAGGGTTTTCCCCACGGAAACTCTGTGTCTCTTGTCTCTCATGCTTTTGATTCTTGTGATGCTTGTCATGCTTATTGTGATTGTCATGCATTGATATACTGTATATGTTATTCTCTCAGTGAAGATCCTAGAGTATTGTGAATTAATGCTCAAAATTTAACATGGTATCAGAGCTAACCTGAGAAGAAGACATTTTGCAGTGACAGAAACTTGAGTTTCTTGTTTATTGGGTTTCTCTCCACAGATTTTGGAAAAGCAGTATAGTAGATTGACTCTACCCATCAAGGTGCATCTATCTGTCCAATTAGAATTCAATTTCGAGCATTTTCATATTTGGCCCTAAAAAATAGGGTTTCCACAAAAATAAGAATTTCTGAAATCTGAAGACATAGCTAGAAGATCCTTGCACAAATCAAAGCTTAGAGCTTTGGATCAAGATTTTTGGTTTTGTAGATCTCTGGGAAACTCAAACCCTAATTCAGGGCTCTCACTAGTGAACCCAGGAGGACAAAAAGACAAATCTGAAGGGTAAAGCTTTGCTGATCTAAAATTCTGAATGCAACAGGCTGATCAGCTCATAAAGGCACATCTTTCTATCCTTTCAAAAATTTGAAATTCACATTTTGAATTTTTAGGGTTTTTCTGACAAACCCTAATCCGGGACCAAATCCAGTTTTCAGCATTTCATGTGGTAAGACCTAAATCTTTTATATTTCCATTTGAACTACTCTTTAAGATGTCTCACCACACCAAGCTTGAGGATAAGCTTGAAGGGGCTAATAACTTCCGAGCTTGGAAGTATAGGATTGGGTTAATACTGGAAGAGAATGAGTTGGAATCATATATAAAAGAAGACATCTCTATCCTAGAGGATGAAGAGGCCAAGGTATTGCATAAGAAGAACTTGGTCAAGGCAAAGAAAATCATTGTTGATTCTATCAAAGATCATCTCATACCCCATGTGTCTTCTCTAAAGACACCCAAGGAGATGTTTGACTCTTTGACCAAGCTATTTGAAGGAAAGAACAAAAATCGGAAGATGACTCTGCGGAATCAATTGAAAGGGGTCAAGATGTTGAATGGAGAAACCATTCAATCTTACTTCTCCAAGGTCTCTCAGATCAAGGAGAAACTTGAAGCTGTGGATGAAGTAGTGGACAATGGTGAAGTTGTTATGACCACTCTGAATGGCCTACCTAGGTCATGGGACTCCTTTATTCAAGGAATCTGTGTAAGAAAGAAATTGATCTCTTTCAGTAAACTATGGGAGGAATGCTCTCAAGAAGAAGCTAGACTTGTAGCTCATGAGGAAAAGATGGGAGGTGAAGATCAAGTTCTCGCAACTCACACCAAAAGAAGCAATCCCAAGAAGGAACATTCTCGCTACAAAAGATCCTATCAAAAGAATAAGAAGGATCTAAGATGCTTCACATGCAATGAGAAGGGTCACTTTGCTTCAGATTGTCCCAAGAAAAAAAGGGATAATAACAACAACTTCAACAAGAAGAATAAGGGTAGCAAAAGAAAGTTCCATGCTCATGTTGCCGAAGATGATGAACCTCCAAAGAAGAAGGCTAGGGCAGAAAGTGATGATGACTCATCAAGTGAAGAAGAGTATGTTCTAATCTCTGCTCTCACAGGTACTATCTCCCATGGTTGTAATGATTGGTTGATTGATAGTGGGGCTTCCAAACACATGACTGGGTTTAAGGAATATTTTGTGAATCTATCTAAACATGAATCACCCCATAAGGTGAAACTTGGGGATGATTATCAATACCCAATCAAAGGAAGTGGTGAAGCCTCCTACAACCTAGATTCTCGAAAATCTTTGAAGATGAAAGAAGTCCTTTATGTACCTGGGCTGAAGAAGAACTTACTCTCCATCTCTGCTTTGGATACAAAAGGTATGAGGGTTGCATTTGTGGATGGCCAAGTCCTAATGTGGCCAAAGGGAAACACCATAGATGATGCAGTAGTGATTGGAGAGCAAGAGGGAGGATTGTATAAATTGAAGGGACAACTTGAACATGCCATGGTGCATGAATCCATGGAGCCAAGTGAACTTTGGCATAGAATACTTTCTCATATGCACTATAGAGCACTTCCAATTGCAAGCAAGGCTGTAGAGGGTCTTCCTGAAATCAAGACCAAACATGAAGGTGTTTGCAAAGGATGTGCAAAAGGTAAGAACATTAAGAAGGATTTCCCAAGCAGTGAAAGTAAGGCAAAAGATATCCTGGAAATCATCCACTTAGATGTATGTGGTCCTATGTCATCCAGTTCTCTAAGTGGGTATGTTTACTATGTCTCATTTATTGATGACTTCTCCAGGAAGACTTGGGTATACTTCTTGAAGAACAAAGATGAGGTGTTTGATAAGTTCATGGAACTCAAAACCTTGATGGAGAATCAAACTGACAAGAATATCAAAACATTCAGATCCGACAATGGTGGAGAATTCACCTCAGGTGACTTCAAGAAGCTTTGTAGTGATTCAGGGATTAAGAGGGAGTTGACTGCTCCTTATAATCCTCAACAAAATGGAGTTGTAGAAAGGAAGAACAGAACTATCATGGAAGTAGCAAGGGCAATGCTACATGACCAGGATCTACCTATGCATCTATGGGCAGAAGTAGCTAGAACAACTGTATATGTGCAGAATAGAACACCCCACAAGATATTGGACAACAAGACACTAGAAGAGGTCTTTTTTGGTAAGAAACCTGAAGTCATCCATCTCAGAATATTTGGTTGTCCAGTATACACTCATGTCCCAAAGGAAAAGAGGACTAAACTAGATCCTTTAGGAAAGAAGGGTATCTTTGTGGGTTACAGTGAAAGCTCGAAGGCTTACAGAATATACTTTCCAGGGTTCAAGAAGATTGATGTCAGCAGGGATGTAACATTTGATGAAAACTCAGCATTCATCAAATCAAGAAAGGAACCTATCGAAGTTTATGAAGAACCTAAGGAAACTAGATTTCAAGACACTACCATGATTGAAGCAGTTCCAGGAGTTGTTCGTGAGTTTGAAGATCCACAAGAACCTGTAGATCCACCCCGTGAGGATAACTCTCACAAGAGGAAACCTGCATGGGCTAGAGAGCTCATTCAAGATGCAGAAAGATTTGGCATTCCAGAAGAAGAACACAGAGCAAAGAAGAGAACCAGATCACATACCAGCTATGTTGCTTTACTCTGTGGCATTATGAAAAAAGAGCCTTCCAGTTATGAAGAAGTAGTGGAAAAGAAAGAATGGAAGGATGCCATGGTTGAGGAATACCAATCAATAATGAAGAATGATGTTTGGGATGTTGTCCCAAGACCTAAAGAGAAGTCAGTTGTGACTTCCAAATGGATCTACAAAATCAAGCATGCTGCAGATGGCAGTGTAGAGAAATACAAGGCAAGATTCGTAGCTCGTGGCTTATCTCAAAAAGAGGGAATAGATTATGAAGAAACTTTTGCACCTGTAGCCAGGTATACTTCCATCAGAACAGTACTTTCCCTAACTGCAGCAATGAAACAGAAAATACACCAGATGGATGTCAAGATTGCTTTCTTGAATGGTGCAGTTGAAGAGGAAGTATATGTGGAGCAGCCACTCAGTTTTGAAATACATGACAGGGAGTCATATGTGTGCAGATTGAAGAAAGCCTTGTATGGCTTGAAACAAGCTCCCAGAACCTGGTATGGTAGGATGGACAGTTTCCTATCTAGTTTGGGCTTTACCAAGAGTAAAGTAGATTCCACCCTCTACTACAAGGTTGAGGAAGGGAATCCTGTGATTCTAATCCTGTATGTGGATGACCTATTTGTAATAGGAGATGACAGATTGATTGCAGATACGAAGAGGAAGCTTGCTGCTGAGTTCAATATGAAAGATTTGGGAATGATACATTATTTCCTAGGTATGGAGGTGTGGCAGAGTGCAGGTGGGATCTTCCTTGGTCAAGGGAAGTACACAGTAGATATCCTGAAGATATTCGGGATGATGGATTGCAAGGCCATGGCCACACCTATGGCATCGAATCTGAAGCTTCTATATGATGCTTCATCTGAGCCAGTTGATGTCTCTATGAATCGTTAGATGATTGGGTCCTTGATGTACCTGATGAATATGAGACTAGATATTTGCTTTGCAGTGAACACATTGAGTCAATTCCTGACAGATCCGAGGAATGTTCATCTGGTTGCTGTAAAGGATGTTCTAAGGTCCCTGAAGGGTACAGTGGATTATGGGCTCAAGTATGAGGAGAATCAAAAGTTTAACCTGCAGGGTTATTCTGATTCAGATTGGGTTGGCAGTGCTGCAGATAGGAAGAGCACATCTGGGTGTTGTTTCAGTATGGGATCAGGTGTGATCTCTTGGTTTAGTAGGAAGCAGTCCTGCATAGCACTGAGTACAGCTGAGGTAGAGTATGTTGCAGCCTGTTCAGCTGGTTGTGAGGCAGTATGGCTATGGAAGCTACTATCTGAGTTATTTGATCTCCCATTGGATGCTACTGGTATCTTCTGTGATAACCAGAGTTGTGTGAAGCTGTCCGAGAACCCAGTGTTTCATGATAGGTCGAAACACATAGAGATCAAATATCACTATATCAGGGATATGGTGCAGAGAGGAGCTGTGAAGCTCCTGTATGTTGCGATGGACGAGCAAATTGCAGATGTGCTGACGAAGCCACTAGCCAGGGTGAAGTTCGAGTACTTCAGGGAGAGGCTTGGTGTTCTTCAAATCGAGGACACTTCGAGGAAGAAGTGATGGACACATTTGCTTAAGCCATTCCAAGCATGTTGGAAGGAGGATCCTTCACATGGCTGTGGATGTAAGTGCTGGATGATGAGCATCAGGATGATGTTCTGGTTTCTGCTTTGTATGATCAGTTGGATCATTTTTATGTATGTATGCATCATGTTGGATGTTGGATATGATCAATTGGATCATTTATGTATGTATGCATCATGTTGGATGCTGGATATGATCAGTTGGATCATTTATGTATGTACGCATCATGTTGGATGCTAGATATGATTAGTTGGATCATTTATATGTATGTATGCATCATGTTGGATGCTGGATATGATTAGTGGGATCATTTGTATGTATTTTGTATATGCATCGTGTTGGATGCTTGGACCATGTATCTGTATATGTATCAGGTGGATACATTGTATGATCAGGTGGATCATGTATGGTGATATGTATCATGTATTTGTATTTGTATCAGGTGGATACACTATATGATTAGGTGGATCATGTATGATGATATGTATCAGGTAGATACTTGGTATGCATCAGGTAGATGCATTGTATGATCAGGATGATCATGGATGACGAGCTTCAGGATGTTGCAGTGATGATGATCAGGATGATCATGTGTACATCAGGATGATGTATGGTGAGTATCAGGTTGATACTCTATGGCCGTGGATAAGGTTGTGCAAATGAGCATATAATTTGGCCCTAGAAGATTTGCAAATAGTCTTTCGAGGTTTTGCCTATGGCATATAATTTGGCCCTGGGATATCTTGCAAATGCTCTTTCGAGGTTTTGCTCTGGGAGGACATATAATTTGGCCCTGGGAGATCTGTAGATAGTCTTTCGAGGTTTTGCCTATGGCATATAATCTGGCCCTAGGATATCTAGCAGATGTTCTTTCAAGGTCTTGTCCTATGGCATATAATATTTCCCTGGGAGATCCGATAGGTTGGGATGTGTGCCCATAATAAGTCCTGGGATGCTCTTGCAAGTTTTTTCCATGACCACATATAATATGTCCCTGGGAGATCCTATAGGTAGAGCTGTGTGCTCGTAACAGCCTGGGATGCTCTTGCGAGGTTTTGTGGTGACCACATATAATCTGTCCCTGGGAGATCCTATAGGTAGATATGTGTGGTAACAGCCTGGGATGCTCTTGCGAGGTTTTGTGGTGAGGTCACATATAATATGGCCCCGGGAGATCCTATAGGTAGAGCCGTGTGCTCGTAACAGCCTGGGATTCTCTTTCGAGGTTTTGTGACACATGTAATAAGTCCTGAGGATTCCACAGTATGGCCAGTGATGACGAAGACCTGCAGGTGGTGGGCCTACATCCAGTATGAAAAAGGACTGGCTCTATAGAACTTCCTATGACGAGTAGAGTCAGAGTTTGGTTGAGATAGCAGCAGCAATGACGATGACGATGACGATGATCCCGAGAAGAAGACTTGTCTAGCAATTCTGTGTCGAGAAATACCTTCCTAGTTAAGAGGGAGTGTTGATGTATATGTAACTTCGGAATGTATTTCATCTATGTATTTCATATATATTTATTGTACCCTTATTAGAGATGTGTTATTCCTCTATAAGGAAGTTTCATCATGTGGATTGACAAGTGTCGCAAGTGTGTGTACTTGTCGATGGGTTATTAGACCACCATGTGTGGGGTTGGCCCTGAAATATATATATTATAATGTGGATATACCTAGCTAGACAAGTCGGCCCCATAAGGTCACTGGGCAAACAAATTATTATAAATAGAGATCAGGTGATCTCTATTTAGATCATTCGAAAAAGTACATCTCTCTCACTCAGAAAGTGGCACACTAGTGAGGAGGAGGATCATCTGCTACTAGGAGACTATCTCAGTGTATTTTGGTTGTACTTTGGTTGAGCCATTTCTCTCTCTATCTCTGAGGAAGTTGTGGGGTTTTTCACCTTAGGGTTTTCCCCATGAAAACTCTGTGTCTCTTGTCTCTCATGCTTTTGATTCTTGTGATGCTTGTCATGCTTATTGTGATTGTCATGCATTGATATACTGTATATGTTATTCTCTCAGTGAAGATCCTAGAGTATTGTGAATTAATGCTCAAAATTTAACATAGGCACCGCTTGTGGAGGGTAATAAGCTGATTGGGCTTGTGAGTGAACAGGAGCATGAGTGGCCTGTTGGTGATAATACGCAGGAGGTACATAAGCTAGAGGTGCGTGTCTGTAACACTACAATGGAAATGAGGGTCCATGAGTGTGGTTGGTGTGTGCCATGGGAGCATATAAAGTTGTAGCTCCGGAATGAGATGTGGCCCTCGAAAGATCGGGGCCGTTATTATTGTTCATAATGGTAAAGGGTTTGGGTATTTTGTACCCCTTTGGAGGGTTTTTGGTATTTTTTGAGGAAATTTAACTATTTTGAGGAGAAAAAGATGGATTTTGGCCTTTTTGGTGACCATTTGATGGTTTTTTGAGGTTTTAGAGGATAAAATGGTAGGAAAAGTGGACAAATGGGTCATGTGATTAGGGAGATGAGCCAGTGAGCAATTTTTGGGTGTTAAAAATAAGTCTCAAATCCCATTTCGGACAAGAGACCTCCAGAATATAAGGGAAGTGTTGTGGGTACAAGGAATCCAGAGGAGATTTATCGAATCAACGGATGAGAAGTAATTAAGGAGGAGAGGTTGGATTATCAACAAGAACTGGAGGAAGAAAGAAGGAGAGAAGAACAGAGGAACGAGGAAAACATGAATAATGAAGAACATAGAGAGCATTGAGAGAACCCTAATGATCATGAAGAAGAAATAGGGGATATTGGTAATAATCAGCATGGAGAAACAGTTGCTACGCTTGAATTCCCTATTCGACATACACCTGGGGTGGATCCCATGAAGAATATTTCTCCTTCAGTTTTGCCAAATTTTTATGGGAAGTCAACCGAAGATCCAGATGATTTTCTTTTTGAATTTGATATCCTTTGTTGGATCTATGATTACACCTCCAATGAAGAAAATTTGAAACTATTTCCTGCTACTTTAGAGGGAAATTCCCTACTTTGGTTTATGAGTTTGGGCGGTGAGACTATTACAACATGGGACCAAATGAAATGAATATTCCTTGCTGAATATCAAGATTATTGTAGAACTAAGGATAGGAGGGATGAATTGTTTAAAATGGTCCAAAAAGAGGAGGAAAGTTTGGATGATTTTGCAAAAATAATCTTATATAATTTGCAGAGATCTGGTCATGTTGATATTGGAAAAGATGTCGTTAAAATTATTCTACTATGAGGGATTAGAGAAGACTTTCTGGATATGCTTAATCTACTGGGGAAAGGGGATATCTCAAGAGAAAATTTTGATCATATTGTAGATCTGTGTCGAATATACTCTAGGGGATCTTCTAGAACTATCACAAGAGAATGAGATGCCCTTACAAGGGAACAAAAGTCATCTAGTGGGGAGCTACATGAGTAGAGATAGATAATCTTATTGAAAAATTTAAAAATGATATGGTGATTTCTACTTCCTCACAGTTGGATGTTTTGAGAGCAAAGCAGAGGCAAGTAGAGGAAGATTTGGTACTTGGCGTATTTTGTGCTAAGTGAAGAAATAAGCACCCATTGAGGGAGTGCCCACTTGACAAGGTGGAGGTATGTGGCCTGTGTGATTTGGATCACAATACTAAAGAGTTCCCTTCATTTACAAAATTCAAGGAATTCCTTCAACCATCCAGGGTGGACGTGGAGCAAGCTTACTTCATTTCACAAAATAAGCCTTGGCAACCTCATGCTCTCAGTATGAATCCAGATCCTACATCTTTCAATTCTTGGAATAATATGAATAATCAGTTTCCTTCACAATATTATTGTCCCAACACTCAATGGCATCCATCTACTCAACCTACAATGCAATATCCTTCTCCTTGGATTCCATAGGCACCTTAGCCAAAGCAATAAGCCCCTTGGTCTCCTGGTTGGATAAATCGTTATCCAGGGAATCAGTTTCCTCACAATCAAATTCCTCACCCACAGTATCAGCAGCCACAGCTACAACTCCCTAAGAACACTGCACCAATTAATGCACCACTTTGACCTCAACTTCCTGCTCAAACTAATCCTAACCCCAACAATAAGGCAGTGCAACAATTTGAAACATCAAACATGTCAGCTTATTATATTACTTCCGTTCCATGCAATGAATTACATCTACGATCTAGGAGGATAGTAGAACCTATTGTCATTGAGGATGTTCCATCCCATGTGACTGGAGAAAGAATGAATAAATAAATTGAGAACCCAGTTGGTACATCAATCCCCATTATTGAGGATGTTGAAACACCTTCTAAAACACCGGATGAAACACTTAATGAACCACATGTTGAAACTACCCTTGTACATATTCTGAGAAATCCACCATATCTTGAGAGACTAGCCTTACAGAAAGCAATAGAGCAACCTTGCTTCAATCTTCCAGGTGAATTGAAAAATATGTATGTTAAAATTCCATTGTTGTGAGCCCTTCATGGTGTACCCATCTATGCTAAAACTGTTAGAGATCCATGCGTGAAGAAACTAGGTAGGAAACCTAAATATCCCCTTACAGTTCATGTGGTTGGGAAATTGTCTGAAATAATGATGGGAAAGGTTCCCTTGGCTAAATATGATGATCTAGGAAATCCCACTATTAAAGTACATATTAGGTATACTGAAGTTCCTAATGTCCTAGTTGACTTGGGAACAACAATAAATGTGATGACCATTGAAACTGTTAAGAAATTGGGGCTTACCAACCTCATACCAACCCCCATGATATTAGAATTGGCTGATAGATCCATAATTAGATCTAATGGAATTTTGGATGACTTGGTAGTTTCTGTTGATTCATGGGAATACCCCGTAGATTTGGTTGTACTACAGCCTAAATCTCAGTTGGGGGGACATCCACTAATTTTGGGGAGACCTTGGTTGGAAACAACAGATGCATACATCAACTGTAGATCAGGGTCTATGACAATATTTTATGGGACCGATACTAAAATATTGACCTTATATCCTCCAGCCAGACCAAACTTAGATGTTGATACTCCATTATGGATAGACTTGGAGGGGGAAGAAAATAATCAGCCCCTTCTGACCATAGGAAGGGCCCTGAATTTTAAAAATGAAATTGAGGATGATACTATCTGTAGTTTCATTAGCGAGCCAATTTCGGTTACCAAAAATGCATATAAAATCCTGGACAATACTTTGAGTAAACTTGAACAAGAAGAACTTACTGAGGAAGCCCTAGCTAAGAGTGTTGAAACTGTTCCCATACTTGAGAATTTAAGGAGTGTACCGATAGAGCTTGAACCTAGAAAGACCCTTAACGTTAATCCCAACCTTGCACCCGAAGAATTGGAGCATTTAACTACATTGCTGAAATAGTATAAAGGAGCCTTTGCGTGGGAATACACAAACATGAGAGGTATTCCCTTTGAGTTGTGTACTCCCCACATCTATATTAAGAATGATTGTAGGCCCATATGTCAACCCCAGCGCAGAATGAATCAAAATTTGGGAGACATTATGAATGAGGAAATACAGAAAATTATAAAGGAACGATTTATTTACCTCATTTCAGATAGAGAATGGGTTTCTCCATTAGTAATTGTTGACACAGTGACTGTCGACAGGGGTTCACTGCACACTGTCATCAACAAACCATCAAACAAACTCCCTTATACATCGGCCCAGAAAGGTTTTACCCTTTCGAGTGACACCCGTAGAGCGAGTTAAGTCTCACCTGAGATGCACAAGGGGGCTATAGGAACCAAGTTTCCACAGTGTAGTTGAGGACATGCACTAAACACACATTGCACTCGCAAAAACCAAATATTATGTCATTCGCACTACGCTAACATTTCCTGATTCTCATATTCATCAATCGCATAGTTAACATATAATAAGCATTCACATTAACATGATCTGATTACTCATTAGCATGCGATTACTAAATCCATAGAGCATTAAACATCTCATCAGACATTCTCATTCATCATTCAACAAGAACAAAGACAGAGATAAAACCATAATCAAACATCTTCATGCATTCATTAAAACCTGCGGAATGACCTTCACAGAAACAATCAATACATCATATCACGGATACAAAACAGATCAAAACTCACAAATTCGATCACTCTATTCATTATCCCCTCTTCATACCTTTAGGATTACAATCACACTTCTATTTATACAAGACTAGGTGGTTACAAAATGGTCCACATGACCCTTAACTAACAAACTAACTACTTCCACGATCTCCGCGAATGACCTTTTCTTATGCGGATTATCCCTTTCACGGCTATCGGCTTCCACACTTTCTATGAACTAATCCCGTGCCAACAGGCCCCCAACAAAAACTTGTGGCTCACCCTCAAGCCACCTCAGCTGGACACCGCTAGTTTGTTCACCTACTGTTGGAAATAATCATATGCAGTTTTGAGTTGGTCAACCACTTCTTTCATTGATGCTCTAATATGCGCACATTCTCCCACCTACTGCTCTGTTGGGTGTTCGCAACCTTTCTGTCGTGCTTCCTCTAGTTTCTCCTTGACCTGTTTCATTACCTACCACACGTGTTATGAGAACTTCGGCTTTCGCTTGGATCTTGTCCAAGTGAGTGGCCCTTCATTGCTACCTTTCATGGGCATTTGTGACATGCTACTACATGCTTTTCAGTTTCGCTGCCTTTGTCATCCGTAACATTATGGGCATTGTTTTGAGAAATCCCTTAAAGGCGACATTGTTTTGAGCGATCCCTTAAAGGCCTCCAACTGGGCTTTCGATTCGCTATGTTGGCCCTTTAGCATTTCCAATTGGTCATCCTCAACTATATTGCCCCAAAACTCTGTGATTCCTTCTGCAACTATTTGTGCTGCCTATTCTATCTCCTAGATCTCTGCTACGGCTTCCTCGATCGTCATCTGTCGACTTTGAATCTGTTCCGACGGTGTGCTGGGTGTCACTCTAGCTTGGACCTTTGCATTTTCCTTCCTTATCTCAATGAGAGCGACCCCTAACATAATAGCTTTCACTTCTAGGTCTACCTCCAGATCTAACTCCACTATTTCACATGCCTTTACAGGTGCCCTTTCTAATTTGGCTCATTCCTTTATAGCCTTTTCTTTCTCGGCCAGTGCTGCTGCTTGCCTATCTTGGAGATGCCGTGCCTCCATCACTTTGGTGTGCAGTTGCTTCTTATACGAGACCATCTTGTTGTGCATTGAATCCTCATGGTCACGGATCTCTTCGTTTGTTGCGGCTTGGGCTCGGTGTAATGTTAACATTGGGAGTAAATTGAAATTTACCATAACTAGGTCATCCTTCCGCACTTCGAGGTCCAAGGCACCATCACCTGTTTTCATGGCATGGGATTCTATTTGGACTATCCGTGGTTGGGTGCCGACTTCTACCTCAACTCTTGGTGTCAACAAGTTTTGTCGAATGTCTCCATGCGGTATGCTCGTATTAATTATTGTGTTAGTCATTGTGGTTAGTAGCTCGCCTATTTGTTGGAATTTCTCGGCTGTATACTGTGTAACCTAACCATAGATATTTTCCACCACTTCTGTATTACTCTCCAAAAGTCTGTTGACCTGCTGTGCAGTGAGCCCTTCCCATGTGTTGCTTCCAGTGCGATCCATCCTTTTCCTTGTCCTCATCTCGTTCTGTTGTGCCTCTAGCTCTGAATCTGTCAGGGTGTTGGGTGTTGAACCCCCATTGTGGCTAGATTCCATCGACTGATCTTTCGTAACGTCATCTTGTCCTACACCTTCCTTCTGGATGGAGGAAGCTATGTCCTCCTCGACCAGGTTCAGTCAAACTGGTTCCTTCCCATTCGCTATGTCCTTCTCATCGATGGGAACCTTCCATTCCTTTGGCCATCTGGCGATAATGGCATCGAGCTCAGTCTTGGTGAGCTTATACTGTGTCTGCACCCATTTCTTCCCTGTATCTCCACAGGCTTGAATGTAAATCATCTGTGCCTCGAACGATAGTCTTGCGATCGATTGATACTTTGTTGCTACTTGCTCTGGTATCTGCAGTATCATCTATGTATCTAACCGCATCCTCTCCAGCAACACATAAAACTGCAAAATGTTGTCTTTCTGTCTCTCTTTATTAGTGGTTTCCCATAAGTTTTGGTATCGTACACCTTCGCGTACCTAGGATTCTAGGATTTCCATGCCCTAGTAGTCGTTGGGATCCCTCCATCCTGCTAATGCAACCAGCATGAGGATCCAAGAGTACGTAAATGGATTCCCATAGCCCAGTGATTCTGGCAATTAAATTGACTGTGATGGGGATCCTCTCATGTAGCCAGAGAGATCCTCCATGAAAACATGCAATCAGTTGTTTGACGCATGCATTGAATTGCACCAACCACCCAAAGTGAGGCATGTGGGTAAGGCATAACAGCCCTGAGCATTCCAATCCCTGTTCCCATGCCGTGGGTGTCACGGGTTCCTTTGTGGTTGGGATGCCTTTGTGGGGGACATTGATGTAGCCTTCTTTGTATTCCTAGAATTTTGCAAGGTCATGGTTGGTATACTGTAGCTTCTGCAGCTTGGTCGCAATATCCCTGACATGGGGAACACCCTACGGTATCGGCTGCATAACAATCGAATGCCTTTCATTCTTGTTTACCCGCAGCATGGGTGCCTCTTTCCTGCGTGGCGGAACATACTCTGAGAGCATTGGGCCATTGTTCCCTTCTTGCAGTACTTCGGCACCTGAGGGACCTACAGCTCCGTCGGTGAACCATGATGAGGCTCGAGTTCCTTTCTTCTTTGCATGGCTAGTGTCTAGAGGTCGGGTTGCAGTCCTCTTCTTCTTGATTGGAATTCCACACATAACTTTCAATTGCTCCTGTATAATTGGTGTGGGCTGCAGTCTTTCGGTGCCAGTGCTTGAAACATACACTTCCATGTGGCTCTGCAAATACCCAATCGCTCAATGCATTCAATTTCCCCCTTCTTCCTGCTTTTATAGCATTGGTTGGCTGCATCCAACCGATTTTGGACCATAATGACTAAATCCAGTGGTGATTTTCCAAATATACCGCATGCATTGGGTATTAAATGCTGGTTTTTCAGTTTTGCTATTGTCCATTGTGGTTTAATTGATGCATTTATGACGAGATTTGAATCGTTCGCACCAAGTCCATGATACTGCGATTCTTTTGTCAACTAGTGCTGCTACCGCCGACCAATGATTGCTTGTTGACAGATACCTGTTGGGGTTTGTGTTTTTTTTTTTTTTAGTAGTGCTGCCACTTTTTTTGTGCCGCAATGTTGCATTTTGTTCGTGTTTTTGCAAGTCTTGTTGTTGTCTCCAATTCCTTCCAACTTCGTTTGTTTGGTGGCATGTACTTCCCAAACTCATCTAGCATTGGTTTTCTAATGCCTATATCCGGTGTTCTCATAATCACGACTTGTACTCACTCCTTGTGCCTTGGATTCAACCGGTAGGGCCGCTGCTTGATCGGCTTCGCATCGGGTTTCACGGGATCTTCATTTCACCTAAGTCCCCGGAAATTCCTTTCATCTTTGAGAATTTTGTTGGGAACAGATCTTGAAACTCATGCAATAGATCAGTCATCTTTTTGACAATTGAGTCATCCTAGTAGTCTCCAATACTTGCGAACTTCGAATTCTCCTCCAACCCAATGTTTACTGTTGTGATCTTCAGCAGTTGCTGGAATTTTTCGGAAGGTATTTCTGGTGCCTCAACACTGTGACTTCCTTTCGATTCTAGTACATGCGTAGCCCGTAGATTATCCTCATCCTATGGCTGTCCTGTGATGTTATACCACTCCATCATCATTTCTGGTTTCGCAGTCCACCGAAGTTCTATTGGTTTCTCCATTGGTACTGCATCAAATATCTTCTCATGGATCACTTGTAGCGCACTATGGATGAAGGGGTTCTCATCTGAGAAACAAAATGTTTGGCTGATGCCAATGGTTAGCTGCTCCCAATAATTCGTTCCACGTTGTAGTTCTGCTGTGACATACCAACTGCATAGTACTTCATCCAGTGTGTGTACAAATGCATGGACCCATTCCCCTTTCGCTCGTAATCCCCAGTTTCTTTTGGCACTTAGCCAAATGTGCCGTCGGGTCAGTTCTTCCATCAAACTTCCATCCACTATATCCTTCTACATCGTCGAGCCTAACTGTCATTAGGTGGCGACATAGTGGCTAGTTTGTGATTTTGGACTTGTGCGCAGCCCACCAACGTGCAGGAGTAGCTTTTAGGGCTTCCTCCAAGTCTAATAAACGTTACGGTTCCACCACCTTTTGTTGGAATTCAGTGAGAAAGGTGGTCAAATTAGGAAATCCCTCATAGGTTGGTAGCACGCACTCTTCTGTGGCTACCCATTGTAGTGATTGTGTGATCCTTGCACACTTTCAGAATGACACTTCATGCATCCGGTTCTGCCAATTCTTGAGTGCCTCATCTGAGTCCGACGATGCCGAACTGACATTGTGCCATCCCAATTCTCCATCCGTAGTGGGATTAATGTAATCCTACAAGATTTTATATATGCTATCCCATCCTCCTGTAAATTCATCTTGCGTCGGTTCAACGTATCACTGCCCTTTCGTAGGATCCAGAGGTGCAACACCCTCATCTTGTGATTCTCAAACGACATCATCCACTTCTTGAAATTGATAACAGCTAGATTATCGATTGCCCAGTCGATCCCTAGCAACGCTGGGTAGGGACTTCAATTGTCAATGATCTCAATTACATCAAAATCTGTGTGAGTCTTGAGGCCCTCAATCTCAACAGGAAGTTGGTACACCCGACCAAGTGGAGTAACCTTACTCTGATTGGCCAATCACAACTGCACTAGTGACAAGGATAGATGTGGTTTCCCCATTGTCTCCCATGTCTGTTTGGTCAGAATGTTGACATCTGACCCTAGGTCTAAGATAATTGAGTCGACATCAAATGCTCCAATTTGTGCCGACATTCTCATCTCTCATCCCATCTTCCTCTTGTGTATGTGATTAACCTCTTGAAGACAACAGGTTACTGTAACCTACAAAGCCTCTTAGAGGATCAAAAAGATTAGAAAGTACTGGAAAGAATGTTAAACGAGTCTCCTAGAACAGAAAACAATCGGTCCCCAATGGAGTCGCCAGTCTGTTGTTCGGGAAATATACCCTATAGTTAGGAGATGGACACTACCAACTTCTAGGGTGACAGGTAAATGCATAAATCATAATACATACATTTCTACAAAAGGAAAGAGATCAAGTTTTATGAAGGCATACCTTACTCACGATGTTCGATCTTAGCTTTCACTTGCTCCTTCGATCGATCCTCCACTTGATCTTCCATTTGGCAGACCTGCAATACAAAGATACCTTCCTCAACGTATCTTGACTGATATAACAATGATGAAATTGAAATATAATTCAGACATAAAATACAATCAAGCATTTAATCCAAACAAACATGCAATCCATTAGACGTTTGATTGGGACAGGAAGAGCATTTCAACCTTTATTGTCAAAAGCAAATAATCAATACAGTGTATACCTGATTATTTAGAGTGCTTGTGCAACTGGATTCTGGGCTACTACTCTTCACACTAACTTTGGAATTCCTCCAGTGTAACAACCCTTAATGCATAATTTATAGGTCCCTCTCTCATGCATCTCCCTTATATTTATGGGACAAGGTAGGAAGTTTAGATCGAGAGGTAGTTTGATTGGGAGGTTGGGGAAGTTGCAAAACCAACTTCAACTAATCTCAATTCATCAATTTAATATATTTTGTATTACTTTTTAAGGTGTACACTACTTTTCTTAAGTGGAATAACATTCAATATGCAACTTTTATGTTTGCAACAAGTGTTTACAGGCTTCTTTGAAGGTGAACACTACTCTAGTGAAGCAGAGCTGCATATTTATGAAGGCAAACGCTACTTTTATGAAGCAGAGCTACATATTTTTGAAGGTGAACGCTCCTCTTATGCCTATAGAGTAGCATTTTTCACTAAAAGTAGGTAAAAAAGAGGGTTTTATCAGCTGCAGAGGGGTAAGTATTAACCATTCATCATCTAGGGTCATCTTTCTCTTCCATCCAAGTTGTCCTTTTGTGTGATCAATAGCTAGATGTGATCACGGAAAAAGAAGTGCAAATTTGACCTATAACAGATGCCCCCTAATGTGTGAGGTCAGAGAGAAACGATGGCCGAAATACATTATAATTCCAAGTCAGCGGAGGAGCAAGAAACCACAAGACCAAGTCACAAAAGTACTTGAAATAATGATCAAGGTCAACGAGCAATTAAAATCTTGACATCATACAAATGTGTAGTATGATACAACATGATCTCTGATACATAACTAGGAGATGTATATATAGCATGGCCACTAAAATACAAGCGTGGATCCATGTCAGAATGAGAGATCATAGCCATAACAACAAACTGGATCTATGTCTCATGAAGAGCCAAAATGAGTGAGGCTCAGTATTGTGCAGCTTGGGTGATAACATGATGAAGTAATGCTATCAAAATCCCAAGGTCTTTATCTGAACAACCCAAGGTACAAACCCTAACCTTGTGAATAAATGAGCTGAAAGTCGAACATGGGGGGTATTGTTTGATTATCGATCATTGATGTATACTATTAACAAACACGAGGGCGTCCACCTATAATGATGATGGGACCCAAGGTACCTAGTACAATCCAGCAAGTGTGAATAAGTGGACTTGAAGTCGAACACCTGAGGAACTCATCAAATAAGAGACATTGATGTATTCTCATTATTCAACAATGAGGGAAACTGCCACTAATGAATGCAATCCCTAAGGTACTAACCGAAACTCTAAACTTCGTTCCCAGAGCAAAATGAGTTGATGTCGATGGGAAGAAGTACATTGGAAGGGAGGCTTTAAGGCATCCTCCATCATCCAACATGAGGAACACTCAAAGGTATGAGCTGATGTGGAGTAGTACAAGTAACAATACTGACACTAGGATAGCCGACAAATGAGGTCAAGGTAAACTGCAGAATGGCCGACACAAGTTGTATCCTTGAACAGTGAGCACGACACAAAGTGACTTAGGCAGTTTTCAACATGATGGGGAAAATGATATAAGTCTGCAATGTAGGAGACATGACAGACCCTCCATATGGCTGGAAGAATAACCAAGTGGGGGAGTAATAACTTGAAGATCAGGTTCACCCTAAGGTCAAAAACTAAACCCAATTGAAATGATAGACTCAAGTAGGTGCTGTGTTCAAGGACTTGACTGACTTAACTGCCTTTGAAACTATAAGATGTGATATACCCTTCTTATCCCTTATTCTTTTTAAATAAAAGAATACCTTTCTTGTTGTTTTAATGAGTCTAAGAAAGAATGAAAACTCAATAGATCCAACCGTGTAAAGAGTTTAACGAGCCCATGGGAGGAAGACTCAGGACCTTCTTCATTGTTTGCAGAGTTCGAAGAAAAGATAGAAGAATACTCTATAATAATGATCTCTGGATTTTAATATCAAGCCGAGATCTATTCTTGCTTGTCGGTGTTTTCAATTTTAAGGAGTCTGAAAAACTTAAACAATAACTCCATTCACCTACTCGTGGATTTTAATATAGAGCCCAAGTAGGTTAATGCTCGCCAGTGTTTTCTTGTTTATAGAGTCTGAAAAACTTATACAATCCTCTATTCACCTACTCGTGGATTTTAATATCGAGCCCAAGTAGGTTAATGCTTGTCGGTGTTTTCTTGTTTATAGAGTCTGAAAAACTTAAACAATCCTCTATACACCCTCTCGTGGATTTCACATCGAGCTCGAGTAGGTGAGTGCTCGCTTGGTGTTTTCATATTTCGAGAGCTTGAAAACCCTAAAGAAGGCTCCAAAAGGTCCTTTTTCATAAAGTTAGTCTCCTCCCCTGAAAAAGTGTAAAATAATGGAAGAAGAACTCTTCTAGCCACGGATGACTAGAGTATTCATTTTTCATAAGTAATCCGCAAAAGTCTGGAAAAGGGTTAAACTTATACTTAAGCGGATGAGCCTTCAATTCCTTTAACGAGCTTGAAGAGGAAAAGTTTGCTCGGAAATCTTGTTTAGGTTTCCATAGTCCAAATAAGAGCTTAAAATGACTTAAAAGATAGCTTCTAAAATCACAACTCATGACCTGCCAAAGACTAGGATCTCAACAACCATGTTAGTATTAAAGACAAAAAATCTTAAATGACAATATTTCAACCATGAAGTACTTAACAAGGTCTATCACTAAAGAAATTGAGTCATAATAGATTGACGCTACGAAAATCTAGTGAAAATTTGAGAAACATAGGTTAGATTCAACTCATCAACATTTAGAGGCATTAATGATTAAATAGAACCCTTTTTTATGAAATTTGAAACTATAGACTTTTCGAAAAGGTGGTTTAAAAATCAAATTCAAATTCATATATGTAATTTCATTTTGAAAACTCAAATATCACATTTGGAATTGTAGAGCAAGTTTTGGAACAAACCCTTGATCTTCATCCTTTCATAGCGATCAAATCAGGCCACCATTTGACTTCATTCTTCTTCCAAGTTATTTTTATCCCAACTTGCATTTTGATGGTTCATTTGTCAATTTTCATGCTTAAAAACTCTTATCTAGCCATGCTCAACTCGCCATTTTCGTGTATGTTGCTATCTAGTGGGTAAATTAGTGTATTTTTTAAGGTAAATGCTACTATATGGCTATAGAGTAGCACCCAAACGTGACTGTGTGGCTATAAAGTAGCGGTTTTTTTTTCTTCCTGAAAATGGCTAAAAATTGTTCAAGAACTGAAAATTGGCCCTTCTTTTGATAGGATGGCACTTATTTGGAGGGAGAGGGAGCATGAAGAGATGGATAGGGTGGCTATGCAAGATATTACCACTCTCCTTTAAGAAGATGTGGTTTGTTTAAATTCTACCGAACCATAAACATGAGGGCACTCAACCAATTACTACAAAGACTCTTTCAGTGTTGGGATGCTGATGCAAATGTGTTTAATATATGAGGAGAGACCTTGGAGCTCACAGTTGATGACATATACTTCATTACAGGGCTCTCTAGGAGGGGAGATCATGTAAACCTGAAAGGGACTTCACGAAATGTGGGTGCCATGTCCGTGCAGGATTATGTGAATGCTTATTGTGTGGAAGTTACTGAGAAATGTGGAAGTCAAATTCTCATTTCTACTCTTGCAAGCTTCCCTCTGAAGGTTATTATCAGTATGTTGAACCGGATGGGAGGAAGTGCCACACAGCACTTAGCCTCCAAGCACTACATGTACATTAGTATTGAATGTTTGCAAGGTCATGTCTATGATTGGTGCACAAGTCTCTTGGAAAATATGAAGCTTCAACTCTCGGGGTGTAAGACTGGGAGAATGAAGAACTTTGGATATGGCAGCATCATTTGTACCTTCTTCTTTGAGAGGGTACCTGCTCTTAGCTTGGGTATGCCTTTGCCTCCAGCCAACCCTCGTGAGCCGAGATTAAGTCGTTGGGGTGACATCTTTCTCCGCCGGGGTGGTGGTGAAAGCCATTTCTGCTATCACACCGATGATTTATGGGGATGGTGGGAGAGACAGGTGCTGGCATTTGAGCAGTTTCCATATGTTGGTTTAGACTTCTGTCATGATCCAGAGCTGGTAATTCCTCCATGTGGTGCCTAGGGAGATATAGGTATGTTTTGTTTTGAAAAATATTTAATTTTTTCAATTTGAAGTATATAATTTTTATGGTGAGCTTGAAAATACTAAAACAAAGTGTCATGCGCAGATGTTGGACCAGTTCATCTCGAGGGACATCCTACTACTTTCATGAGGCCCATTGATGTGGGTGCAGCTGATGCTATGATAGGGACTATAGAGAGGAATATGAGTCAGTTGACTCAAGACATTCCTACATATCGCTTTGAGCGGATTCCTGTCGACATGCAGGAGGATGTGGTTGGTGTGCCCCCAGCCTGGATTAGGCTGCTACGGAAGGTAGCCAGGCTGGTCATATGTTACCAAGAGGCAGTGGATGAGGCCCCACCTTCTCCATAAGAGAAGGATATTTTATGTATATTTTGAGGCCATCGAGCCCGATTTTGTATCTTGTGACATGACTTTGTGATAGACTTGTGTTCCAAACTCATACTATTTTTTGATACAGTATCGGATATATATACAGTATCGGCTTATATTTACATGTGTGTGTTTAACTTTATGTGTGAATGTTTATTTATGGACATGTATGATACAAATGCCAATCTAAAACATAATTGGCAAATGAATCAGCTAATGCATTCAAATTTCTTGGAATATGTTGATATATGATGAAATCAAACTATCTTTCCAATAATTTAACTCGCAAAAAATGTCGTAGCAAAACAGGATCTCTAATCTAGTAAACACCCATTAACTGGAATACAACTAGTTGTGAATCAAGTCTTACCTCCAAATGTGAAATGTCTTGGACAAGAGCATCCCGGAGAAGTTCTATGACCGCACTGTATTCAACTACGTTATTCGTTGTGGGGCCCAAACAAACCCCCCCCTGAAGAAACTAGTTGGCCAGTCGGTGAGTAAATGACCCAAGCTGCTGAAGCCAGCTATTGGGTGTGGTGACTGGCGCCATCAGTAAATCCTAAAAAGTGTTCAGTCGACATCTGAAACACGAAGTGAGAAAACACACATAAGGTCAACTAACGATCACAAGCAAAAACTAGTTCTACAAAATGTACAACTATGATACATGAAAAAGCACAAGTGCCTAAGCGTAGTACTTCTTCAAGTAGAGCCCATTTCTAGGCTCAGGCAGCTTATTACCCTTGTAGTCTGTTAGCTCATAAGCACCTTTCTTCAGTACCTTCGAGATTATGTAAGGACCGAGCCACATGGACTTGAACTTGCCAGCCCCTAAAGGTTCCTTGTCCTGATCCCAAAGTAGGACCAAGTCTCCTTCAAGAAAAAATCTAGGTCTGACAGACTTATCATACTGTCCTTTGACTCATTTATTATGAGTTTCGTTTGTTGTGAACGCATCGTGGCACTACTTGTCTAGATTTTCTAAATGTAGCAAATGTTCTTCTAGTATTGAAGTTTCTGGTAACAGTTGGACAACCAACTTTAAAGAAAGAATCTCACATTCAATCAGAATGATTGCCTCTATCCCATGCACAAGTTGGAAAGGAGAGAACCCGGTAGCAGTCTTTATGTTTGCTCGGTAAGCCCAAAGAGCAGGATACAACATGATGTGCCAGTTATTACAAATGGCATTAACGGTTCTTTGTAGAATTGTCTTAAGAGTTTTGTTAACCGCTTTGACCTGACCATTCGCCTATGGATAGAATGAGGAAGAATGCTCTTGACAAAAACCTAGCATGGTATAAAGCTCAGTCATCATGTTATTCTGGAAATGATGACCATGATCAGTCACAATCACTTTGGGTATGCTGAACCTTGCAATAATCTGATTGAATACGAAATAAGCGGCAGTTTCTCCATCCTCTTTAATAGTAGGCATTGCCTCGGCCCACTTGGTGAAGTAGTCGATGGCAATGATGATATGTCGATGGCCTCCAGCCGAAACTGGATTACAAGTCATATAATCAACCCCCCATTTTGTGAAGGGACCTGCTGTGATCACAAGATGAAGAGGAGTTGGATGTGCTCTCATTTTCTTGGTGAAAAAATGACACGGACGGCAGCATTTCACAGCTTCCACACAATCTTTAAAGATTGTAGGCCAAAAATATCCAGCACGCAGTATTTTCTGGGCTGTTGCCAACCCAGAAAGATGACCCCCACAAGCTCCACTGTGAGCATCATTCAATACTGACTCTGCTTCTTCTAAAGTCAAACAACGTCGTAAAATGGAATCTATCGCACGTCTGTACAAAGTATCAGATATGATGAGATAGTTTTTCGCATGACTTTTCAATTTGTGTTGTTCCTCCCTAGAAAAAGTGGTGGGACACCTCAAAGTCTGGAGATATAATAAAATATCCCCGTACCATGGGTTAGAGAGGGCAATAGGGAATATATGTTCATCCGGGAATGATGACTCTTCTTCGATATGCACTAAGTCACTCGGAAATTGTGAAATTAATTCAGTGAACACTAGTGATTTCTTTGACTCAGATTGAAAAACCAAATCAAACTCCTGTAGGATTACAATCCATTTATTATATTTCCCACCGATGATGTGTCGAGTGAGAACATATTAAAAAGGATTGACCTCTGCGATCACAGTAGTGGTTCGTAAAAGGATGTAGTGACGAATCCTCTGTGCCGCATAGACCGCAGCTAGTGCTAACTTCTCAACATGCGAATAAGTAATCTTAGGAGCTATCAATGCACGCGAGAGATAGTAAACAATGTGCTCTTGGAGCGCATCGTCCTCTTTAACTAGTACTATGCCAATTGTGTATACAACGCTGCCAGATATAAGAGGAAATCCTTTGTATAATCAGGCGAGCTTAACAAGGGGGCTGACAGTAATGCCTTTTTCAAGGCCTCAAATGATGCTTGAGCAGCCTCATCCCACAAAAAGTAGGTATCTTGTGTAAGCAGTCTCATGAAACCTTTTGTGATTTTAGCATAGTTTATGATAAAGCGCCGCAAGAAGTTAGACATGCCTTGCAGACTTTGGATTTGTCTCAAGGTGCGAGGAGGGGGTAGATTTACAATCACCTCGACTTTTAACGGGTCTACCATTATCCCATGATTGGATACAATAAAACCCAGTAGTTGTCCAGACTCGATGCAGAATACACACTTGTTGGGATTCAATCAAATCTTGTA
Source organism: Larix kaempferi (assembly GCA_027924585.1). Classification (NCBI taxonomy): domain Eukaryota; kingdom Viridiplantae; phylum Streptophyta; class Pinopsida; order Pinales; family Pinaceae; genus Larix; species Larix kaempferi. The sequence goes on from BSBM01000230.1 coordinate 3,894,744, forward strand.
TTGTCTACACCATTCAAACACAAGTCTCAAATGAGCTGGATGATCCCGTCTCTTGTGAGATTGCGTTGGGAGATCATCCAAGTAAGGTTCAACTATGCGTTTGATATCATGAAAAGCAAAATTCATTGCTCGTTGGAACGTAGCTCCAACATTCTTTAACCAAACAACATCTTCCAATAAGCAAAGGTTCCCCATGGGAAAATAAAAGTTGTTTTGTGTTGATCTTCAGGTTTGATTTGAATTTGATTGTATCCCGAAAATCCATCCATGAAAGAAAACATCTCGTGCCCTGCACATGCATCTATGATTTGATCGATAAATGGTGTGGGGTAGTTATCTTTCGAGCAAGCTTTGTATAGATCCTGGAAATCCATACAGACTTGACTGGTACTTTGCTTTTTATCAACTGGAATAGGATTCGAAACCCATTCCGTCATGTCGATCGGGTAGATGAATCCGGCTTTAAACAATTTTTCAACCTCTGCCTTAATGGCGGCTGCTTTTCGAGGATTCACTAGACGAAGCTTTTGTCTCACAGGTTTCGCGTTAGGATACATTGTGATGACATGCTCTACGATGGCAGGATTGATGCCTGGCATCTCCTCATAAGACCACACAAAGATATCGCAGAATTCTTTAAACAGTTTGGTACACAGAGTGATCTCCTCTGGAGAACAATCTGCTCCAATAAAAATATTTTCCATGACCCCAAGTTTGGTGGAAATGTTAATCGGGATGGTTCTTGATATATTAGCCATATTCTCTTCAGCATAAACAGCATTTGAAGTGGAAGGAATAGAGGACAAGTCAACATTTCCACCGGGTCTCATAAAAAATTATCCTCTCTCTATCCTGTCTAGATTTGGAAGCAGATAAGACCTGTGGTGCAGGTGTTCCCAAGGCTGGTCCAGGCCCATCATGGCTTCCAAAATGGCTTCGTCAGAAGGAAAAAACATGTTTAAACAGTCAAAAGAGTGGATCAAGTCTACTGACCATGCTGGAGCATAGTCCATATTCGACTCAGCAGAGACTGGCGAAGTCATGATATGTCTAGTTGCAGCATGCTGTACTTCCATGTATGCTACTTCTGCAACAGATAAGGGCACTGATGGTTCTGATATAGTAGGAAGGATCCATGGATCAGTCCTTAAACTGACCGTGAAGGTTTCAGTGGATGTACCTTCACCAGAATGTGTTAAAATTCAATATGCTAAGACAGAAAATAGCAGCATTACATTCCATTTCACAATAATAGCATATACAGGATCACTGAAGAAACAACAAGCATAGCATAAACACAAGAGACAGAGATTTATCCTGGGAAACCCTCATGGGGTAGAAAACCCAGCAAAGCTTCCTCAATATAGATGACCAGCAATATACAAAGATGCAAACCCTGAGCATAAGCTCCTTCTCCTCCATAGCAGACCTCTCCTCCACAAATGCGCCTTTTTCAAGTGAGTGAGTGTGTCAAATGAGGAACACACCTCCTCTATTTATACACTACTCTGATATGTATTTTACACAAGTACATGTAGGCTCGTATTTAACCATTAGGTTAAATACCCCATTATAACTGACTGGGCCGACCCCCACATGGTGGGTCTAATAACCCTAGTTACCACATTCAACTCGGAGGAATAAACATCTCCGGATTTATAGTATAATCACATCGGAGGTATGGAACATCTCCGGAATAAATAATATACAAATATAATATTCTTTGAAGTTACAATATTTCAACACTCCCCCTTAACGAGAAGAATATTATAACAGTATGAGCAAGGAGTCATCAACATCATACATGATACATCTATAAATCATTGGAAGCTTTCTTCAATTTGTCTTCATCAGTAACTCAAACAGTTACTGGTACATCAATGTCAACATCAATATCAGCATTACGATCATCAGCATCGTAATCACACGATCAGCAGCATCATCATCACACTATCAACAGCAGCACGATCAGCATCGTCATCATACGATCATCAGCATCGTCATCACACGATCATCAGCATCGTCATCACACGATCATCAGCATCGTCATCACACGATCATCAGCATCGTCATCATACGATCATCAACATCGTCATCACACGATCAGCAGCATCGTCATCACACGATCAACAGCATCGTCATCACACGATCAGCAGCATCGTCATCACACGATCAGCAGCATCGTCATCACACGATCAGCAGCATCGTCATCACACGATCAGCAGCATCGTCATCACACGATCAGCAGCATCGTCATCACACAATCAGCAGCATCGTCATCACACGATCAGCAGCATCGTCATCACACGATCAGCAGCATCGTCATCACACGATCATCAGCATCGTCATCACACGATCATCAGCATCGTCATCACACAATCATATTTAAGACTATCCCTCCTGGATTTGCTGTCTAAGGATGATTAGTCCAACCACAATCATATTTAAGACTATCCCTCCTGGATTTGCTGTCTAAGGATGATTAGTCCAACAATTCATTTAGGACTATCCTTCCTTTCGGAATTACTGGATTTACTGTCCAAGGATGATTTAATCCAACAATTCATTTAGGACGATCCTTCCTTTCAGAATTACTGGATTTACTGTCCAAGGATGATTTAATCCCACAATTCATTTAGGACGATCCTTCCTTTCGGAATTACTGGATTTACTGTCCAAGGATGATTTAATCCCACAATTCATTTAGGACGATCCTTCCTTTCGGAATTACTGGATTTACTGTCCAAGGATGATTTAATCCCACAATTCATTTAGGACGATCCTTCCTTTCGGAATTACTGGATTTACTGTCCAAGGATGATTTAATCCCACAATTCATTTAGGACGATCCTTCCTTTCGGATTTACTGGATTTACTGTCCAAGGATGATTTAATCCCACAATTCATTTAGGACGATCCTTCCTTTCGGAATTACTGGATTTACTGTCCAAGGATGATTTAATCCCACCACAATTCATTTAGGACTATCCTTCCTTTCGGAATTACTGGATTTACTGTCCAAGGATGATTTAATCCCACCACAATTCATTTAGGACTATCCTTCCTTTCGGAATTACTGGATTTACTGTCCAAGGATGATTTAATCCAACCACAATTCATTTAGGACTATCCTTCCTTTCGGAATTACTGGATTTACTGTCCAAGGATGATTTAATCCACTCACAATTCATTCTCGAAGACCTTACGTCTACGGCTCTCTTTAGGACTGACAGTCCAGGGATGATCCAATCCCCTCAAGTCCATCAAGGACTTCATTCTCGGAGACCTTGCGTCTACGGCTCTCTTTAGGACTGACAGTCCAGGGATGATCCAATCCCCTCAAGTCCATCAAGGACTTCATTCTCGGAGACCTTACGTCTACGGCTCTCTTTAGGACTGAAAGTCCAGGGATGATCCAATCCCCTCAAGTCCATCAAGGACTTCATTCTCGGAGACCTTACGTCTACGGCTCTCTTTAGGACTGAAAGTCCAGGGATGATCCAATCCCCTCAAGTCCATCAAGGACTTTATTCTCGGATACCTTACGTCTACGGCTCTCTTTAGGACTGGAAGTCCAGGGATGATCCAATCCCCTCAACTGTCCACTAAGGACTTCATTCTCGGAGACCTTACGTCTACGGCTCTCTTTAGGACTGAAAGTCCAGGGATGATCCAATCCCCTCAACTGTCCACTAAGGACTTCATTCTCGGAGACCTTACGTCTACGGTTCTCTTTAGGACTGAAAGTCCAGGGATGATCCAATCCCCTCAACTGTCCACTAAGGACTTCATTCTCGGAGACCTTACGTCTACGGTTCTCTTTAGGACTGAAAGTCCAGGGATGATCCAATCCCCTCAACTGTATTCTTATCCATACAGGTACAATCATGTATCACATCAAACCATGTACACATCACATCAAAACATCAAAACATGTATACATCACTAATCAGAACATGTACACATCACATCAAAACATGTGTACATCAAAACATGTATACATCACTAATCAAAACATGTACACATCACATCAAAACATGTGTACATCAAAACATGTATACATCACTAATCAAAACATGTACACATCACATCAAAACATGCGTACATCAAAACATGTATACATCACTAATCAAAACATGTACACATCACATCAAAACATGTGTACATATCACTAATCAAAACATGTACACATCACATCAAAACATGTGTACATCAAAACATGTATACATCACAACTAGCATGTATTCTTACTAATACATCAAAACATGTATACATCATATTTAGCATGTATTCTTACTAATACATCTAACATCAAAAGCATGTATAAGTAAAACTAAATATTCTAAGTAAGAGAATCCTAAATCTAAATATTTCTAAGTAACTGGGTGTAGAGAACAGGTTACCTCATCATCGACCTTGTTGTTCGATGAGACAATCTCATCAGTAGTGACTGTACTACTCCCCCTTTCGAGGAGGGTCCTTTTGAACTACACCAAGCTTGTCTCGGAAGTATTCAAACTTCACTCGAGACGGAGGTTTGGTTGATAACTTCTTCACTTGACGTAGAGGCTTGGTTAGTACAACGGTAACCTGTTATAAATTCAAACTTTTAGAGTTCCTTTCTGTGTCATATCTTGTTAGTTCCCTATGTTCTTTGACTTATCATGGAACACTAGATTCTATGTCATCTTGATACAACTCTAAAAATCACATAGGATCTCAGTTGGTTCTATCTCTAAGTCAAACAATCCTAAAGCCAAACTTCTTCACAACTAGCAGAGCAGGAAGCCATATATTCCGCTTGTGCTGAGAGCCACACTAGACTGCTCCCAGCTAAACCACGAGATCATGGCTAATCCCAGACAATAACATCCTCTCGATGTGTTCTTCTTGTCTGATACACTTCCTGCCCAAACAGAATCTGAATAGCCATCTGAAGTCATGATCTTCAAGATAGCATAGATCAAATTCTATCATGTCCTTTATGTGCCTCATCACATACTTTGCAACTATCAGGTAAACACATCTAGTTTCCACTAGATACTAACTCAAGGTGTTCATAACAAAGCATATATCTAACCTAGTATATGTTAGATATATCAAAGACCCAATAAATTGACTGTACAGAGTTATATCCACTAACTCTGATGAGTTATCCCCTAACAGCTTCAAGTTGGAATCCATAAGAGTGGCCATTCCAACACCTCAAGTCATATTTCTCATCATACTTTCCCTGGTTGAGAAATATTCCTTCTGAGCCTTGCCATACTTCCAGACCTAGGAAGTAAAGCATCAATTTGAGATCTTTCATTTTTCATTTCTGCATTGAATGATCTTCTGCATATCTATCTGTGCCATCTCTCGTTTAGATGGGTCTAATGAGCCTCAATATCATTCGAACTCTGTGGTGAGTTCCTTCTTGCATCCATGTCATATGTGTATCATATTCAACCTTGTAGCAAAGGTTGATATCCACATCACCCATGGTGATCATTAAGCTTATCAAATTATTATCGATCCTAGGTACCTATACAGAACCTAATTCATACTTCTTCTTTAATTACACCATACTTGGAGCAAACATCTTGTCGTGATTCTCTTCCCCTTTCTAAGAGAATCTTCTAGCCATGAGCCTTCTATATTTTGTTTGATTTGTAAATCTTCTTGTTTGAACATCCACCACTTTTACGGTGTCCATCATTCTTCATGACCTTTCCTACAAATCAAAATTAAGTACATGATTAGTAATACTTCATAATCATCAAAAGATAACCCATTATGCATATAGATATCATTTACATAGTGATGCAACTATTTTGACCAAAACTTTGGCACAACACTTTCCCATATCCTGTATGCATACAGTGGCTATCTAGATGCCTTCCATCTCTACCAGAACATACTATCGAGAGTGTGCACAACTCTCAGCATGTCAGCAAAGAGGTTTCATTCTAGACAAGCAACAATGGAATGTTTGTCCAAACATATGCACATTAGTTGTATACTGTTCAATGCTCTATGAATGTTTACACTCAGCATTATATATTCTAGGAATACAAATATGCATGCAGGCAATATCATTACTATTTCAAATAGCAACTCAAATACTTATCTTTTATGTTTGTGTGGTTGCCTCCCGCTTGATCTTCTGTATGTCTTTTGAACTTCTATTCATTCTGTACCACTGTGCATGCTCAAGATTCATCCTCATGATCTCATACACAAACATACACTCATTAGTTTATTCTAAATGCTATCAAAACATTATAGTACTAAATAATCTTGAAAACGTATAGTCATGATTATAGTTAATAAACATTAGTATTCAAGATTTCAGGGAAGTCTTCTTTTACTCATGCATATCATTGATAAAAGATATAATATGCATAATCCCTTGATTACTAACTTTATGAATAAGCATAACCAATCATTCCAAGTATACTTATATAAGGGATCCTAACACAAGGTAAGATTCATGGGAGACATACCTGGATTAGTATACCTACTTGGTTATGTACAACATACCTCGTAAGTAGAACAAGGATTATGGATGAGTCTTTGTCTTCATGTTTTCATGGTCATGGAGCCTGATTTGTCTTTTGTGATGTACCTGTATCTTGTTAGCAGACAACATCAACCTCACACAACACCATAATGCATTAGTACAATCATAAGTGTCAACACCCTAGCCAATGAATATCTTCTATCATGTATTCATAATTTTGTTAAGGTGATACAACAAATCTAAAATCAAGATTGTACTAACTGTAATAACATGAAGACAAACATACCATAAACTTAATCATGAACAAATCTCAAAACATACCTCGATGAGTCATACCTATCGAGATCGCTTGTAATCTCCTTATGTAAAGCCTTAGCCTCTTCTTCCTCTGAAATAGGAACTCCTTCACTTATGCAGGTGACCAATCCATCTTCTTCTAGGATTAACCCTATCCACTTGATTTGCAAGAACTGGACCTGGAGCTGGATATGGGTTTGTCAGAGAAACCCCAAAAGTTCAAACTTTGAATTTCAGACTTCCGAAAGGATAGAAATATGCGTCTTGATGAGCTGATCAAACTGATATATTCAGAATTTGAAAACTGCAAAGTTTTACTCCTCAATTTTGCCTTTGAATCTTTCGGATTCACTGGACGTGACCCTGAACTGGGGTTTGATGAAGCCCACTCTTTTTCCCCATCAAAAAGTTTGATCCAAAGCTCTAAGCTTCTATTATTCTGAGGAGCTTCCAGCCGTGATCACAGATTTCAACAATTCCCATTTTTACAGAAGCCCTAATTTTCCGCTTTTCTGATCAAAGTCCCGAACTAGGGTCTAATCAAGCCCGGTCTTCTGCCCAACCAAAAATTATGATCTTGGTCTCTAAATTTCTATTTTGATGAGTAGCATCCAGCCGTGGTCTCCGATTACAAAAATTCCAACTTTCTTCAAAGCCCTAAATTCCGGAAGCCATGAATGAAGGTACCAAAAATAATTCTGTTTTGACAGAAATATGTACCTGATTGTTTCTGGTGTAACTCCGAAATTTTTGATCCACAGGGTCTGAAAAAGTTTTCTGAGATAGCCTGACCTGTTAGCTTTCCATCCCGATAGGTCTGACCTCAATTGGATTCTCTGAGAGAGAGTTATGCCAAATGTCGCAACGTGACCTGTTTTTGGAAAATACAGGAGAGCGAACTTGTACGGCGTGCCACGTGTCACTGTTTGACCTTCGGCCTCTAAAAAAGTTTTCTGAGATAGCTCGGCCTGTTATCTTTCCATCCTGACAGGTATGACCTCAATTGGATTTTCTGAGAGAGATTTATGCCAAGTGTCGCAACGTGACCTGTTTATGGGATAATACATGAGAGCGCACTTGTACGGAGTTCCACGTGTCACTGGTTCAACTTCGGCCTCTGAAAAAGTTTTCTGAGATAGTGCAGACTGTGTACTACCTGTCACTTTTTACGAAATTTCATTTGGATCTTCCTAGCCCAAGATATGACCTTTTTCCCAAGGTCACCTGATTTTGACTCAGATCTGGAAGAGGCAGAAACCCTATATTGTACAGATCATAAATCACAAAGTACAACGAATTAGAGGTTTTCCTTTGGACACAAGGTACCTGGAGATGTTAGCTTCGTCCTGTAACAATTTCAGATCCGAAAACTTCTCCAAAACGGATTTATAGCGAAAGTTCTACGATGACTGGTTTTTGCTATGTAAAACCCTAACCTTCAAATTGTCGTAAGTAAAGCAAGTGTCTTTAGTGCCATACCTTGTCTTCCTTCAGGTTAGCTCTGATACCATGTTAAAATTCAATATGCTAAGACAGAAAATAGCAGCATTACATTCCATTTCACAATAATAGCATATACAGGATCACTGAAGAAACAACAAGCATAGCATAAACACAAGAGACAGAGATTTATCCTGGGAAACCCTCATGGGGTAGAAAACCCAGCAAAGCTTCCTCAATATAGATGACCAGCAATATACAAAGATGCAAACCCTGAGCATAAGCTCCTTCTCCTCCATAGCAGACCTCTCCTCCACAAATGCGCCTTTTTCAAGTGAGTGAGTGTGTCAAATGAGGAACACACCTCCTCTATTTATACACTACTCTGATATGTATTTTACACAAGTACATGTAGGCTCGTATTTAACCATTAGGTTAAATACCCCATTATAACTGACTGGGCCGACCCCCACATGGTGGGTCTAATAACCCTAGTTACCACATTCAACTCGGAGGAATAAACATCTCCGGATTTATAGTATAATCACATCGGAGGTATGGAACATCTCCGGAATAAATAATATACAAATATAATATTCTTTGAAGTTACAATATTTCAACAGAATGCATAAACAGAACAGGAGTGGGTAGGTCAAAAGTGCCCATTAATGACCCATAAAGTCCTGCTCCTAAACTCTCACTGGCTGGGGAAGATTGATCAACTAAAGGAATTGTGGATTCTGATGAAGTCTGGTTGTTTTTCCGAGAGAACGAAAGTTGATTGACCGTAATGATCTTGCCTCCGTGCGGGAACATTACAACTCGAAAAAATGCCAATGGAATAGCTCGCATGGCATACGTCTAGCTCCTACATAAAAACATATTGTAATCAAGCGGAGTGTCCAGAATTTCAACCTCTATAGCAACTATCTTAATGGAAAGTGTACAATCAAATGATGGCAAGACTCCATGTGGATGGAAAGTTTTGCCATCAAATGCAATAAGCAGAGTGTTAGAGGAGGCTAACTCGGGAGAACCCAAGGCTTTCCAACAAGAAATTGACATTATGCACATAGATGCACCCTCATGTACGACGGCTCGTCTAATGGTTTTAGGATCATGACTCACCTATATCTGAAGAGCAACGTGATATGGCAACCGGTATTTGATATCATTCATATCAAATCGAGAAGTCATGTTGGATGATTCCATACTTCCATACTTCCAATCGCTTCCAGAAGCGCATTTCGTTGTAATGGACAACTTTGCAAAACTTCTAAGGTGGACATGGCACAAGGGGTCTGGGCTAGATCTTCAACCACATTGTAGTTCGAAGTAGCCAGTGTGTTGGGATTGTGCGAAGCCTGTTTCAAGACACCTTTTGGGATCTTAGGCAGTGAATCCACAGGTATGTGGAGAGGAGTGAAAGATTCAGGAATCTATTTATCCTTATACTGTGTATCCGGGGTATAATTTCTTCCCGCATTTGTAAAAGAGCATCTGAGTTAACCATATTAATAAAATTTTGATCAATTGAAGCATGGGTGGTGCCCCTAGCATTGGAGGTGCTAGAATCTAAGCCCTTCCCTTTGGGGAATGGATCTTCAGGATGGTAGGTTTCTTTTCTTGAAGTAGCTTATGGGCTTCTTCGATCAGAGGGCATTGGTGAGTGAGGTGATCCTGCTTGCAAAGCTTGCAAGGGAACTTAACCTTTTTCTTTTCTCTATTACCCTCCTTGACATTTTCTTTGTTTTGTGATTTGGTTGGTTCACCTCTCCTTTCTTTCCCTTATTTTTGTTGTTGAGCTTCCGAGGGCCCTTTTGATTAGTCTGAACCTGTTGTACAGATTCAGTAGTAGAGGGAGAGGTTGTGACGGAAGTAATTTTTGCAGTCGATTGTTTGATTGATAAGGCATGAACCTGTTTAGTCAATGCTTCAAAAGCTACATAATCAACTGAACCTACAATGCCATCAGCATGTGGTCCAGGTTTTGGTCTACCTAGATCAATGTTTGATTATGGTGCATCAAGTATAATCTCATAAAGGAGTCTAGACTGAGCATAAACCAAGTCTAATTGTTGGGTCCTTAGAATGGCTTCTTCTTCCGATGACACCCCAAAAGTAGCTACTTCTTTAGAAATGTAAGGGAGGAGTGATTTCAGATACCACTCTAATAAGAATTTTGGGGGGATATTGGCCTTAATGAGCCTCTTCCATCTTTGCCACTCTTGAATATGATCAGATAAATGAGTGGCTTTGTTTTGTCTAAAGGTAGACAAAAGATCTGTCCCGGCATCATACCGAACAGGAAGCTAGAAGTGGTTCAAAAAGATAGTTGCGAGATCCCGAAAGTTATAAAAGGTGGTCATAGGTAACTCAATGTACCATTTGGCTGCAGCACCGGTCAGAGTTCTTTGAAAAAGTCTCAATTGACGGAATCTTCATTCAACGAGTTTGAAGAACACCAAAGATGAAAAGTGGTGAAATCATCACCAGGATCCTCACCCGTTTTACCTTTTAATTTTGAAATGTCCGAAGGTAGTTTAGTGGGGACTGGTGGCCATGTGACGTTATGGCACACCGGATCATTCATCAACTTGGAAATATCTAGAAAATTCAGCGTTGCCAGGAATGGTAAACGGGGTCTATAAGATGGCATTTGATATACTGGGGTCATAAAGGGGGAACCTCCCATAGTTTGACCCATGAACTAGAGGTTAGGGTTGCCCCCTGCCATTTGCTGGTAGGGGTTTCCCCTAGCCATCTGCTGGTAGGGGTTTACCCCAGCCATTTGCTGGAAGGGGTTGCCCCCAGCCATCTACTGGAAGGGGTTTCCCCCTACCACTTGTTGTTGTGTGAAATTGTTATTGAAATTCCCCCATCCAAACGAAAGTGGGTTGGTACCCTATGTATTCATCCACTGTGGCTGGGTGTTAGCCTCGCCATATTGTTGGTTTAGAATGCTACCCCCTCTTCTAGAAAACAAATAAAAAGTAGGTACATTATTTTGATTCATATTGTAACCTGCAAAGGTGTTAAAACCAAGGATAGTCGAGGTGGATGGTGCCGTCATGGTGCTCATGATGGGCCTAGTTGCAGAGGGATTTGGCCCAACATTGGGTGTGGAAATCCAAGTACTAGGTATATGGTATCACTATTGGGTTACAAGAGGTGGAACAACATTCACTGTATTACTGGGTCCAAAAGTAGGGGTAGAGGCAGATGTCAAAGCTGTTGAGCTTGGCATGCCTAACGTACCAATGTTAAAATTGAAGGACAAAGTTGAAATAGAAGTTTTCTGTGTTGAACTCAGTGTAGCAGTGGAAGGCGTATTTACAATACTTGTATTCATACCCATTGTGGGAGTCTGTGGAACTCCCTGTTCGTCTCCCGGGTAAGTCATAATATGCCCAGGTGTGAAAAAATATGCACTATAATCAAGTTGCTGGAAACCAACAGGTACCAAAAGCGGATCGTTAAGTCTGGTTAGAGGAGGGTTAAAAGGAGTATTAACTCACCAGAAGTGAGATCCTTAATCTCGACAACATTAAAATCTTGCTGATCCGGGGTCCTACGTTGTGGTTCACTAGGAACCTCTATTTCACCAGTAGTTTCAAAAAGACCACTGGAGTCTGTCCTCCGTTGTCATGGTGGCGGTAGTGGCTCCACTCTGAGTGGGAGAAGGTTTTGAAACCTTTAAGACTTATGAATCTGTTGGTCTTCCACAATTATATATTAAAATAAAAATAAGTAAAAACCTAGTGGCCACTAAGACTAAGGGGCAAACAACATACCACTATAAAAATCCTCAGTAATCAAACCAATCAAACGGATAGCAAATACTCTTGGAAGTAAGTCTGGGATGATTAGGGCCTAGAACAGACAAACAGAGTACTGATGGTCAGTTTCGTGGCATCCACCGGAGGTCCACTGGGTGCAAGTGCTTGAATCACCAAACCGCTTTCCCGGGAGTACTGCTAGAGGGTTACCTTTCACGCCTGTCCAAGGTGAAGTGGGAATAACCTCCCATGTTACCTGTGTGAGATCCTATAGGTCTAATACTAAGGCTACCATACATATGAAATATCCTAGGGGGGCAGTCGTCAACCTAGTCAAAATGCATGGGTAGGGTAGCTAAGCCTGAAGTCTGAAAGGACCCCCGTATGCAAATCGACTCTAGTTTATGGTCAGAAGGAAAGTGAGGGGATATCCTCAATAGTTCTAGTATTCCATGGCCTTGTACTTAATTCTGGTTTGAGTAGAGCATCCCAGGGTTATTTGATATATATGGGTTTACCTATATGAAAATCTTACTACGATTGTTGGGTAATGAAACTAGTTCCGAGCAGTTTAAGGTGTTTTTAGCTCGAAACTCTAGCCTAAGCTAGTTGGTGTTGTGTATCTTAAAAAGAAAATTGTTTCTAATTGATTTTATTAAAAGATTCTTTTTAGGGTTACTTCTTACTCAACGGGGTAGTGCATTGTGTGGTGTGGTTGCAACAGAAAGTAAAGTGTGCGAAATGAAACAAATTTCAACAACAAAAAGACTCTTTTTCTTTTTCCATTTATACTCTTTCCAAAATGAAGACTAAGCAAACCTAAAAAACGCTTCTTTTTCTTTTCTTTTCAAATTCAAAACAAAGTAAACTATGCTACTTCGAAATGAAAGTAAGCCTTACTACTTTAAACTACCCAACTTATTTTTGTTTTTTCAATATATGTAAAAAGAAACAGGACTCGAAAGTAGAAGTGAGTAAGACCTAAAAGAGCAATGTAAGTAAGGAAAAGCAACCCTAAGGCTCACAACAATCAAAATGATGACTTGATAAAGAAATGCCCTACAAAGTTTTTAAAGAGAAAAAACCTTGGGCTTGGGAAACAAAGTGGAAAGAAAAGAAGGATACGAGACACTTTAAAATGAAATAGCAAACTTCAAAGGTAGCTCCAAAGCATAAAAAACCCTAACAAGAACTAAACCAAGAAAACGATAGGTAAGCGAACCAAAGATGACCTTACGACCACAAAGACTCAAACGGAAGCAAACTAAAGTACTTCAACTCACTTGAAACTGAAATTGACAAAGCAATTAGGAAGTGTCTGGACTCAAAAACTTTTCAAAACACCTTAAGGACTCAACTTGGGATCAAAACCCTAAACCAAAGGACAAGACACCGTTGGAGTGTACTAGTGTTGCAACAAACAACAAATTTCAGTAAACAAAGGTTTATATACCTACAACAAGTAACTGAGGTATGAGCAAGCAGCTATGTTCAACAAGGAACAAGGCACGGTTTTCAAAAGAGTCACAAGCAAGCAAGACACCTCAAAAGTACTCAAGCAAGCAAAAAATGACCTAAGGGACTTCAGAGAGGCAAAAAAGACTCAACAAAGGCATGAAGACCTCAAGGATCAGTTAAGAAGACGAGGCAAGAGGTTGGAAATCAAACCAAACAAGTGGAAATCCAATCCCAAAAGCAAACAGAGACTTACATGAAAATAATCTACTGTGTAGTAGAGAAACCTGCATTTTTTTGGAGGTGTACTCTATTGTGTAAGAGCAAACTAGCATTTTTTAGGAGATGAACGCCACTGTATAGAGGCAAACCAATGTTTTTCAGGAGGCAAACGCTACTGTGTGAAAGCAGACCAACGTTTTTTCCAAGGAAGGCTTAAAACGGGCTTCAAAAACTTCAAACTGGGATGCGTCAAGTGAAGAAAATAGGCTACTATAACCTACAAATCCTCTCAGAGGATAAAAAATATCAGAAATTACTGGAAGGAATGTTAAACGAGTCTCCTAGAATAGAAAACAACTGGTCCCCAATGGAGTCACCAGTCTGTTGTTCGGGAAATCTACCCTATAGCGAGGAGATGGACACTACCAACTTTTGGGGTGATAGGTAAATGCATAAATCATATTACATAGACTTCTATAGAATGAAAGAGATCAAGTTTTATGAAGGCATACCTTATTCATGATGTTCGATCCTAGCTTTCACTTGCTCCTTTGATCGATCCTCCACTTGATCTTCCGTTTGGAAGACCTGCAATACAAAGATACCTTCCTCAGCGTATCTTGACTGATATAACAATGATGAAATTGAAATATAATTTAGACATCAAATACAATCAAGCATTTAATCCAAACAAACATGCAATCCATTAGACATTTGATTGGGACAGGAAGGGCATTTCAACCTTTATTGTCAAAAGCAAATAATCAATACAGTGTATACTTGATCATTCAGAGTGCTTGTGCAACCAGATCCTGGGCTCCTGCTGTTCACACTAACTTTGGAATGCCTCCAGCATAACAACCCTTAATGCATAATTTCTAGGTCCCTCTCTCATGCATCTCCCTTGTATTTATGGGACAAGGTAGGCAGTTTAGATCGAGAGGTAGTTTGATTGGGAGGTTGGGGAAGTTGCAAAACCAACTTCATCTAATCCCAATTCGTCAATTTCATATATTTTTGATTACTTTTTAAGGTGTACGCTACTTTTCTTAGGTGGAGTAGCGTTCAATATGCAACTTTTATGTTTGCAACAAGTGTTTACAGGATTTTTTGAAGGTGAACGCTACTCTAGTGAAGCAGAGTTGCATATTTATGAAGACAAATGCTACTTTTATGAAGCAGAGCTGCATATTTTTGAAGGTGAACGCTCCTCTTATGCCTATAGAGTAGCGTTTTTCACTAAAAGTAGGTAAAAAAGAGGGTTTTATCAGCTGCAGAGGGGTAAGTCTTAACCATTCATCATCTAGGGTCATCTTGCTCTTCCATCCAATTTGTCCTTTTGTGTGATCAACAGCTAGATGTGATCATGGACGGAGAAGTGAAAATTTGACCTATAACACCTGCTTTTATTTCTAGCAATGTTTTCTCTTTCTATTGGATCCGCATTCATGCGATACCCACAACCTCCACACACCGATCTGTCTACTCGTTGGAAGTCATCCTCAATATGCCCTTTTCATAGACAAGCATCTTAATCCACAGTTTTAGCAACAATAAGAACTGTCCCCTTGGTCCATTGAAGAAATTTCTTTCCACATCACTATATGATTTGATCGTGTCTACTGCGAACTCAGTGATATATCCCTCTAGGATACTATCCAAACAGAAATCGATAGCCCTTGATACTGTGTTGTTGACACGTTTCAGTTGTCGAATTAGTTCCGGCATCCAATGTTCAAGCTCAGTCTTTTGTAAATGGTGCTTCTAGAATGTCAGTTGTGCTAGCCACTCATGCAACAGTACTAGGAATTCACAGAAAAATATTTCGTGGATATATGAATAAATGTATTTCTGCAACCAACTGCTTACCATCTGTCTGGGGTTTTGCTTCTCTCCTTCGGCAAACTCATCTATCTTCTTTTCAAACCACTCTTGAATCTCCGGTTTCGTCGAGTGCCACAACATATCCTCTTCTTTTCCTCTTCAGGGTCCTGGCAATAGAACCATTTGTTGACACAACGACTATTGACAAGGGTTCACTGCACACTGTCGTCAACAAACCATCAACCAAACTCCCTTATACACCAGCCGAAAAAGGTTTTACCCTTTCTAGTGACACCCATAGAGCGATGAAGTCTCACCTGAGATGCACAAGGGGGCTGCAGGAACCAAGTTTCCGCATTGGATTTGAGGACATGCACTAAACACACATTACACTCGCAGAAACCAGAGATTATGTCATTCACACTACGCTAACATTTTCTCATTTGCATATTCATCAATCGCAGAGTTAACATATAATAGGCATTCACATTAACATGATCTGATTACTCATTAGCATAAACAACGATTGCTAAATCCACAGAGCATTAAACATATCATCAGACATTCACATTCATCATTCAACAAGAACAAATACAGAGATAAAACCATAATCGAACATCTTCATGCATTCATTAAAACCTGCGAAATGACCTTCAGATTAATAGTCAATACATCATATCATGGATACAAAATAGATCAAAACTCAAAAAGTCGATCACTCTATTCATCATCCCCTCTTCATACCCTTAGGCTTACAATCACACATCTATTTATACAAGACTAGATGGTTACAAAATGGTCCACATGACCCTTAACTAACAAACTAACTACTTCCGCACTTCCGCGATCTCCATGAATGACCTTTTATTCTACGGATTATCCCTTTCGCAGCTGTTGGCTTTCGCACTTTTTGTGAACTAATCCTGTGCCAACAGTAATTGTACCTAATAAAAATGGCAAATGGCACATCTGTGTGGACTATCGAGATATGAATAAAGCTACACAAAAAATACCATTTCCCATTTCCATTTATCGATCAGGTCTAGGATACCCTGTTTGGTAAAAAAATCTTCTCCTTTCTAGATGGTTTTAGTGGGTATAACCAGATTTAGATTGCCCATGAGAACCAAGATAATACTACTTTCACATGTCCTTGGGGCACTTTTGCATATAGGGTGCTTCCTTTCGGGTTATGCAATGCACCAGCCACATTTCAACGAGTTGTGATTGGAATTTTTTCTAAAATGGTTAATGGTTGTATGGAAATTTTTATGGATTATTTTACGCCTTATGGTAGCATTTTTTATAAGGCTCTGCAAAATTTGGAAAAGGTAGTGAAACGCCGTGATCAAAATCACCTATCTCTCAATACTAAAAAATGTCATATGATGATGAGTGAAGGTATAGTCCTTGGAAATTTTATATCTGCTGCAGGAATACAAGTAGACACTGCCAAAATCAAGGTAATTTTGAACATCCCTATTGAATCCTGGAACACAGAAAGAGGTACGCAATTTTCTTGGACATGCTGGTTATTATAGACGTTTCATTGAAATTTTTTCTAAGCTAACATATCCTCTATTTACCTTGCTAATGAAAGATGCACAATTCAATTGGACAGATGCATGTCAAACAACGTTTGAATTAAATAAGAGGTTATTTACAATACCTATTCTAAGTGGGCCTAATTGGGCCTTACCTTTCCATACTTCTTCTGATGTTTCGGATACTGCCATTGGGGTTGTGTTGGGACAACAGGAAGGTCATAATCCATATGCCATCTATTATGTTAGTAATAATTTGGCCCCTGCTAAACTTAATTACATAGTAACTGAGAAAGAATTCCTCACTGTCATTTATGCCATCAACAAGTTCCGACACTATATCACTGGGTATTCTATTGTTGTGCATACCGATCACTTGGATATTAGATATTTGATGAATAAACCTATTACTAATGTTTGAGTGACTAGGTGGTTACTGTTACTGCAAGATTTTGATATCACTATTATTGATAGACCAGGAAAAGAAAATATTGTTGCTCATTTTCTTTCTTGACTAACCAACAATGATGATAATTCTCCAGTTGAGGATTATTTTCCTGATGAAAATCTATTTGTTGTTTCAGTTCACTCATTGTGGTATGCAAACATTGCTAATTATCTTGCTATAGGGAAGCTTCCAGCTCATCTATCAAAAAGGGAAAGAAGAAGGATTGTACAACAAAGTGATAGGTACTGTTGGATAGAAGGATATCTCTTTTACATAGGCCTAGACTTGGAGATCAGACGATGTGTAAGGGAAGATGAGATCCACAATATCCTAAAAGCATGCCATGATGAACCTTGTGGAGGACATTTTTCCGACAAAAGAACTAGACATAAGGTGTTAAGAATGGGTTATTTCTGGCCAACTATGTTTCAAGATGAAAAGAGGTATGTGCAATCCTGTGACAACTGTCAAACGATGGTTTAACCTAATAGATTGGATGAGATGCCACTCCAACCATAGTTGGTGGTTGAACCTTTCAATAAATGGGTCCTGGAATTTGTAGGACCTATTAACCCTCCTTCAAAACAAAAATTTTATATTATGGTTTGTACAAATTACATGACTAAATGGGTGGAGGCCACAACCCTAGTGAGAGCCAATGATCAAGTTGTTATAGATTTCTTGTATGAAGAAATATTTATGCACTGGAAATAGTAACAAATGGGGGAACATAGTTTGTATCCCATAAAATTTAAGCTCTTCTGTAGAAATATCATATTCAACATCAGATAACTTCACCTGATCATCCACAGGCCAATGGCCAAGTGAAAAGCACGAATAAAATGATTGAAGCCATCCTTACAAAGATTGTGAAGAGTCATCGTAGAGATTGGGATGAAATAATTCCTAAACCATTGTGGGCAGATCGCACTACATGGTGTAACACCACCGGATTCTCCCCCTATGAGTTGGTATATGGAAAAAAAGTTGTCTTTCATGTTGAATTTGAGATCAAAACCTTGAGAAAAAACATTAGAAGTGAACCTAGATCTAACAGAAGCTCAAAAGGACCAGCTGAATCAACTAAATGAAGTCGATGATAAATGTGCAACTGTTGTACATAAGACCTCAGTGGTTCAACCAAAATGCTCTAAATGGCATGACATGTTTATTAAGAATAAGATGTTCTATGAAGGAGATTTGGCCTTATTATATGATTCTCGGTTCAAGAAATACTTTAAGGGTAAATTACGCACCATGTGGTTGGGACCATACAAAGTGGATGCAGTGTTTGACAATGGGACTGTTCGATTGACCATAGTCAATGAAAATCAAAATCCACTATTTTCTAATGGCCATTAGTTGTGGCTCTACCATAAGCCACTCTCAAAGGATGCATTCACCTCTCGTTTTTCCGCTGATCCAAACTGTCAATTGGTACAAGAACATGAGTCTTCTCCTGTTTTTGCAACTCTTTAATGTTTTACACATTTCCATCAAGAATTTGTATATAAATAAATTCATTTGATTTTCTTACAGATTTAATAGATTGCTTGGTATTTTTTTATTTTTAGTTAAGATTTGATTGGTTTGTTTAGAAGAATTGTGCATAGGAATATATGCGAAGGATCTAGACTGAATTGAGCAGTCGTAATGGGCCAATCAATTGCGAAATTTATGGGAGGTCCTATACAAATGCTGAATAATCCTGTACAAGGACAGGCGAGCAGAATTATGGATTTATTCCAATATTGTTGAACTTTATCTGGGTTTGCTGGATTTTATCATCGGCCAAAACTCTGTTAACCTTTCCGTTTTCTGCCGAAACTCCTCCAATCTCTCCACTTTTTGACAAAACTCCACCAATTTCTCCTCCTTTCTGCCAAGAATCCACCAATATTTTTGCTGAAACTCTGCTACACCTTCGGCCAAATTTCTACTAACTCTCCTGCTTTTTGCCAAAACTCCACCAATTTTCGGCTGAAACACTGTCAATCTTTCCACTATCCGCTGAATTGCCACTATCTCTTTATTTTTCAACCTGCATCAGTTATGAAATTGGTGGATTTCCTTGGAACTGGTTAAAATATGCTTCGCAAATATATCCAAGGAATATTCCAATGGAATTGGAAGTAGTCTTACCTTGCCAGTTTGGTAATCAATATTTCGACTGTTACATTTTTCCAAAATGAAGTCGGAGATTTGCTAAAACTTCCACTCACTGATACAATTAATTTTGACATGGAAACATTCAAATTTTTTGGGATGGAGTCCAACCGACTTTATGAAGCCACATGTGAAGGGATGTCTTCATCAATTGATTTGATGATAAAGGTAGGCTACCTTGGAGGTTGACGATCCATCACGGTAAGCATAGAGGTATGAATTCTAATCACAAGTATGACTAGGCATAAATTGGCAGAGTAATCATGATTATACTACGTTCAGATATCCCTGTCAGCAACCTTTAATTGATATTCTCATTTGGAGGGACACATTACAACCCTTTTCTGTACCTATTGAATCCCACCATCCCATCAAATCCATGCGACAACTTTTAGCATGAGTCTATTCCATAATTACACCAACTTTCCAAAAATAGCCAACGAACTCTCCACTGTTTATCATTGTCTCTGCATGCTACAACACCGACATCCTAATTGGGAAATTTTCACTTCCATCATTTGAGATTGCAAAAGTAAAGCATTATGGGGAGTTTTGTAGTCCGACACGAGCCTGAAACAATGGATGCGCTGCGTCGGAATGGAGAAGTTTCAACATCTTTGAAGATGCCATATGGACGACATATTTTGAAATATTGAGTGGGTTCCATGAGGAAAAGACATTACAATTTGCCATGAACCTGAGAGGAAACCATTCAATAGTTGGGGGATTGAGGATTGAAGCCTCATAACGTGTGATAGAAAAGGTGACAGGGATTCCCAGGATTGGGAAGAAGTGGTTTGGCAGGAAGAGTCCCAACCTAAATGCAATAGAAGACTTCCTTGCAGCAGGGGAAAGCATTCAACCAAGGGGACAAGGAACATCATTGGAAACTTTACCTCGACCATGGGATCAGGTTGCAATATTCCTAAAGAATTATATCACCTGTGAAGGTAGGTACTGAGTCGTATATACATATGATTTTGTTTTGCTTTCTCACCTACCCCATGGAACATTGGTTAATATGCCTTATTATCTTAATAGGACCTTGCAAAACATGGCACACTATGCAAGAGGATCTCAACATCCTCAAGCCTCCATCACTAACCATGGAGTTATCAAATTGTTAATACTAAGATCCCTTGAGCGAAGATATCAAACTTGGGAGCAATTTGTTGTTGGGGCTATGGTAGACCATGAGATTATGGAGGAAGGAGATAATGATGAGGAGGATGACAATCGAATCCTGTCATATGAAGTTGGGGGGAGTTATAGGGAAGCCGAAGAAGCTGAAAATGATCAAGGAAGGGGTTTAGAGGAAGTTGTAATAGTAGAATATTCTCAAAACATAAACCCCCAAGAGCTTATAGGAAGCCCAGTCCACCAAACAGAAACCAATGTGGGAGAAGTGAGGGAGAATATTGAATCCCATGCTAGACTAATTTAGGAAATTGAGTCCTCTGTTGAACATGAAAGAGTTATAATTCAAGGGGTTGAATTTTCTGCTGAACCAGGAGAAGGAACCAATCAATTGAGGGAAGAATCATCTCGAAAGGATGATTCTCCTTTCTTTGATTCAGAGGAAGTTGAAATACTCACAGAAGGTTTCACTCCCCCTGTTCCACAGAGAAATAAGAAGAGGTCGTGTACCCAGAAACATTCACCTAGTCCATCAAATAAAGCAAGGACCCGAGCTACTGTTGCAATAGAGGCAAAAAAAGAAACTGAGGTAGATATTGAGATCCCAATCTTAAAACCTTGATCACCCCCTGAAACACAAGAACCAGGGGGTATCTCAAATTCAATCCCAAATTATGTTGAATATTGCAGGGGAGGGTCAAATTCAAATAGAAACCCTGCTCTTAGAGAATGACCTGCTGAAACAGGAGGTATAAGTGCTCGAGGAGGAGCTGCAAGGATTGAAGGAAGTATTACAGAATCGGGTAGTTCAAAGATTAAGCACATTAGTTGAAGTGGCTGACCACAGGGAAAACCTACCTTCTGAAGCAGAAGATATGGAGCATGATGAATTTGTGTGCCCATAATGTGGGGATATATTTGAAACATCAGGGTATAAGGTCACAATCATGGGACTTTCAACATGGAAACTTGGACAATTGAGATAGGAGAAGAATGGGACAACACAAGTAGGGCCAATGGTGGGGGATGAGCAGAATCGAAACATGGAAACAACCCCTCCAAATTTGGATAATCAAGGATCACTGGGTAAAGAACCTGAGAATGTTATTGCACAAAAATTGTTGACCCCTGAGCAGGGATTGCAAGAATTAGAAGAAAAATTGCCCCAGAACTTGGAAAATGATGAAACACCCCAAGAAAAAGTTGTTGAAACACAAGAACTAGTAGCACAAGAAAAAGTTACCGAGGCCTCAGAACCAATGATTCAAAAAGTGGATGTTGAAACACAAGAACCAACAATCCAAAAAGAAGTTGTTGAACCACAAGAACCAGTGGCATATGAAGAAGTCGCTGCAGTCCTTGAACCAGTGATTTAAGAAGAAGCTACTGCAATAGTGGCACAAGAAGGAATTGTTGAAATCCTTGAACCAGTGAGTCAAAGAGAAGTTCTTGAAACAGTGGCACATGAGGAAACTGCTGAGGTACTTGAAGTGCTGGGTCATGAAGACGATGCGGAAATAATGGCACAGTAAGAAATTGTTGCGATCCCTGAACTGGTGGGACAAGAAGAAGTTGTTGAAAATTAGAACCAACCTTTACTCAATAAAATTGAGGATAAATCAAGAGCTCAGGAACCTGTAGATATTATTGATCTGGATACAGAGGATGAAGAGGACATAAGAGATGAAAGAAATCAGGAGATGGCAAAGGTGCTTTAGCTGATGAAGCTTGAAATAAGAAAATGGAGATATCGTGCTTCCCTGTGTGAGGAAGGAATGGTCCCTCTGCATGAGAATAGAAAATCCATTGAAGATATCAGAGAGAGGTGGGCCAAAGAACTAATTTACAGAAATTTCGCTGGGAAAGTCTACAGAAAGAGCTGAAAGAACTAAGGAATTTCAAGTCTATGCAGAAGGAGAAGGAGCAAATGTACACTTTAATTGAAGAATTATTAAGCTGCAGAGTTCCATCACCTTCCTATTTTGTATTTCTCTATGAACAACTGATTCTATTCAAACTAAGAGCTCTAAAGGAAGGGAAGACCTATCAAATTATGACAACTCTTCAATTTTTGGATGCCTTTACTCAGAGCAATTTTTCTGGGCAAAATTTATTATGTGAGCTATATCTACACGAAATGGAATGCTTAATGGACTTTCGATCTAACCCTGTTCCTCACATAGGAGACATTCATTTGAGGGAATTCACCTCTTTTGTCACCAATCAGATGAATTGGTGGAATGATTATTAGACTATTCAAAAGAATGAGGATAATTCCATCTTTGGATTCGAGGTGAACCTCAATCCCCTGTGTCCCTGGTTGCAAGAAGTAAAAGGCACCTTTCATCTCCTCAAAATTTTAATCAGTTGATGGCATTTCAACAAGAGGTTATCTCTACCTATGTCAAAATGATCTCCTAGCAGGATCCCTATGCCTTGGAAGGAAGCAAGCATAGGAGGGAAGCTTCTTCCACATCCTTAAGAGCAAAAGACCCCTACTATTTTGAAATTTTTACATACGCTTTGTCTCGAGTGCCAGAATATGTCAAATGTATGGAGACATGTGGACCAAGCTGCAGGTTAGGATTGAATTTTATATTTCCAATTATATGGCTGCCTGAGAAGCATTATAGGAGCATATACAAATTAAAAAAGAAAGAAGAAAAGAAATGTTGGGTTGATTTAATTGCATGCAATGGGTTTTTGAATGTGGGAGAGAAACTTGAATCTTCCTTTAACTTCACCAAATTCCATAGGATAAGTTTTGAGTCAGACTCATATTCAGATTAGCTGTAGGTTGTTGCATGAGGACATGCAATTGGACAGTTGGGAGGAGATGTTTGGTGCCATAAATGGCCCTTTTTGCTTACTTCTATTAAGCCATTTTCCCTTGTTTTTTCCTTTTATTTGCAACCAATTCATTATATTTCCCAAGGACAAGCATGGATTTGAATAGGTATAATTCATTATTTCTTTGTTATATTAATGCTTAAGATTTCTTGTGTTTATGGATTTTATTCCTCATTATGCTGACTTGTGATGAATTGTGAGAAGTGATTAGAGACATCAGGGAATCCATGTATATCAGCTTGCCGATACATGTGGGTGTAGAAGCACTTGGCGACAATTGCACATCTCCAGGGCTCGGTTCGGGTTTTTGCTGAAACAACTTAGGTTATCCTCCCACACGCCCAGCTAAGACTTGTCCGGTGTTGGATTAGTTCAAGTTGTGAAAGCGCAATTGATTATGAAACATATTTCATTTTAATGTAATAATTATTGTAACTATTTCTATTTTCTGAATTGTAGATTTGACAGCCTGAAGATCTTCGATCTTCATGGCTGCCTGAATTAAGGAAACTTGAACTGTCTCGTCTAAGCATTTACAGGCAGACGATATCATTCAAAAGGTTAGTATTATTTTGGGAGAACTTGTAACAAGAGTGAATAACTTTGTAATTGAAATTCATTATATCAATGAAAGAAGCATAATTTTCCTGATTATTGCGTGTTGATTTCTAGTATCCTCTTGTAATGTCCCTTTATCAAAATTTTATGAAAATGCCAAATTTTCCAATTTTTCCCCAATTTCAAACTTTGACTAGTTTTACTGTTTTGGCCTCCAAATTAACCCAAATGCTCTCAAATATTTTGTAAGGGTGTCTGAATGATATTTAGACTTGAATATTAATTTTAGGGATGATTTATAACCCTCAGAAGACTTTTGCAAATTTGATTTGTATTCTGGTCAATGTATGGAATTTTAACTAGCAATTTATGCATCAAATCCCCCCTGGGTAATCAATGAAAATGGCCTCCCAAATGCTTCCAAAATCCTTCGAATATATGAAAAGAGGTAGGGAATGTGTTAAGGATTTTATTAAGGTATTATGTGCATCATTAATTGATTGTTATCTCTATTCCAACCCTCTCCCATTCAGCTGCAAAAATCCCCAATTCGACCCTTGGGGAAATGGCACTATTTCTTCTCCCAATGCAATTAAACTGAGTAAAAATACTTCAAATGCTCAAGTAAAGTACACAAAAATTGTAAAATACATCCATGGAAGTCTATTAATCACAAATATATCAAAGAATCATCCATTCATTCGAAATCATCAACATTATAATGATATACATCATTGTAGTGGGGAAATGGACATTGTTTGCTCATTAATCAACATTTTTGCATACAACTAGTGGGTATTTCAACCTGATAATTTTTGAATATGAATAATATAGGATATGAAGCTCTTACAATCAGAAATACATAATGAGAAGCTCTCCCAAGAAGCACAAGATCTCACCAAAAATGCCCTCTCTCAAGGAGCATGAATATGCCTTCAAAACTTGAAATGGTTGAGAGATGGTGCTGCACTAAAAAAAACCACAAGTTTCCCTGTAGCTGATACCTGCAAATAAAAATCCATTAAATTTCCATGAAAGACCTGAGTGGCCTCTCCAAACACTAACTTGGATGGGAATCTTTCACCCTCGAAATTGGCTAAGGCAAGAAACTAGTCATCCACTAGCTCACTCTTCACAAATGTAATTTTTCTCAAATCATCAAAAAGTCATTCTCATACTTGATTTCTACATTTTATAACCAACATTAGCCTTTTAAGGGTTGAAATAATCTCATTATCTTCTAGAGATTTCCACTTAGAAAATATTCCACATTTGTCACGTGTCTCCTAGTTTCCAACCCTCCATCTTCTCCCAAATTCGAGTAGGAGTCTCTTTAGCTTCCCCCAACTCCATGAGCGCCTTCTTGAGCCTATTTTTGGGGTTGACATGTCATAATGGTTAGGTGTAATAAGTTAGATCTGAATTTTTTCATAGATGTCATAGATGCTTCATCATTGTTGTCATAAGACTAGGGAATCTAGGCCAAGTATCCACTAGTCTCCAATTTGACTCTTCCTCTTCCATGGAGGTTACTATTCCATCACATTTCGACCTAAGATGCTCCATGCCATGTGTATGCCTTAGCAACTCACCCAATAATGTTTTCCTTCCCATGGATTCGAAATACCAAGTGAGATTTTCCATGTGGTAGTGAGAAACCAAGCTAGTGGGGGTCCCACATCCTCCAAATGTCCTCAAAACGATTTGCCACCTATAATTCCTCTTGGATTCATTTATTCAACTTATTTATTAAATACTTGGACTATTATAATGTGTAAACATTATCCCTTTGCTCCCTTATTACAATTCCCAATGTACCCATTCAACCTAGGGAACTTGGTAGGATTGATGGTGATTGTCTGCTATACAATTATTTGAATGGGGACATTACACCTCTAGTGGCATCTCTATTAGAACACAAGGGCCCACCTTCTCATAGAGGTGCCAAGATTAGTTAGCTGTTTTTTCCCTTGATCTTTTAATTTTGTTTGGTGTGAAATTGCAATTAGATTTACTTTTAGGTTGCTTCAACAGTTTGGTTATTAGGTGCAATATTTATTGATTAGAATTTCTTTTGGTGTACTGAATGGTGTGAGCATTAAGAATAGGATTTCATTTCCAAAGATGATTGCTGAAACAATTGACTGAGTAGTGTATCATTTCTTTCTGCAAGTGTGTTATTTATTACTATTGATACAACTGCGCTCTGCTACTGCGTATTACTATTGTTTAAATCCCTTTCATGAAGTGCCGAAACAGGTAGATCACACATAGAATTACATAGTAGAAGAAGGGATGATTCCTTTTATGGTTGAATATTGTAGTTATGATTTGAACATCTTTTATACTGAAGCAGTTAATTCCAGGAGTAATATCATAGGAGTGTGAAATTTCTTAATCTTTAATAGTCAATTTGGTGATTGAAGTTGGATTGAGTAGTAAGCAGAGCATAGATTTAGTGACTAGGTAGATTGGGTGTCTTCTATTTATTTGACCAGTTACTGAAATGTTTGTGCATAGATTTTGTTTGATTACCTTTGAAATAACCAGACTTCCTTGGGTTGACAATTTATATTGAGCACTCTGTTTATTAAGTTAAATTAATAGGCAATTATAGTGACCAACAATGATCAATTGGCTAACTCCAATAATGTGATAGATGTAATATCTATTATGGGTGTTGTTGATTATTATAGTATGTTCATTGAAGGATTATCCAAGGTTGCACACCCCATTACTTCTTTTCAAAATAAGGGAATAAAATTTGAGTGTACACAAGAATGAGAGGAAAGATTCAAGTTGTTGAATAAGATTCGTACTAGTGCTCAAAATTTGAAAATTGCAAATCCAGAGAAGGATTTTGTGGTGTGTACTGATGCATGCAAACAAGGAATTGGAGAAGTTCTTATGCAAGACAATCACGTGGTATGTTATGAGTTAAGAAAGTTGAAAGATCATGAAAGAAATTATGTTACCCATGATATAGAGCTTGTTGCCATAGTGCATGTTTTGAAAATGTGGATGCACTATTTGGTGGGTAGAAAAATTGAGCTTAGAAATGACTATTGTGGTCTGAGATATTTGTTTGAGAAGCCAACATTAAATGCAAAACAATCTAGATGGATGGAATTTTTGTGTCAATTGGACTTTGAAATCAAACACATAAAAGGGAAGGAAAATAAAGTGATTGATATACTCAACAAGAAAATGCATGTAATGCATGTGGCAACAATTAGTAATTGCCAAACATATTTAAGGCAAAGGGTTGTTAATTCCCTTGTTGAAGATGAACACTATGTGCAAATAAACGATAAATTACTAAAACTAAATTTGGAAAAGATGTATGAAGGTTATCATTTGGAGGACTAGTTCTTACTTATAAAAATATAATTTATATTCATAATACTGTAGATTTGAAGAGAATTTTTATGGATGAAATCCTTAAAATGCCATATTCTGGTCATCCAAGATACCAAAGAACAATTTCTACAGAAAGGAAACAATATTTTTTTCCATGAATGAACAAGTTATAGAATGTGACAAGAACTTTATACTCAAAACGAGAACTCTAGCCATAAAAACTCACAATTTTGCGTCAAAAACACCAAAAAACACCTCTAAATCGAAAAGTGGTGCTCCCGGTAGCACCACTTTTTTTTTTCGAGGCTAAAATTACAACTTCTTGGTAACCCCTAGTGGTGTAAATGTAATAAAAACCATAAAATAGACTCTGAATAAAAAATAGTAGCACACATTTTTCATGCTTCTTTCTAGGCTAAAATTACAACTTTTTTGACATTGTTGCCTTATAAACTGACCCCTTTGCAATGCGAAGGTCAAAATCAACCTATGACTCAAAAAGAGGTGCCTCCAATGGCGCCTCTTTTCTTTTTAAGGTTACATTTAAAGACGTTTTTAAACCATGCCCTAAAAATATTTAAATTTAAAAACAAATCTATAAAAATGAAAAAATACATGACAATTTAAAAAAAAAAAACAATATTAATCAAATTTTACCCAAAAAGACACCTTTAAAAACAAAAACAAAAAATTACATTTTTTTTAACAAATTTTTGAATTTAAACAAAAAAAAAAATGAAGCAAATTGACATATATTTAAAACAAATAAAAAATAAAATGAAAAGTTAGCTAATAAAGAAAAATATTTAAAAAAACCAAAAAAACTTAAAAAATAAAACATGAGAAGGAAGATGAATATAAAAAAAAACAAAATTTAAAAATAATAATAAAAATAAAAATTTCACATATTTTTAAAACCATAAAGTTTTAAAAAAAATATTAAAAAAAAATGAAAAAAACATATAATAAAATAGTTTTTAAAGTATTAAATAATATTTAAAAAAAAAAATGTTAAAAGTTTAGTGGAGGGGGGTTTAATGAGTGGGGGCAGCACGAGGAGGGGGAGGGGGAGAGAGTGGGTAGAGGGGTAGGTGGGAGGGGATGATGGGTAGGGAGGGTGCACGTGAAGTGAGGTAGGAGGGTGGTGAGAGGGGAGTTGAATCGTGTTGTGATTCTCAGAATCGCGTTACCATTCAATCTTTCCTCATCACCCTTCCGTCACCAACCCTTCACCACTCATTCTTTTTATTTTGTTGTTGTTGTTTTTATTTTTATTTTTATTTAAATATGTTTAAAGTGTGTATTTTTATATTTTTTTTGGTTTATTTTGTTGTTTTCTTGGTTTATTTATTTATTTATTTTTTAAATATGTTAAAATGTGTATTTTTAAATAGTTTTTGTTTATGTCAGTGTTTTTTTTTAAATTTTTTTTGTTAAAACTTGTTAAAATTTGGGTTTTTTTTCTAATGTTTTTATTTTACAAAGGTTTTTATTTTTTTTAAATATTTTCAGGGTATTGTTTAAAAATGTCTGGAAATGTAATTCGACAAAGTAAAAAAGTGCTACCGATAACACCTCTTTTCGAGTCACCAGTTATTTTAGCATTTGCATTGCAAAATTATTGGTTGTTAAGGTGATGATGTCAAAGAAGCTGTAATTTTAGCTCTTGAAAGAAAACTGTGTTTTACCATTTTTTTATTTGGGGTCGATTTTACAGTTTTTATTACAGGGGCACTGTGCTGCACTGATCAGGGTTACCAAAAAGTTATAATTTTAGCTCCGAAAAAAAAGGTGGTGCTACCGGTAGCACCACTTTTCGATTTGGGGTTGTTTTTTGGTGGTTTTGATGCCTATTAAAAAACTAGAACAATGTTGAGTTCTCGTCAAGTTGTATAACTTGTTAATGAAGAAAGATATTGCTGAGTATATTTCCAGGTGTATGAAATGCTAGAAAGTAAAGGTTGAAAAACAATGCCCAATAGGTTTATTACAGCATATCAATTCCAGGATGGAAATGGGAAGAGATAGCTATGAATTTTATCACTGAGATACCAACTACTTCAAGGAAGCATGATTCTATCATGGATGTAGTGGATAAATTATCTAAGGAAAAACATTTTATTCTCGTTAAATTTACTCACATGGTTGATGATATAGAAAGGATATTTATGAAATAAATATTCAAATTACATGGTTTACACGAAGAAATTGTATCTGATCGAGATACAATATTTACATCTAAGTTTTGGAAAGGATATTTTGTAGATTTGGTTACACAACTGAATTTTAGTATCTCTTACCATCCACAGATATCTGGGAAAACAAAAAGAGTAAATCAAGTGATTGAATACATGCTTCACATGTATGTGATGGTAAACCATCCAAGTGGAAAGATTATTTAGAATTGGTAGAGTTTGCATCTAACAATGGGCATCAAGCATAATTGAGAATGAGTCCAAAACACCCATGAATTAGGATAATTCAGTGAAAATAATTATGTTTGGCTAGAAATGCTTAAGGAAATAGAAAAAGAGTTTGTAAAGATTAGGTAGCATTTGAAGGAATGCCAAGATAGACAGAAAATCCATGTAGAGAAGAATAAAGTGCACGTAGGTAATTAATTGTTGGGGATCATGTTTACCTTTCCATGAGGCCAAGGAAGAGTTCCTTGAAGCTTGGAAGTTGTGCCAAGTTGTCACCAAGATATTGTGGGCCATTTGAAGTGCTTGAGGATAGGGCTAGTTGCATATAGAATTGCATTGCTTGCTAACACTAGAGATCATAATGTTTTTCATGGTTATTTTCTTAAGAAATATGTACATGATGCTGACCATGTGATTTATTGGGATGTGATCTAGGTGGAAATTGAGGGAGAGTTCCAAACTAATCCATTATGCATCCTCAACAAGAAATTAAAATCACTCTGAAATTGAGCCATTGGACAGGTAAAGGTGTGGTATAAGCACTTTGGTCATGATGAGGCTACATTGGGGCCGGAGGATTCCATGAGAAAGGCATATCCATTTTTGTTCTAATTTTGACAAAAACCGAGGACACATTTATTCCAAAGGGGAGGGGACTGCAATACCCCCAATTTTTACCCTGGGAATGTATTAAATTAGATTATGTAAAATGATGTAAATGTGCTAGTATGAATTCCTAGTGCATATTTCAAGTCCAAGTGTAGACTAGCGAATGGCTAGGTATGTATAATGTAAATATTTCTATATGTACCATGTGGATGGTTTGTCATAATGACTCAAAATCTATGTAAATATTATGATGAGAAACAATAAAATGGTCCATTCTGGCTATGTAAAGAGTGCTAAAGGGGCTATGGTTCCACTAAAGGGGAATATGAGAGATTAAATAGTATTTTTCCAAGTGCCAACCTTAGAACTCATCCATTTTCTACCATGTTCCTTAAATGATCCAATTAATTCCTTTTGAATTATTAAACCCAATCATTGAGTGCATGTGTGAGGTAGGTGGGAAAATTCTTCTCATGTATTATGGAAGCATGGGGTGAATATACTTCTATGGCATTTGTAAGAGTCTTTCCTTCTATGGCCAAAGGTAATGCTAGTTGTATTTTCACCATCCTCTCGTCTCCTTTGGAGTTTATCACCCATTTTTGATGCATATGTTTACACTAAGTAGAGCCTTCATGATGTTGTCTCCATAGGCAGTAACTAGATTGTGAAATTAACCAGAAACTAACACTGTGGAGAGAAAAATTGTAAACATTAGTGGGAAGATGATGGTTGTAGGTGAAAATAGAGGTTGGGAAAGATAGAACCCTAATTATAGGCTCTAGAATGGTAATGGTAATCTTTATCTCCTACACACACACACACACACACACACCAATGAGATATAATTTCAAATGATCTAATATCATCTTGTTTTGTATCTAAAATACACTGTAAAGGAGGTTTCCCTCTCAAAGAGGCCGGTTTTTCATCTTTTTATTGCATGCTTAAGGAATTCAAATACTATCTTTTCTTGTTTTATGCTATTTTTGGTAATTTTGTGCATAGCATTTGGCATCAGATCCATTTTCACTATAACTTTTTTTATAGGAATTTTCAAACAAAAAAACTTGGAGGTGACATTGAGGAGATATTGAACTAGTTGTGATACAATTTTCAGGTCTTGATTCATTACGAGTGTAGAGTTATACCATATTGAATTTATGTTTTTTTACTAGTCCAAAAACTAGTCTCAAACAAGTGTTTTGGGAAAACTGTTATATATGAAGATTAAAAGATAAAAAATCAGTGAGACCTATTGCATCATAAATAAGACATACCATATTATCTTTGGTATAAATTTTAGAATCATATTCTAAAAATTGGACATGTGGTAGGCCATACACATTCTCTTTCCTGCAAGGGACAAAAATAAAAATATTTGAGAAACTTACCATAACATTTTATTGGTACATCAAAATT
This sequence comes from Larix kaempferi, assembly GCA_027924585.1. NCBI lineage: Eukaryota > Viridiplantae > Streptophyta > Pinopsida > Pinales > Pinaceae > Larix > Larix kaempferi. Next base: position 3,926,783 of record BSBM01000230.1, read on the forward strand.
AGGGCATACCCATGGCATTGTAGAGAATACATATCGAGATACTACATGAAAAAAAAAATAGACTCATAGGGGCTGAAATTGCATAGTTACCTCAGTTGGAAGGCCATATAGTAGGATAGATGCCAAATCATGGTTTTAAAAAGTGTGTTATTTTTAATTTTTCATAACTTTTGATTGGAAGGTCTGATTTGGCTAATTAAAAAAGTGGGATAATTAGGAAATAGAGGGGAACTCTATTAAATTTTAGTGGGATAAAATGGAAAGAGGTGGAGAAAAAATTTCTACTCCCCGTAAACCTTTTGAAGGCTCAACTACGACATAAGGGGAGCAGGAAGAAATGAACCATGCATTGTCTAAGTTTTCCAACCAATTAGGAAACTTTGACAATAAAATTATGGTAAATAATGTTGAATTCCTCATATTCAAATAATATATACAAAATAAGATTGAAGATTTGATCCCTTTACGGGAACTTTAAAAGATAATATTCAACATGAGGTATGTATCTCTGAACCTAAATAATTGGAAAATGCTTTTAGTTTGGAAAGGAAAATTGAAAGTAAAAATATGGCACTAGAATGAGGGCATCGAAATAAAAATATGGATACTAGAAGAACTGCCACTAACACCTATAGAGAGGGAAGTGTTCCCCATTCCAACTCCACTCAGCCTAAGTATTCAATGTTGACACCTCAACAAGTGGACGAAATAAGAGCAAAGGGACTATGTTTCAATTGTGATAGTAAGTACAATAAGGGGCATAAGTCTAGTGAGAAGAAAGTATTCTACATAGGCTGTGAAGAGGAAGATGATCCAAATCTGGGACAAAATCAAGAGGAATATATAGAAGATACTAATCGAACCATAACTTTTCATGTATTGGACAACATTAGCAATACTCGAACTCTTAATATAGAATGATATATAAAAAAGAGAAATGTAATCATGTTGATTGATTCTAGTAGTACCCACAACGTCATTGACGACATATTAGCCAAAATTCTCAACTGCTTTCTATATCCTACACCATAATATCAAGTAATGATTGTAGATGGAGGTACCATAAATTGTTCAGGGAAGTGCTATAGTATTAAGCTTACTATGGGTGTGTATTCATTTGATATCCCAATGATTGCAATCCAAATGGGTGGTGTTGATGCTGTACTAGGGGTCCAATAGATACAATCATTGGGAACAATGGCTCTTAATTTCCATAAATTATTCATGAGGTTCTCTTTAGAAGGAAAAGAAATTGAACTCATAGGTATTCCAAGGAAACCCTCTAAAGTGAAAAGCTCTAACAACATGATGAAGTTGTTGAAAGAGGGACACTATTGAGTTCTAATTGTACAATTGTGTTCACTAGTTGTTCTAGCATCTATACCTTCTATTCCAATGGACCTCCAACAAGTTATTGACAATCATTCCAATATATTGAGAGAGATGCCTAAAGTTCTTCCACCTATTTAGGATCATGAGCATGCTATTCACTTGCAACCAGGAAGTGTGCCAACTAATATCAGAACCTATAGGTACCCATATGCACAAAAACGTGAGATTGAAAAATTGGTTCAAGAAATGTTAGATGCATGCATCATTCAACCTAGAACAAGTCCTTTCTCTGCACCACTGGTGATGGTTCACAAAAAGGAAAGTTCATGGCATATGTGCCCAAATTATAGAGAGCTCGATAATATGACCATTAAAGATAAGTTTCCTATTCATGTCATTGATGAATTATTAGATGAATTACAAGGAGAAAAATTATTTACCAAATTGGATCTTCATTCTGGATATCATCATATCATAATGAGAAAAGAAGACATTAAAGACAAAACCTTCAAAATCATCAATGCCATTATGAATTTTTTATGATGGCATTTGGCCTTACCAACTCACCTTCCACATTTCAAAGCTTGATGAATTCTATATTTAAATCGTTCCTCAAAAAATTTGTATTAGTATTTTTTAATGATATACATCTCTATAGAAAATATTGGGAAGAGCATGTACAACATGTTGACATGGTCTTAAATCTATTGGAGGAGCACAAACTATAGGCCAATCCTTCTAAGTGTGCCTTTGGGTTTTAGGAAGTGGAATATATGGTTCATAGTTTATCTCACAAAGGCGTTAAAGTGGATCCTAACAAAATTAAGGCTACCATGGAATGGCCAATTCCTAAGACATTGAATAATCTTAGAGGATTCTTAGGAATGACATGCTACTATTGCAAGTTTGTCAAGAATTATGGTAAAATAACAACACCTATAACAAGGTTGTTTAAAAATTAGGCATTTTCTTGGACTCAAGAAGAAACCAAATCTTTTAAAAAATTCAATGTGGCTATGTGTACAAATCCTGTATTAGCCATGCCCGACTTCACAAATTTTTTTTTGTGGAATGTGATACCTCAGGGAATGGGATTGATGCAGTTTTAATGCAAGAAGGAAGGTCCCTTTCCTTTAAGAGTTTCCAACTTAAAGGAAAAAAATTACTCAAACCAATTTATGAAAAGGAAATGTTGGCCATACCACATGAAATTAAGAACTGATGCCCTTAAACCTAATAGGAAGGCACTTCAAGGTAAGAACAAATCATGATAGTTCCAAGTAATTATTGGAACAACGTTTATCATTAGAAGAGCAACAGAAATCGTTTACAAAGATGTTAGGTTATGAATTTGATATTATATACAAAAAATAAAACAAAATGTGGTGGCCAATGCACTTTCAAGGAAAGAAAATGACACTAAGGGATTACTTTGTGATATTTGCATTATGCAATATGATTGGGTAGAAAAAGAAATGAAAGAATGGAAACAAGATCAAAAGGCATGCATGATTATTCAACAACTCCAAGAGGACCCCAATTCACTAGATAAATTTGTGTGGAAGAATGATTCACTATGGTACCAAGATTGCCTATATTTATGTTAAAATCCTCAATTCAAACGGAATATCCTTTTGGAATTGCACACTTATCCTATAGGAGGACATTTAGGGTCCTTGAAAACATACCATATAATCAAGAAGGATATCTTCTGGGAAGTTCATAAAACCGATGTCCAAAATTTTGTGGAAAAATGTTTGGTTTGTCAACAAAACAAAGGAGAGACAATCCAGACATCAGGTCTTTTGTAGCCATTAGCCATACCAATTCAACGTTGGGAACAAGTCTCAATGGGATTTATCAAATGTCTACCTACTTCAAAAATAAATATTTTCATCATGGTAGTGGTGGATCGAATCACAAAGTATTCCTATTTATGCTCTCTTTCTCATCCTTTTAAAGTAAGCATAGTAGTTGCGGCATTCATGGAAACAATTTACAAGCTACATGGAACCCCCAAGATTATTGTAAGTGATGGAGATCCAATTTTCACTGGTAATTTTTGGAAGGAATTATTTTCTTGTTTGGGCACTCAGTTAGCTCACAAATCCTCTTGCCATCCTTCATCTAATCGAAAAACTAATATTGTGAATAAATGCTTAGAAGGGTATCTTCGTTGTTTTGCATCAGATAAACAAACACAATGAGTGAAGTGGTTTCCCTTAGAAGAATGGTGGTACAACACATCTTTCCATACTTCATAAAAATTGCCACCATTTATGGCACTTTATGGCTATCATCCTCCTTCCATCACGTCATCCTTTAAGGATCACATATAGCACCAACAATAAGTTCTCTAATTATTAAAGGATAACTTGGTTATAGCACAAAATAGGATGAACCAATAAGCATATCAACATTGTAGTTGTTAGGAGACTGTTATCACCTAAACTGTAGTTACCCCTATGGATGTATCCAGTCATGGATGGCAATAGGGAAGGGAAACTCAAAAGGTGCAACCATGATCACCTCGACCTCCAATATATGGTTGTCACGCCAGTCGAGGCAACCTTTGCTTTATGTTATCTAGCCCAGACAACAAAGGGGGAGACCCGATCTACTCCCGATACGAGAGATCAAAACCAAAACACCAAATCAGGGTAATTCTAGGTGAAGTTAGGTGTATGGTTTATCCTAGACCTAAGGATGAAGTCACAAGCCAAGTGAGGGGTTTAATGAGTATAGCTCTGGTTCATAGCTGATGTGAGAGTGACTTACAATGTTTGAAGTGAGATATAGGATTAGTGTACTAGTTCAATGTTGGAAAATACACTGCCTTGGGGACCCGTGTCCAATGCAAGGTGGTTAAGGGTTGAATTGGGGCTAACTAGTACATATGACAAGCTTGACCATGGTACATGATGGCTTCAAGGGTTTAGTTCACCATGCATAGGTCAAACCACAAGTCAATCCAACAATTTAGGAAAGTCGATTTACCTTGTAGAGAAACCAGTGCCTTGGGAATTGGGAAGTGGAGTCAAAGTAGGGTTGACTTGTGGTGTAGGACTCCTAGTACATGGGACAAGTGGGCAATAGAGGTCTTAATGGATAAATGTGTCTAGATCTAGGTTTGACCCAAGTGGACCACAATCCCTTAAAACAAGGAATGCTATCCCCAAGACGAGATTTGACAAAGTGACACTCTAGACCTAGGTTTTGAATTATTCCCGTTCCAAATCCGCAAGAATCTCAAGTACCCACGTCCTAGAAGTGAGTCAACTCACTTCTCCAAGGTGGTGCGACTTTGCCCGAGGCCAAAAATGAGGGTTAGGTAGGTCAAGACAAGTCGGAAGGCATCCAAACTTTAGATCCGGGTAGGTTAGTCAAGTAGGAGTGTGGATCTATAATTTCGTGGCAATCCAACGGCTAGATCTTACTAGATCTGAGTTTAAGTGCACCTAATGGTCCAAAATGGGGATTAAATCCCTTAAAATGTGGAATAGGGCCCACAAGGTGAATTTCAGAAAAGTAACAACTTGGGTGTATGTTATTTGATGTGTAGATTATGGATCAAGCGGGATCTCAAACACCCATGTACTAGATCTAGGTCAACTTGCTCAAACTAGGGAGTGCGTTTTGCTTGGGAGGAGCTAAGTTGGCATGGGAGGGGGGTCAAACAGAAGCCAATCCTCACCAAACTATAGATCCGGGATGCCGTGGATGCTATAGAGGTGGGTTTTCAATATTATGCCCAACAACCCACTAGATCTAAGTAGATCCGAGAAAATGTAAAATGGGGTTTTAATTAATTAGGGTTTTAAATGTTTTTGACAATTGGATAGATCATGGAGATAGAACTTACCTTGAGATCATACCTGAGTGATGTGAATGAGATGCCTTGATGTTGAGGAAGATTCCCGCAGAGATCAAATGAGAGACTGTTGATTTGCTTGCCGAATTGATGTCCTAGCCCACAAGTGCGACCTCCTCTACCTGTCAAACCAAGGAATAGCGATTCAATCAGTAAGATCAAGTATGGAGGAAATACAAGAGAAATGCAATAGTGACATGAAATAGAAGGTCCTGGGACAGTAATACTCCCTGTTACCAACGAAGAGCTCCAAAGAAGAAGTAGGGAGAGTCTTCCCCTACCAATACCTCCTCCTCAAAACAAATCGGCCTCCCTGTAGATGCAAAACGTGGTACAAAAGATATGGCGAACAAGATCTCCAATAACTCAGTGCAAAGGAAGAACCAACGAACGAACACCAAAAACATTCACCACAACACTGGAGATAGATGCAATAATAATTTTCTATTCCAATAATCCAGAGCCAAAAGTCCCTTTACAATGAGGAGCTCTCTCCTTTAAATAGGAAGGAGAGGCATCAAAATCCTAACCACTTTTTGAATGAGTGGCTAAGATTAAAAGATACAAATGTCTAATCGATGGTTGAGATGAGCTCAACAATAAAATACATGGATCACTAATAAAATATTATGTAAGTGGACAAAATCACCCTATAAGAGGGGAATCCCACCAAATCATGATGACAAAATATAATAGGAGGCTTATGGTGGGTCCAAGGGGTAATTTTATCCCTCCTTGGTCAATCCCCATAGCACAATAATCAATAAATAATACCAAATGTACCAAATCATGCCATCATAGTCAAATCGTAGGCCTCAAAAGACCTCAGAAATCCACAGAAAGTGCCATAAGTGATGGATGCGGGCCTCGATGAAGCTGAAACTGCTGGAGAAGGTGTGGAAGGCCCCGATCTATCATCACTGATCATCCCATGCCATAACATTGCCTCAGTAGCCCAAATCGATTTCCTCAATAGCCATTTCTACCAATCCTGAAATGCCTTGGGAAGCGTGAAACTGCCCAAAACAGCCTCCTGGAGTGCCTGCACTGTCAAGGTGAGGGCACCAGTGTGTCCGGGAGGGGGGGTAATATGGTAAAAACAAGTGGCTGGACCACCCCCTCCATCATCAGCGCCCTAGGTCAACCGGATAAAAATCTCATCTGCTCTGACAGGGCCTCCGACAGACCAAAACTGCACTGGGATAGCCTACTGAGGCTCAATAATCACTGCAAGTGCCCGGAACTGAAAACAAACTGTCCCATTGGACTCAGAAGGTCCAAATCCATCCAAGATGTGTACTCATACACCATATGAGTCTCTGCATGATCAAAATAAATATCCAATATACCGGAACAAGGCCAATAATAATGATCTGTAAATGACCAAACACTGCTGTAACACAAGAATCATCATCATAACCCTGTAGCTGCTGCATAGAATCATCATGTATGTGTACATAGACCATATATCATCTATCCATATCATCATAAGGTCTAACATCTCATGTCCCATGGTCCTCCATGGTCAAACTGGGTCTAACCAAGACCAAATATAACTCATACCATCATCCAAGGCTGCTGCAAAGTGTCAAGGTTAATACATACTCTACAACTTATTCAAATAACAATTATAACACGGAGTAATCATAACTAGCGATCTAAATCCAAATATATAGTGTCGTTAATTATTATTATTACTCAGACTAGACTTTCAGGATCATACTCACTTCATAGCTGTGATCAATTTGCTAGTGAAGGGTGAAGGCTGAAATAATTGGCTAGGCTAAGGGATGACTTGACTGACTTGACTTTGTGACACTTTGGCAAGGGAAAGGGAATACACACCATAGTATATACTGAATGAGCAATAACACAGGGAATGGCGGTGTCTCACAAATGGATGAGTTGTTTAAAGAGGGTTTATTCACCTTCACAGATGAGCACAATCCATAATACAAATAAGGCCAACAATTGTTTAGATATAGCATTTAAGTTCCATTGCTTTTTGGGCCTGAAGTTTCCATAGCCTTGATCTATGTGTGTTTATAAACACATTGCATAGATTTACATTTATTTTAGGCTTTTTGCTGCAGGTGTGTTTTTAAGGCACTTGTTTACCTGAGCACTTCTAGGTGTGTCATGGACAGCTTGTTTACCTAGGTATTTATTTTCCAAAAGATATAACATTTTATTTTCACAACCATTTTCATTTGGCATGCCTTTCATTCATGTGTGTTTAGAAACACATTGCATGAATGGGCTTTTCATACAAGATATAGCATTTCATTTTTTCCAGATTTTGTATTCATGGCAGCACCAAAAGTTTCAAGTTTAGCCAACACCACTTTAGTGACTAGGGGAATTCCAAGGAACTCCAACTCACCATAGGTAAGTTTTGTCACCAACTCAAAGCCGAGACATAATAAACAGGGAAGCTCATTCAATACAGAGGCTACAGTGGGGAAAAGATCCTCCATGTCACTAGTCAAGTGGTAAGTCAGGGTGATAAGCTAAAAGGTAGGTCATGGATGGATGAAGACAATGAATAATGGAGCCGACACTAGCAAGCCAAAGTATGGATGAATGATCACCTCTATTCTCCTGAAGGAGGGTAAAACCAATGAGTATGAATAGTGAACTTCTAAGTCTCAGTAGGGACAATATAATATATATAATAAGATCAACCAGGTCCACATATCTATATGATCGCCAGATCATGACACTAAGTGCTAAGGCATGCTATAAGAATAAATATAAAAGCAATATAACCATGACACAATGATATACCTGCTGAGTCATATACCTGAATGCTCATCAACCTGTACCATCATCTGTCCTCCGAAACTGCTGCTGTAACTGTAATGTCCCTTGTTAGGAATTTTATTAAAATTGCAATTTTCCACTTTTTTCCTTGGTTCGACCTTGGACTAGTTTCGATCTCTAGGTCCCAAATTTGCCCCAAATGATCCCAAATCTTCTGAGAAGGTATATGAATGATATTAGAACATAAATATGTGTTTCAGGGATGCCTTTTTACCTTTAAAACACTTCTGCAAATACTCTTTCAATTCTGGTCAATGTAGGTAACTTTACTAGTGATTTCCCTTTGACTAGTATTGGTCTCTAGGTCTCAAATTGACTCCAAATGCCTTCAAATATTCAAGGAAGGTTTATGAATGATATTATGAATTGAATATGATGTTTAGGGATAACATATGGCCACCAAAAGACCTCTGCAAACTCTCTTAAGATTCTGGACCAAGTATGCAATTTTACTAGTAATTTGGGGTTCAAATCCCCCTAAGGTAAGTACTGAAAATGGCTTCCCAAATGCCTCCAAACCCACTCAAATTTATGAACAGAGGTATGTAATGTGTTAAGTATGTTATTAAGGTATCATATGCACCATTAATGGTTTATTACAACTGTTCTCACCCTCTCCCATTCAACTGCAAAAATCCCCAATTCGACCCTTGGGGAAATGGCACTATTTCACCTCCCAATACAACTAAACTGAGTAAAAATGCTTCAAATGCTAAAGTACAGTACATGAAACTTTTAGAAGACATCCATGGCAGTATATTTATCACAAATATATCAGAGAATCATCCATTCATTCGAAATAATCATCAATACATTGGTTCACAACAAGGTAGTGGGGAAATGGCATTGTTCTTCCATTAAAAATGAGATTTATACATTTCTACTTGGAATTTCGACCTGAAAATTTTTGGAGATGAATAACAGAGTATTTACTTCATATTACAAAAGAAATGGGGCATTAGAATCTCCCCCAAAGAGTACAATAGCTCACCAAAAACGCCCTCCCTCAAGGATCAAGAATATGCCATCAAAACTGGAAATGGTTGAAGGAGCGAGCTGCAATAGAAGAAACCATGAGCTGCCCTGTAGCTTACACCTGAAAATAAAGACTCCATTAAATCTCCAAATGAAAGGTCTGAATGGCCTTTCCAATTGCCAACTTGGATGGGAATCTTTCACCCTCGAAATTGGCTAAGGCAAGAAACTAGTCATCCACTAGCTCTCCCTCTTCACAAATGCAATTGCAAATTCTACAAATGATCAAAAGCTATTCTCATACTTCATTTCTACATTTTATAACCAACATTAGCCTTCTAAGGGTCGAAATCCTCTCAATAGATTCAATAGATTTTCATTTAGGAAATATTCCACATTTGCCACTTGTCTCCTAGTTCCAACCTTCCATCTTCTCCCAAATTCGATTTTGAGTCTCTTTGGATTCTCCCACTCCCAAATTCGCCTTCTTTGAGCCTATTTTTGGGGCTGACATGTCATAGTGGTCAGATGTCAGAGGTCAGGTCTGTAATTTGTCATAGTTGTCATAGATACTCCATCATTGGTGTCGTAGGGCTAGGGAATCTAGCCCAAGTGTCCACAAACTTCCACTTTGACTCTTTATCTTCCATGGAGGCTACCAATCCTTCCAAATTCGACCTAAGATGCTCAATGACATGTGTTATGACTTACCAACTCACCCAAGAGTGTTCACATTCCCATTAATTCGAATTTGCAAAAGAGAGATACCATGTATTATGAAAAATCAAGCTAGTGTGGGTCCCACATCCTCCATATGTCTCCAAAACCATTTGTCACTTAGGATTTCTCTTTAATTTCTTTATTCACTCTATTTATTAAATACTTGAACCCTTCTAATGTCTAAACATCATTTATTATCCCCCTTATTCCAAATCCCAAAGCTTCCACCCCAAACCTAGGAAACTAGTAATTTTCCTCCTTGGCAATTATTTGACCCTTAACACCAATTTTACAAACTCTAATGAATATGGCTAATGTGATTAGGCCATTGTGACCCAATTCCAAATTTGGGACATGACAGTAACTCTAAGCACTACTGACTGCTCTGTACCAATGGTACAATGGCTACATCGGTCATCTCTCTGAGTGTCCTGAGACTCAGTCATGGCATGGGGAATACAACTGCTGTCCACAATCTGATAGTGATCCAATATAGATGCTCATCTCAGCATCTCAAATGTAAGGGAACTGGCTGAATAGTGTACTGGAATCAGAAAAATAATATATGGTAGCTCGGCTACTATATATGTGATAACAAAGACCATTAGGGAAAATAGAATATTGGTAGACACAAAGCCAATTTAGATAAATATAATAACCACACAAACAAAGAACATAGCCATGAAAGCACACTATTCTCATTAATTATTTGTACATTTATACAATGAGAATGTCCCTTGGGTTCTTATCCCAAGTGGACTCTTGAAATCTCAGGTGACTATTGGTCTCCCTTGCACATTAATATTCCTCACGCTGCGGATTAGGCTCCAAAAAAATATCCCCTTAATCCGAAGGGTGTATATGAGTCCAAGAAAAATATAGCTAAATAACTGGAAGTGGACAACTACCACTTGCTGAACATTTCCATCTTGACAATCATTTGCCAAGTAAATTAGCTAGAAACTTGCAATGTCTTCTTGTAAATATAAGTACTCTCTGAAGAGGTGGTTTTGGCTGACCACCAACTAAGGGGGATAGTAGAAGCTGGAATATTCTACTATGTGTGTAGTTTAAGGTTGACCAAAAACTCATGAACTTGGAATGAAGGCTCAAAGGTTTTGTCTGGAACTTGGCACGAGGGATCAAAGGTTCTCTAGAGTGGTGGTTTAGGGACCATCATATGATGTATAGTAGAAGTTGAATTCATCTTCTACATGGGTGTATTAAATATGACCACCAACTCTGGAGCTCATTTGAACATGGTGGTTTAGGATCGCTTGTTTCGGCTCACTTGATCTCACTCGCTTGTTTCTGACGATATTCATTTCCCCCTATCAGAAACAATGTGAGGAGAGGAGAGTCTCATGGTGTAAAAACTAGACACAAAAAAAATGGGTACTTAGGGGCATGGTTCTCTTCTGTCTTCACGCTATGGATCAGGATCGTTTGATATGGCTTACTTGTTCTTGCTCACTTGTTTCTGATGGTTTTAATTCCCCCATGTTAGGAACAATGTGAGGAGAGGAGAGTCTCATGGTGTCACAACTAGACACATGACATATGATTACTCTCTAAATCTGGCTTCCTAAACTAATTGTGGCTTAGGATCACTTGATATGACTTACTTGAGGAAGGCCATGATTGTTTATTACTAGAAGGAGGCTTCGAAACTTGACGTCTGACATCATGTTCCCCCCTATCAGGAACAATATAAGAAGCATCGGTACAATATTTTGCTCCAAGTTTAATTCTTACAGGTTCCTTCAAATTCACACACCGATCTAAAGAATGGTTATGATTCCCGTAATGCCAACAAGGATGAAGATCAAAACATTGATATTTCATATGTCCAACTCTGTCACAATGTTGGCATCTAGAACTTTGAATATATTTTGACATGATTTCATTGTTTTGGTCATGTGCTGGAAAGCTTGTAGGAATCATCTTCAACTTCAAACATAGGATTGTTCTGAACAAACACTAGTTCAGAATGTTGATTCCTGTCATGTACATCACCCTCTTTCATTTTCAAATTCTACAGATGTGTGATTACAGTTTGGAGAGTTTCTTTTCTGATTGTGATTGAGTTGTATTCAATTATAAGTACTAGAGTGTTCAACAACTTTAACATTTCTTCAATTTGAGACATTGTGAGGACTGTTAAAAGCTTCCTTGCACATGAAGGACCAAGTAGACTCAATAAAGCCGAGGGATTCTTACAACTCCTCCATTTACAAACAATATTCATCATATTCAAATTGAAAAGGTGAGGGGTGTCAATCTTAGTTGAAAATGCACCCAAATACAACATGCAATTCAACTTTTCCTTCAATTTTTGTACTATACAAAAACACATATGCAAGTACCAAAAACATGCACTAAAAGTCACAAACAAACCATGGATAATTTTAGGGGCTAAATTGATCCATGGGCTAAATCATGCATGTTACAAAAATTTAGTGGGGCTATTTTCTTATGGAAAGGGTTTTTCCAGCTAAAATATATTCTCCCAATATTTATTAGGAAAAAAATAAATCCAAAATGAATAGCCTCCCATATATTAATGAGGAAAATGACAAGTATTGTTTTCTCCCTAGCAAAATATCCCTCAAATCTATCTTTCACCCTTGATATCTAGAGAAATTCTAGTGAAATCATTCCTTTTCCCCTAATTTTTAGTAATGGAGGCTCCCATGGGTTATTTTGCCTTCCATTTTTCCTGTAATTCAGGCATACAGTTGCATTTACTCAGCTTTTTAGTCAATTTCATGTTAATACATTCTTTGAGCCCTTGATTTCCAATATTGGAAGGCAAATCAGGGGTGATTTTTTCCTATATAAAGGATGCAGTGATTCATGGTTCACCCACATCGGATTTCACTTGTAGGGTGAAGGTTCTCGTTTATGTGATTCCACTTTTCATTCTTAGTTTTCTTGACATTTTAATCTTCACGCAACATCTCCATTGCTGAAAGCTCATGTCTTGAAGGGGCATGCCACACATGAAATTTATCATAGAACACAGATTCACATCAAAGTATTTTTTAAGGATTATAAAAGTAGTATAGAATTCTAGGCGATTATTTTGGATAGAAAAAAAAATAGATTGTTAGGGGAATATCAAATATGAAACATACAATTTACTATTGAATCTTGTAAATTTTGGTGAATATTATGATGAAAAAACACATTTTATGTAAATATAGGTGATATTAGAGACTAAAAATGACCAAATAGTGAATTTGTTTTTTGGAAAAAAACCCAAAAAATAGCCAATTGGCGAAATTTCACCCCTAAAAATTTCCTGATTCACATCATGCTTTTTATCCAATAATTAATGAGTTATGCTTTTTATCATGCTTTTTATCATGCTTTTTATCCCTACAATAGGTTATTATATTGTAAATTTTCCTTTTATCATGGATGTTTTCTAAGGTTTGTTGAATTCTAGGGCGCTCTTGATTCTTAGGGATTATTTGGTGTTGTTAGGGTTTTAATCTATTCTAGGAGTATTGGTTTCGTGAAAGGATTATACAACTTAGAAGATATGATTTATTTTATGCCTTATCGTGTTTAAATCATAGATTGACATTTCTACGTTGTTAGTGGCTACTACTCTTGCTGGAGAGACACAACATGGTTTTTATATAGTCAAACTAAACTTTACCCAGTTGTTTAAAATGTGCTTTTGTTAGGATCTTGATCTACAATTATTATTGGATCTGAGGCATTCATGAGTGTGTATGTTCATATTTTTGTGTGTGTTATTGTTGATGTTTGGGACATTTGTAATATAAACCAGTGATACTATGAAACGAGAAATTTATACTATGACCGAGAACTCTAGCCACAAAAACGATGATTTTTGCAAAAAAAACACCAAAATCACCCCCCAAATAGAAAAGTGTTGATACCAGTATACACTTTTTTTTTTAGGTTGAAAAATAGAGCCATGGCCTAAACATCCCATACTGTTGTTTACAAAAGCTTTAAAATCAACCCCTAAATTGGAAAAAGTTTTTTTTCTTCAAGAGATAAATTACAACTTTTTTGAAAGTTGCATATTAAACAAAAAAAATCATAAATAATTTCACCACTCTAACCATATAAAAATAAATAAATTATGATGCGATTCATAATGAAATAATATATTATTAAACTATACAAAAACAAATGATTCATATAAATATTCAAAAACTCCTTTAGAGTTTCAATTACAAACATCATATTAATAAAATAATCTAAAATGCTTCATGTGAAATTATTCAAATTCATCCATGGATTCTGACACCCCATCAGAATCTACATTTTCTGCAAATGAAGGATTGGATGAAGATGTAGATGACCCATATTCTTCTCTATTATCAATGGGTGCACCATCTGAGTCTACATCTATTCCCATCATTTCTGATGTCATATTCCTTCGGGATCTACAACTTGGTTTAATAGACTCCCATATTGGAACTTCTTGTTTTGGCAGCAACCTCTTGATAATATCTATAGTCTTGGAGTGAAGAGTGTCTTTCTTTGTCAACTTGAAATCATAAACAAGTATATCAAATTCCTCTAATTTCAAGATGTCAATGCGGCGACGATTTATTTTTTGACCCTTTGTTTTTCTCTTTCTACAAACCTTTTTCTCAACCACCATCTCTACCTTGTACACACCATCAAATGAGTGTGTATATGTTGCATACCAATGTACTTCTACTGATACTAGTTCTTCATTTTCCTTATTGACCTTCATAGCTTTTGCAATCCAGAATGGATAATGACGTGCATCATCTGTAGCCAAAACTACAATCATGCAACCCTCCTTGATATCTTGCATTGAGCCCCTGTAAAGGTCTTCCATCTCTCGACGCTTTGCGGATGACCTTCTAGAGCCAATATACATTTCTCTTTCCTCTACTCGAGAAAACTCAACACCTCGAGGTTCAACATTTTTTACCTCGTTTTCGTTTGATAAAATTTGTGGCCAATCAAATGGAGACTTCAAATATATATCTCCATTTGTAGAGTTTGAAATTATGTCACTCTGCTCCATGAAAAAAGACTCCCACCAAACATAATCAATAACATCAAAGTAGTCATATGTATCTTTGATAGACTTTGTGATTTCTTCCAAGCATTGAGAAGAATCAACATTTCTACTATGTCGCCTTGCATTATGAATCCTTGCAGATGATTGAAATAACAATAAATTTGAAGCATACATTTGACGATTTGGGATGAATTTCAGAAATGCCAAACATGATGAAGGCCCTCATTCTATGTTAGTTGAGTACTTATTTCCCTACAGTAGTGTTTTTTCAACAATCTTTTTTTATATGAAATTGATGCTGAAAGCTAATGTCATTAAGTTTTTCAATGCACCTTTCTTCACCATGCAATCCAAACATAAATCTTTGCATGTCAATAGTTTCTTCCAATTTCTGTACAATAGGATCTGGATGGTATGCTTTTCTTATAATTTCAGTCAATGATGGTAGGCTCTCGACTTTCTTCCTCCTTAATGTCCTTGTAAAATGGCTGAACATTTGATAAATATGATCATGCGTATGCCCAACAAGAAGGAAACCAACTTTTACCTTTTTAAAAATTCACAATTCAACAAGCATGGTTAGATAACCAAACATGAATTGATTTTTGTTTTCTCGGCTTGTGTTGTCCAATTGTAGATATAGAACTTCAGGAAGATCATCAGTCCAATGAGTAAGGACATGGTGAATAATGGTGATGTTCAAATTTGCATCATTGTGAATATTTGGAGCTGTAAAGTAAACCCTTGGAAACATTTCACCATTAAAAACCATACACCCAACCAAGTGAAATTGATTGAAATTTTCCTGCTTTAAATTCTTTGGCACATGGAAAAAATTTGGCAAGAGTGGTTTTTTTTTTTTTTTTTTTTTTTTTTTTTTTTTTTTTTTTTTTTTTTTTTATTTATTTATTTCTGATTCATGACATCAATTAGAAAACCCATATACTTATGTGGAGCATCATAACACTTCTTGCAATGTTTGTACAACTTTTGTCGTTCATTTGATTGCTGATTGTGATGTTCTTGCAGTGCATTGATTATGGAATCTACAAACAACATAACAAAAAAATATTGATAACTAGTTTTAATAATTGACATTTATCTAAAAAAAAACAATTTTGTAAGCATACCTCTTTCTAACCCTTCTGATCTATCCCTTATTTCTTTAAGAGAAACACATGTACTGCAAATCCCCATCCTTGACCTCTTTGGAATGCAGACCTTTGTGAACTCATTTTTCCATACTCTTGTGAAATATGCGCATCTGATGAAGTTGTCATTTCCTTGACCACCTTGAATATAATCCCTGTATAAGTTGTAGATTTCTCGCCTTGTGAAATTATCTGGAATGTGTATTGTTTCTCTATTTGGCATACTCTCTCCATGCTTGGAAAAGAAATCATGCATCCATGATATGGAAATGTGTGTTGATGGCCCAGTGATTCGTCCCTAATAATCGTCAGAATAAAATGTAGGATCATTTTCCAGTCTTGTTTGGATTCTTGATAATCGAAGATTACCAATTGAGTGAATCTGTTTGAATGCCTTTCTACAAAGGAGAACATTTCCAACACGATAATCATAACCTGTCCTTGTAGAAATCATGCACCCCACTAAATATGAATTTTTCATACTTTTGTTCATTGATAAATACATCTTCCTTTTCTCCAAGGCATAATTGTAGCCTATACCTTTCAAACCACTTTTGTGGCAACACTCACTCAAAATCAAATGAGTAACTGAACTTGGACTTGTGAGCAATTCTTTCTTAGACCTTGTATAACTGGAATGATTTGGATTGACATAAAAAGGTCTAGTCCTACACTTAATCCTGCTCATTATTTGATTGTGTTGCTGTATTTCCTGGACCATTATGTTTGCAACAACATCCTCATTAGAATGAATGTTTTCATTGTGATGCATATGACCCCCCTAATTGAAAATATCATCACCAAATTCAGTATGAAAATTATTGTCATGATCACTAATAAGTTGATCAATTGCTGACAGATCAATGTGACCATCAACACTATTGGTTCCACTAAATTATTCACTGAAAGGGAACTCTGGATATTGAACATTGACATCATTGGTGCTTGTAAAATCCTTACGTGGAGGAGAATCATTATCTTCATCATTGGTGCCTGTAACATCCTTACTTGGAGGAGAATCATTGTCTTCATCATTGGCGGCTTCATCGTCAACAGAATGATCATTGGTGCCATTGAAATCCTCTCTCGAAGGATAATCATCATCAGTTCCATTGAAATCCTCGCTTGGAGGGAAAATCATCATCGATGCCATTGAAATATTCACTTGGAGGAAAGTCATCATCAGTGCCATTCAAATCCTTGCTTGGAGAAATGTCATCATCTGTTCCATTGAAATCCTTGTTTGGAGGAAAGTCACCATTGGTGCCATTGAAATCCTCGTTTGGAGGAAAGTCACCATCGGTACCATTGAAATCATTGCTTGGACGTAACTCATCATCGGTGCCATAGAAATCCTCTCTTGGAGGAAACTCATCATCAGTTCCATTGAAATCCTCGTTTGGAGGAAAATCATCTCCACCATTATTGATGTCTTCATCCTCACCAAAATCATCATTTGTCCCCTTAAAATCCTCACTTGGAGGAAAATCATCATCAATCCCATAAAAATCTTCGTTGGGAGTAAAATCATCATTGGCCCCATTAAAATTCTTGCTTAAAGGAAAATCATCATTCATCCCATTAGAATCCTTGCTATGAAGAAAACCATCAACATTATT
The DNA here is from genome assembly GCA_027924585.1 of Larix kaempferi. Classification (NCBI taxonomy): domain Eukaryota; kingdom Viridiplantae; phylum Streptophyta; class Pinopsida; order Pinales; family Pinaceae; genus Larix; species Larix kaempferi. Next base: position 3,944,318 of record BSBM01000230.1, read on the forward strand.
TGTACATGCATGCTCAGCAAAAACATCATTAGTCCCATCAAAATCCTCACTTTTAGGAAAATCAACATTGGTGCCTTGAAAATACTCGTTGGGAGGAAAATTGTCATCATCTTGCTTACTATCTTTAGGATCCCCACTTGAAGGAAGATATTCATCATCATCACATTCTTTCTCTTCATTACTAGTGTTTTCAAAATATTCATAATTATGAAGTTTTTGAAGAACATGCTTGATTGCATTGCTTGCATTGCCAGTATCTTGGCTAGATGAACAATACAACTCTTCATTGACATTTTAATTTAATTTAGATGAGTCCATGACTTCTCACTAAAAGATAGAATTATAGAAAAATCTTAATAGATAAGACAATGAAATTTTACCATAGTCCTCACCAAAAAGTACAATGGTGCAACTATCAACCAACAATCTTTTAGCTATGAGAATAAAAAAATCCCTCCAAAAAATTCCTTCAAAATGTTTCCCTCCAAAATTTTTGTTCAAACAGAATTTTCCTAAGCACACATTTCCAGCACATTCATAAAATTAGTAAAAAAACAAATTTATGATATAAAAAACTTTGAAATAATGTATTAACTAATTACATATTTCTATCCCAAACATATAAGAATAGTAAAGTTTCTTGTAAAAAATTTTATATACATTTTTTAATAAAGTAATGGTTATTTACATTTTTTTTACTCGCACATTCATAACATTAGTAATATTTCATGTAAACCCATCTTATATAAATTTAATAATAATGCATTAACTAATTTCACTTTTTTTAATCCCACATTCGTAAAACAAGTAATGTTAAACCTAATCTAGGCTATATAAACCATTTAGATTTCCTACTATTCATCATTTAATTTGGAGCAATTTAGTAACACTTTCAAGGTTAGTGTTTTTTTCATTTTTAATAAATTTGTTAGTTTTATTGTTAATTTGGCAATGATTGTTTTATGGATTTATTAATTTGGCAATGATTGTTTTATGGATTTATTAATTTGGAAATGATTATTTTATGGCTTTCTTGATTTATTTTTTTACATTTTGTTTATTTCACATTCTTAAGAGTGGTAAAATTAAACCTAATTTATCTTATTAATACACTATTGTTTAGACTTTGGAGCAATTCACGAAGGGCTTTCAAGAAGAACGAGAAGATTGCAGAGAGGAGCTTCTAGCACTTTCAAGAGAGGAGGCTCTACCACTTCCCGGGTTAGTTGTATATATATATATATATTAAATGTATTTTTTTTTTAAATTCATGTAGTATTAATTGATGTAAGGCTTTCCCCCTATCCCACGAATTTTAGTTTTGATTTAAAAATAAATAAATTAACCTACATTTACAAAAAATTAAAACCTATCCCCTAACACTTTACCCTCCTCCCCCCCCTCCTTTCCCCTTCCTCCTCCTCCCACAACCCCCTTCGCCCTCCTCCTTGCACCCCTCCCTTCCTCCTCCTCCCCACCACTCCCTTCCCCTTCCTCCCTCTGCCCCTCCCTTCCCCCTCCTTCTCATGCCCCCACCCCCTTCCCCCTCCTCCTCGTGCCCCGCGGGGGGTGGAGGGGGAAGGGAGGGCGAGGAGGAGGGGGAACAAGGGAAGGGGAAGGGAGCGACTGGAGGAGGAGGAAGGGAGGGGGGATTAGGTTTTAATTTTTAATTTTTTATTATATAGTTTAGGGTGTTAGGGGGTAGGTTTTTATTTTTATTTTTAAATTATTTATTATATATATTTTTATATATTTTAGGGGGGTTGGGCGATGGTGGTGTAGGGCGGTATTTAATTTGTTTTGATTGTTTTGATTGTTTCCTAAGTTCGGGGGGTAATTTATATTTTATTTTTATGTGTGGGGGGTTTAGGGGGTAGGGGAGTATTTAATTGTTTTCTATTTAGTTTTATCTATGACGGAAGGGGAGGAGGGAGAAGGTAGGGTAGGGGTAAAAATATTTTTTAATTTTTTTAAACGTTTTTCAAATACAGTGTATAGTGAATATTGATGCATTTTAAAATTCTACCTTTTGGATATAGGGAGAATGGCATCAAGAAAGATACCTGTAAACGTTTCTGGATCAAGAGCGGCGATGATTGGATCAAGAAAAACAATTGAGGCATCTAAGAATGTTGAGCCTCAAGATGAAGTTTTGGACTTTGAGGATTTAAAAATCAAGAATGCTAGAGAAGGGAAATATGCAGCAGAAGAAGAAAGAACATAGTATTATTGGCATTTGAAGGAAAAATATCAAGGAAAACCAGAAAGTTTCACTTATATTCTTCTGCATTTCCATATATTCAATCAAATTACCATCCATTGGGATTGTTGAGAGATATATGTGTGATGTCAGGTACATAAATTGTTTATGCACAAGTGAAACAAGCCAAGAACTTTGCCAAAATCCGATATTGTTTGAAGATTTCAAAATATAATGTTCAAGAAAATTTCACAGATTTTTGTCAAGGGGTCGTGCATGATATTGACAACGGGAGAGTAAGTTTGAATATTGATACTATTCTTAAATTGGTTTTGTTATAACTTGGATAACACAATGTAATAGATTTAATACGATAATGTTTTTATTTTGCAGGATTTCCCATGTCGATTTCAAAAATGTTGAATGGAATTTATTATACAGAGGACAATCATATGGATGTCGTTAATGCCATTGTTCAAAATGGACGAGAATCAAGGAAGAAGAAATAAGTGTCAAATATTCAAACTAAAGAAGTACAAGCACAAAGAGGAAAGGGCATCCGATAATCAAATCAGGTACCTAGAAGGGTTGCATTTAAATCTTCATCTAGCCCAACTGAACATGTTGAAATTGTTGCAAATGAGGTTGCTACTCTTGCTGGTAAGAGTAACAAACAATCTCGTAAAATAAATATGGTTGAGGGTGTTTCAATTTCGGTTGAAGGCATTGTTGATTTAGAGGGAACCCCTTCAAATCAGAAAAAGAGATCTGTTGTTACTGAAGCCAATGTTATTCCTGAATATAAGAGTGAAAATTCTGGGGGCAGTAGGGAAATCATTACTCCAGGCATTGATCTAGAGGATGGCATTGTCAAGTCAACACAAAATGCCATTCGAGATCGATTGTGGAGGGATAAATTGGTTAACAATGGACTTACATTTGAGTTGAATGTGAATCAACTTTATAGACCCACAGAAGGGAAAGATCAATTTAGAATTAGAAAACCACATCACTCGCATATTCATAACTTGAAAGCATTGATGAGGCACAATCCCTATGCACATGTGGTTGACTACCTAGTCCTTGTTGACCCAAAAGATGTTCCTACTAGAGATGAATTTGATCGAATAAGATGTTTTCATTACAAATATTATGTTCTTGGGGGGAATAATAATGCAGAGGCAAGAAGAGTGTTGATGCAAGAATATCCCAATAACCCTATTTTTGAAACAGTTAAATGCATCATTTATGCTGGTTTAACATATGTAGAAGCAAAGTTGTTGGCATGGGATCATAACATAGATAGCGAATATAGGTTGACTATGACATTTATTCAAAGGGTGAGATTTATCCATAGTGAATTTGTGCAAATATGTGGTGGGGAAAAATTTAGAGTTGATGCAAGTTTTGGGAGACAATGTTGTATGAAAATAGGTATCCCTATTAAAGAGGATAATGTGAAACAAAAAAATGCCAAAGGAAGTGATGCATTCAGAGTTGTAGATGCCTATTTTCATTTGGCATCCAGAGTTGGGAAAACATGGGATTTGATTGATGACATATTTAGCTTGTGGGAGAATATTGGCATAAAAAATCAGAAAGTGAAAAAATTAAAGTTGTTCCATGGAGAAGTGGTAAGACAGGTCCTGATGTCAATAATATTCCAGAAGACATGACTATTACACCTTGGAGAACAATGTAAGGTGTGAAGGATGAAACATTAATAGCTAAAATACTATCACGGGTAAAGTCAGGTGAATTATCCATGGAGGAAATGTGCAATGAATTTGACAAGTAAGTTGATGTTTTTTTTATGGTACGATGTTATGTTCTTGAGTTTAACATTTTTGTTATGTTCTAAGTATTATGTTGTATTATTACATATGATTGTAAACATCCTTTATTGTTTCATTGTATAGTCACAATATCTACATGAAAATACAATAGGAGATGGTTATAATGTTGAATGAGAAGAGTTGGTATGCTGTCAAATGCAACTATCTAGACTCAAGCTCAATAGAAACCTTAAAAAAAAAATTTGTTGCATTCAAAAAGGTATGTTGATCTATGATACATCCTATTTTATTTATTTTTTAATTCAATTCATTTCTATTTTATTACTTATAGAGAATTTTCATTTGAAGATGCCAAAGAGGGGTACAGATGCAGTACCAGAGACCTTCAAAATTCATATCCAAAGAGACAAAATAGAACAACAAAGGAGACAATGTCTTGCGAATGTTGAACTTGATGATACACTTGATCATTATATTTGGAATGGGCTTGACACTGTGCAATATAAAGTCATTTTAGGTGACTGTGCAGACATTGCAAATATTGTTCCTAAAAAGGAGTATGCACTAGTTATTGTAGATATCCTGCATGGATACAATATCCGAAACACTACTTATGATTGTGAGCCTTATACTTACCAATCATTCAATAAAGTGGTTTCCGGATTTGTAGATGTCACAACATCACCATTATGGAGATTTGTTGTTTTCCATTCAAACACACAATTAGGGGGGTTGTTGAAATCCTTCAAGGGTAAAGGAAAAACAAGGAATCAACTTTATTGGTAAGATATTTTCACTATATTATCAAGTTTTTGAATTTATGAATCAATTATATTTATTGATAAGTTAATTATTTTTTTTTTGGTTACAGGCAAAACCCTAATATTCGTATTTCCAGCAGTGATCCATTTCTGAGTGATATTGAAAACATACATCTTGCAACTTGGACAAAAGATTAGACATATGAATCTCTTTTAATCAATGAAAAGAGTGAAGGAAAATATAGTTAGGTGCTGAGTTATAATACCGTGGTTAAAAAATTAACATATGGAGAAAGGGATTTGGAAGGAGTGACTCTAAACATCTGTCAAAAGCCAAAAGCGTTAATTAATTATCTCATAGATACATTTTCAAGAGAAGGAGACTGGGTCTTAGATTTGTTCTCGGGTTCAAATAAACTTTCTGATATTACATATAAAAGCATATTTCAAGTTTTATTGTTTTTTTTATTCTTCATTATTTTATTGTTTTAAATTATGCTTCTTTATGCTATTTGACTTAACTTTATTTTTGTTTTCGGTGATTAGGTACAACAATAGCATGCTCCTTATAGAAAGGAAGAAATTGCATATCCATTGATAATGATCCACTGCAATGCAATTACATCAAGCAAAGAGTTAATGCTATTCAAGTTCTTCCAGATGAAATGCAAGAAATTGGTTTGAAGAAATGAGAGTTTAGTGAAACATTTGTGGCAAATATGTCGAAAGAGCATCAACCCCCATTAGAAGGGGTGTTTGGAAATGAGCACTTTGGGCATCTTGCAGACATAGAAGACCTAATGGAAGAGAACATTGATTTCCCTGAAGAATCCAAGCTCCAGAAAATTCCAATTTCGATGAAGAATTTGGCATGCATGATATTGTTGATTAGTTTCATGTCTTGAAGAAAATGTTAAATTTGACAATTTTTTGATAAGATATATTAGTAATGATTTGACTTTCAAACTTAATTTTAGAAATAAAATTTTTATATATAATGTTTTTAACAAATATATGGTATAGTTTTTCTTGAATTTATGTGAATCATCACTTTTCTGAAAATAATATGAAATAGTATCATTTTTATACAAAAAACTCTGAAAATTCATTGAAAATGGTTTTAAATGTCTTTATTTTATGGAATTTTTTACAATTTTGTCAATAAAAACGTCTTATTTTGTCCATTAAAATGTCTTATTTTATAGAAGAAAAAAAATGCAAAATGTATATGTTTTTCATTATAAATTGCTTATAAAGGTATGTTATTTTGTTACATTTCTAAAAACAAACTTGAAAATAGAAATTAAAATTATTTTACGACAAATAATTCAAAGGCCTAAAAAAATGTCTCAAAATGAAAATGTATGATACTGGTATCAACCCTTTTTGAAACAAAGGTAAAAATAGCTACTAAAATTAGGAGAGAGAAAAACGAGAAGTGTTTCGAGTTCTCGTTTCATAGTATATGTGGTTTATAAATGCATGCACACTATTATAATGGTAGGGCTACAGTGGATTGGTCATTATTTTGGCACTGCATTCCTGTAGAGTTTTCCAAAGCATTTTGGTAGATTCTTTTATTTGTATTGAGAAGTTTGTGACTAGTATATTTTTTTATTCCTATTTCCAAGTCCATCAATTTTATTTGTAACTTAAATTTGTTGGGTTGGGTATTTCTTTTCTATAAGGGTCATTTTGAAGTAAAAATTTGTTTGGTGATTTTTTTTATGTGTAATTGTTATCATCATACATAAATGGATCTAGTTATGTATGATGAATATATGATTTAGTTGGAACATGATACTTCATTTACATCATGATTATACATAGTATGTACAAGACATGTTTGACCTGAGATGTAGAAATTTTGCTATTTGATATCTTATCGTTTGCATTCATTGAGGGTGCTAAAATAGTTTTACCACATTTTGCATGCTTTTGAAAATTTCAAGGACATGGATACAAACATCGCCAGCGCAGTTTATCTGAGAAAAATGTTGATGTATTTGTAACTTCGGAAGATATTCACTTGTACATTGTGTTTGTACTTTATTGTATCCCCAACGGAGATGTATTATTCCTCCGATTGGAAGTGTAGTCAGTTGTACTTGCAAGTGTCACAAGTTATATTGTAAGTATTGTAACTTATACTTGATGGGTTATTAGATCACCCTAGAGGGGTTGGCCCAGTCAGTATTATGTTGGGACTGACCTAGTTGAGTAAAGGGAAAGTCAAGTTAGTGTATAAATAGAGAATGTGTCTCTCTCATTTTACACATTCTATTATTCACTCACTTCGCATTAGTGAGAGAAGAGGAGGTGTGCACAAGTGGAGGAGGAGCATGCTGCTGAAGATATCTATCTCCTGGGTTTGATCATGGCGATCCTTGTATTGATGCTTATTCTATCTTTGAGGAAGTTGCGGGGCTTTTCACCTTCTTGGTTTTCCCTGGTGAAATGTTTTGTGTCTCTTGTCTCTTGTCTCTTATGCTTGATATGCTGTACATGTTGTTCTTTTAGTTAAGATCCTAGATCAAAATGAATTAAATTATGAAAAACTAACATGGTATCAGAGCTAGCCTGAAGGAAGACATGGTATGGAATTTATGAGACTTGTTGCACTTGTGACAAATTGGAAGCTAGGTCTTGATATAGAAAAAACCAGTCATCGTAGCACTTTCGCTATAAATCCATTTTGAAGAAGGTTCATAATCTGAAACTTCTACGGGTCATAGATAACATCCCCATGTACCTTGTTTCCAAAGCACAGCATCTGATTCATTGTACTTTGTGATTTATGATCCATACAAGTTAGGGTTTCTGCCTCTTCTAGGTATCAGTCATAAACAGGTGACCTAGGAAAAAAGGTCATAACTTGGGCTAGGAATCTCCAAATGAAATTTCATAAAAAGTGAAAATTAGGGCATGGACTTTAATTTCACAAGTATGATTTTCAGAGGCCGAAGTTGAAACAGTGACACGTGGCACTCCGTACAAGTTCGCTCTCCTGTTTTATCCCATAAAAAGGTCACATTGCGACACTTGGCATAAATATCTCTCAGAGAATCCAATTGAGGTCAGACCTATGGGGTTGGAAAGATGACAAGTCAGGATACCACAGGCCGAAGTTTAAGAAACTATGGATTTGTAATTTTAGAGATGCACCAGAAACAATAAGGTGCATATTTTTGTCAAAACAGAATTGGATTTTGAGCACCTTCATTCTTGGCTTGTCACTGCTGCAGGAGTTTAGGGCTTCGGAGAAAGTTGGAAATTTTGGAATCAGAGACCACAGCTGAATGCTCCTCATCAAAATCGAAATTTAGAGACCAAGATCAAATTTTTTGGTTGGGAAGAAGGCTAGGCTTGATCAAACCCTAGTTCAGGATTTTGATCGGAAAGGTGGAAAATTAGGGCTTCTACAAAAGTTGGAATTTTTTAAATCTGTGACCATGGCTGGAAGCTCCTCAGAAAAATTGAAGTTTAGAACACAAGATTGAACCTTTTGGATGGGAAGAAGACCGGGATATATCAAACCCTAGTTTGGGATCCTGTCCAGAAGATCCAGAAGTTTCAAAGGCAATTTTGAAGGGTCAAATTTTGCAGTTTTCAAAATTGAAGTATACCAGCTTGATCAGCTCAGCAATGCACATCTATCCATCCATTCATAAGTTTGAAATTCAAAATTTGAATTTTTAGGGTTTCTCTGACAAACCCTAATCCAGCTCCAGATCTAGTTTCAGCAAATCAAAGTGGATTGGATTAATCCTAGAAGAGAATGAATTGGACACTTACATAAGTGAAGAAGTTCTAGTTCCAGAGGGAGATGAGGCTAAGGCCTTACATAAGAATGCTACAAGCAATCTCGATAGGTATGACTTGAGGAAATACAGGTATGTTTTTTAAATTTGTTCATGATTAAGGTTATGATATGCTTGTCTTCATATTATTGAGGTTAGTACAATATTGATTAATTTTAGACTTGTCTTATCACCCTAGTAAAAGTATGAATGCATGTGAATGATAGAAGACATTCATTGATTAGGGTTATGATTGTACTAATGCACTATGGTGTTGTATGAGGTTGATGTTGTCCACTAACATGAAAGGTACATCAAGAAAGTAAAATCAAGTTCTAGATCAAGAACATATGACCATGGTGACATGAAGACAAAGACTCATCCATATTTATGGATCGCATAGAAGCTCCACTTATGAGGTATGTATAATTTGGTTCTACAATGGTTAACTTATGAGTTATGCAGGTCACTAGGCACAAGTCATTGAAGAGAACAAGAAGACATTGTTTGGATATGTTAGACATAACTAGCAAACATGATAACCAGGTATGTCTTTCCTATATCAAGTTAGAATCCTACCTTGTGTTAGGATCTTATACTTTTGTATGAATGATAATGATTATTCTTGAAAGTTGGAAGTTTTAGTAATTAAGGGTTTATGCATATTATGTTTCTTACTTTGATTGATGATATGACTAACCAGAAGAGTCCTATGGTCAAATAAGAATATCCATGAGTAAAAGAAGCCTTCCCTGAAACCTTAAATACTAACGCTTATTACCTATGTATGAAAAACGATCATGGTCATACATATTTAAGATTATTTAGAATCATGATGTTTTGATAGTATTGAGATTATTCTAATGCATGTATGTATGAGATATTGAGGATGACACTAGTGCACACTTAAGCATGCATAGTGGTCCAGGATGGATATAAGTTCAAGGATAAATAATCAAGGAAGAAAAGATCAAGAGGGAGCTCACTCCAGTAGTTCCTACAAGGAAGCAAAGATTGAGAGGGAGTTCACTCCAGTAGTTCCTGCAAGGAAGCAAAGATTAATAGGGAGTCCACCCAGCAAGCAAACAAAGATAAGTATTTGAATTGTCATTTCTTATTACTTAAATGATGTTGTTCATTCATGTATATATTTATGTTCCTATATTTAGGATGTGTATTATGCATATTAGAATAGTTGCATTAATGAACAAGATACTACTAATATGCAAGTAATGGGTAAGTGGCCTATGGTACTATACAACATTCCATTGCTACTTATCTAGAATGAAACCTCTTTGCTAACATGTTGGGAGTTGTGCACACTCTTAACAAATGTTCTGGTAGAGATGGAAGGTATCTAGAAATTTATCGTATGAATATAGGATATGGATAAATGTTGTATTAAAGCATTGGCTAAGATAATTGCATGACTGTATGACATATATTCTTATGTATAAGATTTTGTTTTGAAAACTATGAGAAGTTTCTAATAATGCAATTGAATTTGACTTGTAGGAAAGATCGTGTACAATCACCTACAAAAGAAGGACAACAACATTTGTTCCAGCAACGAAGTTCAAAGAAAAATTTCTATTGAAGCTATTGAAGGAATCTAAAGTTCCCGGGATCTAGGATGCAGTAATGGAAGGATGCCATGATCGAGGAGTACCAGTCGATCATGAAGAATGATGTCTAGGATATGGTCCCGAGCCCAGAAGGGAAGTCTGTTGTGACTTCCAAGTGGATCTATAAGATCAAGCATGCTGCAGATGGTAGCATAGAGAAATACAAGGTGAGGATTGTAGCTTGTGGCTTCTCCCATAAAGAAAGGATAGATTATGAAAAGACCTTTGCACCTGTAGCCAAATACACTTCCACCAGAACAGTACTTGCTCTGGCTATAATGATGAAGTGGAAGATACACCAGATGGATGTCAAGAGAGCTTTCTTGAAAGGTGTAGTCGAAGAGGAAGTGTATGTGGAGCAGCCACTTGGTTTTGAGACACATGACAGGGAGTCATATGTGTGCAGGCTGAAGAAAGCCTTGTATGGCTTGAAGTAAGCTCGTAGGACTTGGTATGGTAGGATAGACAGCTTCCTATCCAGTTTCGGATTTACTAAGAGTAAAGCGGATTCCAACCTTTACTACAAGGTTGAGGAAGGCAATCCAGTAATACTAATACTGTATTTGGATGACCTATTTGTTACAGGTGAGGATGGGTTGACTGCTAACACCAAGAGGAAGCTTGTTGCTAAGTTCGAGATGAAGGACTTGGGAATGATGCACTACTTCCTAGGCATGGAGGTGTGGCAGAGTGCATATGGAATCTTCCTTGGATAAGGGAAGTATGCAGTAGATATCCTGAAGCAGTTCGGGATGATGGACTACAAGGCCATGGCCACACCTATGGCATCGAACCTGAAGCTTCCGTGTGATGCTTCATCTGATCTAGTTGATGTCACGGTGTATCATCAGATGATTGGGTCCTTGATGTACCTGACAAACACAAGACCCGATATTTGCTTTGCAGTGAACACATTGAGCCAGTTCCTGACGGATCCCAAAGGTGTTCACCTGGTTGCTATAAATCATATTCTGAGGTACCTGAAGGGTACAATTGATTATGGGCTCAAGTATGATGCATATCAAAAGTTTAACCTGGAGGGTTATGTTGATTCAGATTGGGCAGGCAGTGCTGCAGATAGGAAGAGTACTTCTGGGTGTTACTTCAGTATGGGATCAGGTGTGATCTATTGGTTTAGTAGGAAGCAGTCGTGCGTAGCATTGAGTATAGCCGAAGCAGAGTATGTCGCAGCTTGTTCGGCTAGTTGTGAGGCAGTATGGCTTAGGAAGCTATTGTCTGAGTTATTTGATCTCCCATTGGATGTTACCTGTATATTTTGTGACAACCAGAGTTGTGTGAAGTTGTCTGAGAATGCAGTGTTCCATGATAGGTCAAAGCACATTGAGATCAAATATCACTATATCAGGGATATGGTGCAGAGAGGAGCAATGAAGCTCCTGTATGTTGCGATGGATGAGTAGGTTGCAGATGTGTTGACAAAACCACTAGCCAGAGTGAAGTTTGAGTACTTCAGAGAGAGGCTTGGTGTTCTTCAGATTGAAGATACTTCGAGGAAGAAGTGACGAGACACATTTGCAGGATCCATTCCAAGCATGGTGAGAAGAGGATCCTTCCCATGGCTATGGATGTAAGCGCTATGTGATGAGCATCAAGACGATGCTCTAGTTACTGCTTTGGATATGCATCAGTTGGATGCTTTGTATGATCAGTTGGATCATGTATATTGATATGCATCAGTTGGATGCTTTGTATGATCAGTTGGATCATGTATATTGATATGCATCAGTTGGATGCTTTGTATGATTAGTTGGATCATGTATATGTATATGTATTAGGAGGATGCAGTGACGATGATCAGGATGATCATGTGTGATGAGTATCAGGACGATGCTCTGGATGACATGCATCACGACGATGCAGTGGAGATGATCTGGATGATCATGTGTGATGAGTATCAGGACGATGCTCTAGATGACATGCATCCGGACGATGCAGTGACGATGATCAGGATGATCATGTGCGATGAGTATCAGGATGATACTCTGGATGATATGCATCAAGACGATGCTATGATGATGATCAAGATGATCATGTACATTAGGATGATGTATGGTGAGTATCAGGTTGATACTCTGTGGCCATGGACAGGTTGTGCATATTAGCATGTAAGTTGACCTGGGAGATCTTGCCGGTCGTGCTGTAGCACATAAAGGATCCTGGGATACTCTTTCGAGGCATTGCTCTGGGAGGACATGTAACTAGACTTGGGAGATCTTCCTGGTTGTGCTGCGGCACATAAAGGATCCTGGGATACTCTTTCGAGGCTTTGTCCTATGGCATATAATAGCACCCTAGGAGATTCGATAGGTTGAGCAGTACGCTCGTAATCAGTCCTGGGATTCTCTTTCAAGGTTTTCCCATGACCACATGTAACTAGACCTGGGAGATCCGATAAGTTGAGCAGTATGCTCGTAATCAGTCCTAGGATGCTCTTTCGAGGCTTTGTGGTGACCACATGTAAGTAGACCTGGGAGATCTTGTCAGTTGTGCTTCGACACATAAAGGATCCTGGGATACTCTTTCGAGGCATTGTGGTGGGGGTCACATGTAATACATCCTAGAGATCCGGACAGGTTGTGCTAGTCACGTAAAAGGCCTCAGATGCTTTTTAGAGATATTTCTAAGAAAGACACTCTTTTAAGGTTTTGTGACAGTCACATGTAAGTGGGCCTAGGAGATCTTGCCGGTCATGCTTCGACACATAAAGGATCCTGGGATACTCTTTCGAGGCATTGTGACACACGTAATAAGTCCTAAGAATTCCATAGTATGGCAAGTATTGATGAATACCTACATGAGGTGGGCCTACATCTAGCATGAAAAAGGGCTGGCTCTTTAGAATTTCCTATGACGAGAAGAATTATGAGATATCCCAGTGATCGAGATGTCGAGTACAGCAGCAGTGATGATGATGATGCTCTGTGATCTAGTGATGATGATCCAGCTCCAGAATTGAAGACTTGTGCCTATATGTATTGATGACTTGTGTCAAGAGAATACCTTCCTAGTTAAGAGGGTGTGTTGATGTATTTGTAACTTTGGAAGATATTCACTTGTATATTGTATTTGTACTTTATTGTATCCCCAACGGAGATGTATTATTCCTCCGATTGGAAGTGTCATCAGTTGTACTTGTAAGTGTCGCAAGTTATATTGTAAGTATCGTAACTTATACTTGATGGGTTATTAGACCACCTTGATGGGGTCGGCCCTGTATGAGTCATGTGGGTCAAAGGGTTATTAGACCACCCTAGAGGGGTCGGCCCAGTCAGCATTGTGTTAAGTGGTTAAGTTGGGGCCAACCTAGTTGAGTAAAGGGAAAGTCAAGTTAGTGTATAAATAGAGAGTGTGTCTCTCTCATTTTACACATTCTATTATTCACTCACTTCGCATTAGTGAGAAAAGAGGAGGTGCGCGCAAGTGGAGGAGGAGCATGCTGCTGAAGATATCTATCTCCTGGGTTTGATCATGGTGATCCTTGTATTGATGCTTATTCTATCTCTGAGGAAGTTGCGGGGTTTTTCACCTTCTTGGTTTTCCCTGGTGAAATTTTTTGTGTCTCTTGTCTCTTGTCTCTTATGCTTGATATGCTGTACATGTTGTTCTTTCAGTTAAGATCCTAGATCAGAATGAATTAAATTTTGAAAAACTAACAAAAAAATAGTCTTTAATAGAGTAGTTCTAATGATATGTGTGATGATGCATTAATGTGCTTTCTATTCCTGATAGTGTATGTTCTTATTTCCAATAGCCATTGCAAGTTTCTAACTAACTCTAAATATTCAATAAAATGACATAATCCAGATTTTGATTGTATGGAAAGGAAAAAGTGGTATTCATATCTATAAATAGATAAGCATGTTATTTTTTTCTCAGATGGTAGCTTAAAAATGGGATATTTGGAAAATAAGCTAATTGGGAATTCATACAGTATATCAAGGTTGTGGGTCTCGATAAGACTCCACATTGTAATAATGATTCATGGGTTCCATGATCACTCCGTGGTGTGAAGTGTTCGGTTATATCAGTTTATCGGTTTGTCAATATTTGGGTTCCCACATGTCCGTTGTACCATTAAGGGATGATATAACAAGTGGAGTTTGCACTTTATCTGAATCTAGTTAATGAAATTGTGTTTCATCGACACCTTCAGTTGTGAGTGACTAAATACTGCTTGTGAAAGGTATAAATAAATCCCTCCTCTCCTCATTCATGCATTTGTTCATTCGAGAGCCTAAGAGTCAAGAGACTCTAGAGTTGAGCTCTAGTGATGCTCTTTTTTGTAGAATCAAAAGCTGAGTCTTCCTAGTAAAAGATTCACCAAGACATTACAAGGTTTTATAATTTAATGAAAGATTTGCCAAGTTTCTACAATATTTTATAATTAAGTGAAATATTCACTAAGATTTTACAATATCTTATAATTTAGTGAAAGATTCACCAATATTTTACAAGATTCTATAATATAATGACAGATTAGCCAAAAAATTATATATACTTATTATATTATCAATAAAATAGCCTTCAAAATTTCCTATATAACAGGGAGATTCGCCCATTTATTATACATATAAATTTGGGGGGGTTTCTTAAATTATCCTTGAAACAAACAACAATTTGCAAGTTACACCTATGACTGTTGAATTGATGAATCTACTATACTTGAGTTCTTAGACGATCTACTTCTTTGGTTTCTCCTTTTGGATAATTTGTAGCAACAAGCTGCAAACTTGCCAGTTTCAAATCTTCTATAGAAGCTCAGCAGTCTTCAATGCAGGCTTGTTGTTTTGGTTATCAATAAATGGAACAATGCAATAACAATTCCTGAAATTCTACACCCCATCCATTATTGATTGTAGTGGGACTAAACATCTTCCATATGATGCTCTCATATGTAATGGTAGCAATGAATGCCATACCCAAATCCATAGCCTAACATGACTTGCATTTTATTTGCAAACATAATTGCAAAACAATTTCTTTTAAATGCCAAAGTTGTTTGCAAACAAGCTGAACAAAATTTTCATCTAAACACTCAACATCGGTGTGATACTTATGCAAGCCCTGCATCTTTCAAGATAGATTCAAAAAAAAAAATTCTATCCCAAGGTACCGAGGAACCTGTCACTGAAAATACCTTTCGATCTTGCTCATTGTTCTCTCGTCTCAGTCATTGCAAAGGAAATTAAAATGAGAATTGATGAAGTATTTTAAAAATTAAAACTACTCATTGGCATCATGTAAATGCAATTGGCCTACTATTGCAACCTGAGCACTTTTTCAAACACAACCATGTGAGAGCTATGAATTATCTTTGGTGTCTTTCTTGTTGAATTCACCAAGGAAATGGACATTGATTGCAAAGAGGAGAAATATACCTCGTTGTCGATTCATACACAAGGAACTTTAAAGGGATTAGGATTTTGGTCTCATTCTCCAGTACGAAGACTCCACCTTCACTGTGTGTTTGAAGCATAGTAGCATAATTCGGCCATATTGGCATTTCCCGTACGGAAATTCGGAGCAATTCGAATTGGTTGAATATTCAATATAGATATGATACAAATATAGATTCTTACTAGTGAAAAAGTAAATTTAAAAAACCAATTAAAAAAAAAACAAATTTTAATTATTTAATAACTATAAAATATAAATAACATTCAACTTATTACTTCTGTATTGGATTATTTTACCAGCGTAGATCCATCTTAAACCCGTATCTATCAAGCACCGAGAGGGATCCAATTTCTTGAGGTGTATTTCTTTTTTAAAATTTAAACTCAAAAAATTTGATCTCTCTTGATTGATAGATCCGGGTTTAAGTTTTAAGTTTTTATTTTATAAACGAACATCTATTTTTTAATTACTTTTCATAATATTTTATTTTATGAACCAATATGGATTTTTTTTTAAATACTTTCCATAATTTTTTATTTTATGAGCTGACATGAATTTTTTTAATTATTTTTATCACTTTTTTTTATCACTTTTTACTTTTTATTAGATGTAACGGTACATATAACACTACATACATGTTACAACATCTCCCCCATTCTGAGCTATAGAGCACCTCGTTTCACTCGGTGCAATTACGTATTTTTTTCCGTATTCATACTCCAATTATACTACTATGGTTTGAAGGAAAACGTAGCAGCATTCTGACCAGCATCAACATTATTAATACCAATGGAGTAACATGCATGATGCTCTAGGTTATGGTCAACAGTCCTTAATGCAAGAACTAAGAACATATTAGGGGTAGCGTGTTCGCTCCCGAGTCTCAAATTTCAATAGATCCACACTCCACATATACATTCAACGAGAGAGCACGCCCCTCACATAGCATTCAACGCATAGATCCTTCCAAAATAATCTTACACACCAGCAAATTGGAGTTCACATTATTGCAGCCAATGATAAACACAACAATAGTATTCCAGTCCATCACTACTCCACCGTAGCCTCAACATATAGGCTCTCCACGGTCTCTTCTCCACTTACAGCAATATGCACACAACAATCATTTCAATGCATTCACCTCAGAGAGCACATAGGAAGGGCTCCACCATCACCACTGAGTGGTTTCACGCCCCAAGAGGGAGGTTGCAGCTCACTAATGCTTTCACCAAAGAGCAGTCACTGAGCAAGGGCGTTCAACTAGCAACTTGAAAGAGCACCAAGGAGGAGATGGAGGAGAGGTCCTCAGCTCCAATGCTTCATAAATATTCCAAATCTTCCACTGTGGTAATGCTATGAAAGGCTTCCAATCGTAAGTTTTGTAGCTTGTGGCCTCCAATGGGTGTCTGAACCAATCTTCAGTTGAACATAATGCATAAAGGCAGTATTTACTTAAATGTTAGCACACCGTAGCTTCAAGCTCCACACTCAAAAGGAGAGGAGGAGGAGCTAGGGAAGACACCAAATGGTTGCATCTCTCAAATGGAGGAGGTGGAAGCTCCTCAAGTGGACAAGAGAGAGCCCACGAATGGAGAGAGCCCATACAAGAAAGCAGTCTTCACACTAACGTAGTAGTGTCTTCACAAAAACCGCACACAGTAGTATTCATGCACTAGTTCACTCTGAATGAGCTTTCCATGATACAAGAGACAGAGCAATCTTCATTTCACAGTGAGTGCTTCAACGTTGGCTATCTATTAATTTGCAGCCTCCAGGCACTCATATGATGGGCACGATTTTTAGTATCTTATCTTTAGTCTTCACACATCGGTAGTAGATGGTGGAATATTCACACAATAGTAGCACGATGGTAGCACACCATGCGGATTTCCTCGACGATTTCTTGACACAGGTTCCATGCCTCAATGTAATATTCCAGCTCCACGAGAGTGGTCTCTTCACGATAGTATCATTTCAACAATGATACTCAACTCTGGAGAAAATCGAGAGGAAGTCCATTAAGTGATGTAGACACATAGAGCAAAGAGGTCGCATATGCAAGTTCAATACAAGAACTCGTAGGTAGCCACGCAGGATGGAGGTTGCAGGTTAGGTCGTAGCTCCACCAAGAGGTCGCAGTCAGAAAATCTAGGGTAGACTTCATGTTAGCTCCAGGAGCTCAAGCAAGCACTCGCGTTCTTCACGTAAGCACCAACGTTTTTCTTTGAGGCAGCAAGCACCCACGCTATTCATGCAAGCTCCACGCAATTTAGGGTTTTGGAGGAGTATCCAGTTCACGAGAGGTGAACTTGCCCATTCACGGTGGTGGAGGAATCTTAGTTGCAACACATGCACAACGACTGAGGGAGGCAAGGAGAGTTTTCATGAGAATTAGGGTTTCCTCCTTTACAAGAATGAGGAAAGGATAGTCCATGGGATTCTCTTACGATTTCAACAAAGGAGGGAGCATTCACACATGGAGGCAAGCTGTTGTAACGTCCATTGAAAGGAATCTACAAGAGGACGCAGAGTGCAAAGAAACGAACTACTATAGGAGCCACAATGCCAAGTAGGAAAATGGAAACCAGGAGAATGAAACGTACAGAACATAATCGGTGCACAAAGGATAGAATGAAAGGCTGAGAAGGCAAACTGGAAGGTAGAATTATTTCACATGCAAAATAGAATATTGGCAGACATAAATCCAATTTAGATAAACAGAATAACTGCATAAACAAAGAAGATAGGAGTGAAATATTCTCATTAATTATTTGTACACTAATATAATGAGAATGTACTCTTGGACTCTCAGGTGACTCTTTTGTCTCCCTTGCACATTAATATTCCTCACACCAAGGATTAGGCCCCAACAGTAGTGAAAGGGAATTTGAAGTGGGATATTGGGAATTTTTGAGGTTACAACCATACAAACAAATGTCCCTCGAGTAACAAAAGAAGGACAACAAATTTGCACTAAAGTACTATGGTCCCTATAACGTGTTGCAAAGGATTGGAAGTATGGCTTATAAATTGGGGTTACTTCCAACTTCACGCGTACATCCAATTTTCCATGTTTCTTTCATAAAAAAGGTAATTGGTGATAAGATCCCAATCCAAACTATTTGACTAGATATTGATGAATAAGGAAAATTAATACTAGAACCTGAAATAATTATTGAGAGAAGGGTCAAGAAACTATGAACTCGAGCAATTACTGAGTACCTCATCAAGTGGAAGAAATTTTCAATAGAAGAGGTAGCATGGGAAGATGAGTTCTTCATGCAGAAACATCTAGAGTTAATCAAGTGTTGAATACAACACTTGTTTGAAGGTGGGGGGGGCAAGTTAAACCCTCTATATTGTGACATTACATTTCTATTATAATAGTAGTATTATCTTTATTAATCAGCTAGGACCCTAATTATGTAGGCTCTATAATGGTAATGGTACCATTTATCTCGCACACACACACACACACCAAGGAGATATATTTTGGAATGATCTCATATCATGTTGTTTTGTATATGAAATATATTGTAAAGTAGGTTGCCCCCTCGAAGAGGCTGATTATCCATCTTTTTAATGCATTCTTAAGGCATTGAAATACCGTTTCTTTTTGTTTTATGTCATTTCTTGGAATTTGGTGCATAACAAGCATACAACAGGTTAGATTCTTTCTACACACATCGGTAAGCATGGTAAGGGTTGGACTTCCTGAAGGAACCATAGACAAGAGTAGGGAAATGCCTTCATTGTGTTGTGTGGGGAAGTGAAAGAGAGTGTTATAACTGGGATGACTAGGTGAGATTCTTGTAATTGCTTAGTGGTGAGTAAATTGGCTAAGCATGAGAAGAAGTTGGTTTTGGGCTAAGAGAGAGAAGCTTCTAGCTATTTACTTCACCTTGGTGGCCTCATAGCCTGACTTGGGGGCCCGTGGTATTTGCAGTTGATACCTACAGTTGGGTGGAAAATTTCTCGTACACGACCAATTGCTTGGATCTTCTTTGCTAAAATAAAAGTATTATCTTGTCTATGAATGTGAAATGATTAATATATTTACTTCATGTTATTAATGTGTTTGTTTATGTATACTATGTGTGTGGATATAGTTTTAATTTCGATGTACTTTATACTCATGCACTTGCATATGCATTTCATAGTTTATGTTGCATGTGGGTGTCTTAAAATAGTTATGAATTCAAATAATGGAACATAGGGAAAAATTTTAAAAAGGAAGAATTTGTATCTACTCTATCCTATAATCTGAATGATGGATATGGATGTTAAAATTAGTCACCACTCTACACTAGTACTTAGGCAAAATGGGATCTCATAAACAAAGTAATAATAAGTCAAAGAGGTTTGGATTCAAAAGGGAAAATTTATCCCCACCTTAGCAAGGACTAAATACATGTTGAAGTGATAGACTATAATGTATATATTTAAAAGAAATTGCTCATTTCGGGGGTGTGGAGGATTCCCCATATATTGTTGTCACATTGAAGAATAATTGCAATAATATTGATTTACTTGAGATTGAATTCGATATTAACTATTGATTTGTAATACAAAACACTAATCCCACCACAAGCGTTTTTAAAAATTAGACAACACCTGAATTTTTTTAAAATTAGACACCACAATAAAAAAATCAAAATTTATAAGCTATATGTATATTCATCATGTAAGAATTTATGCATAACATCATGATGGAGTTTAGAAACATCTCACATTTTGAGTGGTCACTCCACCCATCATCAAGAGATCCAACCAAAGCTATATACTAGTAGAAAAGAGTGAGTTGGTAAAAAAGATTAAATAGAAAGAAATGTTAGCCCCATTGGAATAGAGTTAGGAGTAATAATAATGAAGCATATTGAGTCAAAATGAAGAATGAAACACAGGGGGTTCACTAGTGAGGAAATATCATATCACGTCCATTCATATTGGGGGGTTGAATACTCTTAAAGACCTCAAAAATATATTGCCCCGTATTAAGGGGTCAAGGGGGGTTTTTAATTTGACATAATAATATAAATATTGGGGGTTATTTTATTTGGGAGTGTTGAGGAATAACCTCCAAATTGTGTGATGGATTCATACGTCCAAATCACAAGATCGATTCATACCCACCTAAAACTTAAGGACCTTCCATTTTTATTTGATATTGCTTATGATCCTAAGTTTTGCTTAAATTTGATAATAGTGTACCAATGATAATATTGATGGAATTCTCTTTGGATTATCGTCCTTGAGCAATCCTCATTTAATAGCTTATTTAGGCTTGGTTTGAATTGATGTTATATTGTTTTTCATGTTTAAGTTAAGAGATGTAGTTAAATGGGAGTTCTTGACTTAAACAATTGTATTGTATTTTTGTAGGAATTCAAGTAAACGATTAAACTCTTCATTTTTTAGGTTAGGGTTAAGTTGGGAATTGAGATTCAATTAAACCTTGCTCCACAACAACCAAGAAAAGCAAGATCAAACTTTCTTGGTTCACTGGAACCAAGAAAAGTTAGATCAATGTCTCTTGACTAATTATTTATTTCAACTTTTTATATTCTTCTTTAATATTTTCACATTGCTAGTTAGAAATAGTTGTTATATTGAGTTATATTTGGCACATTCATAATTGTAATTTCAATTCTTATATGCAAGGCATCTATCTTAATATTATTTTGGAATTAACATGAACATAGGTGAAACTCTAAATCCTTATTTACATACCCTATGTGTTATCGTTACCATGAAATGGTATCATATAAGTTTCACTATCTGTGCATATTTATAACTATTGCATGCTTGAAGCCTAACAATGGATATTTTTCCCTATCCTTTAAAGATAAAAAAAAAAAACTAGATATAACCCAAGATAAGATAACTAAATGTTGTTAATTCTCGTGATTGCAAGAATAAATGTAGAGGAAGTGGAGGCAATTGATTGGATCTTGTGAATGACCCAAATCCAAGCTATGCACATGATCATATGGTGTTATTGAAAAGTAAAAGGAATTGTTCTATGTTCATTTGGGTTCAAACATTAATGATGTTTGTTCTGATAGGAAGGTAGGGGCGTCCTTCCAAAAAAGGTTTCAATTTTGAATTTTTATGGAGATTAATTTATTAAGCTTATAGAAAACATGAGTTCTCTATGGCTATATTTGTATTTACATGATATAAAATTGATAGATTGGCAGGTTGTGGTGTGAAACATTTTCAATTATCATATTTTCTAAGCATTGCACTAATAATTGGACTATCAGTCTTTTACATTCTTTGTTATCATTGATCTCTTGACTAGGTTGCGTTTTATGCATTTTGCCTTCCCCGATACTATTTATTTGGGTTTTCCATTCTCCAATGATACAAATTGATCAGTCGCCCATGCAATCCTAGTGGGATCATTATTAGCATTATACTATTATTTTATTTAGCACCTTGCTTGCTTATACTAAGATGTGGCAGGAATCCTGTTTGTTACAACTTGATAATATGATATAAAGGGGTGTTAAAAATGGGTTGATAAAAATGGATACCTACAATATCTGGTGAAACTAGGGGTTTTCTTAATTGGAAAGGCATATTGGGAGGGGGGTTCAACAATACAATTTTAGTATGCATTTTCCAATATTTAGTGAAATTAGGGGTATTCTTTAATATCATGCGAACGATCGTGCTATGTAACAAGTTCACTAAGTGAACCCCCCGTGGAATGAAATGGGAGTTAAGAATTAATAACACTACTTGGTGATTAGTTTGAAAAAAAAAACAAAGTGATTAAATGAATAGAATTAATCGAACTTATAATGGAAATCAAATGAGCGATTAAAACAATGAAAGACATAAAGAAAGGTTAGTGAAACACTTAGAATAGGGGGATTTTGGAACTAATCAACTAAAGATGGCTTTTGAAAGTAGATTGAAGAAATAAAGGCTTGGGAAGTCAGATTTTGTATGTGAAGAAAGGGACCAACGTTAACTTATGTTGAAAGAGATTTAGAATCAAAATACTATAGAACAAATGATGAGGAGGAAATATGTGAAACAGGATCTATAATAAAGATGTGATAAAATAAAAGAAGTAAAGATGAAAATAGGAGAAGAGATCAATAAGATGATTAAATGAAAGAGGGTACATGAGAAGATAAAGTGAAATGAATTGGTAGATTATAAAGGGTGAAATATACAAGGGAAATATGTTAATGACCAAGACTATAGATTGAGGGTTTCCGAGAATGACTCAATTTATAACCATCCTTCCGATGGTTAAATCAATTAGTGAGTGATTCCACACTAGTAATCAATATCCCACCACCAAAAAAATTTCAAAACCTATAAAATATATGTATATTTTTCGTTCCATTTTTATTTTTATTTTCTATCTCTAACATTTAAGGTAACTACTACATATAGTGATTGTCAAACAAGCGATCATGGTTGCGCTAACTTGTATGCTCACCATTGCTCAGATTATAAGATGACTATGTTATGCGGTGGTCTCTTGCAAGCTTACATGGAACTCTTCCCATGGGACTTTTATCATTGATCTACAAACAAGCATGCATTTTAAGTTTCTAAACTACCTAACTACATTGCCCATATTAAAAAATGACTATGTTATGTAATAATCTCCTTGCAAAGATTAGAAAACATTAAAAACCTAGATAAAACTATTCCCATGGGACTTCAATCACCAACCTACCAACAAACCTATGTTTCAAGTTTCTAAACTACCTATCTATACATCACACCTATAAAAATCACACAACTTCACATTATATTCAATGATATTTATCATCTTTAAAAATTATATACTACATAAGTTAAAGCTCCCATTAAAACCCTCAACTTTTTATGTATAATAAATTATCATGGTATATTTTATTTTTGGCCCCCTCACTACTTATATTAGATTTGTTAAAATACACTTGATATATAAATACACATTTAAAAAATCCACTTTATCCATCTTATATTTTTGGAATAAATAATATCAAAATATATTTAAAAACCCATTATATATTATTATCAATTTATATATAAGCAAAGTAGAATGGAAAAATTAACATCTTATCCAGAGATTGTTAAAACGTACCTTTTGGAGAGATAATTTAAAATAAATAAATATTATTTTCAAAAATTAAAGTGAAACTAATTTTTAATAAAAGTCAAAATTTCAATAGTATGTTTCACAAAGTTAACGACAAAATTTTACTGTTGCAACACGCGGATTCGGCATTTTCGGAGATTCTTTGAAAATCTTTATGTTTGTTACGTGAGGTGATTGTTGTCGCATGCCAAGAATATAATGCAAGTACAAAGACTCATTGTTCATGAATTTTGTAAACCAAAAAAATATAATTAATTATTAAAAGATACATAAACTACAACGTGGCAAATATATTTATTAATGTACGTATCTACATCGACATGGATATGCCCGACAACATTTAATATCAGCATAATATCACCACCAAATATCAATATAATATAATATAATTAGTAATTGCCCTAAGAAGGTGCAATAATACGTTGATAGGTGGTTGTTGGAAGATAAAACAGACTAAAAAGGGGAACTAAAATCAACTGGGTGTAGATCCAAAATAAGTTTTGTAGGGAAGGGAAATGAATTACTCACTTAGGAGGAAAACAAACTCTCAACCTCAACAAATTGGTAGCCTGGCCATTAAGCTCAACATTGACCATTTAGAATTGTTTGTTGTTGCCGCGGATCATCACTATTTAACCCTACAACTGTCCATTTACCCAAAAACAAGTTTATGTATTCATCTCTTGGTTGTAGGTGGGATCTGTATTTGTTCGTAGGATTCTTATATAAATCACAACCTTCTAGCAGATGTGTTTGCTTGAAACATCTTTAAATAATTACATTTTAAACACATCCAAATCTCAAATCTTTCAAAAATTTAAAACTATGATCATCTTGGATAACAAGAACACTATAGATTGGATGAATAGAGACATCAAATTCAGGTTGATTCAAGGTTACTACCTTGCCCTGCTACTTTACCCTTTCCTTCTCAACTATATTTTGGCTACATTAGCTATTCCAACCAGAAATCCAACCTGAGGAGCATACTTCTTTTGAAAAGAAAGAATGGGATCTTATCTGCTTTGTCTGTTGTTGGGAAGGCATCTTAGTCTCTTTGTCTCTTGAATATTAGAAAAGAAGCAGAAATGCCTTCAAAACTTGATAATGTTTTTGGATATCAAAAACATTTAGAGAAGAACTAAAAAATTTAGAGGATATGTGGAAGGATAGTCTAATAAGAAATTTGAACACTCTAGAGTTATGAACATAATATTTGTTCATCTTGGTAGAATGATAACTGAGTTAATTTAATTAAGAAGCAAAACTTTGAAATGGTTTGATCATTCAAGACTTGAAACTATAGCCTTGTTTGTCAAATTCATCACAATTTTACAATATTTGTTTTTCAGATCAAACTAAGTCCGACTCAAGGAATGCAATTATGATTCTCTGGCTTCATGTCTAAAATATCAATCGCTTCATAGTTTGAGTTGTTTCCTAGTTTTAGGAGGTAGGATTGATATGGTGTAATTAAGAAGAATGTAGGTCATATAGCAACCATTCTCTAACCTAACTATACGGTTTCCATGCAATGAGCATCATTTCAGAGATCAAGGAGAATTGTGTATGAAATTAGTTTTGTAGATAGTGGAATCTGAATTTTTATAACTTATATGCTTTAGAATTTGAAGATGGGGTTGATAATGATATGCTTTATTTTTCTTATTTTTGTATGTTGTTTTTAGAAAAAGTGACCATTGAATAACAATTTATGTTCTATCACATCCTTTCTATGATGAGTGTTGCTGCAATCATCTTCATGATATTTGATTTAGAACAATCCTAATACAATCTTCTATATTCTTGTGCACTTTGTGAATTGTGAATAAAACTATCAATTTCTTCCTTACAAGAGCAAAAGGAAGATAGAACCTAGAGTTAGTTTCACTGATAAGCCTCCTGCATGTCCACCATAAAGCCAGAGTTCAAAGGATCACAAAAGATCTCAAGTGGAGATAATTCATCTAAGCATTTGCAATAGAAAAGGACATATTTATATAGGTTGAGAATTTTGTTAATTGCCCATTTTTTTTGTTTAAGGAGATAAACTATCAAATGTTAAAACCTAAATATAGTACATTCATTCATAGGCTCGGATGGTTTCAACCGTCATGGTTATCAATAAGCACTTGGATCAATAAGCACCTGGAGGGTTTCAACCGTCATGGTTATCATAACTTTAACTCCTAAGTATCCAGTAGTAGATTAATAAATGCTCTATATGCTAGGATATATATTTAGTTATGATATTTTTCAAATATGATAGCATATATCCCAGTATATACAGTATCTATTAATATACTACTAGGTGCATAATGTATGCCTTCATCTTTATCTGTTTCTGTGTACTTCCTTTCCTCATTCCATTTGATATCTTACATGTACAAGCATGCGTAGAAACATATGATCTTGAAGTCATGTTAACAAACTGGGCCCAAAGGGGCCCTTGATCTCATTCCTTGATAGTTCTGTGAGTTAAGTGGATCCCTTTGACCTCGTGATTATTTCACTCTAAACATCTTCAATCATTCATAGCCACTGCTTAGACTTGACATTGACTCCCAAAGTGGAGAGTAAACATAAACTCGGTTATAAAAGAATCAAATAGTACACTTGAAACCCAAGGAACATAAACTTGTCAAACTGGAGAAAACTTATTGACCAAATAGTGATCAAAACTAAGTCTAACCAAATTCAGCTGATATTTCTCATTTGGATTACCAACTTGAAGAGAATATTACCAACTTGAAGAGCATGGTGAACTTGGGAGACTTGCAGAGTAATAAAGAGTCTTGAACAAAGGATACCTCAAACTTGCACTACAGAAGGCATCACAACGGCAAACCGTAAGCAATGGGGACCCACAAAACACACATGTACTTTTAAGTGATTTCAATACCAAAATGCAAGAGGATGCTCTCACATTACACCTTGGGAACTTGCACTCCAAAACCAGCTTCTAGATTATCAGAGATTTTGATGCATTTAATACTTCATAAACCATCTACATCTCACAGAATCTGGTAAAGCATTTGATGCATTGAATACTTCATAAACCATGAACATCTCAGAGTATCTGTCAGTATGAAATTATGTTTTCTAGAGTATCTATCAATTTGGAAATATTTTTTCAAGTCTTATGTTGAACGGTGCTATAACATAATTGTTTTTGGTATTGTGTCCACCTTCAATAGATCACACATATTTAGTTTCCCTTTCTTTGCAAACAAACTTTTGATATAAATGTGTAGAATAAGTGGTGTTTCAAACTTTGTCTTAAGGCTATACAATAACTTTTTGTACTAACAATTTTAGCATGCAAAATCATCCCTGTCAAGAAAAACTTCTTTTGGATGCAACCAAACAAAGATATTATACAAATTCAACACAAATTCTCCATTTACTGCTTTACATCAACAACATCAATTTTTTTCCTCATTTCAACATAAGATGTAAACATTGTTATGAAAGGTTTTCCAATTGTTGTACACTCCTACATTGCAAGTCTGTATCCATTGAGGATGGAATCAACATCATTGTTCTTTTAATCATTTAAATAATGACTATGAAGCTTAGAACTTGGGTGCAACATGAATAACTTGTATTCCCAAAGCATCTTTTACTGTATGTGTGATAGTTTCTGATGGTAGCCAATATTTGAAATTATGGCCATATTGCAAATTTATAATGGCCGCCTCTTCATTCCCTTTGCTTCCTTCTTACTGGATATTGATGAATTTAGATTTTGGAAAACAATTTACAAATATATTCTCTTCCTTGCCAAGATGTCACATCCAGAAAACAATGCTTCCATGATGTCTTCCAATTGATGTAGTACAATCATTGCAATCACTTTCAATGGAATGGATATTGGTATGCCACAAGGGTATATGCTTCTTCAAAGCCAATTTGAGATCAGCTTCACTTTGCATTTGATTCTTTAAATGACTTGGGGATCATGACAAACCCAAGAAGTCATTTCTTTCTCACCACTTGGAGTGAAAAGAGAGAGTGCATAGAATGAAGGTCAAGAGGCTTAGTATGAAAAAGGGCTCTACTCTAAGATATACTCTGTAGACGAGATGCCACTTTTCTTTATTAAAAAAAAGGAAACATTAACACCTTTGATGTGCATCATCATATAGTTGGTTGCAACATATTTACATAGCCTCATGGTAAAGGATGAGATAAATCATAACCATCTTTTCCCTGTGCTGGAACTTATATTGTAATCTCAATGGAAATCAAATATATACACTGCAATGCAGCAAGTTGCAACTAACAAAGTTGAAAATCTAAATTTAAAAGAAAGAGTTGCTTGAAGGAAAAGGATTAACCACATGAAAGAATGAAGAAAGTTTCTATTAAATAAAGATAACACTAGTGTACCCATCTATTGAAGATCATATATGGCCACTAAAAAGTACCTTTTCTAAATTTTGGGTGCAAATTCTAACATGTGAAGCATATGTACCAAAATTCCAAATATCCAATATCCAAGATAAAAGCAATGTTTAAGGTCTACATGAAACCGAATAAAAGCGATTTTTAAGGTCTACATGAAACCAAAGATGTACATCAAAATATATCATCAACCCGATGTTCGTCTGCCATCTTCAATTTCAATGAGTTAATTGCATGATGGATATAATTTCTAAACTTATTACTAGTTTCAACAAACCCAACATAATGAATGCTTCAATCTGATACCCTTGTTTCTGATACAAAAATAGCCAAAAGTCCTTTCCAGGAAGGCTGTAGCATTCTCTTCCGATGTGTGATTTGATTTTAAAATGTTTCTTTACAACACAATCATCATTAGTAATACACAAGCATAAATTCATGGAACTGGTTATTGCCAGTTCAACCAAAGTTTACAAACCCTGCAAATAGGGCATGGACTATGATGTGATCTACTAAAAGTAAATTCAATCTAATATACATCCAATGAACTGGTTATTTCCAGTTCAACTGAAGTTTACAAACCCTGCAAACAAGGCATGGACCATGATGTGATCTGCCAAAAGTAAATTCATTCTAGTATACATGCATGGGATTTTTCTTATATGCATGAGCCGGATGAATATGATTGCTTTAGATCCGTTATTCTAAGGAATCCCTGTATCATATCCATTAACAACATAAAATCCCCTATTTTTGTAGAATTAATGCTTCTTATTAATTGTAATATATATTTTCTTGGCCCTGTAGGTTTATCTTTCTTGACTTCTGGCTTGTCATCTTCCTTTTCCTCCACTTTACTTTCTTCCTTTGATTCCTCTTTCTTTTCACCAACCTTTAAACTTTTGATAAGTTCAACAACTGATTCTGCAGCTTCCTCACTCTCTTATGTATTTGTAACTTCAAAATCAACAATCTTTTCAAAGATATCTAAACTTTATAGCATCTGCATTCAGAAAATACAATTAAAAGTAGATCTCATGAAGCTCTCAACCTAGCAATTGCCTTAAGAAAATATATTTTAATAAAGGTGCAAATATCTTTATACTTTTGTATTTACTTTGACTTGATTGGATCAACTGCTCCTCTGCTTTCATCCGTATGCTTTTCCCTTGCTGCATTACCTGGCTGCTTAGAGGTATCTCCATATCTGTATTCTCGTTCCCTTGCTATAGTAGTAGCTTGTAGGGTATTGTTATAAGATAATTCGTCGTTGCCTACGCCTATAGATGGGTAGCTGTGATATGCACTGCCTATAAAGATATAGGAGATATAGAGCCTGGGGTTTCCTGGTGTCTAAATTTTGGTAAACCTTGCACCTTCGGTAGTTGTTGGCATAACACTATAAGCCCTACCCAAAATGATATTAAAGCCGCTAATTTCTTCTTCATGACTGTAAAGAATTTGACACTGCCTGCGGGGAGGGGGACGGTGGGCTAGAGCTTGAGGTGTGAGCATGCATAGAGAACCCTCTGGTTATTCATAGCTAGAGCTATCTATTAAGAACACGTTTTATAGTGTTGTGTGCTCAAGATTTAAGTCTCTTAATTTATGCCAGACTTTGCCTATGACTTACTATAACGGTCAAGAATGGACCAATTGAGCTTGAAAAACCTGTGCAGAGCATAGAAAATAGTTTTTAACTCCTCCCAGCATGCTTCTCTCCGAGCTAATACTGTTTGCATGGAGATTTGTGTGTAAAAAGGATAGTGTTTTAAATCTTTGTTTGGTTCGATTCCGAGTTGAGGAGGCAAAACTTATGATTCTATGAAAAGAAAGAAGACCGTGTACAGTTGGAAATGTAGTTGGGCCTTCATACTTGTCATGATTAGGGGAATGCGTAAGAAAAATGGTGAAGGGAAAAGGAGAATACTCTTAGCCCATAGTCAGAAATTCATCTCCTACCAGCTAGAAATCAAACTGAAATGAAATAGAATGCAAACTCTTTTCATCGTGTACAAAAGGGCTTTTTAAAGGCGATGGACTCCCCATAAGAAAGTTATATACAAGAACTGCTTTTTGTGCTTTAATTTTCTTGTGGGTATGAAGGGAAATATTTAATTCTTGTATAACATGAAGAGAGCCCTTTCTGGGCAAGCCATAGCTACAGAGGGGAATATGACGGGGAGTCTCCACGTTACCTAAGCAAGGTAGAGGCGGCACCCCTTCCCACTTTTTCAAACGACATGCAAAGCATGTGCAAAGTCCATTGACTGAGAAAATTTGGAATGAGGGCAGGCGCTCTTGAACAAAGACGCCCTCTTTATAACCTCTAATGAAATTTGTCTTTTTGCCTAAACATACCCCATGCTTTATGATGACATTTTTCCTAATAATTGTTTCGTTTTGCTAGTCACTACACTACTAGGAAATGGTAAAAGTGGTTTTGGTGAATGCAGTTATTATGTTTAATAAAACAACAATATATCAACTAAGAACGATGCCAAGTTCTATGTTCCATGTTCATAGTGAATGGTTATTGTGCCTCATTAAAAAAAAGGTGCCTCATATAACTTAGATTACTCCCATATTATTTTGTATTTAAAGGTAATCATTAAGGTTATTTGTTATTTACAACATAAATAAGATTACAATCCCCGAAGGCAAGGTTCACTATTTAAAAAGTGAAAATGGTATTAATATTATATAACTATTCTTATAAAACTCTAGACAAGAGGAGAGGTAAACCCCTCTTACAAATTAATAAAGAATCTATTGGAGATGAGCCTAGAGCTCATACTTTAATACAAAACTAAACTGCAAAAAATTTACACAGGTTTCCATCCAAGACGAGGCATACAGATGTGAAATGGTGTACAAAGCAGGGATTGTAATCTAAGTTATATGGGAGTAAATACAAATAACCTTTAAAGTACTTAAGGAGATACTAACTGTGAGAAAAGTTGTAAATAATCTAGGGAGTACTTACAACCCCACTGCATGGTGGAGCTGTGAATGGGGCTGATATTTGGGTGCAAAATCTGGGGAATGTTAGATAGGATTTGGCAATAAATGAAAATGCAAGAGGAGGCATTGCAGCCCCGGATGTCCCACAAGTAACCTACACCGCCATCAAAAGGAGGATTTGAAGAAACTCCGAACGAGATTAAGATAGAAACCGGGTTGTATTTGTCAAACAGAGTGAAACATGTCTCTTTGTACCTGTAAAATATTGGTTCTCTTTTGGTGCTAGAAAGAAATATTTTGCATGCCTGTTGAAGCATCATACATATATACATGTAAACTTTGTTTACACATATTTGCAATCTGACGTCTTCTTATTAATTTTGGGCACATTTTCAGAACTATGTGAGCTTAAGTGAGTTTTTTTGTGTTTATTGGGTGGTCAAAAAGATCTAGCAACTATATTTGAGACTCTTACCTCATCATTCACAACGTCATTTAATAGTGCTGACTAATTGGAGCACTGATGCTTCTCCAGTGGTTGAAAGCATCAAACTGCATTTCCATAACATATTATATTCTGAAATAAGAAATTATGTTAGATATCTTTAAGTTTAATTGACCATCCTCTATTTTCCATTTCACATTGCTATATGCATTGCATTCATTTATTGTCAGAAACAATTTGCAAAAGCAGCTAATTATCAGTTGCCAGGTCTTAATTACAAGGCATTCAACATGAAAGAATTATATTACCATCACCTCTTACTTGACTACCGAAAGGTATGCTTGGTGATGGGAGAGAAAACTATAAAGTATATCTTGCACCTTTGAAATCCTTTCAAACCAAGGATTCTGGATGCAGAGTTGTTACTTATTGCAGAGTTTCCCATGCCACATGATTGTTACTTGTTGCATTGTGTTCAATGTGACATCAAAGGATTTTAGGCTTATGTTAAAAATGGAGAAGCACTTAGATCTCATCACTAGACCCTGCACTGGCAGACAGTAATTAGGATATACCAATGAGGCAATAAACTCATAAAGAAAAGAAAGAACATCATGTAATGATAATAACAAAAATTCAACAAGCCACACCATACTACAAATCATGTAAGCTAAGAGTGCCACAACATACCACAACAAGCCACACTCAGAGAAAGTGCTAGTGAAGATGCAAATAGGGCACACGTAGGACATAAAGAAGGGTCAAATGGGTTGCAAAAGCACAACGGTGAAACATAGCAGTGAAGCGAGCAGGGGACAACACAAAAAAAAACAGAGACATGTGAGACTTAGACTGGTTGCAACATAAAACATAACTAGATCAATTCCCAATAGACAAAACAAGCCCTGAGACATACATAGAAGTTGATTTTAAATTTTGCAACAAGTTTAGTTCACAACAGAGTTTGGTTTTAGATGGGTAACTATAAATTTCTGGAACATAATTTGTGTCTATGTTTGGCAAACAGATTTGTTAATGTTTGACGTAATTGCAGTAGTAGAGCTGTAATATACAAGTGGTGTGAGTAGCTACAATAGAAGGGTTGTATTTGACCATGCTAGAACAATGTTCAAATGTGCTAAATTCTAGTAGCATAAATGAGATGGTCACATGATTAGATGTGCCATATAGAAGTCACAACAATGGCGTTGGGTTTGCTTGAGTTGGATAAGCAATCATTGTTGAAATATAACAATGAATGTTGCATTGGAGCTAAGTTGTCTCAAACACTAAATTCAACGTTTTAAGTTTTGATACAAATTTTTCAAATTGAAATTTAGATATGAAAATATTGTGTCAGAGATATAGTTGTGGACTTCGTAAGCTAGATCTAGCAAGCATGTGTTAATACCTGGGTGCAAATCATTGGGATGGAAGACCAAAAGACAAGGAGAATGTGCAATATAAGAGAAACCATAGTTGGAGGCAAGTAAAGGCTCCAAATGGTAGCCAAAGTGCTAATTAATATTCACTGGAAGATGCTCAAGAAAAGAATAAGATGTATGTTCTTCTTGTTGTGGAATTCTATTTTTAGTTTTATTTTTTGATGTTTGGAGTTTGTTCAAAATGGAAAATCCCGCATAGATATTCTCATAAACATGGTCAATGAAAACATATAGATGTTACTGGAGGTGAAACAAATAGGTGGTATTTAAAAATTTCACACAAGTGTCTCACAACATATGACAAATAGGAGGCACTCAAATGTGTCCTTGGAAACTACATCCACAATAGAAACATTTAGTCTAGGAAAACACAAGACCCATGTGGTTGAAGGGCATGGGGATGTATTGTTACAGTTCATAAGTAGTAAAACGTTTATGTTCAAATTGTTCTTTACATTCCTAATCTAAGTAGAAATTTGCTTTCTACTAGCCAGATTAGAAGGCAAAGTCCACATGTAGGTTTGTATTCAAAACATGCAGATGTTTAATGAAGGACACAATCACGTAATAAGTGGAAATATTATAGCTCTAGGAGTTGAAGAGTTTCCAAGAGGTGGCGATGAATAATTTAAAGGATGTAGTGGCTTCAAGAGTAATGGTCGACAATGGAGATACCATTGCCAACACACTTTGGAATCAAAGGTATGGGAATTTTTGTTTTCAACGTCTTTATCTTCTGAGTAGGCTAGATATGCTTAATGTCCTAGCTAATATTCCAAAGAAATAAAGGAGATGTATAGCATGTTTAGCAGTAGAGGAGCATTCAGTAGCACAAGTAATTTGTTTACAAGCAGAATTTGGAGAGCAAGCAGAGTGTTGGAGCTTGCACATCTAGAGATATGTGATCTGATGATAACACCATCATTTTCAAGTTCAAGAATACCCTTACACTTTGGTTTGGAATGCTGCATAAATGTCTTATCTTGTTTGGAAATTTCATCTTTGGAAAGGCTCATTCTATATTCGGCAGCAACAAGGTTGAGATTCTCATTGGAGTTATCTATCCCAAATATCTACCCAACATAGGTTGATGTAACACCTTATCTATTATTGGTGGGACTCTAGTATTGAATGGGTTACATAAAGACATTGAACTAAGACACTAGCTGAACCAAGCCATTAACTAATATGAGATTGGATGGACCTTTGCATCATATACAGATAAATTTTCATATCCATAGCATTGATCATGAGTACGGCTCCAAGGAACAATTCCATGTCCATATTAGTCAAGGTGAGTGCCTCAACATAGAAACTTGCACTCACAGTAAGCGTTGTTCATAAGGTTACATTCAGAAAGATAGGAGATTGGAAGGACGAATTTGAATTTCATGCCATCATTCCATAGCATTAGTTATGCCCGCACATAGGTCATCATTTTCATAATGCATTTTATACATGTTTGTTCCTTAATTCGAGGATGGTTTGTCATGCTCTCAAGGTGTTTCCCTATTCATTAATGTATATAGACATAGTACTACATCCCACACTCCATATAAATCGATAGTACCACAATTAGGCCAAGCATTCAATAGGGAGGTTCACTTCATGAATTGAAGTAGTTAGACAACACTCTATTCTTCATGTTGATATGTGGGCAAGTTGATTTAGTGAACCCAAATATGAGTCCAATCACACAACTATTTAGATCTGAACATCATTCAGTAGGGATTTCCCTTGTTGGAAATTTGAATCAATATGGGCCCTAAACTGCATTTTTTTTTTTGGCCCTTTTCTTCCAATAATTAACAAGGAATGAATAACATGAGTTACAAGGATGTGAGATCTTACACCTAAGCAGAATCGATTCTAAGAAGTAGGGAGTATTGGTTTCTCTTTTGATACTCTTCAAGTCTTCCCATTCTAGCCTGAGACGCCCTTCCTTTATTTAGTATAGTGCTCACTCTAGTGCTTGATAGGGCCAAGCATGTCATCCAGAAGGAATACAAATTAGTGGATTTAAGCAACGATCAAATGATACAAAATCTTAGGATAAATTAAGTTTTTGCATCCAATCAATTTTCTTATTCAAGTATTTGATGGTATTGGTGCAAATGATCCTAGCTAGACTAGAATGTTACCTCCTTAAATCGTACCCACTTATGGTTTCTAATACAAGGATCCCATGAAGGTATTGATTTGATTAGACCATGGAATACTAAATAGTATACAAGCCATCACAATAATCAGTTATACAAATATATTTACGAATTCCCCTTTATAAATACCATTCTAGGTGCACAGTGTTTATCAGGCCTTTGGCCGCAAATGAAATATGGCATATTAATACTAAGTATTGTATTCGTCTTCATAAATCAAAGAACAAAAACATGAATTTACTAGAGTTGTACATTTATAAAGTGCATAAGACTGTTCACGATTAAACAATGCAAATTCTATATGATTATAAAAGCCATTCATATGGCTAACTGTCTCTAAAAAAGAGTTGTTATAAGACATGAAACAGTATGCTTGTATTGAAGCGAAAACCATGAGAGAGTTTGAAACGATAAAATACAGGATTTTTAATTGCAGAGAATGTCGTAAGGAAAAAAAATGTAAGTAGACAATAATACATTTAAAGTCAACATTTCCAGATACTAAAGATATATATTAAATATTGCAGAGGTAAGCCCCATTATAGCGTATTAACCAAAAGGAACAGAGAGCTGAACAAGACTGTTCATTAGGCATGGCCAAGAAGGACTTTATTCATCTATCAAATTTAATATTAATTGAAGTATTAAAAGACAGAAATGCCTAAGGAAGAGTGTTTCCTCCTTTTGTATCCTAAACCAAAGGAAGTATTCCACAGGTTGAGCATCTCTGAGATTCACCCAAATGTAAAATATATTGGTAACTGCACCCAGGTATGAAGATATGCACACAAAATGTAGTGGTGAATATGTATTCAGCCATGAAATAAAATGTAAAACTAATTTGATGTTGAGTAGAGATCTTTCCTTTCAAAAAGAAACTATCCTGCATTTTTGTTGGGTAGCTCCATACCTTTTGACTATCAACAAAACTAGGCGATTACGCACAGTAACTCCAGGCATTATTTTGAATCCAAGGGATTACGTAATGTATGGGCCGCCATCCGAAAGCAACCGTGAGCTGAATAAACCGTATCACAACTATTACAATATGAGAACTCTAGAATGTACACAATATTTATAAGTAGAACAAAATAAAAAAGGGATGGGTAATCCGTCCATTCTCTATGGAAATTAACATCCAACATCCAATGGACTATACTTCTACCTGCGTATGATAAATCAAGGTAAAGATTTAATGAAGAAATTAATTGGGTCATTAGTATTACCTGTAAGTGTATAACCAGGCTGAGTGAAATGGCATTCCTCTGCTTATCAATTCGTTAAAATTGTCTCTGTCTCCCCTTTTGTTACAAGGCAATCACTTCAGAGCAGTTCATGGTCATCCCACTCCAAGACTCTCTGTGTTTGCATGCTAACTCTCCTCAGCAATTAGCGACGCTACTTCTTCCTTCAGCATCTGGAGCTACCCTCGAACTGGTGAATGAACCCCTTGTTTTCCAACTTGACTTCGACCCAAACCCTAACCGAAATAGATTGTTCTGTCCGCACTTTGCATTGTCCATCGGATTTAGACGCAGCACTTCACATTGGCCGGCGGATTTGGACGCAGATGTAGTGGAATGAAACTTCCAGAACATGCAAGAACAAACCACCATTAAAACCACATGGTGAAATCCTATTAGCTAGAGGGACGACGAAGGTGAATAGTGTTTTTCAAACTGCCCCTCAGGAAAAAACGCCTATTGGCGTAATAATATAATATTAGTGGGTTTTGATCAGAATCTTTTGGGAAAATCTAAATTTGAAAGTGTTCAAATTGTGTTTTTCAATCCATAAATAGATTCAACACTCTCAAATGCCCCATGGCACTTAGATTATGTAATTTCCATCACTAATATAAGTGATTCTAAGATTTTTTATAGATTTCCAACCAGACTCTAAACAAAACAAGAAGGAAAATATGCTTGAAAAGGTTAAAACGTAGAATATTTAGACTACACCTAATATTACCACTACCAAGTTGATATTCATGAGTCGGACAACACATAAATTTAGATCATTGCATCCCTCCATGGTTTTAATGAAATGAAGTCCAAGTTTTCTTCACCTAGTCAGAAAAGTGATGTTGTTAGAGATATTGGACAATTTGAAAATTTTACTAGGAGCAACAAGTATAACTAAAATTTAAAATTAAATAAAAGCATGTTTATATCGACCTATCCAATATGGTGGCGAATTTAACAATAGAAAGTGACAACTTGGGTAAGGACACGTGATTCTAGCAATAACATATGACCTAGTAATATTTCTCTGAATTTAATAGATATAAACCACAAAACCAATTTAGGGGGGTGAACAATTTGCAAAATGTTAGGCACACACTTGCTAATGTTGAGACTTATCGAGTTGATCTCTTAGTCTTAACAGTAATAGAATTGTTAATGTAGTCCCCTCTCTAGAGATATAACTGGAGCACCAACACTTTTAGGGGGGAATAGAAGGGATCCCTTGCCCAATTGAGGTAGGGAGGAGCTACTCAACTTCCTGCATGAAGTGCAACAAAACTCACACCAAGAAATATCATTAATTAATTATTGCTTCTCAATGAAAACAAGTTTTGCACCCCAAGAGAGAGTGAAAAGATATAGAAACTCGACACAACATCGATTTAAATATTGACATAAACATGCAACACTAAAACTTGATGCATACTTGTAAAAAATTCAGCGATTGGATTTTTGAAAAGCCATCAAATCTCTTCTATAATATGTGCAAGACCTGACTCACATAGAGCCCTCTTGGTGACAAGTAAAAGGGGTCAATGTTGATTTTTTTGTAAATTGTGCTCAATTTGATAAAATCTAACCTTATCACCTTAGACATGCACTCTGTTCGGGTACACAGGGTACTACCAAAGTACCGAACACCAAGAGCAACCACTTCACACAAACAGATCACAGATCAACACACTGATGTTTTGACATGGTTTAAACCCTCTTGAGGGAAACACTCCACGGCCCCGGCCAAATAGCTTCTACGAGACAATTTATTATATAAAGAAAGAAAGTTACAAATGAGCTTCTCATAATCGATCAACTAAACAATGACCCTCCATGCTCTTTAAATAGAGATCATGGACCAATCGGGTGTTAAGCCACGGATCAAGGTTAGGTATGATCTAAGAGAAGTTGAGCCGTCGGATCACTCTATGTCGGGAACATATCGTGACCATCGGATTAAGTATTTACAAATGCATACTAATGCATACTAAAGAAACACACTTTCCCTAACGGATATATTACACAAGTTGATCTTAACTAACTCCTAAGTGTCTAAATATCCTAACATCCCCCCTTAAGAACAAATTAGGATAGGATTGAAGGATTTACAAAAGTGAAACTATTAGGAGAAGGAAGGAGGCATTAGAGCCTATCCCCCCTTAATGACAAGTTCCTAAAATCCTAACATAGATCGAAGTTTAGAAAAATTCGCTTCTATAAGAGACTTGGTGAAGATGTCTGCAACTTGATCATCTGTAGGGAAAAAGAGCACTTCAAGAACACGATCATGAACAAGATTTCTGATGAAGTGCATATGTAGCTCAATGTGTTTGCTGCTTTGATGTAGAACTAGATCTTTGGAAAGCTTGATGGCACTTTGATTGTCGCACCAAAGTGGAGTAGGCTGCTGCTGCTCAAATCCGAACTCTGAAAGGATCTGTCAAAGCCATAAAGCTTCCTAACTGGCATTAACTGCGGCTCGATATTCTGCTTCTGCTGAAGAAAGAGCAAGAGCTTGTTGTTTCTTACAAGCCCAAGTGATATGTCCAAATCCCAGACTGAAAACATAACCTGCAGTAGACTTTCGATCATCAGGATCGCCGGCCCAATCTGAATCAGTGAAACCAACCAACAAAGGTTTCCCCCTTGTACTGTAACGAATCCCAAACTGAACTGTACCTCGAATATATCGAAGTATTCTTTTAGCTACTTTCCAGTGACTTTCATGAGGTGTTTACATATGACGGGAAAAAACGACCAACGACAAAGGAAATGTCAGGACGGAAATGAGTCAAGTATAAGAGACTACCAACAAGCTGATGATATAAGGTGGCATTGACTTCAGGTGAAGTACAAGTGGCAGAAATTTTGACTCCAGACTAGAAGGGAGAAGGGGCTGGTGTACAATCTTCCATGTGAAAGTGACGAAGAAGGTCACAAGCATACTTAGACTGAGAAAGAAATATTTCTTCTTTGGTTTGCAGGACTTGGAGACCAAGAAAATAACGCAAATGTCCTAAGTCTGACATTTCAAAATTTTGTTTAAGACTGGATTTCACATGGGTTATAAGCTTAGGGTCACTACCAGTAAGAATAAGGTCATCAACATATAGAACAAGTATAATGAGATGGTTTCGTACTCTCTTGGTATAGACATTGGGGTCATAATGGCATCTAGAAAAAACGGTGTCAAGGAGAAAGCTATTCATTTTGGCATACCAAGCTCTAGGAGCTTGCTTAAGGCTATATAAGGATTTCTTAAGGCAGCAGACAAGGCTAGAGTTATTCTAAACATATCCAGGAGGTTGTTCCATGTAAATTTCCTCCTGTAAATCACCATGTAAGAAGGCATACTTGACATCCATTTGATGGAATTCCCAATTGTGTAAGGCTGCAAGGGAAAGAACAAGGCGGATG
The DNA here is from genome assembly GCA_027924585.1 of Larix kaempferi. Lineage (NCBI taxonomy): Eukaryota > Viridiplantae > Streptophyta > Pinopsida > Pinales > Pinaceae > Larix > Larix kaempferi. The sequence goes on from BSBM01000230.1 coordinate 3,984,109, forward strand.
GAGTTCATTTTTGCGACAAGAGAAAAGGTTTCATTGTAGTCAATCCCTTCAACTTGGGAAAAACCTTTGGCAACTAACCTTGCCTTAAGTCTTTCAACACTTCCATCTGATGCATACTTAGTTCTGTAGACCCATTTACATCTGACAAGTTTTCTTCCTTTTGGAAGAGGTACAAGATCCCAAGTATCGTTTGCCATTAAGGAACAATATTCTTCATCCATAGCTGCATCCCAATCTGGATTTCCTGAAGCTTCTGCAAAGGTTTCTGGATCATGATTCTCGAAAACTTGAGCCAAAAGAGAAGAGGCTCACTGAAACTGAGAACGTGTTCAACATTGATCTCTAAGATCATAGGCAAGATCACCAGCTGCTTCACATGTTGAACGGACCCATCGAGGAAGCACTTGTGCTGGTGCAATTGGAGGAACATGAGCAGGCGGAGGTGGATTTTCATCCTCACTGTCATAATCAGAAACTGGAGTTGGAAACATGTCAAGGAAGTTGGAAGAAGAAGAAGAAGAAGGCACAAACGCCGAATTAGGCTCGTAGGCCAAAGATGGCACAATCTTCGAGTTAGGTTCGCAGGCCAAGATATTTTCATCAAATTTAACATCTCTTCTAATGATTATATCATGAGAATGTGGTTGAAGAAGTCTATAACCTTTTACATCTTCAGAATATCCAACAAATATGCACTTTTCACTTTTACGCTGCAATGCTTTCCGTTTTTCATCTGGAATGTGAGCCCATGCTTCACTACCAAACACACAGAAGTGACTTACATCAGGTTTAGTTCTACTCCATGCTTCTTCCGGTGTGATACCTTGTAATGCTTTAGTGGGGGTGCGATTAACTATGTAATTTGCACAATTAATGGCTTCAACCCAAAATTGAAGACTTAGTCCCTTAGATTGAATCATACAATTAGCCATTTCTTTTAAAGTGCGGTTCTTCCGCTCTGCTACACCATTTTGTTGTGGTGTATATGGAACAATGTGCTGTTGTTGGATGCCTTGTTCAGTGCAGAAATTAGTGAACTTTTTGTTAACATATTCTCCTCCATTGTCAAATCTTATGTTCGGGTACATAGGGTACTACCAAAGGACCGAACACCAAGAGCAACCACTTCACACAAACAGATCACAGATCAACACACCGATGTTTTGACGTGGTTTAAACCCTCTTGAGGGAAACACTCCACGGCCCCGACCAAATAGCTTCTATGAGACAATTTATTATGCAAAGAAAGAAAGTTACAAATGAGCTTCTCATAATCGATCAACTAAACAATGACCCTCCATGCTCTTTAAACAGAGATCATGGACCAATCGGGTGTTAAGCCATGGATCAAGGTTAGGTATGATCTAAGAGAAGTTGAGCCATCAGATCACTCTATGTCGGGAACATATCATGACCGTCGGATTAAGTATTTACAAATGCATACTAATGCATACTAAAGAAACACACTTTCCCTAACGGATATATTACAAAAGTTGATCTTAACTAACTCCTAAGTGTCTAAATATCCTAACATACTTTGTTGATATGGGAGGGTTTCAAAATCCAAAAATAAGTCAAGAATGTTCTCTTTGAATGATAAAAGATATCGAGCTCAAAACAAGTCAAACAATGCCAATTTGAATTTAATTGTGTGCTGAAAATATAGTTAAAAGAGTATAATGCTGAAAAATCTCATATTCTTGCAACAATTAATAGGGGGATGTAATGCCTACCCAAGTCATGCTAAATTACTAACTTAAATTTCCACAAATACCAAGAAATAAAATTTGACACATAAATGATTTATTTCACAGAAAAGTATATTTATATAAAAGATTAAGTTATATTTACATTCATCAAGGATCAAGCAACTAATAAATGAATCAATTGAAATAGTTATGAGGAAGGTATAATTGTAATGAATAATTGAAATAGCTATGAGGAGGGCATAATTGTAATGAAGAAGAACTCGAATTATAATTACCATTGTGGGGTTAGTAGTTCAACAACGAGTAACAATGTGAGGAAGACAACTCTCCACCCAACCTACCCCTAAGTCAGAGATTGAGAGCCCATGAACACTCAATCAATAAAATTATGCAAAACCAAATCCCTCTTACTTCCCTCACAACCAACTTTACTGAATCAGAACTCTCCTTCCCCTCACCTCCTCATCTCCAATGGAAATCATCACCACCAACCCATGCCACAATCTTACTAACAAACCCAAATCCTAGAGGAAAAGTACTCCCATGTAATCCCCTTCCCCCTTATAAAGGCCTTCTCCTTATTATATAAAGAAACTTTTATTTGCATGGATAACACTTCTCATCCATGCATTAATTCCCCTTAGATTAATGTATCCCCAAATTAATCTTTAAGTATGCACCTAATTTATTTATCATTCTATTTATATTCGATCACTATCCATCCTGAGTTATCCACCTATAGTTACAACGTATTCTACTATATGGGACATTACAGGGACTTCCAAACATGTTATTGTATTGCATTGCTTTATGCTTATATTCTTTATTTAATGTTGAATGCCATTATATCAATGCTTTAGATTCACATTTTCATATAATATAAAAATAACTCCTCAATTTTGATGGTTAGTTATTTTAGTTCTTGAATCAATGAAAGGTTTGATTGGAGCCTTACTCATTTTCATATAAAAAATTTAAAGGAGATGGACCAAGTTTAGGAACTACACGTTAGCATCCTTCAACGCTATGCATACGATTGCAATTCATTGTTTTAGTCCTTTATGCTCACATTTTGTTGATATTGATGTTCATTGAGTTCTCTCCACCTCATTTATGTATGGATATCCCCTAGATATAGATATATTGTTTTTTGCATTGATATATCAAGAAGAATGAAAGTAATGTTGGACATGTGATATACTTTTTGTAGGTTTCCAAAGAAAAGGAGGCTTAAGGGGGTGGTAACCCTTTGGTTTGGGGAGGCATCGAGTTTCCAAAAGAAAATTTCAGATTTGTTTTTGGTCTATTTTGAGATTTTTTGGCCAATGGCTTTTTATCCCATTGTAAACTAATTGTGGTTAAGAAATTATGGTTGTAATCTAATCTAATCTAATCAATTAAGGTTTTGGATTCTAATATTGTATTTTAAATAGAAAAGATAATACAATGAAATAGAGAGTGTAGAAACTCTCAAATAGGTTGGTTTTCCCATTTTTGGGTTTCCAAAGTAAATATTTGTGTGATGTATGTGTGAGTCATTTTTAATTATTGTGTTTTAGATTTTAATCGGTATTTTTTTCTTACATATGTTTATCAAACTCTTCATTGGGTTTAAGGGGGATTCCTTTGTTGCTAAGGTTTATCTCATCCAATGAAGAGAAAGGGTATCACGGGTCTTTGATAAACTTATGTTGGAGTGGGAGCTTTGTGCAATAAATACTATGTAAATAAAGTGGCGAGAACTTCAAGAATAGAAATAGAGAAGTTTAACATCTAGAGCTTAAATCTATGGAAGTTGAAGATGGAATATATTTTTGTAGATAAATAATAGTGTATTGTCATGGACCCGGGTATAAAATCCACTAGTATGTCAAAAGAATATTGGGAAAATATGGAAAGAAAAGCAAGAAGTGTGATTCGACTTTGCCTCTCATATTTAGTGTTGTTGAAGATCTCTAGAGAAGACATCACAAATTGTGGGATCATTTGGGGAATTTGTATTAGTCAAAGTCCCTAGTAAGCAAGTGATTTATTTTAAAGTTGTATCATCTTAGGATGGAGGATGGTAACTCCATGTTATAGATCAAATCGAAAATTCTCCATCTGTGATGACAGTTCAACATATGACACTCAAAAGTGTCATTGTTCACTCACAAAAAGGACATTTATGGATGGAAGAGCATATGATTTTACCTTTAGTGATGGCCCTAACCATTGAAAATGAGATTCCATTATTTCATTAAATCTTGAGAGTCATAATCATAAAAAAGGGCAAATTCATGCCTTGCAGACTAGTAGGGTGCAAGTCATTCGCATCTTGCTCTTGAATAGGGCATGAATGCATTAAAAACTAACTATTCACACCTTGCACACTAGAAAGGAGAAAATCATTCACACATTAATTGTGAATTGGGCTTGAATTCCCCATAATTTCATGAAAAAATATAAAAATTTGAAATATGGGAGTTAAGGAAGATTTACAAACCAAGTTGCCCGGTTGCAACTCCCTAAACAACCTAGCAACCATTTGCAAATATTTTCTCCAAACATAAAAGGGAAATGCAATGGAATAGGGAGGGACAACTAGACCTAGACACCCAAGTTATGTTTGAGTAATCACACACAAACCCTTCATCCCTATCCATCATCAATCCTTGTTGTTGAACCCCTATATCCATGAATACTGAAGTGCCACCCTTACGTAACTTCATCCCTCACATAAATCTAGTGGACCACAGTAGGATCGTTGGAGTGCATGACCAGAGAGACAAGCATATTCAAGTTTGATAAAGCGTTGATCATTGAGAAGGTACATCTTGTATTTGTTTCATTGCTATAATAGAGATTTGACATATTTCCCTCTGCCAATCAAGTGTTCTTGTAATTGTGGTTTTACATAAATAATGTTTTGTATTTTATGATAAAATTGAGTAGATATTTGATGTTCTTCTCATTTTAATTTGATTTACATTCTTTACTAAGTGTCAAATTGGATTGATAAAGGTTGGCGGTGTTGGTTTTGTAGGTTGACACTGGGAAACAAAGAGCGGATCCAGAGAAAGACAAAGGAGTAGCTAGGACAACCTTTGAAAAAGGTACATACATCTCTTCTCCTTCATCTCCCCTCTAGTTAGATTTGTGTATTGAAGTTGTTATATGGTCTTATGCATGAGTAAGAGTATAAAATTTCCTATAAACACAATCATTTAGGTTATTCTTGCTTGTTTTAGTATGTTGGTGATTTTTCCCTAGTCATAGGATTTATTTCCAAGCAACATAACTAGCGACTTCGTTGGGGATCAACCAACCTCTGTAGGTCCTTGTTGATTGGTTTTTTAGATTGTTTTGGGTGTACTAGTCTCTAATAGACTTAACCATATCCCAGATACCTTGAAATTTCCAAAATTCTATTTTTTTTTTTAAATTTATTGTTTTAATCCATCTCAGGTGTTATTTGAACCTTGTAGTACATATATGCATGAATGGTAGGGGGTATTCCCACCTTGTAGTGGTGATAGGTGTGAATGATTCATAGCTAACTTTATGTAAATGCACAAATTAGTTGAACTTTGGAAAATTTTCTAAGTTCTCCCCTCTTTTTCCTAAAATTCTTGAATTGGTTGGATTGTCTGAATGATATAGAAGCTTTCTATGTATTATTAGATCAATCTGGATGGTGCTTGAGTGTGTTTGTCTTGAGATTGAGTAAAAAATTCATGAAAAGTGTTAGAAGTGTTTTGTACTTTGTTTTAGTTTCATTTGTTTGAGTGATTGATAAGCCTTGAGTGTGAAGACCCAAAGTATAATCAACTTTTTTTTTTTTATCTTGATTATCCTTGCTTGAAAGAAAAATTGGCTTCCAAAAGCTTGTTACCTAGTAGACCTATTAACTTGTTTGATCCTAAGAACTTGTTTCTTCTTGAACTTGTGTTTTTCTTATGGTCGAAGAGTCTAGTGTTATAAGTCGTTTTCACCAAAGTTATAGGCATATGAACCCTTTATGAAACTTTAATAGGTGTTATAGGGTCCATTATACCCTTACCCTAGACTCCCTTAAAAGAACCCCCTGAAAACTTGCTAATTTTTTTAGTTTTTACCTGTTTAGGATGCTTAGGTCTCCATTTGATATTTTCCTTAGTGAAAAGTGTGAACATTCTTTCTTTTGAACAAGAAAAAAACACTAATGCACCCTTCCATTTGCACCTTGTGTGAGGGAAGGTGCAAATTCACCTTGTTAGGGTAAAAAAAGTCAAAAAAATAATTTTTTATTGGATATTTAGGTGAATCAAGTTTAGTGGGGATATAGGACTTTCTTGGATTTTCAAAATTATAATATTGTGTTTTTTTCATAACATCCTAAAACCCTAGGTGTTTTGGATTCCTTCTGGGCATGTTCGCATTGCATGTTTAATGGAGAAAAATATGCTTTCTTTAAGTGCTTTGGAATTTGTTTGTCATGCATTATAAATCATATCAGTTTGCTTACGTTTGATCCCTTTCATAGATTATGAGGTAAGGAAAAAAAAATCTTGCATTCTTAAGTTTTCTTCAATAGGAGACCATAAGTTTGTGTCTTTTCATGTTGCTATCATTTTGCATGAAAAGAATATAATTTGATTTGATCTATTCTGAAATATCATTGGCATTTTAATGATGTTCGAAGTTTAAAATAAATAAATAAGCTATATTTTATGTTCGTTTCATTTAAGAACATCAATGCTCATTTACTTATGCATCCCTCTAAGTAATAACAACCATTAAAAGCAACACAACTAAAATGAACTAGACTTGCTTTTCTTTAATAAAAAACCAACAATAGTATAGGTTCTAGGGCCTTGGTTGTAGGATCGGAGAGTTAAATTATCCAAGGCCACATAAAATGAAACTAGAACTACCAAAGAGTGGAAAATCCATTAGTAACATGAAGTACTTGTCGAGAAATTTCCTCTAACATAGGTGTCAAGGGGTAGGTAAAGCTAGTTCAAGCGGCCAAATTATCCCCTACCACTTGAGTTAGTGGGGGTATGTGAATCTAGGAGTTGTTCAAGTGTGGAAAGTCCTTAGGGTGATGCCACTACTTATTGATATCTTAGGGTATGGGAATTGTGTCATGCATTCCTTACCCATTCACAAAAACCCTATCCAATGGTCATTTCTCTTGACTTCCTAGCGCGACGTGGTATCCTTAGTTTCTCTTACTAGGTTTCACCTAGGTGATTGCAAGGAGAATATATTATGGTACATGAGATATACATAGAATCTCCATCTCAGCTCCTTGGGGGGGTGTTCAACGAAGGTGAGTGCTTTCACCCCCAGTGATTGTTGCCTAAAGGTTAGTGTAACTATCTCATTTGAACCTTCATTGGTTGGAATTGAGCCATAATTATCCCAGTATGTCCTTTAGAAGGCCCATGTTTGGATCTTCATTGATTGAAATAGGGACTTAACTACCCTATTTTGATTTCTAGGAGAGTGAGTTTGCTTGGTTGGATCTTAGAGATTCTTTTATAGGAGAGTGTTGATTGTAATTTTTCAACCTCCATAGAAGGCCTTAGATATTTCCTACTTTTTGAATCAGAGTATATGGATAATATTCCTGAGGATTTCAACAAAGGGACCCCTTGTGTAAGGGGGAACTTGTGTTGTTCTGTTTATTGGAAAGGTTGGTCCTCCCTTGGTCATCACTTTGAATCTTCATGGATTCACGATAACACTACTGATTTGGTTGTTTTCCACTCCAAATGGAATGAATTCTCTTAATGCCTCTCAGGTAAGAAATGTATGTCAAGAGCATCAAAACCCTTTGCTTTCTTTGTTGGTGACATCTTGTCCTCCTCCTTCTACCTCATGTGGTGAAAGTCTAGATACGAGTAACCAATAGTCTAAAAAGAACAAAAAAAGGAAGAATAAGAAGAAGATGCAAAGACAAGGGGGAATACCACCACCTGCTACAAGTCATGCTAGGTATAATTTCTCAGCCAATGCAAGTCATGCTAGGGGAAATCATGCAGTTAATGAAATTCATATCGGAAATATTTCATTAACCACTACTAGTCATGTTGAATACATATCATTAACCACTATGAGTAACCTTAATGATAAGTCATCATTCAATGTAATTCATACTGGAGACAAGTCATTAATCACTATAAGTCATACTAGAGACAAACAAAAGTCCACTAGAATTCATGCTTTGGGAAAGCAAACAAATTTTGTAAGTCATGCCGAGGCCAAGTTGTTAGCCTATGCTAAATATGCTGAGATTATTGATATTGTTGAGAAATCTAGACTAATAGGAAGTAAGCTTAAGTTCCCATGTAAGCTTTTCAAGGGAGATCACCTTACTCACCTATTCCTTGCTATTCTAGAGGTACAAAGAGTTAGGTCCATGTATAAAAATTCTGTTTCTCCTAATATGTCTATAGTTTCCCAAAAACCCATTCAATATTTTGTAGATAAAGTGGTCGAACCGATGCAATCTTCGACCGATCCCACCCTTCCCTTAGAGAGTGATGTGAATATCACTCAAGTTTTCTTCACTTCCCATTCAGAACTTTTTGGACAAGGGGCCACTCATTTCACTTCGAATGAGTGTCATGCCCCCTCCCATCGATCCGATGGAAGGAAGGGAACATGACACTAACATTTTGGGGCTTTATAAAAAAATTCAGCCCCATCATCAAATTCATACAAATAAAACACATCTGTACATATGCCAAAAACATGCACAATAGGATTAAACTATACACGCATATTTCACATGCATTCAACATATCAATAACAATCATGAAATAATTACATTGCAGAGTTTAATACACATAGAGAGAGAATACTTATCTTGATTATGAAGCTGTCCCAAGCAACTAGCTTTGCAACTGTAATGTTCCACCCAGCCATAGGCCAGTTGTGTTCGTCAATCTCTCAACACAACTGCCACCCCCGAGCTGGGCATTATTTCTACAAAGAATGGGAATATTAAAACTCACACATAGACAAATATACACCAAAATCAACCAATCCAATCTAGTCCATAGTTGGGGTTTATCAAGCCAAAATTGAACCCTCTTTTATTCTTGGATGCTTGCACTCAAGCTCAAGCCAAAACAATGGGTACCCATGACTCAAACCACAACATACTCTTTCCACACACAACAAGCACAATTTTTGGCATGGATAAACATTTTTACTATGGGATTCACAAACAAGATGTCCCTAGGTTTTTTCCAAATCGTGGCTAGTGCAAAAACGGATTGGGGGAAAGGAAAAATCGGCCATGGGGAAGAAAACATTTTTCCCCACATGCATATGAGAATTCGAATGGCCAAAAACGGCCTCTATGGACCCCCAAATAGAGCTCCCTTCTTTCCATCCTATCTGCAACACCAAAGACGCCCTCTTAGTAGCTAGAAATCCATGAAACAAAGGAAAAACGTGGAGGAAAAACACCCAGCAAGATCCCAACTTGTGAGAGAGCCAAACTGGTTGATTAATAATGGATTGGGGGGAAATTTCATGCTTCCTTTATTTCCCAAGAATAAAAAACATGTTTTCCAAAACTAGTGGCTTTCCCATACCCGAATTTGGACAGCCACACCTTGCCATTTCCCCCCAAAAAAACTATTTCAACCAACTCTTGGGAGAAATAAATGATTGGGTACAAAATTCAACATGGGTAGTTGAGGTTTTATGGATTTCCTCATTGACACTTGGCTTGACTTGACTGGTTTAAGGGTTTGAATATTTCCCTCCCAATTCCTTGTAAAAATCATGCCCCCATACTCTTGTTGCATTGCATTACATAGCTAGTTGTGGGTATTTTATTAAAATGCATATTTACAATTTCTATTATGCATGGATAGCACATAAACCATATGCATCAGTTTTAACACTAAATCAATAGTGGGGGCTTGGCCTTGAGATCCTCACCATGATTTTATAACAATATTACATCATTTACATTTTTAATGCAATGGGGTCAAAATCAGTATATTACAATGATCCCACACTAAGCTCTAGTAGAACCATTTCCTTCAATTGGAATAGTTGAGATAGACCTCGTCTTCCTTTTCTCTGCACCTTTCCAAATAAAGGTTCAAATTAAAGGCAAAAAGGTTCATCATTGTATTATAGATGAAGGATCCTCTATTAGTATCTTATCTGAGTATGCTTGGAGAGGTGTGGATTCTCCCAACCTTGTGATGGATGTCAATTAGTCGTTGGCTTTTGAAAGAAGACCTAGTGAGCCTCCAGGGTTTCTTCCTTAGCTTCCTATTACATTGGGTGGAAATATTGTCTTAATCAATTTTATGGTTATATAGGGCCCATTGGACTTCAATATGCTCCTTGGGCATGATTATGTATATGTTATAAATTTTGTGGTTTCTACACTCTTTCATGTGGATTCTCCTCACAATGGAAGCTTTGTCACTATTGATAAACTTACATTTGTTAATCCTCCTCATGCCCCAAATTTAGACCAAGTATCTCCTTTGTATGTTCCTATTTGTTTGGTAGACACTACCTTACCACATGTGAATTATGTGGCCTCATATCATAATAACCAACTATTTGTTAGGATATTTCTATGCATTCATACTCATCTTCTTGGGATTTGGTTCCTACAATCGACCAGGTGATTAATCCAATGGGGGCATTGGAGCCTACTCTCCACCATGTTGGTCCAAGTGAATGTTGTGACATGTGTTCTCTCTAGTAAGAAATACTTCCTTCATATGAATCTCTCCTAGAGGATATGATTGAGTCTAGAATTATTTTGGATAGTGTCATCCTTTCCAAAGATCATCTCCCTGGATTGGACCCAATTGCAATCAAATCCAGTCCTGATTTTCCTTTCGTTAGCCTGATCTTACTATCTGTGTATCCTCATACATTGGCAATTTTTATTCTTTAGACTCTGCCATTGAGATGCTAGTTGGTGTTCTTTATGAGTTGGATTCTGTCAATAGATTTTTCAACTCTTGCGATGATAAGTCTATTCCTGCAAACCCCATTATTGCTTCCAGCTTCAATCCTCCTCATGAGTTTGATCTTGTTGAGTACATGTCCTCATGCCTCGACACTTAGGATTCTTCACTGGTAAACTTTTCCTTGGTAATGAATATTTTTGAAGATATTGAAGTTGAAAATACCCCTAACAAAGTGACCCTTATCAGATATTTATTTGCATATTTTATAGATATGATCATGATATTGTTGTTTCTTGGATACAGGATTGTAAACTGGATTCATGGTTTCTTAGGGATCATTCTTTACACGTTGCTCAATTTGTTTAGGAATATTTGGAAACTTGCATATAGGTTTAGGACTCCCCTCTGTTATGATGCATTTTAACCTTTTCCCACCCGAATTTTCCATAGGGTTAAACCTATTGGATATTAGTGTGTCATCCATCTCAATGTCCATTTTGCACTAGTCCAACGAAAGAGCCTATCTAACATGGGACACCATAGTCAACACCCTCTTTCCATTTTGGTGCCCATAATGATAATTTCTCATAGGATTGGGAACCCTTTTAGTTTTACCATGACTTTAAGAGTTAGAATTTTCATGCCTCTCTTTCTCATCTATTTCTAGTGATTCCCTATAAGGCTCCCATTTTTGTTCATTATGCATTTTCCTTTGCTCACAACTACTTGCAAAACTATACCTAATGCCTCATTGCAGCATTCATACCGCCATTGTATTCATCGTGTTGTTTGTCACTTGCATCCACTGCATTTGCATTATGGACTATATCCATGGAAGAAACATGTTGATGAGTGTCCATCTTTTTCCCAACACCCTTTTTGCATTTTGTTTTGCATAGGTGTATTCCATGAGCTTGAAACATAGTTGCATGCCTTGTGACACTCGTTTATTCCACTGTAGTATGATAGCATTATTTGATTCTTTTTTAGGATTTATAATATGAAAAATACACTAAAACTTAAATATTTTAAAAAAGAAAGAGGGGGGAAGATCTTAAATTCATGTTACATATTGGCAGCAAGTCAAGTCATCCTTGAATAAAGCACTAGTTTTGAGTCTCTCAACAAGTTGGGTTCTAGTTCTCAACCTTAGGATTTAAGCCTTGATCTCATATTTATTCCTCCTCTAATTGGATACTCTTCTAATCATATGGAGAATCTATCAATGTCTCCTACATTGCATATTTATATCATTGGTCCCTTTGTGTCAAAAGTTTCTCAAGTAACTACTATGTCATGCTCATTATTCAAGGATATAACCTATGTCAACAAATTTGTAGTTGCTTTGACCTAATGTGACCGTCATTCATTGATTTCAATTTGTTCTCAACATGTATTGTTAGCACGGGTTCAAGGCACATAAGTTTTGGTACATTCGGCAACAAAGGGGACAACGACAAGGGTAAAGGACCAGTCGCAGAGCGGATAAAGATGAAGATAAGCGGATAGTGTGAAGTAGTTATTATTTAGTTAATTAATTAATGTGTCACTCTGCGAAGTGGACCAAGTGAGCCTATAAATAGGATTAGAATTGTAATCCTAAGGGAATCTATCTATCAATCCATCCTAATCTATCTTTTTGGTTCGAAGATTGAGTATCTTTTTTATCTGACCTTTTAAATATTTTGCCTTTTTCTCGATGTTGATCTGCAAATATGATTTTTTATTGGTTCGTTGGATGATGTTGCTCTGTAAGACAAACTAATGAATGATGAGAATGAATGTTTAATCTATGTCTATGTCTCTTTTACATGTCGCATGTATGAATGACTATGTGTTATTGCAGTATAACTGTTTGTATGTCGCAGCATGGTTAAATATGATGGATGGATGAATCAGTAATCTCGCAGTAGTGTTATGTATCTCAGATCATTTAGATATGTTGCCATAATATGTTATTGCATAGATCTGGTTAATATGTTCTCATGCGAATAATTTTTAGGTCAATATCAGGATTACATTGTGATTAAGTGCGAATGATGCATGTTCTTCTAAATTTGCGGAAACATGGTTCTTGCAGCCCCCCTTAGATATCTCGGGTGAGAATTCACTCGCTATGCGGGTGTTGCTGGAAAGAATAAACCCTTTCCGGGCTGATGTCTATAGGAGATTGCATTGATTGTTTTTTACAATTGTGTGAAGTGAACCCCTGTCGACAGATCTATGTCAACAAATGGTTCTGTTGTAGTCTAGTTGGTTAGGATACTTGGCTCTGACTCGAGAGACCCAGGTTGAATTCCAGTACTGATACAGTTGAAGCTCAATCTGGAGAAAGTGCAGTAGAAAAAAGGAGAGCACTCGACAGAGCAAGAAGTTGAAGACTGCGCAACACTCAAAGTTGCAGCCAAGGAAGCTATCGAATAGATCAAGTAAGCTTACGATGAGTTCAATATGCAGGTGAATGCACCAACAACATCTAGCTGAAGTGGCTTGAGGGAAGCAAGTCAAGTCATCCTTGAATAGAGCACTAGTTTTGAGTCTCTCAACAAGTTGGGTTCTAGTTCTTATCCTTAGGATTCAGTCCTTGATCTCATATTTATTCCTCCTTCGATTGGTTACTATTCCAATCATATGGAGAATCTATCAATGTCTCTTACATTGCATATTTATATCATCGGTCCCTTTGTGTCAAAAGTTTCTCAAGTCACTACTGTGTCATGCTCATTATTCAAGGATATAGCCTCTGTCAACAACTTTGTAATTGCTTTGACCTCATGTGATGGTCATTCATTGATTTCAATTTGTTCTCAACATGTATTTTTGGAATAGGGTCAAGGCACATCATTTTTTGTACATTCGGCGATAAAGGGGACAATGATAAGGGTAAAGGACTAGTCACGAAGTGGATAAAGTAGAAGATAAGCGAATATAGTAGAGTAGTTAGTTATTTAGTTAATTAATTAATGCGTTACTCTGCGAAGTGGACCAAGTGTAACGACCAAGTGAGCGTATAAATAGGAGTAGAATTGTAATCCTAAGGGAATCTATCTATCGATCCATCCTTATCTATATTTTTGGTTCAGAGATTGAGCATCCTTTTTATCTGACCTTCGACATATTTTACATTTTTCTCTATGTTGATCTGCGGATCTGATTTTTTATTGGTTCGTTGGATGATGTTGTGATGTAAGACAAATTGATGAATGATGAGAAGGAATATTTTATCTATGTCTATGTCTCTTTTACCTGTCGCATGTATGACTGATTATGTATTATCGTTGTATAATTGAATGTATGTCGCAGCATAGTTAAATATGATGTATGGATGAATCAATAATGTCATAGTAGTGTTATGTATCTGAGATCAATTAAATATGCTTTCATAATATGTTATTGCATAGATCTGGTTAATATGTTCTGATGCGAATAATGCTTAAGTCGATCTCAGGATTACTTTGTGATTAAGTCCGAATGATGCATGTTCTCCTATATCTGCAGAAACGTGGTTCCTGTAGCCCCCCTTAGATATCTCGAGTTAGACTTCACTCTCTCTACAGGTATCATTGGAAAGGCTAAACCCTTTCTGGGCTGATGTCTATGGGAGGTTGTGTTGATTTTTGTTGACGATTGTGCGAAGTGAACCCCTGTCGACAGATTTTTGTCAACATGTATCATTGAAATCAATGTTCGTTCCCTATTTTTGACATATATATGCTCAATACTCCCATTGCATGAGAAACTTTCGGTATGGTATAGACCATTGCATACATCAAACTGTCAACCACACTAGCATATGCAACTCATGCCATATATTATTCATCTTCCTTTTTCTTGGGACACTGATCTACAAATAGCTTTGCACCTACAGGTATAGGGACCTTGACCAGCTTACTTTCCTGCATTTTAAATCTTTGTATTACTGTCTCAACAGATTTTCTTTGATTTAACCAAATCTTCCTATTTGCACGATCTCTTTTAATCTCCATTCCCAGTATGAATTTTGCAGCACCGAGATCCTTCCTGTCAAATTTGGAGGATAGCTAAGACTTCACCTCCTTTATGACATATTTGTTGTTTCCAATCAACAACATGTCATCAACATACAGTACTATGTTAATGAAGTGATCACCAACTTGTTTGGAGTATAAACAATGATCAACCTTGCTTCTCACAAACCCCAATCCAAGTATGTATGTGTCAAACCTTTGGTACCACATCCTTGGAGATTACTTTAAACCATAAAGGGACTTCTTTAGTTTACATACCAGCTCTTTCTTTCCCTTTACTGTGAACCCTTTTGATTGTTTCATGTAGATTTCTTCTTCTAGATCCCCATGTAAGAACATTGTCTTCACATCCATCTGCTCTACTTCAAGATCAAAAGAAAAAGCAATAGACAAAAGAAATATAATGGAAGTTAATTTTGAAATTGGAGAAAATATTTCACCAAAATCAGTTCCCTCTACCTGAGAATATACCTTTTCTACCAAGAGGGATTTGTACTTCTACACTTTACCTTTTTCATTTAACTTCTTTTTAAATAGTCATTTTCTTCCAATGGCTTTTCTTCCAGCAGGTAACTGAACTAGATCCCACGCTTCATTTTTGTCCAAGGATTCTATTTCTTCAAGCATGGCCTTCTTCCATAGATATCTATCCTCTGAATCAATAGATTCCTTCACATTTATAGGATCATCATCAGTAATAGATAAAGAAAAACTAGATCGAAAATCAGGAGGGGAATACCTTTATGGTTTCCTTCTTTCTCGATATGATATCCTCAAAACTAGGGTATGAGGTTCTTCTTCTTCTGCTGAGTCAGATTCTTCATCTTCTAAATCAAACTCCATATTCTCTATTTCCTTTTCCATTGGAGTCACTTCCCATCCAGGAAGTTCCTTGACCTCTCTAAACACAACATCGTGACTGTAGACCATACTCTTAGTTACATAATTCCAAAGATTATAACCTTTCATACCATCTTTATAACCAATAAAGATACATTCTTCAGCTTTATTTTCCAGCTTACTCCTTTTCTCCTTTGGAAAATGTACATAAGCATCACAGCCAAAAAATATCAGATATTTAATAGAGGGTTTCTTGCCAGTCCATACCTCTTGTGGATTTTTTTTCAACCAAATCTGATGTGGGTGATCGATTTACCAAGTAACATGTTGTCTCCACTGCCTTTTCCCAGAATTCTTGACCTATCCTGACACTACGTAGAATACTTGTTTCCTTTTCCATCAGTGTCCTATCCATCCTTTCAACAACTCCATTATGTTGAGGTGTGTATGGAGTAGTCTTCTGCCTTTCTATACCGCACTTCTTACAAACTTCCTCGAATTCATTCCCACATAACAACTCCCTATGAGGGGTCATATGACATGATGCACCTAAGTCAATCAACCGTATATCATGTTCTGAAGGATTACCAGTAGAATCTAGGTACACATCCCCTCCTTCTTATTAGTAATTATTTTCCTCTGTGGTAGAGGTATCCTCTAATCCCTTTCCTTTCTCAACATTCTTAGATCTACAATCCTTTTTATAGTGCCCATATTTACCGCATTTCCAACACTTCCTTATATATTTTCCTGGGGATTTATATCTACCCTTAGATTTAGATCTCCCCCCAGATCCCTTATTTTTGTTTCTCTCCTGAGGGCGACCTCTCATAGACAAGGCATCCATTCTATGAGTATCCATGGATTTCCGCCTCATCTCTTCTGATAGCAAGGATGATATTATTTCATCAAATTTTAAAGTTGCTTGATTAGCACTCTATATTGCTAGAATTAGGTTGTCCCAGGAATCTGGCAAAGAACACAATAATGTATTACATTTATCTTCTTCAACCATTGTAATGCCAACATAGGTTATTTGAATTACCAGAGTATTGTAGAAATTTAGAAGCTTTGTCACTGTTTCATTAGCATCCATTCTGAGGTGATACCGTTTCTTTTGCAGAAACAACTTGTTCACAAGGGATTTTGATTGATACAAACTCCCTAGTTTCTTCTCCACATATATTCAATAACACAGATTTTGATAATAAAAGTCGAATTGTACTTCTCCCTTCTATATAATTTCTCCCAATATTATTTTGACATTCCAGTGGGTTTAGTACCCAAATCCACAACAATCCATTGATCCCGATCTACAAGAAGATCCTCCATTTTGAGCTTCCATAGCTCACAATTATGGTTGTTAAACTTCTCGATCTCAATTCTTGAACTGCTCTCCATTCTCTTTCAATTCAAAAATCAAAGATGCAAAGCTCCCATTGAACCCATGTTTATCACATACCCAAGATCTATCAACCGCTTCGGACCCTCAGCAATAGAGGTGTCCCCCTGGAACCAAATAATCGAGCTCTGATACCACATGTAAGTTTTAAACCTATGTAGAGAAGCAAAGAATACATATTATTTTAAATAAAAAGAATATTACACCACAACATTCACACATATTACATATAAATTTACCCTGGAAACCCTTAACCGGGAAAAATAGCAAACCTTGGATCCACCACTCCTATTTTCTCATTATTCATTATGAATCACTCACAATAAAATATAGGTATTCTGCAAGATCCAATACCCTAATCTATTAAACCGTATTAGAAAATAGAACCCAATCCCTTAACTGGGATTAGATTACATATTTTTAGAAAAAACCCCCAAAATAACCCAAAACAACCCAAAAAAAATTAGGCACAAGGAGGGATTGTTAGGCACTGCTGACAGGCGCACTATCCCCTTCACATACCTGCAAATAATATGACACATACCCAACATTCTCCCACTTGTTGTTTTCTCTACATAACAATGAGTCATGTACTCATAAAATCACAGGTTCAGGGCATCAATGCCCATACATTCTCTACACCAAGAGAACTTCTCTGTACTGAGAGACTTTGTTAATAAGTCTGCAACATTCTTCAAGGTGTCAACCTTTTCCAGTAGCACCTTTTGGTCTTCAACCATATCTCTCACAAAGTGATATTGCACATCAATATGCTTTTTCTTAGCATGATAAGAAGGGTTCTTTGACAGGAAGATTGCACTTTGGCTGTCACAATCTAACCTTACAACTTTTTGTACAAACCCAACACCTGAACATAATCTTTGCAACCATACAACTTCTTCACTGGCATGAGTGGCTTCCATATATTCAGCTTCAGTAGTTGAGAGTGAAACTACATCCTGTCTCTTGCTCATCCAACTGATATCTCCTCCAAATAGTTTAAACACATACCCACTTGTAGATCTTCTATGATCAATATCTCCAGCCTAGTCTGCATCAACAAATCCATGTACATTTATTACTCTGTCTGGTCCAAGTCCTCCTTAGTAGCAGATTTCATAATCTATAGTGCCATGCAAATATCTGAAGACCTCTTTGCAATTGTCCAGTGCTCCTTCCCTGGTTTTGACATATGTCTGGTCAATACTCCCACTGCATGAGAAATTTTTGGTATGGTATAGACCATTGCATACATCAAACTGCCAACCACACTAGCATATGCAACTCATGACATATATTCTTCATCTTCCTTTTTTTTGGGACACTGATCTACAGATATATTTGCACCTACAGGTATAGGGACCTTGAACGGCTTACTTTCCTGCATTTTAAATGTTTGTATTACTGCCTCGACATATTTTCTTTGATTTAACTAGATCTTCCTATTTGCACGATCTCTTTTAATCTCCATTCCTAGTATGAAGTTTGCAGCATTGAGATCCTTCTTGTCAAATTTGGAGGATAGCTGATACTTCACCTCCTTTATGACATCTTTGTTGTTTCCAATCAACAATATGTCATCAACATACAGTACTATGTTAATGAAGTGATCACCAACTTGTTTGGAGTATACACAGTGATCAACCTTGCTTCTCACAAACCCTAATCCAAGTATGTATGTGTCAAAATTTTGGTACCACATCCTTGGAGATTGCTTTAAACCATAAAGGGGCTTCTTTAGTTTACATACCATCTCTTTATTTCCCTTTACTGTGAACCCTTCTGTTTGTTTCATATAGATTTATTCTCCTAGATCCCCATGTAAGAACGTTGTCTTCACATCCATCTTTTCTACTTCAAGATCAAAAGCATCAACAATAGAAAGAAGAAATCTAATGGAAGTTAATTTTGCAACCTGAGATAATATTTAACCAAAATCAATTCCCTCTACTTGAGAATATCCCTTTGCTACCAAGCAGTCTTTGTACTTGTCCACTTTACCTTCTGCATTTAACTTCTTTTTAAATAGCCATTTGCTGCCAATGGATTTTCTTCTAGCAGGTAACTGAACTAGATCCCACACTTCATTTTTGTCCAAGACTTGCATTTATTCAAGCATGGCCTTCTTCCATAGATCTCTATCCTCTTGATCAATAAATTCTTTCACATTTCTAGGATCATCATCAGTAATAGATAAAGCAAAACTAGACCAAAAATCACAAGGGGAATACCTTTCTGGTTGCCTTCTTTCTCGAGGTGATCTCCTCAAAACTAGGGTATGTGGTTCTTGTTCTTCTTATTCATCTTCTTCCACTGAGTTAGATTCTTCATCTTCTAACTCAAACTCCATATTCTCTGATTCTTTTTCCATTGGAGTCACTTCTCATCTGGGAAGTTCTTTGACCTCTCTAAACACAACATCTCGACTATATATAGTCTTCTAAGTTACATGATTCCAAATCTTATAACCTTTCATACCATCTTTATAACTGGCAAAGATACAATTTTCAACTTTATTGTCCAGCTTACTCCTTTTCTCCTTTAGAACATGAATATAATCATCACAGCCAAAATATTTCATATGTTTAATAGAGGGTTTCTTACTAGTCCATACCTCTTGTGGAGTTTTGTCAACCAAAGCTTATGTGGGTGATTGATTTACCAAATAACATGTTTTCTCCACTTCCTATGCCCATAATTCTTGTCCTATCCTGACACTTCTTAGCATACTTCTTTCCTTTTCCATCAGCGTCATATTGATCCTTTCAACAAATCCATTCTGTTGAGGTGTTTATGGAGTAGTCTTTTGCCTGGCTATACCACACTTCTTACAAAATTCCTCGAATTCATTCCCATAGAACTACTCCCTATGAGGGGTCATATGAAATTATGCACCTGAGTCAATCAACCATATATCACATTCTAAAGGATTACCAGTAGAATCTATTTACACATCCCCTCCTTCTTCTAAGGAATTCTTATCCTCTATGGTAGAGGTATCCTATGATATCTTTCCTTTCTCAACATTCTTAGGTCTACAATCCTTTTTATAGTGCCCAACTTTACCGCATTTCCAACACTTCCTTATAAATTTTCCTAGGGATTTAGATATACCCTTAGATTTAGATATCCCCCCAAATCCCTTATTATAGTTTCTCTCCTGGGGGCGACCTCTCACATACAAGGAATCCATGCTATGAGTATCCATGGATTTTCACCTTATCTCTTTTGATAGAAAGGATGATACTATTTCATCAAATTTTAAAGTTTCTTGATTAGCACTCCCTATTGCTACAATTAGGTTACCCCAGGAATCTAGAAAAGAACACAATAATGTAATACATTTATCTTCTTCATCCATTGTAATGCCAACATAGGTTATTTGACTTACGAGAGTATTGTATACATTTAGATGTTGTGTCATTGTCATCCATTCTGAGGTGATACAGTTTCTTTTGTAGAAGCAACTTGTTCACAAGGGATTTTGATTGATGCAAACTCCCTAGTTTCTCCCAAAGCTTTACCGCAGTATCTTCTCTCTATATATTTAATAACACAGAGTCTAATAAGCACAGTTGAATTATACTTCTCACCCCTCTATCTAATTTATCCCAATCTTATTTCTCCAGTGGGTTGATTACCCGCATCCACATCAATCCATAGATCTTGATCTACGAGAAGATCCTCCATTTTGAGCTTCCATAGCTCAAAATTATGGTCGTTAAAATTCTTGCTCTCAATTCTTGAACTGTTCACCCTCTTTCAATGCAAAAATCAAAGCTGCAAAGCTCCCACTAAATCCAGGTTTATCACATACCCAAGATCTATCAACCATGTTGAACCCTCAACAATAGAGGCATCCCTCTGAAACCAAATAATCGAGCTCTGATGCCACATGTAAGCTTTAAACCTATGTAGAGAAGCAAAGCATACAGATTCTTTTAAACAAAACATAGATTACAGCACAACATTCACACATAGTACATAGAGATTTACCCTAGAAACCCTTAACTGGGAAAACCAACAAACCTTGGAGCCACCACTCCTATTTTCTCGTTATTCATTATGATTCACTCAAAATACAATATAGGTATTCTGCAACATCTAATACCCTAATAAGACTAAAAAATGGTGCTTTGTTCAAGGGTTACACAACTAACTTGTTGCCATAAAAAAAATGGGGATCTAACATCTTTCCCCCCCCCTCTCTTTTATATATAAATGTTTTAGTTTTTTTTTGTCTTTTTCATGTTAGTAAATCCTAAAAAGGAATTAAAAGAATGACATAATACAGTGGAAGAAACTAGTGTTTCAAGGAATGCAATTATGTTCCAAGTGCATGGTGTTGATGTATATGTAACTTCGGAATGTATTTCATATATGTGTATTGTATTCCTATAGAGATGGTATTATTCCTCTATACGAAAGTGGTTGTATTCCTATAGAGATGTTATTATTCCTCTATACGTAAGTGTCGTCATTTATATTGTAAGTGTCGTAACTTGTACTTGATGGGTTATTAGACCCCCTTGTTGGGGTTAGCCCTGTATAAGCCATGTGGGTCAAAGGGTTATTAGACCACCCTATTGGGGGTCGGCCCAGTCAGCAATATGTTATGTGGTTAAGTTAAGGTCGACCTAGTTAAGGTTATTAGGCAAGTCAAGTAAGGTATAAATAGAGATTAGGAGATATCTATTTCATCATTCTATTCTCTCTCACACTCTTGGGAGAGTGGCGCACTTGTGGAGGAGGAGAAGCTGCTGCTAGGAGATGTCTATCTCTTATGCTTGGGTTGTATCATTGCTCTATGTTGAATATTGTAACTTCTAAGAATATTATATTTGTACATTATTTATTCCGGAGATGTTCCATCCCTCCGAGGTGATTCTATTATGTATCCGGAGATGTTTATTCCTCCGAGGAGTTGTGGCAACTAGGGTTATTAGACCCACCATGTGGGGGTCGGCCCAGTCAGTTATGATAGGGTATTTAACCTAATGGTTAAATACGAGCCTACATGTACTTGTGTAAAATATATGTCAAAGTAGTGTATAAATAGAGGAGGTGTGTTCCTCATTTGATACACTCACACACTTGAAAAGAGGAGCACTTGTCTGGGAGATTTGCTAAGGAGGATTAGAAGGAGGGAGCACATCTTGTATTTTGGTTCATCATCTTATTGAGGAAAGCTTTGCTGGGTTTTCTACCCCATGAGGGTTTCCCAGGATAAATCTGTGTCTCTTGTGTTTATGCTATGCTTGTTGTTTCTTCAATGATCCTGTATATGCTATTATTGCGAAATGAAATGTAATGCTGCTATTTTCTGTCTTAGCATATTGAATTTTAACATGGTATCAGAGATAACCTAAAGGAAGACAAGGTATGGCACTTATGACACTTGCTTTACTTCCGACAATTTCAAGGTTAGGGTTTTACATAGAAAAAACCAGTCATCGTGGAACTTTCGCTATAAATCCATTTCTGCGAAGGTTCAGGGTCTAAAAAGTTTACAGGTCGAAGATAACATCCCCAGGTACCTTGTGTCCAAAGGGAACCCTCAGATTCGTTGTACTTTATGAGTTATGATCAGTACAAGTTAGGGTTTCTGCCTCTTCCAGATCTCAGTCAAAATCAGGTGACCTTGGAAAAAAGGTCATAACTTGGGCTAGGAAGCTCCAAATGAAATTTCGTAAAAAGTGACAAGTAGTACACAGACTGTAATATCTCAGAAAACTTTTTCAGAGGTCGAAGGTGAACCAGTGACACGTGGAATGCCATACAAGTTCACTCTCCTGTTTTATCCCATAAACAGGTCACGTTGTGACACTTGGCATAACTATCTCTCAGAGAGTCCAATTGAGGGAAGACCTATCAGGATGGAAAGATAACAGGGAAAGCTATCTCAAGAAAATTTTTCAAAGGCCTAAGATCAAACAGTGACACGTGGCACGCCGTACAAGTTCGCTCTCCTGTTTTATCCCATAAACAGGTCACGTTGCGACACTTGGCATAACTCTCTCTCAGAAAATCCAATTGAGGTCAGACCTGTCAGGATGGAAAGATGACAGGTCAGGCTACTGCAGAAAAAAGTTTTCAGACCCTGTGGAGCAAAAATTTCAGAGTTATAGCAGAAGCAATCAGGTGCATTTTTCTGTCAAAACAGAATTATTTTTACGACCTTTATTCATGGCTTCCGGAATTTAGGGTTTCAGAGAAAGTTGGAATTTTTTGAAGTATGTAACCACGGCTGGAAGCTCCTCAGAAAAATAAGAGTTTAGAGCCTTGGATCAAACCTTTTGATTGGACAGAAGGGTGGGCTTCATCAAACCCTAGTTCGGGTTCCTGTCCAGAAGATCCAGAAGTTTCGAAGGCAATTTTGAGGGGTCAAATTTTGGAGATTTCAAAATTGAAGAATGCTAGGTTGATCAGCTTAGCAAGACACATTATTCCATCCATTCAGAAGTATGAAAGTCAAAGATTGAATTTTTAGGGTTTCTTTAGCAAACCCTAATCAAGCTCCAGATCAAGTTTCAGGGGGAGTTGAGGCTAAGGCCTTACATAAGAAGACTACAAAAAATCTCGACAGGTATGACTTAAGGAGGTTCAGGTACATTACAAAAGACAAATCAAGTTCCATGACCATGACAACAAGAAGACAAAGACTCACGAGGTATGTATGACTTTGTTATATTATGTTTAACCTACGAGACATGCAGGTTCTAGCTCAAGATCTCTAAATCATTGAAGAGATTGTTTAGGTATGTTGTACATAACTAAGCAGGTATACTAATCCAGGTATGTTTTCCTATGTCATGTTAGAATCTTACCTTGTGTAAGTATACTTGGTATGATTGGTTAGTAATCAAGGGTTTATGCATATTATGTCTCTTATCTTGGTTGATGATTTAACTAACTAGATCAAACAAGAATATGCATGAGTAAAAGAAGACTTCCTTGAAACCCTGAATACTAATGATCATGATTGTACATATTCAAGATTATTTAGAATTAGAATGTTTTGATAATATTGAGAATATACTAATGAATGTATGTTTGTGTATGAGATCATGAGGATGACACTAGTGTACACTTGAGCATGCACAGTGGTACAGAATGAATAGAAGTTCAGAAGACATACAGAAGATCAAGCGGGAGGCAACCACACAAACATAAAAGATAAGTATTTGAGTTGTTATTAGAAATAGTAAATGATATTGCTTGTATGCATATTTGTATTCCTAGAATATATCATGCTGAGTGTAAACATTCATAAAGCATTGAACAGTATACTACTAATATGCATATGATTGGTAAGTTGGAAAAACATTCCATTGTTGCTTGTCTAGAATGAAACCTCTTTGCTGACATGCTGAGAGCTATGCACACTCTCAACAGTATGTTCTGGTAGAGATGGAAGGCATCTAGATAGCCACTGTATGCATACAGGATATGGGAAAGTGTTGTGCCAAAGTATTGGTCAAAATAGTTGCATAACTATGTAAATGATATCTGTATGCATAATAGGTTATCATGTCAATATGATTTGATGATTATGAAGTATTACTAATCATGTACTTAATTTTGATTTGTAGGAAAGATCATGATGAATGATGAACACTGAACAAGCGATGGATGTTCAACAAAAGAAACACACTATAGAAGGCTTGTGGCTAGAAGATTCTCTTAGAAAGAAGGAACAGAATCATGATGAGATGTTTGCTCCAAGTGGCTAGATAAGACCATTCTCTTAATGGTGTAATTAAAGAAGAAGTGTGAATCAGATTCTGTATGGGTTCCCAGGATCGATAATCAATTGATGAGCTTAATGATCACCATGGGTGATGTGGATCTCAACCTTTGCTACAAGGTTGAATATGGCTTCTATACACATATGACATGGATGCAAGAAAGAACTCACCACAGAGTTCGAATGATTTTGAGGCTCATATTAGTAGACCCATCTGATGAGAGATGGCACAGATAGATATGCAGAAGATCACTCAATGCTGAGTGTGAATAATGGACAATTGACAGCTTCATGACAAAGCTTGGGCTTTACCAGAAGTAAAGTTGTTCCTAACCTTTACCTTAAGGTTGTGGATGATGAACCTATCATACCATTATTGTATTACGATGATCTCTTTCTGACAAGGAATGAGAAATAGGTCATGAAAATGGCTGCAGAAATGAAAAATGAAAGATCTCGGATTAATGCACTACTTCTTAGGTCTAGAAGTATGGCAAGATCCAAAAGGAATCTTTTAATTCAAAGTAAGTATGCTGTGAAGTCTCTAAAAATATTTGACATGTTGGAGTATAAAGCCATGGCCACTCCCATGGACTCCAACTTGAAGTTGTTAGTTAATGACTCATCGTATTTAGTGGACCTAACCCTATATAGACAAATCATTAGGCCAGATATATGCTTTGCTGCAAATACCCTAAGTCAATATCTAGTAGAACCTAGAAAGGTTCACTTAATAACTACAAAGCATGTAGTGAGGTACCTAAAAGGTACTTTAGATTTTGGTCTATATTATCTTGGAGGTCATGAACTCCGTTTACATGGTTACTCAGATTCTGATTGGGCAGGAAGTGCCTCAGACAGAAAGAGTACATCAGGTGGATATTATAGTCTTGAATCTGCCATGATCTCATGGTTCAGCAAGGAACATTCTAGTGTGGCTCTCAGTACTGCTGAAGCAGAATATATATATAGATGTCTGCTCTGCCAGCTGTGAAGCAGTGTGGCTTTAGAAGCTATTATATGGAGTGTTTGACTTAGAAATGAATTCCACTATGATTATGTGTGACATTCAAAACTGCATCAAAATAGAAAATCTTGTATTCCACAATAAGTCAAAAAACACATAGAGATCCGATACTTCTATATACGAGATATGGTGCAGAGAGGAGCTATCAAGCTCGAGTATATAAGCATTGAGGATCAGATTGCTAATATCTTGACTAAACCTCTGTCTCGAGTAAAGTTTGAATACTTCTGAGACAAGCTTGGTATAGTCCAGAAGGACCCTCCTCGAAAGGGGGAGTAGCATAGTATCTGATAACAAGTCTGTCTCATCAATGATGAGGTTACCTATTTACTGCACCTAATTACTTAGAATTATTTAGATTTAGGAATCTTATATTTTCTTTCTTTTGATGATAGATGTATACATGCTTTTGATGTTAGTTTTGATGATAGATGTATACATGTTTTGATGATGATGATACATGTTGTGGTTATACATGTTTTGATGATGATGATACATGTTGTGGTTATACATGTTTTGATGATGATGACACATGTTTTGATGATGATGATGATACATGTTGTGGCTATACATGTTTTGATGATGATGACACATGTTGTGGTTATACATGTTTTGATGATGATGACACATGTTGTGGTTATACATGTTTTGATGATGATGACACATGTTGTGGTTATACATGTTTTGATGATGATGATACATGTTGTGGTTATACATGTTTTCATGATGAGGATACATGTTTTGTTATACATGTTGTGAAGGGATTGGATCATTCCTGGACTTCAGTCCTAAAGAAGAGCCATAGACGTATGTCTTCAAAAATGAAGTCCTTGGTGGACTTGAGGGGATTGGATCATCCCTGGACTTCAGTCCTAAAGAGAGCCATAGATGTATGTCTTCGAGAATGAAGTCCTTGGTGGACTTGAGGGGATTGGATCATCCTTGGACTTCAGTCCTAAAGAGAGCCGTAGACGTATGTCTTCAAGAATGAAGTCCTTGGTGGACTTGAGGGGATTGGATCATCCCTAGAATTCAGTCCTAAAGAGAGCCGTAGACATGATGTCTCCGAGAACAAAATCCTAAATGAACATGTAAGGGGATTGGATCATCCTCGAACTTTAGTCCTTTGAATTGAGCCGTAGACATGAGGTCTCCGAGAATTGAATGATAGGACTGGATCGTCCCTGAGCTTCGGTTCAAAAGGTACATGATAGGACTGGATCGTCCCTGGACTTCGGTTCAAAAGGTACATGATAGGACTGGATCGTCCCTGGACTTCGGTTCAAAAGGTACATGATAGGACTGGATCATCCCTGGACTTCGGTTCAAAAGGTACATGATAGGACTGGATCGTCCCTGGACTTCGGTTCAAAAGGTACATGATAGGACTGGATCGTCCCTGGACCTCGGTTCAAAATGTACGTGACAAATCCTAGAATTGTTCTAGGTTACATCCAGCATGAAACAGGGCTGGCTCTGTAGATATGATACATCCAGCATGAAACAGGGTTGGCTCTGTAGATGTGATACATCCAGCATGAAACAGGGCTGGCTCTGTAGATGTGATACATCCAGCATGAAACAGGGCTGGCTCTGTAGATGTGATACATCCAGCATGAAACAGGGCTGGCTCTGTAGATGTGATACATCCAGCATGAAACAGGGCTGGCTCTGTAGATGTGATACATCCAGCATGAAACAGGGCTGGCTCTGTAGATGTGATACATCCAGCATGAAACAGGGCTGGCTCTGTAGATGTGATACATCCAGCATGAAACAGGGCTGGCTCTGTAGATGTGATACATCCAGCATGAAACAGGGCTGGCTCTGTAGATGTGATACATCCAGCATGAAACAGGGCTGGCTCTGTAGATGTGATACATCCAGCATGAAACAGGGCTGGCTCTGTAGATGTGATACATCCAGCATGAAACAGGGCTGGCTCTGTAGATGTGATACATCCAGCATGAAACAGGGCTGGCTTTGTAGATATGATACATCCAGCATGAAACAGGGCTGGCTCTGTAGATGTGATACATCCAGCATGAAACAGGGCTGGCTCTGTAAATGTGATACATCCAGCATGAAACAGGGCTGGCTCTGTAGATGTGATACATCCAACATGAAACAGGGCTGGCTCTGTAGATGTGACACATCCAGTATGAAAAAGGACTGGCTCTGTGGCAGTAAATCCTAGATCTGATCTAGGTCACATCCAGTATGAAAAAGGACTGGCACTGTGGTTGGGATTGGATCGTCCCTAGACATGAGACTTGTCTTAAAGAGATAAGGATTGATCATCTTGGAACTTGATCTGGATTGCATCATCCATGGACCTATGTCCTAAAGAGAGCAGGATTGATCATCCTGTAATATGATCGTGTGATGACGATGCTGCCGATCGTGTGATGACGATGCTGATCGTATGATGATGATGTTGATCGTGTGATGACGATGCTGCTGATCGCGTGATGACGATGTTGATCGCATGATGACGATGCTGATCGTGTGATGACGATGCTGCCGATCGTGTGATGACGATGCTGATCGTATGATGACGATGTTGATCGTGTGATGACGATGCTGCTGATCGTGTGATGACGATGTTGATCGCATGATGACGATGCTGATCGTGTGATGACGATGCTGTCGATTGTGTGATGATGATGTTGATCGTATGATGACAATGCTGCTGATTGTGTGATGACGATGCTAATCATATGATGACGATGCTGATCGTATGATGACGATGCTGCTGATCGTGTGATGACAATGCTGATGATCGTGTGATGACGATGCTGATGATCGTGTGATCGTGTGATGACGATGTTGATGATCGAGTAATATCAACTTTGATGATGTTGATGTTCCAGTAACTAGTTGAGTTACTGATGATGATGAATTAAAGAAAGCTTCCGATGATATATAGATGATGTAGTCAATGACTCCTTGCTCCTGCAGATGTTGTTATAATATCCTTCTCGTTAAGGGGGAGTGTTGAATATTGTAACTTCTAAGAATATTATATTTGTACATTATTTATTTCGGAGATGTTCCATCCCTCCGAGGTGATTCTATTATGTATCCGGAGATGTTTATTCCTCCGAGGAGTTGTGGCAACTAGGGTTATTAGACCCACCATGTGGGGGTCGGCCCAGTCAGTTATGATAGGGTATTTAACCTAATGGTTAAATACGAGCCTACATGTACTTGTGTAAAATATATGTCAAAGTAGTGTATAAATAGAGTAGGTGTGTTCCTCATTTGATACACTCACACACTTGAAAAGAGGAGCACTTGTATGGGAGATTTGCTAAGGAGGATTAGAAGGAGGGAGCACATCTTGTATTTTGGTTCATCATCTTATTGAGGAAAGCTTTGCTGGGTTTTCTACCCCATGAGGGTTTCCCAGGATAAAATCTGTGTCTCTTGTGTTTATGCTATGCTTGTTGTTTCTTCAGTGATCCTGTATATGCTATTATTGCGAAATGGAATGTAATGCTGCTATTTTCTGTCTTAGCATATTGAATTTTAACACTCTATCTCTCTCTGAGGAAGTTATTGGGGTTTTTCACCTTAATGGTTTTCCCCCAAGTAAACTTTGTGTCTCTTTTGTGCTTGCATTATTGTGTCCATGATTGATATGCTGTACATGTTATTCTCTCAATTAAGATCCTAGATCATATTGAAATTCTGAAAATATAACATGGTATCATAGCTATCCTGAAAGAAGGCATGGTATGGCATGTATGACACGTGTTGCACTTGTGATGCTAGGGCTTGATATAGCAAAAACCAGTCATTGTAGAACGTTCTCTATAAATAACGTTCGGCGAGGTTTCAGGCTCTAAAAATTGTACAGGGAGAATCTAAGATCCCCATGTACCTGGTGTCCAAAGGAAAACCTCTAATTCGTTGTAGTTTGTGATTTATGATCTGTACAATATAGGGTTTCTGCCTCTTCCAGATCTCAGTCATAAATAGGTGACCTTGGAGAAAAGGTCATAACTTGGGCTAGGAAGCTCCAAATGAAATTTAGTAAAATATGACAGGTAGTGCATAGACTGTACTTTCTTAGGTAATGTTTTCAGAGGCCGAAACTGAACCAATGACACATGGCACACCATACAAGTTTGCTCTCCTGTTTTATCCCATAAACAGGTCACATTGCGACACTTGGCATAAACTCTCTCTCAGAGAATCCATTTTAGGTCAGACCTATGGGGTTGGAAAGATGACAGGTTGGGCTATCACAGGAAACTTTTTCAGACCTCGTGGATCAAAAAGTTTGGAGTTACACAAAAAAAAAATCAGGTACATATTTTTTGTCAAAACAAAATTATGTTTGAGCACCTTCATTCATGGCTTCCAGAATTTAGGGCTTCGAAGAAAGTTGGAATTTTTGTAATCGGAGACCACAGCTGAATACTACTCATGAAAATCAAAATTTAGAGACCAAGATCATATTTTTTGGTTGGGCAGAAGGCTGGGCTTGATCAGACCCTAGTTCAGGACTTTGATCGGAAAAAGTGGAAAATTAGGGCTTCTGCAAAAATGAGAATTTTTTAAATCTATGACCACGGCTGGAAGATCCTCAGAAAAATAGAAGCTTAGAGATTTGGATTGAACCTTTTGATTGGGTAGAAGGGTGGGTTTATTAAACCCTAGTTCGGGGTCATGTCCAGTGAATCCAGAAGTTTCAAAGGCAAATTTGAGGGGTGAAACTTTGCAGTTTTCAAATTCTGAGTATACCCGGCTTGATCAACTCATCAAGGCGCATCTTTCTATCCTTTCAGAAGTTTGGAATTCAAAGGTTTAATTTTTAGGGTTTCTCTGACAAACCCTAATCCAGCTCCAGATCCAGTTTCTGCAAATCAAATGGATTGGTCACCTGCATAAGTGAAGAAGTTCCTATTTCAGAGGGAGATCAGGCTAAGGCCTTACGTAAGAAGATTACAAGCAATCTCGACAGGTATGACTTATCAAGGTATGTTT
Organism: Larix kaempferi; assembly: GCA_027924585.1. Lineage (NCBI taxonomy): Eukaryota > Viridiplantae > Streptophyta > Pinopsida > Pinales > Pinaceae > Larix > Larix kaempferi. Next base: position 4,014,763 of record BSBM01000230.1, read on the forward strand.
CAAGATTTGTTCATGATTAAGTTTATGGTATGTTTGTCTTCATGTTATTACGGTTAGTACAATCTTGATTAAATTTAGACTTGTCTTATCACCTTAATAAAATTATGAATTCATGATAGTAGATATTCATTGATTAGGGTGTTGACACTTATGATTGTACTAATGCATTATGGTGTTGTATGAGGTTTATGTTTTCCGCTAACATGAAAGGTACACCAAGAAAAGACAAATCATGTTCTAGTTCAAGAACATATGCTCATGATGACATGAAGACAAAGATTCATCCATTGTCATGGATCACTTAGAAGATCTACTTACGAGGTATGTATAACTGGGTTCTATAATGATTAACCTATGAGATATGTAGGTTACTAGCACAAGTCATTTAAGAGAACAAGAAGACATCATGTGGCTATGTTAGACATAACTAGATAACAAACAAATCCAGGTATGTTTTTTCCTATATCAAGTTAGAATCCTACCTTGTGTTAGGATCCTTTATATAAGTATACTTGGTATGATCGGTTATGTTTATTCATAAAGTTAGAAATGTAAGTAATTAAGGGTTTATGCATTTTATGTCTCTTACCTTGATTGATGATTTAACTAACCGGAAGAGTCCTATGATCAAATAAGAATATGCATGAGTAAAAGAAGACTTCCCTGAAACCTTGAATACTAATGTTTATTATCTGTGTTTGAAATGATCATGACTATACATGTTTAAGATTATTGTGTTTTGATAGTATTAAGATTATACTAAAGAATGTGTGATTATATATGAGACCTTGAGGATAACACAATGATGATACTAATAAGTATGCATAGTGATGGATATAAGTTCAAGGATAGGTAATCCAGGAAGCAAAGATCAAGAGGGAGCACACTCCAGTTGTTCCTACAAGGAAGCAAAGATCAAGAGGGAGCACACTCCAGTTGTTCCTACAAGGAAGCAAAGATCAAGAAGGAGCACACTTCAGTAGTTTCTGCAAGGATGCAGATATTCAGAGGGAGTTGACCACTTCTCACAATCCATATCAAAATGGAATTGCAGAAAAGAAGCAAAGACTTAGAGGGAGTCAACCCAACAAACAAACAAAGATAAGTATTTGAATTATCATTTCTTGCATATTTTATTTCAATAATGTATATACTCATGTTCCTAGAATTAGGTTGTGTATTATGCATATTAGAATAGTTGCATTGATGAACAATATACTACTAATATACATGGGTAAGTGGCCTATGGCTCTATACAACATTCCATCGCTACTTATCTAGAATGAAACCTCTTTGCTGACATGTTGGGAGTTGTGCACACTCTTAACAATGTCCTGGTAGAGATTGGAAGGCATCTAGAAAGTTACGGGATATGGATAAATGTTGTATTGAAGCATTGGCTAAGATAATTGCATGATTGTATGACATATTTCTTTATCTGTAAGAATTTGTTCTGAAAACTATGAGATGTTTTCTAATCATGCAATTTAACTTGTTGTGTAGGAAAGATTGTATACCATCACCTACAAAAGAAGGACTACAACATTTGTTCAGCAACAAAGTTATCTATTGAAAATACTGAAGATATTCCCAGGATATGGGAAGAATTCCATAATCGAGGAGTACCAGTCAATCATGAAGATGTTTGGGATGCAGTCCCAAGACCTGAAGGGGAGTTTGTTGTGACTTCCAAATGGATCTATAAGATCAAGCATGCTGCAAGTGGCAGCACAGATACTTTTTCCTCCTGTAGCCAAATCCACTTCCATCAGACCCGTACTTGCTCTGGCTGCAGTGATGAAATGGAAGATACACCATATGGATTTCAAGATAGCCTTCTTGAATGGTGTAGTCGAAGAGGAAGTGTATGGGGAGCAGCCACTTGGTTTTGAGACACATGACAGGAAGACATATATGTGCAAAACTTGGTATGGTAGGATAGACAGCTTTCTATCCAGTTAGGGATTTACTGAGAGTAAAGCGGATTCCAACCTTTACTACAATGTTGAGGAAGGCAATCCAGTGATACTACTTTTCTATGTGGATGACCTGTTTATTACAGGTGAAGATAGATTGATTGTCGACACGCAGCGGAAGCTTGCTGCCAAGTTCGAGATGAAGGACTGGAGTATGATGCACTACTTTATTGGTATGGAGGTGTGGCAAAGTAGAGATGGAATCTTCCTTGGACAAGGGAAGTATGCAGTGGAGATCCTGAAGAGGTTCAGGATGATGGACTGCAAGACCATGGCCACACCTATGGCATCGAACCTAAAGCTTCTGTGTGATGCTTCATCTAATCCGGTTGATGTCATAGTGTATCATCAGATGATTGGGTCCTTGATGTACCTGACGAATATGAGACCAGATATTTGCTTTGCGGTGAACAAATTGAGCCAGTTCCTGGTAGATCCGAGGAGTGTTCACCTAGTTTCTGTAAAGCATATTCTGAGGTAACTGAAGGGTACAGTTGATTATGGGCTCTAGTATAATGCGAATCAAAAGTTTAACCTGTAGGGTTATGTTGATTCAAATTGGGTAGGTAGTGCTGCAGATAGGAAGAGCACTTCTAGGTGCTGCTTTAGTATGGGATTAGGTGTGATCTCTTGGTTTAGCAGGAAGTAGTCCTGCGTAGCACTGAGCATAGCCGAAGCAGAGTATGTTGCAACAGATGAGCAGGTTGTAGATGTATTGACCAAGTCGTTGGCCAGAGTGCAGTTTGAGTACTTCAGATCGAGGTTCCTTCCAAAGGGAAGTGATGAATCTGGAAGATGCAGATGCACATGAGCTTTTCTGACATGGTTGATGTGTTCTCCCATGGCCATGATGTAATTGCTGAGCCATTCTCATATGGTGGTAGATGTGTTCTCCCATGGTGTAGATGTAAGGGATGAAGCCATTTTTGACATTGTGGTAGATGTGTTCTCCCATGGTGAAAAGGTAAGGGCTAGAGCCTTCCCCAAATGGTGGTAGATGTGTTCTCCCATGTCGGTGGTGTAAGTGCTGGATGATGTGCATCTGGGATGTGCTTCGTGGATAATAAGATGATCTGAAGAGGACGAGCCATTCTGAGAATGGTGATAAGAGGATCCTTCCATGGCTATGGATGTAAGCGCTAGATGATGAGCATCAGTACGATGTTCGAGTTTCTGCTCTATATGATCAGTTGGATCATTTATATATATACGCATCATGTTGATGCTGGATATGATCAGTTGGATCATTTATGTATGTACACATCATGTTGGATGCTGGATATGATCAGTTGGATCATTTATGTATGTACACATCATGTTGGATGTTGGATATGATCAGTTTGATCATTTGTATGTATTTTGTATATGCATCATGTTGGATGCTTGGACCATGTATCAGGTGGATACATTGTGTGGATCATGTATCTATGTATATATCAAGTGGATACATTCTATGATCAGGTGGATCATGTATGGTTATATGTATCAGGCGGATACTTGGTATGCATCAGGTAGATGCATTGTATGATCAGGATGATCATGGATGACGAGCTTCAGGATGTTGCTCCAGATGACTTGCATCAGGATGATGTAGTGATGATGATCAGGATGATCATGTGTACATCAGGATGATGTATGGTGAGTATCAGGTTGATACTCTGTGGCCATGGAACGGGTTGTGCAGATAAGCATATAATTTGGCCCTGGGAGATTTGCAGATAGTCTTTCGAGGTTTTGCCTATGGCATGTAATCTGGCCCTAAGATATCTGGCAAATGCTCTTTCAAGGCTTTGGTTTGGGAGGACATATAATTTGGCCCTGGGAGATCTGCAAATAGTCTTTCGAGGTTTTGCCTATGGAATATAATTTGGCCCTAGGATATCTGGTAGATGCTCTTTCGAGGTTTTGTCCTATGGCATATAATATGTCCCTGGGAGATCCAATAGGTTGGGCTGTGTGCCCGTAATAAGTCCTGAAATGCTCTTGCGAGGTTTTTCCATGACCACATGTAATTTGGCCCTGGGAAGTCCTATAGGTAGAGCTGTGTGCTCGTAACAGCCTGGGATGCTCTTGCGAGGTTTTGTGGTGACCACATGTAATATGTCCTTGGGAGATCCTATAGGTATAGCTATGTGCTCGTAATAGCCTGGGATGCTCTTGCAAGGTTTTGTGGTGAGGTCACATATAATATGGTCCTAGGAGATCCTACAGGTAGATCCGTGTGCTCGTAACAACCTGGGATGCTCTTGCGAGGTTTTGTGATGCACATAATAAGTCATGAGGATTCCACAGTATGGCCAGTGATGAAGACCTGCAGGTGGTGGGCCTACATCCAGTATGAAAAAGGACTGGCTCCGTAGAAATTCCTATGACGAGTAGATTCAAAGATTGGTTGAGATAGTAGCAATAGTGACGATGACAATGACTCGATGACAATTATCCAGTGACGATGATCCAGAGAAGAAGACTTGTGCTAGAAGACCTGTGTCGAGAAATACCTTCCTAGTTACGAGGGAGTGTTGATGTATATGTAACTTCGGAATATATTTCATATATGTATATTGTACTCCTGTAGAGATGGTATTATTCCTCTATACGAAAGTGGTTGTATTCCTATAGAGATGTTATTATTCCTTTATACGGAAGTGTCGTCATTTATATTGTAAGTGTCGTAACTTATACTTGATGCGTTATTAGACCACCTTGTTGGGGTCGGCCGTGTATAAGTCATGTGGGTCAAAGGGTTATTAGACCACCCTATTGGGGGTCGGCCCAGTCAGCATTATGTTATGTGGTTAAGTTAAGGCCGACCTAGTAAAGGTTATTAGGAAAGTCAAGTCAAGTATAAATAGAGATCGGTAGATCTCTATTTAATCATTTTATTCTCTCTCACACTCTTGGGAGAGTGGCACACTTGTGGAGGAGGAGAAGCTGCTGCTAGGAGATGTCTATCTCTTATGCTTGGGTTGTATCATTGCTCTATCTATCTCTGAGGAAGTTATTGGGGTTTTTCACCTTTATGGTTTTCCCCAAGTAAACTTTGTGTCTCTTGTGTGCTTGCATTATTGTGTCCATGATTGATATGCTGTAGATATGATATGTTGTACATGTTATTCTCTCAGTTAAGATCCTAGATCAGATTGAATATCTGAAAATCTAACACATGGAACAAAGCTATGCAAAACAAAATGAAAAAAAAAGGTGTTAGGCATGATATGGACACACATTAGCATGTTTCTTCCAAAAATAAAATCGACAAATGCAATGGATGACAATGACAAGCACCATAATGAATGCAATGATAGCACAAAGCTACAACAAAGCATTAGGCATAAATGTGCAAGTTGAAATGAGAAAAGGAAAATGTAGAATGGACAAAAATGAGAGCCTTATATGGAATGGATAGAAATAGATGATAAAGATAGGCATGGGGATTCTTCTCAAAATAATGGTAAAATAAAAGGGTTAGCAAGCCTATGGGAAAAACTCAACATGGGCACCAAAATGGAAAGAGGGTGTTGACTATAGTATCCCATGTTATGTAGGCTTTTCGGTTGGATCTCTGCAAAATGAAAATAGAGAGGGATGATGCACCAATATCCATAAGGTTTGAGCCTATAAAACATTTAGGTGGAGAAAATTTCAAATGCATCGTAATAGAGGGAAGTCTAAACATGTATACAATTTTATGAATATACCTGACTAGGTCGAGTAATGTGCAAAGCATGATCCCTAAGTAACCATGAATCCAAATTAAAAACATGTATCCAAGAAACAACAAGACCATGATCATACATAAAAAATCAAAAAGGAAAGATTCAATACAAATTACTTTGATATGGGTATTTTCAAATTCAATGTATTCAATAATATCTATTACAAAGGTGGAGTCTCCCAACAAATACTCAAAAAAACCAAGGCCTAAGGACATACAATCAATGAGATCAAACTCATAAGGAAGATCAAATATGAAAGAAATAATATATTCAACATGAATAGACTCATCATCATAAGAGACTAAACATTTTATAAAATAACTAGACTCATTAGGAACACCAACTTGCAACTCAATGATAGAGTTAAAAGACTAAAAAATGCCACTATCGGAGGATCCATAAGCAATGAGTTCAGATTGAAAAGGAAATTTGGGATAGGATTTTATTGCAATTGGGTCCAATATAGGGAGATGATCTTTGGAAAGGACAAAAATTTTCGAAGGAATGTTATAATCGATCATAGCCTTTAGGAGTGCTTGATTTGAGGAAAGGATGTCATCCCAGAGACAACATATACCAAAACATTCAATTGGACCAACAAGGGGAAGAATTGGCTCCAATGCCCCCATTGGACAAATCACCTGGTCAACTATTAGAACCAAGTCCCAAGAAGGAGTGTTGATGTATATGTAACTTCAGACTGTATTTCATCTATGTATTTCATATATATTTATTGTACCCTTATTAGAGATGTGTTATTCCTCGATAAGGAAGTGTCGTCATGTGGATTGACAAGTGTCGCAAGTGTGTGTACTTGCTGATGGGTTATTAGACCACCATGTGTGGGGTTGGCCCTAAAATATATATTATATTATGGATGTATCTAGATAGACAAGTCAGCCCCATAGTGTAACTGGGCAAACAATTTAAGTATAAATAAAGATCGGGAGATCTCTATTGGATCATTCAGAAAGTCACACTTCTCTCACTCAGAAAGTGGCGCACTAGTGAGGAGGAGGATCATATGCTCTAGGAGACTATCTTAAGTACATTTTGGTTGTACTTTGGTTGAGCCATTGCTCTCTCTATCTCAGAGGAAGTTGTGGGGTTTTTCACCTTAGGGTTTTCCCCACTGAAACTCTGTGTCTCTTGTCACTCATGCTTTTGATTCTTGTGATGCTTGTCATGCTTATTGTGATTGTTATGCAGTGATATACTGTATATGTTATTCTCTCAGTAAATATCTAAGAGTATTGTGAATTAATGCTCAAAATTTAACATGGTATCAGAGCTAACCTGAGAAGAAGACATTTTGCAGTGATGAAAACTTGAGTTTCTTGTTTATTGGGTTTCTCTCCATAGATTTTAGAAAAGCAACATAGTAGATTGACTCTACTCATCAAGGATAATCTATCTATCCAATCAGAATTCAATTCTGAGCATTTTCAGATTTGGCCCTAAAAACTAGGGTTTCCACAAAAATAGAAATTTCTGGAATCTAAAGAGATAGATGGAAGCTCCTTGCAAAAATTGAAGTTTCAAGCTTTGGATCGATATTTTTGGGTGGGTAGATCTCCGGGAAACTCAAACCCTAATTCAGGGCTCTCCCTAGTGAACCCAAGAGGACAAAAAGGAAAATCTGAAGGGTAAAACTTTGTTGATCTCAAATTTTGAATGCACTAGGCTGATCAGCTCATCAAGGCGCATCTTTCTATCCTTTCAGAAAGTTGAAACTCACATTTTGAATTTTTAGGGTTTTTCCGACAAACCCTAATCCGAGACCAGATCCAGTTTTCAGCATTTCAAGTGGTAAGACCTAAATCTTTTCTATTTCCATTTGAAGTACTCTTTAAGATGTCTCACCACACCAAGCTTGAGGATAAGATTGAAGGGGCTGATAAATTCTGAGCTTGGAAGTATAGGATTGGGTTAATCCTGGAAGAGAATGAGTTGGACTCATATATAAAAGAAGACATCCCTATCCTAGAGGATGAAGAGGCCAAGGTATTGCATAATAAGAACTTGGTCAAGGCAAAGAGAATCATTGCTGGTTCTATTAAAGACCATCTCATACCCCATGTGTCTTCTCTAAAGACACCCAAGGAGATGTTTGACTCTTTGACCAAGCTATTTGAAGGGAAGAACATAAATCGGAAGATGACCCTGTAGAACCAATTGAAAGGAGTAAAGTTTTAGAATGGAGAAACCATTCAATCTTATTTTTCTAGGGTCTCCTAGATTAAGGAACAACTGGAAGCAATAGATGAAATAGTGGAGAATGGTGAAGTTGTCATGACCACTCTGAATGGCCTACCTAGGTCATGGGACTCCTTTATTCAAGGAATCTGTGCAAGAAAGAAGTTGGTATCCTTCAACAGACTACGGGAAGAATGCTCACAAGAAGAAGCAAGGCTTGTGGAACGAGAAGGAAAGATGGGGATTGAAGATCAAGCTCTTGCAGCTCACACCAAAAGAAGCAAGCCCAAGAAGGATCACTCTCGCTACAAGAGATCCTATCAAAAGAATAAGAAGGATCTAAGATGCTTCGCATGCAATGAGAAGGGTCACTTTACTTTAGATTGTCCCAAGAACAAAAGGGATAATAAAAACAACTCCAGCAAGAAGAAGAAGGGCAGCAAAAGAAAGTTCCATGCTCATGCTGCCGAGGATGATGAACCTCCAAAGAAGAAGGCTAGGGCAGAAAGTGATGATAGTGATGATGAATCATCAAGTGAAGAAGAGTATGTTCTAATCTCTGCTCTCACAGGTACTATCTCCCATGGTTGTAATGATCGGTTGATTGATAGTGGGGCTTCCAAACACATGACTGGGTTTAAGGAATCTTTTTTGAATCTATTTGAACATGAATCACCCCATAAGGTGAAACTTGGGGATGATTATCAATACCCAATCAAAGGAAGTGGTGAAGCCTCCTACAACCTAGATTCTGGAAAATCTTTGAAGATGAAAGAAGTCCTTTATGTACTTGGGCTCAAGAAGAACTTACTCTCCATCTCTGCTTTGGATGCAAAAGGTATGAGGGTTGCATTTGTGGATGGCCAAGTCCTAATGTGGCCAAAGGAAAAGACCATAGATGAGACAGTAGTGATTGGAGAGCAAGAGGGAGGTTTGTATAAATTGAAGGGACAACTTGAACATGCCATGGTGCATGAATCCATGGAGCCAAGTGAACTTTGGCATAGAAGACTTTCTCATATGCACTATAGGGCACTTCCAATTGCAAGCAAGGCTGTAGAGGGTCTTCCTTAAATCAAGACCAAACATGAATGTGTTTGCAAAGGATGTGCAAAAGGTAAGAATATTAAGAAGGCTTTCCCAAGTAGTGAAAGCAAGGCAAAAGATATCCTGGAAATCATCCACTCAGATGTATGTGGTCCTATGTCATCCAGTTCTCTTAGTGGGTATGTTTACTATGTCTCATTTATTGATGACTTCTCCAGGAAGACTTGGGTATACTTCTTGAAGAACAAACATGAGGTGTTTGATAAGTTCAAGGAATTAAAAACCTTGATGGAGAATCAAACTAACAAGAAGATCAAAACATTCAGATCCGACAATGGTGTAGAATTCACCTCAGGTGACTTTAAGAAGCTTTGTAGTGATTCAGGGATTAAGAGGGAGTTGACTGCTCCTTATAATCCTCAATAGAATGGAGTTGTAGAAAGGAAGAACATAACTATCATGGAAGCAGCAAGGGCAATGCTGCATGACCAGGATCTACCTATGCATCTATGGGCAGAAGCAGCTAGAACAACTGTATATGTGCATAACAGAACACCCCACAAGATATTGGACAACAAGACACCAGAAGAGGTCTTTTCTAGTAAGAAACCTGAAGTCAGCCATCTCAGAATATTTGGCTGTCCAGTATACACTCATGTCCCAAAGGAAAAGAGGACTAAACTAGATCCTTCAGGAAAGAAGGGTATCTTTGTGGGTTATAGTGAAAGCTCAAAGGCTTACAAAATATACTTTCCAGGGTTCAAGAAGATTGATGTCAGTAGGGATGTAACATTTGATGAAAACTCAGCATTCATCAAATCAAGCAAGGCACCTATTAAAGTTTATGAAGAACCTAAGGAAACCATATTTCAAGAAACTACCATGACTGAAGCAGTTCCAGAAGTTGTTCGTGAGTTTGAAGATCCGCAAGAACCTTTAGATCCACCCTGTGAGGATAACTCTCACAAGAGAAAACCTGCATGGGCTAGAGAGCTCATTCAAGATGCAGAAAGATTTGGCATTCCAGAAGAAGAACACAGAGCAAAGAAGAGAACTAGATCACATACCAACTATGTTGCTTTACTCTGTGACATTATGAACAAAGAGCCTTCCAGTTATGAAGAAGCAGCGGAAAAGAAAGAATGGAAGGATGCCATGGTTGAGGGATACCAATCAATAATGAAGAATGATGTTTGGGATGTTGTCCCAAGACCTAAAGAGAAGTCTGTTGTGACTTCCAAATGGATCTACAAAATCAAGCATGCTGCAGATGGCAGTGTAGAGAAATACAAAGCAAGATTCGTAGCTCGTGGCTTCTCTCAGAAAGAGGGAATAGATTATGAAGAAACTTTTGCACCTGTAACCAGGTATACTTCAATCAGAACAATACTTGCCCTAGCTGCAGCAATGAAATGGAAAATACACCAGATGGATGTCAAGACTGCTTTCTTGAATGGTGTAGTTGAAGAGGAAGTATATGTGGAGCAGCCACTTAGTTTTGAAATACATGACAGGGAGTCATATGTGTGCAGATTGAAGAAATCCTTGTATGTCTTGAAACAAGCTCCCAGAACCTGGTATGGTAGGATGGACAGTTTCCTATCTAGTTTGGGATTTACCAAGAGTAAAGCGGATTCCAACCTCTACTACAAGCTTGAGGAAGGGAATCCTGTGATTCTACTCCTGTATGTGGATGACTTATTTGTAACAGGAGATGACAGACTGATTGCAAATACTAAGAGGAAGCTTGCTGCCGAGTTCGATATGAAAGACTTTGGAACGATGCATTATTTCCTAGGTATGGAGGTGTGGCAGAGTCTAGGTGGGATCTTCCTTGGTCAAGGGAAGTACACAGTAGATATCCTGAAGAGATTCGGGATGATGGATTGCATGGCCATGGCCACACCTATGGCATCGAATCTGAAGCTTCTATGTGATGCTTCATCTGAGCCGGTTGATGTCTCTATGTATCATCAGATGATTGGGTCCTTGATGTACTTGACGAACACGAGACTAGATATTTGCTTTGCGGTGAACACATTGAGTCAGTTCCTGATAAATATGAGGAGTGTTCATCTGGTTGTTGTAAAGCATGTTCTAAGGTACCTGAGGGGTACAGTGGATTATGGGCTCAAGTATGAGGTGAATCAAAAGTTTAACCTGCAGGGTTATGTTGATTCAGATTGGGCTGGCAGTGCTACAGATAGGAAGAGCACATTTGGGTGCTGCTTCAGTATGGGATCAGGTGTGATCTCTTGGTTTAGCAGGAAGCAGTCCTGCGTAGCACTGAGTACAGCTGAGGCAAAGTATGTTGCAACCTATTCAGCTAGTTTTGAGGCAGTATGGCTATGGAAGCTACTGTCTGAGTTATTTGATATCTCGTTGGATGCTACTGGTATCTTTTGTGATAAGCAGAGTTGTGTGAAGCTGTCAAAGAACCCAATGTTTCATGACAGGTCGAAACACATAGAGATCAAATATCACTATATTAGGGATATGGTGCAGAGAGGAGTTGTGAAGCTCCTGTACATTGCGACGGACGAGCAGATTGCAGATGTGCTGATGAAGCCACTAGCTAGGGTGAATTTTGAGTACTTCAGGGAGAGGCTTGGCGTTCTTCAGATTGATGACACTTCGAGGAAGAAGTGATGGACACATTTGCTGAAGCCATTCCAAGCATGTTGGAAGGAGGATCCTTCACATGGCTGTGGATGTAAGTGTTGGATGATGAGCATCAGGATGATGTTCTAGTTTCTGCTTTGTATGATCAGTTGGGATCATTTTTATATGTATGTATTCATCATGTTGGATGACGGATATGATCAATTGGATCATTTATATGTATATGTATGTACGCATCATGTTGATGCTGGATATGATCAGTTGGATCATTTAAATGTATGTATGCATCATGTTGGATGCTGGATATGATTAGTTGGATCATTTATATGTGTGTACGCATAATTTTGGATGCTGCATATGATTAGTAGGATCATTTGTATGTATTTTGTATATGCATCATGTTGGATGCTTGGACCATGTATCTGTATATGTATCAGGTGGATACATTGTATGGTATGGTGGATCATGTATGTTGATATGTATCATGTATTTGTATTTGTATCAGGTGGATCATGTATGATAATATGTATTAGGTAGATACTTGGTATGCATCAGGTAGATGCATTGTGTGATCAGGATGATCATGGATGACAAGCTTCAGGATGTTGCTCCAGATGACATGCAGCAGGATGTTATAGTGATGATGATTAGGATGATCATGTGTACATCAGGATGATGTATGGTGAGTATCAAGTTGATACTCGATGGTCGTGGATTAGGTTGTGCAAATGAGCATATAATTTGGCCCTGGGAGATTTGCAAATAGTCTTTCGAGGTTTTGCCTATGGCATATAATTTGGCCCTCGAATATCTGGTAAATGCTCTTTCGAGGTTTTGCTCTGGGAGGACATATAATTTGGCCCTGGGAGATCTGTAGATAGTCTTTCGAGTTTTTTCCTGTGGCATATAATCTGGCCCTGGGATATCTGGCAGATGCTCTTTCGAGGTTTTGTCCTATGGCATATGATATGTCCCTGGGAGATCTGATAGGTTGGGCCGTGTGCCCGTAATAAGTCCGGGATGCTCTTGCGAGGTTTTTCCATGACCACATAAAATCTATCCCTGGGAGATCCTATAGGTAGAGCTATGTGCTCGTAATAGCTTGGGATGCTCTTGTGAGGTTTTTTGGTGACCACATATAATCTGTCCCTGGGAGATCCTATAGGTAGAGCTGTGTGCTCGTAACAACCTGGGATGCTCTTTCGAGGTTTTTTGGTGAGGTCACATATAATATGGCCCTGGGAGATCCTATAGGTAGAGCCGTGTGCTCATAACAGCCTGGGATGCTCTTTTGAGGTTTTGCGATGCACGTAATAAGTCCTGAGGATTCCACAGTATGGTCAGTGATGACGAAGACCTGCAGGTGGTGGGCCTACATCCAGTGTGAAAAAGGACTGGCTCTGTAGAAATTCCTATGACAAGTAGAGTCGGAGATTGGTTGAGATAGCAGCAGCAGTGACGATGACGATGGCGATACATCGATGACGATGATCCCAAGAAGAAGACTTGTCTAGCAGAACTATGTCGAGAAATACCTTCCTAGTTAAGAGGGAGTGTTGATGTATATGTAACTTCGGACTGTATTTCATCTATGTATTTCATATATATTTATTGTGCCCTTATTAGAGATGTGTTATTCCTCTATAAGGAAGTGTCGTCATGTGGATTGACAAGTGTCACAAGTGTGTGTACTTGCCGATGGGTTATTAGTCCACCATGTGTGGGGTCGGCCCTAAAATATATATTATATTATGGATGTATCTAGATAGACAAGTCGGCCCCATAGTGTAACTGGGAAAATGGGTTAAGTATAAATAGAGATCGGGAGATCTCTATTTGGATCATTCAGAAATTCACACTTCTCTCACTCAGAAAGTGGTGCATTAGTGAGGAGGAGGATCATATGCTCTAGGAGACTATATTAAGTGTATTTTGGTTATACTTTGGCTGAGCCATTGCTCTCTCTATCTCTGAGGAAGTTGTGGGGTTTTTCACCTTAGGGTTTTCCCCACTGAAACTCTATGTCTCTTATCTCTCATGCTTTTGATTCTTGTGATGCTTGTCATGCTTATTGTGATTGTTATGCATTGATATACTGTATATGTTATTCTCTCAGTAAAGGTCTAAGACTATTGTGAATTAATGCTCAAAATTTAACAAGGAGAGCATGAATGTAAGTCTCTCTCTCAATAGCGATTGAATGCATGGGATATGAGTCCACATAATTACTCATGGCAGGGTACTGTCTTCCTAAAAACTAGAAAAAAACAAAGGGGAAATTAGGTATTAGGTTGAGTAAAGAGGAAGATAAGTAAAAATGAAATTGTTTGTTGCTGTCGGATGCACAACTGGGGATTAGCACAAATGAAATATTCAAGCTGCTAGGTGTGTCCTTATGGGGAAGTCTCAAGCCAAGTGTTGTCACCTGATCCTAACTCCTCTATTTAGGAAAACTACTAATGAATCCAAGGGGGGTGGTCCCTAAAAAAGAGTTTCTAAGGCTCTTCTAAATGTTTTAGTCATTAAGGATGGAAGTGATTTTTTTAGGAGTTTTTCAAAGTGAATTACTGAATCAAGATTATTGCAAAAATAAGAAATAATTCAACAACATATAAAAGATAATATCAACGTATAAGGAATAAGCAACAACAATTAACTGATATTAAGAAAATACAAAGTATTGTTTCCAATAGAGATAAGTGCCAATGGAGTCAAATAAAATATTGTGTTGTTGAGATAAAATTGTAAATGTTTTGCACTATGATCTTGGTCAGTTTTAAATTATTAATGGTGGAATTGATTTACAGGAATGGGGAACTCCATATATCTGTGAGGTACAACGACTATGTCCATAAATCAAATAAGTGTGGCTCCTCACGAATATGTGTGGGATTGATGGAGTCTCGAGGGGATGTTTAACACTGCACGAAAAAGGATGTAGCCTAACGGGGCCCCAAGGTCACGTTCCAATGGTTTCCTCTTCTTCTGAATAATTTCCCCACACAAATCACAATTCGTAGCGCTGGATTTCTGCTATGTTGAGGGTGGTTTATTTTATTACGGTGAAGTGTTAAAATTAAGTTGTGGAATATTAAATAAGTGTTACAAACCATTTCTAGTTTCCCAATGACCAGGAAAATTCTTGTAGAGGGAAAGAGCATACGCGAAATTTGAAAAAAATGTTTATTCCAATTTAAAACAACTAAAAATAATTGTAAGAGAAAAGTAAGCAAAGGAACTTAAACAAAAGAGATATTATACAAAAACCACAGACTATGTGTCACTTTTATGGTCATCCACCACTAATCGACAACCCTTTAAGTGGTTAAGAGAGCATAATGTGTGGCAACGAGTCAGGTTCACTTACTTACTTGCAAAAGAAAAAAGGAAAGCAAGATATTGATTGATCTAACTTATTGCAAGAAATAAAAGAAAGGAAAAACTACTCTAAAGTGAGAAACCCAAAAAAGATACAGGCTTCCCCCAAATGGCGGAAAGGGGTTGTGGGAGCCTTAAATCCCACTTTCATTTTATTAATGTTTTTGTACAATTTTTCTTAAAAGAGAATGCCTTTGATCCTTGAAAAATGGAACAAAAAGGATTCAATAAAGCTAGAAGAATGAGAGAATAAGAATAGGAATAGGATATGGGTCTTAGTGCTTCAAATGATTCACTTTATGGACATTTTAGCCCAAAATTCCTCCTCATTTTCTTTCAACCTGCTAAAAACTAGGAAACTAAAAGTGCAAGGATTAGTGGATTAGTGTATAAAATACATCAACGATTAAACAACAAAATACTTGCAAAAAGTAGAGAAACTACACTACTTTAAATGCTAAGTAAATGGAACTAGATATAAGCTTATGATTTCAAGTAAAAGAAATTTTAGATCTAGAAGTATGACCAAGCTAAGAAATGTATGATAAAAATTTTAAGAATATCTAAGATTTTTCTAAACGTATCTAGAAAGACAATTTATTTTTTTTTAAGGGAAGAAGAGAAGGTCTCAAGTTCCAGCTTGAACCTTTTTTAGGACGTGGAGATGCCTATAATACAAGAAGTGTTAGATGTAGAATTTTATATGAAGAGATAAATGGATGCAACCGAGCTCCCACTTCTTCTTCACATAAGATGATCTGCAAGCTACAAAAATATTTAAACAAGTGAGATCAATCTAGTGTAGTTAATTGAATGAGATAAAAATAACATAAGTATTACTGACTACCAATTGTTACTCTTTAATCTCATAAAATCAAACACAAGTAAACAAATTAAGCCTTTAAATATTTCCTCTATAAGTCAATAATGGATTTCTAAGCTAGATAGTGAATCTACAAACTTAGAAAAGAAGAAAACGACTAGTTAAATATCACCTTGATTAGAGCCCAACATTCACATTCATGAGAAGTATTGCACAGTTTGGACCTCCAAAGACACAAATTTGTTCATCAAATAATAACACCAATACATCACAAGAGCATCGGTTCCTTACTTCCACCAAAGATAGATAAATGACTCGATTTTATAGAAAATTTGGGCTCCAAACCCTTGGAGGGAGAAATTCCCAATGGAGGAGGTGGATTGGGGGTTCTAGAGAGTGTGGTAAGTGTCTTTCATATGAGAAATGGGGCTTCCACCTCTCATGAGGTGTCCCAAACACTCATGGGAGGATTCCATATGTAAAATCAAGCTCCAACAACTCACCCTCATGGGGATTTTTTCCCTCTCTTGGAGAGATTCTCTCCTCAAACTTAGAAACAATGGAAAACCGCATTATGAGTGGGGAAAGATGCTCCAACAACTCATTTATTGACCCATATAAGATGCCAACCAGCTTGGACACCTTAGAGATAGAATCGCTTTGATTTAGGAATTGGATTTTCTCCATATTTCCCAATTATTTGACCCAAAATGTTATTTTCAAGAGAAAATAAAAATTAGTAGTTGAAAATCACCAATTAGACTCTCAGAAGTGGGTTTAGGGGTTAAGTGGGATCTGGGTCCAAAAAAAAGCATTCCCATGGAAAATATGTCCCCTAGACCCATTTTTATTACCTTTTTAAATTTTACAATTAAAATACAGGATATCAAGGATTTTATTAAAAAACTAGAAAATTAAAAAATCTTAACGAGGACTTAGTGCATGCTCACAAGACTCTGGTATTATGACTAGAATGGTAATATACATAGACTCTAGGATTTAATAACCCTTTCAAGGCCAAATCATCACTTTCACCACCCCGTCTTTGGAGGATTTTGAGTGGAAAACTCAGAAATGACTTGTCACTAAAAAGTGTCGCATAATTAACAAGGGAAAAAACACTCAATGGTGATTAGTTTGATTATTAAGTCCCAAAAAGGCTAGTACCTTTTAAAAAATACCACCATGCTACATCATTTATTAGAATTACACCAAGGGGGTGTGAACATGCGAAAAAGAAAAAGGAACCATAACTGGTCCTGATGAAACCATGGAACTTCTAAGCACTAAGTGGGAACAATTGAGCTGTTTTGATCCATGGTGGCTCACTGGAAATCCCCTAAATGCAACTTAATGGATAACATCTAGCTCCAACTATAGGATGTGCACTCGACTAATTTTCAATCGAAAAGAGTGGGAGAAAATCCCAAAATATATGTTTCCTGCAAACAATTAAAGTGCATCAGTCCCATATACATATGAATTAAATCCAAATGAAATGTAAGTTGCAACATAATGTACAAAATAATATTAAAAAATAATGTACAACAATACTATGATACAAAACTATGGTACATAAATAATATACAAAAATAAACTATGATACAAAAGGAAAATGGTTTAGAGAATCCCTGATAATGCCCCCTTGGGCATTAGATATCATTGTTGAAGAACAATTTCAATTGTTTCCCACTCACTAGTAAGAGCAACTTTTCTCCTTCCATGTTGTTGAGAATAAATGAATTAGTGCCAACCATGTTGTAGATGATGAATGGCCCCATCCAGAGGCTATCGAACTTCCCATGATTTCTTGGATTTTCCCTTTGTTTATCCCATAATAAAATTGTATCTCCAATCTGGAAAGGCCTCAGTCTTGCAGACTTGTCAAATGTCCTTTTAACCTTGTCTTGATTTCTCATACACTGGTCAAGGGAATTCCTTCGTCTTTCATCCGATTCAATCAACTGATTTACTCTATTGGGCATGGAATCCTCTTCTGAACGATATTCTTGAAGCATTTTATTTCCTTCATCTTTCATCCCAAAGTGCATACTTGATCTTTCTATCCCAATACTTCTTGTTATTTCCAATTGTTTTCTTAAGAATGGTCATTAATTTTTTATTGCTTGACTTTGCAAGGTCATTATCTTGGGGATAATAGTTGGATGAGTGGGATAGTACAATGCCATACTTAAAGCAAAGTGATGTGAAATTTTTTGAACTAAAGGCTTTGGCATTGTCAGTTGTTATTTTATCTAGAACACCAAATCTTGTGATGATCCTATCTTTTAGGAAATCCATAACAACTTTATCAGTATCATTTTTGGTGGGTATTGCTTCTACCCACTTGGTGAAATAGTTAGTTTCCGTAAGAATCCAAGTAAACCCATTACTTGAATTGTCTTTAAACTGCCCTATGAAATCAAGTTCCCATTTCTGGAAAGGGGCTAACACCACAACTGGTTGCAAAGGAAAGGTTGATAGCCTTTGTTTCCCAGTGAACAATTGGAATTTCCAACAACGCCTTACAAATTTATGCACATCTACGAACAAGTAAGGATGGTAATAAATTGCTCTAAGGATCTTGTCTGTTGTTTTGTTCGCTGCATAATGCCCTCCACAAAATCCTACATGAAACGCAGTCAAGGATTGTTTAGATTCTTCCTCATTTACACATCAGAGAATTATTCTGTCAGGGTTCTTCCAACCTAATCCTTCTTGAGTGATGCAATAATTGATGGCTTTTCACCTTAGATCCTTTCTTTTATGACCTTTAAGATGATATGGGCATGTAATTTGAAGTTTTGGAGACATGACTGGTGTTGACTGGTCTTTTTGACATACCATCCCTAGGGATTCTTCATTTCCTTGAGTCAACATATTGGCTAAACCTTGAACTTTGATTAATTTTGTGGGCCTAATCTCTAAGTCATACTCTTGAATTTTAGAAACCCACTTATCCCTTATTCCTAAACAATCTTGTTGAGACAAGATATCTTTCACTGCTGCATGAGGTACATAACTAATTATATTTGAGTATCCAACATATGTTATGAAATGTTTTAACGATTTTACCAATGCATAAGCCTTTTTTTTCCATAATTGTATACTTCAAATCAGAATTCGGAAAGGCCCGACTCATGAAAGCGATGGGTTTCTCAAATCCTTCGTCGTTCTTCTCGAGCAAAACCATCGCAATAGTATCTTCAGAAGTAAAGGAAAAAATAAGGAAGTCTTTAGAATAGACAGGGATAAATAAGACTGGTGATCTAGTTATGGCCTCTTTGATACATTTAAAATATCTCTTCCGTCGCATCCCCTCCCATGGATTCAATTCGAGGAAGGGAACATGATACCAAATTCTGGGGCTTTTACATAAACAAAACCCATTTTATTAGTTCATACGAATAAAAAGAAATGTGTGCAGATGCAAATCAATCAAACATGCACAACGGAAATAAACCTCATTCACACACATTTCATATGCATTCAATATATCAATAACAGTCATCAATTTAAAGCATTGCGTTAGGAACCCATGTCTTTACTTTGTTAGTATATTGTTGTTGGACGCATATGCTTTGTAAGTCGTCCCGTAGTATTTGTTGATCCATAGTTTGTATTGGCCCATGGTTTTGACTCATAGTATTGGTGCCTAGACTTAGCCCATGGTTTGTATTGACACATAGTATTGACCCATGGTATTGTTTCCTAGACTTAGTATATAAGTGTGTGTTGAGGCCTATGAAAGCACTGTGAAGTTAATTGTATTGAGCTTGCTCAAAGGAGGTTGCTCCCTCAAAGTGGCCCATGATCAATATAAAAGTGATTCTGAGTTCTATTATTTCTGATATCTTGTGTATTTGCATTAATTAATTATTGCAGGTTCTTCACATCAGGTATCAGAGCACTTTCTTGGGCTCGTTGGGTGGAATTTCTGCCAAATTTTTTTTCGCATCTGTTGTAGCTTTAGATTTAGGAATAATCCCTATCCGCTTAACTGTGGGAAGTACTTGGGAATAAGCCCTAAAACTCATTGTGAGGAGTACCACAGGAACCCCAAAGTAGCTGGCCCATTGAGAGGACCTGCCAGCGAAAAGGGCAACGACCCCTACCTGATTGACTAGTTCCCACCCGTGAAGTAAACCAAGAGCTGTTGTTTGTGGCAAAGTGGTTATCAGTTTTACTTGATCCATGGAGTGAAGGGTACTTCCCCAATACGCAAGCCGTCAAACAGCACTGGTGGCCGAGTGAAACACCTGAACTGTTAGGAAGCCGTACATTCCTGGGGTCCATATCTATTTTCAGCTAAACTGTTTCTGATCACTTCCACTCCAGATCCAACCATTTCAAATCTATTCTTAAATTCATTCTAGATCCATTTTCCATTTTTGATCCAGCTGTTTTTTATCCCTTCCACACCATTGCAGATCCATCTGTTGCGGATCCCTTCCGCGTCGCTATTGCCGATCCATTTCTAGAAAAAAAAAAGAGGAGTATAAAATTCTATTTTTTGGCCATATCTCCCTTGTTTCAACTCCGTTTTCCCTGAAACTTCACTGACATCCATGTAATCCCATTTTGCATATTTTATTCCTGAAGAACCTATCCCAAATTCCACTTCCCAAGACTAGAAATCCTACATTTGTCTATTTTTAGGGTTTCCCATAACTTCTTCAATTTTCACCCGATTGCCTTCAAATTTTACCATAGAGTTCCCGCTTCTGAAATCCCCATTTTTTGCTTTCCTGTCCCTCAAAAAGTGTCAAAAACCTAGTCAAACCCCAATTACCCCTACGAGTTTTTCCCATATCCAAATTTCCCCTTACTAAATAAGCTTGTGTTTGTGTTTTTCTATCCATTCCCCCCCCACCAGATAAAAAAAAAAAAAAAAATTCCCGGTTATGGTTGTCACTCGTACAGGAGCAAAAACCATGGAGGAAGCACTTGCAGCCATCCAAACCAAACTCCAAGATCCGGATGAAAAATTTCTCAGCCTCCATCTTCAGCATTCAGCCATGAACAATAACCGATAACCAGAATCTTCTGCAGCCACTGGGTTCTCTTCTTCCAACAATTTTCGTGGGCTGAAGATTGATTTTCCTCGCTTCAATGGTATTGATCCGAATGAATGGATATACCGAGCAGAACAATATTTCAGTCTGCATAATACTTTTTATGTCCAAAAAGTTCCACTTGCATCCTTTCATTTGGAATAGGAAGCCCTTCAATGGTACCGTTGGTACATCAAAGCTCATCCCGAGCCACACTGGACAGATTTTTTCCAACTCCTTTTGCCATGATTTGGTCCTAGTGCTTTTGATGACTTCATAGGAGCACTCACTAAACTTCACCAAATTGGCACAGTGAGAGAGTATCAAACAGAATTTGAGAAACTGGCCAATCACACAGAAGGATTGTTTGATGAATTCTACAGGAGTTGTTTTATCAGTGGTTTCAAGGATGAAATCCGCTCAGAAGTCAAAATGTTCTACCCCAACACAATGATGGAAGTCCTAGGGTTGGCTAAGTTGGAAAAGGACAAGATCACATCTCAACAACGCTCCAAACCCACCTTTGTTCCCTTTAGAAATATGGTTTACCAACGACCTCCCATCATGCTTGCTCCTCAACCAACTCCTATCAAGCATTTGTCTGAAACAGAGATGCAGGCACGCCGAGAAAAAGAGCTTTGTTATAATTGTGATAAGAAATTCACTCAGGGACATAGATTTGTTCAACAAAAGCTCTATCTCTTGGATGTGGATTCTCCACCTACCTCGGAACTTGGTGAAGAAGCTCCAGATACAGTAGATGTTCAGGTCGACATTCAGCACCCGCCTGTTGACACCCCATCTCAAGACGACCCACCCGAGATCTCTCTCCATGCTGTAACTGGCGTCACCACCCCACAAACAATGCAGGTCAGGGGATACTTCAAGAAGATCCCTCTTACCATACTCATTGATTCTGGTAGCACTCATAACTTCATTGACCCTTGGATTGCCAAACAAGCTTATTGTTTTGTCCATCCTTGTTCCAACTTTGAAGTCATGGTTGCCAATGGGGCACCTTACCTTGCAAGGGGAAGTGTCATAATGTGTGTATCTCTATGGCAGATTATAACCTGCGCTCTGACATGTTTGCCTTGTCCTTAGGTGAATGTGATGTAGTTTTGGGCGTTCAATGGTTACGCACACTTGGCCCCATCTTATGGGATTTTGATGAATTTTGGATGCAGTTTTCAGTCAATGGGACACAACACAAATTTATGGGCTTACAACCAGGGTCTCTCCGCAACATCAGTTAACATCGCCTGGAAAATATCCTTAAGAAGAATTCACATGGTGTCATTGCTCATGTCCATTCCCTTCAGATGCACCCACCAATGGTCTCCACTACTTCCTTGGATAGATATGCAGGTGTCTTTGTTGCACCAGTGGGATTGCCACCTTCACAAGACCTTTTCGATAAGCATTTAGCCGCATCTACATCTCAGCAGGACATGATGGCTATTTTGCATATAGTACAGAAGTGGCATCCATCCCTATTGGGGAATTATTTCTGCATCAAGACTGATCTCCAAAGTCTGGAAACTTTCCTGGAACAACGGGTCTTCTCCCCAGCACACCTGAAATGGGTTATCCAACTCATGGGTTATGACTATGCGACCACTTACCACAAGGGTAAGGACAATATGGTGGAAGATGCTCCTTCTCGCACATTTGATGACCCAGTTTCTCTTACAGTTATTTCTCTGCTTGTTCCAAATTGGTTGCAATCTATTCAACGGGGCTATCTCTTCTATGAACTCCATGCTTCTTCATCAGTAGGGCACTCTGGGTTCCTCAAAACGTATGACCAAGAACAATGTAATTTCTTTTGGCAGGGATTGAAAATGACAATTCAACAGATGGTGGTTGACTGTGATACTTTCTAGGTCAACAAGGGTGAAACAACCCTCCTTTCGGGACTGCTCGAACCCTTTCCCATCCCTACACAGATTTGGACAACTATTTCTATGGATTTCCTAGAAGTGCTCCAGTGGTACAGTACCACATCTAAAAGGACATCATATGAAGCAGTCTCTAGACAGGCACCGCCAGTTCTTCTTCCATACACCTTCAGCAGCTCCCCAGTTCAGGCAATTGACTCAATTCTTTGAAAACGCAATCAACTTCTTCTCATTCTGCAGGACAATCTTCACATGGCAAGAATTTGACTGAAACAACAAGCTGCTCAGCACCGTTCTACGTGCACTTTTCACATCGCTGATATGGTTCTTCTTCGTCTACAACCTTCCATGCAATCCTCCCTGAAACTCAAAAGGCGCCAGTGGCCCGGAATGCAACCTGAGGATGCTACAGGGGACCCACTCCTTCAACTTCTGCATCAATTTCCACATCTAAAGCTTTGAGGACAAATATTTTTCTAAGGGAGAGGGCATGTTAGGAACCCATGTCTTTACTTTGTTAGTATATTATTGTTGGACGCATATGCTTTGTAAGTCATCCCATAGTATTTGTTGATACATAGTCTATGTTATTGTTGTTGGCGCATATGCTTTGTAAGTCGCCCATAGTTTTGCTGATCCATAGTTGTTATTGGCCCATGGTTTTGACTCATAGTATTGGCGCCTAGACTTAGCCCATGGTTTGTATTGACCCATGGTATTGGTGCCTAGACTTAGTATATAAGTGTGTGTTGAGGCCTATGAAGGCACCGTGAAGTTAATTGTATTGAGCTTTCTCAAAGGAGGTTGCCCCCTCGAAGTGGCCCATGATCAATATAATAGTGATTCCGAGTTCTATTATTTATGATATCTTGTGTATTTGCATTAATTAATTATCGCAAGTTCTTCACACATTGCAGAGGAAAAACAAATAGATAGAAAAATACGTATCTTTATTGTGAAATGGTCCCAAGAAACTAGCTATGTCGCTGCAACGTTCCACCCAACCATAGGCCTATGCCTAGCCTGTATTGTTTCAGAACTCAGAGACCACCCCCGAGCTGGGCATGATTTATATAAGGGAAAGGGTACATTCAAGCTCATGCATAGCCAAATAAACATTTCATCTAATCCAATCCAATCCACAGCTGGGTTTATCAAGCTAAATCTGAACCCTCTTCATTTATGGAAGCTTGCGCTCAAGCTCAAGCCAAAATAATGGATACCCATAACCCATACCCCAATATACTCTATCTACACACAACAAGCACAATAATTGGGCATGGATACACATGTTTAACAATGGGATTTACAAAAAAGATGGCCATGGGCTTCCCCCAAATCCTGGGCACACCAAAATCAGACTGTGGGAAGAGGAATTCGACCCCAGGGAGAAAACCCAATTTCTCCCACAGGTTATGATCATTTCAAATGGCCAAAACGGCCTTAGTGAAACCCCAAATTGAGCTCCCTTCCTCCCAGCAGCTCTGCAACACCCAAAACGCCTTCTTCCTAGCCAGAAAACAAGGGAAAACTGTAAAAACGTGGAGGGAAAACACCCTGGTAGCTCCAAAAACGTGAGAGAGATAAAACTGGTTGATGGGTAATGGCTTGGGGAGCAATTTTGTGGCTCCTTTATTTCCCAAGAAGTCAAACACGATTTTCCATGAAGGGTGGCTTGCCCATACCCGAATTTGGATAGCCATACCTCTCCATTCCCTAAGGCATTAACTACTTCACCCAACTCTTGGGAGAAATGAATGATTGGGTACAAAAGTCAACATGGGTAGTTGAGGGTTTTATGGGTTCTCTCATTGACACTTGGCTTGACTTGATTGGCTCCAAGGGTTTGAATATTTCCCTCCCAATTCCTTGTAAAGTCATGCCCCCATCTCTTGTTGCATTACATAGCTAGTTGTGGGTATTTTATTAAAATGCATATTTACATGATATTTGCAATTCCATTGTGCCTGGATAGCATGTAAACCATATGCATCAACAAATTGATGGCGTGGCCTTGGATTTGAGCTCCTCACCACGATTTTATAACAATATTACATCATTTACGTTTTAATGCAATGGGGTTGAAATCAAGATATTACATCTTCCCTCATCACTCCACTCAAACTTAGCATTCTTTTTTAACAAATTTTGGGTTGGCTTCATTAATTCTGCTAAGTTAGGAATGAAGCTTCTTATGAATTTGATGTGTCCATTAAAGGACTGGAGCGATTTGACATTTTTAGGGAAATGGATCTTCTTAATTGCCTCAATTCTTTTAGGATCCAATTTCACACCATCTTTTGAAATGATATGTCCTACAATTTTCCCTTCATCAATAGAATAGGACAGACTTTGTTGGATTCAAGGAAATACCATATTTACTACATCTTTTGAATACTTGATTAAGGTGACTTATATGACTTGTCCTTTGTTTTGAAAAAAACATTAAGTCATCCTAATAAATTTCTATGATTTTCCCTATCAAGTCATTGAATGCATAGTCCAAGTCCCTTTGGAAGGTGGCCCCTTCATTCAGCAAACCGAAAGGCATCCTCAAATATTCAAAGGTGCCCCAGGGTGTGTTGAAAGTAGTCTTATTTATGTCTTCCTTTTGGTTCACCACCTAATTATAACCTGATAATCCATCTAGCATGGACATCATTGCAGCTCCTGTCACTCTTTGAAGAAGAATCTCCATATTCAACAATTGATAATTGTCCTTCTGATAAGCTATGTTTAGATTTCAAAAATATATACATATCCTTATGCTCACATTCTTCTTTCTCACAACCACCAAGTTAGAGCACCAATATGAGAGCCTTATTGGTGCAATGATCCCAGCAACCAACATCTTCTCAAGCTCCTTTTTTACCGTGGGTGCTAACCGGGGGTTGATTTGTCTTGATTTTTGTCAAAAAGGTTTAACTTCTTTAATTTCTTGTTTGAGGGGTATAGTGTGTTGGAATACACCTTCTCGATAGTATTTAAGATCATCATAAGTGAAAGCAAACAAATCCATATATTCTTTGACAATATTTATAAATTTATTCCTTTCCTTTTCAGAAGTACCTTTTCCAATTTTTATCATTTTTGGGTCCTTATTTGTTCCAACATTGACCTTTATGTAATCTCTCGACTTCATTGAATACATGTTATTTTTCCTTCTATTTTTCCTATCAAAGATATGCTCTAGGGACACTAGACCATGAGGTATCATATTGTTGATATGATCACCTTCCCCTTGATATTCTTTCCCCTATTCATGAAAACTGACATTGAAATTGGAAAACTCTTGAATGTTATGGATGAATCTAAAAACAAATTCATCATCACGAAATACTTTCCAGTGTTCTGTGTTGTCTGGAACTGATGGTCTAAATTTAATCTCTAATTTACCATCACCATTTAACAGTTCCTATGAAGGTTGAATATTTGAAGCTGCTACAACTAGCTTATCTACTAAGCTATTCTAATCTCTATGGATGCTATTCAGTTTCAAAGCATCAAAGAATTCCATTAGTATCCCAAACTGCATGCCTATACTTCTTTAACCTTTGACATTTTCATGCAAATTGTTTTTTCACCTAGAGGATTATTAAATCGGAGTTTCCTTTTATAGTTAACATCTTAATCCCCGAGTCTTTTTCTATTTCCAACCCAAGTATAAGTGCCTCATATTCTGCTACATTATTTGTTGCTTCAAATTCCAACCTAAAGGAAAATTTCAAAGTTTGACCACTAGGTGAAGTAATGACAACTCCATCTCCTTTTCTAGATCTCGAATGATCTCCATTAGAATTCATTTTTCCAAATCTTATCTACCTTTTCATCCTTAAATTTATCTTTAACTGGGGCTAGAAAAGTAGAATAGCAAGTATAATTCCCAAGATTATTAGAGTTATAAACATATTAATTGAAAGGCTTCTTGGGATTTTCTACATGGTGCTTATTCTCCTTTTCAATATGCAGTTTTACCATTGAATTCTAGGATGCAGGGACAATGGCATAAGTCCAACCCATTTGAATGGATACCCCAAGTTATTATCCCACTTCCGAAACAACAACATACCCCACTTATCAGGAACATATATCACAAGGATATCCATTTTCATATGAATGTCAGGATATTTATCCAATCTCAGTGGAAAGTTCACAATGATACCTACCACATCAACTTCTTTAGATCCCATAGCACAAATATTATGGTATGGTCTAGTGGTTCTCAAATTTAACTTTTCCATAACTCTCCTGGTCATTATGTTTGCTAAAGACCCAGAATATAACATACAATTATGAAGGAGGAGATCATTCACCAAGAGTGACACATAAAAGGGTGGATGATCCTATCTACCATTCTATTTGGTTTATAAAATGTATGGGAGATCCACAGAGTCCTATTTGTTTGTTCGAGGGTGATTTTATTGAATTTTTTCAAATGTTACTTTCTTAGGAGGAGTAGGATTCAATAATTTCAACAATTTCTCTCTTTGCGCTGGAATTTTAATCACTTCAGTTGCAGGTATTGAAATTTTAACTTTTTGAAACCAACTACTCATATCTATGCCATCATCATTAGATTCATGAGGATTTATTACCTTAGGAACGCACTGATTGTCTGTCATGGCCCCTCCCGTCGATCTGATGCAAGGAAGGGAACATGACTAACATTATGGACTTCTTTGGAAAGATCAGCCCATTCATTACTAACAATATTCATAATAAAGAAAAACTTATGTGTGCAGATTCATACTCAATATAAACACAGTGGAAATAAACATTATCCACACACAAATACATCATGCATCCAACATATCAATAACAGACATCAATTAAAAACACGACAGAACACAGAATTAACATAATTCAAACCACAGGGAATACTTATATTTAAGATGAAATTGTCCAACAACTGTCTATGTGAGAGCAATGTTCCACCCAACCATAGGTCTCTGTCCAGACTATATTCTTTCAGCAGAGAGACCACCCCTGAGATGGGATGTGTATCCACTAAGGAGGAACTAAACAGGCTCAGTCATAGCCATGGTTTCACACAACCAGTCATGCTAAGACAACACATGGTTGGGTTTATCAAGCATGCAAGAGTCAAAGGAGGAGGATGCTAAGTCAGTGAGCTTAACCACAAAGCTACATGCATCTCAACTAAACTCAATTAGTCATGATACCCACAATACCTACCACACCCAACACAAGGAAGATCCCCTTCTCTGTTGCACAGTCCCTCAGGCATCCCTTCCCTCTAGTGCTCTTCAGGGTGGGCATAGAAATTTATAGCTACTAATTTCTTGAGATTCTATCCTTCACCGGGTTTATCAAGCAATCCAATCCTCTGTTCAAACATTCACACTTGGAATTTCTCAATTCGATGACCAAATAACTCAATCCCGTAATTGGATTTTTGGTCTATCAAAACTGGGTTTTCCTATGGATTTTTGGGAATCAAATACTCTCAAATTGCCCCAAGGTTCATGTCTATGGATCCCCCATTTGATTTTACTGTCAACACGAAATTATGGGCATTTATGGCACTTCAAAACATGGGTTATTACAAAGTTGTGATTTCTGGTTTTTCTCACTGCTGGGCATGTGTAATGGATGAAAACGAAAGCTTAGATGTTCAACAATGGAATGGGAATGAGGAAGAACGAATTCCCATGAGGTATAATGACTTGTGGGTCAAGGAAACAGAGCCCATACTCTGCCATACAAATTTATGGGCTGCCCATGCTCCATTGAAGCCATGGATTTATTTCTTCAACCACTTCCTTACAATAGAATTAAATGTCAGCAAGGAAAGTCAAATGGGTTCTCAAGATGACATTTGGAAGCATATGGTTCAACCCCACAACTCCCTCACCACTCCCTAGTGGAATACACATGGCCCCTTCTCATTAGTTGCTTCCATAGCCAGTTTTGGTATTTTATTGCAATATTAAATATTTACATAATTTCACAATGTTCCATGGCTTAATAGCACATGGATAGCAAAATATCAAATACTTGTCTTTTAAATAAAATCTAAGCATACACTAGCGGGGCCTTTGCCTTGAGCTCCACGTTAGGGAAACACACATCACATGTACACAATATTTACATAAAATCCAATATACCATAAGGGTCAAAATGGGGGTATTACATTCCCCTCCCCCTTAGAACAACATTGTCCTCGGTGTTCTAAAAAATGAACAAAAATGGGAATGCCTCTCTCATGGAATCCTCCAGCTCCCATGTAGCCTCATCTCCCATTGGACCTTTATTTGCCCGATGGATCTATTCTAGAGCAATGTGACCTTGTCGATGATGCGCATAGGCTCTACTTGGAATTCTCCCTCGAGTTCCACCTGTATCGCATTCCAATCAATCATATGATTAGGATCATGTACATACTTCTTAAGCAAAGATACATGGAAAACATTATGAGCTATTATGTTAGCAGGCAATGCAACTCTATATGCAACTGGTCCTATCCTATCTAGGACTTCAAATGGCCCACAATATCTTGGTTCCAGCTTGGAACAAATCTCTAACTTGAAAGAACTTTTTCTTCGTTTCACTCTCAAATAAACATGATCCCCAATCTGAAATTCCTTATGCACTCTTTTCAAATCTGCATAACTCTTTTTCCTGTCCTAAGCAGCCTTTAAATTCTTCCTGGTCTTAACAACTTCCTATTCCATTTCCTTGATCAACTCTGGACCAAGTGCTACCCTATTCACCAGACTATCCCAATTCATTGGAGTCCTGGATCCTTTGCCATACAATGCCTCAAATGGATTCATTCCCAATGATGCGTGATTCCCATTATTGTATGCAAATTCTAACAAGTATAGGTAATCTTCCCACTTGGATGGTTTATCCATCACATACATTCTTAGCATGTCTTCAAGAACCTGATTAACCCCTCTCAGTTTGAGGATAATATGTTGTACTGAAATTCAATCTAGTTCCCAATTCTTGAAATAATCCTTTTCAGATATTGGAAGTGAACTTTGTATCACGATCATAAATTATTGCCTTAGGCAATCCATGTAATTTGAATATCTCTCTCATGAAGATATTTTCAATGTCATTAGCCTTGTGAGTGGACTTGACTAGAATAAAGTGAGCTACCTTTGATAGCTTTTCCACCACAAACATTATTGAATCATGATTCTTCATTGTCATGGGCATACTTGTTATAAAATCCATAGAGATCACTTCCCACTTCCACTCTGGGATGGGTAAGGGATGCAACAATCCTGCTGGATGTTGGTGCTCTGTCTTGACCTGCTGGCACTTTTGACACCTAGCAATGTACTCAGCTATGTCCTTCTTCATACCATGCCAAAAGTATTTCTTTCTTGATGTTGTTATAGTTTTATGATATATTGGGTGTCCGTAATATGGCATTTGATGTATTTCATCCATCACAAGATTCTTCAAATCTGCATTATTTGGAATGTACAGTGATGCAAGAGCATCGGGGCCTAGGCAGACTAGTCAAAGCTAGTCGACATGGATGAAGCCGACTAGAGGGGGTGTCGAAGACCATTGGTGTGGAAGAGAAAATTGGATTTTCTAAGCCAATAAGTCGAGCAAGAGCAGTCGGGTATGTGACTGATAAATGCAGCGAAAGTCGAGAGTCGACAAACAATGGAGTGTAGCGAAGCGTCGATGGTCGACATGCAATGAACCACGACTCCGAGAGGTTTGGGCATGATCCAAATGAGGAGGAAGGGGTGGATTGGCGAAGCCTTAGGTTGTAAGTCGAAGCTGACAGACAGTAAGGCTGACATGACCGATTACTATAGCCTATTAGAAGGACGAAGAGAAGTCAAGGAGAGTAGTTGGAAACAGTTCGAGGTTTCTAAGGAAGTTAATGGCAGTTATTGAAGGTAGTTGGGATCATGACAGATGTCAACACAAGCAGAGATTGTGCAACACAGATGGGGAACTGACAGTTGCAGGTCTGCAAGATCTGAGGAGATCGACAGACAGAGGATGCGTGTCTCAGGGTTAGAGTGATCTCGGGAACAACAACAGCAGAGTAGAAGGCCAGGAAGCTTGGATCAGTTGGATCATCTAGGCATAGCAGAGCATAAGAGAAGTATAGTAGATTGGATAGGAAAGTCACACATCTACAGAGTGCAGAAGATTGAGCCATAGCTCAGAGTTACACAGTGAACCAGGAGAGGCTGACGGTCGACACACTGAGATAGCACACAGTTACTTTTGTATTGTAACGGCTAAGGCCGACAATTATTTAGTTATTTTCATTCCTTGTAGTTTGCATTTAACTGATTTGGTAGAAGTAATATAAGCCAGATTTTGGCATCCTATTTACATCTTGTCTATGTGAACGCATGTGTTGTGTGTAATTGTAAAGCAAGAACCTTACTGATAAGGCAACTTGCATCAATTGGTATTAGAGCCAAAGCATCATGAGATTTGGAGGATAGCCATATCAGAGAACGTCAGGTGGTATTGAACCTACAAGTATGTTGAAGAGCTCCAATTGCGGTTGGGTAGAGTTGTACGTGACTTGTTGAAGTTTGGTTGCGATTGGATGAAGTGGGATTTTTAGTTGAGGTTGAAAATGGTTCACAAAGGCATTAACGTTCGAGGTGTTGGACGAAGAGCGTGTGGCGCAATAGTCAAATTTGATTGTGAGATGTTCGACCAGTGCGTTCAAACAATGCGGAATTTGAAAAATGAAGTCACATCGATCAAAGAAAGCCAAAGGCATGGTTGTATTCCTGATGCATTAGACCACAGCGACGAGGAGGTCAAAGGAGTGGAAGGACGGGAATCCACAGGAGAAGAACCAGAAGACAAACTGATCAAACTTCTGATAGATATGAGAGTTCGGACAAAGATAGATGTACGTACCTACTCAAAAATTCTGGATCCATAAGACTTGATCGACTGGTTCAGAGAGATGGAGAAATACTTCGACATAGAGAAGATCGAGGATCCTAAATGGGTTAAGGCTACATGTCTGAGTTTGAAGGGTCATGCCTCATTGTGGTGGGACAATGTGTAGACTAACAGAGTCAAGAAGGGAAAGTAAAACATCAAGTCTTGGGATAGGATGGTCTCCAAGTTGAAGGGGAAGTTCTTGTCAAATGACTATGTGATTTCCTTGTTCCAAAAGTTGCAGAACTTTTGACAAAAAGAGATGACCATGAAGGAGTATACAGAAGAGTTCTACATATTATCAATAAGGTCCGGTCAGAACGACGAAGGAGAAGAAGCTATCGCTAGGTATGTGAACGGCTTGAAATATGCCATTCAAGATGAATTGAGCATGTCAAGATTCAAAGCAGTCGGTGAAGGCTACCAGTTAGCCCTGAAAGTAGAAGAGAAACTATCGAGGACAACCGTAGCGACCAGAGGTAGGATGACTGGTCGAGGTGCGAAGACTGTTTCCACGAAGGTCCAAAGTAGTAGTTACAGGAAGGAATCTATCGAAGAAAAATGATGGACAGAAGGGACATCGACAAGGGAGAAAGTGCAAGAGAACTGACGTGATAGTCGTGAGAACTGCGGTCAAGGTGCATATGGTCAAAGTGGTCCATCTGATAGAAAAGGAGCTAACAAACAAGACATAATCTATTACAAGTGTGTGGAGTGAGACACAAGGCATCTGAGTGACCAGAAAACCTGCATGCTGCAGAGGAGTTGAAACCTAGACATTGAAAGGGGTAAGCAAGTAGATGAGAGGGAAGAATCGACATCCAACAGCAATGAGGATGGTAAGAAGAAAATCCGGTCCATGACAGCCAGGAAGACTCTGGTTTTGGATGACAGACGTGATGAGCAAGAGCGGACATAGCGGAAGGCAATCTTTCGAACCAAGGTGAGAATCGGTGAATGGCATTGCAAGACCATAGTTGATGGTGGAATCACTGAGAATCTTGTGTCGACAGAGGTGATCGACAAGGAAAAGTTAAAATTTCGAGAACATCCACACCCATACAAGGTCTCATGGTTGCAGAAAGGGCATCATGTTAAGGTGACCAAACAGTTCCTGATTAACTTTAGAGTTGAAGGATTTGAAGACAGTGTACTGTGCGACGTAATCCCAATGGACACGTGCCATCTGTTGTTAGGGAGAGCATGGAAATATGATCGAAAAATTATCTATGATGGTCGAGCCAACATAGTCACAGTGTGGAAGAATGGCATGCAGAGAACTCTTAAGCCGAGGAGGGGGGAGCGAGCCTACGGTAAGCACAACGAGAGCAAATTTTGGGAGAAACGAGTGTACTGATGTGCTCAGCGAAAGAATTCCTCGCGGAGGAGGAAAAGCAGTCGGGGTGTTACGCTATCATTCTGAAAGGACCATGTGTCGAGAGGTCGACAATGGAGAATATTCAAGTCGAATTTAGGAATATGCTTGACGAGTTTTGAAGCGATGAGACACCGATGGGATTGCCTCCGACAAGAAGCATATCCCATTAGATCGACTTGATTCTAGGGTCGAGCCTGCTAAACAAAGCACTGCATAGGATGATTCTGATAGAAGGTCAGGAACTCAACTGACAAGTCCAGGAGTTGTTGGATAGAGGGATAGTGAGAGAAAGTCTGAGTCCATGTGCGGTACCAATAGTATTAGCACCCAAGAAAGGTGGAGAATGGAGAATGGGTATAGACTCCAAATCCATCAATAAGATCACAATCAACTACCGGTTTCCATTGCTGAGGATGGATGACTTGATGGATTGCTTGAGTGGAGTGAAGTAGTTCATGAAGATAGACTTGAAAATCGGTTATCACCAGATTCATGTTAGAGAAGGAGATGAATGGAAGACAGCATTCAAGACAAAGGAAGGGCTGTATGAGTGGTTAGTCATGCCATTTAGATTGACTAATGCACCCCTTACATTCATGCAGTTGATGAATGAAGTACTAAAACCATTCTTGGGAAAGTTTTTCGTAGTCTATGTAGACGACATTCTGATTTTCAATTGAACCAAGATAGAACAGTTGGAGCATATTCGACAGGTATTGCAGAAGTTGTAGGACGAGAAGCTGATGGTAAACTAGCAAAAGAGTTTTTTCATGAAGGAAGAACTAGTGTACTTGGGATTTGTAATCTTGGGTAAAGGGTTGGTGATGGACCCAGAAAAGGTGAAGGAAATATTGGATTGGCTGGAACCAGCAAGTACAAATGGAGTAAGGAGTTTCCATGGACTTGCCAGTTTCTATAGGAATTTAATTCAGGGATTCAGTCGGATTTGTGCACCTTTGATAGAGTGCATGAAAAGGGTGAATTCAAGTGGACGGAAGCAGCCCAACGAGCTTTCAACAAGTTGAAGGAAAAGGTCAGTGAGATTCAAGTGTTAGCGCTCCCAGATTTCGACAAAGTTTTCCAGGTCAATTGTGACGTGAGTGGAACAACAATTGGAGCAGTGTTGAGCCAAGAGGGCCGACCAATTGCATTCTTCAGTGAAAAGTTGGATGATGCGAAGCAGAAATATTTGGTCTATGACCAAGAATTTTATGCTATTGTCCAGGCATTATTTGTTTCCCAAGGAATTTGTGTTATACACAGATCACCAAGCACTGAGGTATCTGAATACTCAGTGGAAGTTGAATCAATGACACATTAAGTGGGTTAAATTCCTACAGGGATATACTTTCATGTTGCGACATAAGTCGGGTAAGTCGAATAAGGTTTTAGACGTGATGAGTCAAAGAGTTTCATTTCTAAACACGACGACAGTTCAGGAAACGGGAATAGAGTCGGTGAAGACAAAGTATGAGACCGGTGAGGATTTTGTGAAAGCACGGGGAGCTTGTCATGAACCATGGAGTGTTGATAGGACTCCATACTTGGATTATTTTATCCAAGAGGGATACCTATTCAAGGGACAACATTTGTGTATTCCCAGAGGATCCATAAGGGAGAAACTAATTTGAGAATTGCATAGTGGAGGATCAACAGGTCATTTTGGCATTGACAAGATTAGGGAATTGGTCAAAGAAAAGTATTATTAGCGAGGAATGACAGCAGATGTCGGAAAGTGGGTTCGACAATGTAGAGTTTGCTAGTTGGAAAAAGGAATACGTTAGAACATGGTGTTGTATACACCATTACATGTACCAGATACCCCATGGGAGCACTTGAGCATGGATTTTGTGCTAGGATTTCCAAAGACGTAGTAAGGGAGCGGCTCCATCTTTGTTGTAGTCGACAAATTTTCGAAAATGGCAAACTTTATTTCGTGTCGGAAGACAAGTGATGACACAGGCATTGTTGTACTATTCTTCAAGGAAGTAGTCAGATTGCATGGGTTTCCGAAGAGTATCACATCGGACAGAGATACCAAGTTTATGGGACATTTATGGAGAACCCTATGGAAGAAACTGGACACAAGGTTGCAGTTTAGCTTGGCCATCAAACCTTCTGAGATGTTTGACGACCGACAAACCCAAGCAGTGGGACAATGTGTTGGCATAAGTAGAGTTTTCATACAACAATACTGTGAATCGGTTGAAAGGTGTGATCCCATTCTATATTTTTCAGGGAAGAAGCCCACATGGAGTGGTGGATTTGGTCGAGTTACCGACAGAAACCAGGAAAAGTGCAGATGCAGAATCATTTGTAGAGCATATGAAAGAAGTGCATGAAGATGTGTGAAAGCGCATAGAAAAGAGTAATGCAGCATACAAGTTAAGAGCCGAGAGGAATAAGATACTACAATCATTCAACAAAGGAGACCTTGTCTATGCACATTTGTGGAGGGAGATATTTCCGACGGGGACATATAACAAGCTGAAGCTGAAGAAGATTGGACCATATAAGATTTTGAAGAATATTTCGGACAACGCTTATGTGCTGGAGCTACCGAATGACTTGAGAATTTCACCAACGTTCAATGTCTCAGATCTGTACAAGTTTGAAGAAGGTTCAAGCAGTGGAAGCGTGGAAGTGTCGAAGATCGACTAGACAGAGCAGATTCCAGATTGACAGAAAGAAGAAATCGTAGAAGTAATAGAGGAATGCGAAGTCAGGCATACGCGCAGTTCGCGAAAGAAGGAGTACTTATTGCAATGGAAATATGATGAGTTGCAAGAGACAACATGGATTTTCGAAGAAGATTTCAAGAGAATGACGGAGTAGTCGAGTTCTTTTTCACCCGGACAATCTGATGCAGGAGCATCGGGGCCTAGGCAGATCAATCGAAGCTAGTCAACATGGATGCGGCCGACCATAGGGGGTTTCGACAATCATTGGTACGGAAGAGAAGATTGGATTTTCTAAGTCAATAAGTCGAGCAAGAGCAGTTGGGTATGTGACCGACAGATGCAATGGAAGTCAAGAGTCGACATGTTGGGAGCCGATAGACAACGGAGTGTAGTGGAGTGTCGATGGTTGACATGCGTCGAACCATGACTTCGACAGGTTTGGGCATGATCCAAGTGAGGAGGAAGGGGCAGACTCATGAGGCCTTAGGTTGTAAGTTGAAGATGACAGACAGTATGGTCGACATGACGGATTATTGTATCTTGTTAGAAGGATGGAGAGAAGCCAAGGAGAGTACTTGGAAATAGTTCGGGGTTTCTAAGGAAGTTAATGGTAGTTATTGAAGGTAGTTGGGATCATGATAGATGTCAACAGAAGAAGATATTGTGCAGCATAGATGGGGCGCTAACAGTTGCAGGTTTGCAGGAACTGAGGAGACAAACAGACAGAGGATGTGTGTCTCGGGGTCAAAGTGATCTTGGGAAAAGCAGCAGCAGAGTAGAAGGACAGTTAGCTTGGATCAGATGGATCTTCTGGGTAGAGCAGAGCGCAAGATAAGTCTAGTAGATTGGATAGGAAATTCACACATCTACAGAGCGCAGAAGAGCGAGCCATAGCTCAGATTTTCGTAGTGAACCAGGAGAGGGTGACGGTCGACACACTGAGATAACACACAGTTACTTCTGTATTATAACGGCTAAGGCCGATAGTTATTTAGTTGTTTTCATTCATTGCAGTTTGCATTGTAACCGATTCGGTAGAAGTAATATAAGCCAGCTTCTGGCATCCTATTTACATCTTGTCTATTTGAACGTGTGTGTTGTGTGTAATTGTTAAGCAAGAACCTTAGCAATAAGGCGACTTGCGTCATATAGTCTGGTACCATGATAAATGAGAATATCATCATCATCCAACTGATATATTTCACATGTTTCATCCATATTACCCTGCTGCAACTTCTCTTTAATTTGAAGGTAAGTTTCATCACTAGTTTGAGCTTCTAGAACTCTTTCCTTCAAATCTGATTTGTACATACTTAATGTTGCAACATGAAATTTTCTGCTAAGAGCATCTACAACCTTATTCTCTTTCCCTTTTACATTGGTAATTTCAAAATCAAATTCACAAAGGAATTCCATCCACCTAGCTTGTCTATCATTCAAGTTTGGTTGGTCAAACAAATACTTCAAGCTCATGTGGTCTCTCCTAAATTCGAATCTTCTTCCCAACAGATAATGTCTCCACATCTTGAGAGCATGTACTATGGCTGCTAATTCTAAATCATGTGTGGCATAATTATTTTCATGCTCTTTTAATTTCCTTGACTCATAGCAAATCACAAAACCTTCTTGCATGAGCACTCCACCTAGCCCTTCAATGCAAGCATCTGTGCACACTACAAAATCCTTCCTTGGATATGCTATCTTCAAAACATGAGCACTGGTAAGTAACTCCTTTAACTGTTGAAAACTTTTCTCACATTTTTCCGACCATACAAATTTGACATTCTTCCTCTGCAATGAAGTGATTGGATGTGCTATCTTGGAAAATCCTTCGATGAACCTTATTTAGTAACCAGGATGACCCATGAAAGATATAACATCTGAAACATTCCTTGGATTTGACCAATCCATGATGGCATTAATCTTTTCTGGATCCACTACAATTCCTTCTTCAGAAATGACATGACCCAAGTACTGCACCATCTTTTGATAGAATTCACACTTGCTTAAATTGGCATATAGTTGGTGTTCTCTAAGGACTTGCAGCACCATCCTTGGATGTTCCTCATGCTCTTCTTCAGTCCTTGAATAGACAAGAATGTCATACAAAAACACGATCACAAACTTATCCAAATATTTGTTGAAGACACTATTCATGAGACACATGAATGTGGAAGGTGCATTGGTAAGACCAAATGGCACCACATTGAACTCATAATGACCATATCTAGTTCTGAAAGCCCTCTTGTGAATGTCTTCTTCTTTTATCCTCACTTGATGATAGCCATACCTCAAGTCAATCTTAGAAAACACTTTAGCTTCCTTCATCTGATCAAACAATTCATCAATTCATGGTAATGGATACTTGTTCTTGACTGTCACTTATTAAGATACCTGTAATCAATACACAACCTTAAAGTCCCATCCTTCTTCTTAAAAAAAAGCACAGGTGCTCCCCAAGGAGATACACTTGGCCTGATATACCTCTTGTCCATTAACTCTTGTGGCCACATCTTTCACTCTACCAATTTCAGGGTTCACATTCTATAAGGGGATTTGGAATTTGGTGTTGCTCCTAGGATTAGATCGATGTTAAAATCAATATCTCTTTGGTGGTAGTCTTGAAACTTCATCCAGAAACACATCTTTGAACTCTTGAAACAATGGGAAGTCTTCTATCCTTGATCCTTTGTTCTCTGTTGAGTCTTGTTAGTGTCGTATAATTTTTGGAAAAAATTTGCAACTATGGATAAAGAAATTTGATTTGTTGCAAAAGGAAAAGAGGCCCAAAGGCTTAGCCAAGCTCCACGCACCTGCAACCACATAAGACCACAAGTTAGCGACAATCTACAACCCAGCATCCAAGCGCGTGTCTAGCATCCATCATCTTGCCAAACAGATCAACGGTTGTAAATAATTTCACAAAGGTAAGACACTCAGACTTAATGGTATTTGGTATAGGCGCAATGGTGTTAACTTCCAGACAAAATCAACCGTCAGATCTGAAGGAGAAAGCAATCTACGGTCAGCATCTTGTTTGCAGATTAAACATGTGTCGGTTAATAAAATTTTCAAATTTGCAAAGTTTGGGTAGGATCCACATGTTTCGACGATGAATATCAGGTGATGAAATAGATCTGCGATCACTATTAAGTTCACCAATATAACAAATATAGATAAATGAAGTTTCCAAATCTACGAAGATGTGGTAAAGGCTGCATTATTCAACGGTCCAAATCAAGGATGTGATCGAGATCGGCAATTGAGATTTGTTTTGTTGACTGAAGGTGCAGAGAAAACACCATTTCCAAAGGTATAAATCCAAGCGTTCAGATTTGGTTTATTATTCAGGTTAAGAGTGATGAAATGGAGTTGAAATGGAACGCGTCAAAGGCATGTCATACATATCACAGTCAAGTTAAATCAGCATGCCTGCATCCTACATATTTATACAGCACATGTCAAAGGTCAGTGTTAAATTGAAGTTAAATTCCCGGAAAATGGACCGTTGATAACACATCTATTTCACTTCATGCTCAACAGTTGAAGTGATGGGTAGTGCTGGCCCAATCCTCTGATTACAGAGCATCCATATTTCTGGTGTAGAATTGGTAAGCTATATAGGTGGAAAAATATTAGATACTAACTAAATGAGTGGGACAAATTAGAGGCATCTTGAAGCATCATTGGTTGAACACATTCACCATTCTCATATGGATAGATCTCGAAGGATACCACCTAGGAGCGGTTGCAGCAAGAGTTAAAGGTCAAATCCAGGTGTCAAATTCCTGTGGGCACTGTTCGGTTGTAAAAATTTTCATATTATTTCTGTTGTAACCAATTCTTAAAGTTGTTAAACCTTTTGTATAGTTGTCATTTCAATTGTACCAACTTTCTGTTATGAA
Source organism: Larix kaempferi (assembly GCA_027924585.1). Taxonomy (NCBI): domain Eukaryota; kingdom Viridiplantae; phylum Streptophyta; class Pinopsida; order Pinales; family Pinaceae; genus Larix; species Larix kaempferi. Next base: position 4,054,353 of record BSBM01000230.1, read on the forward strand.
GAGATAGGTTAGAGCGACTCGAGCTTGAAAGTTGAGTATATCATCTTCTATATATTCAGATGAAATAGAGAGGAAAAAGGGTTGGAACCCGTGAGAACTTGAGTTTTGTATTTGAGATCTATCTTTAATAGTGTTACAACGTAATCTTCCACCTTGTGAGTATCAACATTCTTTGGCCTACAGGATCCATTTCACTAACTCAGATCCACTTTATATCCTTCAGACACACTATTTCCTCATTTTTTTCCTTGTACGCTTGTTGCATCATTACAGTGGGTGTACCCACGAGTTGCATCACTATAACCCACGAGTAGCATGTAAAATGGTAAAAATCACTAGTTTATTACTTTTTACTCCCAAAAAGCAGTTATTGGGTGACCTTTGACCCTCCATCTGCCCAAGAAACGTCTCGATGTGTCCTTTCACTTACCTTTTAGAGGACTATATATTGAGCACATATGGCTTATGAATAGGAGGAGAAAGAAGAGCAAGAGAACTCTAGTGGATTTTTGTCCTATCTTGAGTCTATACTCATTGATCCTTGTAGTTGTGAATCGCTTATGTTCACCTTCCAAACTCCTACCATAGTTTGAGTTTGCCATTCATGGAGGATTGAAGTGGTGGAGGCACAAATAGATTGATCCAGATCTTGGTTTAGATTGGTTGTTGGCAAGAGGTCGTATCACATTGTACTTCTTCTTGTTTATTAATAGAAATACTTATATTCTCGTCCATTAATGTTGTGAATGTTGTTTATTCTACATTGGGTTGCATTTACTTATAATCTCATGGACCATTGCTATTGATGATGTTAATTTCGTTTATATATTATATGTACTTGTTGTATATTGGATGTTAAGACTAATTTGCAGATTCAAGTGCATGGATTGAAAGCTCCAACAAGGATCTACATCAAATGTTTGGATCGAGGTTGGTTACATTCTCCATTATATTAGCATTATCATTTATAATAGCATAGTTCTGAGAATTGAGTTAATTTCTAGTAGTCAGCTATCTGTAGTGGTCTACCCCAAGCCATAGTGAGTTTTCTCCAATACAGAAATGGTGACTCCACTGGGGAAAACATCCATGTTTGGGGATTTTTGAGCATTAGTCCTTAATTAGAGTTGTTGTTTGTCGAGGCTCTGTGTCACTGATTGGCCGTTAAGATACACTATAGAAAACTTTCTTTTTTATGAACCATTGGACGCTTTATTTTCCCATTTTCCTTTCCTCACCCGTGGGCTAGCTTAGCTTTGCATGCGTACACCCACCTCTGTTTACTCTACTGCTCGCGGGTACCCACAAGTTTTCCTTTGATAGTAGAATACAACTCCGAATTTTGTTGATTTATAACTTTTGGTTGTTGCTGGGTTGGCCTTGGATGATTCTGAGTCTTTGTTGGCCTATTTCTTGACTGTTTCATGCCTTGGTTGTGACCAGAACTCTTCTTTTCTCTTGGTTGAGCCTTGTTGGTTTTTTTACCCATCTTTGGATTTAGCCTTGTTGGTTTTTTTCCTTTTCAGCTCATTCTTGTGGCTGGGTCTTACTATTTGGGATCTGCTGGGTTGTCTTAGTGATCTTCTCGCCACTTCAGTGACTGAATAGTAGGATTTTGCTTGCATTTTTCATTTCTTTATATTGAAAAATACAAAAAAATACATATAGTTTTGCATTTTCCTTTTGCTTATAAGAGAAAATACAAAAACAAAATTACTTTCATGTACTGCATCTTGCATTGAGGGCTTGCTACTTTCATTGAGATTTTGCTTGTGCATCAAAAACATAAAAGGATTGCATTTTTATTTCGAAATCGTTGGGTTGCTTTTGCATGTTAGTGACATTGTTTTATTGGATAGATGAGTCTAGGATTGAACGATTTTGCATACCATTGAGTCATATACATCACTAGTTTCACGACCATATCCTTTAAGTAACCACAGCCATTAAAATTAATGCTTAATCTTAAAATTGATTAGACCGATTTTATTTATAGGGTACACCAACTAGCATAGGTTTACAGTCTTGGAATAGATCATTGTGAGTTAACAATCCAAGACTACTATACGAAACATTAGGTATCTGACCAGGTAGTGGAGAAATCTATGGTATACATCGGTGTTCTTAGGAAGCTCTACTCAAACTAGAGTTAAGCACAAGGTCACAAGAGGTTGGTTGAAGGGATATCCCTCTGATACCGGCTGAACGCGGGAGATATTTCCAGGATTTGTTCGTATCTGGGGACTCTTAGGGGATTTGACCCTCATTGAGTTTCGGGCTCAGCTACCCTGCCCATATGACGGATCCCACCTGCGATTGTCTCCCTAAGCTTTGGTTATATTGCAGTGACCATAGTTTCCTTACTTAGGTATCGCATAGGGCACTTGCAGTGGTTGTGTTGTTTGTTGATGTATATGTAAATTCGGAATGTATTTCACATATATGTATATTGTATTCCTATAGAGATGTTATTATTCCTCTATACGGAAGTGTCGTCATTTATATTGTAAGTGTCTTAACTTATACTTAATGGGTTATTAGACCACCTTGTTGGGGTCGGCCCTGTATAATTCATGTGGGTCAAAGGGTTATTAGACCACCCTATTGGGGGTCAGCCATGTGGGTCAAAGGGTTATTAGACCACCCTAGTGGGGGTTGGCCTAGTCAGCATTATGTTAAGTGGTTAAGTTGTGGCCGACCTAGTTGAGTAAAGGTCAAGTCAAGTTAGTGTATAAATAGAGAGTGTGTCTCTCTCATTTTACATATTCTATTCTGCACTCACACTTGGGAGAGTGGTGCACTTGTGGAGGAGGAGGCTCTGCTGCTAGGAGAAGACTATCTCTTGTATTCTAGTTGTATCATTGCTCTATCTATCTCTGAGGAATTTATTGGGGTTTTTCACCTTTATGGTTTTCCCCAAGTAAACTCTGTGTCTCTTGTGTGCTTGCATTATTGTGTCCATGATTGTTATGCTGTAGATTTGCTGTACATGTTGTTCTCTCAGTTAGGATCCTAGATCAAATTGAAGTAAATTCTAAAAATTTAACATGGTTTTAGAGCTAGCCTGAAAGAAGGCATGATATGGCATGTATGACACTTGTTGCACTTACGATGCTAGGGCTTGATATAGCAAAAACCAGTCATCGTAGAACTTTCGCTATAAATCTGTTTTGGCAAAGTTTTCAGATCTGAAACTTTTACAGGTCGAGGATAAGATCTCCGTGGACCATTTTTCCAAAGGAAAACCTGTAATTCATTGTACTTTGTGATTTATGATCTGTACAATATAGGGTTTCTGACTCTTCCATATTTGAGTCAAAATCAGGTGATCTTGGGAAAAAGGTCATAAATTGGGCTAGAAAGCTCCAAATGAAATTTCGTAAAAAGTGACAGGTAGTACACAGAAAATACTATCTCACAAACAAATCTCAGAAGCCGAAGTTGAACCAGTGACACGTGGCACACCGTACAAGTTCGCTCTCCTGTATTATCCCATAAACAGGTCACGTTGCGACACTTGGCGTAACTCTCTCTCAGAGAATCCAATTGAGGTCAAACCTATTGGGATGGAAATATAATAGGTCGGGATATCTCAAGAAAAGTTTTCATAGGCCGAAGTTGAACCAGTGACATGTGGCACGTCGTACAAGTTTGATCTCCTGTATTATCCCATAAACAGGTCACGTTGCGACACTTGGCATAACTCTCTCTCAGAGAATCCAATTGAGGTCAGACCTGTTGGGATGGAAAGATAATAGGTTGGGCTATCTCAAGAACAGTATTTAGACCCTGTGGATCAAAAAATTTGGAGTTACACCAGAAACAATCAGGTACATATTTCTGTCAAAACAAAATTATTTTTGAGCACCTTCATTCATGGCTTCCAGAATTTAGGGCTTCGGAGAAAGTTGGAATTTTTGTAATCGGAGACCATGGCTGGATGCTACCCATCAAAGTCAAAATTTAGAGACCAAGATCATATTTTTTTGTTGGGAAGAAGGCCAGGCTTGATCAAACCCTAGTTTGGGACTTTGATCGGAAAGATGGAAAATTAGGGCTTCTGCAAAAATTGGAATTTTGGAAATCTATGACCACGTCTGGAAGCTCCTCAAAAAAATCAAAGCTTAGAGCTTTGAATCAAATATTTTGGTTGGGTGAAGCTCTGGGAAACTCAAACCCTAATTCAGGGTCCTCCCTAGTGAATCTAGAAATCTAAAAGGCAATTTCGAAGGGTGAAACTTTGTAGTTTTCAAATTCTGAATATACCAACTTGATTAGCTCATCAAGGCGCATATTTCTATCCTTTCGGAAGTTTGAAATTCAAAGTTTGAATTTTTGGGGTTTCTTTGACAAACCCTAATCCAGCTCCAAGTCCAGTTCTTGCAAATCAAGTGGATTGGGTTAATCCTAGAAGAAGATGGATTCGTCACCTGCATAAGTGAAGAAGTTCCTGTCTCAAAGGGAGATGAGGCTAAGGCCTTACATAAGAAGATTACAAGCAATATTGACAGGTATGAATTATCCAGGTATGTTTGGATATTTGTTCATGATTAAGTTTATGGTATATTTGTCTTCATATTATTACAGTTAGTACAATCTTGATTAAATCTAGACTTGTCGTATCACCTTAATAAAATTATGAATGCACGATAGAAGATATTCATTGATGAGGGTGTTAACACTTATGATTGTACTAATGCATTATGGTGTTGTATGAGGTTTATGTTGTCTGCTAACACAAAAGGTACACCAAGAAAGTCAAATCATATGCTCATGGTGACATGAAGACAAAGATTCATCCATTGTCATGGATCACATAGAAAATCTACTTTCGAGGTATGTATAACTTGGTTCTTCAATGGTTAACTTATGAGACATGCAAGTTACTAGCACGAGTCACTGAAGAGAACCAGAAGACATTATGCGGGTATGTTAGACATAACTAGCTAGCATGCTAATCCAGGTTTGTTTTTCCTATATCAAGCTAGAATCCTACCTTGTGTTAGGATCTTATACTGTTGTGTTGTTGATAATGATTATTCATGAAGTCATAGGTTTGAATAGTCATGGTTGTATGCATATTATGTTTCTTACCATAATTGATGATATGACTAACCAGAAGAATCATGAAGGTATAGGTTTGAGTAATCGCGGGTTTATGCATTGATGATTTAACTAATCAGAAGAGTCCTATGATCAAATAAGAATATGCATGAGTAAAAGAAGACTTCCTTGAAACCTTGAATACTAATGTTTATTATCTATGAATGATCATGACTATACATGTTTAAGATTATTGTGTTTTGATAGTATTAAGATTATACTAATAAATGTGTGATTATGTATGAGACCTCAAGGATAACACAATGATGATACTAATAAGCATGCATAGTGATTAATGATGGATGTAAATTCAATGATAGGTAATCCAGGAAGCAAAGATCAAGAGGGAGCACACTCCAGTTGTTCCTGCAAGAAAGCAAAGGAGCACACTTCAGTAGTTTCTGCAAGGTTGCAGATATCAAGAGGGATTTTGCCACTTCTCACAATCCACATCAGAATGGAGTTGCAAAGATTCAGAGGGAGTCCACCCAGCAACCAAACAAAGATAAGTATTTGAATTGTCATTTCTTACATAATGTTATTCAATGATGTATATGCTTATGTTCCTAGAATTAGGTTGTGTATTATGCATATTAGAATAGTTGCATTCATGAACAATATGCTACTAATATACATGGGTAAGTGGCCTATGGCACTGTACAACATTCCATTGCTACTTATCTAGAATGAAACCTCTTTACTGACATGTTAGGAGTTGTGCACACTCTTAACAATGTTCTGGTAGAGATTGGAAGGTATCTAGAAAGTTACAAAATATGGATAAATGTTGTATTGAAGCATTGGCTAAGATAATTGCATGACTGTATGACATATTTCTTTATGTGTAAGAATTTGTTCTGAAAACTATGAGATGTTTTATAATCATGCAATTTAACTTGTTGTGTAGGAAAGATCATATACCATCACCTACAAAAGAAGGACTACAACATTTGTTCAGCAACAAAGTTATCTATTGAAAATATTGAAGATATTGAAGTTCCTAGGATCTGGGAAGAATGCCATGATCGAGGAGTACCAGTCGATCATAAAGATGTTTGGGATGCAGTCCCAAGACCTGAAGGGGAGTCTGTAGTGACTTCCAAGAGGATCTACAAGATCAAGCTTGCTTCCCAGTTCGAGTTGAAGAACTTGGGGATGATGCACTATTTGTTTTTGGCATGAAGGTGTGGCAGAGTGCAGATGGAATCTTTCTTGGACAAGGGAAGTATGCAGTAGAGATCCTGAAGAGGTTCGGGATGATGGACTGCAAGGATATGGCCACACCTATGGCATCAAACCTGATGCTTTTGTGTGATGCTTCAGCTGATCCGGTTGATGTCACGATGTATTGTCAGATGATTGGGTCCTCTATGTACCTGAAGAACACTAGACCAGATATTTGCTTTGAGGTGAACACATTGAGCCAGTTCCTGACGGATCCGAGGGGTGTTCACCTAGTTGTTGTAAAGCATATTCTGAGGTACCTGAAGGGTATAGTTGATTATGGCCTCAAGTATGATGCGAATCAAAAGTTTAACCTGCAGGGTTATGTTGATTCAGATTGGGCAGGCAATGTTGCAGATAGGGATCACGTGTGATCTCTTGGTTTAGCAGGAAGAAATCCTACGTAGAACTAAGTACAGCCGAAGCAGAGTATGTTGCGACGTATGAGTAGGTTGCAGATGTATTGACCCAACTATTGGCCAGAGTGTAGTTTGAGTACTTCATAGAGAGTCTTGGTGCACTTCAGATCGAGGTTCCTTCCAAAGGGAAGTGATGAGTTCGAAAGATGCAGATGCACATGAGATTTTCTGACATGGTTGATGTGTTCTCCCTTGGTCGTGATGTAATTGCTGAGCCATTTTTCACATCGTGGTAGATGTGTTCTCCCATGGTGAAAAAGTAAGGGCTGGAGCCTTCCCCGAATGGTGGTAGATGTGTTCTCCCATGTCGGTGGTGTAAGTGCTGGATGATGTGCATCTGGGTTGTTCTTCATGGATGATGAGATGATCTGAACAGGACGATGCTATGATGATCAGGAGGATCATGGATGATGAGCATCAGGACGATGCTCCAGTTACTGCTCTGTATATACATCATGTTGGATGCTAGATATGATCAGTTGGATTGTTTATATGTATGTACGCATCATGTTGGATGTTGGATATGATCAGTTGGATCATTTATCTGTATGTACACATCATGTTGGATGCTGGATATGATTAGTTGGATCATTTATATGTATGTGTTCATCATGTTGGATGTTGGATATGATCGGTTGGATCATTTGTATGTATTTTGTGTATGCATCATGTTGGATGCTTGGACCATGTATCTGTATATGTATCAGGTGGATACATTGTATGATCAGGTAGATCATGTATGTTGATATGTATCATGTATGATCAGGTGGATCATGTATTTGTATTTGTATCAGGTGGATGCATTGCATGATCAAGAGGATCATGTATGATGATATGTATCAAGTAGATACTTGGTTTGCATCAAGTAGATGCATTATATGATCAGGATGATCATGGATGACGAGCTTCAGGATGTTGCTCCAGATGACATGCAGCAGAATGTTGCAGTGATGATGATCAGGATGATCATGTGTACATCAGGATGATGTATGGTGAGTATCAGGTTGATACTCTATGGCCATGGAACAGGTTGTGCAAATAAGCATGTAATTTGTGCCCTGGGAGATTTGCAAATAGTCTTTCGAGGTTTTACCTATGGCATGTAATTTGTACCCTGGGATATCTGGCAAATGCTCTTTCTAGGTTTTGCATGGGAGGACATATAATTTGTGCCCTGGGAGATCTGTAGATAGTCTTTCGAGTTTTTTCCTATGGCATGTAATTTGTGCCCTGGGATATCTTGCAGATGCTCTTTCGAGGTTTTGTCCTATGGCATGTAATTTGTGCCCTGGGAGATCCGATAGGTTGAGCCATGTGCTCGTAATCAGTCCTGGGATGCTATTTCGAGGTTTTTCCATGACCACATGTAATTTGTGCCCTGGGAGATCCAATAGGTTGAGCCTTGTGCTCGTAATCAGTCCTGGGATGTTCTTTCGAGGTTTTGTGGTGACCACATGTAATTTGTGCCTTGGGAGATCCGATAGGTTGAGCCTTGTGCTCGTAATCAATCCTGGGATTCTCTTTCGAGGTTTTGTGGTGGGGTCACATGTAATAAGTCCTGGAGATCTAGACAAGATGAAAAAGGCCTCAGATGCTCTTTAGGGTTATTGCTAGTCAAGAGACTCTTTTAAGGTTTTGTGATGCATGTAACAAGTCCTAAGATTTCCACAGTATGGCCAGTGATGACGAAGATCTACAAGTGGTGGGCCTACATCCAGTATGAAAAAGGACTGGCTCTGTAGAAATTCCTATGACGAGTAGATTCAGAGATTGATTGAGATAGCAGTAGCAGTGACGATGATCTAGAGAAGATGATTTGTGCTAGAAGAAATGTGTCGAGAAATACCTTCCTAGTTAAGAGGGAGTGTTGATGTATATGTAAATTCAAAATTTATTTCACATATATGTATATTGTATTCCTATAGAGATGTTATTATTCCTCTATACAAAAGTGTCGTCATTTATATTGTAAATGTCTTAACTTATACTTGATGGGTTATTAGACCACCTTGTTGGGGTCGGCCCTGTATAATTCATGTGGGTCAAAGGGTTATTAGACCACATTATTGGGGCTCGGCCATGTGGGTCAAAGGGTTATTAGACCACCCTAGTGGGGGTCGTCCCAGTCAGCATTATGTTAAGTGGTTAAGTTGTGGCCGACCTAGTTGAGTAAAGGTCAATTCAAGTTAGTGTATAAATAGAGAGAGTGTCTATCTCATTTTACACATTCTATTCTCTCACTCACACTTGGGAGAGTGGCGCACTTGTGGAGGAGGAGGCTCTGCTGCTAGGAGAAGACTATCTCTTGTATTCTAGTTGTATCATTGCTCTATCTATCTATGAGGAAGTTATTGGGGTTTTTCACCTTTATGGTTTTCCCCAAGTAAACTCTGTGTCTCTTGTGTGCTTGCATTATTGTGTCCATGATTGTTATGCTGTAGATTTTCTATACATGTTGTTCTCTCAGTTAAGATCCTAGATCAGATTGAAGTAAATTCTGAAAATTTAACATTGTTTGTGTCCTGAGTCAGATAGGGATTGGACAACACAGTTGTTTGTTGCCGACGGTTACGGCCCTTTGCACGCAGTGAAGCCTGGGTGTCTCTATAACTGATTCTATTACCTCTGGCTATAGTTTGGGAGTCTCAAGCCTCTCCTAGGCGATACATACCGGCTATAGTGTCGGGAGCTCATTTAGCCACTCTGTTTGTCTTCTCTTGGCTATAGTTTCTGTAGGTGTGTGCTTTTGATTTACTGTTTTTTATTGATAGTTGGCCTTTAGGCGACATTTGATTTTCTATTCTCTCCAGAGATATCGTGGCGTGGAGTCCTACTCTCCGCCGATCCTGTCGGTTGGCTGGTTTGAAGCCTTCCGAACTTTCACATCATGTTTCTAGAGGACGCCGGTGGGCTCCCTCCGAGTCTTTGGATTCTTATGAGACATACGTCCAAGATGTCGTGACCGCTACACAATCTGACATGGGAGAAATCCCTACTAGTCCATCGGGTAGATTTGAACACACTTCTGACACGCCTACGCCTCGTGAGGCATGGGGAGGTGATCCACCTGAGACCCAACCTAGTTTGTTTGTTCCAGACCCACTTGAGGACGACCCGTTCAATCCTTCATTTCCACATAATGATTTATACGGGATGCTAGGGGTCCATGATAATATAGGCCCTACGGTCAACCCTACCGCATTCTCATATGGTATGTCAGATTACACCATAGTTGATCCTTCCACTACTTTTGGTAACCACACTGGCGCCGTTCATAGCGTTAGCAACAATGCACTCACTGGGGGCAATACCCTTACCGGGGGCACCATGTTGTCTACTCACGCACATAGTATGGAGACTGGTCACGTTCCTCCTGATAATGCTAATGTTGGAAGACAACCACCTCCTAGGGTTACCCAACCTAATAGAAACGTTATTCAAAACATGACTCGCCATCCACCACCTAACACACGTATCACTACCCATCAACCCAGGATCACTTTCACAAATGTTAATGCTCCTCCTAACCATGGGGGTGGACAAGTACCACACACTTTTGAATCCACCACCACTACTAGTAATACTAATGTAGGAGGTGGGAATATATCTTATCTACATGGTCATAACACCACCATTCCTGCTACTAGTACCACCAACGTTGGGGTTGGGAATACTTCTCATGCTTTGGGTCACCACATGACTGCTCATGCTAATCCTAATGCTGGGAGTGGGAACATACCTCACCATTATGGTCGTTACAACTCGGTTCCCACTACGAATAGTACATATATGCCCCATACTTATGGTGGAAACCCTTACTACAACACAGTCAGTGCTGACCACCAGTTCAACCCACTTCAATACGGTGCCCAAAATACTTATATACCTACTTACTCTCATATGGGTCAGGTCGGAGGAGGTTATCAACCTTTTGGCCATGGTCAAGCTTATGGTCCATCAAGTCGTCATTATCAGCAATGTAATGCTCATGGTCAAGATTTTGGTCCACCTTATAATCTGGTTCCGTTCAACCAACCTTTTATGGGAGCTTATAATCAAGCTGTCTAGCCGTAACTCCCATTCCTTGCATGTTTGAATCTTCCAGATCTTTCGAAGCTCACAAATGATCCAGTGTGTCACGACCCCAATTGCCCCCCAGTCCCTACCAAGCTCCCTTCAGACATTCCTAATTTTGAGGGGAAAGGTGGTGAGGATCCGGGCGATCATGTCACAACGTTTCATCTTTGGTGCTCCTCCAACTCGTTGACTAACGATTCTGTTAGATTACGACTATTTCAACTCACCCTCACGGGGGCAGCTGTGAAGTGGTATGTGGATTTTCCTGGGAACACCTATAGGGAATTCAATGAGATTGCTTTGGTTTTCTTGGACCATTTCCAGTTGTTGGTTCATTATGATACTGGTACTGAACTGTTTTCTACCTTCCGTCAGAATAAGGCCACACATATTTCTGACCACATTCAAGAGTGGTGCCGATGGAAGAGATTAGTGAAAGCGAACATTCCTCCATAGTTTTTGTTGGAATGGTTCCTCAAGTACTTACTCCCATACATTGCTAAGGATGTTTCGATGTCCAGCAGTATGATTGAGGAACAAGCCATCTTGAAAGTTCAACAGTTAGACCTACTATACTCTCAGTATAGCATTTTATATGACATTATTCCTGATGCACCAAGAACATGACATGAGCCCACATCAGTTCCTGGACCACATGCTGATGGCATCATGGGATCCGAAAGCACTTTCCCTATAGACTTGGTAGCTAATCAGATGCAAAATTTGTCACTAAACCAGTCTACTCCCGGACAGGTTCACACCTTGTCCACTTCCACTCCGTCATCTGATGTACACAATGTGCAATCAACGAAACCGTCAAGTAACCAGCAACCTGGTGGTAAGAAAAAGGGGAGAAACAACCGTAGGGGTGGAAACAATGGGAATAAAAATAAAAGAATCGCAATACCCCTCGTAAAGAGAATGGAAACCCTCCTCAGGAAGGAAAAAATGCTGGTGAGGATCGTAAACCTAGGTGTAAGGTGAAGTTCCCTTGCAAGCTATGTGGGGAAGATCATCTTACTCACTTATGTCCTCGAATCGAAGAAGCATCGAAGCATTTGGCATAGAGACCAGCTGTGTTAAAGGATCCCCTTCCTCATCATCAAAACATGGCTTCGCATGCTTCCACCATTGGTTATGGACCTACTGAAATGGAAACGTCTTCTTCCAATACTAGTGGTTATGGATGTGTGAATATGGTTCAATTGAAGGTTAGTGTTGCTACTTGTCAATGCGATTATGGTGCACCACAACCTAAAATGGGGAGTGAGCCTCCCCCTCCTCCTGACAATTCCTTGCATATCAAGAAGCCCTCTAATATTCCACGGATACCGAAAGGTGTTCTCAAGCGCTCTACACATAATCCTAATGCTCGAGCTGCCCATAACTACTCCATTGTAGAAGATTTGGGCCAAACTCTGTGTGCCATGTTGGCTCTTGAAGTTTTGCAGGCCTGTCCTTCTCAAAAGCATGCCCTTTTGAGTGCGTTAGGAGTTCATGATGGGGGAAATCCCACTATTATCAAGTTTGATACTACTAATGTTCAACCTCTCTTACCTTACCACGTGGCTTTTCAAATCCAGGTGGTGTGCCTTCAAAGTTTTGTCAAACGTACTATGGTTGACAAAGGTGCTTTCGCATCAATAATGTCGTTAACTTGTTGGAAATCTCTTGGCTCTCCTCCTCTACTCGTGTTTAAAAACACACTCACTGCATTCGATGGTCAATCATTTAAGCCACATGGAATTTTCCCTTCCCTTGTTGTCTGCTTGAGAGGTAAGTCTGTGCCTATTGAAGTCGAGGTGGTTGATGCACCCATCGACTACAACCTGTTACTAGGTCAAAATTGGATGTATGCTATGAAGGTTGTCACATCCACTATATTCAGAGTTAACTGCTTTCCACATGAAGGAAATATTGTGACCATCGATTAGCTGGATTTTGTTAACACTCCTTCCACAGCATCCACGGGATCCATTGTCTCGCAAGTTACTGATTCTCAGCCGGCAACTGGGAACATAGGTGCTGGTATGTACCCTTCATTGATGGGAATTTATAGTTTTACTGCACCTGTGAACTTCATCGAAACCATTTCCAACGATGCGTCTCCTCCTTTCCATAATATGCCATTCTGGACTTCCTATTGTATTGATCCATGGACTTTACCGTCCATGAGTTCTACGTCTGGAGACATTACGCACGTCGGGATGTCTGTGCCATTGTCTATAGCTGAGCTTGCTTACGAGCATATTCAACAAGCCACTGCATAACTGGTTCTCTCTTCTTCTCAGAAAGTCGAAGAAGATCCCGTTACACTGCCAGTTTGGGCAGCCAACTCTTCTTGTTCACACAACTGCAATGATGATACTTTTCCATCTGATGAAGCTATTATGGAGGCCATGTGTGGTAGTGAGAGGCCTTGGGAAGATATGCATCATCGCTCTTATTTTCTTCCCAACCTCGAGCTCGCTGAGCAAGATGACTCTAGCAGAGATGGTTGGTCACCCTGTGGCTCTTTTGGAGTCGCATGATGTTTTTGCGGAGGGGAATATGGCCAATATTTCTCCAACCATGTTGGTCAACATCTCTCGTACTCCTGGAATGGTGGAGAATGTCTACATCGGTGACGATTGCACTCCTGGGGAGATTGCTATTTACATTGAATTGTTTATAGAACTCCGGGAAGCTTTTGCCTGGTCATATGAGGAGATGTCAGGAATATACCACCACATTGTTGAGCATGAGATTAGAACGTATCCTAATCCTAAACCAGTTCAACAACGCTTACGTGCTGTGAACCCTAGGAAGGAAGCCGCTATCAAGGAAGAGGTTGAGAAACTGCTCAAAGATGGTTTCATCTACCCCGTTCCCCTTACCGAATGGGTGTCAAACCCCGTTCCTGTGGATAAGAAGCAGGGGATGATTTGCGTGTGCACCGATTTTAGAGATTTGAACCATGCATGTCAGAAAGACAACTTCCCCACACCATTCATTGATCAAACCTTGGATGCTTGTGCAGGAACTGAGATTTTTTTGTTTGTGGATGGCTTCTCAGGGTATAACCAGATTCAAATCAAACCTGTGGACCAACATAAGATGACATTCATTTGTCCATGGGGAACGTTTGCATATCGGAAAATTCCCTTCGGCCTTAAAAACATTGGAGCTACGTTTCAGCATGCCATGACCTATGCCTTTCACGATCTTAAGAAGATTATGGAGGTTGTTTTTGGATGATCTTGCTCGCCATTCTCGCAAGAGAGCGAACCACCCCAAGCACCTCCGTATGATTATCGAACGATGTATACACTACAAAATTCGATTAAATCCAAACAAATGCATCTTCGCTATAAGGACTGGTTTCCTTCTAGGCTTCATAGTTTCAAAAGAGGGTATTAGAGTCGATCCTCTAAAAGTTGAGGCAATACTTCGGTTGCCTCCTCCGTGCAATTTGTTACAACTTCAGAGTCTCCAAGCGAGAGCTACTTTTTTGCGTCGATTTGTAGTCAATTATGCTAATCTTACCAAATGTTTCATGTGCTTATTGAAGAAAGACACACCTTTCATCTGGGATGAGCGAGCCTAGCAGTCTTTTGACGCCCTTAAGAAATCTTTGGTATCGGCCCCTGTGCATAGTCCACCAGACTTCGTATGAGATTTTATCCTTTATGTGGTCGCGTCTCAAGAGACGACTAGCATGGTCTTGGTTCAAGTTGATGATGCGCTTATCGAGCATGTTATCTATTACCTTAGTCAAAATCTAATAGATGCTGAGCTAAGATATACTCACGTAGAAAAGCTAGCGCTTGCGACTGTCCATGCAGTCCAGCGGTTACGACATTACATTTTTCTTAGAACAACCACAGTTGTAGCTCACATCAATCCATTTCAATTCGTGCTATCATGATGCCTTATAGGGGGGAAGTATAATAAAAGGATTGTGATACTTCAGGAGTTCGATCTCGATTTCGCTTCGACGAAATCGTTGAAATCATTGGTGTTTGTTGAGCTTATGTCGGACCTCCCGAGACTTGATGAGGATGTCATTCATGAAGATTCCTTTGTGGATGAGCACTTATTTCTTATCTCATTTGAAGACCCTTGGTATGGGGAGGTCATTGTATATCTCCAAACTTTGAAGTTTCCTCCACATTATTGACGAGGCAATGGCATGTGAAACATCACGCTAAAGACTATACCATCGCCGATGACATTTTGTATCGCTGAGGAAAGGATTCTATTCTCCGTCATTGCTTAACTCACGAAGAAGCAGAGCAGGTGCTTAATGATTGCCATGCAGGGGCGTGTGGCGGTCACTTATATGGGCTTGCTACAGCCTAATGTATTATGCAAGCTGGTTACTTTTGGCCTTCAATATTTAAGGATTGTGTTAACGCTGTGAAGGGATGCCACCCTTGCCAGGTGTTCTCTCGGAATATACACTCGTATCCAGTGCCCCTTCACCAGGTCGTCACCGTCGGTCCCTTCACTAAGTGGGGGGTGGACTTCATGGATTGCAAGCTAGCTTTGGCTGGGGGGCATCACCATATCATAGTGGCCTTGGACTATTTTTCCAAATGGGCTAAGGCCATGCCTACCGTAAAAGCCGACGGTGCTACTGCAGCCCATTTCGTGTTCAATCAAATTATCACTCGTTTTGGTATTTAGAAAGAGATTGTCACTGACCATGGTAGTCACTTTCAAAACAAGATGATGGAGGATTTGTCTCTCAAGCTTGAGTTTCATCAAGAACACTCGTCTTCCTACTATCCCCAAGCGAATGGTCAAGTTGAAGCAATTAATAAGTCTTTGAAGACCATTCTCCAGCGTATCATCCAACAAAGCAAGAACAATTGGCACATCATGTTATATCCTGCTTTGTGGGCATATCGAACCACAGTCAAGACTGCCACTGGATTCTCACCGTTCCAGCTAGTTCACCGTGTGGAGTCACTTTTACCGATTGGATGCGAAATCCCTTCGCTTAAACTGGCCATAGAACTCCTCTTTGATACGATAGGTATTAAGCAATGTTTAATCCACCTTGAGCAACTTGACGAGCAACGTCGAGATGCCACTATGGCCATAGATGCCAACAAACGTCATGTCAAGGTTCAGTATGATAGGTCTGTCCATCCCCGGCAGTATGTTGAAGGTGACTTGGTCCTCTTATATGACCAAGCTAAAGAACGCCTGGGGGCAGGCAAGTTCAACCCCATGTGGCACGGTCCTTACATCGTGAGGTGTGTTCTTGAAAAGGAGCCTCTGAATTAGAAGACTGTGAGGGGACTATCTTGAAGGAGCCTAGAAATGGGCTCTATCTCAAGCGGTATTACACTTGAACCTTTGGTTCAGGATGATACTTTTGTATACTATTGTATATTTGTTTCTGTACATAGTTTAGTTTGCTTTTTGGTTTTCAGGTATGCTGATTAGCTTCCGTTTGATTGACAAATGTCAGCAAGATCTCCTACTTTCTTAGGTTTTGCGGATGGTGCTAGCCGGCATACACAGCAGCTTGCTTCTGCTGCCTAGGTTATTTTCTCACCTGACCACCTAGTTGTGTCCTCAGGAGGTGCTTGTCTCAGTTCTACATCTCACAATGTGGCTGAGTATAGTGCCATCATCGAGCTACTTCGGGATGCTATTTCACATGACGTCCAGTATTTAGAAGTCTACCTAGATTCACAACTAGTTGAATGGGCAGTACCATGTGCAAGACCCTACACTACTACGGAAATTCCTAAGGGTAAGACTCTTAGAGAGACATTTTGTTTCAATTACATACATTCATGTTCCGAGAAGTCTTAATCATATATATGATGCATACGCTAACTACGTATTAGATTGGAATTTATCACATTCATACTGAAGCACACAAGTGAAAGAGACATTCATACATTTGTACATACACACATATCGTAGAACCGGAGAACCATAGTTTATATATAAATATGTCCAAAAATGGTAGTGTCATACAAAATTGGAGCCCGTAGCCCACAAAAATATACATATCGATACAAAATGAGATCCTGGGATATCTACTCCCTACGAGGAGGCCTAGCTAGCACCCCGACAGGATGTGTCTCATAGAAATACTGAACTGCATTGGCTACCCACTGCAGTAACCGCACCCAGTCACCCGGAACCCCCACTACTTGGTGCTACATGGCCTCAGGTAGTCGCGCCACCTCTATCTGTGGAATCCTGGAAACCATCCGTGATAGGTTACACCACAAGGTCTGTAGAGTGCGCCCTGCTGCAGCATCAATTGCCTCATCACCCCTGCCCTGACGACCATGTCTCAGGAAGCCATCAGGTCTCGCTGGGCCCTTATCTACAGGAAAATAGTCAACCATTAGCATTTGATACTACCACCAAAAAGATTTGTACATTCACATCTATAATAAAAATCCATAAAAATTTAATAACAAAAAATTTAAAAAGAGTACTCACCAATGTCTTCGAACGCTGCGTCTAGTGGGAGTGGCATGTCCCGATCCTAGCGGAAGTCTATCCTTGCATAGGGATAGTCCTCTATGGCAATGACCTGTCGGTCCCACCAGTGGAATAACTCCTCAATATATGGTGATTCCATATGGCCACCACTCTGTCGTGTCAAGATATCAGCCCACCGGGTCAGGGCTGGATCTCGGAGACTATTAGGGACATCCACCCTCGGACTAAGCCCCGAAACTCTCTCAAAGAAGAAGCTACACAAGATACTGCCATACCCAAATTTTTTGGCCTTCCCTTCTTTGCATTCTGTCGGTTGGGTCTTCATAGACCCCAGTAGTGTGGTACATGAATCGAATACTATAGGCTGCATGCATTGTGATGCATAGAACATCACTAGCCTGGATGCCTGGTGCAGAGCTTTTGAACCCTTTATTCGCACTAAGGTAGCCACAATGATCTTCATGCTCAGATCTACTATGGAATTGATGGGCACCTGACTTCCCACTGTGCGTGTGTTTGCGGGACAATACCGCGCTATGTAGTCAAGGACGGTGATCCCACCACCCATAGTACGAGACTGAAGACTAGCCTCCTCACCTCGACAGGACAAACCAGTAACGAAGTAGATGTCTTCCACTTCCGATGTGAGGATTTTCCCATTGAGATTGAAGTTTTGTGCATCAACATCCCAATAATCTATCAAGCAGCGTAGTAGTAGGTTTTGGGCCCTCAAACCACCTATACTCCAGAATTTGTACAACCCACATGCTTTCAATGCTTATTGTGCTTGCACATCGTTGCGCATGGCCTCATCTACTTGGTCATGCTCCATCTCCCTCTACTCTAGAACCATCCTGGAGTGAGAAAAAACAAGGATTTTAGTCAATTTTATTTTCAAAATCAACTTCATGGCCGTACCCGCGGGCTAATTTGTATACAGGTGCGGGTACTCTCGATCGGCCTATGTGTTGACTACGAGTATCATGCCCTACCCGCGACCCACATAATAATATCCCGTGGGTAGCATTGAAGCCATTTAGGGCTTGGCCAAACTAAAAATCCCACCGCTGAAAACTAAAATGAATGCATTGAAATTAAAGGTATGGATGAGACTACCAACCTGCTCCGGACAGTTCGATGAACGGACGCTTGTAGCTCCCAGAAGCGGCAATTGAACTTCAAGGTGAAAACTAACCTCAAAACTCCAAATGGGTGAATAGTAAAAATGAATTGTAAACTGTAAATTTTTATTACTATTTATAATTTTCAGGACTCACTTGTCTATAGTTTTTACCATTTGATGCCGTTATGGACTAATATAATGTCATGGAGTATATTTTTAATCAAATTTCTTCAGCGAAAGTTGTTTTGGACCATTTCACACCTACGACAGGTATGTTTCACACCTGGCATATAGGTTAGATGCCATTTCCACATGCAGTATGCATTTGACCATTTTCACAAACCCTAGGTGCGGCCCCGCTTCGTAACTGACACAGAACCTTCACATTGCTATAGAAGTGTCATTATGTGGTGGTAGGGCTTTTTCCAAACATGGGCACCCTAGTTAGATCCCCTTTGTGCATTCTAGCGCCCATGTCGTTATTTGTCCTTAGGATTGGGAGTCCTTTGTACTTACGCCATGACATTGCGATAAAGAATCATACTCTACTTTGTCTTATGTTGGCCATCTCCCTTAAGGACTCCCCTCATTTATATCATATTGTGATTGCATTGCATCATCCTACTTGCCGCTTGAGCCTTGTGCCGGCTCCCGCTTACTCAGTTATTAGCTTGGTGCTTGAGCACTTTTCCTTGTCAAGCCTTGCAGAGCTTCCATTTGTCCTTCACAATTTGATGACCCTTTTGACCCTGAGGGAACATTCCCCCAAGTGTCCACATCCTGCATATGCTTCCTTGCTTTGATCATAGGTATGTTCCACTACTTGGGACTAGTTTGCTCGCTATTTGACACCCGTTCCCTCACTTGTTGTACTATAAGCAATGTTATTCTTTTTCAAGCTTTTCCCAAATATGAAAAAGACCAAAAAAATAAAAAATAAAATATTCCAAAAAGCCGAATGGGATTATGGTTACTACTTCTAGTTGGAAGCTATTGTGTCTCCTTTGAACAGAGCATTCATTCCACTCCATACACTATGAGTCGGGACTATAGTTGGACCTTAGGAGCTGTACTTGTTTCTCAGTTTCTCCACCGATTGGTTAAGCTTCCAGTCATTATGGAGCCCTTTGTGATGCCTCCTGCATCGCACAGTCTATATCGAGTCTATGCTGCCTACGTCTATCCATCTACTCATGCTCTTGTTCAAAGGAAGTCCTGAAACCAGTGTCGGCCACTCCTCAGATCTCTTGACTATTGCATGTCGGCCATCCTTATTGAGTTAGTCTATTTCACCTGAGATCTTTCAAATCTTTCAACATAGCTAGTACCTCGTGCTAGTTGATGGGGATCCATTAATGCCCTCCTTCCAGCGAGTCTCGTTCCGTCGACTTCAAGCCATTTATTCCGGGACTTGAGGCTTAGAGTTCGGTTGAGTACCTTGAGGCTTGCAGTCAATAGTGGCAGGTTCTCTCACCATCGACAGTTTTGGGAATACATCAATGTCCCCTAATCGATGGATTCATCCTAGTGTTCGAATTCAACTCATTTATTCACACTCCGATGATTGTGCTCTGTGCCTTGATGCCCATTTTCATTATTGGTGGGTCATCTCGCGTCTGTTAACAATATACATCATTGACCGGTAATCAGACGATGTCACATAAGGTTCAACACCAACTCCTTTATTCACTTGATGGGACTTGCACCGTCGAAGACTTGTGTAGAAGACCCCAGGCGATAGTGGCATTCAGTATGCTACCTATGACTTTGACTTTACATATGAGATATCACCTCTCAGGTATTAACAGTTTGTACCTCCACTTTGCACCAGTTGTTTCCTTTTTCAGCAGGAGACCATATCTTACTGTAAATGGATCATGGCTATGATCACTTATGAAATATATTCATTATGTACTGCCTATTCATGGCCATTGTATCAGATTGTTGTACTATACTGACATGTATTCAAAGATACTATTGTATTATGATGAGTGAGATGCTCTTTCCACTTGTGTTTCCATCACTCCACATCTGAGTCTTATAATGTATTTCGGCCATCGTAGCATCAGTCTCTGACCTCACACATTAGGTGGCATCTGTTACAATGTAATCTTCCACCTTGTGAGTATTAGCATTCTTTGGCCTGCAGGATCCATTTCACTGACTTAGATCCACTTTATATCCTTCAGACACATTATTTCCTCATTTTATTCCTTGTACGCTTGTTGCATCATTACAGCGAGCGTACGCACGAGTTGCATCACTATAGCCCGCAGGTAGCATGTAAAATGGTAAAAATCACTAGTTTATTACTTTTTACTCCCAAAAAGTGGTTATTGGGTGACCTTTGACCCTCCATCTTCCCAAGAAATGTCTTGATGTGTCCTCTCACTTACCTTTGAGAGGACTATATATTGAGCAGATATGGCTTATGGACAGGAAGAGAAAGAAGAGCAAGAGAACTCTAGTGGATCTTTTCCCTATCTTGAGTCTACACTCATTGATCCTTATAGTTGTGAACCCCTTATGTTCACCTTCCAAACTCCTACCATAGTTTGAGTTTGTCATTCATGGAGGATTGAAGTGGTGGAGGCACAAGTGGATTGATCCAGATCTTGGTTCAGATTGGTTGTCAGCAAGAGGTCATATCACATTGTACTTCTTCTTGTTTATTAATAGAAATACTCATATTCTCATCCATTAATGTTGTGAATGTTGTTTATTCTACATTTGGTTGCATTTACTTATAATATTATGGACCATTGCTATTGATGATGTTAATGTCGTTTATATATTATATGTACTTGTTGTATATTAGCTGTCAAGACTAATTTGCAGATTCAAGTGCAGGGATTGAAAGCTCCAATAGGTATCTCCATCAAACGTTTGGATTGAGGTTGGTTACATTCTTCATTATCTTAGCATTTCCATTTATAATAGCATAGTTCTGAGAATGAGTTAATTTCTGGTAGTCAGCTGTCTGTAGTGGTCTACCCCAAGCCGTAGTGAGTTTTCTCCAATACAAATAGAAATTATAGATCCGAGGCTGGTGTTTTGTAGAGATTCTTGTGTTATTTACTCTACAGTTTGTATCTTCTTTCCTCATGTGAATGTGTTGCTTGTTATCTATTCCATTTTGTTATCTTTTTCATGTCTGAAATAAGTGTTTGATAGTGCAAAATTCATACATGTATGCTTTATCTGTTGGTTTCATATATTCATAAAATCTTTCCACTAAAGTTAGCATTGGATTCATCCTTGTTAGATGCCCATGTTAATGGATTGTTCTTCATTTCTTCTTTATCACCAGACAACGACATTTTGACTATAAATGAGTATCTACCTTGCCTTTGTTATAAATTTCCATGCCATAGCACTGTAATTTGATATATTTGTTATTTCAACTCCATTTCCCAATGTGTACTTACCCCATTTCAACCAATACAACAATATGATTTTATTTTTATTTTATATCTGGCCTTTGTTAAAACAATCATTGAGAGATACCTCTATGGAAAGAAAGAAGCCAGCTTCCTTTCCTAAAGCTTGGTTTTGTGGTTTCCTTGAGATGAGCCTTCCCATAGCCTAAAGGTACATTTTGAGTGCTAACATATTGGAGCCATTTCCGAGGATGAATGTTCAAAACTTTCCTTGGGATAAACGACATTATTTCAATTCTAAGGTCTAGGACCAGTAGACACTTAGTCACTTGTTGGTTGTATTTCTGCTCTGGCGACTCCACTTATCAGAATTTCAGTTTGAAGATGACTCCATTGGGGAGATTGGCGACTCCACTAATGGTTCAATCCAATTTTCAGGATCCACTGGAGAACGAGTTCAGTTGGATGAAACATGGAAGAACTAAGGTCCACGTATCAAAGTACAAATTTCTTCAAAGAGATATTGATCTTTTGCATTGACTTCTTTTTATCTTTATGTGTACATATCAAGAAGTTTCGGTTTCGTCAGGAATTCTTAAGTCATGAGAGGAATTCCTTTGTATATCCTTCATTAGATCTTGTAGATATACCTTCTTCTCTCATTCCTAGAGTGGATCTGATTCCTTCTTTTGAATCATGTAAGATCCATAATCAGTCTTGCAAACCCCTTGAGATTGAGGCTGATGACATTCCTCCTGTACATACTCATTTACCTTCTATATCTCGACAAAGATATAGTCCTTTGAAGTTGCCCCTTGTTCGTCATGATTATGCTCCAAAATACCATAAATACCTCCCTGTTTTTCATGGAGAAGATGGTAGTCTTACAGTTGAAAAACATCTCCAGTCTTCTGAGCATTTTCTGGACCTTTTTTAAATAGAGCATGATGATGTTTGTATGAGGGATTTTGCCCAATATTTCAAGGAGATGTTAAGGAATGGTTTAAGCACTTGCAGCCTGAATCCCTTGATACATGGGAAGAGTTTTCTGACATGTTTTTGAAGTTTTGGGGTAAGAGGAGGTCATTGGACCAAATACTTTCAATGTTTTATTCCATGAACAAATAAGAGTGAGAAACTATGTCTAGTTTTAACAGGAGGTTTGCAAGCTTTTATTATAACACACCAAAAGAAATTCAACCTCTGGAAGATGCTGCTAAATTGTACTATGCATCAACCTTTCCTCATGAATTGTCATTTCTTCTTCTGGAGAGAAAATCGGTTACATTGCATCATATGTTTATAGATTCCTTGGAGGTTGAAGACAATCTTAGGATGTCTGGAAAAGTTTCAGAACAAGACAGTGGTGACGAAATAGAAAATAAATTAGAGTTGGTTGAGAAATATGAACAAAAAGAACTTGCCCTGCCTTCCAATTCTTTTTTTTGTGAGAAAAAAGATGATCAGCCCAGTGATGTACAAGAAGACTGTTGTAAGGATTTGTTCCATGAAGATTTCAATCAGCCTATCACAAATTCTATTAGTGCTGATTTTAAAAAAGATTTCAGCCTTCCCATATATGATGAGTATGAGGAGGACTACGTGGATGTTGTGCCTAAATAACCAACATAAAATTTTGCAAGTTCTGGGACAGTTAGTGAAGAAAATATGATTGCAATTCATGGTCAAAAGTCTAAAAATGAGGTGGATAGTGAGTGTGTTGAAAGTGACTACTTTCCTTTGTTTTATTCTTCATTTGAATTGTTGATACAAAGATGGAGAGTCTCTAATCAAAATCAGGAAATTGAGGATATGAATAATGTTATGGCATTTTTAGAAATGAGTAATTAAAAGGATGAACATTCATGCAATAAATCTCAGCATGTGGAAAAACCAGCAGCTTATGATGAGGTATTGAATCATAAAGAAGAAGATAAGGGTTCTCAAATGGATGTTTCTTTTTTTTTTTCAAATTAAAAAATTTCACTTCAAGAAGGATTTTGTTCACTCGATTTATTTGAAGAACAAAATGATAATTATTTTGAAATGCATAGAGAGAATGAAGTTGTAAAATCAGAAATTTTGAATGAAGTAGTGGATGTCTCGGTTGAAAGTTGTCATGAGTATTCCTCGCATGGTTCTTTTGAAAATCAGTTTGACAGTGTGCAAGAGGAGTTACATTTTGAATAGCCTAATCATTGCAAACCAATGATAGAAAAGTTTGAAGGTTGTCATGTTTTTATGACCCAGTGGCTAAATACATAGATAGAGTTTTCAGTCATAATGGTTGGTTATGCGTTTGCAACAAAGGTCAAAACTTTTATCATTGTTTTTTTCCATTATGCTTTTATGTACGGATTTCACTCAAGCATGATGAGAAAGTTTACTTATTGGATCAGTTGCTTGATTGGTTACATTGGAACTTTTGTATCACCTGATATTGCAGTCATTTCAGCAACGTAGGGTAGGGTGATATGTATATGAATAATCTTGACATGGCGAGCATATTTTCCAGCTTTTTCAGTTGCAGTAGGGTAGAACAGTTTCAGTTTGGTTTCAGTATGAATTTTGATTTTTAGCTTGAAGTTTTGAGATCAGGTTTGCAATTTATATTTGGTTCCAGTCTTCAGATGAAGAGTTACAGGTTACAATTTTGTGGTGGAATCAGCCCAATGGATCAGGCACTTGGTCTACGTGGTTCTTTGCTACCTTGTAGGGAGGATAGCAACCCCAATTGGAGCCAATTGTTAGCACCGTATAATTTTTGGAAAAAATTTGCAACTATGGATAAAGGAATTTGATTTGTTGCAAAAGGTAAAAAGGCCCGAAGGCTTAGCCAAGCTCCATGCACCTACAACCACATAAGACCACAGGTTAGTGACAATCTACAATCCAGCATTCAAGCGCATGTCCAGCATCCATCATCTTTCCAAACAGATCAATGGTTGCAAATAATTTCGCAAAGGTAAGACGCTTAGGCTTAATTGCATTTGGTATAGTCGCAATGGTGTTAGATTCTAGACAAAATCAACCGTCAGATCTGAAGGAGAAATCAATCTATGGTCAACATCTAGTTCGGAGATTAAACATGCGTCGGTTAATAAACTTTTCAAATATTCAAAGTTTGAGTAGGCTCCACATGTTTTGACGGTGAATATCAAGTAATGAAACAGATCTACAATCACTATTCAGTTCGCCAATATAACAAGCGCGGATAAATGAAGTTTCCAAATCTGTGAAGATGTCGTAAAGTCGGCATTATTCAATAGTCTAGATCAAAGATGTGATCGAGATCGGCAGTTGAGATTCGTTTTGTTGATTGAAGGTATAGAGAAAACACCATTTCCAAAGGTATAAATCCAAGTGTTCAGATTTGGTTTATTATTCAGGTTAAGAGTGATGAAACGGAGTTGAAATCGAATGCGTCAAAGGTGTGTCATACATATCACAATCAAGTTAAACCAGCATACCTGCAACTTGCATATTTATACAGCACATGTCAAAGGTCGGTGTTAAATTCAAGTTAAATGCCAGGAAAATTGACCGTTGATAATACATCTCTTTCACTTCCTGATCAATAGTTGAGTGATGGGAAGCACTATCCCAATCCTCTGATTATAGAGCATCTCTATTTCTGCTGTGGAATTGGTAAGCTATATAGGTGGTGAAATATCAGATACTAACTCAAGGAGTGGGACGAATTATAGGCAGATGGAAACATCATTGATTGAACACATTCACCATTCTCCTATGGACTGATCTCGAAGAATAATACCTGGGAGCGGTTGCAACAAGATTTAAAAGTCAAATCCAGGTGTCAAATTCCTATGGGCACCGTTCGGTTGTAAAAAATTTCATATTAATTTTGTTGTAATCAATTCTTAAAGTTGTTAAACCTTATGTATAGTTGTCATTTCAATTGTAACAAATATCTGTTATCAAGATCTAGGTTAGAGCGAATCGAGATTGAAAGTTGAGAATATCATCTTCTACATATTCAGATGTAATAGAGAGGAAAAAGGGTTGGAACCTGTGAGAACTTGAGTTTTGTATTTGAGATCTATCTTTAATAGAAATTACAGAGACGAGGCTTGCGTTTTGCAGAGATTCCTGTGTTATTTACTTTACAAACTGTATCTTCTTTCCTCATGTGAATGTGTTCCTTGTTATCTATTCCATTTTGTTAACTTTTTCATGTCTGAAATAAGTGTTTGATAGTGTAGAATTCACACGAGTATGCTCTGTCTATTGGTTTCACATATTCATAAAATCTTTCCACTAAATTTAGCATTGGATTCATCCTTGTTAGATGCCCATGTTAATGGATTGTTCTTCATTTCTTCTTTATCACCAGACAACAACATTTTGAATTTAAATGAGTAACTACCTTGCCTTTGTTATAAATTTCCATGCCATAGCATTGTAATTTGATATATTTTTTATTTCGACTCCATTGCCCAATGTGTACTTACCCTGTTTCAACCAATACAACAATCTGATTTTATTTTTATTTTATATCTGGACTTTGTTAAAACAATCATTGAGATATCCCTCTCTAGAAAGAAAGAAGCCAGATTCCTTTCCTAAAGCTTGGTTTTGTTCTTGCCTTGAGATGAGCCTTCCCATAGCCTGAAGGTTAATTTTGAGTGCTAACATATTGGCGCCGCTGCTGGGGACGAATGTTCAAAACTTTCCCTCGAAGAAACGACATTGTTTCAGTTCTAAGGTCTGGGAGCAGTAGACACTTAGGCACGTGTTGGTTGTATTTCTGCTCTGGTGACTCCACTTATCAAAATTTCCATTTGAAGATGACTCCACTGGGGAGATTTACGACTCCACTCATGTATCAATTTGCAGGCTCCACTGGAGAACGAGATCAGTTGACTAAAACATGGAAGAACTAAGTGTTAATATTTAATATGCTAAGACAGAAAATAGCAGCATTACATTCCATTTCACAATAATAGCATATACAGGATCACTGAAGAAACAACAAGCACAGCATAAACACAAGAGACACAGATTTATCCTGGGAAACCCTCATGGGGTAGAAAACCCAACAAAGCTTCCTCAATATAGATTACCAACAATATACAAAGATGAAAACCAAAGACATGATCTCCTCCTCCACCATACCAGACCTCTCCTCCAGGTGCACTACATTATGAGTGAGGGAAGTGTGTGTATAATGAGGAACACACCTCCTCTATTTATACACATCTCCGACTTGTACTGTATATTAACTAGGTCAGCCCCAACTTTACCACTGGGTTAAACACCCCACTACAACTGACTGGGCCGACCCCACTAGGGTGGTCTAACAACCCTTTGACCCACATAACACATACAGGGCCGACCCCCACTAGGGAAGTCTAATAACCCAAGTTACCACATTTCGACGGAGGAATAAACATCTCCGGATATACAATAAGATCTTCACAGAGGAATGAAACATCTCCGGAATAATAAAGTACAAATATAATATTCTTAGAAGTTACAATATTTCAACACTAAGGTCCAGGTATCAAAGTACAAATTTATTCAAAGAGATCTCGTTCTTTTTCATTGACTTCTTTTTATCTTTATGTGTACATATCAAGAAGTTTATGTTTCACCGTAAATTCTTAAGTCATGAGAGGACTTCCTTTGTATATCCCTCATTAGATCTTGTAGATATACCTTTTTCTTATTCCTAGAGCGGATCTGATTCCTTCTTTTGAATCATGTAAGATCCATAATCAGTCTTGCAAACCCCGTGAGATTGAGGTTGATGACATTCCTCCTATACATACTCCTTTACCTTCTAGATCTCTGCAGCGATATAGTCCTTTGAAGCTTCCCCTTGTTCTTCATGATTATCCTCCAAAATACCATAAATACCTCCCTGTTTTTGTTGGAGAAGATGGTAGTCTTACAGCTGAAAAACATCTCCAGTCTTTTGAGCATTTTTGGACCTTTTTGAAATAGAGCATGATGTTGTTTGTGTGAGGGATTTTTCCCAATCTTTCCAAGGAGATGTTAAGGAATGGTTTAATCACTTGCAACCTAAATCCATTGATTCATGGGAAGATTTTTTTGATATATTTTCGAAGTTTTGGGGTAATAGTAGATCATTGGACCAAATACTTTCATAGTTTTATTCCATGAAGAAACAAGAGTGAGAAACTATGTCTAGTTTTAACATGAGGTTTGCAATATTTTATTATAACATGCCAAAAGAAAATCAACCTCTAGAAGATGCTGCTAAATTGTACTATGCATCAACCTTTCCTCCTAAATTGTCATTTCTTCTTCTGGAGAGAAAATCATTTACATTGCAGCATATGCTTATTGATTCATTGGAGGTTGAAGACAATCATAGGATGTCTAGAAAAGTTTCAGAACAAGACATTGGTAATGAAATGGAAAATAAATTAGAGTTGGTTGTGCAATATGAACAAAAATAACTTGCCCTGCCTTCCAATTCTGTTTTTTGTGAGAAAAAAGATGATCAGCCTAGTGATGTACAAGAAGAGTGTTGTAAGGATTTGTTTCATGAAGATTGCAATCAGCATATCATAAATTCTATTAGTGCCGATTTTAAAAAATATTTCAGCCTTCTCATATATGATGAGTATAAGGACTACTTGGATGTTGTGGCTAAACAACCAACATAAAATTTTGCAAGTTCTGGGACAGTTAGTGAAGAAAATCTGATTGCAATTCATGGTCAAAAGTCAAAAAATGAGGTGGATAGTGAGTGTGTTGAAAGTGACTACTTTCCTTTTTGCTATTCTTCATTTGAATTGTTGAGACAAAGATGGAGAGTCTCTAATCAAAAACAGGAAATTGAGGATATGAATAATGTTATGGAATTTTTAGAAATGAGTAATGAAAAGGATGAACAGTCATGCAATCAATCTCAGCATGTGGAAAAACTAGCAATTTATGATGAGGTATTGAATCATAAAGAAGAAGATAAGGATTCTCAAATGGATGTTTCTTTTTGTTTTTCAAATTCATAAATTTCATGTCAAGAAGGATTTTGTTCACTCGATTTATTTGAAGAACGAAATGATAATTATTTTAAAATGCATAGAGAGAATGAAGTTGTAAAATCAGAAATTTTGAATGAAGTAGTGGATGTCTCTGTTGAAAGTTGTCATGAGTATTCCTTGCATGGTTCTTTTGAAGATCAGTTTGACAATGTGCAAGAGGAGTTACATTTTGAACAGTGTAATCATGGAAAACCAATGACAGAAAAGTTTGAAGGTTGTCATGCCTTTTATGACCCAGTGGCTGAATACATAGATAGAGTTTTCAGTCATAATGGTTGGTTATGTGTTTGCAACAAAGGTCAAAAATTTTATCATTATTTTTTTCCATTATGCTTTTATGTGTTGATTTCACTCAAGCATGATGAGAAAGTTTACTTATTGGATTAGTTGCTTGATTGGTTACATTGGCACTTTTGTATCACCTGATATTGAAGTTATTTCAACAGCATAGGGTAGGGTGATCTGTATATGAATAAGCTCGACATGGCGAGCATCTTTTCCATCTTTTTCAGTTGCAGTAGGGTAGTACTATTTCAGTTTGCTTTCAGTATGAATTTTGATTTTCAGCTTGAATTTTGATTTTCAGCTTGAATTTTGATTTTTAGCTTGAATTTTGATTTTCAGCTTGAATTTTTGAGAGTAGATTTGCAGTTTATATTTGGTTCCAGTCTTCAAATGAAGAGTTACAAGTTACATTTTTGTGGTGGGATCATCCCAATGGATCAGGAACTTGGTCTACGTGGTTCTTTGCTACCTCGCAAGGAGGATAACATCCCCAATTGGAGCCAGTTGTTAGCACTGTATAATTTTTGGCAAAAATTTGCAACTATGGATAAAGGAATTTGATTTGTTGCAAAAGGAAAAAAGGCCCGAAGGATTAGCCAAGCTCCACGCACCTACAACAACATAATACCACAAGTTAGTGACAATCTACAACCCAACATCCAAGCGTGTGTCCAGCATCCATCATCTTGCCAAACAGATCAATGGTTCCAAATAATTTTTCAAAGGTAAGATGCTCAGGCTTAATGGTATTTGGTATAGGTGCAATGGTGTTAATTTCCAGACAAAATCAACTGTCAGATCTGAAGGAGAAATCAATCTACGGTCAGCATCTAGTTCGCAGATTAAACATGCGTCGGTTAATAAACTTTTCAAATCTGCAAAGTTTGGGTAGGCTCCACATGTTTCGACGGTGAAGATCAGGTGATGAAACAAATATATGATCACTATTCAGTTCGTCAATATAAAAAGCATGGATAAATTAAGTTTCCAAATATGCGAAGATGTGGTAAAGTCTATGCTATTCAACGGTCCAAATCAAAGATGTGATCGAGATCGGTGGTTGAGATTTGTTTCGTTGATTGAAGGTGCAGAGAAAACACCATTTCCAAAGGCATAAATCCAAGCGTTCAGATTTGGTTTATTATTCAGGTTAAGAGTGATGAAATGGAGTTGAAATGGAACGCATCAAAGGCATGTCATACATTTCACAGTCAAGTTAAACCAGCATACTTGCAGCCTGCATATTTATATAGCACATGTCAAAGGTTGATGTTTAATTCAAGTTAAATGCCCGGAAAATGGACCGTTGATAATACATCTCTTTCACTTCCTGCTCGACAGTTAAGTGATGGGAAGCGTTGGACCAATTCTCTGATTACAGAGCATCCCTATTTCTGGTTCAGAATTGGTAAGATATATAGGTGGCGAAAAATCAGATACTAACTAAAGGAGTGGGACGAATTAGAGTCAACTCGAAGCATCATTGATTGAACACATTCACCATTCTCCTATAGACTGATCTCGAAGGATACTACCTAGGAGCGGTTGCAACAAGATTTAAAGGTCAAATCCAGGTGTCAAATTCCTTTGGGACCGTTCGGTTGTAAAAAAATTCATATTATTTATGTTGTAACCAATTCTTAAAGTTGTCAAAACCTTCTGTATAGGTGTCATTTCAGTTGTAACAGCTTTCTTTTATTGAAAGCTAGGTTATAGCGACTCAATCTTGAAAGATGAGGATATCATCTTCTATATATTCAAATGTAATAGAGAGGAAAAGGGTTGGAACCCGTGAGGACTTGAGTTTTTTATTTGAGATCTATCTTTAATAGAAATTATAGAGCCGAGGTTGGTGTTTTGCAAAGATTCCTGTGTTATTTACTTTACCATTTGTATATTCCTTCCTCATGTGAATGTGTTCCTTGTTATCTATTCCATTTTGTTATCTTTTTCATGTCTGAAATAAGTGTTTGATAGTGCAGAATTCACACATGTATGCTCTTTCTATTAGTTTCAGATATTCATAAAATCTTACCACTAAAGTTAGCATTGGATTCATCCTTGTTAGATGCCCATGTTAATGGATTGTTCTTCATTTCTTCTTTATCACCAGACAATAACATTTTGACTGTAAATGAGTAAACACCTTGCCTTTGTTATAAATTTCCGTGCCATAGCACTGTAATTCGATATATTTGTTATTTCGACTCCATTTCCCAATGTGTACTTAACCCGTTTCAACCAATACAACAATCTGATTTTATTTTTATTTTATATCTGGCCTTTGTTAAAACAATCATTGAGATATCCCTCTCTGGAAAGAAAGAATCCAGCTTCCTTTCCTAAAGCTTGGTTCTGTGGTTTCCTTGAGATGAGCCTTCCCACAGCCTGAAGGTACATTTTGAGTGCTAACAAGTTTGATATATGAACTGCATATAATTGGAAACCTTTCTTATAAAAAAATTTCAACTATAAGGCTGAAATATGTCTTACTGAAACTTGCTTGGGAATTCCTCTTACCAATCTTGGTCTTCCCTCTTAATCAATGCATTCAAGTGCTTTCTCTTAACATTCCAACATGGCTCTATGTCTTTCCAACTAATCCATGGCAATTAAGGCATCATAAGATCCTAATGGTAGTACATTTAATCCTGTATGTGAGTGGAGTCCATTCAATTCTATGGGGCACTCCACCACTACTTCACTTACTTTTCTCTTGGTCCCTATGGCTAATTGAAGTAGCCAATACTTATTATGCTTCACTTTCCTAAGAGAACAACCCTCAACCAATTTTGAAGAAACATAACTATGATTAGATCCTGGATCAATCAAAACAAAAATAGATTGCTTAGCAATATTACCTTCAACTTCCACCACTGCTGATTGATGGTTTGCTTGATGATTATCCAATGCTCCATAAATTTGAGGCATTTCCCTTGCCATATCCTCCACTATAGCTGCTCCCTTTAAGTTGTTCAAGCTCTAGGGATTCTCCTTCTGATGTGGACAATCCTTAAGCATGTGATTTTCTCCACATCCCCAACATTGAAGTGGTCCTTTTGATGCTTTATCTGCTGCTACTACTGGCTTGAATCCACTCCATGCTTGTTGCCCCCTGTGGAAAGGTTCTAGGATGATTTTTGAATGGTGGATTGAAGCCATTTTTCTTTTGATCAAACCTCCCTCTTGGCTTTCATTCCCATGCTGGGTGAACCTCTGATTTTCCCTTATTATGCTCATAGCAATGCATTTCCATCCTAATGGCTTCATCAAGACTTGGTGGATTAATAAACTCAATCCTATCTATGAAACTTTGAGGTAGACTCCCAAGGAAGCATTGGATCTTTACCCTCTCGTCTTTGATATAGTCCACATACCTCAACAATTCCAAGAATTTATGGACATGTTCTTCCATAGTTTTTCTGTCCCAACTTGAGTTCATTGAAATCTTTCCTCTTGCTGTCATAATACCTAGCAGAAAGGTATTTTTCCTTGAAATACTTCTTAAATATTTCCTAGCTGATCTTCCTTTCATTGATCCCTTTAACTTCCAAGAGGTTATCCCACCAAATTGAAGCTCTACCATTTATATTGTAAATGGAAATTCTTACCTTTTCATTCCATGAGTAATCATGAATCTTGAAATATTTCCTCATCCCAAGAATCCATGCCTTTGCCTCTTGGTCCGTCTTACCCTCTCCATCAAATGTGGGAGGTCTTGCCTTCCTTAATTATCCCTATGGGATGCCTTTGAATTTCTTTCTTCCTTCAAACCTGCTAGAAGTATGCCTTGAAATTCATTGAGAACCTATGGAGTCACATGATATCCTAGAAGAAGATCTAGAGGAAGGTGTTCTATGTTTTTTGCTCATAGAACTCTTTCTTGGGCTTGGTGTCTTCCTCCTGGAACGACCTCTAGAGCGACTCCCTGCATCTCTTCCTTCTTCACCTACATTGCTTGGGTTAGACCCAAGGTTTATCCTTTGTTGCATATCAATGAGGCTATGCAAAATAGTATCATTGAGCTAGTTTTGTTCCTCCTGAGCCTTCATCAATATTTCATTGAAGCTTACCATGGTATCAACAAAATTCTGAGTTATTTGCTTCCTTCTCCCATTGGATTTAGTCTTAGCATTCCCTTCTTGCACATTTTATCCTAAAACATATTCATCATGCTCATAAGGATCTTGAGCATCTTTTATGGTCACCATTTTCCTTTGGAGACCCTTTTCCCTGTATGTTGCTTCTGCTACAACTATTTAAATCTTATGAGTTGCAAGCACTGTGCATTATGAAAATATTTGTTAGACATATTAGGAATGCATATAGAAACATAAGACATCAATATTTTAACAGAATTAACTCATGGAATAATTCTCAAATATATTATGCATTCATTTCTTTTGCCCATTCATGCAATTATGGAAATTGCCCATATTGTCAACAATTTGTCAAAACAGTCACTGGCACTTTTTTGCTCTAAATATCTATGGTCTATGATAGCTTCATTCAAATTTTGTTATTGTACCATTATTCCCTGCTAGATAATCTTTCCAATGCCTATCCACGTGCTTCATTCTAACTTCGGGTGTGGAATTTACATTACTCCAAAAATGACAATTTTTACCAAAATTTTGCATTCTTTTACACAACTGTGTTTTGGTCTGAAATGCCAACTTCAGCCACCTGTAGAAGAAAATCTAGGATGATTAAGGAAAAAATTTCTACCGGGAAAATTTATTCCATACAACAACACTCAGAAACTTGCAGATATTTGTTCCGATGCACCATTCATCTTCTATAAAATTATGGGTTTGACTACTTTTCACTTTTTAACTTTTTTCAAAATTTCGAAATTTTGGGCAAAAAATGGCTATCTCCCAAACTGTGCATTTCTGGAAAATATCTGTCTAACGTGAATTGTCTATTTTAATGAGAATATGAAATGTTGATTTCAGTAAATTTCTTGAATCATTCATCTAAGGTCACTTTCATCCACTACAAGCTTTTCAAAATCCCCAAAAAGTGGCCCAGAATAGTGCTTTTTGGCTTTCTCACTCACCCCGACTCCACATCCTTTGGAGTTTGGCTCCAAAATTCCAAACTTCACATTTTTCCTACACCATGGCCACTCCATATCAGTTTCATCTCAATCCGACCTTCTGTCAAGAATCGGGACACTAATTTGTAAAAGCCATTAATTCCAATTTTATGCCAAATTGGAGCATAATGCGCTCGAGATCCTCACTGGTTCTTTCATGGCCTTTGTTAAT
Organism: Larix kaempferi; assembly: GCA_027924585.1. Taxonomy (NCBI): domain Eukaryota; kingdom Viridiplantae; phylum Streptophyta; class Pinopsida; order Pinales; family Pinaceae; genus Larix; species Larix kaempferi. The sequence goes on from BSBM01000230.1 coordinate 4,088,733, forward strand.
GGCCTCAAGATGCCACATAACTGATCCAATTCTGATTCTGCATGCTCCTTCTATCCAAAAATCGAGTTTCGGTCTCTATACTTTATTTTTTTTGCTTCCGCAATCCGCAATCTGCAATTGTGGGTTCGAAAATGCGGAAATCCAAAACGCAGATTCAAAAACTTTACGTTTCCGCAATCCATAATTCCGTAATTGCGGGTTCGGAAATGTGGAAATCCAAAACGCAAATTCAAAAATTTTACGTTTCCACAATCCGCAATTGCGGGTTCGGAAATGCGGAAATCCAAAATGCAAATTCAAAAATTTTACGTTTTTGCAATCTGCAATTCCTCGATCCGCAGTTGCAAGTTCAAAAATGTGGAAATCCGAAATCCAAATTTTGAAAATCTTCGTTTCCGCAATCCGCAATTCTGCAATTGTGGAAACACCTCTACTCCGACAACTTGCAGGGCTCATATCTCCCTCGTCATTTAACCAAATAAGTAAAGTCTAGTACCGTTGGAAAGCTCTTAGAGAGATCTGCTCAACTATGTGATCCTCTTCCACACCTGAGAAATCTGATCATATCCTTTTTTTTCCAATCAAAGTGTCACCCAAACTTCCTCAATACTCCGTTAAAACATTCTGATATTTGCCTGCAAATTTGGAGTTTGGCCTAAGCAGCCCCAGTGCTGCAACATTGGCTCTGATACCCCTCTGTCATGGCACCTCCCATCGATCCGATGCAAGGAATGGAACATGACTAACATTCCAGGCTTCTTTGGAAAGCTCAGCCCCGTTCATTACTAAAAAAATTCATAATAAATAAAAACTTATGCATGCAGATTCATACTCAATATAAACACAGTGGAAATAAAAATTATCCACACACAACTACATCATGCATCCAGCATCTCAATAACATACATCAATTAAAAACATGGCAGAACATAGAATTAACATAATTCAAACCACAGGGAATACTTATCTTTAAGATGAAATTGTCCAACAACTGGCTATGTCAGAGCAACGTTCCACCCAACCATAGGTCTTTTTCCAACCTATATTCTTTCAGCAGAGAGACCATCCCCGAGATGGGATGTGTAACCACTAAGGAGGAACTAAACAAGCTCACTCACATCCATGGTTTCACACAACCAGTCATGCTAAGCCAACACACGGTTGGGTTTATCAAGCATGCAAGAGTCAAAGGAGGAGGATGCTAAGTCAGTGAGCTCAACCATAGAGCTACAGGCATGTCAACTAAACTCAATTAGTCATGGTACCCACAATACCTACCACACCCAACACAAGGAAGGTCCCCTTCTCTGCTGCACAGTCCCTCAGGCATCCTTTCCTTCTAGTGCTCTTCAGGGTGGGCATAGAAAGGTCCAGCTGCTAATTTCTTGAGATTCTATCCTTCACTGGGTTTATCAAGCAATCCAATCCTCTGTTCAAACATTCACACTTGGAATTTTTCAATTCGATGGCCAAATAACTCAATCTCGTAATTGGATTTTCGGGCTATCAAAACTGGGTTTTCCTATGGATTTTTGGGCATCAAATACTCTCAAATTCACCCCAAGGTTCATGTATATGGATCCCCCATTGGATTTTACTGTCAACACGAAATTCAGGGCGTTTATGGCACTTCAAAACATAGGTTATTGCAAAGTTGCAATTTCTAGTTTTTCTCACTGTTGGGCATGTGTAATGGATGAAAACTGAAGCTTAGATGTTCAACAATGGAATGAGAATGAGGAAGAACGAATTACCATGAGGTAGAGTGACTTGTGGGTCAAGGAAACCGAGCCCATACTATGCCATACGAATTTTTGGGCTACCCATGCTCCATTGAAGCCATGGACTGATTTCTTCAACCACTTCCTTAGAACAGAATTAAATGTCAGCAAGGAAAGTCAAATGTGTTCTCAAGATGACATTTGGAAGCATATGGTTCAATCCCACAACCCCCTCACCACTCCCTCATGGAATACACATGGCCTCTTCTCATTAGTTGCTTCCATAGCCAGTTTTGGTATTTTATTGCAATATTAAATATTTACATCATTTCACAATGTTCCATGGCTTAATAGCACATGGATAGAAAAATATCAAATACTTGTCTTTTAAATCAAATCTGAGCATACACTAGCGGGGCCTTGGCCTTGAGCTCCACGCTAGGGAAACACACATCGCATGTACACACTATTTACATAAAAGCCAATATACCATAAGGGTCAAAATGGGGGTATTACATTGTCTTTTGAAGTTTCAACTTTATCTATCATTTCATAGGTGATGCCTTTGAACTTGGGTATCTCTCGAATTTGATCTGATGTAGGCATGACACCAATTTTTTTGGTTAATTTATCTAACTGTTGACTATACTCTTTTTATTTCTTCCATGTTTCTTTGGAAACAGGGTGTACATGGCCAAATGCATTGATGTACCCAGGATCGCTTGAAAACACTTCACTGTTGCTTGTCTCGGGCATCCTTTTTTCTAGAATTTGATGTGCAATATAACAACTAGATTCTTCATGAAGTGCTTCGCAAGGTATACAATAAGGAATGACTTCTTGAACCATATTAGTTGTCTCTAGTTGATTAGGTAACCTATTATCTTGATGTTGAGCTTTCTTTTGGACCCAGTTACCCTTAGGAGGAAATTTCTTTTGATTATAGTGGGACCTCTCCATGGTTACTACTCGATTCTGTATGTTTTTCAATTGATCTGTGTAAGTAGCTTCCATGGATTCCATTTTTATGTTCAATTCTTTAATCTTCTTCTCATAAGAATCTTGCATGGGATCATTTCATTTGGGTTCCTATTTAACACTTGCTTTCTCTCTTGTGAAACCAAGTAAGTTAGACTTTCCTGAAGCTTGCATGTTTGCATCAATTTTGATGGCTAAGGTTTGAGCATATTTTATATTAGTAGGTTCCTTGTCTCTCAGTTGATATCTCATTTCCCCACTAAGTGATTCTATTTAGTAAACAAGGATAGACTTTTCAGGAGGCTTGAAATCAGCATCAATGCTTGAAACAAGGTCTCTAAATTTCTTGTTGAACTCCTCCATCATTTCATTTTCATTTCTTTTGATAGAGTGGAGTGCATTTAGCAAAAAACTAGGCTATTTATTTTCACCAAATATTTCCAAGAATCCCTTCTTGAAAGAGTCCTAAGAATCATATGAATTATCATCAAGGTTAATGTACCATTCACAAGCATATTCTTCCAATGATAAAGTGAAAAGCTTCATGTATACATCATCATGTTTATTTGCAACATCACGACACCAACTGAGTAGGCATTTAAAAAAAAATCTTAAATGACTCGATGCAGTAATGGCATTGTTTCCTTGGAAGGTTGGTAGTTTCTCTATAGCTTTGTCTGGTATGGCATGTGGTTGACCTACTATCTGAGTGAAGTTAAGGGGCATGGAAAAAACATCCATTGGACTTATAGGATTAGCCATTGGACTCAAATTATTAAATAAAAGTTGAATGTCAGAAATAGGCTCAGATCCTAAATTTTCAAGGATCCTACGAGACTCTCTTCAATCGCTTTCGAAAAACACTTTTAGGTTCAGGAAAATGTTTAAAAATAGTTTAAATTTCTTCTCATAGAATACCCTAGTGTGTTTATGGATAGTGGAGTCGCCAGATGGACCGAGTAAAATTTCATATTTTGACTAGATTAATCAAATTTATTCAGGTAAAAAACAAAAAGAAAAGGGAGGTAAGTCATAAATCATGAATATAAATATTTATCCTCGATAATGGTTCCAAAAAATGTTGTCGTTGGATGCACACTTAGGGGTTAGCGCAACAGAAATCTTCAATCTTCTAGGTGTGTCCTTTGGGGAAAGTCTCAAGCCAGGTGTTGTCACCTGATCCTGACTCCTTCATTTGGGCAAACTCCTAATGAATCCAAAGGGAGTGGTCCCTAAAAAGGAGTTTCTAATGCTCTTCTAAATGTTTTAGTTGTTAAGGATGGAAGTAATATTTTTAGGAGTTTTTCAAAGTGAATTATTGAATCAAGATTATTGCAAAAATAAGAAATAATTCAACAACATATAAGACATAACATTAGCATATAAGGAATAAGAAACAACAATGAACTGATATTAAGAAAATATAAAGTATTATTACCAATAGATATCAGTGCCAATGGAGTCAAATAAAATATTGTGCTGCTGAGATACAATTGTAAATGTTTTGCAATATGATCTTGGTCAGTTTTAAATTATCAATGATGGAATTGATTTACGGGAATGGGGAACTTCATATATACCGTGAGGTACAAGGAGTATGTTCAGAAATTAAATAAGAGTGGATCCTCACGAATATGTGTGGGATGGATGGAGTCTCGAGGGGATTTTCAACACTACACCAATAAGGATGTAGCCTAACGGGGCCCCGAGCTCACATTCCAGTGGTTCCAGCTTCTTTTGAAGAAGTTCACCACACAAAATTCATTTAGTAGCGTTGTATTTCCGCTATGTTGAGGGTGGTTTATTTTATTATGGTGAATTGTTTAAATTAAGATGTGAGAAATTAAAGAAGTTTTGCAAATCATTTATGGTTTCCCAATGACCAGGAAAAATCCCACAGAGGGAAAGAGAAGACATGAAATTTGAAACAAATGTTTATTCCAATTTAAAACAACTAAAAATAATTGTAAGTGCAAAGTAAGCAAATGAAATTAAAGCAAAGATATATTATACTAAAACCACAGACTATGTGTCACTTTTATGGTCATCCACCACTAATCGACAACCCTTTAGGTGGTGGAGATAGCATAATTCATGGAAACGAGTCAGGTTCACTTACTTACTTGCAAAAGAAAAAGGAAAGAAAGATATTGATTGATATAACTTATTGCAAGAAATAAAACAAAACATATCTACTCTAAAGCAAGAAACCAAAAAAAGATACAAGCTTCCCCCAAATGGGGGAAGGGGGTTGTGGGAGTCTTAAATCCCACTTTCTTTTTATTAATGTTTTTGTACATTTTTTCTTAAAAGAGAACGCCTTTGATCCTTGAAAAATGGATAAAAAGGGATTACAATAAAGCTAGAAGAATGAGAGAATAAGAATAGCAATAGGAGATGAATCTTGGTGCTTCAAATGATTCACTTTATGGACATTTTAGACCAAATTTCCTCCTCTTTTTCTTTCAACCGGCTAAAAACATCAAACTAAAAGTGCAAGGATTAGTGGATTAGTGTATGAAATACATCAACAATTATACAACCAAATACTTGCAAAAAGTAGAGAAAATACACTACTTTAAATACTAAGTAAATGGAACTAGATCTCAGCTTATGATCGCAAGTAAAAGAAATTTTAGATCCAGGAATATGAACAAGCTAAGAAATGTATGATAAAATTTTTAAGAAGATCTAAGATTGTTCTAAATGTAACCAGAAAGAGAGTTTTTTTTTTAAGAGAAGAAGAGATGGTCTCAAGATCCATATTGAATCTTTGTGAGGACATGGAGATGCCTATTATACAAGAAGTGTTAGATGCAGAATTTTATATGAAGAGAGAAAGGGATGCAACCAAACTCCCAATTCTTCTTCACCTAAGATGATCTGCAAGCTACAAAAATCTTTAAACAAGTGAGATCAATCTAGTGTGGTTAATCGAATGGGATAAAAAGAACATAAGTATTACCGACTACAAAGTGTTACTCTTTAATCTCATAAAATAAAAAACAAGTAAACAACTTAAGCCTTTAAATGTTTACTCTACAAGACAAGTATGGCTTTCTAAGCTAGATAGTAAATCTACAAACTTATAAAAGAAGAAAGCAACTAGCTAAATATCACCTTGATTAGAGCCCATCATTCACATTCATGAGAAGTCCTACACAGTTTGGACCTCCAAAGCCAAAACTTTATTCATCAAATAATACCGACACTATATCACAAGAGCATAGGTTCCTTGCTTCCACCAAAGAGAAGATAAATTGCTCACTTTTATAGAAAATTTGGGCTCCAAATCCTTGGAGGGAGAAATTCCCAATGGAGGTGTAATGTCCCCATTTTGACCCTTAGGACATATTGGATTTTGATGTAAACATGGTACATGTGTGATGTATAATTCATAGTGTGGAGCTCAAGGCCAAGGCATAGCTAGTGAATGCTCATCTTTGAGAGGAAAGTATTTGACATTTTGTGATCCATGTGCTATTAAGCCATGGAAATTGTAAAATGATGCAAATATCATGTAATAAAAATACTAAGGGGTTGGCTATGGATGCAACTAAATGAGGGGGAACTATGTATCCAATAGGGATAGGTGAGGGGGTTGTGGGATGGAACCATAGACTATCATATGTCACCTTGAGAAACCCTTTGACTGTCCTAGCTGTCATTTATTGTTGTTGTAAGGTAGTACTGCAGGAGGACTGTTCATGAGATCGATGGAGTATGGAGAAACCATGAAATCCGTAAGGCATGGTATGGGGCTCTGTTTTCTTGTCCCATAAGCCACTCCAACTCTTTGGAGGATGCATTCATCATCCCCATTGGGAGGATTACTAATAGGGGAGGAATCAGTTGAACCCTTGGGAAGACTCATCAGTGGAGGGAGGAACCCAAAAATCGCGATCCTGAGGGAGGCCATGATTTGCAGTGCCTAGATCGCTCAAGAATGATGCGGAAAGTGGAATCTGATGGGGATCTACAGACCCGAACCATGGGGTGACTCCGAGAGTGTGAGATTGCTAGAAGTTCATGAGAGAACCCAGATCTAATAGCCCAAAATCCTGTTGCAGGACAGAGCCATTCGGCCACAACGTTGAATAATATACAAATGCAGATTGCAGTGGGAAGAGACCTGGAGGGTTTAGAATGCATGGTAGAGCGAGTGCGGGATCATTTACCCTTGATTTAGAAGTCAGTACCATCCATACCTTCCATCTCAACACAGAGGGAAGGGGCACCCGAGGGACTATGTAGTAGTGAAGGGGACCTTACTTAGGCTGAGAGTGGAGGTGATGGGGGTTCCTGGACTGTTTAAGACCATTTGGTTATGATTACAGCTTTTTGGATGATCTCATTGACCTAGAAAACTCCTTACCTATCTCCCACTTGGTTGACAAATCCAATTGTGTGCTGGATGACCTGAATGACTGAGAATCCAAGGCTGTGAGTAAACCTGGGTAGCTCCTCCTTAGTGGATACATAGCCCTAGCTCAGGGGTTGTCTCTGAGTGATGAAAGAATACAGGATGGGAAGAGACCTATGGTTGGGTTGGAATGTTGCAGTCCATATCCAGTTTTCTTAGTGATTTCATCTCAAAGATAAGTGTTCTGTGTGCTTTGAATCATGCTCATTCTGTGTTCTGCAATGTTTAATTATTGACTGTATTGTGGAAGCTAAATGATGTATGCTAGATGATAAAGTCTGTTCATTGCATGAGAAGGGGATTAATCCCATTTATGATGTTTTATTCCCCTATGTTTATTGGTTTTTAAAGGGGGGTCTTTGAATCCATCTGCAGTGTTAGAATTTAGGAAATTGTAGACCCCCTCATGTGTCACAGCTCAGCATTAATGCATGGAGCAAATTTGCATCGCTTACATTAACAACCTTATACGTAGTCTTCTGACATTCTTGGAGCAGAAGCAATTTGCTTATAATCTTTACATCCTTCCCAAGGTATCATAATTAATTTTCAATACATCTATGGTATATGCAATAATAAAAACCATCCCAAGTTGAGATATCACAAGTACCACAAACCTAAACTAAAAATGGCCACATAAAAATTGGTCATTTATTTGGTCATTTTTAGTTGTGTCACTCCGATAATGGAAATTACAATTTTGACAATGAATTTGTACAATTTACTAAATTTTAACACCGAATCCATCTGCAATGTTAAAATTTAGTAAATTGTACAAGGGGGTCTCTGAATCTATCTACAGTGTTAAAATTTAGTAAATCGTAACATTATAGATGGATTCAGAGACACAAGCTAGTGTTGAAACATGACACCATAGGCGAACCTATTGAATTTTTTTTCAAGATCGTTTCATCTGTACTATCACATCTAGCTCTATGTCCGTATCATGTCCATATATTATTTCACCATTTTTTCTTTCGTATTATCCCTTCGACAGATCTACCAAGTTGCATCATGTGCATCATCATAGTGTGGTTGAGTGTGGTCTTGGATATTAATTTCTTGCCTTAAATCCTCTCTGCATTGTCATGTCATGAATTTGGTGTCATTATTTTTGGCTCGTCATGCTGGTCACATTCATAACTTAATTGAACAAAACCATCGTTGTTTGACCCTCTTGACAATCTATTAAAGTTTCGACAAGTTCATGTATGTTGCGTCATCATGTTGAAGCTAAAAGTTGTCAATTTCACAACCTCCATTAATTCTCCATATGCATCCATTCATCATGGTTCTCCTCGTACCTAAGTTCATAAATTTATAAAGTTCCCCTCAGGTCTCTGCCCTACAAAAAATCACCAATATCCTCCATTTTGAAAAGAAACAAAACTCTTTTTTTGTAAAATTCTTTTTAAAAAAAAGTTACCATGATTCTAATATTATTTCCTCACTTTGACATTAAATAGTTTATATAATAATATATCAAATAGTTATTATATATGTTAAGATAATATATATTTAATATATTTTTTATATTAATATACTATTTAATATAATATGTATATTTTATAATATAGTTAGTATATGTAATATATTAATATTAATAAATTAAAAAAAAACAAAAATATAGATAATAAAAGGAGGGAAAATAAATAAATAAAAGTATAAAATAAGGAAAAATAACAAAAATAAAGAAAGAAAAAGAGTATTAAAGCACTTTGAAGCCTTTGATCTACCTCTGCTTTGCAGTGAAGGTATTGAAGCAATATCCTTCTCCGTCTGAAGCATCTGATCTAGACATTCGTAGTGTTTGGCATATGATATGCGGTGGTGGGATATTGAAGCCACCTAAACTCAGATATGACCAGCATCCGAGGCAATCTAGGGATGGTGATCTTGGTCCTTCAAATAATATCTAGGGTTCGCAAGCCAATGGCTGACCGCATGATCTACTAGTGGCCTCCTTGTTCTGATTTCCTTCAAACCCACAAATTTCTTGTTCTATTTTTTCTTTCAGACTTTCAGAGATTCATCCCATCGGACTCGATTGTGGATGCATTGACCTATAAAACCCATTGAAGGTGTTCAAATTAAGGGTAGTTGTGGAATCTACGAATTTGAAAAAAGGTCATGTAAATTCTTCATTTTCGGTTTTTGTTTCTTTTTTCCATCTTCGTTTTTTTACTAAGTCATTGATTTTGGACTATTAAGGGATGGTTTTTTCCCATAAGTTGTTGAATTTGGAAATTTTAAGGTTTAGAATTATAATTATATTATGGATCTTTAGTTTCATTTGGGCGTTTGGGATGTTTTCTTTCACTTTGTTCTTTCCTGCTTAAATTTTTTTCATGGGGTTTTTGTTAAAAAATAAAAATTCAAATGATTTGTGTTGTCATTAATCAATTCATTTGGTTCCATTTTAGGGAGGGTGACATAGGATTTAAGGGTTTGCAAATAAAAATTTTGTGATTTTCATGGCTTGAATCGGTCTTTTGAGATTCACACAGTTGAGAATTTATTTCTTGTTTTCATCCGCAGACATAGAGACACACCTTTTGTAGAGACTCATTTCAGGAGATATTAAAGGCACAGACCTTTTAGGGGTGGGTATTAAACTACTTAGTATGAATCCAGTTTCGATGGTAAGGTATGTATCAATCTTACCAGTTTTCCTTAGTCTATCCTATATTAGTGGATGTTTTTTTTATGTTTTTCCCCTTTTGTTAAAGAAAGGAAATTTTATGTGCTCCCACGTCGTTGAAGAGGCTTAATAGAACCAAACAGTTTTTTTGACTTACTAAAGAGGTATAGGGGATAAATCTGATTTATTGCCCCCGTTCCACTGCTCTCTTTTTACGTCCTTTTTTCTTTAGGTATCATGAAGTATTGAAGGGGCTAATAAAAATAAAAATACTAGGTTAGCAGGGGGAGTATGAGGGGCTAATAGAGAGGCAATTTGTCTTATCATTGTAACCAATTCTGGTATAACCTTGTGAACCACTATGGATAACCAAGGGAACGGGATTGAGATAACACTAGTAATAACTCGATCCAACTACAAGAGGTGTAGGATCAGAACGAATAGTTATCTCGAGCCAGATATGTGAGTACGCGTGAATATGATCGGCACCCATGATATTATGTTATTTATTTACCCTACTATGCTGCTCCAACCGAAGAAATGCAGAACAAGCAGTTATCTCTGAACAAGAACAAGTTGTGTCGGTGGAATATCGGATCGAAGTGAGTACGCATTTTCACCCCTTTCTTTCCATAATAAGGGAATGAGTGGGAACCTAGCTTCTTCATCCAGTTGTATTCAGAATAAATGTTAGATCTGGTGATGCAGAATTCTTGCTCTATTCATTAATTGACCCGCTACTTTTAGAACTCCTTATTCATTCTTCAATTTCAATTTCATAGATAGCAGCATATACGTAATAGCTTACACCGTTTTCGGTAGTTCGACTCACATGGCATGAGATTTACCACATGTTTCAGTAGACTCGATCCACTTAAAGATATATCGACAAGAGATTCGTAGTATAGTGTACTAGATTCCTCTCAAAATATATTCATTGTAATAGGTAGAGGTAGTGACTGGTATGCCACAGATAAATAAGAGAACCTCGATTACGCTTAAATAATAAGAACCCCTTAATATGTAGAGAAAGCAATAAAATGATGAAATGGAATTGTGCAATTAACATATAGAACATAAAACTTAGTGCAGTAGGATCACCTTAATCACAGCTCCATCTTTAGAAGACAAACATATGAGATCATGAGTACATAATTAAGAAGAGAGCTAAACATACATTCTCCTAAAACATATTTATTAAGACAGAAAATCAAATGGGCAAGGTAAACATTGATCCATTGATTTATTCGGCATCATGTAAAAAAGATATGTAAAGGATAGATTCATAATATGCCTGAATTGATTAATTAATCACTGGGCTCCGCTCCTCAGTTATGATTTACAAATAATAAATTCAACATTCCATATGTCCACAACAATTGCATTTCGAAGGGCGGAGACTATAAAATATCAGGTCCAGATATGTTAATCCTTTTACAATAAAGAAACCACTAGGGACCATAATATCTCGGCAGTGGGTATGTTTGTATCTCCTTACAATACTTGACACTAAGATAATGCTTACATAGATAAAGGAAAATGAGAGAGATGAAAAAGATGGCACCAATGTTGTTAATACCTTAATACTAAGCTCAGACCAAAATTTTGACAGCCTTAGGTATTAAACTTACCAATTCTTTGTTCTATGGTTGAGGGTCTTCCTTGTATAGGATCCTTCCGCTCTGGGATGCATACTTATTCATAAATGCAACTTAGGCATGGCACAATGGTTCGAACTGTGTTGTATATTTAATGAAAACTCGATTGGTTTGGGATTATCTTATTGTTGCTACTGGAATGCAACTTTAAGCATCCTATTGCTTGTCATAGAAGAATCTCCCTTTAGCCACATTGAGATCTTTGTCTCCTTATAAGCAAGGAGTTTGTTTGAGACTTGAGCCCGAAATTAGAAAAGGGTTGTGTGTGTCTATGAATGTCTAACTAATAGTTCAATATTGAAATCAAACAGTTGAACGAGAACTGCATAGGTCTAACTATATAATAACGGAGTTGAAGAGAGCACTTCTAAAGTAACAAATATACAAATTCCCCGGATATTAATTAATTTCCCCAATTCTTCTTATTATTATTATTAGCCTCAACTAACTATTGCCCTACTATTATTATATGTCGTCTCTTTATTCCAAATAACTTGATACATGGAATTTAGTTAGATATTGTCTGTGGCCGGCAAGAATACATCTCACTTATTGGGTGATTTTCATCATTTCAAGGACAGAGGTGCTTGCGGAAGAAACAGACTCATCTCAGGTGATAGTGAATGGCAGGTGGTAGGGATAATTTGTACACACTCATCTCAAGATCGTGGGAGGTGATGAATTAATCAACGAGCAATTGGAAATTTGTAGGGATTTTATACACACTCCTTTCTAATTCTTATGTGTTTGTTGCTGTTATCGACCTCTTTCAAACCATTCTTATTCAATTTTGAGTTCCCCACGTTGGGTGGACAACACAAAATATTTTCCATTTGATGAATTTCATATTTTGTGAACTACGAGCCATTATTTTTGTATTTCACAGTCAGGTGTTTGCGTTGAAGCCAAGGGATTTTGTAGTTGCACTAATGGAACTTCCTATATTACTATTCTTGTCTGCATATACATTGCTTGTGCTATTTTGGGCATATATATACCATCAAAAACGAGGAAATTCAAGCATTTACAGTACAATTTGGCCAACCTATCTTCTTGTAAATGCAGTGATTTATGTTACTAGTAAGAAAGTGAAGTATACTTATAATATGTCATATCACCATATATAGGTAGAACACAACTTGAACATGTGGATCAATTATGATAGTATAGGTAGAACAACTTATGAGCTTAGGTGATAAGTATGCACTATTCCATATATTCCATATCAACTGTAATATAGATCCTATGCGTATTATATATCATTTTATTAGTACATAAGGGTCAATTATCACCATGGATTAACTATGAGTGAATATTAGCTTGTTACTGCTTACTTCAACTCTGAACACAATAATATGGATATGATAACGAAGGATCTATAATTGATTAGAGTGATTAGTACATGATGTAACGATTAGCTTAAAAGGGCTCATATATGGAGAATAAGACATGCTAGTTTCCATAATACATAGCTAATTGTTTTGAAACATGATCTATTCCTATATGTTATCGTGATTTCAACATGATATAGGGATTACCTTTTCTTACTAGAATGATTACCATTGAATTAATATCACTATGTTTAGAAGTAAGATCAGCTGGTATAATTTGCTTGATTTGGTGAAGTATTGCCATCTTATTCAATAACAATACTTATTAATATGAAACGGCTATGGGTTATGGTATGTGCTTATTTCAACACCATTTAAGTACCCACACCATTGATTCCCTTTTGCTCCATATCTATGGCACGATGAATTTAGGCCTAGGACTTGATAAAAAATGGTGTATCTAGTACTAAGTCCATGGACACTGATGTCATAATCACAGTTCATTCATTATGGTCTTTCTATTCACTGCCATGTTTATCCTATATAGGTGTTGTATTTCTTGTATGAGATACATGGTGTCGAATAAAGGGAAATCATATTGCAAACTCATATATAGGAATAGGAAGTTCTAATTACATAACTAATAAAAGATCACACTAATATTTAATAGTGATAACAAAGCACTAAACCCATATATGTGATAAAACATAGAGTAATAGTACTTTTAATTACCTTAACTATGCAATCTATAAATATGGTTATGATTTATCTGTAATTAATCGCATACCAGTTATAAACACTAGTTACGAATATGATGTGTACTAAGCTTCATTATGTAAAATAAGAGGAAGGAGGTCGAGGACAGAAAAAGCAATACAACGCTCTTTTTATTTTCATTGCTATCCCTATTGGATTCCTAAAGGATCGTTGTCTCAATTTAGATTACATATGTAATAATGATGCATGCTTGACCTTCGGGAGAGTCAAGGATACCCTCGTTTTAACTCACTCTATCGATCGACCAACCCTAAACCTCCTCCCTATGTCAGCCTTATCCCGCATCGATATTGGTATGAAAACAATGTTGTCCAGCCTTATACCTTCCTTATTTCTTAATCTCTACACAAACTAAACTGCACTTTACACACACTTCACTCACTTAGGGACAATACCTTTCAATCTCCCTGGCCTAGAATGAGGTGAACCAAAGGTGTTCTTCTATAAGGGAAAGGGACAGGGAATTATAATTTATTGTAATTTAAATTTATTATAAATTTATAATTAGAATGATATAGTAAAAGTGATTATGAGATTTTATATGTACATCCTCCTCAGACACCGCTCCCGAGAACCCTTGTAACCTTGAAATAAACACATTTCACTACTTTGTAATTTTATTTAGACTCCACTCTTTAGAATGAACACATACTAACTAGATCTATTCTTTATCTTAGGAGTGACCTTTTGTTTTGTGCTTGGGAAAATGAAAGGTTTCTATGAATATTGATGGTTTCCTATAACCACAATAATTCTTTACAAGTGATATTACATGTATGTACTACCTATTCATATTCTTGATACCTAATAGTTTCCTTGTGCACTTTTAATTCATGCCGATTATTTGTTACTTTATTGTTTCCTTTGATTTTAATGGGACTTTCTCTATTTATCATACATTTTTTTAATTATATGAATGTGGAAATGTCATTATATTCTTCATAGCTTTTAAGTTTGAATATAGTTTTGTCACCCTTTTGTTTCTCATGGGTCGTGTGATACATTAATTTGGTTTAAGTTCTCCCCTAACTAAGTATTTTTATATGTTACAATTAACTTGTTATCCCTCTCTTATATAGGTTAGAAGCTAGAGGTTCCTTCGAAGTGACAAGTATAACGAACCTTGAAAATTAAAGGCTTCAATCTATAATGAAAGATGCCCATGATTATTCAATATGTTCTCTTCATTTTTCTACAAATGAGCCTATCCTCATGAGTTCTGCAACAGATAATTCAATAAAGGTAAAGACAAGTCTCGGCAATATGTGTTGTGTGTTTAGGTGGATGTAATGTCCCCATTCAAATAAATCTCAAGAAGAGAAAATTCCACCAATCTACTAGTTTCCTAGGTTGGGGTGGAAACATTAGATTTGGAATAAGTGAACTATAAAACCCCCAAATGTACATTAGCTTGACAAAATATATTAAATGGGGAATAAATAAATATTTAAGATACAAAAATAAGGTGGCACTTGGTCATGAGGGCACATTGGATGTGTGGGGCCAACTCAAGCAAGATTACCCATGCCACATGGCATCCCACTCTCACACATTTGAATCCAAGGTGGAGTCCAATGTTCTTGGGGTAGTTGGAAGGGAATAATACTTGGAATGACTCAGTGAGGGTAGAAACTGAGAGGATGAGTAACTCCCATGGAAGAGGAAGAGGCATCTTGGAGCTATTGGGACACTTGGGCTAGATTCCCTAGCTTCTATGACAACAATGATGAAGATGCTATGACACTTATGACAAATATTAGACCTAATTGTTGACATCTGACACATATGGCATGTCAGGGCTACAAATATCCTCCGAGAGGGCGCACAAGGGAGTTAGGGAAGCCAAAGAGTCATCCATTCGAATTGAGTGAAGGAGGAGGCTAGGAATTGATGGACAAGTGGCACACATTGGAATCTCTTCCTAATTCGAGTTGGCATGAAGCTCATGGAGAGAATTCGAACCATGGAAGGCTTGCAAAGATAATAAAAGACAATAACCAAGAAGGAGAGTGGATTTTTATCATTTCTCATTTTGCAAATTGGAGAGCATAGTTTGTCCATGCTAGTGGAGTGCTTACTCTACTTTCCTTAGTACCAATTTCGAGGGTGAAAGATTCCCATACTAATTGGAAATTGTAGAGGCCATTCAAACCTTTAATTTGGAGCTACAATGGAGTTTTTTGTTGCAGGTTGAATCTAAAGGGCAGCTCATGATTCTTTCTTCTTCAACTTGATCCCATCTCTATCTCACATCTCTCTACATATTTTGGCTCTTGGAAGAAGGGCGCACATGGTGAGATGTTGATCTTTTTGGGAGAGTCCAAGATACACCAATCATTTTTAATATGATATATTTAATCTGTATTTGATTCTCATAATATCCTCAGGTCAAAATACCAATTGAAACTATGAAAAAATACCAAACAATGTATAAATGGTGCCATTTTCCTCATATCTTGTTATGAGATCTTGAAGTTTCTTTATTTCGATTTGTATCAGTTCATCTCTATGATTTTTTTTATGTATGGAGATTCATTAATGTCCTAAATAAGTTTCATATACATTACATAATCCTTTGGAACATAAATCTCGAATTTCATAGCAAGTGGTGAAGTTTCCTATCATTTTCCCCTATGTGAATACATGTCCACAAACCTCTGATAAATGAATGTTGTAGCAGCCTTTAGAAACTGATTAATGATGAATTTGGGTGCCCATTTAATTAATTTAACTAATCCATGTCTCTTTTATGAAATTTTGGAGTTTCGTATTGCATTTGGAAAGCCATTAGTGACCTCTACCCTTGGGGGTTTGAACCTCGAATTTGCTAGTAAAATTCCCCAATTTCTCCTGAAGTTAAATGAATGTTGTAGAAGTATTTTGAGAGTGTCCAAACATCCATAAGTATCATTTTTATGTCTTAATACCTTTCAAATACATTCAGTCCCAATTTTGAATTATTTGGAGCCATTTGGGAGCGTTGGAGTCATAACTAGTCTAAGGGTCGAATTGGCCAAAAAATTGCAATCTTTCCAATTTTTCCAAATTTATAAAAAGGGACACTACAAGTGGTATCAGAGCATGGTCCATGCACCTAGTTTGGGTCACCATTTATGAGGTCAATAATTCACCCCCCACCCTTAGAAACAGAAACTGAAAGTACCTTTGGTGAAGAGGAAGAAGAAGGAGAAGAGGTGTATTATGTTGAGACTATGGCTAAGGATGAGAAAGGAAATTCTGATATGGAGGAGAAAGAGGATTTTAGGAAATTCATGAAACAATTTTTTGAAGATATGGAAAGGGAGATAATGTAAGGATTCAAATTGATGGCTAGTCAAATTGGTAGCAAATTGGCCACAGGAGGTAACAACAGTTCCTCTAGTGAGGAAAAGAAGACAGTGGGTGGAAGCATTTTCTCAAGGACAGGGCCTCATAATCGACCTCATGAATTTCAGATCTCAACAAGAGCTACCACACCTAATTTCATTGATCCCAAAGAAGATCCTAACACTCAATTTGGCATGAAGGAAATTCTAGCAAAATGGCAAGAGTTGAGTGAAGATTGTAGAAGGACATTACCATTTGATCAATTCTTTACTGTCTCAAACAAGCTCAAAATGAGAGGAGGTAACAGAACTCCTTTTCAAAATAAAGAATTGAATTATTCCATAGGTAAAATTCCCCTTCCTACCTTTGATGTCTCATCTCAAATTTTTGCAAATACTTGGATACAAAAACTAGATGTGTATTTTCAGCTGAATCCAATGGTTGAAGAGGATGCTCTAAAAATGGCTATTTTTCATCTTGAAGGAGAGTCCAATTATTGGTGGTTCCATGGGATTAAAAACTTGGGACATGATCAGGTTACAACATATGAAGAATTTGTTAGCAGGGTATTGGAAATATTTGAGCAAAAGGACCCTGAAATGCCTTTCAAATAACTAGCACAGTTGAAGCAAAGTGGAACACTGGATGAGTACATGTTAGAATTTAAAAAATTATCAGTTAAGGTGGATGATATATCTATGGTAATATTAGCATTTCTCTTTATTGAAGGTTTGGATGAACCTTTGAAGGGTTTAGTTAAGGCCCACAAACCTACTTCATTGAAAGATGAAATGAACTTGGCAAGAGATCTGCAAAATGCGCTACCCAAGACAAGGTATCTTCCCAAGCCCAACTTTCCTTCCAAGTTTAGATTTCATAAGAAGCCAAGGCAAAAAAATGCATTTGGAAAGGACAAGAAAGAGGGACCAATCAAGGAATAACTCAGAAGAAAGATACTATGTTACACATGCTTTCAACCATGGGTACTAGGGCATAAATGTGCTAAGGAGAAAGCACAATGCATTGAATTATTTTTCGATGAAGATGAAGGTGAATGGGACATGGAGGAATAAGAACATATTTCATCCCAAGAGGAAGGATATTACACAGCACTCCTTACCTGAGTGCCTCGTTTTCACACCATTCGATGCAAGGGAGTGGTACAATGACAAAGGGTTTCAGTATTGGTAGATGGAGGAGCCACACATAAATTCATTGATGCAGCCATGGTGGAGAGGAGAAATCTACGTACTGAACCATTCGATGGCCTCATAGACATCATTCCAGGTCACAATACTATGGAGTGCAAAACATGGATTCCAAAGCTACAAGTCACCATAGGTAATTGCACATTTTTTGATAGATTTTATGTGGTTGATGTGTCTAATACTAATGTGGTCTTGGGAGTGCAATGGATGCTCTATAGGGGAACATATAGTGAACTATCAAATCCCTGAAATGAGATTCAAAGATTCGGATGGAAAACAAAGGTTAGTGAGAGGAATGCATACCTATATGAATCAAGTAGTGTCCTCCCACAGTATGAGGTCCATATTGAGGCATGGGGATATTGAATGGGATGTTGGGTGTTGCATCACTTCCCCTAAGCCAAAAATAAATATTTCAGAACATCCAATGGAGATAAGGCAGCTACTACACAAATATGAAAAGGTTTTGGAGACCTTCCTCTTGGAAGGTCACCTGATAGAGGAGTTGAGCACAAAATTGTTTTGGAGGTGGGTACTTCACCTATACAAATACCACCATATAAGAACCCCAAAAATTTAATAGATGAGATTGAGAAGGCTATTCAAGAGCTCTTGGAATCAGGGCTCATTAGACCAAACTCTAGTCCCTATGCTTCTTCAGTTGTTTTGGTGAATAAAAAGGATGGGACCTTGAGGATGTGCATTGATTTTAGAGCTCTAAACAAGAAGAAAATTAAGAATAGATATCCTATCCCTAGAATAGATGAGCTCATGGATGAGCTACATGGAGAAAAATTCTTCTCCAAAATTGATCTTAGATCTGGTTACCATCAAATTCGAATGAAGGAGAAGGATGTGTAGAAAACAGCTTTCAAATGTCACTATGGCCATTTCGAGTTTCTTGTCATGCCTTTTGGTTTGACCAATGCTCCAACCACATTTCAATCATGCATGAAAAAAATATTTTGCAAGAATCTCCGTAAGTTTGTTTTGGTTTTCTTTCATGATATTTTGATTTACGGTAAAACATGGGAGGGACACTTGCACCATCTAGAAGTTGTCTTGAAAATTTTGCATGAACAATATTTGTTTGCTAAGTTGTCCAAGTGTGAATTTGGGTTGAAAGAAGTTTTATATCTTGGGAACATCATTGGGAAATATGGAGTGAAGGTGCACTTGGAAAAAATAAGGGCTATTCTTGAATGGCCATCACCCAAAAACATCACAGAATTGAGAGGCTTCATTGGGAAATGCACTTACTATAGAAAAATTGTGAAGGGGTTCTCCAAATTGACTAATCCACTTACTGATTTGACCAAGAAGGATGCTTTCAAATGGGATGAAGAGGCTGAAAATTATTTCCAAATAATTAAAGAGGTAATGAGTAGTTTTCCAATACTTGCATTACCTGATTTTTCTAAACCATTTGTTTTGGAATGTGATGCATCAGGAGAAGGAATAGGTGCAGTCCTAAAGCAAAATAAACACCCCATAGCTTTTGAGAGCAGAAAATTGCAGCCACATGAGAAGCTCTACTTCATTTATGAAAAAGAAATGTTAGCCACCATGCATGCCTTGGACAAGTTTAGACAATAATTGTTGGGAAACAAGTTTGTGGTCAAAACTAATCATAACAGTTTGAAGCATTTTCTCACACAAAAGGACCTCAATGAAAGGCAACAAAAGTGGGTAAGAAAATTCCAAGATTTTGATTTGACATTGAATATGTAAAGTGGAAGAATAATATTGTAGCAGATGCATTATCTAGAAGACCATCATTTTCCTTTATGGGCATTTCGAAAGATTGGAAAAATATGCTAATAGTTGAATATGCCAAAGATAGTTTTGCTTATGATGTGTTAGGTGGGGTAAAATGTGCTGGTAGGTACAAGATTTTAAATGGTCTAATATACTATAAGGATAGAATATACTTGGTTCATGGTTCAAATCTCAAGCACAATATTTTGAAGGAAGCTCATGATTCTCCTTTAGCATGCCATCCTGTTTTTTTCAAAACATATAGGCAATTAAGGGAAAGGTTCTTTTAAATCACTTTATGGTTATGAGGCACTCACCTTTTTTGAGCACATTTCTGGTGATGGTAGAGCTCCAAAAGCTAAGGATTGGATTAAGGAAGTCAAGATATTTTGAAGCTTCTAAAAGACAATTTGCAGGTTACCTAAAATCAACAATAACAGTATGTGGATCAACATAGGGAGGAAAGAACTTTTGAAGTGAATGATTTGGTCTATTTGAGGCTACAACCATATAAACAAACCTCTTTAAAAGTGAAAGGATCAGAAAATCTCAAACCAAGATATTATGGTCCATATAAGGTAATTTGAAAAGTTGGGGAGGTGGCTTATGAGTTGGAACTTCCAGAAGGAAGTAAAATTCACAATGCATTTCATGTTTCATGCCTTAAGAAGGCTATTGGTCAGCAAATATATGTTTCAGAAACCCTCCCTCCATTATATGATGAAGGACAAGTAATACTTATTCCAGAGAAAACAAAAATAAAAAATAAAAAAATAAAATAATAAATAATAAATAATAAATAATAAATAATAAATAAAATAAATATAAAATAAAATAAAATAAAATATAAAATATAAAATATAAATAAACAAAATAAATAAAAAATAAAAAATATAAATAAATAAATAAAAATATAAATAAAAAGTAAAAAGTAAAAAGTAAATAAAAATAAATAAAAAATAAAAAATAAAAATATAAATAAATAAAAATAAAAATAAAAATAAATAAAATAAATAAATAAATTGAACACAAGAGAAAGTAAATTGAGGAGAAAAACCATAAGGGAGTATTTGGTACAATGGAAAGATTTTCCAAGTGAGGATGCCACATGGGAAGAGGAACAAATTTTGCAGCATCCTAATTTGAAATTTATTGATGCAAAGCAATCTTGGGTGGGGAGGACTATAATGTCCCCATTCGAATAAATCTCAAGAAGAGAAAATTCCACCAATCTACTAGCTTCCTAGGTTGGGGTGGAAACATTAGATTTGGAATAAGGGAACTATTAAACCTCCCAATGGACATTATATTGACAAAATATATTAAATGGAGAATAAATAAATATTTAAGATTTGAAAATAAGGTGGCACATGGTCATGAGGGCACATTGGAGATGTGGGGCCCACTCAAGTAAGATTCCCCATGCCACATGGCATCCCACTCTCACCCATTCGAATCCAAGGTGGAGTACAAATTTTTTGGGGGAGTTGGAAGGGAATAATACTTGGCATGACTCAATGAGGGTAGAAATTGAGAGGATGAGTAACTCCCATGGAAGAGGAAGAGGCATCTTGGAGCTAATGGGACACTTGGGCTAGATTCCCTAACTTCTATGACAACAATGATGAAGATGTTATGACAAAAATAAGACTTGATTGCTGACATATGACATATATGACATGTCAGGGATAAAAATAGCCTCCAATAGGGCTTGCAAGGGAGTTAGGGCAACCAAAGAGTCATCCATTCGAATTAAGTGAAGGAGGAGGCTAGGAATTGATGGACAGGTGGCACACATTGGAATCTCTTCTCAATTTGAGTTGGCATGAATCTCATGGAGGGAATTTGAACCATGGAAGGCTTGGGAAGATAATAAAATACAAGAACCAAGAAGGAGAGTGGCTTTTGATCATTTTGTAAATTGGAGAGCATAGCTTGTCCAAGCTAGTCGAGTGCTTACTCTACTTGCCTTAGTACCAATTTCGAGGGTTAAAGATTCCCATTCTAATTGGAAATTGGAGGGTCCATTCAGACCTTTAATTTGGATCTACAATGGAGTTATTTGTTTTAGGTTGAATCTACAAGGAATATCGTGATTCTTTCTTCTTCAACTTGTTCCCATCTCTATCTCACATCTCTCTGCATATTTTGGCTCTTGGAGGAAGGGCGAACGTGGTGAGATGCTGATATATTTGGGAGATTCCAAGATACACAATTTATTTGCAATATGATATATTTACTCTATATTTGATTCTCATAAGATCCTCAGGTCTAAATGCCAAGTGAAACTATGTAAAAATACCAAACAATGTATAAATGGTGCCATTTTCCTCATATCTTGTTATGAGAGATTGAAGTTTCTTTATTTCGATTTATATCAGTTCATATCTATGATTTTTATGATGTATGGAGATTCATTAATGTCCTTAATAATTTTCATATACATTACATAATCCTTTGGAACATAAATCTCGAATTTCATAGCAAGTGGTGAAGTTTCCTATCATTTCCCCCTATGTGAAGACATGTCCACAAACCTCTGATAAATTAATGTTGCAGAATCGTATAGAAAATGATTAATGATGCATTTGGGTGCCCATTTAAGTCCTTTAACTAATACATGTCTTTGTTCTTAAATTTGGGAGGTTCGTACTACATTTGGGAAGCCATTAGTGACCTCTACCCTTGGGGGTTTGAACCTCGAATTTGCTAGTAAAATTTCCCAATTTCTCCTGAAGTTAAATGAATGTTGTAGAAGTATTTTGAGAGTATCCAAACATCCATAAGACTAATTTTTATGTATTAATACCTTTCAAATACATTTATACCCAATTTAGAAGCATTTGGAGCCATTTGGGAGTGTTGGAGTCATAACTAGTCTAGGGGTCGAATTGGCCAAAAATTGCAATTTTTCCCATTTTTCCAAATTTATAAAAAGGGACACTATAGTGGAGGTATTGGTTCATTTGAAGAGTACTTGTATTTTCTTCAAGTTTATATTGGGATAACATTTTTCCTACTCTAATGCATGGTATTTTGCTTTTCTTTATGTACGTTTTTTTTTTGTTTTTTTGTTTTTTTAACTTTGGTTTTCTTTTGCTTAAAATAATTTTTCCTTCTCATGTTATGTATGAATTTAATGTTTAGCTAGTTAAAATTTTATTTAGATCTATAATTTAGCTTCTATGGAGGGTCAAGTAAGATTATTGCACTGAATACACCTCTTGATCTTGTGTGATAAAGTGATTTTAGTCTATTTTTTATTTGTTCCAAAAGAAAAAGAAAACCTTATTAACATATACAATATGACTTGTTTTCCTGCGAGTTTCTCTTGGAGTTAGGTTCCATACGTAGTCAAATAGAGTGCTCCCTTTCCTTTGTTGTGACCATATAATCTTTTGAATGAGACCATGCATGTGTCTAAGATAATTGATGTTAAAGTATATAATATATTAGATTTAAGGGTGCTAGCTCAATGGAAGAGAACCTGCATTATAGGCAGAAGGTTGGTGGTTCAATTCCTCTGTGCCCTATATATATTCTAAAACCATTAACAAGAGAAAAATTACCACTACAAAAATAGATATAAATGACCCAAAATACGACCAAAATTCACATTTAAACGGCCATTGGCAGCAAATTAGTGGTCATTGATACGCGACAAAAAGTGTGGTCATATTTAGTTTGTTATTTTATAGCTTATCTTGTGGTCATATATTTAGTCGTATATTTGGTCATTAATTACGAAAATTAATGACCAAATATATGACCAAAAGATAAGTTATAAATGACCAAGTTAAATATGACCACCTTTTTGGTCACGTGATCAATGACTACTATTTTTCCACTAGTGGTCGCCAAATCAAAAGTGGTCATTTATATGCGGATTTGGGTCATTTTTTTGGTCATTTATCTCTCATTTTGTACTAGTGATAAGGAAAAACAGAAACGATGGGCAAAGGAAAAACGTAAAGTCGACATGTTGAAGGAAAAATAGAGCAAAGCATTACACACCTGACAAGATATGATTCTTCAAGTGGCACTGACCCTTCATGGACCCTTAGCCATAATCCTTTAGATTAAATCACCAGCTTAGTGGGGTCCTTGACATCATTATATTAGGAAGTTTTTCGACAAAAAGATCAAGAAGATGTCAAGCAAACCTTTTCTCTTCTTGGAAAGCAATATCAATTATTTCTTGACCGACACAAACAACTAAAGGAATATGCTATCCAGGAAAAGCAGTCTACCTATGTACTTAATTACTGGTATAGTTCTTATGGCCAAATTTTTATCAGCATGAGAAAGGTCTAGATGACGCTAGTGTAGGTATTCCAATAGAAGGCTACCACATATCTTGTCACTCTTCAAAACCTTTAACAACAAATTCAAATGGAGCATAATCATCTATCTGAACTCCAAAATAAATAGGCACGGTGGGATTCTTAAGCACAACTTGCAAAGATAGAAGTAGAACCAATTTATTCTCAGATCGATCGCCTTCTCCTGACCATCGACCAACAACACTTGCTCTTGGGACCTAATCTACACAATATTAAACATATGTCTATTCTCAACAAAATCAGAGGGCTCTCTGATCTTGCTGCTCTAAGTGTAGGCATGCTGACAACTTCTCACACCTGGGAATACTTCAAACGATGACTCGCTTCCTCATCCCTAGTGATTGTAGAAGCTTGCAATAGTCCAGATTCATCAATTGCATCCACTAGTTCACAACCATAAGCAACAACAGATACCAATTTTGATCCAGATCTTTAGTTATTTTTTTGATCTCTTCAGGACGAAGAAACATTTTATTGGTGGGTGTTGGCTGCTTTCTGGACAGACCTGGGTTTTCAGGATGCACAGCAACAAACACCCCTTTGGTGCACTGGCCGTTTCGGCAACGAGCTGCGTAGCAGCCTGAAGTCTCACCCGAAGTGGCTATGGGGGGGCTAAGGAATCAGGTTTCCTTAACCTAGGTGGTGTGGAGTCTACAGTATTCTCTCTTCCCTTCTTGGAGGTAATCCCTGAACAGAGTGTCTTACTCTTTCACAAGTCTCCCAGTGCTACAGTGTTGGAACTCACTCTTCTCAGCCGAGCTGCGCGGTAGCTCTGCACCTGCGCATGAGTCTTTTACCCACTACCTCCGATACACTATGTATTGTCTCTGCCCTTGCGCCACAGCGCAGTAACACACTCCTTTAGCGCTGCGGTGACAGTGTTCTTACAGACTCCTTCGACAATGCACAAGTACAACTTCTAAGGGAGATTCCAGGATTTACTTTACATAATCATTCATAAAGATAACGAAACATTCATAGAAACATAGACAGTAAATCAAAGAAATGAAATCACATAAAGCATCACCACAACAACAAGAACTACGTGGTTCACTTCCAAGAGGGAAGCTACATCCACGGGAACTATGTTTTATATTATCTTGAGATGGGGATAACACAGTTCCGCTGCGCACACAGCTGCAGCCTTAGATCTTTCTGGGAAACTCCACGCACACAGCTGGGAACCCTTCTCTTAGATCTATTCTCTTCTTCTATATATATTACCATGACAAAGACATACAATCACATTCTCCTCTCAGTCCTCTTGCGGCTGGTCAATACATGCAATGGCCCTTACGCTAAGCGGTCTTCCTACAAGATCGCGGCCTTCTTACATGCACAAAATGATCATTAACAACTTAAAAGATACAGCATTACAAATGACTCAGACATCAACTTAGACTGTCCATGTAACTCAGTAGCTATCTAACCCTTTTCCCTTTTCAATTACACATATATATAGGTGGCCCTGAGGGTCACACCTTTACAAAGCTGTGGGCCTTTCCCAATAGTGATCCCCAAAAACCCTAACCACAGACACGGCTAGGTGTACTATAGGCGCCTCTTGCAGTCACGTCGCAGCTTCCTGCAGACTCCGCGATTTTCGACGCAAATCGTGGGTATGGGCGCCACTTCATCGTTCTTTGCTCCTTGTCCTTCGCCTTCAATGCTTCGGCCCGTTGCTCTTCCTTGGTCCGAGAAACCATCACTCCTGTACTTTGCCTTAATGAGGGCAGCTGAGCCCTCTATTCCGTCACTTCATTTACTGTGGTGGTTGAGCTTTCTACTCGGCCACCTTATTTATTCTTTCCTTTGACTTGTGCACGCGATCTCCATGATTTCCGACCCGCAATCTACGGTAAGCTCGTCCATCTGGCACCGTACCGCGCACTGTTCATTTCTGCCCAAAAATGGTGCTTTTCCTCAAAATTAGCACTTTTCCTTCCAAACTGAGTGCTTTTTCCTAAAACTTGGTAGCTTTGCCATAGCTGTGGCCTATGCTCCAACAGTGAGGGAGATGTTGGAGGAGCCTAGTCGACTGGATGGCTAGGTCCTCTATCAACTATGGTCAAGTCGGTGCAGTCGAGTCGGTTAGATGACCAACTAGACAATTGTAATTGAATAACTGTTTGCAATCAATATATATAGGATGGAGAGCCAATAACATATAGCATCGTTTCACTGATATTGTACTCTATTTTGGTCCTTGTTGTTGTTGTCCCACTTACTATCTTATGTATGGTTATATGATGTGTATGTGTATGTGACTCTTTCTTTACGTTGGTATATTGTACTACTGTTAATGGATGCAATTCCCTAGACTACAACACACACCTCCCATTTCTTGTTTGTAACATCCCAAAAATTTGTAAAATTTAAAAATTTTGATAATATCAATCAATATGATATTTAAACATGCGGAAGTAATTAACTATTTGATTTGTTTATTTCAACTATAGAAATTAATCTATCTGTTGTTTATTAATTTTTTAAATACGATTACGTTCCTTAACGAAATGTTTGTTAAGATCGCTACTTAATGTTTGATTATTTATTTGTACTAACTGTTCACGCTTCTTCTGATGATGAAGGGGTCCTATGGCACCTCTGGGCTTACTTAGCTGCATGGCTAAAGTTATTACACTTGACGCAAGTTATAGGTAAAGATAATCCCAGCCTTTGAAGTTATTTAAAGTTTACCAGTATAAATTCAACCAACAGTAATTTTATTTGAAGATTATTTCAAGGTGAGATCCTGGATTTTATTATGACTTATGTCGGGTAGCTTCAACATGAATATTATTAATTTGAAATTATCTTTCTCATGGCGTTTCCAAATGATAGATACATACCTGAAACTTAGATTCTAAACCTTCGATCAAATGATAACTTTGAAATACTATACTGATTACGATAGAAGTTATCTAGTTTATCCCAAACTTAACAATCTAATACTATCAACACTTATTGTAAGTATTAGTGTTACCATGTACATTTGATATTTTTCACATATCGACAAGAACAATTTAGCATTCATAATTATGACATAATGTTCATATATCTATGAAATTATATAATTATCTATATACAAGAAACTTTACAAAGATTCTACCCATATCATGTAATTGCTTAGGATCTAGGTTACAATCCATATCATTTGGGGTTATGATTCTAATGTTATACAAACATTCTAGGGTTACAATGACATACAATAAACGATTGCATTAACACCTAAACTATATAACAATTTAAATATTAAATCAACCTATATATATATATATGAAATGTTATTCGAAATACCTTGGAGTTAGGGTTACGAGCCTAGCACTCATATAAATATAAACTATATGATGATCCTATCATTATACAAATGATATATATATTATAATGCAAGTTCTATGAACTGGTAGGAGATATGGTTACGAGGTAACGTAATGAAACTAATGTGTAATAAGTGCAGGTTGGCAAACACTACGAAATTAATGAGCAATAACTGAGATCTTGGTGGAATGCCCGATGGCATCTGTTAAGTCAGTAAATTTTTCTCCATTTTTGAGTTATTTTTTCCAATTTTGTTTTGTTTTTTGAATCTACCTCAGTTAAATTTTTGGTTTTCAGTTTTAGTTTTTGTCTTCTTAGAAACTTTATGAGTGATTGAATAAGTTTTGAGCCCTGTCTTTTTCAGATTTTATTTGATTTTAGTGATTTTTTATATTGTAAAGGGGATCAATGAGAGTCATATGTTCAAAGATAGAATCATTAATGTCTTTAGAGAGTGGTTAAACTTATTTCTTAAACTAAATAACTGCCAGAACCTCCAACAAATTAGCAAAAAGTTAAAAAAATGCTAAAATTTGGTCTAAAAGTTATTCTTGTAGCGCTATACCAAAATTTAACAAAGAGCGCGCTACAGGAATATCGTGGCCTGAATTTTTGTTCAATTTTCGATCTGATTTCAATCATGATGCAGAATGGGAGTGTCTAATCGCCTTGTGTGAGTGTTTTAACACGTGTTTGCAGCAGTTTGAGCATGATTTTAGTTGGTTGCTAATCACGGAGAAAAACAAGTTCATCATTGCATGGTATGCGGGGATCAATTGCACAGAAACCAGCAAATTTCGGTTTAGCTGTCAGATTTCTCTTGTTACACGCATCATTGCAGGAGAAGTAGTGTTTGAGAAGGAGAGTTCACTGCTAAACGGTGGATGGTGTTGCTGTGGAAAGGAGACAGGTGTGTTTTATCGCCAGCGAAAATTAGGGCTTCTGAATTCATTCACCAGTAGCTAGAGAAACGATATGAGGACACCTATGCTTGTAAGAGGACATTGTTGACACCTCAAATTGAAGCTATTAAGCCACAACAGACGAGCAATTGACAGGTATTCCGTTATAACCCTTATAGCTGGAAAATTTGGGTTTTTGTCGCTGCACGATTTTCTGGAGAAATTGGTTGCTGAAGAGGATATAGTAGATCGTAAAATAAGGAATTCACCACAGAAATAGATATCTGAAACCCGGTATGAGAAATGCGCATGAACTGTTTTCTCTCATGACCTAATGTTATTAAACATCAGAATATACAGAATATAGCATCGAAAGGACTCACAGAGCTATCTGTAGTGCTCAGTTTTTACACAGAAGGGGTTTTTGCTAGTTTGTGCAGATGTTACACAAAAGGGGTTTTTGCTAATTTGTGCAAGTGGTTTAAACATTGCTGAAAATTGTGATAGCCTGTAAGATCACTTGCTCAGAAAACATTGAATTGAAATATTTTCCAGGAGTGTGTAGCATAGTTCAAAAGAGCTCAAAGCATCAGAAAATAGCTTATAAAACATATTTTGAAACCTAAAATCAGACTGTTCCTGTTCCCTGAAAAGAAGAATATGGGAAAAAGTGGCAAAAGTGGTAAGGTTAACAAGGCTGAGCCCACAGACTTGACATGGATTCAGAAGCTTCCAGACTGTGCAGAGCTGTTCCAGCAGGCAGGCTGGTTAAAATTTTTCAAAAGGATAAATGGTTTTGATGCTCAGGTGTCCTGCAATTTTGCTAAGGGACTTAAAAATGAGATGATTATAATGGATACTTTGAGATTCAAACTGACTGTGGAATTAATAGCAGAAGCTACTGAGATTAGTAATGAAGGTGAGCACTGGTTTAAGAAGTCACCTTTCGAGTTTGATCCCCAAAGGTACTTATTGCCTAATGTTACTCCTGACTGGAACAAGGGTATTCTCATACATAATTTCAGGAAAGAGTGGATTGAGCCCATAAGGATACTTCAGAGTTATGTGACTTGTGAAGGAAGATATTCATTAGTGTTCAAATATCATCTCAGGTTCCTACAACACATGGCAGGGATTTCTAAAATGAATTTGCCATTCTTTTTCTTTAAAAGCCTGCAGAAAATGTCCAGCAAAATAAAACAACATGATGATCACACTTCTCAATCACTTTTTCATCATGGTCTCATTAAACTAATCATCACTACAATGTTGCAGCATGAGGGAAAAACTTGGGACTTCTTTTTGTTCTGGTCAGGGGTTCATCCTAAAGGAGAATACCAACAATCCAAAAGACAGACTGACAAGGGGAAGGTAATGATGCAAAAGTTAGGCCATTCAGTCAAACCTGCAAGAAAACATGACATTAAAGCTAAGAAGGTGACAAAACAGGTAGCAGAAGAAGGACAGAATGACAGTCAGCCCCAAGAAATTCCAGATCACACTAAAATCAAGTTCTCATTATTTGAAGACAAAAAGGAATTGCTTGAAAAGAAGTCACCACCTATAGCAGATTCTCAGGAGGAGAAGAAAGTTGACATCAAAATAATTCCTGTAGCTAAAGAAGAAATCCATGATCAGCCAAGAAGCCCCATCACAATCCTCTCGGATGATGAGGGATATATGTTAGAAGAAGAGCAGTTTATTCCTGAGATTGAAGTTAAAGCTGAAAGTAAAGAAGATCAAGTTATAGATGGCAAAATCACAAAGCCTAAGAAGAAAGTCAAAAAGCTGGAAGTGGTAGAGTTAGCATCTATTCAGTACCAAGGGAAGAAATTAAAAATGATGGGAGAGGCAGCTACTTTCTGGAGACCTAAAACTAGGTCGAAAAACAAATTAAGGTTAAACATGAAAAAGCTGTTAAATCCAAAATTAAAGACTGATAAGGTGACTATCTCTGATGAAGAATCTATGGAGGAGGATAAATCAAAGAAAGATGAATTGCAGCCAGGTAAAAAAGAGGAAATTAGGTCAGAAAAAGTAGCAGGCGAAGAAAGCTCCAAGTCCATCATTGAAGACATTCCTGGGAAATTGTTGACAGAAGAGATTAAGTCAGTACAAGTAACAGATGATCCAAACCCCACCATTGAATATACTGCTGAGAAGCTATTGACAGAGGAAGCAATATTTAATAAGTTTGACATGTTTTGCAAACCTAATGAGGAGCAAGATGCTGCAATAGAGAAATTGGTTAATTCTGATAAGGAGAATTTAAAGAGGACTGTCAAACAGTATAAGCATCAAATGAATTACATGCAGGAAGTTAATGATGGTTTAATGATGGCAAATAGAAGATTAAGAGAAGATCTTCAGGATGTCCATGACAATTTTCAGGAGTTAGTGGTTGATGCAAAGGAAGCACTCAGAAGGAAAAGGGCTGCTGATAGGCACTGTTCAGAACTGGAAAAGACAGTTGAAACTTTGCAGCATGAAAATGAACACCTTCAGAAAAGAATAGCTGAGCTGGAGAAGAAGCATAAAAGAATGAAGAAAAGATCCTCAAGTCCAGATGGCATATCTTTGCTTGTGGAGGCATCGAAAAAGATATGAGGCAGTTAGGTTCATTTAAGACATTTTGTTAAAGAATTTGCTATTTTTAGCAAAATTGTAATTTTGTAAAAAATGTAAATTTTACTTTACCTAGTCTAGTCATTCGATGGAGAATTAGTAGGAAAAACCCTAACTATTTTTTGAAAAGAAAACTATTTAGAGAGGAAGGAAAGACATTGTAAGGGTTCTGATTTTGAAGAGCATTAGGAGGTCTGTTAAGCTGCTTCTATTTCCAGACTTGTTCGGTGATAAGTACTGTAAACTCTCTTATGCATTTTTTTTATGAAACTATGAATATATGACTCTTTACCCTATATTTGATCTGTGATTGGCTTCATTTTGAACTTATTTAGTTTCATGAATGACAAATTCATTTCTGGTTTATGTGTAATTTCCAGTGATGCTTGTTCTTTATGTGTGAACTTCATTTACAGTCTTTTGTTGGATTATTGTGATATATATACATCTTTATTGATTTATGTGTATAATTTAGTTGTTGCTTATCTACTGAATGTATTCCCTTTATGCTCTTGAAGTCAATGACCAAAAAACATATGAAACAAAACCCTATACCTAGTTTGAATTGATTTTTTACTTTGAGATTGTGTTGGCTTGTTACCTTAGCCTTAGTAACAATTTCTGACACAAACATCTTTGGCGCCGTTGCCGGGGACGAAGTTGAAGCATATCTTCCCTGGGATACTCATCATTTTCCTGGTTTAAGAGGTGGACTTGAACCAGCAGTTTTTGAAGGCTATTTTCACCAGAAAATTGTCACACTGGCTTCTAACAGAATTGGAACCAGTAGCAGGCCTACATCTCCATTACAGCTGGGTGTGACAGACCCTGAAAAGATTATAAAAACAGCAAGAAAGCTCAGCAGGTCTCAATCTTTACCAGTCTCTTGTGACTCTCACCAGTTGAATGAGCCATTAGATCCAGCTGAAACTTTACCTTGTGTAAAACCTATCATCTCTGACAGTACTTTCCAGGTTTTCACTAATCCTCGAAGCTTTTTGAAAGCTAAAACCTCTTCTCCGGATAAAATACCCATCTTTCAGTTGAAAGTAGGAAGGAATCCTTTTCAAAAAAGTTCCAGTCAAATTTCTTCCTCCTCAAAATCTCAGTCTAAACCTCAGTTCATAATGGCAGCCCAAAATCCACCTATAGATATGATGGACAGAATGGTAGCAGCTAGATATGCACCATTAGTATTACCTCAACCTTTACATGCCTTTCCTACACATGATTACCAAAAGTATATGCCTCGATTCAATGGACAAGGTGAAACAACTGCAGAAGAACATTGGGAAGCTTTTGAGAGTTATGCGGATAATCAGAACATTGAAATTAAAGATGTATGGATGAGGGTATTTGTACAAAGTCTTGATGGAGATGTGAGAAAATGGTTCAGAGGACTGCCTGCTAATTCCATCACCATAATTGAAGAACTAAAAGATCTTTTTCTGAGACAGTGGGGAGACACCAAGGATCACACTTATTACATAACTGAGTTTGGAGCTTTGAGAAGGAAGAAGGATGAGACTATTTCTGACTTTTCCAAAAGGTTTAACAAGATGTATACTAGGATTCCTGCAGAAATCAAACCCACTGAAACATCATCCAAGTTGACCTATGCAAATGCTTTTGATCATGAATTCTCTTTATTGCTTAGAGAAAGAAGACCTATTACCTTGATGAACATGCAAGAGGCAGCATTAGAAGTAGAGTCAAATTTACTGGCTTCTAATAGGCTCAAGAAAGAAACACCTCAGCAGCAGTATGAAAGAAAGGGAAAAAAGGAAGTTGTTTCTACAAGTGCTGCACCTCAGCCTGCTGAAGCTAAAATAGATGAAATGACTAAACTTGTAAAGATTCTCACTGCCAAGTTAAATAAACTAGAACTGGAAAAGAATTCTGCTAAACCTACCCCAGAAGTTGATCGAAACCCAAATAACCAAAATCAGTTCAGGAGGCAATTCGCTCCTAGATTCATGCCAAGAGAGCGCAGAAATAATGATATTCAGCGAGAAAGAAGGGAAAATGAGGATCAAAAAGTACCCCCACCTTTTCAAAATAATTTGATAGATGAAGATGAAATTGATCAACAGTTACTGTTTGAAGAAAATGAGACAGATCAGGATGTGAATCATTTTGAAGATGGCTTATCTGGAAGTTTTGTAACAGAGGAAGATTTTCTAAATGCTGAATATTATGATGAAGACTTGTATGAAGTTGAAGATGAATTGGAGTTTGAAAAAACTGCTGTAAATGCTGTTGCTAATCAGAATGGAATTAAAAAGACTCTTAATCTCAGATCTGGCCCGAAACAAGTAGTCCAAGCTCCTAAGAAGAAAGCTGTTGTTCCTGCTCCAGTTATTCCTGATAAATCAGTTGCTGATCCTGTAGCAGAAAAGAAACAATCT
This sequence comes from Larix kaempferi, assembly GCA_027924585.1. NCBI lineage: Eukaryota > Viridiplantae > Streptophyta > Pinopsida > Pinales > Pinaceae > Larix > Larix kaempferi. The sequence continues at coordinate 4,122,154 of BSBM01000230.1, forward strand.
GCAGAAAAGTCCAAGAAAAATACAAAAATTGAAGAGGTAAACAAATCAGGTCAAAATTTTAGTTTGGAAAATGAGTTAGGTAAATTAAAAATTCCTGTACCATTTTCTGAGCTTATCAAAAATCCATCATACAAGAATACAGTTTTGAAAGTGATGAATATGCCCAATAATCAGCCAGTTTCAGATACAGTGAATCTGCAGGAAGAAAACCCTAGAATCTTTATTGGATCAGCTTTGGCTGAAAAGACTGAAAATGAAGCTGGTGCTTCTCCTCCCTTCTATATAACTTTGACTGTGCATGAGCAGATGATTCATAATTGTCTGCTAGATTCAGGAGCATCCCATAATTTGATGCCAAAAGCTGTGATGGAAGCCCTAGGCTTTAATGTCACAAAACCTTATCATGATCTATATGCCTTTGATTCCCGAGCTGTAAAGTGTCTAGGAGTGATAAAAGACATGGTTGTTAACCTTACTCAGTTGCCAATGAAAAGTGTAATAATGGATGTTGTGGTAGCTGACATCACACCAAAATTTGGCTTGCTTCTATCTAGGTCATGGGCTAAGAAGGTTGGGGGAACCTTACAGATGGACCTCTCTTATGCCACTATTCCTGTTTTTGGAGGAGAAAATAGGAGACTTTACAGAGAACTACAGCTTGCTTATATTGTCACAGATAATAAGAACCCCACTAATCACCCAGTTTACTCTGTGGATAAAGACCTTGGCTCATGCATGTTACAGTTTAGTGAAGAATATAATTTTGTTGGTCAGTTACATGTGGAAAAAGATCAGCCAATAAAACATAGCATAGAGGAAAAAGATGCAGTGTGGCAGTTATATTTTGATGGATCTTCATGCAGAGAGGGTGCTGGAGCTGGAGTTTTACTTATCTCCCCTGGTGGTGAAACAGTGAAACTTATGTATAAATTGGAATTTGTTACAACTAACAACACTGCTGAGTATGAGGCTTTGCTATTGGGATTGAAAGCTGCTAAAGATTTGGGAATTCAGCAAATTTCTGCATTTGGCGACTCCGAACTAGTTGTTCAACAGGTGAAGAACAAATATCAAGTAAAGCAGGGTTTGCTGAAAGTATATCGAAATGAGGTATGGGATATGATTGAAAATTACTTTATAGCATTTAATATCACTCATATTCCCAGGAATCATAATGAAACTGCAGATTCTTTAGCCCTGGCTGCCACATATTTTAGGATCCCTAAAATTACTCAGCTAAAGTATCCTATAGAAGTGAGGTATAGACCTTCTGTTCCTGACAATATAAAACATTGGAGGGTTTTTGAAGATGATATTGAAATAAAAAAAATTCTTGAGCTTGTAAATGAGTTTTCAAATATTCAAATTGATCAAGAAGAAGATGGAAAAGATGAACAGTTAGATGAGTTTGCTGCAGAAGATATAGCAGGGCATAAAATCATTGAATTAAAAAGTAATTTCATTCCGAAAGGCTTAGTACCTTTGGAAAGAATATTCAGCAAGGATGATACACCTTCAAATCCAGTAATTCAATCTTCAGAAGACAATGTAGAGGACTACAATATTGGTTCAGCAGAACATCCCAGAATGGTAAAACTTTCCAAAAACCTAACAGCAGAGCAAAGAAGTAGATATATTAAGTTGTTGAAAAAATATATAGATGCATTTGCCTGGTCTTACAAGGAACTAAAAACTTATGACACAGCTGTTATTCAGCACAAAGTTCCTTTAAAACCTAATGTCAAACCTTTCAGGCAGAAATTAAGAAGAATCAATCCAACTTTGTTCCCTGTGATTGAAAAAGAACTGAAGAAGTTGTTGGATGCAAAGATAATAGTGCCTCTTAGATATTCTTCTTGGGTGGCTAATTTGGTTCCTGTCCGAAAGAAGAATGGGGAGATTCGTTTATGTGTTGACTTCAGAAATCTGAACCGATCATCATTAAAAGACAACTATCCTCTCCCCAAAATTGAACAGGTTTTGCAGCAGGTAGTTGGAGCTCAAAGGATTTCTATGCTAGATGGTTTCTCAGGGTATAATCAGATTGCTATGCACCCTGATGATAAAGAAAAAACAGCTTTTACAACCCCCTGGGGGACATTTATGTATGACAAGATGCCTTTCGGTTTGATGAATGCTGGAGCAACCTTTCAGAGAGCCATGTATATTGCATTCGTAGGTGAAAAAGATAAGTTTGTGGTTATCTATCTAGATGATATTACAGTCTTTTCAAAATCTGATGATGAACACTTGAAACATTTGGAGCAAACCTTCATAAAATGCAGAAAATTTGGCTTATCTTTGAACCCCAAAAAATCACATTTTGCTGTGCAAGAAGGTAAATTACTTGGCCACTTGGTGTCAGCTGATGGTATTAGGATTGACCCTGAGAGAGTCAAGGCAATACTAAAGATTAGCTTGCCCAGGAGTAAAAAGGATGTGCAATCATTTATTGGCAAAATCAATTTTCTGCGGTGGTTTATTCCTAATTTTGCTGAAACCATTAAGCAAATTACAGCCATGTTAAAGAAAGATGAAGAGGTCAGGTGGACTGTTGAAGCAAAGGTAGCTTTTGAGAAAATCAAGGTGTCTCTGACTGAAGCACCTGTTCTGGTAAGCCCTAATTTTGCCAAAGAATTCTTTACATTTTCTTTTGCTTCAGAGGATACTATTGCTGCTGTCCTACTTCAGAAGAATAATGAGGGATTGGAACAACCAATTGCCTTTTTCAGTAAAACACTTAGAGATTCAGAGTTGAAATACAGTATCTTGGAAAAACAAGCCTATGCTCTAGTGAAGGCTTTAAAATTTTTTAGAATATATATTTTACATTCCAAGGTTATTGCATTTGTTCCAAATGCTGCAGTGAAAGATGTTTTGACACAGCCTGATAGTGAAGGAAAAAGGGGAAAGTGGATTGCCAAAATTATGGAATATGAAGTGGAAATTAGACCTACTAAGCTGGTTAAAGGACAAGGATTGGCCAAATTGCTGGCTGACTCAAATTGTCAAGCATTAGGATTACATGTTATGACAGAAGAATCAGCACCTGAAGAAAAGCAAGCATCCCTGGAAAAAGAAAGAATCATGGACTCTTATTCATCTTCAGAGTGGTATGCTGATATTGTTCATTTTTTGTTATTTTTGCAATGCCCAGAACACCTGGATAGGAAGGCTGCCAGATCTCTGAAATTAAAAGCTACTAAATACTGTTTGTTAGAAGATCAATTGTTTTGGAAATACCCAGGAGGAATCTTGTTAAGGTGTTTAGATCAGGCTGAAATAGAAGAAGTAATTTCAGAATCCCATGAAGGAGCTTGTGGAGGACATAAATACTGGAAAACAACAGCCTATAAAATTTTGAGAGCCGGATATTATTGGCCCTCCCTCTTCCATGATGTTTACCAGCAGGTAAGAGCTTGCATACCTTGTCAGAAATTTGCAGGTAAACAGAAGTTATTATCTTTACCTTTGAAGCCTATTGCAGTCAATGCCCCTTTTCAGCAGTGGGGTCTGGATTTTATTGGAGAAATAAATCCAGCATCTTCAGGCTAGCATCATTGGATTTTGACTGCCACAGATTTCTTTACAAATGGGTGGAAGCTATCCCCACAAGGAATGCTACAGATAAGGTGATTATGGATTTCATTGAAAATAATATTCTGAGCAGATTTGGTTGTCCACAAAGATTGATTACTGATAATGCCAAAGCATTCAAATCCAAGGCAATGGTGGCCTTTTGTGAGAAAAATGGTATTATACTGAAACACTCAACTCCCTATTATCCTCAGGGAAATGGTCAGGCTAAATCATCTAACAAAAATATCATTCAGTGCATCAAGAAATTGCTCAAACAAAATAAAAAATCTTGGGATTCAATGTTGAAATATGCATTGTGGGCAGATAGGATTACTGTAAAACAAGCTATTGGTACTTCTCCCTTTCAACTGGTTTATGGAACAGAAGCAGTATTTCCAGTACAATTGGGAATTCCAGTAATGAAGTTCCTTCAAAATTCTCAAGAGGAACCAGATGATTTGCAAAGGAGAATTTTTGAAATGATTGAGTTGCAGCAGAATAGAGAGAAGGTAAATAAAGAAGCACAGTTGTATAGAGCTAAAATGAAAACCAGGTTTGACAGAAATATCAAAGATCACATTTTTTCAGAAGGTGAGATGGTTTTAAGATGGGATGCAAGGAAAGAACAGAAGGGGAAGCATGGCAAATTTGATAATTTATGGTTTGGCCCTTTTCTGATATCTAAAGTTTTGGACAATAATACATTCATATTGCAGTCCTTGGAAGGAGAGGAATTGCCCAGCCCTGTCAATGGGCGATTCCTCAAGCATTTCTACAGTTAAATGAAGATCATGGTCACTTTTCATTGTATATACCGGTGTGAGTGAGATTGAATAAAGAATCCATAGCCCAATGGAAGACTGAAGGCACTAGTCTATAGGTTCTTGAAGCCTCACAGGGAGGACTTCATCCCGTAGCTGGAGCCAGATGTTAAGTCAGTAAGTTTTTCTCCATTTTTGAGTTATTTTTTCCAATTTTGTTTTGTTTTTTGAATCTACCTCAGTTAAATTTTTGGTTTTCAGTTTTAGTTTTTGTCTTCTTAGAAACTTTATGAGTGATTGAATAAGTTTTGAGCCCTGTCTTTTTCAGATTTTATTTGATTTTAGTGATTTTTTATATTGTAAAGGGGATCAATGAGAGTCATATGTTCAAAGATAGAATCATTAATGTCTTTAGAGAGTGGTTAAACTTATTTCTTAAACCAAATAACTGCCAGAACCTCCAACAAATTAGCAAAAAGTTAAAAAAATTGCTAAAATTTGGTCTAAAAGTTATTCTTGTAGCGCTATACCAAAATTTAACAAAGAGCGCGCTACAGGAATATCGTGGCCTGAATTTTTGTTCAATTTTCGATCTGATTTCAATCATGATGCAGAATGGGAGTGTCTAATCGCCTTGTGTGAGTGTTTTAACACGTGTTTGCAGCAGTTTGAGCATGATTTTAGTTGGTTGCTAATCACGAAGAAAAACAAGTTCATCATTGCATGGTATGCGGGGATCAGTTGCACAGAAACCAGCAAATTTCGGTTTAGCTGTCAGATTTCTCTTGTTACACGCATCATTGCAGGAGAAGTAGTGTTTGAGAAGGAGAGTTCACTGCTAAACGGTGGATGGTGTTGCTGTGGAAAGGAGACAGGTGTGTTTTATCGCCAGCGAAAATTAGGGCTTTTGAATTCATTCACCAGTAGCTAGAGAAACGATATGAGGACACCTATGCTTGTAAGAGGACATTGTTGACACCTCAAATTGAAGCTATTAAGCCACAACAGACGAGCAATTGACAGGTATTTCGTTATAACCCTTATAGCTGGAAAATTTGGGTTTTTGTCGCTACACGATTTTCTGGAGAAATTGGTTGCTGAAGAGGATATAGTAGATCGTAAAATAAGGAATTCACCACAGAAATAGCTATCTGAAACCCGGTATGAGAAATGCGCATGAACTATTTTCTCTCATGACCTAATGTTATTAAACATCAGAATATACAGAATATAGCATCGAAAGGACTCACAGAGCTATCTGTAGTGCTCAGTTTTTACACAGAAGGGGTTTTTGCTAGTTTGTGCAGATGTTACACAAAAGGGGTTTTTGTTAATTTGTGCAAGTGGTTTAAACATTGCTGAAAATTGTGATAGCCTGTAAGATCACTTGCTCAGAAAACATTGAATTGAAAGATTGTCCAGGAGTGTGTAGCATAGTTCAAAAGAGCTCAAAGCATCAGAAAATAGCTTATAAAACATATTTTGAAACCTGAAATCAGACTGTTCCTGTTCCCTGAAAAGAAGAATATGGGAAAAAGTGGCAAAAGTGGTAAGGTTAACAGGGCTGAGCCCACAGACTTGACATGGATTTAGAAGCTTCCAGACTGTGCAGAGCTGTTCCAGCAGGCAGGCTGGTTAAAATTTTTCAAAAGGATAGATGGTTTTGATGCTTAGGTGTCCTGCAATTTTGCTAAGGGACTTAAAAATGAGATGATTATAATGGATACTTTGAGATTCAAACTGACTGTGGAATTAATAGCAGAAGCTACTGAGATTAGTAATGAAGGTGAGCACTGGTTTAAGAAGTCACCTTTCGAGTTTGATCCCCAAAGGTACTTATTGCCTAATGTTACTCCTGACTGGAACAAGGGTATTCTCATACATAATTTCAGGAAAGAGTGGATTGAGCCCATAAGGATACTTCAGAGTTATGTGACTTGTGAAGGAAGATATTCATTAGTGTTCAAATATCATCTCAGGTTCCTACAACACATGGCAGGGATTTCTAAAATGAATTTGCCATTCTTTTTCTTTAAAAGCCTGCAGAAAATGTCCAGCAAAATAAAACAGCATGATGATCACACTTCTCAATCACTTTTTCATCATGGTCTCATTAAACTAATCATCACTACAGTGTTGCAGCATGAGGGAAAAACTTGGGACTTCTTTTTGTTCTGGTCAAGGGTTCATCCTAAAGGAGAAGACCAACAATCCAAAAGACAGACTGACAAGGGGAAGGTAATGATGCAAAAGTTAGGCCATTCAGTCAAACCTGCAAGCAAACATGACATTAAAGCTAAGAAGGTGACAAAATAGGTAGCAGAAGAAGGACAGAATGACAGTCAACCCCAAGAAATTCCAGATCACACTAAAATCAAGTTCTCATTATTTGAAGACAAAAAGGAATTGCTTGAAAAGAAGTCACCACCTATAGCAGATTCTCAGGAGGAGAAGAAAGTTGACATCAAAATAATTCCTGTAGCTAAAGAAGAAATCCATGATCAGCCAAGAAGCCCCATCACAATCCTCTCGGATGATGAGGGATATATGTTAGAAGAAGAGCAGTTTATTCCTGAGATTGAAGTTAAAGCTGAAAGTAAAGAAGATCAAGTTATAGATGGAAAAATCATAAAGCCTAAGAAGAAAGTCAAAAAGCTGGAAGTGGTAGAGTTACCATCTATTCAGTACCAAGGGAAGAAATTAAAAATGATGGGAGAGGCAGCTACTTTCTGGAGACCTAAAACTAGGTCGAAAAACAAATTAAGGTTAAACATGAAAAAGCTGTTAAATCCAAAATTAAAGACTGATAAGGTGACTATCTCTGATGAAGAATCTATGGAGGAGGATAAATCAAAGAAAGATGAATTGCAGCCAGGTAAAAAAGAGGAAATTAGGTCAGAAAAAGTAGCAGATGAAGAAAGCTCCAAGTCCATCATTGAAGACATTCCTGGGAAATTGTTGACAGAAGAGATTAAGTCAGTACAAGTAACAGATGATCCAAACCCCACCATTGAAGATACTGCTGAGAAGCTATTGACAGAGGAAGCAATATTTAAGAAGTTTGACATGTTTTGCAAACCTAATGAGGAGCAAGATGCTGCAATAGAGAAATTGGTTAATTCTGATAAAGAGAATTTAAAGAAGACTGTCAAACAGTATAAGCATCAAATGAATTACATGCAGGAAGTTAATGATGGTTTAATGATGGCAAATAGAAGATTAAGAGAAGATCTTCAGGATGTCCATGACAATTTTCAGGAGTTAGTGGTTGATGCAAAGGAAGCACTCAGAAGGAAAAGGGCTGCTGACAGGCACTGTTCAGAACTGGAAAAGACAGTTGAAACTTTGCAGCATGAAAATGAACACCTTCAGAAAAGAATAGCTGAGCTGGAGAAGAAGCATAAAAGAATGAAGAAAAGATCCTCAAGTCCAGATGGCATATCTTTGCTTGTGGAGGCATCGAAAGAGATATGAGGCAGTTAGGTTCATTTAAGACATTTTGTTAAAGAATTTGCTATTTTTAGCAAAATTGTAATTTTGTAAAAAATGTAAATTTTACTTTACCTAGTCTAGTCATTCGATGGAGAATTAGTAGGAAAAACCCTAACTATTTTTTGAAAAGAAAACTATTTAGAGAGGAAGGAAAGACATTGTAAGGGTTCTGATTTTGGAGAGCATTAGGAGGTCTGTTAAGCTGCTTCTACTTCCAGACTTGTTCGGTGATAAGTACTGTAAACTCTCTTATGCATTTTTTTGATGAAACTATGAATATATGACTCTTTACCCTATATTTGATCTGTGATTGGCTTCATTTTGAACTTATTTAGTTTCATGAATGACAAATTCATTTCTGGTTTATGTGTAATTTCCAGTGATGCTTTTTCTTTATGTGTGAACTTCATTTACAGTCTTTTGTTGGATTATTGTGATATATATACATCTTTATTGATTTATGTGTATGATTTAGTTGTTGCTTATCTACTGAATGTATTCCCTTTATGCTCTTGAAGTCAATGACCAAAAAACATATGAAACAAAACCCTATACCTAGTTTGAATTGATTTTTTAATTTGAGATTGTGTTGGCTTGTTACCTTAGCCTTAGTAACAATTTCTGACACAAACAGCATCCAAACCGGCTGGAGGCACATGAACACTTCTTCGATACTGTGTTACCACACATGTGATAGCGTTAAACCTCTCTTGTCCAAAACCCTTGTATTCATTGTTATGGTTGTGAGTTTGGAAGTGAGGCTGACAGGCCACGAGGTCTTAGGGTTTCAAGGTGGTCGTTCAGGGTTTCGATACCACGACCTCGATGCGTTTTAATAGTCATTACCTGAACCTTGCAATGCATGGGTTTTGAACCTCGGCCTTCCAATGATAACGATTGATCCAGATTCTTGATATCCATAGTTAACAGATCTGTCACTGCTTGCATTGGTTATTTTAAACTTGTAAATTTGGTTTTTATAATGATTATGAATCTAACTGAGTTTTATGGAACATTTTGTAGGGTTTGGTGATCTCTCAGCTACGTTTCCTACGGAGGATAAACACCAAGGACTTCAATGTCTTGGTAAGTCTCGGGTTCATCCATGTGCCCTGGATTTGTCCGAAGATGATTTCTTTCTTCTCCTTTGATGTAATTTGATAGCAGTGGGCATAAGAATGTATAGTTATGAGTTTCGAGGCTTCAAGCCTCCATTGTAACCAGTTAATTTGAGCTTTTAGCTGACTTGATGTTTGTACAGCCTATGCATACTTCTGCTCGATGGTTATTAAGTCATTTGACAGATCATATTAATGTTGATTTTGATACTGTATTCACTGTGTTGTTTTTAATGTATTCGATCTTATTGTTGTGACAACCATTATGGTTCGATACCTGTCTGGGTGAGTGAAGCACTCGAACCCAAGACTTGGATGGCATATGATTGAATTTTCAGACTTATATTATATAGGGTTTTAGAAATGAAAAAGTACAGGAATTTTAGAAAAGATAAGACATAGGGTTTAAGGATTTCGTTACTACTCTTACATATTTATACTTTTGCTTCATTTTGTTATTGTATATGTATTATGAAACAATAGTTTTGATTTCGTATTTGTGTTTGCAATACAATGAGTCAAAGGGTTTGATATCCCTGGTATTTAGTGAACGTGACTTGAACCATTCTTGTTATGATGGTTTTTTATATAAACTGGGTGAGTGTGACTCGAGCCCGAGAATTGATATAAGAAATGTTATTTAATTTAAAGTTATTGATGCGTTGCTTTAGATTTGGGTTTGACCAACATTGATAATGCTTAAATTCTAGCTTCAGGCAGGGTTGCTAGAACCCTTGCCACGATTATGTACTTCTTTATAAAATTCGAATGCCTTGATTGTCAAACTCTTAGGGTTTATCACAGCATTTTTGAGTTGGTTAAAAATAATACTTAGTTGATATTAATGAACCTAAACCATGACTTGGTTCTATGCATGATGATTATACTTCTACTGTGTGATTTCTATTTATCAATAAATAATTTAAAGGTTACTACAGTTATAATTTAATTGCAATCTATAATGTATTATGAATTGTTAAGATCATTTTTATTTATTAGGTTTACAAAGTTACAGAGTTATTATATTGTATGTTATGATAATAATGGAACAATGTTTCGATAACAACAACTATAAGAAGTCTATGGACTCTGCTTCTAGACAGCATAGATATTTACAACTACTTGACAGTGAAAACTTAGGGTTACTAAATGACTTAGGAAACAATACATAATTGTGTGATTTTATTTATTCAAAAACGGAATTATTCTAACCTATCCTAACTTAATAGAATATATAGTTTAGCTAAACAATTTAGTCAATAAGTCTTCATTATCAAACTAGGAAAAAAGGGTTAGAGGTTTAAATAAAAAACTTCATTCATTCAGCTGTAAATAAACAAGACAGAATAGTAGAACCTAATGAATGTAGGAGAAACAAACAACCCAAGGAGCCTGTTCCACCAAACCTACTCCTAAAGACAGCCAAATTACTTTCCTTAGGACCCCCGAGCTTGTTCATTGAACCACTAGGAAGAAGAATCTATAGAAGCTTTAGGTCATCAACTTGCAGCAATAAAGTAGATCATTCAGTCGTATAGACTTCGCAGTCAAAGAGACCTGCACTAGCACCTCTGGTTTCCTTCTCAGAATAATTTCAGCAGACTCATAATGCACTTCCACTTAGCCTCCCTATTCGAATCTCCCAGTGATCACTTGATACACTTGAGGAATTATTTCTACAGAAAAATAATTATGGATCTCCCTACTCAATTCGAATTGCCTTCTCTAGGCTGCCTAGGCCTTTTTAGTGGTTAATCTAGTCATTAATGAGCTAACAGCTCTGTTCCACCCACCTGGGGGGTAATGCCACAATTTTAGGGGTTGTTGTCCCATAACCAACAGCTAGTGGTGGAGTGCAAATGCTGACACATGTCCCATGCCTTCTAACAGCTTCCATTCCTCCTAGTGGGTCAATGAACACTCATCCAACAGTTCCCTTGGTGTTTGTCTCCTGTTTTAATTTATTAAATAATAATAATATGTCATTACAATCATCCTTGACCAGATTTGGTCATAATTACAAAACTTTATAATTATAATTTAACATAATGTTTTTGCAATAAAATAAATAGTCTCAAAATTTGGGTAGGTGACATATAGCCCCCCTTAAGTCTCAACATCGTCCTCGATGTTGTTCATTCATTTTCTGAGTGTTCTTGAAACAGAGCTGGGTATGCTACCCGCATACTACTCTCCAACTCCCAAGTTGCCTCTTCTGGGCTAAGGTGCTTCCATTGCACCTTTACCTGCCCAATGGTGCGATTCCAGAGTAGAGTTTCCCTCCTTTCGAGGATACAATCCGGTTCCACCTAAAAATCGTTGTCTTGTTCCACCTGTACACCATTCCAATTTATAACATGAGTAGCATCGTGTACATATTTCTTTAAAACTGAAATATGAAAAACATTATGTATTCTTATATTTGGTGGCAAATCTAGTTGGTATGCCACAGGTCCAACCCTTGACAAAGTTTTGAAAGGACCATAATACCTGGGTGCCAGCTTGGCACAACTTCCCAATTTTAATGAGCTCTTCTTCGGTCTTACCTTAATGAAAACATGCTCACCAACCTAGAACTCTTTATGAGTCCTCTTAAGATTTGCTTGACTCTTTTGCCTATCTTGGGCAACTTTAAGATTTCTTTGTACCTGTTTCACGGTTAGTTCTATTTCCTTCAACAATTCAGGTCCTAAAATAACTCTATTAACTAGGTCATTCCAAGAAACTGGTGTATTACATTTCCTACCATAAATAATTTCAAAAGGGCTAAGCCTGGTGTTAACACCCAAAAAGTGTTCACTACCTCATTACCACATTATATGGCTCATTTGTCCATTTTCCTACCATTTTCCCCTTAAAATCCCAAAAAATCCCATTAAAAAGCCTCCAAAAGGCCTAAAATGCCTCCAAAAGGCCACAAAACCCTCAAAATAGTTTAAAAAAGGCTAAAAAACCCCCTTTTCCTCCAAAAATAGCAAAAATCCCCTAAAAAGGGAATAAAAAATATAAAATAATGAGGAAAAGGAGAAAAAAACCCTATACAGCTGCCCAAAACCATGTGTTTCCCAAAACCATGGGTCAGCACTCCACCACCAAAAAAACTATAAATAGGTGATGGAGATCCCTTATTCCATATCCACAATCACAAGCACCCTTACTCTGCCAAAATCTCTCTCGAAACCCTAGTTCACCTTTGAACTATTTTCACCTTGAGAGCCACCTTTGGCCCATTCCCATCATTGGAGAAGGAGAAGGAGCATCTTGAAGCTTGGAGCATCCTCTTGGACACTGCAAAGGGCTTCATCAAACCTTGACACTCAAGGTAACATTAATAGAAAAAGTCATTCTTTTCTTTTGATGTTTATGTTTCATGCAATATTTCAGAAGTAATTTAATTGTTGTTTTAGCTTAATTAGTTTAATATACTGAACTGCTACTAAGGAGTCCATTCTCCTTAGTAGGTGCTCATTGGCACAAGCTAGGGGTAAAACCCTAGCTACAGTTTTGGCGACTCCCCTAGTTTTCGAATTTCTGGTTTCCGTTTTTTAAATTTTTCCTTTCGGCTGTCCCTTTCGGCCGCCGCATACCGCGTTTTTTCCCTCTGCAGTCGCGTCCCGACCGCACCTTTCAGGCCTTTACCTGCGATCCGACCGCGGCTCTCAGACTGCTTCCGACGCCCTGCCGGCGGATTCAAGTCTGTTACCTGCGATCCGACCGTGGCTAATCAGCCTGTTTGCCGCGATCTGACTGTGCCTGTCGGCCTTTTTCCCGCGTCTCGACTGCGGCTTTCTGCCTCTTTCGTGCGTCCCGACTGCGCCTGTTAGCCCTTCTGCCGCGACTCGACTGCGTCTTTTTCCCTATTTCCTGCGTCCCGACTGCCTCTGTTGGCCCGATAGCCGCGACCTGACCGCCGCTGTTTCCCTTAAACCCGCGGTCGGCCTGTTCCAATTCGCCACAGACCCGCGGTCTGATTTCTGCTCTTTTCCTGTTTTGAGCCCAGCCCCTTTTGCTGCAATATTTTCTGCATCTGAACAGCCCCCTGTCCCACCTGCAGCCTCACTACCTTACCAGCATTTCTGCAATATAATTTCTATTCCCTTTACAGAATTCTTTTAAAAATTTTAGTGTTTTTTAAATTCAGAAAATTTTGCAAGTTAAACTTTCAATTTCCTTATTATTGATAGATTGGAAGTTGCCCCCCTTGTGGCACTTCTATTTTTGGGTTCAACACCTCACGAGCACACACTCTGTCACATAAAATCAAGTGAGCCTTAAAAAGTACCTAACAAAACCAACATTCTAACCCCACTTGGGGAACACAAAAGAATCATTGTAGTTAGGTAGGGTCGGGGGGATAGGCTTCCAATAACACCCCTCGGTAACTTTCACTTGAGACATAGTTGTTGTCCAAATAGGGAACCAAAATCCCCTAGTACTTTTTGGCACGGTCACGACCAGTTTATCAGAGGGCCTCTCCCTTAGGAGGGTTGAAGTCGGGAGACTGGTTCCGGAGGCCTGAGTGGAATACCGCACTCCATTCAGTAACCGAAGGGCTACCTTTCGCGGTTCGCGGGATATCCCTGTATAGGGGTATTGCGGTCAACGAACTAAACGGCAGATTCACCTTTCTGGACGTGTCATGAACGGGGTATCTTAGTTGCCATTCTTCTAGGATTGACTACCCGGTGTCCCTCCCGGTAGGGGGATATCATAGCCACTTGGCTTTTCTACTCATATTGTCTGACTTGGATTTCATCACCTTGCAGAGGATATGTTTAGTTGAGTCAGAATACTTTTAGTTAGGTGTTTGCATGCTCCTTTACCTCCCTTTGGTCTAGTGAGTCCACCATTTTATGTTTCTAGGAAACCTGCTGCTTGTTGGTATTCTGACCATCTTTGTTGTTACTCCACCTATTGTAGCACAGCTGTTGCAGTAGGTGTTTTGAGTTGGTTGTTGGCCTGAGTGCCTTGCTTTTTAGCTCTCCTTCTGCACACTCGGTTGCATTAGGCCTTTTTTGAGCTGTTTTTACTCACCTCAACCCACAGAGAATAGACACCATCTGTCACCATTGAGTCCCCGAGACATTCTCGGTGCCTCAGGGGCGAGCCCCCACAGCACGGTTCTCTTGACACCACCCGTCATAGATTCCAATCATCATCTGTTGATACCATTCATCACAGGTTTAGAGCCTTTCTCACTTGATTCCACTCGTCAGCGACGTAGGACTCCGTCACCAGATAGTGACGCCCCTTACTTTACCTCAGATTCTGACGAAGAGTCTGAGAACCCTATTTATATTGCCCCTACTAGCCCCATGGCTGGCACGACTTCCACTCCGTTTGTCATAGGGACCATTGGTGGCACATCCACCACCACACCAGTTACTACACCTGTTTTGGGTATGCCCTCCATGGGGCCCCCATCTACCATTCCCCTCACGGTACCTATTCCCGCAGCGGGAATCCCTATCCCTACTACATCAGTGGCTCACACTACCCATGGTGGTGCTGGACCATCCTCCACCACCTCAGTTCCCCCACTTGGGGGCACCACCCCACATCTTGTCCCTCCACTTGGGGGCACTGGCCCCAACTTGGTCCAACCCACTACTGTGTCACATCCTTCTTCCAGTTTTCCATTCATGGCTAGCCTCAACCTACCTGACCTGGCCAGATTGACCAACGACCCTATTCGACACGACCCTACATGGCCTCATATGCCTACCAAGCTCCCCTCTAATATCCCTAAGTTCGAGGGGAAGGCCGGTGAGGACCCACAAAACCATATCATGTCTTTCCACCTATGGTGTTCCTCTAACTCCATCGTGGATGACTCTGTTCACCTCCGTCTCTTACAGCGCACCTTCACTGGCTCTGCAGCCAAGTGGTATATCGAGCAACCTCATGGGACCCACGCCACCTTTGCTTCCCTTGCCTCGACCTTCCTGCAGTTCTTCCAGTTGCCTGTCCGCTATGACGCGGGCGTTGAGATCCTTCTATCTTGTAGACAAAACACGGCTACCCATATCACGGACCACATCCATGAGTGGCGTCGACGCCGCAGCTTATGCAAGATCAAACTAGACGACCGTATCTTTCTAGATTGGTTCCTCAAATCCCTTCTACCTGTTATTGCTAGGGATGTGGCATCAGAAAGACCCCAGTCTGAAGAAGAGGCCATCCTTAAGGCCCAACAGTTCGACCTCATTTACGCCCAGTCGGGTTACCTTTATACCATTATACCTGACGCCCCTCGCGGCGAGTCCTCCCAGCATGATGCGCCGAGGGAATCCCACGCTGCAGACGGTATCATCGGTCGTGTTTCTTCCCATCCCCAACCATTTTCTATAGCACGTCCTACCCCTGGCCCCGACCTGTCGCGGGCTATCTCACAGTCTGGAGCAACCAACTCATATGCTCCCATGACACACCACCATTCCCATGGACCCTCATGTCCACCTCAGTGCTTCGGTTATGCGACTCCTGCTTATGCTCCCCCAGTCGCACCTCAGCCTTACTACCATCAGCAGGCTGCCCCAGCTCCTGCGCCTTCACAAGCCCAACCCGCTTATTATCCGCCACAGGTAGCCCCTGCGGCACACCCACAACCCGCTCCGCATCCATATCAGCAACCCCCTCAGGTTGCTGCACCTGCTCAGCCTCAACCTGCATATCATCCACCGCAGCCTGCTCCAGCACCTGCGCAACCTCAAAATCCACCTGCTGCCCAAGGGCAAGTTTACGCCCAACAAAACCAGCAGCAAAACCAGAACAACCAACGCAACCAGGGCCAACAGAACCGCGGCAAGGGCCGTAATCGGGGTAACAACCAACCTGCAGATCAAGCTGGTCAACCAGCTAATCCCCCCGACAACAACAATGCGGCCCCCGCTAATCAAAACCCTGATCGCCCACCCAAGCAGGATAAAAACCCCAATTTGCGAACAAACCATCCTTGTTCTATTTGCGGGGTCTATGGCCATTACACACATGCTTGCCCACACTTAGAGCGAGCTCGGCAACTCTAGGTTGACGAGGCCCATCGCCAAGGGCATGCGGCTCCCCAAGCACCGCCCAACCCCCCCCAACCTCAGCAACCCCCTTTGGTGCTGCAAAACCCATTACCGACCCAAGGCGTAGTGAACACTCAGCCGTTGGCTCCCCATCAAGCCAATACGCCCCAACAACAACAGATCACTTACGCTGCTCCTGATCAACCCATGTTTGACTCAGGTACCCACCACTTACTGATGATGTCATCCGCTGACGTCAACCTCCAGACCCGTCGGAACCAATATGGCTCCACCTCTGAAGCCACTCCCACGGATAAACCTACTAACGCCCATCCCACCGATCAGGCGTTACGTATCCCTCCGCCTCCCATAGACGGCGCTACGAAAGCACCTCGTTTCCCACTTCGCCGAATCAACAATAACCCTAACGCGCGCGCTGCGTCAAACTACAACATCGTAGACGACCTCTCCCAATCTCCCGCAGCCATGTCTACGTTAGAAGTCTTGAAGAACTGCCCTTCCCAGCGCAAGACGTTACTTTCCGCCATTGGGGGGATTGACCCAAATGATTCGCATTTGATGGCATTTGATTTAGACCAGTCTGAACCACGCCTACCTTCCAGCTTAGCATTCCAAGTTACTGTCTCCGTCAGGAATCTTGTCATCCACCGGTGCATCATCGATGAGGGTGCCTCCACATGCGTTATGTCTACATTCGTATGGCAGAAGCTAGGATCCCCTCCTCTCCAACAGTCCACCACTGCGTTACGTGCCTATGACGGTCGTTCGGCCCAGCCCCAAGGCCTCCTACCCAACGTACCCGTCCAGTTAGGTGGTAAAACCGTCCTTATTGACATAGAGGTAATCAATGCCCAATTGGATTACAACCTTTTACTTGGCCGCAGCTACATGTATGCCATGCGGGCGGTTGCCTCTTCGGTCTTTCGCACCATGATGTTCCCCCATGAGGGACGCGTGGTTAAAATTGACCAGCTCACATACTATGATCCCAGTGCTCCCGCGGCACCTGAAAACGTTCTCCCCATGGTTGAACAACCTGTTTCTCCTGCCACCACTTCATTTGTTTCCTCTTCGGGGCCTGGAGTCTACTCAGACGCGCCGATGACTTCCACCTTTCAATCCATTCCCCCCCCGTCATCTACGCCCGAAGTCTCTGACTTATGTACCTTGTCCCACGACAACTTACCACCTAATACTCAACCACCCTTGTTGCCAAAACCACCATTGGTACCTAGCCACGTTGGTGTTACACCGATCCATACGATCCCCTTCCTAGTCCCTCCATCGGGAGTAGTAAGCGCCCCGGTCATGGCTACCCTTAGCCTCCCTGGGTTAACCTTGGGATTACCTGTATGGTATCTTTCGCCTCCCGTTCGCCCGCCGACACCCGATGTCTTCCTCCAGCCGGTGCAACCCATGGCTACTACCACTCAGCCACCTCCCGGTGTCTCTACCCCTTCTTCCTCCACGACACCTCCTCCTACTCCCAAACCCACTGGGGGCAGAGGTCCCCAACCTTACACTGCCGTACCACCTCCAAAGACAGTCAAGAACCCTCCAGTGTTTCGTGCTCCTCCCAAATGCTCGCTGTGTGACGAGTTGGGCCATGCGACCCACCAATGCGCACAGTTACCCGCATTGCAGAAGCACATGCAAATGCTCGATGATGACCCCAACATCCCAACTGTCGAACTAAACCCCACTCCTAAGCCTAAAGATAAGTCCCTACGTACCAACCACTCCTGCGCCATCTGCGGTATTTACGGGCACTATTCACATCATTGTCCCGATCTCCCGGATTACAGAGCGGCTCTCTATGAGATGAACAATCTGGATCTTGAGACGGCACCACCTACCATTGAGGAGATCTACCCCCCAGACTCTTCACCTTCCGGAGAGGTTAATACCATCTATATGATCTCTTCCACCACTACCCCCTCGTCAACCGATTTGATGACGCAAACTTTCCGTACTGACGAGGAGATTCTTGAGGCCCTCACTGCCCCGGATTATCCCTGGGATGACATGCACCACCGTTCCTATTTCATCCCAGAAGCGTCTTCCTCTAGCTCCGCTACCCAATACGCAGTCGAATCCAAAGACTTCCTCCCCACCAAGGTCGACTGGTTCAAGGACCCTATTCCTGCTCTGGATGCCTTCGAGGAAGGTAACATGGCCAACATCTCACCTGTCATCCAAGTTGATATCGCTGCTCCAGGTCGTGCCCCTGAACTCATTACTTTAGGAGCATTCTGCAGTAAACAAGAGATTGAGGACTACATACACCTGTTCAAAGAATTTCGTGATGTCTTTGCCTGGTCCTATACCGAAATGCCTGGTCTTGACCCCGCAATTATAGAGCACCACATTGACACATGGCCTGATGTACCCCCCGTTCGTCAGAAACAACACCCTCTTCCTCCCTCAAAGCTCCCAGGATATTTCCCTGAACTCATCACTTTAGGAACCTCCTGCAGCGAGCGGGAGATTGAGGATTATACACAACTCTTCCAAGAGTTCCGTGATGTCTTTGCTTGGCCCTCTAACGGAATGCCTGGGTTCAACCCCGCCATTCTCAAACATCACATAGACACACGGCCAGAGGAACTCCATGTTCATACCGAAACCAACTCTGAAGGCCTCCCTTTACGCAACCCCCATGACGGGTTGCATCCTACGGAATCTCTATCCATAGAATAACTCGCGGCCCCATTTTGCTCCGCATTGTACAGTTTGCTCTCTTTTTTGTTTTTCACTTTTTTACCATCATCTTACATTCATCCTTTCTGCATGATTACAGATGGACCACCTTCCACCTCGTTAAACTGGCTTCGCTGACGGCGCAAGCCGCTAGTCTCCCAACCTGGCTTTTGCAGCATGGGTCTTGTACTCCTCTTCCAACGAGATGATTCACCTTGACGGAATATGTATAGGCGCTGCTACCAATAACCAGGCGGAGTATGATGCTGTGACCGGTCTCCTGACTGCCGCCCTCCAAATGGGCATAAGTCACCTTCATGTGTTCCTTGACTCCCAACTACTTGTCTCCCAGCTCAACAACTGCTACCAGGTGCGTGATCCCTGCCTTTTTAGAAAATTCCTGCGCACAAAACAACTCAGTCGACAATTTGGATCCATCACATTCACACATGTCCCCAGAGCTCAAAATACTGTCGCAGACCAAATGGCCAACAACATCCTAGACTGGCATATCAATCACACCATGTAACATCATGCCTCATCATCCCATAGCATCTCATAAACATACATATAAAAACCCAAAAAGATTGCATCACATCCACATTTGCATCCATGTACATAAACCACATGCATATCCATAGGGGCATCCACGTGCCTAAACAAACATATATCATGTTGCATCACATAAAGTACACAAGGGGCATCCATGTGCCTAACATCCTAACCTACTTGCATCCACGTGCACTGTAAACATATCATAACACATAAAGCGCATCCACGTGCGTACAAATAAAACAACATCATACAAAAAGGTGCATCCACGTGCATATATATATATCAAAAAATATACATGTTCAGTGTTGTACATGTCCTGAGTACCCCTGTACCCAGCTATACAAGAAATGGCTATACATGCCTAAAGCCTCATCTACATACATGCCGTAGCTACAAAACTCGGGGGGGAGTCCCCTGCACCCCCCTAATGGGAGTCGTATCCTGCATCACTGCCAGCATCGGCTGCCTCTGAATCCTCCCCTCGCTCCTCCTCCGGCAAGTCCTCCTCTCCTCCGGCCTCCTGTGCCCGGGCCCGGTCCACCAAAATCGCCACCCGGATCGCGATGGATCTGAACTCACGGGGTGCCCCCATGCAATCCCGCACCACGTCAGGATCGACATCCCGCCATCCCTCGTCGGTCACTCCTATCAATAACCGATCTAGTAGCTCCCGTACAGACTCTAGGGTCACCTCTGGATCCCGGCGTCGCACCTCTCCTCGTCCAGGCAGAGCTGGAACGGCCACAATACCCCGCCGGGCCACATGTCCTGGAGGTGGCCTCGGGCCCACATCTGCACGATCAACCATATGTCAGTCACAGTATATCAATCTACTATCATATACATAAAATTTGACATACATAACATGCAATAAAAAGCATATACGTACCGTCAGGACCCCATGCCTGTCCTGGTGCTCGTGGCGCCTCCAGATCTCCTGTGAAGTCCATATCCCGATACGGGAAGTCATCCAGTGTCAGTGGTAT
This sequence comes from Larix kaempferi, assembly GCA_027924585.1. NCBI lineage: Eukaryota > Viridiplantae > Streptophyta > Pinopsida > Pinales > Pinaceae > Larix > Larix kaempferi. The sequence continues at coordinate 4,142,379 of BSBM01000230.1, forward strand.
CTGGAGCCACTGCAGGTACAACTCCTGCGTAAAGTACCTGCCCACGTCGCCACCCCCCACGGCGGCGCATCATCTCACCCCAACGAACCATCCTCGGCTCCCTCATCCCTCCTGGCCTAATCGGCACCCGTGGCCGCAGTGTGGGTACCCTCTCCATAAAGAAGGCACATAGGAAGGACCCAAAGCAAAAGCCCTTGCCGTCTTCCTTCGCTGCCGTCAGCTGTCGCTGAACGCAGGTCAGGAACATCTGCCCCCACGCGTAGTACACCCCATCCAGTACACGCTCTACCATCTGCATCTGCCCCCCAGACACCTTCTCCGGTGACTGGGAACCCAATACCCGCACCACACACGCTGCCATGGCTCGTACTGCCGGCTCCTGTAGGTCCTTCACCAGGAGTGCATTCCTATGCACAACCGCGTCCGGACCGCAGTACCTCGCTAACATGTCCTCCATGTCAACATCCGCGGCAACCCGCGGCTGTGTATCTGCCACCCTGCCCAGGCAGGGCAACCCCGTCAGAAAGTAAACATCGGTCAGGGTGAGGTCCACCCTCTCACCCTGTACCCGGAAAGCCTGTATGTCCGGCTCCCAGAAGCTGATCAGACGGTTCAGCAACAATGTTGCTATCCGTATCATAGGTATCTGTGCGAACTTCAAAAGTCCGCACAATCCCAGCACAGATCGCACATGGCAATTCCCTCGAATGAAACCCATGGTCTCATCAGGGATCTCCCGCTCTCTCCAGAGAACCTGGGGCATCCTGCCAATCACACAAAGTGAACTCATCAGACTCATGTCAACTAAAGAAAAGTACTTTTCCCTCTCCCAGAAGCCCTAATAGCTCGGCCCAAAACCGCGGCTTTCGGGCTTCCTACCGCGGTTTCCGACCGCGCCTGTCAGGCATATAGTCGCGGTTCCCAACCGCGCCTGTCAGCCCAAAACCCGCGGTTGGGAACCGCGTGTTCCTCCTTGGAACTCGCGGTACTCGACCGTGGTTCCATCCAGGAATCACGCGGTGTCCAACCGCGTGGTTTGGCCCGAAACACGCGGTCTCCAACCGCGTGGTTCGGCCTGAAACTCGCGGTCTTCAACCGCGGTTTCAACCCCCTAACCCGCGGTCCACCCCACGTGGACCGTACAAATCAACCCTGGGACCCACTACCCAACCCCCGACCCTAAAACACATGCAGGTATGAGTTTAATGAAATACCTGTATCTCACGGATCTGAAATCAGCCAGACGGATAGTCCAGAAATGCCACCTAAGCTCTGGTACACTCAACTCACAAGTCAAAGTCAACAAGTACAAATGACACATGTCATGTTGGACCCACCACTATTTATAGTCAGTTGACTTTTTCTTGTTTTGGTCATTCTGGCCCCATACGGAGTCCGTTTCCCGAACCGTTTCCACCATTGGAATCAGCACGACGAGACCGTCATGATGGTCACCTCGTTGCATTATTTTCATTTTGTTATTTTTTGCCCATTTTTCAGACGCCATTAGTCGCCTCGGTTTGCGTGCCACATCGGCCGTTCTCCGTTTTTCACATATTTTATATCATCGGATTCATTTTTCCGAGCTACTGATGATGCTTGAGATCATTTCTCGCTCTCACCTTCAGTTTTTCCGGGCATTTTTCAAAATGCCCCTGTCACCTCGGTTTGCGCGCCACATCGGCCGTCACCCGTTTTTGACATCCTTTATATCGTCGGATTCATTTTTCCGAGCTCATGATGATGCTTGCGATCATTTCTCGCTCTCACTCGGTACAATTTCAACATTGTGTCCCAACACCTTGCTGCCTCGGTTTGCGTGCCACATCGGCCGCCATCGGATTGTTCCACATTTTTACATGAGCCATTCACTCCTGTCATATAGCAAATGTTTCGTTATTTTGCCACCATTTCATCTACCCCGCAAGGAGGCCCATCAGTGTTCCCCAACACCCTCGTTCTTGGTCACCATTATTGATCCTTGATTGAACACTTCCTCCTTGCCTAGCCATTCCTTTTGTTCGGTATAATTTTATCCCTTTTTCGGGCCGGACAAGTCCTTTACGAAAAAGGCACTTAGGGAGTTTCCGTTAAGCTCTTTTCTGACTCCTAAAAGAATGAAAAGATCGCCGAGCAATCTTGCTTCCTTTCATGCTCGCTAAAGTACCTGAAAGGGCGTCTATCTGGTATAAGTTTAACCCTTTTCCGGACCTGGTAGACTAATTACGAAAAAGGAATACTCTAGTCACACCGGCTAGAAGAGTTCTTCATTGCATCCTTTTATGCTTCTTTGGGCCTTGGAGACTAAATCTACGAAAAAGCAACCCCCTGGAGTCTTCTTACTTGCTTTCAGACTCTCTAAAATTGAAAGCAACCACGAGCATGCACTGTCCTGGGCTCGTAAAATCCACATGACAGTACCATTCCATTACTTCAGAGTCTTCTTATCGCTTTCAGACTCCTTAAAATTGAAAGCAACCACGAGCATGAACTGTCCTGGGCTCGTAAAATCCACACGACAGTACCATTTTACACACATTTCTTCTAGTTCCTTAACCCATGAAGAAGTACCCTCCCGTGCCTCCTGGCACTTTGATCTATCATCTCGGCAGCACCCCCAATCAGGTCGCCTTTGTTCAGAGTATTCTGCAGTCTCCTGCCATTGTACCCCAGCTTGAGTCTCCCTCAGCCCAGTAACCTTCCCAGATCCCATACAGCTATGATCCCTCTCCCCTTAGTCAGTTTCATATGCTGCCAGATCATTCCCATTATCATACTCTGAACAAAGGAAGTTTGAGTCCACCCGCTCTACTTGCCCAGCTATCCCTCCACAGTTTATCAGTCCCGCCGTCAGTACTATCACATTTCGGTCTTGTACCTCGTGCTCCTGTCAAGGAAACATCAGTGCCTTGATAGTTGCAGGTCTCCCTCTGTCGACGACAGCTCCTCTATTCCAGAGGATAGGCCCAGAGGTCCCTACGTCTTGGACTTATCACCATCTGTGGTAAGTGCCTACGGATCATTCTGAGAGGAGACATCATTGCCTCTCCGAGTGGTTGTTCCTCACATGCTCGACATCAGCACCTTGATCGCATCGTTGAGGATCGCGTAGGATTATATCCCATCAGTTTTTAGTCGAAGACCCCGGATTTCCCCCGACTCTAGCACATTGGTGAGTCACTTTGGAACGCCCAGTTATATGTTCCCGTGGATGTCCGGGCTGCGTTGGCGATTGTATTCAGAAGCCATACAGTTCTATGCTTCCTTGAGTACCTAGTTTCAGTCCCAGATCAGTTCCAGTTCAGTGTACCATGAAGAGTTTGACCCCAGTCACTATGATCCAGCAGCTCATCAGTTCCTTTGGTACCACACTCAGTAGCACTGATGATTGTTCCAATGCACCAGTTCTGCAGTTCACACATGATCCACTCAGCAGTATATCCCAGATTTGTGTCCCCTCTGGACTCTTATGATGTACATAGTGGTCATGTATCTTACAGGTCCCCCTTTTCGGGCCTTACAGTTATGTTTATGTATCTTGATACGAGCATGGGTATGCCCGCCTCGTCCATATATTGAGATTATCCCTCAGTCAGTATTTGAGGTCATGTATATTTCAGCTCCCCATTTTTTGGACCCCATTGTTATTATGTTATATCCTGATACGAGCATGGGAATGCCCGCCTCGTCTATATGATCAGATGATTCCTCATCCATTATTGAGGTTCTGTACTTTTAGTTCTTGCAGTTGTTCGGGATCGTTGTTCCGGGCTCCAGTTTGTTCCTTCTCTTCTCTCCACATCCCAGGAAAACCGTTCATGACTTATGATGTCCATCGGCCATACGATGAGCTCCTGACCTCGCACATCAGGGGGCAATCTGTTAACACCCAAAAAGTGTTCACTACCTCATTACCACATTATATGGCTCATTTGTCCATTTTCCTACCATTTTTCCCTTAAAATCCCAAAAAATCCCATTAAAAAGCCTCCAAAAGGCCTAAAAAGCCTCCAAAAGGCCTAAAATGCCTCCAAAAGGCCACAAAACCCTCAAAATAGCTTTAAAAAGGCTAAAAAACCCCCTTTTCCTCCAAAAATAGAAAAAATCCCCTAAAAAGGGAATAAAAAATATAAAATAATGAGGAAAAGGAGAAAAAAACCCTATACAGCTGCCCAAAACCATGTGTTTCCCAAAACCATGGGTCAGCACTCCACCACCAAAAAAACTATAAATAGGTGATGGAGATCCCTTATTCCATATCCACAATCACAAGCACCCTTACTCTGCCAAAATCTCTCTCGAAACCCTAGTTCACCTTTGAACTATTTTCACCTTGAGAGCCACCTTTGGCCCATTCCCATCATTGGAGAAGGAGAAGGAGCATCTTGAAGCTTGGAGCATCCTCTTGGACACTGCAAAGGGCTTCATCAAACCTTGACACTCAAGGTAACATTAATAGAAAAAGTCATTCTTTTCTTTTGATGTTTATGTTTCATGCAATATTTCAGAAGTAATTTAATTGTTGTTTTAGCTTAATTAGTTTAATATACTGAACTGCTACTAAGGAGTCCATTCTCCTTAGTAGGTGCTCATTGGCACAAGCTAGGGGTAAAACCATAGCTACACCTGGATGATGCATGGTAATGGTTGTTATATGCAAATTCTGCTAAATGCAAGTAGTCCTCCCACTTACCAGGCTGGTCCTTAACATACATCCTTAGCATGTCTTCCAATATCTTATTTACTCTTTCCGTCTTTCCATCCATTTGTGGATGAAATGTTGTGCTGGATTTTAAGGTTGTATTCAACCCTTTAAACAAAGATCTCCAGAAGTTTCCAGTAAACTTAGAATCATGGTCTGAAACTATCACTTTTGGTATTCCATGTAATCGAAAAATTTGTTTCATGAAAATTTCTGCAATATCTGAAGCCTTATAAGTAGTTTTTACTGGTATAAAATGTGCTACCTTGCTGAGTTTATCCACTACCACCATGATGGAATCATTTTTATTTCTGATTCTTGGGTAGTCCGGTAATAAAATCTATGCTTATGATCTCTCATTTCCAGCTAGGTATAGGTAATGGCTGTAACAGTCCAGCCGGATGTTGATGTTCAACCTTTACTCTTTGACAGTCAAAGAATTTAGCTATATATTCTACTACTTCATCTTTCATCCTGGGCCAATAATAATCTTTCCATAACATAGTTATGGTTTTCTGATAACTTGGATGACCAAAATAATGACTTTTGTGCATCTCATCTAAAATCAGAATTGTTATCTTTGGTACATTGGGCACATATAACCTATTCTTGTACAGCAGCAATCCATTTTCTTTTAACCTGAAATCTGCCATAGAATTTTCAGAATTACTTTATGCTGTCTTTTCATGTAAATTTTTGTACTCTTCATCAATTTTAATCCCTTCGAAAATTTGATTTTCTAAATATGTTGTGTATGTGTTGATAGCTGAAATAAAATTTAACTTTGCATTACAACTTAAAGCAACAGCAACCTTGTTCTCTTTACCCTTTATATGCTGAATTTCAAAATCATATTCACTTAGAAAGGTTAGCCACCTAGCTCGTCTAGCATTCAAGTTCGTTTGATCTAGTAAATACTTCAGACCTATGTTATCTGTCATCAACGTAAATTTTCTGCCAATAAGATGACGCCACATTTTTAAGGCGTGTATTACTGCTAATAATTCTAGATCACATGTAGAGTCATTTTTCTCATGTATTTTCAGCTTTCGAGACTCATATGCAACAATATGTCCCTCTTGTGTTAGGACTCCACCGAGTCCATCATTACATGCGTCAGTGCATACTATAAAATCTTTATTAGGATCTGCAATTCTCAGAATAGGTGTTGTAGTTAGTAATTCCTTCAACTTCTTAAAACTGTCTGCACACTTTTGATACCATACAAACTTCTTCCCCTTCTTATGTAAGGAGGTTATGGGGCTTGCAATCTTCAAAAAACCTTCTATGAATTTTCTATAATATCCTATAATCCCCATAAATGATCATATGTCTGACACATCCCTAGGAACCGGCCATTCATTAATGGATTTTATCTTATCAGGATCAACCGAAATTCCTTCCTTAGAGATTATGTGACCTAAATACTGAATCTTATCCTTGTAAAAGTCACACTTACTAAACTTAGCATATAACTGATGATCTCTCAGAACTTGTAAAATAATACACAGATGTTCATCATGTTCTTCCTTACTTTTATAATATACTAGAATGTCATCTATATGAATACAATGATGAACTTATCCAAATACTTGTGCAGAATATTATTCATTAAGCACATAAATACTGTCGGGGCATTATTCAACCCAAATGGCATGACCACAAACTCATAATGTCCATAACGAGTTCTAAAGGTTTTTTTAAAAATATCCTCATCCTTCACACGAACTTGATGATATCCTTACCTTAAATCAATCTTCGAAAATATCGTTGCTCCACACAGCTGATCAAATAGATCATTGATGCGGGGCAACGGATATCGATTCTTGATTGTCATCTTGTTCAGTTGGCGATAATCTATGCAAATCCTTAAAGTGCCATCCTTCTTCTTAACAAAAATAGCAGGTGCTCCCCAAGGAGACATGTTGAGTCTTATATATTTTTTATCAATAAGTTCCTTCAACTGTGATTTTAACTCATTTAATTCCAATATGTTCATCCTATATGGAGCTTTGGAGTTCGGTACCACACCCAGTATCAGCTCAATGGTAAAATCTAGATCCCTCTTTGGGGGTAATCCTGGAATCCCTTCTGGAAAAACATCCAGGAATTCTTTTAGGACAGGTATGTCTTCTAGTTTCAATTTGTCATCTTTTGTAATTGACTCCTCATGTACTACATTCATTCAAAAAATGTCAAATGAGATGGTGGATTTGAAGAAGAACACTAATGACAATCAAAACCAAAACAGAGGTTTTGTAAGGCCACCATTTATGAGACCTTACTAGCCTCCACAAAATCCACCACCACCGAATCCGGCAGATGCACTCACAAACGACGAACTCTATTATATTTTTAGAGCCTTGGCAGCAGAATCTCAAGTCACCCCTGACACTTCCAATGATCAGACCATCCCAGATCCACAACTACCTATAGAAGAAGAATAAGGTGATCCACATGTCGATGCTGTGAGTTGCTTTTCAGAACTTCCTATGTGTGAAGAAGAAGAAGAAGAACCTGAGGCGGTGTTTAACACATAGCACCCTTATAATACAAGGTCAAGACCACAGGCACCTCAAGAACCTTCATCTTCTATTCTAGTTCCCGCCAAAAACAAGACTGTTCCTCAAAAGGATACAGTCCTCCCTGAAATGGAGTACAATCTAGTTGAAGACCTAAAAAGAGTCAAAGCAAACATCTCTCTGTTTGAGCTACTTAAGATCCCTGCTATGATGGATTCCTTACCTAAAAACATGATAGTCAAATAGCTTAGAGAGTCACAAAGCAACAACCTTGACTCTGTTACTAAAACTGATGATCAAAAACTAGCAAGCAAGAGGACTCCTCCTTTCTTGCTTACCTTTGAGATTTTCAAACGGAATGTGCACAACTGCATGATAGATTCATAAGCGTCATCAAATGTGATGCCCCTCTCTATTTGCAGAAAATTGAATGCAACATGGGAACCCTACCCAACTCAGATTGTGCAACTTGACAAATCCAAAGTCAGAGTGGTAGGTAAATTGAGAAATGTTTTGCTTACACTGTCAGCTGATCCCGGGATCCACCAGACAATTGACATCGTGGTAGCTGACATCCTGGAAGCCTATGGGATGTGGTTAAGCATGGACTAGTCAAAGAAACTTAAAGGTTACTTTTCCACCGACTGGTCCCATTTATGGTTGCCTTACAATGGTCAACCGAATAAAATTAAGATCAGTAGAGAACCTTTTATGAAACAGACAGCCATTGATATTAATGACTCAAGTGAACCTGCTAGTTATCTCAACTCTCGTGTAGAGCATTTTACATTTGATACCTTTTTTGGTGAATTCCCAGCTGATGCCTCACCAGAAGAAAGCATTCAAAACAAATCACATATTACTCATGTAACTTCTATACCTTTTTCTGGTGAAAATGTGCATAATGTGTATAATGTAAATACAAATTTTAGAATAGACCCTGTCTCATGGACCTTATTTTTTTATGGTTCCAAGTCCAAGGATGGAGCTGGAGCAAGTTGTGTCCTTATTGATCCTAAGGGAATGTAAATTATTATTGCTTGTAGGTTAGAATTTGATTGCACTAATAATGTAGTTGAGTATGAGGCTCTAGTACAGGGGCTCAAGAAGGCTATTGATTTAGGTGTACATGCAATAAAATGCTATGGAGACTCCAAAATAATAGTTAAGCAAGTCAGAAATAAGATACATTGCTTATCTCCTCGTTTGGCTAATTATCAAAAGATGGTAAGGGATCTAACCAACTCATTTTTAGCATTCAATATTAAATTTGTTCCTAGATCACAAAATTTTGATGCAGACTTGTTAGCAAACACAGCGTCTAGACTGATCATGCCAGAAGGCCTGTCTTCTCAAACTTTTTCGATTGAATTGATGTATAGACCCTCCATTCCAGATAATGTGACTAATTGGAAAGTGTTTGATGATGACCGACAAATACTTGACTTCCTCACCGCTCAGGATACATTCCAAGATATGGCCATTGATGAAGCAGAACATGAAAAGTCACTCACTAATCCCTCAAACATTATCCCAAAGTCAGTGATCAATCTAGAAAATTTTTACAATTTGCAAGACAAGTTCAAACCTCAAGTTAATTGTAAAACTCAAAGCTCGTCTTTCAACTATGAGCGAGTCAATTTAGGCACCGAACAGGAACCCCGCTTTATAAATTTGGGAGTTGATTGTACCCCTGAAGAACAGAGAGCCATCATTGCATTGTGTAAATAGTATAAAGATGTTTTTGCTTGGACTTATGACGAATTGAAAACATTTGACACTAGCGTCATGTTCCATAATATACCCATGAAACCAGAGGTTAAGCCATTTCAACAAAAGTTGCAGAAGATGCACCCCAGTTTAGAGCCTTTGGTAAAAAAAGAGTTGGAGAAGCTGCTCGCAGCTCAAATTATCTTTCCAGTCAGGAACACTCAATGGATAGCCAACTTAGTGCTAGTCCGCAAGAAAAGCGGTGAAATTCAACTGTATATCGACTTTAGAAACCTGAATCGGGCTTCTGAGAAAGACAACTATCCTGTTCCACCTATGGAGTAGATTCTTCAAAAGGTAACCGGGTCAGAGATGTTTTCCCTCCTAGACAGTTTTTCAAGATATAACCAAGTTATGGTTACCCCGGATGACCAATTGAAAATAGCTTTCAGGACTCCTTGGGGTACTTTCGCCTACAGGCGGATGCCTTTCGGGTTGATCAATGCAGGAGCCACTTTTCAGAGAGCTATGGACATAGATTTCCGAGGTTAATGCACAACTTTGTCGTAGTTTATCTTGATGATATCACCATTTACTCCAAAAAATGACATGAACATGTGTTTGCTTTGAAACAGGTTTTCAATCGCTGCAAGAAATTCGGTATTTCTCTCAACCCGAAGAAATCTATTTTCGCAGTGACAGAAGGAAAGCTTCTAGGATTCATTGTTTCAAAAGAAGGTATGATTATTGATCCTGAACGCATAGAGGCTATTTCAAAGATTGGGCTACCAGGCTCGTGCAAAGCAATGCAATCCTTCCTGGGTAAGATTAACTTCGTACGTATATTTGTACCAAATTTTGCTCAGATAGTCAGCCCGTTACAACTTTTGGTCAAGAAAGATGTGCAGTTTACCTAGTTGCATGAACAGAGAGATGCGTTTATCGAAATTCGAAAAGCTATCGCTGAAGGTCCTGCTCTCATGTCTCCAGATTTTGATAAAATTTCATTCTTTATACTTTTGCCATTGACTTTTCTTATGACGTTGTCCTAACGCAAAAGCATGACAATGATGCAGAGATCCCGATCTCTTTTATGAGCCAACATTCAAAGGTGCAGAGCTTAATTACTCACAGATTGATAAGCAAGCATATGCGGTCTATAAGTCTGTCAAACATTACAAGCCCTACTTGCTGAAATCTCGAACCAAAGTCATTGTCCCATATTTTGCTATTAGAAACGTCTTGATCCAGAAAGAGTTAGGGGAAAAGAGGGCCCATTGGATGACGGCCTTGCAAGAATATGATCTTGAGATAAGACTTGCTAAAATTGTCAAAGGGCAAGGCCTTTGTCTTCTTACCGCTCAATCCAATGACCCTACACAGCAGCAATCTGAATGGGATTAGGAGGAAGAAATTCCCTTAGGTGTTGTTAACGCTATCGATGCCCCGACATCATAATGGTATGATGATATCAGATTTTTCTGAACCATGGGTTTGCTCCCGAAACCCTTGATTTTAAAAAACGAAGGGCTTTGAGACTAAAGCTACTCCTTATCACTTTATTGATCAAGTTCTTTTTAGGAAAAATTATGATGGAGTATTTCTTAGATGCTTGGAAAAACATGAAACTGATGACATCTTATTCCAATTTCATGCAGGACCTGTCGGAGGCCATTTTTCAGGTGACACTACAACACATAAGATTCTCAGGGCTGGATATTATTGGCCCACGTTGTTTAAAGATGCTTATGCTTATGTAAGGAGGTGTGAACCATTCCAGAAATGCACAGGGAAGTTCAAGAAACCTACATTTCCTCTTCAACCAGTCACGATTCAGTTTCCATTCCAATAATGGGGACTGGATTTTGTCGGGCCTATAAACCCTTCTTCGTCCCTCCAACATAAATATATTCTTACAGCAACTGACTACTTCACCATATGGGTGGAGGCATCCCCTCTTAAACAATGTAATTCCAATCAAGTAATCTCCTTCCTTGACAATCGAATCATCACACAGTTTGGCACTCCAAAGTTCCTAGTTTTCGATAATGCATCCTACTTCTCTTCAATCGATATAACTAAATATGCCTTCGAAAAGGGGATTAAGCTTAAGTTTTCTGCAAATTATTACCCTCAAGGCAATGGTTTGGCTGAGTCATCAAACAAAAATATGATAAATATTCTCAAGAAGACTATAGCTTCTCATCATAGAGATTGGCACACACAGTTATATAATGCTTTATGGGTAGATCGAATTACCCCAAAGGAAGCAATTGCAAATTCTCCCTACTATCTCGTTTATGGCAAAGAAGCCAGCCTTCCTACTAACCTCACCATCCCTTCACTACAATTGGCCCAGTCTGTCCAAGAACATGATTCTTCTCCTCTCCAGCAATGAATTGACACTCTTTTGAAGCTAGAGGAGGACAAGGAAATAGCTAAGAACAAATTGTATCATCATCAACAGATGGTGAAAAGATGGTTTGATGAAAAATATTCGTCTAACAGGGAATTTTTGGTTGGTGACTTGGTTCTGAGGTGGGATAAGCAACATAAAGATAAGAACCAGTATACCAAGTTTCAACACCTTTGGCTAGGGCCTTTCATTATTACAGAAAAGATTGGTCCCGGCACTGTTCGATTACAGACACTGGAGGGAGTTGTGGACACTTACCCAGTGAATGTGTCTCTTCTAAAAAAGTATTTTGTTTGAACAATCTGGCCCACTTGTATATAGGTGTGGTTTGTTTTTCTTTCATTTTTTTTTCTTATGTTGACATTTTGATTGGTGTTTTTTATTGTTTTTCATTAATAATTCTTCACACATTTGGCAATGGCTTATGATCACTTTTCTTAGCAACAATTGTTTCTGAAGTCTCAACATTGCTATCAATCTTAGTTTATGGCTTATGATTAGAATTTGTTCTGAAGAATAAACAGTCAATAACTGCAGTACTTTTGAATACTTTTCACTTTTATCATTATCTTTCACAATACTTTATTTGCGTAATTGAGGTATGGAGGATGGTCATCATTTGTTTATCTGGTGTTTCATAGTTGAACAGGATATCATAATAACCTGACCAGCTCCGATTGCTCATGGATCCTCTTACAATCACTTTGATTATAAATTTTGTTTTAAAATTATAAGTTACAAGGTGGGTGGTCTTGCTATCAAGCTAGCCTATTAGGTTCATAGGTGTTTAAGTGGAATGACATCTTCACATCAAGCCACCACACTTGGAAGATGACTTTCAGTTCTGCTGGAAGGTGGAAGATCCTATTATAGGTCAGTCCATTCATGATCTCCAAAGCACTGGTGAGTAACATTACCACGATATGGTCACCAGGCCATGGTAATGCCTTGTAGCTTATGCCAAAATAAATTGTTTTTTTTTTGTCTTTCATTTATAAGATTTTGTTGCCTACAAGAACAGTGGGGTCTTATCACAAGCCATCCCTGCTATGATCATGGGTTTGGCCTTGGACTGGAGTTATCATAATGTGGTCACCAAGCCATGATAATTTATTTTGGTCTTACAGCCGAAATACAAGGAGTCTCGTCATTGAGCTAGCTTGACCAGTTTCCAGCTCAAGCTTGTGAATGGCACTGTTTTATCTGATCACCAAGTCAGTACAGTGGTCTTGTATCAACAAGGTTTTATGTATAATCCATCTTTTAATCTAAAAAAAAAGAGAAAAAGAGCATATAAAAAAAAAGAGGAAAAGAAAAGATAAAAAAGTGTATATAACCCAAAGAGGATCATTGAATATACATGCATCTAATAAACCAAGGTGATCTGTAATTTAGATATCCATGAGCATTTATGAGACTATTTCCAGGTTCAACACAAGCTGGTTTTCAATGATTACATCATGGTAAAGATTTGGTATTATTCTTTAAATATCTTTATCAGATGAGTGTTATCTTTAAAATGGTCACTGCTCGAGATTTATTCATTTTCATATTTACTATTTGTTGGATGTTATCTTTTGAGTATTTTCTTTCAATTGAGTTTCAAGAAATTGGTTGATTAACATGTTGTCTTTAGTCAATTTGATTGTAGAGATAACTGGTTCTTCCCATCCAATTGCCATTTGTTGTGGCCACAATAGATCCCATGCTTAGCAAAAGCATGGGAGCCCCATTTTTAATAAACTCGAAGGTATATGGGTAAGTTTCCCTTTGTGAATATGAGTTTTAGGTTTAGATCTCTTTAATTCTAATGCCCATACCTTCTTGCTCCATGTTTCTGCCTGATTTGGATTATCTCTAAGTGTTTGGTTTGCAGAAATCTTTAAATTTTGAATGTTTTAACCTTTTTCTCTACCAACCCAAAACCCAACACTTGGACAAACCGAAACCCGAAAGTTTCAGGTGCGGGAAATTGATCTTCTCATTTTTTGGTTTTTGTTCATCCCAAATCCTGGAACCCGAAAGTTGTGGGTGCAGGATTTCATTTTTTTTTGGAAGTTTGTTTTATATAAACCCGAAACCCGACAAGGTCGTGTTTCGGGATTCAAAAATTACCTTGTAGCTTTGCGTTTGATTGCATCTCGAAACCTGCAACCCGCAATTGTCGGGTTACGGCTTTCGGGAACCTGGTTTTTATTTGGTTATATTTTGAAACCCGAAACCCGACAGTGTCGGTTTTCGGCTTTCGGGAATGGTAAATAAAACTTTTCTTACTGTGTTTCTGAAACCGATATCGCATTTCGCATCGGTTAATCTCAGCCGTTTGTTATTTTCAATCCCACGGTCGTGATTTAACTTGGGTGAATTGATAAATATAGGGTTTTTCTATTTTTTGTTATCATGTTTACTCACCAAAAATTACTCCGCTGTGCTGATGTTACCGTGGATTTCTTGCTTCAGCTGATTGTCAGTTTTCAGTTATCACAGGTAGGATTGCTGCCATTTCATTTTTCGGTTGGTTTCTTGGTTGTTTGTGATTTTTGTTTTTTTATTTTTCTTTTCTTTTATTTCGTCAAAAATTACGAAGTTTTCCACTATGTCAAGAAGTACCCGGGTCTAGGGTCGTTCTCAGAGATACCCTAACCAAAGACCCCAACTTCGGTGTCTTCTCAGATACTAGTTGGAAGGTCACCTAGACTTATCAAATGGATTGGTCTCGAATTTATGCTATATTTGACAACGATGACCTTTCGCAGGTAGAAATTGATAGGCCCACCTATGAGAATATTAGGGCTTCCCAGATTCATGCTATTGCTGCATGGCCCGCTATCTTACCTTATACGGTTGCAGTAAAGTGGGTAGTTGAGAACACTAGTGTCAAAGACCAGTCTTTCAATGATAGTCTGGGGAATCAATTGACTCATTTCCATCTCGAGGTTTTTACCCTAGCTTTTGCTCTCAGGCCACATGAGCATACCTTATCTCCTGATTTCATCCAATCCTCCAAGTCCCGTTACAATTTTGCCGAGATGATGAAGTCCTGGATGATAAAACCTAATGCTTTTGTGCTTAAGCCTGATAACCTGTATCCAATTGCCTGGTTCAAGGAACCTTATTCTTTGCTAGCAGCTATGTTGTGTCGACTGTTCGGACTCCCCAACTGTTCGTTGTTTAAAGTTGAATGGGTGCCTATAGCGCACCATGTCTTGACTACTGGCGATTCCTTCCCATGGGCTTCCATCTTGTCCTTAGAACTAAAGAATGCTATTGAAGATTACCAGAAGTCTCCTACATCCAGAAAACCACATTTCTTTTTGTCTGCCTATGTAATTGATGTTTTCTACTTAGAATTTCAATACCCCAACTTGAACTGGAATTGGACTCCAGCAGACCCACCTGTGCACATCTATCATTCAATCTTATGGGAAGAAAACATTATCCCTCTACTGTATGACATATGTGATCAATTCTTGGCCACTGTCTATTTCAATATTTTTAAGCAAGAAACACCAGCATTTTTGGATGATGCCAAGGCACTCATCAATACTATCAGTGACTGGTATGTGTGTGATTATTTCTCATATATCAAGGTCTGGGGTAGTAATACTTTACATATGTTACCCAGAATTGTCCCCGATAGATTGGCCTTGCAGGAAATTTCATTTCAAACTGTGACTGATGGTATCTATAAGAAGCTTACAGGTCCTAGAAAGAAGGGATGGCCTAAATTCCCTTTGAACCTTGGGTCATTGGTCATCCCAACCTCCAATTGGGAAACGATCCTTGGTGACCAAATGGTTGATTTCAAATTGGGATTTGCCCCTAAAAGAAAGCATGACCCCAAGAAGTTATTGGATGCACACTTCAAGCAAACACATATTAAAATGGACTATGTACATGAAGACATCCCATATGACTCTATCTATCATGGAGTCAATTCATTCTCTAGAGTTTTTGCTAGAGAAAAAGATCGAGAAGAGCAGCATAACCTTCTGGAATATCAGAAGGAATTAAAGCTCAAGGTGCTAAGCTATAGAAAATTGAAGCTGGACTTGCTGGACAAAGTAAGAAGAGAAAAGGAAGAAAGAGAAGCTTAGGAAGCTAATTCTCTTCAAGTGGTGGTCCATTCAGAACAAGGAAAAGGCAAAACCCCCATCGAGGATTCTCCCCCCAAGAAAACAGCAGAACAAGTCAAATCCTTGTTATATACCTCTCGACAGTTTCAGAAAGATCTGGCACAATTGAAATCAATATTGAAGACTTATCCTGCAGAGCCCCAGAAGGTTACTGTGGATTCTCAAATGATGGAGCCTTCAAACCCTCTTGAAATCATCAGTGCAGTTGTGCAAGAAAATGATGATTTGGTGGTTACCCATGCCAACTCAGCAAAAAGGCAAAGGATCCATGCCAATCCACTCCCCAATGTTCAGATTATTGATTGTGATATTGCTGAAGAGCCTGAACCCCCAGTTTCAGTAACTAAGGAGATTACAGAACAATCCAAGATGTTCACAGACTTGTCAAATATTGAGGTGGACTACTCTACTTAGGAATAATCATTTGAGGACACCTCTGTTCAGGATTCTTCGGTTTCAACATCTCAGTTAACATCAGTTCAATAATTTTATGCTTCATTTTCAGAGCACCTACCTCCCTTTTCATTGTCTCAACTGTTCAACAGTATAACTTCTTCTTCCACTACACTTTCAGGTAGTCAAAATTTTTTCTCTATCCCTAAGTCCATGATGCCAGGAGCTCAAACCACTACCATTCCTACACAGTCACCTAAACCCATTCTGCTAATACCTTCCATCGATCAATTCACCTCCATTCCTTTTCCCATTCCATCCTCTATCACAATTCAGGATGAGCTTTCTGCAATTCTTCAATCTATACCATCAGCTATTTGTGTTGCACCAAGCATCGAGGAACCACCTATAGTTTCATCCCTGTCATCAACCCCCAATGCTGAAGAACAGACTCTTATGTCTGAAGTTTCCATTTCGGTCCCTTCACCTACACAGGTCTAGTCACTTGTCCAAGATGTTTCTGTCTTAGTGATCGTTCCCCAAGTTACTATGTCTATCCCTCACCCTAGTGGTATTATGACACCTTCAATAATTTCTACTGTTAATGTTATTCCCATTAATACTGAGGTGGTTGATGAATATGTAGATGAAGATGCAGTTCCTATTGGAAACTATTTCTACAACAAGGAAGAAGTGGAGCGTGAATGTCAAGAAACTGCATAGAAGATCCGGGTATTGAAGTAGTCAACATTGATCATGTGGATGAGATGATCAGGAAACCGCTCTCCTTTAAGAGCAAGATCCATTTTTACCTTCGTACTTTGCATAATGTCGCTGAACATGACATGGAGAACAACATATGTAATGCCCAGATAGGCTTAGAGTCTATCAACTATCCAAACATAGATGAATTGTTAGAGATATATGATAAGTGGCAGGATTTTCTGGCCCAATAGACTCATTCGTGATTTTTGGATCCCTATCTTTTGGGAATTTTTCATTGTACTCTGTTGTAATATTTTTATTTAAGGAAGAATACCTCTCTGAGAGAGGGGTTGGAATTTTTGGAATTGTAATTCAGCAGAAGAAAATACTGAGGATACTCTGTGGCCAGAGTCATTGTAATTTTGGTACAAGACATCTTAATACAGTAATGTTATCTTTGGATCCATCTTCTGGTTGTTATTCAAATTTCTTTGAGAATTTCTGATTTTATATTCCAGATTATCATCCGCTATATATATGATCTCTTGTTATATATCTAATGAATGCATAAATATGTTGTATTGATTTTTTTCTGTATAACTGATGTATGTATGAAAATATTTGATTGAATTTCTTTAATTAAATACTTTCTTTATCGATTTCTACAATTGATCGCATAAACATTCAATCATTGTTGATTTTTCAATCAACAAAGAGATAACAGGTTATATCTTGATGGTCCTTAAGCTTGAATTATCATTGTTTGATTTTCATTAAGTAATCATAATTTAAGTTAGCAAATATCTCATCTGAAGGCATTTCTGTTAAGAGTGATAAACTATTTGTTCTTTACACCTCAGGGTTGATCTGCACAAACGACAAGCTTTTCATCTTAGAATAGGTCTGACTTAAGATTAGGTCCTTATTTCTAAATAGGTTAAGTTAGAATTGTTTACTGTTTCCCATATCTTTTTTTTCCTTAATTGGGAAACTGATCTAATAGATTGAACCACTTACTCATAGAGTGCCAGCGGAGGCCGAATATCCATGGGTGATTACCACACCAAACAGCTCGAGGATAGAATTTCCCTTGCGTAGGGTCTTTCGAATCCTTTGGATGGGTTTTCATCCCCTGTTGTGTGCCTTGGAACCCTTTCCAACACCTCACAGTAACCTGCACACCCGAGGCATCAACACTGCTATCACTTGAATAATTACGTTTCCTTTTACGTATCTCAATGGCAACTCCTGATGATGTTGAACTGTTATTCTCATCATCAATTTTCACTTTCTTACCCTTGTTCTGATGAGGTAAGTCTTCAATCTTGGAGTTATTTTCAACCCTTCTATCATGTTCATCAGTTGGGAACTGATCGAACAGTACTTGGTTCAGATCCTCTTGTGCCTTCAGAATTCTCTCATTATCCTGTTTAACAGATCTTATTTCTGCTTTCAACTCCTAAAATTCACGTAACAATTCTGATGAATTGTCATTCAATTCACCATGGACCTCTTCTTCATAATGATGTCCAGTACTATTGTTGGCATGACTGGTTGGTCGAATTCTATCCTCCATGTGTTCATCTAATCCTTCCATACCTGTAAATTAGAAAACAATTTTCTGTATAACAAAATAATTAATTAGTAAGGATTTTTGCTGTCATAAAATTTTTATGTTGCGTGTTCTTTGGACCTTTTCAGGCCGAGAGTTCGAACATGATCTTTGATACCACATGTAACATCCCAAAAATTCATAAAATTTAAAATTTTTGATAATATCAACAAATATGATATTTAAGCATGCGGAAGTAATTAACTGTTTGATTTGTTTATTTTAACTATAGAAATTCATCTATCGGTTGTTTATTAATTTTTGAAATACGATTACGTTCCTTCATGAAATGCTTGTTAAGATCGCTACTTAATGTTTGATTATTTATTTGTACTAACTGTTCATGCTTCTTCTGACGATGAAGGGGTCCTATGGCACCCCGGGGCTTACTTAGCTGCATGGCTAAAGTTATTACACTTGACGCAAGTTACAGGTAAAGATAATTCCAGCCTTTGAAGTTATTTAAAGTTTACCAGCATAAAATCAGCCAACAGTAATTTTATTTGAAGATTATTTCAGGGTGAGATCCTAGCTTTTATTATGACTTATGTTGGGCAGCTTCAGCATGAATATTATTAATTTGAAATTATCTTTCTCATGGCATTTCCAAACGATAGATACATACCCGAAACTTAGATTCTAAAACTTCGATCAAATGATAATTTTGAAATACTATACTGATTACGATAGAAGTTATCTAGTTTATCCCAAACTTAACAATCTAATACTATCAACACTTATTGTAAGTATTAGTGTTACCATGTACATTTGATATTTTTCACATATCGACAAGAACGAGTTAGCATTCATAATTATGACATAACGTACATATATCTACGAAATAATATAATTATCTATATACAAGAAACTTTACAAAGATTCTACCCATATCATGTAATTGCTTAGGATCTAGGTTACAATCCATATCATTTGGGGTTATGATTCTAATGTTATACAAACATTCTAGGGTTATAATCACATACAATAAACGATTGCATTAACACCTAAACTATATAACAATTTAAATATTAAATCAACCTATGTATATATTCAATGTTATTCGAAATACCTTGGAGTTATGGTTGAGCCTAACACTCATATAAATATAAACTATATGATGATCCTATCATTAAACAATTGATATATATATTATAATGCAATTTCTACGAACTGGTAGGAGATATGGTTACGAGGTAATGTAATGAAACTAACGTGTAATAAGTGCAGGTTGGAAAACACTATGAAATTAACGAACGATAACTGAGATCTTGGTGGAATGCTCAATGGAATCCAACCTAGCTTGAGGCATGTGAACACTTCTTGGATACTGCGTTACCACACATGTGATAGCGTTAAACCTCTCTTGTCCAAAACCCTTGTATTCATTGTTATGGTTGTGAGTTTGGAACTAAGGCCGACAAGCCGCGAGGTCTTAGGGTTTCAAGGTGGTCGTTCAGGGTTTCGATACCACAACCTCGGTGTGTTTTAATGGTGATTACCTGAACCTTGCAATGCATGGGTTTTGAACCTCAGCCTTCCAACAATAACAATTGATCCAGATTCTTGATATCCACAAGTAACAAATCCGTCACTGCTTGCATTGGTTATTTTAAACTTGTAATTTTGGTTTTTATAATGATTACGAATCTAACTGAGATTTTATGACACATTTTGCAGGGTTTGGTGATCTCTCATCTACGTTTCCTGCGGAGGATAAAGACCAAGGATTTCAATGTCCTGGTAAGTCTCGGGTTCATCCATGTGCCCTGGATTTGTCGGAAGATGATTTCTTTCTTCTCCTCTGATGTAGTTTGATAGCCATGGGCATAAGAATGTATAATTCTGAGTTTCGAGGCTTCAAGCCTTCATTGTAACCTATTAATTTGAGCTTTTAGATGACTTGTTGTTTGTACAGCCTGTGCGTACTTCTGCTCGATGGTTATTAAGTCATTTGACAGATAATATTAATGTTGATTTTGATATTGTATTCACTGTGTTGTTTTTAATGTATTCGATATTATTGTTGTGATAACCATTATGGTTCGATACCTGTCTCGGTGAGTGAAGCACTCGAACCCAAGACTTGGATGGAATATGATTGTATTTTCAGATTTATATTATATAGGGTTTTAGAAATGAAAAAGTACAGAAATTTTAGAAAAGATAAGACGCAGGGTTTAAGGATTTCATTACTACTCTTACATATTTATACTTATGCTTCGTTTTGTTATTGTATATGTATTATGAAACAATAGTTTCGATTTTGTATTTGTGTTTGCAATACAATGAGTCAAAGGGTTTGATATCCTTGGTCTTTAGTGAACGTGACTCGAACCATTCTTGTTATGATGGTTTTTGATATCAACTGGGCGAGTGTGACTCGAGCCCGAGAGTTGATATAAGAAATGTTATTTAATTCAAAGTTATTGATGCATTGCTTTAGATTTGGGTTTGACCCAAGTTGATAATGCTTAAATCCTAGCTTCGGGCAGGGTTGCTAGAACCCTTGCCACGATTCTATACTTATTTATAAAATTAAAATGCCTTGATTTTCAAACCCTTAGGGTTTATCGCAGCATTTTTGAGTTGGTTAAAAATAATACTTAGTTGATATTAATGAACCTAAACCATGACTTGGTTCTGTGCATGATGATTATACTTCTGCTGTGTGATTTCTATTTATCAATAAATAATTTAAAGGTTACTACAGTTATAATTTAATTGCAATCTATACAGTATTATGAACTGTTAAGATCATTTTTATTTATTAGGTTTACAAAGTTACAGAGTTATTATATTGTATGTTACGATAATGATAGAACAATGTTTCGATAACAACAACTATAAGAAGTCTATGGACTCTGCTTCTAGCCAGCATAGATATTTACAACTACTTGATAGTGAAAACTTAGGGTTGCTAAATGACTTAGGAAACAATACATAATTGTGTGATTTTATTTATTCAAAAACAGAACTATTCTAACCTATCCTAACTTAATATAATATACAGTTCAACTAAACAATTTAGTCAATAAGTCTTCATTATCAAATCGGGAAAAAAGGGTTAGAGGTTTAAATAAACAACTTCATTCATTCAACTGTAAATAAACAATACAGAACAGTAGAACCTGATGAATGTAGGAGAAACAAACAACCCAAGGAGCTTGTTCCACCCAACCTACTCCTGAAGACAACCAAATTACTTGCCTTAGGACCCCTGAGCCTGTTCACTGAACCACTAGGAAAAAGAATATGTAGAAGCTTTAGGCCATCAGCTTGCAGCAACAAAGTAGATCATTCAATCCTATAGACTTAGCAATCAAAGAGACCTGCACCATCACCTCTGGTTTCCTTCTCAGAATAATTTCAACATACTCATAGTGCACTTCCACTTAGCCTCCCTATTCGAATCTCTCAGTGATCACCTGATACACTTGAGGAATTATTTCTACAGAAAAATAATTATGGAGCTCCCTGCTCAATTCGAATTGCCTTCTCTAGGCTTCCTAGGACTTTTTAGTGGTTAACCTGGTCATTAATGAGCTAACAGCTCCGTTCCAACCACCTGGGGGAAAATGCCACAATTTTAGGGGTAGTTGTCCCATAACCAACAGCTAGTGGTGGAGTGAAAATGCTGACACCTATCTCGTGCCTTCTAACAGCTTCGATTCCTCCTAGTGGGTTAGTGAACACGCATTCAACAGTTCCCTTGGTGTTTGTCTCCTGTTTTAATTTATTAAATAATAATAATATGTCATTACAATCATCCTTGACCAGATTTGGTCATAATTACAAAACTTTGTAATTATAATTTAACATAATGTTTTTGCGATAAAATAAATAGTCTCAAAATTTGGGTAGGTGACATTATTCAATGATGGATAATCCTCTATATTATGTTTTATCTTCCTGCAATGCCTAAAACAAAGCAAGTGAGGTTGTGGATAATTTATTGTGATATGTCCCATTTCATAACAATTATAACACCATACTGGAGGACAATTTACATTATTCCATGGAGCTTTAACCTCTTGATTCACATTCTAGCCCCTATTCCTATCTTCAATGGATTCAAATGTAAGCATGTTATTTTCAATCCTCTCTACTGGTGTGGATAATTCATAATAGTCACTTGCACAATGAGACTTTACCTTGCATAAGTTGCAATGCACAACAAGTACAATGCTACTATATTTCTATAGTAGTGAATACTTGTGGGAATCATGATCCACATTTTAGCATATCTCATAGATTATGACATGTGACTTTCCCACAAACCAATCAACCACAAAATTAGTATATTTATTAACCATGGCGCCATCATTCTACAAATGGCCTTTTTTCTTATAAATCATGCACCGCACTATCTCCCTGCCATTCGAGTTTACTTTTTCTAATTCTTGTATCTTCCCACACAAAGTTGTTAATTAGTACTATAATTGATCCAACCCTCAATCCAATCATAAAATGTTTCATTTAATCCATTAATAAACTCCATCCATATTGTAAACTATAATTCCTCATGTTAAGGAATTAATCATTATTGCACCAACAATGTCCATAGGTGAGGTGACAAACCACCAATGAACCACTCCTTGTGCTACAACTCTTGGATTGTTTAATTGAAGAAATTTATCAGGTCTCAAAACAGTTAGTCATCTCCCACATAGTTTCCCCAACCTTGTATTTGATATCTTTCAAGTCATTAACACTTTATTGTTTAGATTTCGATTTTTTAAATTCCTTCACAAACTCTTCCTATAGATGCACCAAAGTCATTATTATGTTAGTGGGATTGCTCTACCACTACAATGCTCTTCCTCACAAAGTAGTTTGTAAGTCAACCAAGTTAATAATGTCCATGGTACTTCACACATTCCATATTACATCATAGAGTAACCAATGTTTTTTTTTTTCGTCTTCACCTCTACAATAAAAGAGAGGAATTCATAGAAGGTATTCATTCAAATATGTCATCATCATTCTCTAGCGATTTTGAACCACCACAATCCTAAAGGTCCCAAATTTCATAAAACTAGAGCTAATTCTATAGCTATGCTCACAGAGCTAGATAATACCAATGATGAACTTTGATTACCTTTAGTGGTCACACTGACACTATTCAAGGCATGGTAGCAAGTGTATTATAACTACTAATCACATATGCACTAGCACTATGGACAACAACAATAACTATACTTTCAAAAATACTGATGAATGCAATGGTTAGGATCTAAAATGGATTGACATCACTATCATTTTGGTTTTATTCCTTGTCAACGTGGCTATTCACAAGTTTAGAGTGCCAAAATGAGGTATACTCAAATTCATCTTCAAACACATATTCTTCTTGACTCTACACTTTCACATATTCCATAGTGACTTGGAAGTCAGTAGGTTGGCCAGCGTCTCTACATCTATTGTTAAAGTATGTGCATCACTCAAGTTGTCATGTATCTACCATCTCAACTCTTTGGAAGCTCCTTCCAACTTTGTGAACTCCTCAATTCTCCATTGTTATACCCTTATTTTCCTACCTAGAGGATCCTTTGATACCACACATCATTTTGATGATGAAAACACTTACACACACCCTTCTCTTGGCTTATTTTTTACCATCATCACTCCATGCATGCCTATGGAGGGGTGATGATGCACTTGGCATCCCTCCTTGCATGCTTGCAAAGGGGTAACGCTATCCCTCCTTTAATGCCTTAGGGAGGGGTGATGATGTCTCTTCACATGGTTTTTGGGTTAAGTTTTTGAAATATCATTATCATGACTAGATTCCATATCATTTTATCATAGGAACTCATACACCGACTCGAGCCCATGTGTCCTTGGATTCTACATTCATCCTCCCTTCATCCACCATTCACCTATATATTGTGACCATTTCATGAGAAAATGGGACTTTCTACTTAGTATTATTATGTTGTTGGAATTCCTAGTGCATCCCACAACATTATGATCGCCTTGTTACTTTGAGTCAAGGAAGGTTTGGAGTGGGAATCTCGGAGGACATCTGCATCAACTCACTCAAGGTTTTCTTCTTTGATGCACTCCTTCTCATTTACATGATATATACATCTGCATTTCTTCAACGCTCCACATCATGTTGTTATGAATGGTATCTTGTTTGAATCTATGCATTTTACTGATGTCCTATAGTGGATATAATCTTGCATGAGTAGATCATGTTAGATTTGATTATATATTGCTTAGATATATGTTCTTATGTTCATTTACATGTTATATTTTATATGTTAGAAGGTTATGAGGAAGGTATTGGTTTTCTTCTGTGTGTAGTGTACTAGCAAGTGGAGATGAAGCGAAGTCTATCAGATCTACAGTAGTTGGGTTAGATATACACCAAAGGACCTCTCATAAGCCAAGGTACTCCCCCCTTCTTCCTCTTCTTCTCATATTGAGTGTGTGAATGGATGAGTGTTGTTCATGATTTCTACCTTATAGCAAGGAGAGGGACACTACCAACTCCTGGGGTGACAGGTAAATACATTGATCATATCACATAGGCTTCTACAAAAGGAAAGAGATCAATATTCTTGAAGACATACCTTATTAACGACATTCGATCCTAGCTTTCGCTCACTCCTTCGATCGATCCTTCACTTGATCTTCCGTTTGGTGAACCTACAATACAAAAGATACCTTCCTCAACGTATCTTGACTGATATAACAATGATGAAATTGAAATGCAATTTAGACATCAAAAACAATCAAGCATTTAATCCAAACAAATATGCAATCCATTATACATTTGATTGGGACAGGAAGCGTATTTCAACCTTTATTGTCAAAAGCAAATAACCAGTACAAGTATACCTGATCATTTAGAGTGCTTGTGCAACCGGATTCCGAGCTCCTGCTCTTCACACTAACTTTGGAATTCCTCCAGCATAACAACCCTTAACGCATAGTTTGTCCTCCTAGTTCTCTAATTGAGTCTAACCAGTCTCCTCTCTCATGCATCCCCCTTGTATTTATGGGACAAGGTAGGCAGTTTGGATCAAGAGGTAGTTTGATTGGGAGGTTGGGGAAGTTGCAAACCAACTTCAACTAATCCCAATTCATCAAATTAATATATTTTTTGATTTCATCTTAAGATGTGTGCGAGTTTTCCATAGTAGAGTAGCACACAATATGCAAGTTCACTGCTTTACAACAAGCATTTGCAATAATTTTTTAGGTTTGCACTATTATGCAAGAGGTAAATTAGGGCATACTAGCTGGTGTGTGCCCCTCTTATGCCTGTAGAGTAGGGCACACTTCCTGATGTGCGCTGGTTTGATGCTTATGGAGTAGCGCACAGGTCAAAATGAAGGTAAAAACATGGTTTTGTCAGCTGTAGAGGAGTAAGTCTAGTTCATACATCACCTAGGTCAACCTAGCTCTTCAATCCATGTTGTCCTTTTGTGTGATCGATAGCGTAATGTGATCACGGATGGAGAAATTCAGATTTGACCTATAACAGATGCCCCCTAATGTGTGAGGTCAAAGGGAAACGATGGCCGAAATACATTATAATTCCAAGTCAGAGGAGGAGCAAGAAACCACAGAACCAAGTCACAAAAGTACCTGAAATAACGATTAAGGTCAGCGAACAACTACAATCTTGACATCATATAGATGTGTAGCATGATACAACATGATCTCCAATACATAACTAGAAGATGTATATATAGCATGGCCATTGAAATACAAGTGTGGATCCATGTCAGAATGAGAGATCATAGCCATAACAACAAACTGGATCTATGTCTCATGGAGAGCCAAAATGAGTGAGGCTCAGTCTTGCGCAGCTTGTGTGATAACATAATGAGGTAATGCTATCAAAATCCCAAGGTTTTCATCCAAACAACCCAAGGTACAAACCCTAACCATGTGAATAAATGAGCTGAAAGTCAAACATGGGGGGAATCGTTTGATTACCGGTCATTGATGTATACCGTTAACAAACGCGAGGGCTTCCATCGATAATGATAATGGAGCCCAAGGTACCTAGTACGATCCAACAAGTGTGAATAAGTGGACTTGACGTCGAACACTTGAGGAACCTGTCAAATAAGAGACATTGATGTATTCTCATAATTCAACAGTGAGAGAAATTGCCACTGGTGACTACAATCCCCAAGGTACTAACCAAAACTCTAAACTTCATTCCCAGAGAAAAATGAGTTAATGTCGATGGGAAGAAGTCCGCTGGAAGGGAGGCCTTAAGGCATCCTCCATCATCCAACACGAGGAACACTCAAATGGTATGAGCTAATGTGGAGTAGTACAAGTAACAAGACTGACACTAGGATGGCCGACACATGAGGTCAAGATAAATGGCAGAATGGCGACAGAGGCTGTATCCTTGAATAATGAGCACGACATAAAGTGACTTAAGCAGTTTTCAACATGATGGGGAAGTGATATAAGCCTTCAATGTAGGAGACATTAGCAAACCCTCCATATGGTTGGAATAATAACCAACCGGGGGAGTAAACAACTCAGAGATCAAGTTCACCCAAAGGTAAAAAACTAAACCAAACTGAAATGATAGACTCAAATAGGTGTTGTGTTCAAGGATAGGACTGACTGAACTGCCATTGAAACTGCAAGATGTCATATACCCTTCTTATCCCTTATTCATTTTAGATAAAAGAATACCTTTCTTGTTGTTTTAATGAGTCCAAGAAAGAATGAAAACTCAATAGATACAACCATGTAAAGAGTTTAACGAGCCCATGGGAGGAATACTCAAGACCTTCTTCATTGTTTACAGAGTTCGAAGAAGAGATAGAAGAATACTCTATAATACTGATCTCTAGATTTTAATATCGAGCCGAGATCTGTTCTTTCTCGCCGGTGTTTTCTTGTTTAAGGAGTCAAAAAAACTTAAATAATCCTCCATAGACCCCCCCATGGATTTTAATATCGAGCCCGGGTTGATATATGCTCGTCAGTGTTTTCCTGTTTATAGAGTCTAAAAAACTTAAACAATCCTCTATTTACCCTCTCGTGGATCTCACATCGAGCCCAAGCAGGTGAGTGCTTTCTTGGTGTTTTCATGTTTCGAGAGCCTGAAAACCCTAAAGAAGGCTCCAAAAGGTACTTTTTTGTAAAGTTAGTCTCCTCCCCCAAAAAAGTGTAAAACAATGGAAGAAGAACTCTTCTAGCCACGGATGACTTGAGTATTCCTTTTTCGAAAGTAATCCGCAAAATTCCGAAAAAGGGGTAAACTTATACTTAAGCAGATGGGCCTTCAATTCCTTTAACAAGCTTGAAGAGGACAAGTCTGATCGGTAATCTTGTTTAGTTTTTAAATAGTCAAAACAAGAGCTTAAAACGACTTAAAAGACAACTTCTAGAACCATAGACTCATTACCTGCTAAAGACTAGGACCTCAACAACCAAGTTAGTATTAATGACAAAAAATCTCCAATGGCATAAAATTTCAACTATAAAGTACTAAAAATGGTCCGTCGGTACAGAAATTAAGTCATAATAGATTGATGCTATGAAAATCTAGTGAAAATTTGAGAAACATAAGTTGATTTCATCCTACCAACATTTGTACGTATTAATGATTCAATAGATCATTTTTTATGCAATTTGAAACTATAGACTTTTAAAAAAAGTGGGTAAAAAATCAAATTCAAATTCATATATGTAATTTCAACTTGAAAACTCAAATATCGGATTTGGAAATTTGTAAGGCAAGTTTTTGGAGCAAACCGTTGATCTTCATCTATTCGTAGCGATCAAATCGGGCAACCATTCAACCTCTTTCCTCCACCAAGTTATTTTCATCCCAACTTGCATTTTTATGCTTTATTTATCAATTTTCATGCTTAAAAATCATTTTGGAGCCATGCTCAACTCGTGAGGTTCGTGTGCGCTACTGTCCAAGAAGGAAAGTAGGGCATACTGGAGGTGTGCGCTACTCTTCCTCAAGGATAGTAGCGCCCAAACGTGACTATCTTACTTGAAGAGCAGCGCTATTGTTCGGGAAATTCACCCTATAGTGAGGAAAGGGACACTATCAACTTAAGGGGAGACAGGTAAACACAATGATTACACTACAAAAACATCTATAAATGGAAATAGATCAATGATCTTGAAGACATACCTTATTACTGATGCTTGATCCTAGCTTTGCTCAATCTTCAACTTGATCTTCCGCTTCAATAGACCTGCAACATAAAGATACCTTCCTCAACATATCTTGACTGATATAAAGATGATGAGATTGAAATGTAATTCAAACATCAAAAACAATCAAGCACTTAACCAAATAAATACACAATCCATTAGGCATTATATTTGGGACAAGAAAGAGTGTTTCAACCTTTATTGTCAAAAGCATATAATGATTACAAGTTATACCTGATCAATGCAGCATGCTTGTGCAACCGGATTATGGGCTCCTGCTCTTCTTTGACTTGAAATCTTCCAGCATAACAACCCTTCATACAAAATTCTCTTCTTATGAATGAGAATCTCCACAATGTCTCTCTATGTCTTATGTCTAACCGCTCTCTTCAATCCTCCTTGTATTTATAGGACAAGGAAGGCAGTTTAGATCGAGAGGTGGTTGTAATGGAAGTTGGGGAAGTTGTAGAACCAACTGCAACTAATCCTAATTCGTCAAATTAATATATTTTTTATCATATTTTAAGGTGTGCACGATTTTTTCACAGTGGAGTAGTGCACAGTATGCAACTTCAGTATTTAACAACTAGCGTTTGAGACGTTTTTGAGGGTGTGCGCTAGTTTACTAAAGTGGAGTAGCGCACAACAGGAGGTGTGCACTACTATTGCCTTGTGGAGTAGCGCATGAGTGCTGGTATACTGAAATAGAGTAGCGCACAGCTCAAAACATGAGGTTTTTCAGGGTTTTGTTAGCTTGCAAAAGGGTAAGTCAGGTCAAGGTATCATCCAAGGTCATCATGCTCTTCAATCCAAGTTGTCATTTTGTGTGATCGATAGCTCAAGGTGATGACGGATGGAGAAGTGCATATTTGACCTATAATAGATGCCCCCTAATGTGTGAGGTCAACGGGAAACGATGGTCAAAATACATTATAATTCCAAGTCAGAGGAGGATCAAGTAACCGCAGAACCAAGCCACAGAAACACCTGAAACATAGATCAAGGTCAGTGAGCAATTACAATCTTGACATCATATAGATGTATAGTGTGATACAACATGATCTCCAATACATAATTAGGAGATGTATATATAGCATGGCCACTTGAAATACAAGCATGGATCCATGTCAAACTGAGAGATCATAGCCATAACAACAAACTGGATCTATGTCTCATGGAGAGCCGAATATAAGTGAGGCTCAGTCTTGAGCAACTTGGGAGATATCAAAGTGAACATCCTAGGGTCTTCATCCAAAACAACCCAAGGTACAAACCCTAACCATGTGAATAGATGAGCTGATCATCGAACATGGGGGGTATCGTTTGATTACCAATCTTTGATGTATACCGTTAACAAATGCGAGGGCTTCCACCAATAATGATGATGGGGTCCAAGGTACCTAGTACGATCCAACAAGTGTGAATAAGTGGACTTGGATTCGAACACTTGAGGATCCTGTCAAATAAGAGACATTGATGTATTCTCATAATTCAACAGGGAGGAAAATTTCCACTGGTGACTGCAATATCCAAGGTACCAACCGAAACTCTAAACTTCATTCCCAGAGCAAGATGAGTTGATGTCAATGGGAAGAAGTCCGTTGGAAGAGAGGCCTTGAGGCATCCTCCATCATCCAATATGAGGGACACTCAACTGGTATGAGCTGATATGGAGTAATATGTAACAAGACTAACACTAGGATGGCCGACACATGAGGTCAAGGTAAACTACAGAATGGCCGACACGGGGTATAACCTTGAACAGTAAGCATGACACAAAGTGACTTAGGTTTTTCAACATAATGGGGAAAATTATATAAACCTGTAACATAGGATACATTAGCAGGCCCTCCATATGGTTGGAAGAATAACCAACCGAGGGAGTAAACAACTCGGAGATCAGGTTCACCCTAAGGTTAAAAACTAAACCCAACCGACATGATAGATTCAAGTAGGTGCTGTGTTCAAGGATAGGACTGATTGAACTGCCTTTGAAATTGAAGATATGATACATCCTTCTTATCCCTTATTCTTTTTAGATAAAAGAATACCTTTCTTGTTGTTTTAATGAATCCAAGAAAGAATGAAAACTCAATAGATCCAACCATGTAAAAATTTTAACGAGCCCATGGGAGGAAGACTCAGGACCTTCTTCATTGTTTACAGAGTTTGAAGAAGAGATAGAAGATTACTCTATATTACTGATCTCTGGATTTTAATATCGAGCCAAGATTTGTTCTTGCTCGCCGGTGTTTTCAATTTTAAGGAGTCTGAAAAACTTAAACAATAACTCCATACACCCACTCGTGGATTTTAATATTGAGCCCAAGTAGGTTAATGCTTGTCGGTGTTTTCCTGTTTATAGAGTCTGAAAAAACTTAAACAATCGTCTTTACACCTATCCGTGGATTTTATATCGAGCCTGGATTGGTCTGTGCTCGGCGGTGTTTTCTTGTTTATAGAGTTGAAAAACTTAAATAGTCCTCTATTAACCAGCTCGTGGATTTCACATCGAGCCCGAGTAGGTGAATGCTCGCTTGGTGTTTTCATGTTTAGAGAGCTTGAAAACCCTAAAGAAAGGATCCGAAAGGTCCTTTTTCATAAATTTAGTCTCCTCCCCCGAAAAATTATAAAACAATGGAAGAAGAACTCTTCTAGCGCATACACAAGTATACCTAGAGTATACCTTTTCTGTAAATTATCCACCAAGGCCCGGAAAAGGGGTAATTCTATACCTGAGTGGATGAGCCTTCAATTACTTTAATGAGCTTGAAAAGGAAAAGTTTGCTCGGCGATCTTGTTTAGGTTTAAATAGTCCAAACAAGAGCTTAAAATGACTTAAATGACAACTTCTAGGATCACGACTCATGATCTGCCAAAACTAGGATTTCAACAAACATGTTAGTAATCGCGACAAAAAATCTTAAATGATATGTAATTTTAACCATGAGCTAGTTGAAAAGGTCTATCATCAAGAAATTGAGTCGTAAAGGATTGATCTTACAAAATTTTAGTGAAAAAATGAGAACCATTGGGTGAAATTACCTTAGTACCATATGTAGCTATTCATTGATTAAATAGAACAATTTGGTAGAATTTGAAAACTATAGAGATTTTACCAAAGTGGGTAAAAATTTAAAATCAAACTCATATATGTAATTTCAAAATTAAAACTCAAATTTCATTTTGGTTTTGTAGGGCAAGAAAATTGGGAGCAAACCCTTGGATTTCAATCCTCCATGGTGATCAACTCAAGCAACCAATCAACATTTTGCCTCCACCAAGTAAGTTTATTTCATCCTAACTTGCATTTCCATTATTTATTTGTCAATTTTTGAGCTAAAAATCAATTTTAAGGTCATGCTCACATCGTTAGAAGTGTGTGCTCTACTCTGCTGTAGGAAAAGTCAGGCATACTGGGAGGTATGAGCTACTATGCTTGTACACAGTAGCGCCCATGCATGACTATGTGGCTTAGACAGTAGCGCACACCCCTGAACATGTTAAAAAAGTGTCGAGATGCTAAAAATTGACATTCTTGTGGCAGGATGGTACTTGTTTGGAAGGAGAGAGAACATGAGGATATGGATAGGGTGGCAATACAAGACCCGGCCACTCTCCATGCCCTCCGAAGATGTGGTTTGTTAAAGTTTTACCAAACCATGAACATGAGAGCACTCAATCGATTGCTTCAAAGACTCGTTCAATACTGGGATGTAGATTCCAATGCATTTGATATCTGAGGACAAACCCTGGACCTTACTGTCGACGACATATACTTCATTACCGGACTCTCTAGGAGGGGAGATGCAGTAAATTGGAAGGGATCTTCTAGCAATGTGGGTGCTACATCAGTGCAAGAATATTTGAATGCATACTGTGTGGCGGGAGCCAAGAAATCAGGAAGTCAAATCCTAATTTCTACCATTGAAAGCCTCCCTCTAAAGATTATTGTGAGTATGTTAAACCAAATGTCAGGAAATTCCACACAACACCTAGCTTCAAGGCATTCCATGCATATTGGTGTCAAATGATTGTAGGGACATGTGTACGATTGGCGCACTAATTTATTGGCAAATATGAAGCTTCAACTCACGGGTTGTAAGTCCGGGAGTATGAAGAACTTTGGATACGACATCATTTTATGTACCTTCTTCTTTGAGAGGGTACCTGCTCTTAGCTTAGGCATGCCTCTACCTCTAGCCAATCCTCGTGAGCCGAGATTGGGCCATTGGGGTGACATTTTTCTCCGCTAAGGTGGTGGTGAAAGTCACTTTTTCTATCATACTGATGATTTCTGGGAGTGGTGGAAGAGACAGGTGTCGCCATTCGAGCAGTTTCCATATGCTGGATTAGACTTCCGCCATGATACAGAGCTGGTACTTCCTCCAGGTGGAGCCTGGGGAGATATTGGTATGTTTTTGTTTTGAGAATTATTTAATTTTTTCAGATTTTCAATTATATGATTTTTATGATGAGTTTTGAAGTACTAAACAAGTTTCAAATGCAGATATTGGACCCGTTCGTCCCGAGGGACATCCTACTATCTTCGTGAGGCTAGCAGATGTTGGTGCAGCTGATGCTATTTTGGGGACCATAGAGCGGAAAGTGAGTCGGTTGACTCATGATGTTCTTGCATGCCGTATGGACCAAATACCTATGAATATGCAAGAAGATGTAATTGGGGTGCCCCCAGCATGGCTTAGGGTGCTGCGGAAGATAGCTAGGTTGGTCATATGTTATCGGGATGCGATAGATGATGATGAGGCCCCTCCTTCTCTATAGGAGATGGATATATTATGTATATTTTTTAGGCCATTGAGCCTAGTTTTTTACTTTATGACATGGCTTGTGATAGACTTGTGATCCAAAACTCATATTATATTTTTTGATATAGTATCGGTTATGTACATGTGTGTGTGTTTAACTTTATGTGTGAAATGCTATTTATGGAAATGTATGATACAAATGCCAATCTAAAACATAATTTGCAAATGAATCAGCTAATGCATTTAAATTTCTTGGAATGTGTTGATATATAATGGAATCAAACTATTTTTCCAATAATCTAACTCGCAAAAACTATCGTAGCAAAACAGGATCTCTAATCTGGTAAACACCCATTAACTGAAATACAACTAGTTGCGAGTCAAGTCTTACCTCCAAATGTGAAATGCCATGAATAAGAGCATCTCGAAGAAGTTCTATAACCGCACTGTACTCATCTACATTGTTCGTAGTAGGACCCAAACAAACCCCCCCGAAGAGAGCAGTTGGCCAGCAGGTGAGTAAATGACCCAAGCTACTGAAGCCAACTATCGGGTGTGGCGACTGGAACCATCAGCAAATCCTAAGAAATGTTCAGTCGACATCTGATACATGAAATGAAGAAACACATAAGGTTAACTAACAAGTACAAGCAAAAATTAGCTCTACAAAATATACAGCTATGTTACAAGAAAAAGCACAACTGCCTAAGCATAGTACTTCTTCAGGTAGAGCCCATTTCTAGGCTCAGGCAGCTTATTACCCTCGTAGTCTACTAGCTCGTAAGCACCCTTCTTCAGTACTTTAGAAATTATGTAAGGACCGAGCCACATGGACTTGAACTTGCCAGGTCCTGGAGGTTCCTTTTCCTGATCCCAAAGTAGAACAAGATCTCCTTCAAGGAACACCCTAGGTCTGACAGACTTGTCATATTGTCCTTTGACTCATTTCTTGTGAAATTCATTTGCTGTGAGCGCATCGAGGCGCTGCTCATCTAGATGCTCTAAATGCAACAAACATTCTTGCGCATCGCGGCGCTGCTCATCTAGATGCTCTAAATGCAACAAACATTCTTGCGCGTGATGGCACTGCTCATCTAGATGCTCTAAATGCAACAAACATTCTTATACCACAACTGGATACAATAAAACCCAGTAAACGTCCTGATTCAACGCAGAATACGCACTTGTTAGGATTCGAATCTTATATTGTCTGCATCGTTCAAACACAAGTCTCAAATGAGCTGGATGATCCCGTCTCTTTCGAGATCGCACTGGGAGGTCATCCAAGTAAGGTTCAACTATGTGCTTGATATCGTGAAAAGCAAAATTCATAGCTCGTTGGAAAGTAGCTCCAGCATTTTTTAATCCAAACGACATCTTCTAATACGCAAAGGTTCCCCACGGGCAAATGAAAGCTATTTTGTGTTGATCTTCAGGTTTGATTTGGATTTGATTATATCCCGAAAATCCATCCATGAAAGAAAACATCTCGTGTCCCGCACATGCATCTATGATCTGGTCGATAAACGGTGTAGGATAGTTATCTTTCAGACAAGCTTTATTCAAGTCCTGGAAGTCGGTACAAACTCGGATGGTACCTTTCTTTTTATCAACTGGAACGGGGTTTGAAACCCATTCCGTCATGTCAATCGGGTAGATAAATCCGACTCTAAGCAATTTTTCAACTTCCGCCTTAATGGCAACCGCTTTTCGAGGATTCACAGGATGGAGCTTCTGTCGCACAGGTTTTGCATTAGGGTATTTTGTGATGACATGCTCAACGATGGCTGGATCGATTCCTGGCATCTCCTCATAAGACCAGGAAAAAATGTCGCGGAATTCTTTAAAAATGTTGGTATATAGAGTGATATCTTCTGGAGAACAGTCTGCACCAATAAAAATGTTTTCCACAACCTCGGGTTTGGTGTAAATGTTAATTGGGATTGTTCTCGATATATTAGCCATATTCCCTTCAACCTAAACAGCTCTTGAAGTAGAAGGAAAAGATGACAAATCAATAAATCCACCGGGTCTCATAGAGAATTCTCCTCTCTCTATCCTGTCTATGTTTGGAAGCAGGTAAGACCTGTGATGCATATGTTCCCATGGCTGGTCCAGTCCCATCATGGCTTTCAAAATGGCTTCATAAGACGGTAAGACCATGTCTAAACAGTCGAAAGAGTGGGTAGAATTCAACAACCATGCAGGAGCATAGTCCATATCTGACTGAGCAGAGACTGGCAGAGTCACGATATGTTCCATTGCAGCATGTTGTGCTTCCATGTATGCTATCTCTGCAATGGTTAAAGGCACTGAAGGTTCTGATACAGTAGAAAGGATCCATGGATCAGTCCTAAGACCAACCGTGAAAGTTTCAATAGAAGTACCTACATCAAAACACATAAAAAGAACAGGAGAGGGTAGGTCAAAAGTGCCTATTAATGACCCATAGAGCCCTGCTCCTAAACTCTCGCTTACTGGAGTAGTTTGATCAACTAAAGGAATAGTGGTATCTGATGAAATCTAGTTGTTTTTCTGAGAGAACGAAAGTTGATCGACCGTGACGATCTTGCCTTCGTGGGGGAACATAACAACTCGGAAAACCGCCGATGCAATGGCTCGCATGGCATATTTCCATCTCCTGCCTAATAACATATTGTAATCAAGTGGAGCATCCAGAACTTCGATCTCTACAGTAACTGTCTTACCAGCAAGTGTAATTTCAAACGATGGTAGGACTCTGTGTGGACGAAAAGTCCTACCATCGAAGGAAGTAAGCAGTGTGTTAGAGGGGGCTAACTCGAGAGAGCCTAAAGCTTTCCAGTAAGAAATGCACATCACGCATGTCGATGCGCCCTCATCAACAACAGCCCGTCCAATGGTCATAGGACCATGGACTACTTCTATCTGTAGGGAAACGTGGTATGGAAACCGATATTTGATATCAAACATATCAAAGCACGCAGTCATGTTGGATGATTCCATACTTCCAATCGTTGCCAGAAGTGCGTTTCGTTGTAACGGACAACTTTGCAAAACTTCTAAGGTGGACATAGCACAAGGGGTCTGGGCTAGATCTTCAACCACATTGTAGTTGGAAGTAGCCTGAGCGTTGGGATTGTGCGAGGCCCATTTCAAGACACCTTTCAGGATCTTGGGCAGCGGATCCACCGGAATGTGGAGAGGAATGGAAGATTCAGGAATCTCTTTATCCTTGTTCTGCACATCCGGGGTATAATTTCTTGCTCGCGTTTGCAAAAGTGCATCCACACTAACCATATTAATGAAAGTTTGATCAACTGAAGCATGAGTAGTGCCCCCAGCTTTGGAGGTGCCAGAAGCTGAACCCTGCCCCTTAGGAAATGGATCTTTAAGTACGGCAGGTTTCTTTTCTTGAAGCAGCTTCTGGGCTTCTTCAAGTAGAGGGAATTGGTGAGTGAGGTGATCCTACTTGCAAAGCTTACAAGGGAACTTAACCTTCTTCTTCTCTTTGTTACCCTCCTTCTCTTTATTCTTGGGCTTTTGATGGTTTTCCTCTCCTTTCTTGCCCTTCTTTTTGTTATTGGGCTGCAGAGGGCCCTTTTGATTGTTCTAAACCTAATTTACAGATTCAGAAGTAGAAGGAGAGGTTGTGATGAAGGTTACTTCTGCAGTCGATTGTTTGATGAATAAGGCATGAACTTGCTTAGTCAATGCTTCGAAAGCTGCAGAATCTACGGAACCCACTATGTTGTCAGCATGTGGTCCAGGTTTAGGTCTGCTAAGATCAGTGTTTGATTGCGGTGCGTCTAGAATAATCTCAGAAAGTAGCCCAGACTGTGCATAAACAAGGTCTAGTTGTTGGGTCCATAAAATGGCTTCTTCCTCTGTAGACACTCCAAAAGTAGCTACTTCCTTAGAATTGTAAGGAAGGAGTGATTTCAGGTACCACTCAAGAAGAAATTATGGAGGTATATTGGCTTTAATGAGCCTCTTCCATCTTCGCCACTCCTGAATGTGATCAAATAAGTGAGTGGCCTTATTCTATATAAATGTAGACAAAAGATCTGTCCCGGCATCGTACCGAATAGGAAGCTGGAAGTGGTTCAGAAAAACAGTGGTGAGATCCCGAAAATTAAAAAAAGTAGCTGCATGTAACTCAATGTACCATTTAGCCGCAGCACCGATTAAGGTTCTTTGGAAAAGTCTCAACCTAACGGAATCTTCATTCAACGAGTTTGAAGAACACCATAAATGGAAAGTGGTGACATGATCACTAGGGTCTTCACCAGTTTTTCCTTCGAATTTTGGAATGTCCGAAGGTAAATTAGTAGGAACTGGTGGCCAAGTCGTGTTATGGCATGCCGAATCATTTGTTAACTTGGAAAGTTCTGGCAAATTCAAAGTTTTCTAGAAATGGTAAACGAGGTCTATAAGATGGCATTTGATAAGCTGGGGTCATAAAGGGGGAACCACCCATAGTTTGACCCGTAAACTGTTGGTAGGGGTTTCCCCCAGCCATCTGCTAGTAGGGGTTTCCCTCGACCATCTGCTGGTAGGGATTGCCCCCGGCCATCTGCTGGTAGGGGTTTCCCCTAGCCACTTGCTGTTGTGTGAAAGTGTTGTTGAAATTCCCCCATCCAAATGAAAGTGGGTTAGTACTCTGAACGTTTGTCCACTGAGGCTGGGTGTTAGCCCCACCATATGGTTGATTAAGGATGTTACCCCCTCCTCCAGAAAACAAAGAAAAAGGAGTGTTTCCTACAGGTACATTACTTTGATTCATATTGTAACCTGCAAAGGCATTAAAACCAGGAGTAATCGAGGTGGACGGCGTAGTCATGGTACTCATGACGGGCATAGTTACAGAGGCATTTGGCCCTACATTTGGTGTGGAAATCCAAGTACTAGGTATAGGATATGGCTGTTGAGTTGCAAGAGGTGGACTGACATTCACTGTATTACTGGGTCCAAAAGTAGGAGTAGAGGAGAATGTCAAAGCTATTGAGCTCGGCATGCCTAAGGTATCAGTATTAAAGCTGAAGGATGGAGTTGAAACAACGATTGACTGAGTCAAACTCAGTAAACCAGTGGAGGTCGGATTTACAGTATTTGTATTCATACCTAATGTGGGAGTCTGTGGAACTCCTAGTTCACCTCCTATATTAATCATAATATGCCCAGGTGTGAACAAATATGCACTATAATCAGGTTGTTGGAAACCAACAGGTAGCAAAGGCAGAATGTTAGAATCAGTCAGAGGAGGATTAAAAGGAGTATTAAACTCACCAGAAGTGAGATCCTCAATCTCGACTATATTAAAAGCTTGCTGATATGGAGTCCCAAGCTGTGGTTCCTCAGGAACCTCTATTTCACCAGTTGTTTCCAAAGGAACACTGGAGTCTGTCCTCTGTCGTCCAGGTGGCGATAGTGGTTCCACTCTAAGTGGGAGAAGGTTTTGCAACCTTCTAGACCTACAAAGTTGTTGGTCTTCCACGATTATATATCAAAATAAAACTAAGCAAAAACCTAGTGGCCACTAAGACTAGAGGGAAAACAGCATTCCACTAAAAAAATCCTAAGTAGGCAAACCAGGCAAACAAGATGCCTTCCGAAGAAGAGTCTGGGATGATGAGGGCCCAAAACAAATAAACGAAGGAAGAAGAATAGTTACCCGTGGTCCACAATACAATGACTAAGGGTGCAAGCGCTAGAATCACCCAACTACCCTCCCAAAGACCTGCAAGGGATTTCCTCCCACGTCTGTCCTAGGTACAGCAGCTATAATCCCCTGCTGTCACCTGTGTATGATCCTATAGGTCTGATACTAAGGCTACCATAAGTATGAAATATCCTGGGAGGACAGTCGTCAGCCTGATCAAAACACGTGGGCAGGGTAACAAAGCCCGAAGTCCAGATGGACCCCCA
Organism: Larix kaempferi; assembly: GCA_027924585.1. NCBI lineage: Eukaryota > Viridiplantae > Streptophyta > Pinopsida > Pinales > Pinaceae > Larix > Larix kaempferi. Next base: position 4,181,412 of record BSBM01000230.1, read on the forward strand.
TACACAAATCGACCCTGGTTTATGGTTGAAGGGAAAAGTGAGGGGATATCCTCAACAAATCTGATCTTCCACGGCCTCGTGCTTAGCTATGGTTTTAGTAGAGTTTGCCAGAAATATTTGATACAAATGGGTTTACCTATATGACAGTCGAACTACAATTTTTGAGTATTGAAACAAGCTTCAAGCAGTTTAAGGTGTTTTAAGCTCGAAACTCTAGCCTAGACTAGTTGGTGTTGTGTATCCCTAGAAACAAAATCGTTTCTAACTGATTTTATTAAGATTCTTTTTAAGGTTACTTTTTTACTCAGTGGGGCAGTGCATTGTGTGATGTGGTTGCAACAGAAAGTAAAGTGCATGAAATGAAACAACTTTCAACAACAAAAAGACTTTTTATTTTTCGTTTTATATCCTTTCCAAAATGAAGAGTAAGCAAACCTAAACAAAGCTTTTTTTTTTGTTTTCTTTTCAAATTCTGAACAAAGTAAACTATGTTACTCTACAAAGATTATAAGCCTCACTACTCTAAGCTACCAAACTTATTTTGATTTTTCTGTTATATATGAACGAAAAAGAACTTGAAAGCGGAAGCGAGTAAGACCTACAAAAGATGTGCAAGTACGGAAAAATGAATCTAAAGTTCACAACAATCGAATCAATGATCTGACAAAGACTTGTCCTACAAGTTTTTTGAAAGGAAAAATCTCTTGAACTTGGTAACAAAGTGGGGAGAAAACAAGGATGAAAGATACTTACAAATGGAAATCAAACTTAGAAGAGTGCTCCAAAGCACCAAACCTTAAACAAGAACACTAAGCCAAGTAGTAGGTAGGCAAGCGAACTATTGACAACCTTACTACAACAAAAGCTCAAAGGTGAAGCAAACTAAAGTACTTCAAACTCACTTAATACTGGAAATGACAGCGAGGTCAAGAAATGTTAGGGCTCAAAAAGATTTGGAAGACACCCTGTTGGAGCCAAGGCCGCAGTTATGGTAAAAGCTGCGAATTTTGAGGAAAAAGCACAAGTATGGAAGAGAAAGTGCTAAATTTTGAATAAGCGCCAATTTTGGGACAGAAGGAGACGGTGCGCAGTACAGTGCCAGATGGAGGAGCTCAGCGCAGATCACGGACCAGAAATCGCGGAGTTCGCATGCACGTCAGAAGAGAATGAAGGTGGCTGAATAGAAAGCTCAGCTACCACAATAAATAAAGCGATGGAGTAGAGGGCTCAGCTACCCTCATTTAAGGCTAAGTACAGAAGTTATGGTTGCTCGGATCAAGAAGGAGCAACGGACCAAAGCATTGAAGGCGAAGGACAAGGCGTCCATACCCGTAAGCTGCGCCGGAATTCATGGAGCCTGCAGGAAGCGGCGACATGACTGCAAGCGGCGCCTACAGTACACCTAGCCATGTGCGTGGTTAGGGTTTTTGGGGATTACTGCTGGGAAAGGCCCACAGTTTTGTAAAGGTGCGACCGCCAAGGCCACCTATATATATGAATAATTGTAATGGGTAGATGTTAGTCAGTTAGCTAGTAGTCAGTTAGCTAAGCCTGTGAGTGAGCTAGCTAAGATAGTGGATACTAGATACAAGAAGGATAGATCGAGTTGATCATCCTCTGTTACGATCTTGTTGATTGTTTTCTACCGTGTTGCTAGAAAACAGGAATTAGAGCTGGTTAGCAGTGAAGCTAATCCTTGAGTTGCAGACAGTCGGAGTCGACGTCTGAACTATTGTAATCTCTGGAGAGGAAGAGACTAGATCGAGAGAAGGGCTCCCAGCTGTGTGCGTGGAGTTTCCTGGAAAGATCTAAGGCTGCAGCTGTGTGCGCATCATATTGTATGATCTATCATTTTCTGGTTAATATAAGATACTCCCGTGGACGTGGTTTTCCCCGTGGAGGTGGACTTCATATTTCTTGCTATTATGATGTTGTGATTGAAGTGATTGCCTGTTTTAGTTTATTACCTGCGTACACAGAAATATTGCATTATCTTTATGAGTGTGTTGAGTAAATTCTTGGAGCTCCCTTGGGGACTATAATCATTAAGGGTCGAAGGAATCTGTAAGACTCGTCTCCGCAGCGATAGAAGATCGTGTTACCGCGACGGGTGCGCTAGCGAGACGACGCTTAGAATATCTGCGCAGAGGATAGTTGGTCCTAGCGCAGGAGTGGAAGTACCGCGCATCTAAGCTGCTGAGCAGGGGCTTGAAAGTTTTCGCGCTCACGATTCTGAAGAGGGGTCAGACATTCACCTTAGAGTAATCGACAAGAAGGAAAGAACAATCTCCGCGTCGCCTAGGTTAAGGAAACCTGATTCCTTAGCCTCCCCATAGCCACTTCGGGTGAGACCTCGAGCTGCTGCGCAGCTCGTTGCCGAGAGGGCCAGTGCACCAAGGGGTTTTGTTGCTGCACTTCATTAAAACCCGGGTCTGCCCAAAAAGCAGCCAACAAATGGTTCCGTTGCCGCGTGACTGAGACTTGTTAATTCAGCGACACGCGAGATTCAGGCGAAACCCAGAGAAAGAAGGAGCCAACAAATGGTTATGTTTCCTTAAGACTTGCTCAGCTAACAAATGTGTTACTGGAATCCTACAGCTACAGAAATTCAGGAGTGGTTCGATTTAAAGGCTAAAGAGTTCGCTGAACAAGAAAATAGAAGCTCTAGGCTCCAGCCAGAAGAATGGTTGCAGAAGTATATCTATACTGACCTTCACGAAATTTTCTTTGTCACATTTGCACTTGAGTTACATGCTTGGATAGCCAAGTTAGCAGATACTAGACCCACTGTGCATATTGATCGACCAGTCGCTTGGACCCCTGAGCTAGTCCGTATTTTGAAGCGGGTAGATAATTCTGTGTCCCGCGCAGTAGACTTTTGGTTGAATAGTCTACTGGAAGGGTTCATCACTGAGTTTGCAGTGGATACAAGAAAGAGTTTCAGTGAAGCTGAGAGGAGTTTCTTTCAAGCACATAGAGGTAAGTTTCTAAATTCTTTGAACTTATGGATTAAAATGCTTCTGCATGAAAAAGCAAAACTATCTATAGCTTCAGATGAATAGCATAGACAAGTAATGTCCGTAGACTCTGATAGTGACCCTGAAGTTATTGGTTGCACTCGTAGTGGAAAACGGTATAAAGTAGGCCTTGACCAACATTCTTTTGAGTCGAGCCCAGAAGACATTCAAGTTCCTAGAGCAAGCCACATACAAAGACAAGGGAGCGCTCATATCCCTTACCACCCTTTTACACCGCAAAAGCCAGACGAAGCTCAGTATAATCCCGTAGAAACACCTTCTAGTAGCCCACACGGTACTTCTAGTACCTCTGTGCCACCTTTTTTCAATCAGTCCAGAAGAACTGCTACAGCACCTCCACCTCAACCTAGCACAAGAAAGATGGGTGATGACATGAAACTACCAACTTTTAGAGGAACAGGGATAGAAGAACCTGAGCAACACTGGTTCCTATGTGAAGCCATTTGGACAATTAAGCAAATTAATGATGATGCTGTTAAACTGGTTCAGTTAGCAACCACACTAAGAGAAAGAGCCTTAATGTGGTTCATGAAATACTCAGCAGCACAGAATAGGACGCTTGCTGAGGTAAGAAATGCAATGATTAGAGAATTCAAGAAAGCTAAATCAGAATCACAGTGCATAACAGAGCTCAAAGACATAAAATAGTTACCTACAGAGTCAGTATGGGACTTTGATCAAAAGTTCAAAGCCTTGATAGATCAAGTAAGCTTTGAGTTTGCACCACAACAGCATAAGGAATGGTTCATTGCTGCGCTGCTTCCACACATTAGACTTCCTCTTATGCAACAGAATCTCACTACTCAGGAACAAGCTCTAGAGATGGCTATGAAACTAGAAGCTTCACCAATTGCTGGAACAAGCAACGATGTTGCGCAGTTGCAGAACCAATTAGCAAATTTAACCTTGCAAGTGCATGATATTAAGAAAGGCAAGGATGCTAAGGAGGAGATATGGTGTACAAAATGTAAAGCACAAGGTCATTCAAAGGACCATTGTCCCGTTTTCATAGAGTATATTGCAACCGGAGCACCTAACCCTCTACCACAGCCACAGGGGCCTTGGTGTGAAATCTGTAGAACTAGAGGTCATAGACCACAAGAATGTCACTTACTGCAGAAATATGTACAAACTCCAAAGAACTTATATTGCAATTTCTGTAAATCAGTAGGCCATGATGAGAACAATTGTAGAGCATATGATCTTATGATAGAAAGAAAGCAAGATGTTTATAGAGTACAATCAGAAGCACAAGGACCCGTAGCAGGTCCACAGTATGACCAAACTCGCGACGGCCGAACAGGGAATTACAGAGGCCGCGGACGCGCAACAAATTTTGGCCGCGGAAGAGGCCAGATCACTTGTTATAATTGTGGAGCGCAAGGTCATTTTGCAAGGGATTGCCAAAACCCTACAACCCTTTGCAGATATTACAAATATTATGATCATATCATTGAAGAATGCCCTCAGCTAATGGCTAAGATGCAAGCAAAGACGCCACAGGTCAACCAGAATATTCAATTGATTGGAGCAGAAAAAATGGAACCAGACCGTACAGTTAATATCGTGACGCGCAGTGGAGCAACCATTGATGCGCCAGAGTCGGGAACAGGAAAGCAAGTGACGCAATGGGTGCGCTGCGCTAATATTAAACCAGCCCCACTTAATCTTCAGAAGCAAAAAGAAGCATTCAAGCAAGCCCAAGAGTATTTCTCAAATCCCAGAGCTTCAAGTTCTGTCGCAACTCCGCATAATGACATTAGATTGCAAGTGATAAGACAAGACAACCTGGTACAAGAACAGGCCACTACATCCGGAAGGCCTAATGAAGAAGATGTAATAGGAATTGTCCATACTTTTCTAAGGAACTGCTTAAAGCTGTTGCGCAATGAAAAAGCAACTATGGAACTTCAACACCTATTGGATAAATGTCAACAATCTGCTTCGACGAACACGCCGCAGCGTGCTGTTCACCAGATTGGGAGTCACATTAGAACTGGAAAAGAGATGAGGCTCACAGCGCAGATTGGAGCATTTGAGATGGACGAAGTCATTCTAGATTTGGGCTCAGAAGTTAATGTTCTCACCATGCAGACATGGGAACAGATGGGAAGTCCTCAACTTTCAAGATCCCCCATCTAGCTAAGACTCGTGAACCAGCAACGAGTCTCTCCATTGGGCAGATTACCCAATGTACCTATTGATATCGAGGGAGTCAGAAGTTCTGCAAACTTTGAAGTAATCAAAATTCTGGATAATAGTAGACCTTACCCAGCACTTTTAGGTATAGACTGGGCATTTGATAATTTGGCTGTCATTAATTTGAAGAAAAGACAAATGACCTTCGAGGACGACCAGATTAGGGTCATTGCACCGCTTGATCCTATTCAAGGACTAAGGTATATAGAACCTATTCGGGCAGAAGAAGAAGCGCGCCAAATGGAAAGTTTGTATCAGATGACTGCTAGTCAGAGTGACTATGTCAATCCCACAGCAGATGGCCATATCAGTTGGTGATGCGATAGCTCGTGCACATCAGACTCAGATACAGGATTGGAAAACTGGCAGAATTGCTTACATGAGGTTTCTACAAGACGTTGCACCATGATGACTAAATCCATTCGATGGATTGGCACAGAATTGACTGACACTCCAATTTTTGATGGTTTAACTAACGTAAGTGAATTCATACAGGCATATGAACAACAGCTTCCAGAACAGCAGCGCATACAGGCATTAGATGTATCACTGCGTGCTACACCCGCAAGATGGTGGGGTGCGCATAAAGAGAATATTCACACATGGCAAGACTGTCGCAGATTGATACTGCGTAGATTCCAGGACACTACAGCAGAAGTGTCGCGCAAATATGAGGGACAGAGTGACCCCAGGTCACACATTGAAGCATGCATTCAGCAATGGTCGGATATTCCGGACGATGAGTGGGTTCACCTATTCATCCACACATTGGACACAGTTCCAAGAAATTGGTACACTGGAACAGAATTGTGCAGAGGCACTCTTACTTGGCCTCTTATGATAGAAAGTTTTCAACTTACCTTCAGCTTTGAGTCAGAGCATCCAAGTATTGATCAGGCTCTGAAGTGTATTAAAAAGAAGGTGTTTGAACCATGTCTATTACCAGAATATTCCCAACCGGATTGGGCTGTTCAAATAGAACATGCCCTGGAGTGCTACAATTTCATCGCTGGAGAAGAGGAGGATGATCCTCGCAACATCAATATCCCAGAATCAGAAGGGACGCGCAATGTTGAAGGTCCTCAGCTTGATACCCCTGCCATTACAGAACACATCAAGCTCAAAAAGGTTAACATTAGTACAGAAGCCGAACCCAAGTTTGCTTGTATAGGAGACTATTGGGATGATGAAATTGTTGGGCATATTTCAGATTTATTACGTGACTACCAGGATATCTTTCCTACCAAGTTCACAGAAATGAAAGGCATACTAGGAGATCTAGGAGTGATGCGCATACCTCTGAAACCAGATGCCAATCCAGTAAAGCAGTGCCCATACAGGTTGAACCCGCGCTATAAAGAAAAAGTCAAAGAAGAAATTGACAAGATGCTCGCAGCAGGTATTATTGAGCCAGTAGAAGAAAGCGATTGGATTAGCCCTATGGTTGTACAAGAGAAGAAGACAAAAGGTGAAATAAGAATTTGCGTGGATTTGCGCAAACTCAATGACGCATCAGCGCATGATCCATTTCCTACTCCCTTTACAGATGAAGTGCTTGATAATGTTGGAGGACAAGAGGTTTACTCCTTCACTGACGGATTTTCGAGATACCATCAGATCAGAATTCATCCAGACGACCGCCATAAGACTACTTTTGCGACTGAATGGGGCTCATTCCAGTACACGGTAATGCCCTTTGGTCTTAAAAACGCTCCTGCTATCTTCTCTAGAGTCGTTGTTGCTGTTTTTAAAGAATTCATCCATAAGTTTTTAGAAGTCTATTTTGATGATTGGACTGTGTTTGGGTTACTAAAGAACCATATGGGGAACCTGCGAATGATGTTAGAAAAATGTAGACAGCACCAAATTTCCCTTAACTTGAAAAAATGTATCTTTTGTGCTCCTTTTGGTATTTTGTTGGGTCATATTGTATGCAAACAAGGACTCCTGATGGATCCTGCGAAGGTTGCCATCATTGCTAATTTACCTGCGCCCAACTCAGTCAAGCAATTGCGCACTACATTGGGACATACTGGATACTACAGAAAATTTATCAAAGGATATGCAAAGATCATGGCACCTATGGAAAAACTGCTGAAAAAGAATTCGAAATTCCAATGGACAGAAGAATGCCAACAGAGCTTGTACACACTTAAAGACAAGATGATCAGTGTGCCAATTCTAGTTTTCCCAGACTGGAATAAACCCTTTCATGTCCATGTCGATGCTTCTTCTATCGCATTGGGGGTCGTACTTACACAACCGGGAGAAGGAGGTATCGATCACCCCATTGCTTACTCTAGCCTGAAGCTGTCCACAGCCGAGAAGAACTACACTACTATAGAAAGAGAAGGACTAGCTATGGTGTACGCCCTACAGAAGTTCAGACACTACTTACTGGGCGCACATTTTAAAATGTATACTGACCATTCTGCTTTGAAATACTTGGTCAATAAGCCAGTGTTAGGGGGAAGAATTTGCAGATGGCTACTGCTCTTTCAAGAATATGATTTTGAGGTTATTGTAAAGCCAGTTAGATTGAATGCAGGACCTGACCACTTATCTAGGATCGAGTCAGGAGAGGAACCGACAAGTCTGGAGGACAATCTGCCTGACGCGCAGTTGTTCTCTATTCAAGCAGCAGATGAATATTATTCTGATATCCTTGAGTTTCTCACTACTGGACAAGCGCCAGTTGAGTTTACAATCCAGCAGAAGAAACAACTTGTCATCAAAGCCGCAGACTTCACTTTGATAGCAGGCCAGCTCTATAAGTTGGGCCCCGATGAAGTCTTGTGCAGATGTATTTTACCACATGAAAAGAACTCTATCATCGCATAAGCGCACTCAGGCACCGCAGGAGGCCATTTCGCAGGAAAGCCGACTGCTCAGAAGATCTTAGCCGCAGGTCTTTGGTGGCCGACATTGCATAAGGATACTAAGGAATTCTGCAAATGTTGCGATGTGTGCCAGCGAATAGGAAAACCTTCAAGAAGAGATGAGATGCCGCTAAAACCTCAGATAACACTGCGTGCTTTTGATAAATGGGCCATTGATTTTGTAGGTCCTATCAACCCACCAGGAAAGAGAACCGGCGCAAGATATATCATTACAGCTACTGAATACCTCACTAGATGGGCTGAGGCCGCGCAGTTCATTTTTGAGAATATTATCACTAGATTTGGATGTCCATTGATTCTAATGAGTGATCAGGGTACACATTTCCTCAATGAGACTATACAATCCCTTACTGAGGAATTCCAAATTAGTCACCATAAGAGTACACCCTACCACCCTCAAGCTAATGGCACGGTGGAGGCATTCAATAAAATTCTTGAGAATGCCCTGACGAAGATCTGTAATCAACAAAGAGATGATTGGGACCTTAGAGTTACAGCTGTATTATGGGCTTACAGAACCACATGCAAGAAATTAACAGGCCACACACCTTTTAGTTTGGTGTATGGAAAAGAAGCAGTTATGCCTATGGAATACATTATTCCCAGTCTCAGAATTGCGGCAAATTACAGAAATGACAGATCCTGATACTATGAGCGCAAGACTTTCACAACTGCTTGCCCTAGAAGAAGACCGACTTTTAGCCGGATTTGATCAACATGTACAGAAGGCAAGACAAAAAGCTTGGCATGACAGGCACATTAAGAATAAGCACTTTGCAGAAGGAGACTTGGTACTCCTCTATGATAGTAAATTCATCAAGTTTCTAGGCAAGTTTCGTGTACACTGGTTAGGCCCTTTTCAGGTGATAAAAATAACAGAAGGAGGAGCAGTTCAACTTGCGAAGCTGAATGGAGAAGTACTTCCTACAAAGATCAACGGGAGTCGGCTCAAGCTTTACCGCGACGGCCACTCCGCCCTGTCGACTTAAATGGCTGCTCAAATAAATGCAGATGTCCAGTGTAGTTGAAAGAGGCATCGCATTATCAGTCTACACGGAAGTCGCGAGACCCTCAGTCTCTGGCTTCCTGCGTAGTTCCGAGAAACATCTGCGCATACCGAATAATAATTTGGGAGAGCGAGCTTATCTTTGCGCTCTTGCGAGGTTTTCCCCGGACCGTTGAACCGTCGCTCTTGCGAAGTCCCTGTGTCAATTTGCCGCTTGAAGAAGTTTTTGTTGTGGACCCCTATAGGCACAGTTACCTAAGTTGAAATGACCCGCCGAAAAATTTGAATTACAGCAGTTATGTAGCCGCGTCTGAATAAATGAAGGATAAGCCCGCCATTTAAGTGTAGCCGCTCTGACAAGATTTGGCTTGATCTCCGTAAGATTTGCATTTAATTCATGCGCCGAAAGCTTTAGCTTCTCTCGCAAGCCTGTCAGAGCCCGTCCATCACAATAAATGCACCGCAACCGCGAAGCGGATCGTAGGGTTGTCAACTCATGCATAGCCGCCTATAGCTTGTAACCCCACTTGCCCGCATTTACTATCACCTTTGGCTATAAATACCCCACACTTGTATTCGGGTTACTTTTCTCGAGCTGCATAGTCTTGTTTGAGAAGCTAAGCCATTGTTTTCAGAGCCGACTTGTGCAGAGTGCTTCCTTTGTTGTCAGTGTTCATATCCCACGTCGTTCCGCTGTTTCTGTCCAAGTTCTTGTTACCTATACCCGTTCACGACGGAGAACCTGTCGACTGAAGAAGTTGTTCGTCAATTCCTGCGCCGAGGCCTAGATTTCGGCATGACTACCCCCGTGACGGCTTCGACTTATGTACACCCTAGTTATCAGGACCCCAAACAATCTCCAGCAACAAGAGCGTCTCAGCCACAGCCAGAAGAGCCCGTTCCAGAGCCGTTGGCCACTATGGTAAACTATATTCCGCCGCGTCCAGACGATGCACCAGAGGTGCATATTCCGAAGAATGCAAAGTATCCGCTTCCGTTACCTCCACTACCGGCTGGCGTGCGAATAGAAGGGTCCTTGATCGGACACCTTCCATTGGTCAAGTTCTCTGATTTCAACCTGGGAGACTATAAAACATATCCTCAGTTCGTGCTAGACCGATATCTGACGGTAGTGCATAATCCTACCAGAAAGGTTGACGAATTCATCCCGAAGGGATTTGCAGCAAATCTTGAGCGCCCTGGACTCCTGAATCTGTTAAAGCTACCGCATTTCGAGCGTAGCAATGAAGTGAACGCAGTTGTTAAAACACTGCTATCCTGCGTTCACGGAGGTTACCTTTGGCTGGGGAGGCCAATCGATTTAAATGTCGATTTGATTCATCGCATTACTGGCCTGTCTAAGGTTGGTAAGGATCCCAATATCCATTTTATGGGAAAGGAGAAGGATAGAAAACTGGCTGCAAAGCTGGTGCAGAAATACAACCTTACAAGAGGAGGTCGGGCTTATGACCTCACTATAGTAGAAGACGAAGCACTTAGATTCACAGGAAGTCTGCTTGCAGGCAGACTTCTCACAAAGTGCAGGCCGAAGGAAGTTACTGGAGCTATCGTGGAGCTCGCCATCGCAGCTGCGGAGGGAGAGCAGTACAATTGGTGCCTCTTCCTCCTCAATTCTTTTTTGGAAGACTGTCGGAACGTCCAAGATAACCCCGGGCAGTCGTTCCATTTTTCATGGCTTTTAATTTTATATGCTCTCGTCGCATGGAAGGAGCCCCCAAACACTCAGTTCCTCCCGCGCCGCACAGGAGAACCTGCCGGAATCCGTTATGTTAACCTTTGGGAATCTCCTAATCCCGCGAAGCGCAAGATGAACCGCGCTGTATTTTGTGAATACTACTATCTCCTCAGAGATACCATTCAGGACATGCCAAGACTGAGCGCGGAGACAGCAAGAATGTATGAAGGGAAGTTGGCCTTTACTGCCGACTTGCATCAACTTTACCTCCGTCCCTGCGGCATTCAAGAGGAATGGGCCGTAGGCCTTTACAGGATGACCACCGAAGATGTGGAAGAAACTATCAAATCTTGGTCAGATGAATGGAGGGAAGCCGCTGACATCGCATCTGCGATGCCACCCACCGCTGCGCAAGAAAAGGATAAGGGCAAGGAAGCCCCCGAGCAAAGAAGTGATGAAGGCTCGACGGAGCCAGCAACCAAGAAACAAAAGGTGTCGCATCCCTCTGAGGCTATTCCCTCGGGGATCGACCAGTATTTGAAAGAGCAATTTCGTGAGCTGCGGTCCACGCACGCTCACATCAGAAGTGCGCTAGATCTGCATTTTGTTGAATTAAAGGGCATCGGAGGAAGGATTGTGCAGACCCATGCGCCAGCATCTACTTCGCAGGCACCACAAGAAACCCCAAGTACCGAGCGAGTTGAAGAACTCGTAGAAAGGCATACTGTCGTGCATATTCTGCCTACAAGCATGACACTTCCGGATCCGCTAGCTGCACTACAGGTAAGCGCAGTTGGGCCCGTTGAAATAAATTTGTCTCTAATTCCTATAGAAACTCTACAGCTAGTGCATGAGAAAGTTTCTCTTGAGTTGAGAGCTAGAGAGCTCTCTACCTTCCAGGAAAATCAACGACTGTAATCGCAGGAGATAGCGCTCAAGGAAAGCCATCAGAATATCTCCGAGAAGCTCGCACTTTACGAGGCACAAGACATCGGCATCAGAAACGCAGTGGATGAGATTGCCCAGGAATTGCTGGCTTGCGAGATTCAACTAGACCTCCCTCTGGTTGAGAAAGTTCAAATTATTGGAGGAAGGGTGAAAACCCTGGAGCACGAAATAGTTGCTATGGCTGAGGGCCATAGAACCCAGATTGCCGATCTGGAAGCTCATGTTGCTGCACAGTTTACAGATGATGCACAGGAACAATTTGACACGCTGAGCAGAGCTTCCACACAAATGAAAGACAAAATACAGGAAGCCGAGAACCTGATGAGCCAAGCTATGGAAGCTTGGGCAGAGCTTGAGAAGCTCCCTTTTAAAGTTGGTCTTTTGGAACAGGTGCAAGCCGCAGAACAGTCCCTCACTGTTCTGACTGAAGAAGCTAAGGCCTTAACAGGCTTACCAAAAATGAAGAAAATGAGTGAAGTGCACAGAATGCAACAACAACTCCACAAGCTCAGAACTGAAGATGAGAAGCTCACCAACAGCATTCAGCCATTTATGGATGAGTATGCTGACATCGTTGGCCAAGTCGAGGCAAAAATCAAAGAAATTGCTGAATCTCAAGAGGTGATTGATGCCATAACTAAAGAAGAAGCCACTGCAGAAATGGTCCAGATAGCTGTGGAGTGTATCGATGAATTGGACTCCGCTATTGCGTAGTGGAAGAAAACATTTGCGGAGACCCAAGCAAAAGCAGATGCGCAAGTAAAGCCACCACGTGCTAGTGCGAGTGGCTCGAGGGCGAGCCACAAGTAAGTGTTAGGGGCCTGTTGGAGCCAAGGACGCAGTTATGGTAAAAGCTGCGAATTTTGAGGAAAAAGCACAAGTATGGAAGAGAAAGTGCTAAATTTTGAATAAGCGCCAATTTTGGGACAGAAGGAGACGGTGCGCAGTACAGTGCCAGATGGAGGAGCTCAGCGCAGATCACGGACCGGAAATCGCGGAGTTCGTGCGCACGTCAGAAGAGAATGAAGGTGGCTGAATAGAAAGCTCAGCTACCACAATAAATAAAGCGATGGAGTAGAGGGCTCAGCTACCCTCATTTAAGGCTAAGTACAGAAGTTATGGTTGCTCGGATCAAGAAGGAGCAACGGACCAAAGCATTGAAGGCGAAGGAAAAGGCGTCCATACCCGTAAGCTACGCCGGAATTCATGGAGCCTGCAGGAAGCGGCGACATGACTGCAAGCGGCGCCTACAGTACACCTAGCCATGTGCGTGGTTAGGGTTTTTGGGGATTACTGCTGGGAAAGGCCCATAGTTTTGTAAAGGTGCGACCGCCATGGCCACCTATATATATGAATAATTGTAATGGGTAGATGTTAGTCAGTTAGCTAGTAGTCAGTTAGATAAGCCTGTGAGTGAGCTAGCTAAGATAGTGGATACTAGATACAAGAAGGATAGATCGAGTTGATCATCCTCTGTTACGATCTTGTTGATTGTTTTCTATCGTGTTGCTAGAAAACAGGAATTAGAGCTGGTTAGCAGTGAAGCTAATCCTTGAGTTGTAGACAGTCGGAGTCGACGTCTGAACTATTGTAATCTCTGGAGAGGAAGAGACTAGATCGAGAGAAGGGCTCCCAGCTGTGTGCGTGGAGTTTCCTGGAAAGATCTAAGGCTGCAGCTGTGTGCGCAGCATATTGTATGATCTATCATTTTCTGGTTAATATAAGATACTCCCGTGGACGTGGTTTTCCCCGTGGAGGTGGACTTCATATTTCTTGCTATTATGATGTTGTGATTGAAGCGATTGCCTGTTTTAGTTTATTACCTGCGTACACAGAAATATTTCATTATCTTTATGAGTGTGTTGAGTAAATTCTTGGAGCTCCCTTGGGGACTATAATCATTAAGGGTCGAAGGAATCGGTAAGACTCATTGCCGCAGCGATAGAAGATCGTGTTACCGCGACGGGTGCGCTAGCGAGATGACGCTTAGAATATCGGTGCAGAGGATAGTTGGTCCTAGCGCAGGAGTGGAAGTACTGCGCATCTAAGCTGCTGAGCAGGGGCTTGAAAGTTGTCGCGCTCACGAGTCTGAAGAGGGGTCAGACATTCATCTTAGAGTAATCGACAAGAAGGAAAGAACAATCTCTGCGTCGCCTAGGTTAAGGAAACCTGATTCCTTAGCCTCCCCATAGCCACTTCGGGTGAGACCTCGAGCTGCTGCGCAGCTCATTGCCGAGAGGGCCAGTGCGCCAAGGGGTTTTGTTGCTGCGCTTCATTAAAACCTGGGTCTGCCCAAAAAGCAGCCAACACACCCCAAGGCTCTAAAAAATGGGTCAAAATCCTAAATCAAAGGATGAGGCACCCAAAGAACATACAAGTGTCGAAACAAACAATAAATGCTAAACACAAAGGTTTGTATACCTGCAACACACTACTAGGGTATGGACGAGCAGCTATGTTCACTAAGGAACAATGCACGGTCTCCAAAAGAGTCAGAAATGAACAAGACACTTCAAAAGTAATCAAGTGACCAAGAGATGACCTAAGGGACTCAAAAGAGGCTAAAGAGACTCAAAGATGGATTACAGACCTCAAAGACCAATTAAGAAGGACAATAACAAAGTTAGAAACCAAACCAAAATAGGTGGAAAACCAAACCCAACATCAAATAGAGAGCTAAAGGAATGTGCCCTACTGTGTAGTAGGAAAACTAGCGCACTCTGGCAGGTGTACGCTACTGCGCAGTAGATAAACTAGCGCAAAAACTCATGTATGTGCTACTGTAGGTACAGTAGAGTAGCACACATGTCAGGAAAGGTTAGAAATCAGGCTTTGCAGAGGTGTAAAAGGCTGATTCAGACAAAAGACAGCAGGTAGGGATGACCTACAAGGCCCCTTATGTTAAAATTCAATATGCTAAGACAAAAAATAGCAGCATTACGTTCCATTTCACAATAATAGCATATACAGGATCACTGAAGAAACAACAAGCACAGCATAAACACAAGAGACAGAGATTTATCCTGGGAAACCCTCATGGGGTAGAAAACCCAGCAAAGCTTCCTCAATATAGATGACCAGCAATATACAAAGATGAAACCCTGAGACATGATCTCCTCCTCCACAATAGCAGACCTCTCCTCCAAAAGTGCGCCTCCCTTGAATGAGTGAGTGTGTCAAATGAGGAACACACCTCCTCTATTTATACACTTCACTGATATGTATTTTACACAAGTACACGTAGGCTCGTATTTAACCAATGGGTTAAATACCCCACTACAACTAACTGGGCCGACCCCTCTAGGGTGGTCTAATAACCCTTTGACCCACATAACACATAAAGGGCCGACCTCCACTAGAGAAGTCTAATAACCCGAGTTACCACATTCTGACGGAGGAATAAACATCTCCGGATATACAATAAGATCTTTATGGAGGAATGAAACATCTCCGGAATAATAAAGTACAATTATAATATTCTTTGAAGTTACAATATCTCAACACTCCCCCTTAACAAGAAGGATATTATAACAGCACCTGCACGAGCAAGGAGTCATCAACATCATACATGATACATCTATAAATCATTGGAAGCTTTCTCAACATCATCAGTAACTCAACCAGTTACTGGAACATCTTCAATACTGGAACATCAACATCATCAGAGTTGATAGTACTCAATCATCAGCATTGTGAACACACGATCAACAGCATCGTCATCATACGATCATCAGCATCACGATCAACATCATCATCACACGATCAACAGCATCATGATCAACATCATCATCACACGATCAACAGCATCATGATCAACATCGTCATCACATGATCATCAGCATCATCATCACACGATTTTCAACATCGTCATCAGCATCACGATCAACATCATCATCACACGATCATCAGCATCGTCATCGCACGATCATCAGCATCGTCATCGCACGATCATCAGCATCGTCATCACACGATCATCAGCATCGTCATCAGCATCGTCATCCCACGATCATAAGCATCATCAAAGGATGATGTAAACCAGTCATGTACCTTTTGAACCGAAGTCCAGGGACGATCCATTCCTATCATGTTCTCGGAGACCTCACGTCTACGGCTCAGTTTACAGGACCAAAGTCCAAGGATGATCCAATCCTTCACCGTGCTTTTAGGACCTACGTCCAAGGATGACTTAATCCTCAACCGTCCACCAAGGACTTCATTCTCGAAGACATACGTCTACGGCTCTTCTTTCGGACTGAAGTCCAGGAATGATCCAATCCCTTCATTCTCGAATACATACGTCTACGGCTCTTCTTTCGGACTGAAGTCCAGGAATGATCCCAATCCCTTCATTATCGAAGACATACGTCTATGGCTCTTCTTTCGGACTGAAGTCCAGGAATGATCCCAATCCCTTCATTATCGAAGACATACGTCTACGGCTCTTCTTTCGGACTGAAGTCCAGGAATGATCCCAATCCCTTCATTATCGAAGACATACGTCTACGGCTCTTCTTTCGGACTGAAGTCCAGGAATGATCCAATCCCTTCATTATCGAAGACATACGTCTACGGCTCTTCTTTCAGACTAAAGTCCAGGAATGATCCCAATCCCTTCATTATCGGAGACATACGTCTACGGCTCTTCTTTCGGACTAAAGTCCAGGAATGATCCCAATCCCTTCATTATCGAAGACATACGTCTACGGCTCTTCTTTCGGACTAAAGTCCAGGAATGATCCCAATCCCTTCATTATCGGAGACATACGTCTATGGCTCTTCTTTCGGACTGAAGTCTAGGAATGATCCCAATCCCTTTATTATCGGAGACATCACGTCTACGGCTCTCTTTAGGACTGAAAGTCCAGGGATGATCCCAATCCCTTCATTCTCGAAGACCTCACGTCTACGGCTCTCTTTAGGACTGAAAGTCCAGGGATGATCCCAATCCCCTCAACTGTCCACTAAGGACTTCATTCTCAAAGACCTCACGTCTACGGCTCTCTTTAGGACTGAAATTCCAGGGATGATCCCAATCCCTTCATTCTCGAAGACCTCACGTCTACGGCTCTCTTTAGGACTGAAAGTCCAGGGATGATCCAATCCCCTCAACTGTCCACTAAGGACTTCATTCTCAGAGACCTCACGTCTACGGCTCTCTTTAGGACTGAAAGTCCAGGGATGATCCAATCCCCTCAACTGTCCACTAAGGACTTCATTCTCGGAGACCTCACGTCTACGGCTCTCTTTAGGACTGAAGGTCCAGGGATGATCCAATCCCCTCACATGTTCATTAAGAACATGTATCCTCATCATCATAACATGTATCACCACAACATGTATCATCAATATCAAAACATGTATAACCACAACATGTATTATCATCATCAAAACATGTATAACCATAACATGTATCATCATCATCAAACCATGTATAACCACAACATGTATCATCATCATCAAAACATGTATAACCACAACATGTATCATCATCATCAAAACATGTGTATATCTAATCATCAAAAGCATCTAACATCAAAAGTATGTATACATCTATCATCAAAAGTATGTATACATCTAATCATCAAAAGCATCTAACATCAAAAGCATGTATACATCTATCATCAAAAGTATGTATACATCTAATCATAAAAATAAAGAATATAAGAGTCCTAAATCTAAATAATTCTAGGTAACTAAGTGCAATAAATAGGTAACCTCATCATTGATGAGACAGACTTGTTATCAGATACTATGCTACTCCCCCTTTCGAGGAGGGTCCTTCTGGACTATACCAAGCTTGTCTCGGAAGTATTCAAACTTTACTTGAGACAGAGGTTTAGTCAAGATATTAGCAATCTGATCCTCAGTGCTTATATACTCGAGCTTGATAGCTCCTCTCTGCACCATATCTCGTATATAGAAGTATCGGATCTCTATGTGTTTTGACTTATCATGCATCTTACATAATCACAGTGGGGTCCATTTCTAAGTCAAACACTCCAGATAAAAGTTTCCGAAGCCATACTGCTTCACAGCTAGCAGAACAGGAAGCTATATATATTCAGCTTCAGCAGTACTGAGGGCCACACTAGATTGTTTCTTGCTAAACCATGAGATCATGGTAGATTCAAGACTATAACATCCACTTGATGTACTCTTTCTGTCTGAGGCACTTCCTGCCCAATCAGAATCTGAGTAACCATGTAAACGGAGTTTAAGACCTCCAAGATAATATAGACCAAAATCTAAAGTACCTTTTAGGTACCTCACTACATGCTTTGTAGCTATTAAGTGAACCTTTCTAGGTTCTACTAGATACTGACTTACGGTATTTACAACAAAGCATATATCTGGCCTAGTATTTGTTAAATACATCATTGGCCCAATGATTTGTCTATATAGGGTTAGGTCCACTAAATCTGATGAGTTATTAACTAATAACTTCAAGTTGGATTCCATGGGAGTGGCCATGGCTTTACACTCCAACATATCAAATCTTTTTAGAAACTTCACAGCATACTTACCTTGATTTAAAAGATTCCTTTGGATCTTGCCATACTTCTAAGAAGTAGTGCATTAATCCGAGATCTTTCATTTTCATTTCTGCAGCCATTTTCATGACCTGTTTCTCATTCCTTGTCAGAAAGAGATCATCGTCATGCAATAATGGTATGATAGGTTCATCATCCACAACCTCAAGGTAAAGGTTAGGAATAGCTTTACTTTTGGTAAGTCCCAAGCTTTTTCATGAAGCTATCAATTTACCATTATTCACACTCTGCATTGAGTGATCTTCTGCATATCTATCTGTGCCATCTATCGTCGGATGGGTCTACTAAAATGAGCCTCAAACTCATTTGAACTCTGTGGTGAGTTCCTTCTTGCATCCATGTCATATGTGTATAGAATCCATATTCAACCTTGTAACAAAGGTTGAGATCCACTTCACCCATGATGAGCATTAAGCTCATCAATTGACTACCGATCCTGGGTACCCATACAGAACCTGATTACATTATTAAGAGAATGGTCAAAACATCTCATCATGATTCTCTTCCTCTTTCTAAGAGAATCTCTTAACCATAAGCTTTCTATAGTGTGTTTGATTTGTAAATACTTTTGTTGAACATCCATCGCTTGTTCATCATTCATCATGATTTTCCCTACAAATCAAAATTAAGTACAGGATTAGTAATACTTCATAATCATCAAATCATATTGACATAACAACCTATTATGCATACAGATATCATTTACATAGTTATGCAACTAATTTGACCAATACTTTGGCACAACACCCCATATCTTGTATGCATACAGTGGCTATCTAGATGCCTTCCATCTCTACCAGAACATACTATCGAGAGTGTGCACAGCTCTCGGCATGTCAGCAAAGAGGTTTCATTCTAGACAAGCAACAATGGAATGTTTATCCAACTTACCAATCATATGCACATTAGTAGTATACTGTTCAATGCTCTATGAATGTTTACACTCAGCACAATATATTCTAGGAATACAAATATGAATACAAGCAATATCATTTACTATTTCAAATAACAACTCTAGTACTTATCTTTTATGTTTGTGTGGTTGCCTCCCGCTTGATCTTCTATATGGCTTTTGAACTTCTATTTATTCTGTACTACTGTGCATGCTCAAGTGTCATCCTCATTATCTCATACACAAACATACATTCATTAGTATATTCTCAAAACATTCTAGTTATAAATAATCTTGAATATGTATAGTCATGATCATAGATAATAAACATTAGTATTCAATATTTCAGGGAAGTCTTCTTTTACTTGTGCATATCATTAATCAATATAAAAGACATAATGTTCATAAACCCTTGATTACTCGCTTTATGAATAAGTATAACCAATCATAGCAAGTATACTTATATAAGGTAAGATTCTATCATGACATAGAAAAATATACCTGGATTAGTATACCTGCTTAGTTATGTACAACATACCTAAACAATCTCTTCAATGATTTAGAGATCTTGAGCTAGAACCTGCATGTCTCGTAGGTTAAACATAATATAACAAAGTCATACATACCTCGTGAGTCTTTGTCTTCATGTTGTCATGGTCATGGAACTTGATTTGTCTTTTGTAATGTACCTGTGTCTTGTTAGCAGACAACATCAACCTCACACAACACCATAATGCATAAGTACAATCATATAGCCCTAATCAAATCATTCACATGCATTCATATTGTTACTAGGGTGATAAGACAATTAATAACATTAATCAAGATTGTACTAATAACTAACATGAAGACAAACACATTATGAACTTAATCAAGAATCAGATTTCAAGGCATACCTGAACCTCCTTAAGTCATACCTGTCGAGACTTTTTGTAGTCTTCTTATGTAAGGTCTTAGCCTCAACTCCCCCTAAAACTTGATCTGGATCTTGATTAGTGTTTGCTAGCGAAACTCTAAAAATTCAATATTTGACTTTCACACTTCTGAATGGATGGAAGGATGTGTCTTGCTGAGCTGATCAAACTAGCATACTTCAGTTTTGAAATCTCCAAAGTTTGACCCCTCAAAATTGTCTTTGAAACTTCCGAATTCACTGGACGTGACCCTGAACTGGGGTTTGATGAAGCCCACTCTTCTACCCAATCAAAATGTATGATCCAAAGCTCTAAGCTTCTATTCTTCTGAGGAGCTTCCAGCCGTGGTCACAGATTTCAAAAATTCCCATTTTTACAGAAGCCCTAATTTTCCACTTTTCTGATCAAAGTCCCGAACTAGGGTCTAATCAAGCCCGGCCTTCTGCCCAACCAAAAATTCTGATATTGGTCTCTAAATTTCTATTTTGATGAGTAGCATCCAGCCGTGGTCTCCGATTACAAAAATTCCAACTTTCTTCAAAGCCCTAAATTCCGGAAGCCATGAATGAAGGTACCAAAAAATAATTCTGTTTTGACAGAAATATGTACCTGATTGTTTCTGGTGTAACTCCAAAATTTTTGATCCACAGGGTCTGAAAAGGTTTTTTGAGATAGCCTGACCTATTAGCTTTCCATCCTGACAGGTCTGACCTCAATTGGATTCTCTGAGAGAGAGTTATGCCAAATGTCGCAACATGACCTGTTTATGGGATAATACAGGAGAGCGAACTTGTACGGTGTGCCACGTGTCATTGTTTGACCTTCGGCCTCTGAAAACGTTTTCTGCGATAGTACAGTCTGTGTACTACCTTTCACTTTTCACGAAATTTCATTTGGAGCTTCCTAGCCCAAGTTATGACCTTTTTCCCAAGGTCACCTGATTTTGACTCAGATCTGGAAGAGGCAGAAACCCTATATTGTACAGATCATAAATCACAAAGTACAACGAATTAGAGGTTTTCCTTTGGACACAAGGTACCTGGAGATTTTAGCTTCGTCCTGTAACAATTTCAGATCCGAAAACTTCGCCAAAACGGATTTATAGCGAAAGTGCTACGATGACTGGTTTTTGCTATGTAAAACCCTAACCTTCAAATTGTCGTAAGTAAAGCAAGTGTCTTTAGTGCCATACCTTGTCTTCCTTCGGGTTAGCTCTGATACCATGTTAAAATTCAATATGCTATGACAGAAAATAGCAGCATTACGTTCCATTTCACAATAATAGCATATACAGGATCACTGAAGAAACAACAAGCACAGCATAAACACAAGAGACAGAGATTTATCCTGGGAAACCCTCATGGGGTAGAAAACCCAGCAAAGCTTCCTCAATATAGATGAACAGCAATATACAAAGATGAAACCCTGAGACATGATCTCCTCCTCCACAATAGCAGACCTCTCCTCCAAAAGTGCGCCTCCCTTGAATGAGTGAGTGTGTCAAATGAGGAACACACCTCCTTTATTTATACACTTCACTGATATGTATTTTACACAAGTACACGTAGGCTCGTATTTAACCAATGGGTTAAATACCCCACTACAACTAACTGGGCCGACCCCTCTAGGGTGGTCTAATAACCCTTTGACCCACATAACACATAAAGGGCCGACCTCCACTAGAGAAGTCTAATAACCCGAGTTACCACATTCTGACGGAGGAATAAACATCTCCGGATATACAATAAGATCTTTATGGAGGAATGAAACATCTCCGGAATAATAAAGTACAATTATAATATTCTTTGAAGTTACAATATCTCAACACCTTAGAGGATTAAAAGGATCAAAAAGTACTATAAAGACAACAAAATGGGTTTTCTAGAGCAGAAAAACAACCGGCTCCCCAGCAAAGTCGCCAGTCTGTTGTTCGGGAAATTCACCCTATAGTGAGGAAAGGAACACTATCAACTTAAGGGGAGACAGGTAAACACAATGATTACGCTACATAAACATCTATAAATGGAAATAGATCAAAGATCTTGAAGACATACCTTATTACTGACGTTTGATCCTAGCTTTGCTCGATCTTGCGCTCAATCTTCAACTTTATCTTCCACTTCAATAGACCTGCAACATAAAGATACCTTCCTCAACGTATCTTGAATGATATAAAGATGATGAAATTGAAATGCAATTCAAACATCAAAAACAATCAAGCACTTAACCAAATAAATACACAATCCATTAGGCATTATATTTGGGATAGGAAAGAGTGTTTCAACCTTTATTGTCAAAAGCATATAATGATTACAAGTTATACCTGATCAATGCAGCATGCTTATGCAACCAAATTCTGGGCTCTTGCTCTTCTTTGACTTGAAATCTTCCAGCATAACAACCCTTCATACAAACTTCTCTTCTTGTGAATGAGAATCTCCACAATGTCTCTCTATGTCTTATGTCTAACCCCTCTCTTCAATCCTCCTTGTATTTATAGGACAAGGAAGGCAGTTTAGATCGAGAGGTGGTTGTAATGGAAGTTGGGGAAGTTGCAGAACCAACTGCAACTAATCCTAATTCATCAAATTAATATATTTTTTATCATATTTTAAGGTGTGCACGAGTTTTTCACAGTGGAGTAGCACACAGTATGCAACTTCAGTATTTAACAACTAGCATTTGCAACTTTTTTGAGGGTGTGCACTAGTTTACTGAAGTGGAGTAGTGCACAACAGGAGGTGTGCTCTACTATTGCCTTATGGAGTAGCACATGAGCACTGGTATACTGAAATAGAGTAGCGCACAGCTCAAAACATGAGGTTTTTCAGGGTTTTGTTAGCTTGCAGAAGGGTAAGATAGGTCAAGGTATCATTCAAGGTCATCATGCTCTTCAATACAAGTTGTCCTTTTGTGTGATCAACAGCTCAAGGTGATCATGGACAGAGAAGTGCAGATTTGACCTATAATAGCACACACCCCTGAAAATGGCTAAAAAAGTGTCGAGGGCTAAAAAAATTGACTATCTTTTGGCAGTATGGTGCTTGTTTGGAGAGAGAGGGAGCATGAAGAGATGGATAGGGTGGTTATGTAAGACCCGACAACTCTACATACACTCCGAAGGTGTGGTTTTTTGAAATTCTATAGAACCGTAAACATGAGGGCACATAATCGCTTGCTTCAAAGACTCATTCAGTATTGGGATGCAGATGCCAATGTGTTTAATGTCCAGGGAGAGACCCTAGACCTCACCATTAATGACATATACTTCATTACAGGACTCTCTAGGAGGGGAGATCTTGTAAACCTGAAAGGGTCCTCACACAATGTGGGTGCCATGTCCGTACAAGAATACGTGAATGCATATTGTGTGGCGGGGACTGAGAAATCAGGAAGTCAGATTCTTATTTCTACTATTGCAAGCTTCCCTTCGAAAGTTATTGTAAGTATGTTAAATCGAATGGGAGGGAGTGCTACACAACATTTAGCCTCAATACACCTCATGCATATTGGTATCGAATTCTTTCAAGGTCATGTATATGATTGGTGCAATAGTCTCTTAGCAAACATGAAGCTTCAACTCTCAAGGTGTAAGACCGGGAGAATGAAGAACTTTGGATATGGCAGCATTCTTTGTACCTTCATCTTCGAGAGGGTACCCGCTCTTAGTTTGGGCATGCCTTTTCCCCCAGTCATTCATCGTGAGCCGAGATTGGGCCATTGGGGTGACATTTTTCTCCGCCAGGGTGGTGGTGAAAGCCATTTTTGCTATCACACCGATGATTTCTGTGGATGGTGGGAGAGACAGGTGCCAGCATTTGAGCAGTTTCCGTATGCTAGTTTAGACTTCCGTCATGATCCAGAGCTGGTACTTCCTCCAGGTGGTGCCTTGGGAGATATAGGTATGTTTATGTTTTGAAAATTATTTAATTTTTTCAATTTTTTAAAGTATATTATTTTTATGATGAGTTTGAAGTACTGAAACAAAGTGTCATATGCAGATGTTGGACCAATTCGTCCTGAGGGACACCCTACTACTTTCATGAGACCAGTAGATGTGGGTGCAGCTGATGCTACACTGCGGACAGTAGAGAGGAAAATGAGTCCGTTGACTCAAGACATTCCCACATATCGCATTGAGCGGATGCCCGTTGACATGCAGGAGGATGTCGTTGGTGTGCCCCCAACTTGGATTAGGTTGCTGCGGAAGGTAGCTAGGTTGGTCATATGCTACCGAGAGGCAATGGATGCTGATGAGGCCCCACCTTCTCCATAGGATAAGGATATTTTATGTATATTTTTGAGGCCATCGAGCCCAATTTTGTATCTTATGACATGACTCTGTGATAGACTTATGATCCAAATTCATATTATGTTTTGATACAGTATTGGATATATATACAGTATCAGCTTTATATTTACATGTGTGTGTTTAAACTTTATGTGTTTATTGTGAAAGTGTATGATACAAATGCCAATCTAAAACATAGTTTGCATACGAATCAGCTAATGCATTCAAATTTCTTGGAATATGTTGATATGTGATGTAATCAAATTGTCTTTCCAATAATTTAACTCGCAAAAACTGTCGTAGCAAAACGAGATCTATAATTTGATAAACACTCGTTAACTAAAATACAATTAGTTGCGAATCAAGCCTTACCTCCAATCGTGAAATGCCCTGGACAAGAGCATCCCGGAGAAGTTCTATGACAACATTGTACTCAACCACGTTATTTGTTGTGGGACCCAAACAAACTCCCCGAAGAAACTAGTTGGCTAGTCGGTGAGTAAATAACCCAAGTTGCTGAAGCCAACTGTCGGGTGTGGCAACTGGCGCCATCAGCAAATCCTAAAAAATGTTCAGTCGACATCTGAAACATGAAGCGAAAAACACATAAGGCTAACTAACAATCATAGGAAAAATCTAGCTCTACAAAATATACAGCTATAATACAAGAAAAAGCACGAATGCCTAAGCGTAGTACTTCTTCAGGTAGAGCACATTTCTAGGCTCTGGTAGCTTATTACCCTCGTAGTCTATTAGCTCATACGCACCTTTCTTCAATACCTTAGAAATTATATAGGTACCGAGCCACATGGATTTGAACTTTCCAGGTGCTAAAGGTTCCTTGTCTTGATCCCAAAGTAGAACAAGGTCTCCCTCGAGAAACACCCTAGGTCTGACAGACTTGTCATACTGTCCCTTGACTCAATTCTTATGGATCTCATTTGTTATGAGAACATCGCGGCACTGCTCATATAGATGCTCTAAATGCAGTAAACGTTCTTCTAGTGATGAGGTATCTAGTAGTAATTGGATAGCTAACTTCAACGAAGGAATCTCACACTCAATCGGAAAAACTGCTTCTATCCCATGCACAAGTTGGAAAGGAGAGAACCCGGTAGCAGTCTTCACATTTGCTCGATAAGCCCAAAGAGCAGGGTAGAGCATGATGTGCCAGTTATTTCGACTGACATTAACGGTTCTTTTCAAAATTGTCTTTAAAGTCTTATTAACCGCTTCGACTTGACCATCCGCCTGTGGATAGAAAGAAGATGAATGTTCCTACTGGAAACCTAGCATAGTGTAAAGATCGGTCATCATGTTGTTCTGAAAATGGCGACCGTGATCAGTCACGATCTCTTTAGGTATTTCGAACCTTGCGATAATCTAGTTGAATACAAAATAAGCGGCAGTTTCTCCATCCGCTTTAATAGTAGGCATTGCTTCGGCCCACTTGGTGAAGTAGTCGACAGCAACGATGATATAATGATGCCCTCCAGCCGAAACTAGATTGCAAGTCATATAATCAACCCCCCATTTGGTGAAGTGTCCTACTGTGATTATGGGATGAAGAGGAGCTGGATGTGCTCTCATTTTTCTAGTGAAAAACTGACACGGACGACAGCATTTCACAGCTTCCACACAATCTTTAAAGGTTGTGGGCCAAAAACACCCAGCATGTAGTATTTTATGAGCTGTTGCCAACCCAGAAAGATGACCCCCACAAGCTCCACTATGAGCATCATTCAATACTGATTCTGCTTCTTCTAAAGTCAAACAACATCGTAAGATGGAGTCTATCCCACATCTGTACAAAGTATCAGAAATAATGAGATAGTTTTTCACATGACTTTTCAGTTTGCGTCGTTCCTCTCTAGAAAAATTGGTAGGACACCTCAAAGTATGGAGATACATTAAAATATCTCCGTACAATGGGTCAGAGGAAACAATAAGAAAGATATGTTCATCTAGGAATGATGACTCTTCCTCAATATGCACTAAGTCACTGGGAAATTCTGAAATTAATTCAGCGAACACTAGTGATTTCTTCGACTTGGCAGACTGAAAAACCAAATCAAACTCTTGCAGGATTACAATCCATTTATTGTATTTCCCACCGATGATACATCGAGTGAGAACATATTGGAAAGGATTGACCTCCGCAATCACAGTAGTGGCTCGTAAAAGGATATAGTGATGAAGCCTCTGCACCGCATAGACTGCAGCTAGTGCTAACTTCTCAACATGTGAATACTTAATCTCAGGAGCTATCAATGCTCGCGAGAGATAATAAACGACATGCTATTGGATTGTGTCATCTTCCTGAACTAGTACTATGCCAATTGTGTATACCAATGCCAACAGATATAAGAGGAAATCCTTTGTATAATCAGGCGGGCTTAACAAGGGGGCTGATAGTAATGCCTTTTTCAAGGCCTCAAATGATGCTTGAGCCGCCTCATCCCACAAAAAGTAGGTATCTTGTTTAAGCAGTCTCATGAAACCCTTTGTGATTTTGGCATAGTTTATGATAAAACGTCATAGGAAGTTAGACATGCCTTGCAAACTTTGAAGTTGTCTCAAGGTGCGAGGAGGAGGCATATTTACAATCACCTCAACTTTTAATGGGTCGATCATTATGCCACGACTATATACAATGAAACCCAGTAATCATCCAGACTCGATGCAGAATACACACTTATTAGGATTCAATCGAATCTTGTATTGTCTGCATTGTTCAAACACAAGTCTTAAATGAACTAGATGATCCTGTCTCTTTCGAGATTGTGTCGGGAGGTCATCCAAGTAAGGTTCAACTATATGTTTGATGTCATGAAAAGCAAAATTCATTGCTTGCTGAAAAGTGGCTCCAGCATTCTTTAAGCTAAACAACATCTTCCGATAGGCCAAGGTTCCCCACGGGCAAATAAAAGTTGTTTTGTGTTGATCTTCGGGTTTGATTTTTGAATTTGATTATATCCCAAAAATTCGTCCATGAAAGAAAACATCTTGTGTCCTGCACACGCAGCTATGATTTGATCAATAAATGGTGTGGGGTAGTTATCTTTCAGACACGCTTTGTTTAAATCCCAGAAGTCAGTACAGACTCTAATGGTCCCTTGCTTTTTATCAACCAGAACAGGATTTGAAACCCATTCCGTCATGTCGATCAGATAGATAAATCCGGCTTTAAGCAATTTTTCAACCTCCTCCTTAATGGAGCCGCTTTTCGAGGATTTACTGGATGGGGATTTTGTCTCACAGGTTTCACGTTAGGATACATTGTGATGACATGCTCAACAATGGTAGGATCGATGCCTGCAATCTCCTCACAAGACCAGGCAAAAATATCACGGAATTCATTAAAAAGTTTGGTATACAGAGCGACCTTCTTCGGAGAACAATCTGCTCCAATAAAGATGTTTTCCACGACCCCGGGTTTGGTGGAAATGTTGATCGGGATGGTTCTCGATATATTAGCCATATTCCCTTCAGCGTAAACAACACTTGAAGTGGAAGGGATAGAGGACAAATCAACATTCCCACTAGGTCTCATAGAAAACTCTCCTCTCTCTATCCTGTCTAGATTTGGAAGCAAGTAAGACCTGTGGTGCATGTGTTCCCAAGGATGGTCTAGCCCCATCATGGCTTCCAAAATGGATTCGTCAGAAGGCAAAACCGTGTCTAAACAATCAAAAGAGTGGGTAGATTCTACTGACCATGCAAGAGCATAGTCCATATCCGACTTAGTAGAGACTGGCGGAGTCACGATATGTTCTATTGCAGCATGTTGTGCTTCCATGTATGCTACTTCTGTAACAGATAAGGGCACTGATGGTTCTGATACAGTAGGAAGGATCCACGGATCAATCCTTAAACTGACCATGAAAGTTTCAATAGATGTACCTTCATCAGAACACATGAAAAGAACGGGAGCGGGTATGTCAAAAGTGCCCATTAATGACCCATAAAGCCCTACTCCTAAACTCTCTCTTGCTGGGGCAGATTGATCAACTAAAGGAATTGTGGATTCCGTTGAATTCTGGTTGTTTCACCGAGAGAACAAAAGATGATCAACCGTGATGATCTTACCTTTGTGAGGGAACATTACAACTCGAAAAACTGTAGATGGAATATCTCGCATGGCATATGTCCAGCTCCTTCCTAACAACATATTGGAATCAAGTGGAGCGTCTAGAACTTCAATCTCTACAACAATTGTCTTACCGGTAAGTGTGACATCAAATGATGGCAAGACTCCGTGTGGATGGAACGTTCTACCATCCAATGCAGTAAGCAATGTGTTAGAGGGGGCTAACTCGGGAGAACCCAAGGCTTTCCAGCAAGAAATTGACATTACGCACATAGACTTTCCCTCATCTATGACAGCTCGTCCAATTGTCATAGTACCATGAACTACCTCTATTTGAAGAGCAACGTGGTACTGCAACCGGTACTTGATATCAGACATATCAAAACCCGCAGTCATGTTGGATGAATCCATACTTCCAATCGCTGCCAGAAGTGCATTTCGTTGTAATGGACAACGTTGCAAAACTTCTAAGGTGGACATGGCACAAGGGGTCTGGGCTAGATCTTCAACCACATTGTAGTTGGCAATAGCCCATGCATTGGGATTGTGTGAAGCCCATTTCAAGACACCTTTCGGGATATTGGGAAGTGAATCCACAAGTATGTGGAGAGGAATGGAAGATTCATGAATATCTTTATCCTTATTCTGCGAAGCCAGGGTATAATTTCTTGCCCGTGTTTGCAAAAGAGCGTCCGAGTTAACCATATTAATAAAAGTTTTATCAACTGAAGCATGAGTGGTGCCCCCAGCATTGGAGGTACCAGAATCTGAGCACTGCCCTTTGGGAAATGGATCTTTAAGGACGACAGGTTTCTTTTCTTGAAGCAGCTTCTGGCTTCTTCGATTAGAGGGCATTGGTGAGTGAGGTGGTCCTGCTTGCAAAGCTTGCAGGGAAACTTAACCTTCTTCTTTTCTTTGTTACCCTCTTCAGCATTTTCTTTGTTTTTGTGATTTTGTTGGTTCCCCTCTCCTTTCTTTCCCTTCTTTTTGTTGTTGGGCTGTCGAGGGCCCTTTTGATTAGTCTGAACCTGTTGTACAAATTCAGTAGTAGAAAGAGAGGTTGTGACGGAAGTCACTCTGCAGTCGATTGTTTGACCGATAAGGCATGAACCTGTTTAGTCAATGCTTCGAAAGCTACATAATCAACTAAACCTACAATGTTGTCAGCATGTGATCCAGGTTTTGGTCTACCTAGATCAGTGTTTGATCACGGTGTGTCAGGTATAATCTCATAAAGGAGCCCAGACTGAGCATAAACCAAGTCTAGTTGTTGGGTCCTTAAAATGGCTTCTTCTTCCGATGACATCCCAGAAGTAGCTACTTCCTTAGAAACATAAGGAAGGAGTGATTTCAGATACTACTCTAATAAGAACTCTGGGGGGATATTGGCCTTAATGAGCCTCTTCCGTCTTCGCCACTCCTGAATATGATAAGATAAATGGGTGGCTTTGTTTTGTCTAAAAGTAGACAAAAGATCTATCCCAGCATCGTACCGAATAGGAAGCTGGAAGTGGTTCAAGAAGACTGTCGTGAGATCCCGAAAGTTAAAAAAATTGGCTGCAGGTAACTCAATGCACCATTTGGCTACAGCACTGGTCAAGGTTCTTTGAAAAAGTATCAACCTAAAGGAATCTTCATCCAATGAGTTTGAAGAACACCAGAGATGAAAAGTGGTGACATGATCACCAGGATCCTCATCAGTTTTACCTTCGAATTTTGGAATGTCTGAAGCTAGCTTAGTGGGAACCGGTGGCCACGTAACGTTATGGCACACCGGATCATTTGTTAACTTGGAAATATCCGGCAAATTCAGAGTTTCCAGAAATGGTAAACGAGGTGTATAAGATGGCATTTGATAAGCTGGATTCATGAAGGGGGAACCTCCCATAGTTTGACCCATAAACAGCTGGTTAGAGTTACCCCTAGCCATTTGCTGGTAGGGATTTCCTCCCTCCATCTGCTGGTAGGGGTTGCCTCCCGCCATCTGATAGTAGGGGTTTCCCCCCGCCATTTGTTGTTGTGTGAAAGTGCTATTTAAATTCCCCCACCCAAATTAAAGTGGGTTGGCACCTTGTGCATTTGTCCACTGTGGCTAGGTGTTAGCCCCACCATATTGTTGGTTAAAGATGTTACCCCCTCCTCCATAAAATAAAGAAAAGGGGATGTTTCCTGCAGGTATATTACCTTAATTCATATTGTAACCTACAAAGGTGTTATAACCAGGGGTAGTCGAGGTGGATGATGCAGTCATGGTACTCATGACAGGCATAGTTGCAGAGGGATTTGGCCCAACATTGGGTGTGGAAATCCAAGTACTAGGTATATGGTATGACTGTTGAGTCGCGGGAGGTGGAGTGACATTCACTACATTATTGGGTCCAAAAGTGTTGGCACTTTGATTCAGTTGTCATTGATGGTTGGAATGCAGACAAGGCAGGTGACTCAGACGGCTACGACTCAGATGACTACAACTCAGAAAACTGTGACTCAAACGGATGCAACTCAGATGGCTGCGACTCAGACGGTTGTGACTCAGATAGCTGAGACTCAGACGGCCATGACTCAGACAACTGCGACTCAGATGGCGGAGACTCAGACGGTCGTGACTCAAACAGTCGTGACTCAGACAAGCTGTGACTCACAAAAATTTATTTATTTATTATTAGTCAGTTACAGCGTGTAAATTCTGGAAGACAAAGAGACAGTTCAATTTTTGAATTGGGAGTTAAAGAGACAGTTTCAGTTTTAGAATTGATATATCTGGAAGTTAAAGAGACCGAGGCATATAACTTCAGCATCTATAAAAACCAATTGATTAGAACAAAATCTGGGTGAGAATTGAGAGGATGAAGAGGAGTGGTTGTTGATGAAGCTATGATTCGAAGAAAACAATTCAGAACAGAAATGTGTGGCTTGATTTAATGAAGAACAAAATGCCCAGAAACTCAAGCTGTAGCAGCACAGAACAAAAATGAAAAGGGTATGTACTGACATATCTGAATTAGTGTGATATAATTGACTGAAAAATTCTTAACAATTCAGAAGAAAAATGTGGCTCGATTTAATGAAAAATAGAATGCCCAAAAACCCAAGCTGTAGTAGCACAAAACAAAAAATGAAAAGAGTATGTATTGATTTATCTGAACCAGTGTGATATAATCGACTAAAAAATTCTTGCTAGGGTGGAAGGGAGGTGCTAGGGAGGATTGTTGTCCTCATATTTCAATGGGTGCTGAAGAAGAAGAGTTGGTGCTCTTTTACAAGTGGGTGCTTGTAATTCGAAGGTTGTAGCCTCATTTGAGTAGAAGCTCAAAGATAAAAATGATGTACAGAAGTTGAAGCTTTCCTGACATCCTAAGAAGAAGAGGTTTTTCCCTTTATGGGTTTCCTCAAGAAAAATCTATGTCTATATGTATATTTGTGTGATTAAATGATTATACTGTGCCTATATATTAAATCTACTGTAATGAACTTTTTGCAGTTAAAAGAATGAATGTAAAGGTTGTGATAACACCCTGACTGCTATAAGATATCAAGGAAAAGATTTTTAAAATTGTTTAAGCTCTATAATTAACTGATTCATGCCCCCCCTCTCAGTTTATTGATACTTTCAACAATTGGTATCAGAGCTAGACCCTTTAGTCTAAGGAAGATCTGATAAGCTTAAACATGGCAAGTCATGATGGTTCAACCAATAAAGCTCCTCTATTTGATGGAACAAATTTTGCCTTTTGGAAGGTTAGAATGAGAACATACCTAATGTCTTTAGGTGTTGATGTTTGGGAAGTGGTAGAAACTAGATATACAAAACCTATTGTACTAGCTTCCAAAGATGATAAGCTAGAGTTTAGTTTTAATGCAAAGGCAATGAATGCCATTCTGAGTGGTCTTTCTGAATCTGAATTTATAAAGGTAATGCATCTTGAATCTGCCAAGGAAATGTGGGATAAACTCATTAGTAGTTATGAAGGAAATGAAAAAGTAACAGATACCAAACTTCAAACATACAAACTGAAATTTGAACAGCTAAATATGAATGAGGATGAGTCTGTTAGTAAATATTTTTTAGAGTTGAAGAGCTTGTGAATTCCATGAAGGGTCTTGGTGAGAAGATTGGAGAAGCTCCTCTAGTTCAAAAGATTTTGAGATCTCTACCTGATAAGTTCAATCCAAAAGTCTCTGCAATAGAAGAAATGAGTGATCTGAAAACTTTATCTATTGATCAACTTCTAGGAACTTTAACTGCCTATGAAATGAGAATCAATAAAGATAAAGCTACCATTAGAGAAGCATCTTTTAAAGCAGACAAACAGATAGAATCTGAAATGGAAGAGATTGAGGCAAAATTTGTAAGAAGACTGAAAACTGGATCAGGAAAATATAAAGGGAAGTTGCCTTTTAAATGTTTCAATTGTGGTAAGGTAGGGCACTTTGCATCTAAATGTCCTTATAAAGAAAAAGTTCAGAATTCTATTGATGAAGAGAAACATACATTTAAGAGATACAATAAAAGTAATAACTACAAAAAGAAAAGTTTATGTGCAAATGATGTTGACCTCTCAGAAGTTTCAAACAGTGAGTCATCTTGTGAAGATAAAATGAATGATTTTGTGCTTATGGCCATAGAAGATCTTGAAGATGATGGAAGCGATATGAATGATGAAGATGTTGTTGTTGATATGGAAGGTGAGTTGATTAGTGCTTTGGAAGAAATTGATAAACTCAGATTAAAGAAGAGGAAACAAAAATAGTTGTTAGTGCAGTATGAAAAGAATGCTAAAGAACCGAGTACAAACTGTAGCTTGTTAAAGATAGAACTAGAAGAAACAAAGAAATTAAATGATGTTCTAAAAGAACAGTTATCACAGAAAAAAATGAGATGTGAAGCATTAGAGGAAGAAGTTGTAAAATTCAGAAAAGAATTGGAAAATTTTCAATCTCTCTATCATCAAAACTTGTCAAGTATTAAAGCAGCAGAAGAACTAAATAACATTCTGAATAAACAAAGATCTCCTTTGATCAAGACTAGTTTAGGTTATGAAGAAGGGAGTAGCAGTTTGTCAGAAAACAAAGAAACAACTAAGGTAATTAACTTTCAGAACAGCAATCAGTCGGAATATAAAAAGTTAGCAAGTTTCATCAAAACTAAAGAAAATAAAGAGAAAGGTAAAGTTAATCTAATGAGTGGAAAAGATCATATAGCTACTGGTCTGCAGTCAAGAAAACATGAAAAAGAATTAAAGAACAGAATGACATGGCCATCTATTCCAAGAAGATAGTCAAGATTCAGGTATCAAAATTTTTTCAATGGATACTGTTATTGTTGTTCTGATTTTGGTAATAAAGCTGCAAATTGTGTTTTTCACTTTAGAAACATACAATGAAGAATTTTTAACAGTAATCAAGTGTTGCAACATAAAGAGAAATAGTCAATGAGAAAACAAGAGTATCATACTGCACCTTTTCCAGCAAGAAGAAGAGATTATGCTAGAAATATAAATTCTTTTGAGTCTTTGTACAATCAACCAGAATGTTATATTTGTCATAATTTTGGACACAAGGCCATATACTGTCGTTTAAAGAATTATGAATCAGATTCAAGAATAGTTTTTCCTGTTAAAAAGGATGAAGTATGGAAGAAGAAAGAAAACAACCAGTGTGGATTAGTGCTTTCTGCTCAAAGACAAAAGGACCCCTAGTATATTGATAGTGGTTGTTCCAAGCACATGATTGGAGATAAAGGTAAATTTCTATCTCTGAGTGAACACAAATCAAGAGATGTAGCTTTTGGAAATGATGCTCCAGGGAAAATCAAAGGCAAAGGATTGGTACATCTAACTAGTAAAGGAAAAGCTGAAGATGTATTATTTGTGGATGGATTGAAGCATAATATTCTTAGTGTCAGTCAGGTATGTGATAGAGGATGTGAAGTTGTATTCAATTCTAAAGAATGCAAAATAAAATCTGTATCTTCAGGACAATTGGTTGCCAAAGGTATAAGAACAGAAAATAATGTCTATGTTTTGAAAGAAGATAAGGAAGAGTGTCATCTAAGCAAGTATGATGAGAGTTGGTTATGGCATAGAAGACTTGGACATTTGAGTTTTGATCATTTAATCAAACTTAGGAATGATGAAGCTGCAAAAGATTTTCCTAAGATTTCAAAACCATATGATGTTGTATGTAAACCTTGTCAAATGGAAAATTGACTCGAACTCAGTTTAAATCTAAGAGCTTCACATCAACAGATAAACCTCTTCAATTAGTACATATAGATTTATGTGGACCATCAAGAAAGGAAGGAACGGTTAAAGAAAACTATTTTATGCTGGTTATTGATGATTACTCTAGACTAACATGGGTTGCTTTCTTGAAAGAAAAATCTGAAGCATTTGAAAATTTCAAAGTATTTAAAGCTTTGATTGAGAATCAAACAGGAAAAAGATTAAAAGTAGTAAGATCTGATAGAGGAGGAGAGTTTTGTTCAAGGGACTTCAAAGAATTTTGTGATGAACAAGGAATCAAAAGAGAATATACAATTTCAGGCACTCCACAACAAAATGGAGTAGTTGAGAGCCAGAATAGATCAGTTCAGTAGATGGCAAGGTCAATGATGAATGAAAGAAATATTTCTCAGACATTCTGGGTAGAAGCAATTCACACAATTGTTCATGTTCTTAATAAAGCTCACTTAAGGCCTAACAGTGATAAAACTCCTTATGAATTGTGGTTTGGGAGACCTGCTTCAATCAAGCATTTTAGAGTTTTTGGAAGTAAATGTTATATAAAAAACAATGATGAACATATTGGCAAATATGATGATAGGGATGATGAAGGTATCTTTCTGGGGTATGCTACAAATAGTAAAGGATACAGATGTTACAATAAGAGGTCACGTAAAATGGTTGACAGCATTGACATTAAGATTGATGAAGGTATGCCTGTAAAAGATATTCAGATAAACAATGTTGATATAGAAGATGCAGCTGAAGACGAAAAAGAACAGGTCCAAGAATCAGAAAAGGAAGACTCTGAGTCAGAAAATGAAAGTATAGGTACATAGCAACAACCAGTAAATCCTTCTTCAAGAATTATTCAAAAGAATTATCCTGAAATTCAAATTATTGGCAACAAGAATGAAGGTGTTCAGACAAGAAGTAAGTTACTTAAGAATTCAGAATAGTCTCACATTGCTTTTTTATCTATCATAGAACCCAAGAATTTTAATGAAGCCAGTGAAGATGAATATTGGATAAAAGCTATGAATGAAGAGCTTGATCATATTGAAAAGAATAATACTTGGGAACTTGTTCCTAGGCCAACAGACAAGAATGTGATTGGGTCCAAATGGGTGTTTAAGAATAAAATGAATGAACAAGGACAAATTGTCAGGAATAAAGCTAGATTGGTTTGTAAAGGATATGCTCAAGTTGAAGGATAAGATTTTGATGAAACCTTTGCACCTGTGGAAAGAATGGAAGCTATCAGAATAGTTCTTACTTATGCCTGTCACAAGAAGTTCAAAATTTATCAGATGGATGTCAAGTCAACATTTCTCAATGGAGATTTAGAAGAAGAAGTTTGTATCGAACAACCTGAAGGATTCTCTCTAACAGAGAATCCTGATCATGTATGCAAATTGAAGAAAGCTCTATATGGATTGAAACAAGTGCCAAGAGCCTGGTACTTTAGATTAGATAAATATTTACAAGAGAAAGGATTCAAGAAAGGCAATGTTGATATTAATCTATATATCAAAACAGAAGGTGATGACTTATTAGTTGTTTTGGTTTATGTTGACGATATCATTTTTGGATGTACTAATGCTTCTTTTGTTCAATGGTTTGCTAATGCTATGCAATCTGAGTTTGAAATGTCCATGATTGGAGAACTGTCATACTTTCTTGTTCTTCAATTTACTCAGAGTTCTGAAGGACTATTTATCTCTCAAAAGAAATATCTACAAGAGATGTTGAAGAAATTTCAGATGGAGGATTCTTCACCTGTTAGTACCCCTATGATTGTTGGCTGCAAGCTTAGCAAAGATGATATTTCACCAGATGTTGATCAAAGAACATATAGGTCAATGATAGGCAGTCTTTTGTACATTACTGCAACTCGTCTTGATATTATGCATGTTGTTGGAATGGTAGGAAGATTTCAGTCTGCTCCCAAACAAAGTCACTTGGTAGCTGTGAAGAGAATTTTCAAATACTTGAAAGGCACAATGACTTATGGTCTCTGGTATCCTAGGAATCAAAACTTTCAGTTGATTGCATATTCAGATGCTGACTGGGCAAACTATTTGGATGAAAGAAAGAGCACTAGTGGAGGTGCATTCTTCTTAGGCGATTCATTAGTAGCATGGATGAGTAAAAAGCAAGGTTCTATATCTCTATCTACTACTGAGGCTGAATACATAGCTGCTGCAACATGTTGTACACAGGTATTATGGATGATACAAACTCTTGCTGATTTGTAGGTGAAATATTCTAAACCTATTCCTATTCACTGTGATAACACAAGTGCCATTAATGTGTCAAAGAACCCTGTTCTTCATTCCAAGACCAAACACATTCCAATCAAGTATCATTTTTTAAGGGAGCAGGTTACAAACAGAGTTGTCCAATTACATTTCATTCCTTCTAAAGAACAGATTGCTGATATCTTTACTAAACCCTTATCCAAAATCCAGTTTGAATATCTACGCCAGAAGTTGGGTGTCATATCTTGTTCCAACTAACTTGTTCACTTTGGCAGGGGGAGTTTGTGCTTATTGCATATCTAATGTAATTTTGAGATGGTTCCAGAATGTTTTCTTTGCTGATTTTTGAGTTAATATTGATAGGGGAAGATGTATTGTCATGTTTTCTTTGACATTGATGTCAAAGGGGGAGAAGTTCAGGTAGTTGCAGATAACAAGTAGTCGGTGATTACACTTGCAACATCATAAATTGTAGGTTTCCATCAATGCCAAAGGGGGAGATTGTTGGCACTTTGATTCAGTTGTCATTGATGGTTGGAAAGAAAACAAGGCGGGTGACTCAGATGGCTACGACTCAGATGGCTGCAACTCAGAAAGTTGTGACTCAGATGGCTGCAACTCAGACGGCTGCGACTCAGACGATTGTGACTCAGATAACTGAGACTCAGATGGTCGTGACTCAGACAGTTGTGACTCAGACGGCTGAGACTCAGACGGCTGAGACTCAGACGACTATGACTCAAACAGCCGTGACTCAGACAATCTGTGACTCACAAAAATTTATTTATTTATTAATTAGTCAATTACAGCATGTAAATTCTGGAAGACAAAGAGACAGTTCAATTTTCGAATTGGGAGTTAAAGAGACAGTTTCAGTTTTAGAATTGGTATATCTGGAAGTTAAAGAGACCGAGGAATATAACTTCAGCATCTATAAAAACCAATTGATTAGAACAAAATATGGGTGAGAATTGATAGGATGACGAGGAGTGGTTGCTGAGGAAGTTGTGATTCGAAGAAAACAATTCAGAACAAAAATGTATGGCTTGATTTAATGAAGAACAAAATGCCCAGAAACTCAAGCTGTAGCAGCACATAACAAAAATGAAAAGGGTATGTACTGACATATCTGAATTAGTGTGATATAATTGACTGAAAAATTCTTAACAATTCAGAAGAAAAATGTGTGGCTCGATTTAATGAAAAATAGAATGCCCAGAAACCCAAGTTGTAGCAACACATAACAAAAAATGAAAAGAGTATGTATTGATTTATCTGAACCAGTGTGATATAATTAACTGAAAAATTCTTGCTAGGGTGGAAGGGAGGTTATAGGGAGGATTGTTGTCCTCATATTTCAGTGGGTGCTGAAGAAGAAGAGTTGGTGCTCTTTTACAAGTGGGTGCTTGTAATTCGAAGGTTGTAGCCTCATTTGAGTAGAAGCTCAAAGATAAAAATGATGTACAGAAGTTGAAGCTTTCCTGACATCCTAAGAAGAAGAGGCTTTTCCCTTTATGGGTTTCCTCATGAAAAATCTGTGTCTATGTGTATATTTGTGTGATTGAATGATTATACTATGGCTATATATTAAATCTACTGCAATGAACTTTTTGCGGTTAAAAGAATGAATGTAAAGGTTCTGATAACACCCTGATTGCTATAAGATATCAAGGAAAAGATTTTTAAAATTGTTTAAGCTCTGTAATTAACTGATTCATGCCCCCCCTCTCAGTTAATTGATACTTTCAACAAAAAGTAGGGGTAGCAACTGAGGCATATGTCAAAGCTGCTGAGCTTGGCATGCCTAAAGTACCATCATTAAAACTAAAGGACGGAGTTGAAGTAGAAGCTGTCTGTGACGAACTCGGTGTAGCGGTGTTTGTGAAAGAAGGATTAACAATCCTTGTATTCATACCCGTTGTGGGAGTCTGTGGAACTCCCTGCTCATCTCCTGGGTTAGTCATAATATGACCAGGTGTGAAAAGATATGCA
This sequence comes from Larix kaempferi, assembly GCA_027924585.1. Lineage (NCBI taxonomy): Eukaryota > Viridiplantae > Streptophyta > Pinopsida > Pinales > Pinaceae > Larix > Larix kaempferi. Next base: position 4,220,414 of record BSBM01000230.1, read on the forward strand.
CTATACTCAGGTTGCTGAAAAACTACAGGTACCAGAAGTGGATCGTTAGGTCCGGTAAGAGGAGGGTTGAAAGGAGTGTTGAACTCACTAGAAGTAATATCCTCAACCTCGATAGTATTAAGAACTTGTTGATCCGGGGTTCTGGGTTGTGGTTCCCCAGGAACCTCTATTTCACCAGTAAGTTCAAAAGGACCACTGGAGTCTGTCCTTTGTTGTCGTGGTGGTGGTAGTGGCTCCAAAATGAGTGGGGGAAGGTTTTGCAACCTCCGAGACCTACGAAGCTGTGGGTATTCCACAATTATATAAAAATAAACTAAGTAAAAAACCTAGTGGCCACTAAGACTAAGGAGAAAACAGCATACCACTAAAAAATCCTAAGTAATTAAACCAGGAAAACAATGGCAAATACTCTCGGAAGCAAGTCTGGGATGATTAAGGCCCAGAATAGACTAACAGAGCATCGATGGTCAGTTTCGTGGCGTCCACCGAAGGTCCATTGGGTGTAAGCGCTTGAATCACCAAACCCCTTTCCCAGGATTACTGCCAAAGGGTTACCTTCCATGTCTGTTCGAGGTGAAGTGGGAATAACCGCCCACTCTACCTGTGTAAGATCCTAAAGGTCTGATACTAAGGCTACCATAAATACGAAATAACCCGGGGGGACAATCGTCGACCTAGTCTAAATGCATGGGCAGGGTAGCAAAGCCCGAAGTCCGAAAGGACCCCCGTACGTGAGTCGACTCTGGTTTATGGTTGAGAGGAAAGTGAGGGGATATCCTCAACAGTTCCAATCTCCCATGGCCTCGTGCTTAAATCTGGTTTGAGTAGAGCATCCCAGGACTATTTGATATAGATGGATTTACCTAAATGAAAGTCATACTACGATTGTTGAGTAATGAAGCCAGTTCCAAGCAGTTTAAGGTGATTTAAGCTCGAAACTCTAGCCTAAGCTAGTTGATGTCGTGTATACCTAAAAATAAAAATGTTTCTAATTGATTTTATTAAAATTTCTTTTTAAGGCTACTTTTACTCAATGGGGTAGTGCATTGTGTGGAATGGTTTGAGAAAGTAAAGTGCAAAAGAAATAACTTTCACAACAACAAAAGACTCTTTTTCTTTTTTTCGTTTATGCTCTTTCCAAAATGAAAACTAAGCAAACAAAAAACAAGTCTCTTTTTTCTTTTCTTTTCAAATTCAAAACGAAGTAAACTATGCTACTTCGAAATGATCGTATGTCTTACTACTTTAAACTAGCAAACTCATTTTTTTCCTTTTCTGATATATGTAAAAGAAAAAGAACTCGAAAATGGAAGCAAGTAAGACCTAAAAGCACGGGGACTTCACTAGAAGGCAATATAATATCATGTTCATTCATATTGCGGTATTAAATATTCATGAAAACCTAGAAATTATATTGCTTATATATTAAGGGGCAAAGAGTTTTTTTATTTAATGTAACAATACAAAAATACTTTGGGGTCTTTTTTATATGGGCGAGCTGACAAATATCCACCAAATGGAGATGGCGGGATCACGACCAGATGAGAAATCGGGTTGAGGCAAGGATTGGGCTTACTAGTACGCAGGGAAATCACGTCTTGAGGCATGCTTGAGGCCAGGGGTTTCGTGGTGAAGTGGGTTTCCAATCGATCATAGTCGAGAGACATTGGTCATTGACAGCCAATTGTTACCAATAGCACTCATCCAGTTGTTCCCAATATCCTTGGGAGGCTCTAAACCTCCAGGGCCTGTTATAGGCCCTCGATAGGCCTTGGGGGCTTGAATACCCAACCACTCGTGCCTATTACAAGCCTTGGGAGGTTTAGTTAGCCTCCTAGAGCTTGTTACAGGTCCTGGGGGCTTGGATACCTAGCCCACAATAGGCTTAGTCAACGATTGGGGAACCGCAACATGCAATCTAAATGTTGTACTATGTGCATTGGCTCTAGCGACATACGAGAAGTGATCTTCTATCTGTTCATTAGACCATTAGATGTTGAAAATCATAATGATATGCGGTTGAGTAATTGCATTGTGGGTGAAGTAATGTGCATCCACAATATACATCAAAAGAAGCAAGGTGCATTCTAGAATGCATGTGGAGTCATAAGAGGGGTATCATATCAATATACTAGGTATAAATATAAAGGGGTATAAAAAAAATTAATGAAAAAATTGATACATACAATATCTAGTGAAAATAGGGGTTTTTTTAAATTGGGAAGGCATATTGGGAGGGGGTTAAAAAAATGATTTTGGAAGGTATTTTCCAATATTTAGTGAAATTAGGGGTATTGTTTCATATGCCACGAACGAATGTGCTATGATAGCGGTTTATTGAGTGAATCCCCCGTGCCTAAAAGAGGAATGTAAGTAAGGAAAAGCAACTCTAAGTCTCACAACAATCAACTCGATGACTTGACAAAGACTTGTCCTACAAAGTTTTTTAAAGGAAAAAACTTTGGGCTTGGAAAATAAAGTGAAAAGAAAACAGGGATAAGAGATGCTTAAAATGGAAAGGTATACCTCAAAGGTTGCTCCAAAGCACCAAGAACCTTAAGAAAGCACTAAGCCAAGCAAAAAGGTAGGCAAGTGAACCAAAAATGGCCTTACAATCACAAAGACTCAAAAGAAAGCAAACTAAAGGACTTCAACTTACTTGGATTGAAACTGAAAAACAATCAGAAAAGTGTCTAGACTCAAAAAGCTTTTGAAAACACCCTAAGGACTTCAACTTGGGGTCAAACCCTAAATCAAAGGCCAAGACACCGTCAAAGTGTTCTTAGTGTTGCCACAAACAACAAATGTTATCAAACAAAGGTTTGTATACCTGCAACAAGCATCTAGGGTACAGAAGTGCAGCTATGTCCAACAAGGAACAGTATGCGGTCTTCAAAAAGAGTCACAAACAAGCAAGACACCTCAAAAAGTACTCAAGCAAGCAAATATGAGTTACGGGGATTAGGAGAGGTTAACAAGACTCAACAAAGGCTTACAAACCTCAAGGATCAGTTAAGAAGGCAAAGCAAGAGGCTGGAAATCAAACCAAACAAGTGGAAATCAAATCCCAACAACAAACAGAGAATTATAGGAATATGCCCTACTATGCAGTGCATAAACCAGTTCACACTGGGAGATGTGCTCTACTGTGCAGTAGTGAAAGTAGCACTCATCATTAGGTATGCGCTACTGTGTGTAGGGAAGACTAGCGCACATATCAAAGAAGGTCTGAAATGGGCTTTGTAAAGGAAAAATGAGATGAGTCAAGCAAGGGAAAGCAGGTAACAATGACCTACAGGGCCTCTCAGGGGATAAAAAAGACCAAAAAGTACTGGAAGGAAATATAACTATGTCTCCTAGAGCAGAAAACAACCGGTCCCCAACGGATTCGCCAGTCTGTTGTTCAGGATTTCTACCTTATAGCGAGGAGAGGGACACCACCAACTTCTGGGGTGACAGGTAAATACATTGATCATATCACACATGATTCTACAAAAGGAAAGATATCAATATTCTTGAAGGCATACCTTATTAACAATGTTCGATCCTAGCTTATGCTCGCTCCTTCGATCGATCCTTCACTTGATCTTCCGTTTGGTGAACCTGCAATACAAAAGATACCTTCCTCAACATATCTTGACTGATATAACAATGATGAAATTGAAATGCAATTTAGACATCAAACACAATCAAGCATTTAATCCAAACAAATATGCAATCCATTAGACATTTGATTAGGACAGGAAGGGTGTTTCAACCTTTATTGTCAAAAGCGAATAACCAGTACAATTATACCTAATCATTCAGAGTGCTTGTGAAACCGGATTCTGGGCTCCTACTCTTCACACTAACTTTCGAATTCCTCCAACATAAAAACCCTTAATGCATAGTTTCTCCTCCTAGTTCTCTAATTGAGTCTAACTAGTCTCCTCTCTCATGCATCCCCCTTGTATTTATGGGACAAGGTAGGCATTTTGGATAGAGAGGTAATTTGATTGGGAGGTTTGGGAAGTTGTAAACCAACTTCAACTAATCCCAATTCATCAAACTAATATATTTTTTGATTTCATCTTAAGATGTGCACGAGTTTTCCATAGTAGAGTAGTGCACAATATGCAACTTCACTGCTTTACAACCAGCGTTTGCAAGAATTTTTGAGGTGTGCACTACTATGCAAGAGGTAAAGTAGGGCATACTAGCTGGTGTGCGCCCCTCTTATGCCTATAGAGTAGGGTACACTTCCTGATGTGCGCTGGTTTGATGCTTATGGAGTAGCGCACATGTCAAAATGAAGGTAAAAACAGGGTTTTGTCAGCTGCAAAGGAGTAAGTCTAGTTCATACATCACCTAGGTCAACCTAACTCTTCAATCCATGTTGTCCTTTTGTGTGATCGACAGCGTAATGTGATCATGGACGGAGAAGTGCAGATTTGACCTATAACAATGAGTATATCTAAGGAGTAAAACATTGGATTTAGGGATTGAAAGTACATTGATTTACCCTCCTATCTATCTTGGATCATGGAAAGGATCCAAGGGAGGTCTCACATGTCTACATGGGAAAATTCTCCACAGCATCCACATCAACATACTTTCTTAATCTTCTTCCCTTTCATGGCCAACCAAATCTCATTTTTGCACTTCTCTCATCCTTTGCATTGTTCCACATTCTAAATGCATCTCAAGACCATATGTTTTCATCATGGTCTCTTGATTGGTTTGGATATCTCCATGTTCCCTTGCCACCAAAATTTTTCAATATCTATGTGCTTTTTATGTCACTTTGTTATTCACTTACGATATTTATTGCATCTCCCATCATTGACCCTTCAAGCAAATTAGGTCATTGGCTTTTCCATTAGGTCCTACTAGTATTCCACCCCTTCATGAAGGCTTAGGACTCCATCTCAATGGGACTTTCCAGCATATCCCACTCCATCATAAACATCTTTATCCACATAATTATATGCTCAACCAATACTCCACAAGATCCTTTATTGAAAAAATATAGCATGTTTCTCAAAGATTAATAACATTCCACCACAAACTCCAAAACATAACCTTCTACAACTCCCTTAAACCAAAAATCAACACTTTGGTTAACTTGTGATCATACAATTGGAACTTTGAAAATTTCTCAACAATCCACTCAATACTTGGCCAAGGAATCTAATGATGATGCTACTCCACAAGTCCTTCCATCCATTCATGCAAATTTACTAGAAACTTGGCCTCATGTAAACACTCAAACAAGTGTTAATATTTAAATATTGTGACATTTTCACCCAAATATGCACTTTCTTGACATGCAAACCAATGTATCCTTAGTTCCAACCAATCTTGAGGCTTAACCTTCTTTTTCCACTTGTCTCGAGAAACTTCATGAGCAAAATCCAAGAAAACAAAGTCTCATCCATCCTAACCATGGGCCAATTTTCCAATCGGTGGAGGAAAAGGTTTCTCATTAAAAGAAAAGGAGAAGAGAATTTGCATCTTCTAGTAACCATGGGATTTATGCCATTAATGTAGGAGGGGTATCAAGGAGGACCGAGATTTTCTTAAAGGGCAGAACAAATAAATTGTAACTGATTTACTCCCCCCCAAAGTGAAATGCACACAAAAACAACACGAAGATCAATGATGCATATTAAAGGAATCAAATCAAAGGCAATCGTTTATAATTTTAGAAAGCAATCCAGAGCAAGTCGAAGCAATTATGAGAGTTAAGAAGTTATGAAGGGTAGGGACATCAAACCGAATTAGAGTTTGGTTGTCATTAAGAGCCAACTCTTCCCTCAATAGAGGGTATCAAGCACACTAGCCATTTCTCTCTTAGCAGGCTATAAAGGAAATATGTTTTTCATTTACAAAGGTTGACATTTTTTAGATTGAAAGGCTTTTTTCCCGCAAGAGTGAAGATCAAGGAAGAGCTTCTCAGAAAGCTTTGTAGCAAGTGTGAGTTGTATATTGGAAATATTTTAGATTCACCCTCTCCATTGTATCGGATTGTGACCCTCTATGTTATGTGTCCTTTTGTTAGTTTCATGAGTTCTCAAATCCATTTTTGTCTGAAGTTTTGAGCTTTGTAAATAAAATCTTGAAGTTGGAATTTGGTGTAACCTCCACTATGTTCAAGATTTTATATCGTGACTTGTTAAGATTACATATTTCATGTGATATACTTTTAGTGTTTCCATGATTTGAAATTAGTGATTACAAGGAATCTCATAACTCACCTCAGACAAATATTTTGTTTTTCTACTGAATTCCCATTGGCTCGATATGCATTTTCTTCAATAGGGTATCTAGATTTATGCATGCATTGAATACCCTAACCCTATTTATTTATTAACATCTTTGATATTCTTCTTATCTATCACTTTGAAGCTCAAAATCCTTTATACATTGATTATGGTTCCTGGAAGATGAAGATCCACTCATTCATGTGCTTTAAGCTTTTGAGTGCTTATTCATAATTTAGGAGAACTTTAAGTCCTAACATTTGAGCAAAAATCCATATTTTGAGAGATAGATTATATTGAGATGTTGGACTGTTCTAGGAAAGCTTAAGATTGATTTTATAATTACAAATGTCTTGGCATAGTTCTCTAGCCATGGACATTTTAAGGAACAACAACAATGTAGATATCATCATGATACTTTACAACAAAATACACATGAACAAAATAGTCATCCATTGTATTAACAAGAAATAATAATAATATTACATCTTAGTAATACAAGAAATAATAATAATATTACATCTTAGTGAGATGGTATATACATACACAAAACTAACAACCAACCATCATTAACAAACACAAAGACCTGACTCACTCCCTTTTACATAGTAAACGTCATATCCCCTTTACATAGTAAACATCATATATATATATATATATAGGTTAATGAGGTAGTGAAAGAAGATTCTCAAAGACACTAAAATCTTTTAGTTGTAACCCACTTGTACAAGTCGAGGTTGTGCCTTTAGAAAAATAAGCAAAGGGTCTATGAGATTGGGTGCATAGGGTTTAGAAGACAACTCCTTAAAGACTCATCATACTTAGGATTTTGTGGATTCATGTCCTCTATAGATTATACTTAGGCAAAATGGGGACCATCAAGGACAAACTAATAAGATGTCAAAAGGGTTTAATTCATAAAGAAAAAATTTAAAGGGTTTAATAATAAGATGTCAAAAGGGTTTAATTCATAAAGAAAAAATTTAAAGAGTTTAATTCATAAAGAAAAAATTTATCGGCATTGATTCATAAAGAAAAAGTTTATTCTACATTGGCAAGACTAAATAGAGGTTAGAGGTTAATATAAAGGGGACTATAATGTATATATTTAAAAGAAATTGTTCATATAAAGTTATAATGTATAAATAGGATTGTTTATGTCACTTTGAATAACAACTGTAACAACATAGGTACTATAAAAAAAAATTATATACCACTTAAAATTTATAATAATAATAAAATAATAATAGTCTAATTTTATGATCATTGTGAAAGTATATATATCTTATCTCTTTTAAATTTGAATATTTCTTTTAAATTTGAATATTTCTTTTAAATTTGAACTTATAACTTTTTAAGAGAAAACATATACTTTTAATTATTAAATCAAAAATTATACTTTTAAATTTTTCATATCTAATATTTAAAATAACTAAGGAATAATAAACCATCCCACCACCATAAAATTTATAAACTATATACATAATTTTAATTTTATTATATTATTCATTTTTAATTACATTTTTATTAATATTTAAAATAACTAATAAATATATTAATTATCAAACAAATAGAACATACCAATATATCAATTACTTGTAATTATCAAACAAGTAGAACATGCCACTCGCCATGTTATCGCCATGTTATAGGATAACTTTGCTATTAGATGATCTCGTATACAAGCCTATATCTTCCTATGGGACTTTAACCATCTATTTGCCAATAAGACAGCATTATAAATTTCCAACTACCTCCCTATACATCACATGTATAAAATAAATTTCCAACTAGCTCTCCATACATTACATCACATGTATAACATTGAATAATATTTTATGTCTTCCAAGATGTATAAAATAAATTTCCAACTACTTCTCTATACATTACATCACATGTATAGCATTCAATAATATTTTATGTCTTCCAAAATTGTATATTACAAAAGAATCTCTTTTAAACACCTCAAGTTTTTATGTATAAAAAAATGATGATGGAATATTTTATTTCTATCTGACTAACTAATTCACATTAGATTTGTTTAATTATATTTAATTTATAAAAGATACATCTAAAAATTCCACTTTACTCATTTTGTATTTTTGAATAAATATGTTTAAAAAGTCGCCATATATTATTATCATTATTAAAGTAAAATGAACAAGACGCTATGTTTTATTATCATTATTCAAGTAAAATGGATAAATTAAGCATTTGAGAATAATACGTGTCAAGATATAATTTTAAAAAACGTTATATATTATTATTATTATAAAAGTGAAATAAAAAAATGAAACATCCCAGAAGAATATATATAATTATTTATTTTTAATGTTTTAATTATTAAAACGTACTTTGACAAACTAAATTTAGCTTTTTAGCTTTACTTTAAAATAATTAGAAAATTTTACTCATAAAATTTAAATTGAAAAGTAACTAATTTTTAATAAAAGTCAAAATTTCAATAATATGTTCCACAAAGTTAAGGACAAGTTTTTTCCTTATTCATCACGCGGATTGGGCATTTTCAGAGATTCTTTGAAATAGTCTTTATGTTTGTTATGAAGTGATTGTTGTCGCATGTCAATAATATAACTCATTACTCATTACCTATTAATTTTGAAAAGAAAATTATTTACCTAAATTTAAATGGTTTGAAATTCCAATGTCCTTACAACGTGGCAAATACACATTGACATATATATGCGAACAAAATTTAATATCAATATCTAAGTGGATTATTCATTATTATAATCACTAAAGTTTATCAAGATATCACTATTATGAAGTTAAAAATATATTATTAATATATCAGTATTACCATGCATATTATAAAAATACAAGATTTTAAATGAATGAAACGTGATCATGGGATCCTTTTATAGGAAAGTAAGTGTTGATGATTAATATGATTGAAATTGCATATTGTGGAATAGACATTGCATTAAGTAATAGTGTCATGAGGGCCCATTTCCTATGATGTGATTTCAGTTTATTCCTCAATAATAGATACCTTGCATCAATGGTATTCATTTCTTTTGAATGATACATGTTGGACTTCATCATAGCGATGATTTAGATTAGTAAGTACCGACATGTAGAGGACAATGACTTTATATTTGGTGAACGATTTATATTTTAATAATTTTTTTATTGAATATTAAATTTTGAGTAGTTACTTATCTTAAATGGTTAGTGTTCAATTTGTTTTTGTAATGTTATTGTTTATTTGACTAGTTTTGTGTTAGTGGGTGGTTAGTTTGAATCTTTTAGATGAAGTCTATTAGTTTATATGAATGATTTTATAAGGTATATAATTTATGAATGTGGGGAAGCATCATTTGAGCTTCTCACAATATCTTTCTATATGAATAATTTTTTTTTTTTAAACCATGGGAATAACAACCTTTTAAGGGTATATCCAATAGCCTGTAAGCTAGATATTCCAGTAACTTGTGACTCAATAGGGGCTGAGACGTCCTGAAACCCACCGGGGTGAGCCTCTATCCTAGGGGCCGCCTACCCTTCGAGCCTTGTCACAACAGGCCAATGAGCAACCCTACCCCCTGTCGGTTTTGAACCTATGACCTCCACAGAGATAACACATGTTAACCATTAGGCCCACTTAGGTGCTCTTTTTACATGAACGATTTTATAAGGTATATAATTCATGAATGTGGGGAAGCATCACTTGAGTTTCCCACAATATCTTCCTTGAAAAAAAAAGTATATATAATCGAGGGGTCAATAACTCAAATGGTAGGGAGGTAAGTTCCACACTCTCCACACTTGGGTTCAAATCCTCAATGAGACATTCACCCGTTGTGGTAAAGGCTAGAAGGGTAGATGTCCCCTAGGATAAAGGTTCCCTCAGGTGTGCCTCAAGATGTTTCAACCCTTTCCAAGTCTTCCTGTGGATTTTAAAAAAAGGTATATATAGTCAAAGAGGAATAGCTTAAGTGATTGCATGAAACAAGGAAGTTCAATGCTACTCTAGTTCAAATCTCATAAATGTATGTTGATCATTTAGAGGAAAATGACCAAATTGATTTGTTATAGCTTAGTTAAAAGGGCAGGTTCTCCCTAATTGAGATATCATGTCCCTAAGTTGAGTGACGTGTTTTAGGTATATGTGACTTTATGGGTTATTGCATATATTGAGGAAGTTGTCTAAATCCCTTACAACAATTTCAGTTAAAAAGAAGAAGAAATATATATATATATATGGTTAAAAGATTCAACAAAGTGCTCTTCTCAAGCGGACACTCTGTCGAAAAGGACGCTTTCTGTGGTGGAAGGCCGTCTATTTTTTGAATTATGGGCTACAGATGTTCTTCGGGAGTCAGGTAGCTATATTTTGTATGGTCCTTGAATATGTTTGTTGGATTTTTGGGTCTTTTATCTGCTAGGTTCTTTGGTTGTGGTGACCGTAGCGGCTGGTAGCTGTGGATTTTACTTTTCCTTTTGGTTGTTGTTTGCTTTGCATTTCTAATTTGTGTAGTCATTTGGGATGTTAATTTCCTTTGCCCAGGGGGCTGGACTCTTCTTTTGCCATTGGTTGGCGTTTATGGTTGTTTTTATTTTTGAGACTGTGGAGGTCGATTGTAATTATCTTCATATACTTAATATTAAAGTATAGCTATCTTTATCGTGTGAAAAAAAAAGGTGCTCTTCACAACTTTATTTGTGAATTTAGAGTAACCAAAAATTATTTGTTAATTTAGGTAGACCAACATTCAATACTTGGCCCTTGATAAGGGGTTATAGTCACATCCATCTTTATTATAAGCAAGTTTAAGTGGACTTTCCACCTCCATAAGGGTTATAGTTACATCCATCATTATTATTAGCAAGCTTAAGTGGCCTTTCCACCTCCATTAAAACAAGTGTTAAGTAATTAAATTTATAATTGTTAGGTAAAGGGGAGGAGGCCAACTATAGTGTCCATCCTTGTATACTTGCATAACATGACCACTGGTATGTTGGGAAACCTTCATGCTTTTTACACTAGGTTAGAGATGAGATACTTGGGGATTTTGACTGAATTGTTATAGATAACTTTACTTTAGTAGCTTTTCCACCTCAAGAAAGTGTTAAGCAATTAAATTATAATTCATAGGTTAAGGGTGAGGAGGCCAACTATGGATATCTAGGATACCTCAACTTATAGTGTAAATAGTAATATAAAACATAAGAAAATGGTATAGATGTGCTAGCTCAACTCCACCTATCCAAGTTGCACTAAAATATGCCAATGAAGATTGACATAAATTAGAATCCCATCATGCCAAATAAACTTGCTAAACTTGTTGTTGTGATTATATTTTTAAAGGTTATATACATATATATGAATGTACTTGTAATTGGGAACTTGTCTATGGGAAATACACCTATAAATAAGTTTAACACCCTTACTTACGTGAAGAATATGGTTTATTGATACATTGCCATCACCATGTGATAATTTGCTCGAAAACTACTACAACAATATTCAATACAATCAAATCCCATGCAAGGGAGGAGTATGCATGCTAAGATTTGAACTTGGGTCATTGTCACAACAACTACTCAGAGTTGTTGTTGTAACACAACTTGACGAAGACATTTTCCAACTATCTATATATCTATCTATCCATATAAGATCCCAATGGCTTATCTCAATTGGTTCGAACATACTATTTCAAAATGGAGTCCATCATGGCATATATACTTTTGTTGTCCATCAGGTTGTGGTCTAGTGGTAACTTGAAGCAGCTATCATGACAATGAATCTATAATGTCCCCTTCTCCCTTTAAATGCAGGGAAGGAAACATTAACAACACACCGGGGCTTTTGGCAGACTTAGCCCCAATATTTTGCTCATAAATCTGTAATAATTAAAACTTCTGTGTACAGATGCAAACTCAATAAAACACAGCGGAATTAAACATAACAACACATATAAGCATAGATTCGCATCAGCATATTTATCTCAAGCAATCAATAGGCAGAGAATTCAAATAACACATTGCAGAACACAGATTGTATATAATTTAATCCACAAAGACTACTTATCTTGCAACGCAAATGTCCAACGACTGGCTACGTGAGGGCAACGTTCCACCCAACCATAGATCTCTGTCCAGCCTATATTCTTTCAGCTGAGAGATCACCCCCGAGCTGGGCTGTGTATCCACTAAGGAGAAACTAGATGGCTCACTCACGGTCAGGGTTTCACTCAAACAGCCATGCTAAGCCAACACACCGTTGGGTTTTTCAAGCATGCAATAGGAGATGGAGGAGGATGCTAGTCCCTTGAGCTCAATCCCAGAGCCACATACACTTCAAGATGGACTCAGCAATCCCACCCTCTGTTCATACATCCATACATGGATTTCTCACAACTCTGTCACAAATAACCCCAAATCCGTCACTGATTTTCTGGGCTGTTAAAACTGAGTTTTTCCATGGATTTTGGGGTAGCTATTGCTCCCAAATTTGCCCCAAGGTTCATACCAATGGGTCCCCCATTGGATTTCACTGTCCAATACCAAATCTTGACGTTTTCGGCGTCCCAAAACGTGGGTTCTCCCACAGTCGCGATTTCTGGTTTTCTCCCTGCTGAGAACTCGTTTTTTTGGATGGATAATGATGCTGGGCTCCTTCACCATGGAATGGGCATGAGAATGAAGCAACCTCCCATGAGGTTGAGTGACTTCTTGTACAAGAAAACAGAGCCCATACCTACCCATATGAATTTCAGGGTTGCCCATGCTCCATTGAAGCCATGGGCTAACATCTCAACCACTTCCTTACAACAGGCATAAATGTCATCTAGAAAAGTCAAATGGGTTCTCATAATGACATATGGCAACCTATGGTTCACTCCCTTAGCCCCCTCACCACTCCCTAGTGATTACACGTGGCCCCTTCTCATTCGTTGCCTCCATAGCCAGTCTTGGAATTTTATTGCATGATGTTTATTTACATCCTATTACAATTTCCATGGCTTAAGAGCACACGGGCATCAAATATCAATGCTTGCCCTTTTAAATCAAATTCGGGCTTTCACTAGCGGGGCCTTGACCTTGAGCTCCACGCTAGGTAAACATACATTGCATGTACACATCATTTACATTAAATGCTAATACATCCTACGAGTCAGAATGGGACATTACAGAACCAAGTTAAATTTCTAGCAAGTATGCCCCACCGACCTATGTTATATATTGTCAAGTGTGACATCTTAATGTGTCAAAACCCAGATTTTCCGAAAAATTTAAAATTTTTAAAAATAGCATGTAATATTAATAAATGCAGTCATTTAACTATTTGATTGGCTTAAGTGATCATAATTGTGTCTGAATGATCTTTTATTATACTTAAATTTTAATATGAGTTTCTTTACAGTTATTGATTGTTTTTCTGTTTTGCAACCACAAGGGGGGAAATTGCCATATCAGACTGGGCTTACTTAGCTTCCGAGCTAATGCAACAGATTTTCTTTCTCTTACAGATATACAGGTAATGTACGGGTTGCTATAGTTAAATCTTTAAAGTATTTTAAATCCAATTGCTGTACCAAAACATCCAGTAGAAGTATAAGCATGCTAATCAGGCTTATCAAGTTTTTTTTAAAGGTAGAACTCTTCCTGCATCATGCCGAGTTCAAAATTCAGAATATGTTTTAATTTATTCTTTAATTGCAAAGGTCTGGGAGTTAATAATATCACTATGTTTATACTTTTCTTATCTTCAGCAATTTCAAGGATTACCTGTCGATACATGTCTCCTATTAATAATTTAAGGGTTTGCAGTGATTGAAATCTACTTTTGTTTTCCATAAAATGACACTTGAATAAAATCTATAAGCACTTATAGAAATAGTCCTTAATTATCATCATTGATTAAACTCGTTGGGTAGTAAGGATAGCAAAAGTCTATTTTTCTTGTTTATAACATTAGGAGCCTGAGACTATTAAGAGATTCTTATTATATTGTAACTCGAAGTAGCAGGGACTATGGTATCCATAGTCCATTTTTTATGAATTATACAGCTTGAATTCCACCAGTTAAAGTCCCATAATGAAGAAATGACAAGTATTATATCATTTGTGCAAGCTATAACAAACGACAACTAGTAGTGGAATTGTAATAGCTAAACCCTAATATCATTACATTATCTTGCAGGCTTAACGAAATAATCTATGTCTTGACACATGAGAACTAGGGTGAATGGCAATGTCGTGATAAATTTTATGAACAACATCTAACTTACTCGATTCCTACATCCTTAGGATTTTTATAGTTAGAAATCAAATCCTCCATAATTTAAACACTTCAAGACTTGGTTTTGAACGTTAATATAATGCATAATGTAAATGGAATGTAAAGCAAGGTTCAATAAATATGTTGCAAGGTTCAAAATTAGTGTTCTAACTATTTTATTTTGTAAACTTGATAGGTGATACGATGGTATCGTGTGCATAATGGATATTCCAAACTATGATTTTGTTTTGAAAACAAATGATAGAGAATCTCATTGCAAGACTATAGCTCGTCGACCCACTGTATAGAAATTATTAAACAGCTACGTGGTTGCTCCAGGGCCACGCACTTGTGATATTAAAACGTTGACTAACCCTACTTTGTCATTTCTCCTTTGCCTTCGGGCTTGGTCGCTCTGCGAACCCTCCTGGTCCAGTCTTTGCTGTTCATTGTGTGCTAGCAGCTTCTATGCTGCTTCAGGCCCTCGGGCTTGTCCATTGTATTGTTGGGAATCATTTTATTTTGTTGTTGGCAGCTATAGGTTTGTTATAAACCTGGGGTTTATCCTTTTGCTACCCTGTCATGGCGAGGCTGCATTTCTCGACTTAGTTCTATCAAGGCTCACCCTTTGCTTCAGCCAGCTCGTTCTTTTGGTAACGAAGGTTGGGTTAACACTTAATATGTTCGTGGTTAGCAAGCTGTTAACATGACGGAGCTCCTTGCAAAATCAATGGTAAGCTACAAGATTTCTCCTCCAGTTTTCTAAATAAAGAAATTGTTTAATTCCCAAACAAAAACGTTGAAGTGTTACTGACATTGCTCTTTCGTTGCAAGTCCTGGCCCCTCTCAAATGCATATATGGCACCAGTTTCGACGATAGGCTTTACCGGGTAAGCCTGGTTTTCACCATGGCATTTTCCTCCTTGCTGGTTTGTTAAGGCGGTTAGGGTTTGGACTTGGAAAGAACAACTCTGTGATTATCACTGTGCTATCTAGTCTTTTAACTGCTTATTACCACCAGTTCCTTGACAGGTTAACCCTGTAATGTGAAGGAAATGTTATGGCTTCGGTCGATTGTAATTTATTATTCTTGCTTTTGGTAGATAGGGTTTGCTACAGAAGATTTAATGTATAAAAAGAAACGAAGACAAAGGCTGTGAGCCTGTCTGTAGATGAGGTTACGGCCTTAAGGTTTTGATACTGTACTCGTAAAATTTTGCTCAGGGTTTTTACCCAGGGTTTTGAAATTTAACTTATTATAAGGTTTTGCCTGTACCTTGGGCTTGTTCATCGCATGCGTTTTTAGTTCTATGCTATATTCAGTAGTAAGTAAATTTTAAGTTTGTAATCCACTTATACAGTGGATTTGTGACTCGGCTATATGTGAAAACATTGTATTAACTATTTAGCATTTGCTTTGCTTGTACATGCGGGGCTAGTAGGGTTTGACCCGAACCATTTTACAGTTGGAAATTAAGTTCAAATGCTTAAGCTATCAATTACAATATGACTCTGTTGATATTTGTGAGCTGAATAAATGATAGGGCTCGATCCAAAATTTATACTTGTGATTCTATTTGATTGCTTGTTCTGTCATTTCGATTATGATTCTGTGGGTAAATGAAAGTTTAAGGAAGGATAATACTATATCGTTTAAGCTCGATATCGAGCTAGATATTGTTCTGTTAACTCTTCTGTTTTTTAAAACAATAACTAGTTTATTTAACTGTGGATAAATTCTTGTGATGATTTTCTGTTAGGGTTTATCGAGCTAGATATTATTCTGTTAACTCTTTTGTTTTTTAAAACAATAACTAGTTTATTTAACTGTGGATAAATTCTTGTGATGATTTTCTGTTAGGGTTTTTGCACAATTGTTTTGTTTGATAGGTAATAACTGGATAAATTGTTAACTAGGGTTTGTGTATTAATTTAATTAATAGATTGAGACTGGTTAACTTTCGACTAGGGTTTGTACCCTGATATAGCTATTCTAATAGTGGCTACAATTTTTCTGCAACGTTATTGATAATGATATCAATACTGTAATTTATCTGATTATATTTTAATACTATCTCCTATACCTATCTATTTGGTTTTGTAAAGCACAGGGTATAAATATTTGGTACCTAAATCTTACTTATCATCTTGTCAAGTACAAATAACTAGGTTTATAAATACAATCATAAATTATTACTTATTGTGTTAGTTTTATATTGTACACATTATAAACACAATATTAGTAATACATTAACTACATTACTTCTTACTAAGATATGCTTAAAAACATACTAACTCTACCAAATCTATCTACTGCTATTCTGAGATACTAACTTTACTAACTAATTACTCTTCAGACATAAAGAAAATAAACTCATCATACATCCATTCATACTTAATAAACATAATGAAATCAATGACAGAACCTGTTTCTGTGGACAACAACAGCAATGGGAGGCAGTTCCTCCCTACCAACTCCTGGAGAGTGCTCAGACAGCAACTTCTCAGGACCCCCGAGCTTGCTCTGGTCTCCCTGGTTGGAACTAGGTGCAACAAAGTAAATTCTCTTAGCCAAATAAGCTATAATGGAACCAAGTTACTGCAGCAATCCTCTCAAACAACTTCCTTACTGTAGATTTCCCTCTTCCTCAATGGGATTCCTGAATAACATTCACCTGAATGAATTCTCCCTCCAGAACCCATTCAAGCCCCCAGCTCTGTTCATTGAGTACTATTTAAAAGATTGCCTAGGTCTTTGTTGGGTTATCTGTCATTAATGAGCCACCTGCTCTGATTCCACTTTCTTGGGGAATCATGACCCCAAATATAGGGAAGTTGCCACCTGCAACTTAGGAAGTGTTTGAGGATTCTGCCACTTGTCCTTTTGCCTTTCCACCTAGTTCCATCCACCAGTTTGACCAGTAACCTCTTTTTAATAGCTCTCCCATGCTGTTGTCTCCACAATTTATTTATTATTAATAAAATATTCTGAATTACATTCCATTCTAGTGACTCTGCTGAGTCATCAATTCCTACTTAGCATTAAATTTAACACAATGTCTCAGGAATATAATAAAACAATTACATAATTTTTACAAAATTGGGGTATGTGACATAATGGTTACAAGACTCCCTATAAATATGGTAATTTAATTGGTTAATGTTTTGACTTATATCCTTGTGCATAGTATGGCCCCTCGTTAATGGTTGCAGGCCTGCCTATAAATATGGTAATTTAATTGGTTGATGTTTCGACTTATATCCTTGTGCCTAGTATAGCCTAGATGATGTAACAACCATCGAATCAATATTGATATCACTTCTCATAATACAATGGATGAGATGATTATGAGTTAGTTATAAATAGATAGAGGAGAGAGATAAATCAAGAACTATGGATCACAATTATTTTGTATTATTACAATGATGATGACTATCAACTAAGACCAACTTTGGTCTATAAAAGCTTAGGAACTTTAATGATTAATTAATTTTCTTTAAAATTTATTTTTATGATAAAATATATTGTAGAGATTAAACTTTCATAATGATTTTCATATGTTCATTCATAATGATTTTCATATGTTAACCAGTGATGAAGATCATTGATGTTATAAACAATATACAATTCAGTTCTAATGTGTAACTAGAAATGGAATTCTAAGAGATAATGCTTTTTATTCTCCAATTTCCCAGTATCATAAAGGTTAAAGGCTCCTTCTTTCCATGGCATTATAGGACTTATCTAATTTCCACTTTCACTATAAAATTTATTAGTGTTCATTCTTATTTTATAAATATTAATTTTATTCTTTAAGTTAATTAAAAAAAGATGGTTTTAATTTTCTAATTTAAGGTTAATGATAATTTCTTTATAGTACATTAACTTTTTCTTATTATATATTTCTTTGTGGCACCAAAATTTCTCTTTAAATTGAGTTGTGGTAGTGCTTTTGATACTAAAATAATTTTGAAGAGTGACCTCCACTTGATTTTGAAAATTGACCTTCACTTGATTCCTCCAACATCTAACTAGAAAAGAAAAGAGGCTTTTAAGAAGAGAATGAAATATTCAATAATACTCTTAATTTTAAAATTATAAATTATAAAATATTTTTCTCTATCAATATTTTAACTATAAACTTAATAACATAAAAAAGAATTGAAATAATAAAAATATCAAAAATAAATTTATTTTTCCCATAACTATAAATATATTTCATTAGTGATTCAATTTAAATACACTTTCCATATTTCATTAATCCTTTCTTTCACATTATAGATATAATTGATAACTATATAAATTAACTTTATTATTATAAATCAAAATAAATGGTTTCCTTAATCTTATCCATATTTAACCAACGTACTAACTCTAAACTAAAAATAATTTTTTTAAAGATTCTTAACTATTTTTCAATAACCTTTTACCAAACTGACCTTATATCAAACTAAGAATATCAAAGTCATTTAAAAAAGTCATTAAAACACAACCAACTTATATATATAATCAATACTTTATACCACCAAAATTCCAACCAAAATTATTATTTCAAGATATAGCTATGCCTACGCTCAACTGATGTAACATGGATTTTTCATTCCAATCAACTTTAATGATACCTTAGATCATATAATTTATGATATTTATCTCTTTTTTACCATTATTGAAAATCCAACCTTATAGAAGAAGCTTGTCATATAGCAACAGTGGAAGCTTTCCCTTTTTCTTTATGTGCAATTATTCAACAATATAAACCTTATCTTATGAAAGATATTTGTTTGATTCCATGATGGAGGTGTATCTCGTGTCTTTGTTAGTTGGGTCACTTGGGTCAGACCTTGTATGACATGTCATAATTTATAGCACAAGGATACATAGATTTTAATAATAAAGGCTTTCATTATAGTGACATAATTGCACATAATACATTAGAAAACACCTTTCTTTATGCATTAAAACTTAATATTTTTTTCAATCATTTATCACCATTGCACTTATATTTAACATTATAGGTTGGCGCCAAATCTGTCTAATTGATTATGTTTATAAATCAATTCACAGTCTAAATACATCATGTCCTCTATGCCCCATGATGGTGACCCAAAGAGGAAGGAGTTCTGCTTATGTATACATAATGACAAATTGTTAGGCAAGAAAAGGAGTTATTTGGGCCGATTTTGGCCATAGTTGAGAGATCACCACCTTAACCGTTTTTCGATGGAGACAGCTCGATATTAGGGCATCCACGTCGGCAGAAATTCCCAACAAGTAATGCCAAATGTTGAATGTACACAGATGAAGGTGGGGTCTACACGTGGACACTGCTTGTCTGTCCCAATAATAATTCCAAAGCGCTGGCTGCGCAGACATCGAGGTGTGTTACGTGGCAGGGCAACTGTAAGGCTTTGGACCGGCCACTTAGACACACTAGGTGTTTAACAAGTAATGCCAAATGTCGAACGGACATTTGAGGATGGGGTGGGGTCGCTCAAATGCTAGGGTGTGGTACACAAAAAGAGCAAGGCATATTCTTGGGTTGGAGTGGCCCCGCCTCTTCCCATGTACAGATGAAAAGCGCGTGGTGACTTGGTGAGAGCAGAGAAGAAAGTTATTACAAGCAAAGCGTTATTTTCAAGACCTGACCAGAAATATATCATATAATAAAATAGATAAAGAAGATTAAAATGTGCGTAAAAAGCATATCCTTGTATTATTCGTTTAGACACTAGGAGAAGGAGTAAATAAAGAACAAATAAGAGATTAAATAATTAAGAGGAAGTGCGTCATGAAATCTAATTATTAATTAAAATAAAAATTGGTATTGATCTAAAATAGGTTGGGAAATCCAATGGTATAGCATGTAAGTTGTTATGTGAATCGTTATCCATTACAGTTTAGTGTGCCAATCATCCAAGGGTGGACTTAATCAAGTTCTTAACTATAATAGTAATATTTTATAGATATTGGTGGGACAGAGTTAATGCCTTTTATGAACATGGGTGGAGATCATGCTGGTAAGATACATGTGGTTAGCATGCGGGGCAGTATATTTTTATATGTTGAAGTTACCAAAGTAAAGAAAGATTAGATTAAATGTTTGCAATTTTGAATCTTAATTTTAAGGTTGGCTATGATTATATGATTATAATTCGGTTATAAATGTTTGAAATTATGATTATATGATTATAATTCGGTTATAAATGTTTGAAATTGTAATTTTGAATGGTTAAAATTGTTGTTTGAAATTGTAATTTTGAATGGTTAAAATTGTTGTTTTAAGGTAGAATTGGATTTAGTATTTTGGAATATTTTTATTGTAATTGAATTTAGCAATATTATATTTAATATTGTTAATTTAATTAATTTAAAATTGTTTTTTATTGGATTTTATGTTAAAATAAGCAATTTTCTTTCATGTTATTTTAAGTAGTAAAAATTTCACTTTATCTTAAGTAGTGAAAAAATAATAAATTGGTTTGTTGTTTTAAGGTAGAATTGGATTTAGTATTTAGGAATATTTTTATTGTAGTTGAATTTAGTAATATTAAATATAATATTGTTAATTTCATTAATTCAAAATAGTTTTTTATTAGATTTTACGTTAAAATAACTAATTTTTTTCCATGTTATTTTAAGTAGTAAAAATCATACTAGCATAATTCGGCCGTATTGGCATTTCATGTACGGAAATTCCAAACAAAAATTCCAAACAAATTCGAATTGGTTGAATATTGTGTAGGTGTAATATGGATACGGATCCTTATCAGTAAGCTATTAAATTTTGATAACCAATATAAAAACAATTAATTATTTCAACACTAAAAACAAAAATATCATTCATTTTCATACGTTCTTATTAAAATAATTATTAATAACTAATTGCGGTCTCTCACACTGGCCATCCCAGGTTGTCGAGATTTTATATTTTTGTTTTTTAATTATATGTTTAATTTTATTATTATATAAAATAAGTTTTGAAAACCAATTTTAAAAAAATCAAGCTTTAATTGTTTGAACACTATAAAACAGAAATACCATTCAATTTCATAGTTTCTTATTAAAATAATTATTAATAACTTTTTTGTCTCTCAAACTCTGCATTTCCCAAGTGGTTGAGATTTTATATTTTTGTTTTTTAATTATATGTTTGATTTTATTATATAAATGTCTATGTACGGTTATAGTATATTTGTGAATATTAGATTAAAAGTATTATATGTAAGCATCCTACTTCCGTATTTTATTCTATTTTTTCAGTATCTAATGGTATGCTTTAAATTGTGTGTGTGTTAACATCACCTTTAGCTGTACTAAAATTCATCATGTGTATTGTGAATAATCTAACCTTCCGCATCAATACTCATCTTTTGAATTGTGTGTGTGGGTGCATACTAATATACATCACCCGTAGATACATCACCGGTACAATTTTGAATAATCCGATGTTTCATATTATTGCTAGTCTATGCTGTATAATCTAATATTCATCTTCCAAATTGTGTGTGTATGTGTTAAGGTCATCATATGGGTGCATACTAACATACATAATGTGTGTTGCCCATTGTGTTATTGTTTCACGTTTACACTCCTTTCTAAATTGTGGGTGTGTGTTAACATGAGAGTTTGAATTACTAACATATGTCACTCCCTTCTAAACTGTGAGTGGGTGTTAACATGAGAGTTTGAATTACTAATATACGCCACTCCCTTCTAAATTGTGGGTGTGTGTTAATATGAGAGTTTGAATTACTAATATATGTCACTCCCTTCTAAATTGTGGGTGTGTGTTAACATGAGAGTTTGAATTACTAATATACATCATATACATCACGTGTGTTGTGAATAATTCAGTGTTTCACATTAATATTCTAAATTGTATAATATATGTCACTCCTTTCTAAATTGTGGGTGTGTGTTAACATGAGAGTTTGAATTACTAATATACATCATATACATCACGTGTGCTGTGAATAATTCAGTGTTTCACATTAATATTCTAAATTGTATGTGCTCCTTAATATTAGAGTTGAGTATAGTGACATACATAAGGTTAACATATACAATCTAAGTACTCTTCCACATTAATACTCACCTTCCTATAAAAATATGTGTTTTAAAATAAACATGTGTAGTGAATAATCATAATGATTCCCAACCTTGGTAATATTCTTTCATCAAAAATGTGCTTATACATCTTTGTTAATTTTCTTCTAAATTATATTTAACCTCACCATTTCACATAAATACTCTTCTAAATTAGAAAAGTATATGTTAAAATTTGTTGAATGTACTAATACATAGTTGTAAATAATTTCCATGGTTAATACTCAATTTTGAAAGTACATATTAAAAGTCACTTCTAAATTGTTTGTTAAATTCACCATTACTAACACACGTTATTGTATATTAGCAAAATTTAGTAAATATGGCAAATACAACTTGATCTTTATGAATAAAATTACAATTTTAAAATCTTTAAAAAATTAAAAACAAAATTTCAAAATAATTTTTAATAATCAAATTTCAAAAAATATTATTTAAAAAAAATAAAATATTAAAAAATGATTTAACCATTTTATTATACAAAATGTATTATGAACTATGTATTTATGGTTTTTTTTACTCCATTTCCCCTCTATTTGATTTTTTTTTAAAGATATTTAACTTTTAATTAATGTTAATTTAATTTACTATTTAATTTATTATCTTATATTTTTATGATTTCCAAAAAGCATAAAGCAGAGTAACATTAATCACTATATAAGTGAAATCTTTATTATGCTTTATACAATAAGCTAAGCTAGAATAAGACGTACATCTCAAACCATATTCATTGGTAAGAGTGGTTTGAAGCTTTTAACCCATATCCATGTATAAGAGTGGTTTCGAGCTTCCAATCCATATCCATGTGTAAGAGAGGTTTTAAGGTGGTTTTATCGATACTAAATATTGTAACATCCAAAAATGTAAACCATTAAAAAAGTAAATGTGAAATGTTATAAAGATCAAAGGATCTAAGCATTAAAAATACTCATAAGGCAATTAAATTTAAAACAACTATATAACAATTAACAATTAATGCCACATTATTAGGTGCTTATACTCCATTAACAAAGAGGTTTCTAGTTCAAGTTTCAAGCGCTATGGTTTTTTGAAGTCGTAATAATGAAGGAAGCAGTCCATCTGAAGTGATAAGAGAAGAGGTTTGGAGTCCAATTTTCAAATCCATCTCAAGGTTTGTAGTCCGAGTTTCAAGCGCTTTGTGTCGATATTCCCGGACCCCCGATTAAAAAAATCAGCAGGAGGCAATTGAGTATTGGCCGTGCGCTCGTCAAATCATCTTCCTTATTTACAGGCTACAGCCGGTGGCGTGGCGCGGTACCTCTGGGCCCACAAATACGTCATTGGCGCACGGGTTAGACAGACAGAACGGCGTTGTGAATGCACTGGAACTGAGCAGTTTTAGGGTTTAAATAAGATACGAAGCACGTGGCATCCATGTGCACGTTGGCGCTGATCGTCGATCGTGGCCATTGATCGGGAATTTGTGATCCCGCGTTTCAATCCCTCCTCCTCCCTTATCAATGTGGGATGGAATCACGGTTTTCCAACTCATCATTCCCACAATTCGTCGCAGCGTTAACTAATTCCACAGTGCACACGAAATGCTTTTGGAAATCGCATAGATGCTCGCTTCCTTTCTCTTTTCTTTTTCAAGGACATTGATTTGATTTCTTTTACAGATATCACTTTTCTCTCCTTTACAAACGCAAAAGTGATAAAAAAAATTGGACAAGATGTCTGCAACGATCCTTCGGGGCAAGGCTTAAAAAGTTCAATTTTAGATGAAAGATGGCCTAATTATTAGCCGGATAAGGAGGCCTCGGGAAGGTATAGATGGAGATATATAATGGAGATTAATTTTTTCGGAGAAGGGACGGGGTTTCGTGTCGGAGTGGAAGACTGGAAGGAGTCGTAGAGTAGTTGATTTATTCATAGGGTAGATGAGCTGAAGTTACTTGCATAACACGGCTGAGTCATTCTTCAATCTTGTTCCTGAATACTTCATTTATTGCTATCTATGAATTATCTATCTGTCTATCTGCTTGTTTCCAAGCTTATAAGCCAAACACCGAATAGAATTGCAGGGAATTTGGTATTTATATAGAGAGAATCGAGATCCCCCGTTGTATGTGTTCTATTTTAGTCCAGTATTGAGTGAATGAAGGTTTGAAAGGACCGGTCTGTCTGAGTGGTCTGTCTCTCTAGCCCTGCGTGCCTTGCTTGCTTGTTTCATCCCCTCCTGTCTGCAATTTTAATGGTGATAGATGTACAGGTCGTGACTCGTGTACTTTCCTGTATGGGGCGTCCTATGGCTTGAATTGAAAGACCCACTGGCACTGAGTGTGTGTTATCTTGTCGACTCTTATTATTATTATTTTTATTTTCCCTTAGCGCTGACAACAGTACCATATTTACTCACGCCCGCACGCATAGATGTTCAGCTTCACGAAGCTCCTGCAGAACTGCAATCTGTATCAACAGCACTGTGTCTTTTAAGCCCTCTGGTTCAATTAGGACTTCTCTCTATATTGATCTGAAATAGCAAGAAGTCAATATTGTTGAGTGAGTTGAGTTTGTCATTTTCTTGGCTTTCTTATTGCTATTGTGAGAAGGATAGCCTAATAATTGGCCGATAAGTGCTTGCCATTGTGTGTGGTCTGCCCCCCAACGTGAGGTCAGGTCTATATATTTGTCTTTGCCCTATAGCTACAGAGTCTGTGAAGGAAGAGTTCATAGTAATTTGAAGAGTTTCTGAAGGAGTTTATAGTAGTATTTCGAAGGAATGATAGGAATGATAATGGGGTCATCGAGTAGGAGTTCGGGGAATTCTGGCGAGGAAGGCTTGCCTCCAGGATTCAGGTTTCATCCCACGGATGATGAACTGGTGTCTTTCTACCTGGTCCCAAAGGTTCTGAACAACAGCTTTTCAGGGATAGCCATTGCTGATGTCGACCTGAATAAGTGCGAACCCTGGGATCTTCCAGGTAGGCTTTAAAGTTTACCCCTTTCATGTAGACATTCTAAAGTTTGATTTGTGTATGCAGACATTCTAAAGTTTTGATTTCAAGTCATTCAAATTCATCAAGTCCACAACTTGCACCGTTGTTTTTGAAATATCTATCTGTGGTTTTGGGGTGGGTGCATTTTCAGAACAACATTATAGCGAGGGAGGGAGTCAGCTGCAGTAAATTACTTAAACATGAAAGGGGGACTGTCGGCATGGCTTATCATATAGAATATGCCAGGAAATTTTTTTGTGGGTTTGAAGGAATATTTGTAGCTGTTTACTTATCATACAATTTTTACCCTTCACAGCGTTTATAACTTTATATACAATTTTAAATGGGTTGAATTTATGATGGTTTGTCTAATGTTCTAATTTAGCATAATGCTTAAATTTAACATTTTGAGTTAGTACTCATATTTACAGTTAATCAGTTTTTAGTATGATAAGAGGTAAACAGTACAATAAAATGTTTGCAAACAATTTTTCATAATTTCTTGCCATTTATCTCCACGTTGTTTCTGTACATGAGTTTTGAAGTTCTAAAAGTCCTTAATTTAGGTGCTTTCTGCCTTACAATTCCAAGAATAACTTTAACACTTGCAATCGACTGTATCATCATTGGCTTGGAGACATGGCATATATGTAATGCATAACTGATGGTATGGATGTTTGCAGGAAAAGCAAAGATGGGAGAGAAAGAATGGTACTTCTTCAGCTTGAGAGACCGCAAGTATCCAACAGGTCTACGTACCAACAGAGCCACAGAAGCTGGCTACTGGAAAGCTACAGGAAAGGACAAGGAGGTTTTCAAAGCTCACACTGACAAGCTTATTGGAATGAAGAAAACCTTGGTATTCTACAGAGGGCGAGCTCCCAAAGGAGAGAAGACTAACTGGGTCATGCATGAATATTGTCTGGAAGGCCACTTATCATATCATCAGCTTTCCAAAAATTGTAAGGTATGTTATTCTTTGTATCATTATCTTGGCGCGCTCCTGTATCGTTTTGTACATTTATCAACAATTATTCATGGTCCACTTATGTCTTAAGATTTAATGAGCTCAGTATCTTCGTCGCATCTGAATGACTGCACAAAAATGCCGGTCTCCTGTACATCCCAGTAGTACATACAAACCTTATGGTTGGGGTTAGAGATAGGAAACAGTTACAGAATATTTAGAGATTGATGGGTTTTCGAGATGTAGATAGATGGACTAATATATTCGATTATTAGCTTTGATGATGACACTGCATCTGTTTTGATCCAAATTACAGGATGAGTGGGTGGTTTGTCGCATCAATCATAAGAGTTCAGGAGGGAAGAAGACATGTACACCAGACTTAATAAACAGGAACTTCTACATTGATGAATGCCTGGGGTCTCACTCACTACCGGCACTTTTGGAATCCCCAACTTATACCACCAGAGCAGTGCAGAATGAAGAAACTGAACTCTCAGACATAGCCAACATTCATCTCTGCAACAACAATAACATCTTACCAACTGACCCTCAATTCAATCTGAATATGAGGATAGCCAATCCAACGTCTTGTCTTTTCTCCCAAATATCAGCCAGTGGGAGTTTCCCGGGTGTCTCTTCACATACGGGCTTGTCATCAAATCCCTATCTCATGGCCCTTGCTGAGCAGATTTCAATAAGTGAATTGAACTTGAAGCAGACTTGCAAAATGGAGCCCTCTTCTTCTGGAGCTAATAATGATAATAGTCTCAAAATTTCCCATGAAGAGCAATGGAGCATGGGTCGAACTCGACATGATCAGCAGCAGCAGCAGATGAACATAGAGAACAACAATGGGATTTCCAACACTGAAACCATGGAAACCCATGGTATTGATCCACAAGATCATACTGCTATGTGCTTAAATGCTGATGAAATCAATCCTGCCATGTTTAATCGAGCAAATCGATCATACCCAGTGGATCTCTCAGCAGAAGCAGATCTAGATTCCTTGTGGGCTTATTGATTTTTCAACTTTGTATAGCTACACCAAAGATTTGAAGCAAAGGGACTACTTTACCTAGCAGATTTTATTTTTAGTGATTCGAAGCTTGGGCAATGTGTATGTAATATGGGAAGATTGTTATTTGTACGTATGTTCAGAGAAAGGCCGGAGTGCTTACATGCAGCTATATACGAAAACAGATAAAGACATTCAAGGACTCATCTCAGATTCAACTGGACCGGATGAAGGCAGCTAGTTTTGGTGCTCTCAAATGTCCTGTTTTCCGTATTCATGTTATTATCACACACACATATAGTTGTGATTGAATATTTTCTTTGATTTTGGTCTTGCAATTTGTGATCTAGCACGCTGCTACTGTTCACTGTCGTGTCCATCACATTCTTAGCGGTGTGAATGTAATAAAATGTAAATTTGGTTTTCAGTCCGCGTGATTGATTCATTTACTCACTCGTCATTGTACATTTATACATATAAATTATTGAGATTTGCTTTTACTTCTTCATTGTACATTTATTCGCTTCAATTATTGAGATTTGTTTTTATTTGTTCCACAGTTCCACAGGCAAAGGCAAAGATCCATCAATAACTACTGTGCAAAGACCACTTATGAAAGATTTTTGGCTTTCTAGTTAACTCTTCACAGTGCACTGAAATAAAATAAATTGATCGAAAAAAAATGGTTAGTGATAAATGAAAATTTACACCAAACTTTATATATAAATATTCCACAACCTATAGAACACTTAGCTAGATTTTCGGCTTTCTAGTGTACTCTACTCTCGTGAAGAGTAGTGAGCCGTAAAATATCTCAAGACAAAGTACCACTAAACTTTGGAATTAAAAACAACATAAAATTGAAAAAAAATTCAGTGAGTGATATATTTTCTCAACTTGCAGAATACAGTTGAGGATAAATCTTGTTCTCCAAGTTCTTCAACTTGCAGGTGTGGTCAAATGTCGGCGACAAAGTTCTCATCTGGTAAAAATTTAAGGTTTTAAATATATTCAGCATATTTGAACTATGTTTTTCATCTTTAAAAAAATGCTGCTCTTTGACTGTGGAGGTGACATAAGCGGACAAGGGATATTCAAAAGGGAGCTCTGATTCAAAAGTAATAATATAATTTTGTCAAATTTCAACGACAACGTTTCGATTCCACTCCAATATGATTTAAATTCTGGTCATAGGGTTTCCACTGAGTTAAATTTGAGATTTTAAATAAATTTAAAGTAGCATATTTAAACTGGCGCCAATTATCCTACACAGTCAAACCTTATTGCAACTGTCAAGGATTTAATCCGTGATCATCGCTAAAATGTCTGGCAATTCTGAAAGCTTGTGGGAGAAATTTCGCAGGTGTCACTGGCAGTGATGGGCATCGGCGCTCCCTTTTCACTGTGGTTGACAGCTGACAAACAGAGGGAAAGGTGTCCCAATTCCAGAAGCTAAACCCATAACGCCGATGCAAACCCAGCAGCAGTAGCAGTAAAGCGCATGATTCGGCGTTCAATTATTAAATTCTTCGACATGCATATAACGCGGAGTTAATGCACGCGGACACCAGAAACCTTTGAAATGCTACTGTTATGCATTTATTGTGAATTTCTTTCTTTCATTCATTCATTGTATCTTGTTTGCTTCGGCTTTACTTTATTATACTACGACACCAGTGTCACATCGAGGGGCTTATATGTATACTTATTTCCAAGTGGAATATACTGTTTGCATGCCATGATTTGAAAGGCAGCAACTAGAATCGAGATGACGTCATCTGTTTCTTTTGTCAATATCAAGCCCTACTTGGATTGTTTGGAGAGCAAACCCACCCAACCTGACAGATACTGTACTGCAGAATCTCGTCTCCAATGGATTGTAATCTATGGGCAATCTATTTCCTTTCAAAATATTCCTCTTCTTTATTTCCACCAGGTCATGGACATAAGCATATTTAAGACTTTTATATTCTGTTCGAAGTAGGTGGTTCCTATTCTGCTTAAAGATGGGTAGACTTGTTTAGATCTTCTGTTGTGGTATCGACGACAACATCTACTGCTGTGGTGGTCATGGTTGATATATATCTATTGGCGAATATCAACCACATTTAAAAATGTGGTTGTTGCTAGTATTATTTGTATGTTTGCTGTTATCTATCACTATTATTCACAATTTTAATGCAAATTAGATAACTTCAAATTAATAACCCAAAGAGTGTTTATATATGAATATTTATCATACTAAGATTTCATGTTATGGCTGTGAAAGTATAGAGTTGCTGTACTTCATTATACTGTAAAAGTGTACATTAACTACATAGTTAGCTACATAGTTGTGTTGATCTTTCAGGTATGTAGTTAACTACATAGTTGTATTGATCTTTCCGGCATTAAATGTATAGTATAAAAACAACATAACTACGAAAGCAAACTATACACACAAACAAAGAGATGTATAGTATTAAAACAAGATGGAAAGTTATACCGTCACAAACAAAGAGATGTATAGTATTAAAATAAGATGGAAAGTTATAGTCACAAACAAAGAGATGTATAGTATTAAAACAGCACAACTAGAAACAAGGAAAGCAAACCAGATGGAAAGGTATAGAGTCACAAACAAAGAAGCAAACAAAAAAATGGAAAATTAAAGTTAGACAGCCACAAACAAAGAAAGCAATCCAAAAATGGAAAGTTAGATGAGCACAAAAGGTGGAAAGTTGGATAATCATAATAAGGAAAGCCGATCGAAATGCAAATGGAAGGTTAATTGTTATGATATTTTATTATATTAGTTTTTATATAAAATTTAAATTATATATATATTTTTAATATTTTTGTTTTAAGTTTTGTTAAAAATTTATAAAAGTTATTGGAATTGTAAATATTAATTGTTGAGATTGAATAAGTTAAATATAATAAAGATATTTGAAAAGATTGAATCCATTTTTACATTAAAAATGTAATTTAAATAATAAAAAATTATAGTTTAACCAATTCATTCAAGTTATTTATGAATCTTCATACATTATCTATTTGTTTATTCATTGTATGTAATGATTTCAAGATGAAACACTTATGAGTATAATCTGGTCAACATAATGAGAGCTTTGTAATTTGTAAGTTAAGTGTAACAATTTACTAATTTATGGTGTTATATTATCATAAAGGATATATCAATGAGTACCCTAAAAATGGATGATACCTTCCTTGAGGTTGTAATGTTGAAACATCCAAGGTACTAATGGAATTACACCAACAAATATGCCCTAGGATGAATCAACAAATCTTCAAGGTTGGAGTTAAGCTAATCATAAGAGCATGGATGAGGTGGAAGATCAAGATGTGTTGCTTAAATATGAGTGTGTCCCTACAAGATAGGGTTTCAAAGGTCTAGGTTTGGAAAAGAGTTCTAAACGATTGTGGAGACTATGGGTTTATTAAGACTATGTTGTGTGTTTTTACGCCCAAATTACCTGAATGTTACACATGTTGTAGAGAATAGATGTGATTCCCTCTTAGGAATCTACACTTCACTTCCTTAGAGATGTGGATTAGGGTTAATGAATTTTGACTCCATATTAAAAGGGTCACAAAATTATCAAAGGGTGATCAATGCTAGTACTAGGAGATATGTTGCACAACCCTAGAAATGGTCAATTGTAAGGTTTGACTTCACTTATTAAGTGTAAATAACCATTAAACCATATGATGGGTTGCATTATGTGAGTTATACATGAATTGATTATATTTTTGGGTATGACCACTTAAATGTTGTAAATGAGTGAAATTAGGGTGACAACATGGACCAATACTTAAGGGCTTAACAAGATACCTCCATATGCAAAACATGGTCTTCAAGATTAAAGAACCCAAATTTGGGGACCATGGAAGGGACCTTTAAATATTACTAGGGGGGAAATAGAAATGAAATGGAGGTGAGCATCTTTCCTCATGACATTTAATGAATTGAGTAGACAAATCATTCAATGAAGGTAAAATTTGAATATGGTTGCTCTTTAGCCTTATGGAAAGGACTTTGTGAAACATGTTACTGGCAAGTCATTGATTTGCATGAATCCAAAAGGGTCTATGACAACATGGAGACTAAGGTTCTCTTAGCTCCACTAGGAAGTTGTGTACACATGAAGGAGTTAAATGTTGTTACCTCAAGCATTTTGTTAATCCAAAGGGTCTTTCTCTTCTAAAATGAACTAGGTGAGAAGTGAGTTTGACGAACAAGGGGTGTACCACAAGGATAAAAATAAGAGAAACTCATTTCCCTAAGATTGATACTCAATTATAGGTGAGAATTTTTGTAGGCAGATGTGTTTCTTCTCAACCACTAATTTGGGAGAGGTTGGGATTGATGTAATATACTCAATCTTAAGACCAAAATAAAATAAATAACAAGTTATCTTCCCATGCTAGAATTTTCAAAGGACATGTGTCACCATCATAGGATCATCATGTCTAGTTTATAATACCATATTCGAGGTCTTGAGGTACCCTCCTTTCCACTTAGAGGAGGGTTTCCTCGAGAAAACGTGACATTCTTTCAAATCCTCTTGAGTTGAATTAAAAGCTAACAAAGTGTGTTTACGTAGAAGAAATAATGAATTATGTGCAATAACAAAAGAAATATAAACCATAAAAAGAAAAATAGGAAGAACGAGAGTATAGAATCTATAAATATTAACCCTTATATTGATAATGTAGAAAGAGAGAAATGTTCACAAGCTCCTTCAATGGGACAACCTCCAATTAGTAAATCTCCAATTCAATGAAAATACTTGACAACACATTACATAGCTTCTTACCTCTATAAACAGTTTATCCCTATCCAAACCCTAACTACTTTTCATCCCATCATTAATGAGTACCAACCACCCAGTGTGCATTAGTTAATAAATATGGCCATTTTACATTAAGCAAGATCACACACCAACTACCTAATGGGCCTCATTCAAAGAAGAAAGCCTTAGACATCAATTTCCTAACTCCTAAGTACCCCTAAGTGGGGATGTTAGGGTAGGTCTCTAACATGTCCCTCCCTTTGAAAGAAATGTTGTCCTCAAGGTAGGAGGGGTGAAAATTATATCAATACTTATGGAATAATGTGTTGGCATAGTCGACACTTTCTTGTGGCTAGTAATACCTCTAGATACCACCAAATGGAGCCTTCTTCATCAAGTTTTCGGAGGCTAGTCTAAACATGACAATTTGACCCCACTACCTTCTTCAAATAGGACACATGAAAGAATGGATGGATCTTAGAGTTGGAGGATATGATAGGGTCCATGGAACTTTGGCGCTAGCTTCCAGTAGATCTTATCTTTGATAGATATGTATAGGGTTGGAGACAAAGAAACACCAAACCCCCTTCTTCAAAAGAGTGCTCAATGTGATGTTGGTCTACTTGTTGTTTCATTCTACTTTAAGCAAAAACCAAATTGTCCTTAAGTGTATTAAGAATGGACACTCTGGTGTTAAGAGTGTGATCCATTTATTGAACCTTGGATGTCCCTGACAAGTATGAACAATCGATATAGGTTTTAGTCCATAGAAAACCTGTTAGGAAGAAATTTTGGTGGCACCATGATAGGTGGTACTAATTACCATTTTTTTGGAACAGGTAGAAGACAACATAACCGGTAAACAAGATTCCAAGAGAATGGTGGTGTCAACAAACACTGTTTGCACTTAAGCATAGCAAGCAAATCTCAATGAGATAATTATCCACAACAATGTGGTGATATTATGATAAACTGATCCAAGAGGACAATATATAAATAGGTTTGGGTAGATAACCAAACCAACAATAATGGGATCACATAATCCTAAATAACCATAAATATCCATAAAAAGTGGATTTGGAATCCTTAGTGAACGTGGACCACATAAATAGAAGTCGATTGTTTGATTACCTCAAACGATTGACTCCCTCAATCTGAAAAGGTGAGGTTTATCAAGAACTTGTGGTTCCAACGCCCCCCCATGTAAACTCATCTTGGAGGAAAAATATTGCATAAAATTCCCCCCTTAATTTGTTGTGAACTGCAAATGTTGAAAAACCATGGTACAATACCATTTTCCAAAGAAAATCTAAACAATTATCACCATCAAATTGATCAAACTCAATTATAGTAATACTCCTGGAAGAAGTCTAAAAACACTGTCACCTCAATCCTCCAATCCATCACATAGGATTCCAAATTGCTATCCAAAACAATCTTAGTTGATAAATTGACTAAACAACAAGGAAACACATTCCATTTGACTAGTCAAATAGACAATAAAAAGCAACAATAAGCAGTATTTATCCATCAATAGTGCGCAAATCAACCTCAAAGGAACCTAAAAAAAAAAAAGTGAAGCTCACCAATTGATTGGCAACTCACGTTTGGTTTACGCATCAATCCCACCCCGCCACGAACACAACCAAGGGAAAATAACAACAAACAAATATCACAACCAAAACTCAGTTGGTTGATACCATTGGTCGAACCACAACCAAACATAAAAAAAAAGGATCAACATCAAGAAACAGGAGAAATGTACTATTGTACAATCAAATAAATACATATGTAAGAAGTCCTCAAACATCTATACAATTGATTCCATGAAAATTCATTAATTCAACCACAAGTAATTTTGGTAGTTGGTATTGGTCCGCGATTTTGTCTTTCACATATTTTATGCAAAGTTCTAAAAGAATAACTTCAACCTTTCCAAGAATACTGATTCCTCGGAAAATTCCTTCGATTCTTATGGTGAGTATGATGATATGGCAAGGATTTCTATTATGAATTAACACAGGATGTATGATCAGGTTTGGTTCATTGACTAGTATAGAACAACCTTACACATCAACAACAATGTCATATGCAATAACATTCTCAGATAATTGCATGTTAGGAATAACCAAATCATTATTATAGTTAATAGAAAAAACTATAGGTTACTCTTCCAACAACTTAGTCTAAACTCCTCCTGTAACAAATAAAACTTTATTATTGTTAGCAAGGTTAGGTGTATGCAGTGAGACAACAACATCATATCCAAGACCTGTTCTAGGTGATTTCATCTCCATGGTATTTGGGATAATAATTCCCTATCCATTCTTCCCAAGTCCTCCTATGGTATAGCCCATCTTATTTAATAGTTGGGACCCAATACCAATAACATGTTTCTCAAAACTAGGAGAAATAACATCATTAGTAGCCAATAAAGCATGAGGAGGTGTACAAAAATCAAGATCATCTTTATCCCAATCAACATGGATACAAACATAGGCATCAAAGGTATACTAATTCATCATTGAGTTAGGACACTTAACAACATCAACCTTCTTGACACCACTTTGCAGTTAACAGACTTCTAATTCAAGTTTCTAACTTTGCAACCCTATAGTCCTTCAATGGTTTCATCTTTCTTAGTCAGCTACAACAATAAAGAAACATAATATTCTTTCAAAGTTTGATATTCATCAAACAAACTATTATTGTTTTCTTGAAGAGTATAAACTTCTTCATGAAGCTCATCAATAGAGTTATGTAGGTGGGCAACCTCATTTTCTAGCTAGGAATTCATGCCTTCCAATCTACTGATTTTTTTCTTCAAGGAATTCATTTCTATATGAGAGAGGGATTTAAATTCTTCCTTTAGATATTCAACTAAATTTGACTTATCTCCAAAATCATCCATAAGCTTATGGAATATGGTTTCCACAGTGTTTTCCAAGGTATAAATATACTTGGATTTCTCATCAATCCTTTGTAAAACAATAATCTAAAAAAGGGAAGCTTCATCTTCCAGCCGGGTATGAGATATCTCCAATTGATTTTTGAATATTCTATTTTCAGTCCGCAATTGAGAAACATCGGTTTGCAATTCATTCACTTCTTCATGAAGTCAATTATGATATTCTTGCAAGGAAATACCTTTCTTCTATGAATCTCCTACGATTTCTGTAAATCCAAGGCTTCATATTTATCAAATATACCCATCTTCTTATACACAATCAAATATGTCTTAATTGGTTGGTTAGTGCTTAGTCAAGTATTCACCCTAGTGAGCTCAATATAAAATAGATATACTAGAAAAGCAAGAAATCATATCTTATCAACAAAGAATAAGCACAACAATTCAATACGGAAATAATACAACATAATAGGTTGCCTCAAGGCATATTCAACAATATAATTTTGGTAGCATGCATATAAATACTCAATCTAGATGGTGCCATAACAAACTTTTTCAAGCATAATGAAGTAAATAATTGATACACCATCCAAACAAAGCATCAAGAATGCTACAATATATCAATCCAAATACAAGCTAATAGGAAAATGTTTTACCATCAATCGAACTCAAAAAAATTGAATCTACTAACATACTTTCAATGTATGACAATCAAGAAGACACAATCAACCAATACCTCATACCCATAGTTGATGCTTAGGGAAAATTTTGGTCAGTTAATGCAAATCAACCTTGCACAATTTAACCTTCAATTAAACAACGTCGATCATATGCCCAAATTTGATGGCTCTAGAAGTTGACCACATAGAAGATTCGATGAGCCAAAGTTTCTAGATAATAGAGAAACAAAATGGTTCAATGATTCTAGAAGACATCCACTCAATTATCTGTACAAGTCGATGCTCAGTCGATACAAGTCAACCAATCCTAGTCGATGCCTTCTAGGATCCAGTCAAAGATATAGTCAACATATGTACTCGAATCTCAATCAAAATAGATACTCCCATTGACAGTATAATATTCTTGATCTGATCTCAAGGGATATTATATCAAATTCAAAATTTAAAACATAAACAAACATAGATAAAAACTAGTTAGCAAAACTAGTCAAGAGTAAACTAGGATTGATAATTGTAAACCCCACCCGAAACTGGTAATTTTCACTCTGTTGGATCTTCCAAATAGGTTGGGGAGTGTGAAGCATAAAAAATATCAGAAATAGGGCCAGCTTCAAATTCCTATCCACAAGGTACTGGGGCCATTTACGTTTCAACAACCGCTCCACACAAGTCTACTCTGAGGCTTCCCGGGAACCCAACGTATGCATACTAGACTTATTCACTTACACCTGAAGGTAACCAAATGGTGAATATCATTCATAAACCCCCTGATTAGATGATGGACACAAGTTTCTGAGAATTAGAGTGAATTTGGATGAGTTTGGAAGCAAAAGGAAGACGTGTGCTAGGATGGACTGCTCGGCTAGTCAACTTCAAGGATCTCCCAAACAGGATGAGCGACCAAAAAATTATCATGAAAGGATTGGAGGGTCTTCAGCAATTTCTCAAGAATCACATATGACCAAAAGAACATAAAATTAACTCTCAGGAAACTTTTAATAGCAAATACTGTAAAACTAGCTAGAAAACAATGTCTAAAGAGATATTCTTGACAAAATGCAATTCAAATAGCCCTTAAAGCTTTTGAATTCCTCTTTTGAAATATAAAATGACTCAGAATTGAACATATGAACAAAAGCAAACAAAAATTAAGAATTATGAGCAGCAATTGAATGGATTTTACTCTTAGACTTCTTAGGGAGTCTCAAATACATGAATTTCTTACAATATGGAGTGTAGAAGACTTTGACAAGAGAAGAAGAGAAGAGTTCTTCACTATATATGAAATAAATTTGAACAAAGAGAAGTTGGATGCTCATGGAAGGATAAATTATATCTGATACAACTCACAGGGTTCTTACACAACTCGAAAATCAATAAATTTGCACAGGTGCGCTCCTCAACACTGAAACCATGGCTCTGGTGAAAATGGTTGTATCTTGGTCATCCAGACACCTTTTTCAGCAAGAGAAAAGTGTTTCCTACTAGAAATGACCCTCCAGACGCAATGGAGCAGGTCTTACAACCCATAAATGCTTGGAAATGCTGAAACCAAAACCACCATTTCGTCCCTTTAACATTGTTCCCACTCAATGAAGGGAGTGAATAGAGAATTCGAATTGGATGTTTGATATTTCTTCTTCCGACTCTCAAATCAGCTTGAATGGAATTTAGGACCTGCACATCAGACTTCCATGGATTCAATAGAACATAAGACCGGATCATTGTTAACCTTGGGGCACATCACACAAGCTTGTCTGAGGCACAACACTCAACCTGAGAAGAAAATCTCTCTAGACAAAATACAAAGTAGAAAAAAGATGTGAATCGTGCGCACTGGCATTCTTTTATAGGCTTAGATGACTTCCTGAGCAAGTAACTGGAACATGTGATAGGTGAGGGTGCCTTCCTTAGGATAATTATAAACTTCTATTTCCTAGTGCAACTTCCTTACTTTGTGATTTATTCTTCTTTTAACAACTACGCCCTCCTTAGATTTTTTGGATGTTTCCTTCTTTTCAAACTGGATGCTTGCTGATGCCTCGGTTGTGCAGGTTAGATGCAAAAGGTACTGGAATGTTCCAGGGCACTCAACAAAGGAAGAAAACACAAGTTGAAAGGCTTCAAAGTACCCTGCGCAAGGGTAATTCTATCCCCAACCTATTCGGTGTGGTGATTCCCCACGGATATTAGGCCTTTGCTGGCACTCTAAGAGTAAATAAGTTGACCTATAAGATCAATTTTCCAGTCAAGGAAAACCAAGGTGTGGATATGGTAAAACAAAGCTAACCTAACCCATTTTAGAAAAGGGAAACTAGTCTAAGTCAATCCTGTTCTAAAATGAAAGCTTAATGTTTGTGCAGATCAACCCTGAGGCGTGCAGAACAAATAATTTATCACCCTGAACAGAAATGCCTTTAGATGAGATATTTGCTAACTTAAATTATGATTACTCAATGAAAATCAAACAATGATAATTAAAGCTTAAAGGCCATCAAGATATAACCTGTTATCTCTTTGTTGATTGAAAAACCAACAATAATTGAATGTGTATCTAATCAATTGCAGAAATGGATAAAGAAAGTATTTAATTAAAGAAATTCAATCAAATATTTCCATACATACATAAGTTATACAGAAATATAAATACAACAGATTTATGGATTCATTAAGTATCTAACAAGAGATCATGTATATATATTGGATGATAATCTGGAATATAAAATAAAAAATTCTCAAAGAAATTTGAGTAACAATCAGAAGATGGATCCAAAGATAACATTACTGTATTAAGATGTCTTGTACCAAAATTACAATGACTCTGGCCACAGAGTATCCTCAGTCTTATCTTCTGCTGAATTCTAATTCCAAAAATTCCAACCCCTTTCCCCCGAGAGGTATCTCCCTTAAATAAAAATATTACCACCGAGTATAATAGGAGAATGCTAGAAAATAGAAACTACAGATCCGGATTGAACTATTGACCCAGGAAATCTTTCCATTTCTCGGACTACATCATTTCTTTCACCTTTTCAAAGGGATTGTTAAAGATATATTCTCTAATTGGAAAGATCCTGAGATCACAACAAGAATTCCACTCCAACCTGCTCATTATCAACAACAGATGTTTCGGCTTGTAGAAAATTTACCGCAGGAACTTCTGGATGAGAGAGCAAGTTTTCAAAAATAGAGAAATCCGTCAGAGGGTCCACCTCAGAAGGAGTTGGCGCAATATCAGGTTCTTCATTGATTATATAAGCTCGTATAATATCGTCGTCAGGGTCAGCCAATTCCTTTGAAAGTTCCTTATCTTTCTTGCCGAGAATTTGCACACAAACAGACGAGGCATTAGAATCTTCTTCATCACTATCGCTGCTTAAATCAGGAACACCTGCATCAAAAGGTTGTGACATAGGTTCTTGATAAAGTAAGGGATAGAGTTCTTCATCTTTGAAGTGGACATTGGAAGATTGATGACCTGTCTACATGCTGCCTTTATTAAACACGTTCAGAAGGAAGCTCACAAGATTATCATACAGAAATTTTCCCCTTAAAGGATACAAAGGACGCACTGAAGGCTTCGTGTTTGTTGCAAATTTGAAGCGAACAAATAGGATGGAAATGATTGAATAGAGCCAGTCGTAATGGTTACATTATGATGATTAGTACACTATAATCATCCAAACTGCAATGAAGCAATCCAAAAGATTCGTTAACCGGATCTGGATCTATGTGAAAGTACAAATCTCATTAGAGAGATTTTGAGGTCAAAAAAGGGCCTCCTAAGAGATGTACTACAAAAAAATGAGATATATTAAAATATTATGAATTGGGGGTTTTATGGGGTAGGTATATATGACAAGTCACCTCCCACACTATTTTCTATGCACAATATAAATAACCATGGTTGAGTTACTTTTCAAAATTCACTAGAAATAAAATTAATAAAATAAGTCTACATTGATGT
This sequence comes from Larix kaempferi, assembly GCA_027924585.1. NCBI lineage: Eukaryota > Viridiplantae > Streptophyta > Pinopsida > Pinales > Pinaceae > Larix > Larix kaempferi. The sequence goes on from BSBM01000230.1 coordinate 4,260,310, forward strand.
GACTAAGATTCATTGTAAATTCCCAAAAATGTATTGTCCTTTAACATTTATTTATCTTGAACTTGCAAATGAAATTAAATAATAAAAAACATTTTTAAGAGTTTTTTTTTTAATTTTATGTTGACTTTTTATATTTAGTACTTTTCTCATGAATTTAATAATGTAATTTAATTGAGAATTTATTTACATGTAAAATGTCAATAATATTATTATAATCCACATTGCATTATTATTATTATTTATTAAATCTATTATTATTCTTTATTAGTTTGACATTATGTTATTAAATAGAATGGAGTGAATATATAATTTAAAATTAAAAACATAAAAATGATAATATATTATTTTATAAAAAAATGTGAAAGGACTTTCTTTATGAATTAAGAGTACTTCACTTGAAAATGACAATAATATTATTTTATATGAAAGTGTGAAAAGACATTCATTATGAGTACTTTACTTGAAAATGACAATAATATTATTTTATGAAAAGACTATCATTATGAGTACTTTACTTTATGACTTAAAAGTACTTACACCACTACCTTGGTTAACTATGTGTTTTCATCCACCATAGAAAATTTGACAAATAAGCATTCTTAACTCATTCAATGCCACCTCACCAAGGGGGATGATGTCATCTACTAGAATGTGATTGGTTGTATTTTATAGTACATTTTCTTTGTTTTGAGGCCATTTTTTGACCTCAAAATTTCTCTAATGAATCGAGACTTGCATGACTTGAAAAGCATATGAAAACTCATCATTACAAATCCGTCAACATGAACAATCATGACCTAAGATTTGAAATAAAAGTGAAAGTTATGGTGAAAAGAGACGTCTGTGAAATGGATAATACAGGAATTTCAATACACGAACTGGCGGCCTAATTTCACCCGTGAAACTAGATCCAGATCGTTAATCTAATAGGAAGACCAGAGCTAGACTGCAGAAACTAAAAAAAAATATAATCTACAAAGACTTGAAGAATCAAATGAAACGAGAAAAAAGCCATTGCCGAATCCCAAAATAACCAAATTACTGAACACAGAACGCAGCAATGGAAACAACTCAACCTAAAATAACAGAAAAACCAGCAAAAACGACCCTTAGGAACCAAATTCACAGTGGAATCAGCATAGCGGGGTGATTTTCGGCGAGTAAAAATGATTACGAAAAATAGAAAAACCATATATTTATTAATTTACCCTAGTTAAATCATGACCGTAGGATGTGGAATAACGAATGGCTGAGATTCACCGATGCGAAATGTGGGATCGGGTTTAGAAACAAAAAATAAAAAGTTTTATTTACCATTCCCAAAAGCCGAAAACCGACACTGGTGGGTTTTGGGTTTCGTAATATAACCAAATCAAAACCAAGTTCCCAAAAGCCACAACCCGACAGTCGCGGGTTGCGGGTTTCGAGATGCAATCAACGCAAAGTAAAAGGTCATTTCCGAATCCCGAAATGCGACATTGTCGGGTTTCGGGTTTACATAAAACAAACTTCGAAAAAATGAAATCCCGCACCCGCAACTTTCGGGTTGTGGGTTTCGGGATGACAAAATCCAAAAATGAGAAAACCAATTTTCCGCACCCGAAACTTTTGGGCTTCGGGTTGGTAGAGAAAAAGGTTAAAACACTCAAAATTTAAAGATTTCTGCAAACTAAACACTTAGAGATAAACCAGATCAGGCAGAAAAATGGAGCAAGAAGGTATGGGCATTAGAATTAAAGAGATCTAAACCGAAAACTCATATTCACAAAGGGAAACTTACCCATATACCTTCAAATTTATTAAAAATGGGGCTCCCGTGCTTTAGCTAAGCATGGGATCTGTTGTGGCCACAACAAATGGTGACTGGCTGGGAAGAACGAGTTATCTCTGCAATCAAATCCGACTAAAGACAACATGTTAATCAACCAATTTCTTGAAACTCAATTCAAAGAAAATACTCAAAAGATAACAACCAACAAACAGTAAATATGAAAATGGATAAATTTCAAGCAGTGACCATTTTAAAGATAACACTCATCTGATAAGGAGATTTAAAGTACAATACCAAATCTTTACCATGATGTAATCATTGGAAACCATCTTGTGTTGAACCTGGGAATAGTCTTAGAAATGCTCATGGATATCCTAATTACAGATCACCTTGGTTTATTAGTTGCATGTATATTCAGTGATCCTCTTTGGGTTATATATACTTCTTTATCTTTTCTTTTCCTCCTCTTTTTTTTTTTTAGTTTAAAAGATGGATTATACATAAAACCTTGTTGATACAAGACCATTGTACTGACTTGGTGATCAGATAAAACAATGCCATTCACAAGCCTGATCTGGAAACTGGTCAAGCTAGCTCGATGTCGAGACTCCTTGTCTTTCGGCCGTAAGACCAAAAGAAATTATCATGGCTTGGTGACCATATTATGATAACTCCAGTCCAAGGTCAAACCCATGATCATAGCAGGGATGGCTTGTGATAAGACCCCCTTGTTCTTGTATACAAAAAAATCCTATAAATAAAAGACAAAAACAATTTATTTTGGCATAAGCTACAAGGCATTACCATGGCTTGGTGACCATATCGTGGTAATGTTACTCACCAGTGCTTTGCAGATGATGAATGGACCGACCTGTAATAGGATCTCCCACCTTCCAGCAGAACTGAAATTCATCTTCCAAGTGTGGTGGCTTGATGTGAAGATGTCATTCCACTTAAACACCTATGAACCTAATAGGCTGGCTTGATAGCAAGACCACCCACCTTGTAACTTATAATTTTTTTTTTTTTTTAAACAAAATTTATAATCAAAGTGATCGTAAAAGGATCCATGGGCAATCAGAGTTGGTCAGGTTATTGTGATATGCTGTTCTACCATGAAACACCAGATAAAGAAATGATGAACATCTTCCATACCTCAATTACACAAATAAAGTATTGTGAAAGATAACAATCAAAGTGAAAAGTATCCAAAGGTACTGCATTTATTGACTGTTTTTTCTTCAGAGCAAATTATGATTATAAGCTAGAAACTAAGATTGATAGTAATGTTGAGACTTCAGAAACAATTGTTGCTAAAAAGTGATCATAAGCCATCTACCAAATGTGTGAATCCTTATTAATAAAAACCTAAACAAAACAAAAAGACAAATCAAAAGTCAACACAAGGAAATGAAATAAGGGAAAAAAAAACCACACCTATATACAAATGGGCCAACTTGTTCAAACAAAATACTTTTTGAGAAGAGACACATTTACTGGGTAAGTGTCCACAACTCCCTCCAGTGTCTGTAATCGAACAGTGCTGGGACCAATCTTTTCTGTAATAATGAAAGGCCCGAGCCAAAGGCGCTAAAACTTAGTATACTGGTTCTTATCTTTGTGGTTCTTGTCCCATCTCAGAACCAAGTCACCAACAGAAAATTCCCTGTCAGATGAACATTTTTCATCAAACCATCTTTTCACCATTTGCTGATGATGATACAATTCGTTCTTAGCTATTTCCCTGTCCTCCTCTAGCTTCAAAAGTGTCAATTCTTTACTGGAGAGGAGAAGAATCATCTTCTTGGACAGACTGGGCCAATTGTATTGAAGGGATGGTGAGATTGATAGGAAGGATGGCTTCTTTTCCATAAACCAGATAGTAGGGAGAATTTGCGATTGCTGCCTTTGGGGTAATTCGATCTGTCCATAAAGCATTATACAATTGTGTGTGCCAATCTCAGTGATGGGAAGCTACAATCTTCTTGAGAATATTTATCAGATTTTTGTTTGAAGACTCAGCCAAACCATTTCCTTGAGGGTAATAATTGGCAGAAAACTTAAGCTTAATCCCCTTTTCAAAAGTGTATTCAGTTATATCGATTGAAGAGAAGTAGGATGCATTATCGAAAACTAGGTACTCTGGAGTGCCAAACCATGTGACGATTTGACTATTAAGGAAGGAGATTACTTGAATGGCATTACATTGTTTAAGAGGGGATGCCTCCACCCATCTGGTGAAGTAGTTAGTTGATGTAAGAATATATTTATGTTGGAGGGACGAAGCAGGGTTTATAGGCCCGACAAAATCCAGTCCCCATTGTTGAAATGGAAACTGAATTGTGAGTGGTTGGAGAGGAAATGTAGGTTTTTTGAATTTCCCTGTGCATTTCTGGCATGGTTCACACCTCCTTACATAAGCATAGGCATCTTTAAACAACGTGGGCCAGTAATATCTAGCCCTGAGAATCTTATGTGCTATAGTCTCACCTAAAAAATGGCCTCTAGTAGGTCCTGCATGAAATTGGAATAAGATGTCATCAGTTTCATGTTTTTCCAAGCACCTAAGAAATACTCCATCATAATTTTTCCTAAAAAGAACTTGATCAATAAACTGATAAGGAGTAGCTTTAAGTCTCAAAGCCCTTCATTTCTTAAAATCAAGGGTTTTGGAAGCAAACCCATGGTTCAAAAAAAATCTGATATCATTATACGATTCTGATATTGGGGGATCGATAGTGTTAACAACACCTGAGGGAATTTCTTCTTCTTGATCCCATTCGGATTGCTGTTGCGTAGGGTCATTGGATTGAGCGGTAAGCAAACAAAGGCCTTTCCCTTTGACAATTTTAGTTGGTCTTATCTCAAGATCATAATCTTGCAGGGCCGTCATCCAATGGGCCCTCTTTTCCCCTAACTCTTTCTGGATCAGTATGTTTCTAATATCAGATTATGGGACAATGACTTTGGTTCGGGATTTCAGCAAGTAGGGCCTGTAATGTTTGACAGACATATAGACCGCATATGCTTGCTTATCAATCTGTGAGTAATTAAGCTCAACACCTTTGAATGTTGAGCTCATAAAAGAGATTGGGATCTCTGCATCATTGTCATGCTTTTGCGTTAGGACAACTACATAAGAAAAGTCAGTGGCAAACGTATAAAGAATGAAATCCTTATCAAAATTTGGGGACATGAGATCAGGAGCTTCAGCGATAGCCTTTCGAATTTCGGTAAATGCATCTCTCTATTCCTGTGACCAGGTAAACTACACATCTTTCTTGACCAAAAGTTGTAATGGTTTGACTATTTGTGCAAAATTTGGTACAAATCTACGTACAAAATTAATCTTACCCGAGAAGGATTGCATTGCTTTGTGCAAGCTTGGTAATCCAATCTTTGAAATAGCCTCTGTGTGTTCAGGGTCAATAATCATACCTTCTTTTGAAACAATGAAGCCCATAAGCTTTCCTTCTGTTACTACGAAAATAGATTTCTTCCGGTTGAGAGAAATGCCGAATTTCCTGCAGCGGTCGAAAACCTGTTTCAAAGCAAACACATGTTCATGTCGTTTTTTGGAGTAAATAGTGATATCATCAAGATACACTATGACATAATTATGCATTAACCCTCAGAAAGCTATGTCCATAGCTCTCTAAAAAGTGGCTCCCGCATTAATAAAACCAAAAGGCACCCGCCTGTAGGCGAAAGTACCCCAAGGGGTCTTGAATGTTGTTTTTAATTGATCGTCCGGGGAAACCATGACCTGGTTATATCCCGAAAAACCATCTAGGAGGGGAAACATCTCCGACCCAGTTACCCTTTGAAGAATCTACTCCATAGGTGGGATTGGATAGTTGTCTTTCTCAGAAGCCCGATTCAGGTTCCTGAAATCGACACACAATCGAATTTCATCGCTTTTTTTGTGGACAGGCACTAAGTTGGCTATCCATTGAGTGTGCTTGATTGGAAAGATGATTCGAGCTGTGAGCAACTTCTCCAACTCCTTTTTTACCGAAGGCTCTAAATTGGGGTGCATCTTTCGCAGCTTTTGTTGAAATGGCTTAACTTCCGGTTTCATGGGTATATTGTGGAACATGACGCTAGTGTCAAATGTTTTCAATTCGTCGTAAGTACAGGCAAAAACATATTTATACTGTTTACACAATGCAATGATGGATCTCCGTTCTTCAGGGGTACAATGAACTCCCAAATTTATAAAGCGGGGTTCCTGCTCGGTGCCTAAATTGAATCGTTCGTAGTTCAAAGATGAGCATTGAGTTTTACAATTAGTGTGAGGTTTGAACTTGTCTAGCAAATCATAGAACTTTTCTAGATTGATCACAGACTTCGGGATGACATTCAAGGAATTGGAAAGAGATTTTTCATGTTCACCCTTGTCTATAGCCATATCCTGGAATGTGTCCTGGTTTGTTAAAAAATCAAGTATCTACTGATCATCATCGAAGACTTTCCAGTTCGTCACATTATCTGGTATGGAAGGCCTATACATCAGTTCTATTGAAAATGTTTGAGGAGATAGGCCTTCTGGTGGAATCAATCTGGAAGCTGTATTCGCCAACAAGTCAGCATCAAAGTTCTGAGACCTAGGAACTGAATTAATATTAAATGCAATAAAAGAGCTGGTAAGACCTCTTACCAATTTCTGATAATTTAACAAGCGAGAGGATAGGCAATGTATTTTATTCCTCACCTGTTTCACAATGATTTTTGAGTCTCCGAAGCAATGAATGATTGGTATTTCAAGTCAATATCCTTTTTTAGTCTAATCTGCATGAAATCATAGTTTTTGTTCCTCTCGGATCTATAAGAACACACCCTGCACCAGCTCCATCTTTGGATATAGAGCCGTCAAAAAACAATGTCCAAGCAATGGGATCTAATCTAAAATTGATATTTACATTAAAAACATTATGTACAATCTCTCCTGAGAATGGCGCAAAAGTGAAATGAGTCACTTGAGATTCGTTCTGTGCATTCTCCTGTGGCGAAACATCAACTGATAAATTCCCCAAAAATGTATCAAAGGTAAAACTTTCAATGTGCGTGTCGAAATAACCCACAGGCTCACTTGCATCATTCAGATCTGTAAATGTCTGTTTCATAAAAGGTTCCCTGCTTATCTTGATCTTGTTTGGCTGACCATTGTAGGGTAACCATAAATGGGACCAATCAGTGGCAAAATAACCTTTTAGCTTTTCTGACCAGTCTCTACTAAGCCACATACCATATGCTCCTGGAATATCAACAATGACTATATCAATTGCTTGATGGATTCGAGGATCAGCTGATAATGTAATTAAAACATTTCTGAGTCTTCCTACCACTCTGACTTTTGATCTGTCAAGTTTTACTATTTGAGTAGGGCAATGTTCCCATGTGGCATTCAACTTTCTGGAGACAGAAAGGGGCATCACATTTGATGAGGCACGAGAATCTATCATGCAATTATGTAGGTTTCGGTTGAAAATCTCAAAAGTAAGTAAAAAAGGAAGTGTCCTTTTGCTGCCAAACTTTTGATCATCTGGTTTAGTGAAAGAGTCAAGGTTATTATTCTGCAATTCTCTTGGCTGTTTAACCACCATACTTTTGGGTAAGGTATCCCTCATCGAAGGGATTTTAAACAATTCAAACAAAGAGATGTTCGCCTTTACTCTTTTAAGATCTTCAACTAAATTGTACTCCATCTCAGGAATGACCGTATCCTTGTGGGGGATAGTCTTGCCTTTATAAGGAACAGGTACAGAGGATGAGGACTCCTGAGGGGGTTGAGGTTTGGACCTTGTGTTATAAGGATGTTGGACATTAAACACAGTCTCAGGTTCTTCTTCTTCTCCACACATAGGAAGCTCTGAAAAGTAACTTACAGTGTTGGTTTGTGAATCCTCATGTTCATTTTCGTCTTCTTGAGGGGTTTGTGGATCAGGAATAGTTTGATCATTTGGGACTTTAGGGGTGTTCTGAGATTTTGTTGCTAAGGCTCTAAAGATAGAATAAATTTCTTCATTCGTGAGGCCTTCTGTCGGATTAGGAGGTGGTGGATTTGATGGAGGCTGATAAGGTCTCCTAAAAGGTGGCCTCACAAAACCTCTATTCTGGTTTTGATTTTCATTGTTGGTTCTTTTCAAATCTACCATCTCGTTTGACATTTTCTGGATTAGCTTTTTCTTGTCAATTATGTCAAATGGATCCTTGATTTGTGTAGTGGGTTTGGGAACACTGTCATTCTTCTTCTTGGAAGTTGAAGGTTGTTCATCTGCAATCTATGGATTGTCCTTAAGACAAAGAATTTCCTTCTCGACTTGTATTGCTTCAGCAAACACTTCCAACAATGTCCCCTTTTGTGCTCGTTTCACCCACATCGAAATCGAAGCAGGTAGGCCCTTTTCATAGTAGGCTATCAACAATTCTTCAGCAGGAATGAGATTGATAGGAATTCTGTTCTTTAAATATGAGAACCTCTTGTTTAAATCTTTAACCCTTTCTTTCCCTTTAATTTTCATGGAAGACAATTCCAGAATGAGATCCTGTGGTGTTTTGTCATCTCCAAACTTTTGGATGAATAATTTCTCAAACTCATCCCAAGAAACAATAGACCTTGGTGGCAGGGCAAAATACCATGTAGCTGCTTTTCCTTCAAAAGTATAAGGAAAGAGTCTGTAGACCACATCTTCGTAAATGAAACTTCTAAGCCTAATATCTTGCATGAAGGTTTTAACATGGTCCAGGGCAGGTGATTTGTCATCTGGGTTAAACTTGGGTAACCACTTCTCAGGGTTTTTGGGTAGTCTATGTTGGTCTCCAAGTATCCATACTGCATCTTGGTCAAACCAAGGTCTATTTTGCCCTTCTGTAGCTACCGGTGGTTCTTCCTCTTCTTCTTTTGATGAAGAGCTTGAAGAATGTTCACTGTCTGAGGAAGAGGACGAAGGAGGAGATGGTGGTGGTCCACTAGTCTCAAGTTTTGGCTGATCTTATGTTTCCTAAAAAAGTTTGCGAAGGATATATTCAGGGGAACCTGATTGACCAACCCCTTCTTGATTTGGAGGTTGTGGATTATTTGTTTTCTGATGTTCAATATTGTGATCAGTTGTCTGTTGGATAGGTGGTTCACTGATCTGCGAAACTATGTTTCGCTGAAGTTCTTGATTGCTGGTTTGCAGAAAATTTTGTAAATTGATCGCTGCAAAGCCACGTCCTTGTTGATCAGAAAGTCGTTGTTCTGTCCTGGAAACCCTATCGGATGATGTTTTCAATATCTACTCTAGTGAGAGTGTTCCCCTGGTAGGTGACACAATAAAAATATTCTCTCTATTTTCCTATTGTGCTGCAGATACAACAGGTGTAACAATTCGTTGAGCAGGTGTGATAGGAGCGACCATGGGTTGTGGCTCTGTTGGTTGTTCAGATGTTGAAGCCCTTGTTTGGCTTCAAGTTTGAACCGTTGAAGTATTTGTTGGAGGAGGTTTCTTAGTGGCTTGTTTAGGCATGTTGTACTATTGGCCTTCCTTCTAGCACCATTTGTTGATGCCTTGGTTTTGTAGGTTAGATGCAAAAGGTGCTGGAATGTTCCAAGACACTCAACAGAGGAAGAAAACCCAAGTTGAAAGGCTTCAAAGTACCCTGCGCAAGGGTAATTCTATCCCAAACCTATTTGGTGTGGTGATCCCCCACGGATATTAGGCCTCCGCTGGCACTCTAAGAGTAAATAAGTTGACCTATAAGATCATTTTTCCAGTCAAGGAAAACCAAGGTGTGGATATGGTAAAACAAAGCTAACCTAACCTATTTTAGAAAAGGGAAACTAGTCTAAGTCAGTCCTGTTCTAAAATGAAATCTTAATGTTTGTGCAGATCAACCCTGAGGCATGAAGAACAAATAATTTATCACCCTTAACAGAAATGCCTTCAAATGAGATATTTGCTAACTTAAAATTATGATTACTCAATGAAAATCAAACAATGATAATTCAAGCTTAAAGGCCATCAAGATATAACCTGTTATCTCTTCGTTGATTGAAAAACCAACAATAATTGAATGTGTATCTGATCAATTGCAGAAATCGATAAAGAAAGTATTTAATTAAAGAGATTCAATAAAATATTTCCATACATACATCAGTTATAAAGAAAAATCAATACAACAGATTTATGGATTCATTTAGTATCTAACAAGAGATCATGTATATATATCGGATGATAATCTAAAATATAAAATCAGAAATTCTCAAGGAAATTTGAGTAACAATCAGAAGATGGATCCAAAGATAACATTACGATATTAAGATGTCTTGTACCAAAATTACAATGACTCTGGCCACAGAGTATCCTCAGTGTTATCTTCTGCTGAATTCTAATTCCAAAAATTCCAACCCCTTTCCCCTGAGAGGTATCTCCCTTAAATAAAAATATTACCACTGATTTTAATAGGAGAATGCTAGAAAATAGAAACTACAGATCCGGATTCAACTATTGACCCAGGAAATCTTGCTATTTCTCGGACTACATGATTTATTTCACCTTTTCAAAGGGATTGTTAAAGATATATTCTCTGATTGGAAAGATCTTGAGATCACAACAAGAATTTCGCTCCAACCTGCTCATTATCAGCAACAAATGATTCGGCTTGTAGAGAATTTATTGTAGGAACTTCTGGATGAGAGAGCAAGTTTTAAAAAACAGAGAAATCCATCAGAGGGTCCACCTCAGAAGGAGTTGGAAGAATACCAGGTTCTTCATTGATTATATAATCCTGTATAATATCGTCGTCAGGGTCAGCCAATTCCTTCGAAAGTTTCTTATCTTTCTTGCCGAGAATTTGCACGCAAACAGGCGAGGCATCCGAATCTTCTTCATCACTATTGCTGCTTAAATCAAGAACACCTGCATCAAAAGGTGGTGACATAGGTTCTTGATAAAGTAAGGGATAGAGTTCTTCATCTTTGAAGTGGACATTGGAAGATTGATGACCTGTCTGCATGCTGCCTTTATTAAATACGTTCAGAAGGAAGCTCACAAGATTATCATATAGAAATTTTCCCCTTAAAGGATACAAAGGAAGCACTGAAGGCTTCGTGTTTGTTTCCAATTTGAAGCGAACAAATAGGATGGAAATGATTGAATAGAGCCAGTCGTAATGGTTAAATTATGATGATTAGTACACTACAATCATCCAAACTGCAACGAAGCAAGCCAAAACATGTGTTAACCGGATTTGGATCTATGTGAAAGTACAAATATAATCGAGACTTGCATGACTTGAAAAGCATATGAAAACTCATCATTACAAATCCATTCACATGAACAATCATGACCTCGGATTTGAAATAAAAGTGAAAGTTACGGTGAAAAGAGACGTCTGTGAAATGGATAAGACAGGAATTTCAATACATGAACTGGCGGCCTAATTTTGCCCGTGAAACTAGCTCTAGATCGTTAATCTAACAGGAACCAGAGCTAGACTGTAGAAACTAAAAAAAATAATAATCTACAAAGCCTTGAAGAATCAAATGAAACGAGAAAAAGGCCATTGTCGAATCTCAAAATAACCAAATTACTGAACACAAAACGTAGCAATGGAAACAACTCAACCTAAAATAACAGAAAAACCAGAAAAACAACCCTTAGCAACCAAATTCATAGTGGAATCAGCATAGCGGGGTCATTTCCGGCGAGTAAAAATGATTACGAAAATAGAAAAACCGTATATTTATCAATTTACCCTAGTTAAATCATGACCGTAGGATGTGGAATAATGAACGACTGAGATTCACCGATGCAAAATGAGGGATCGGGTTCAGAAACACAAAATAAAACGTTTTATTTACCATTCCTGAAAGCCGAAAACCGACACTGGCGGGTTTCGGGTTTCGTAATATAACCAAATCAAAACCAAGTTCCCGAAAGCCGCAACCTGACAATCACGGGTTGCGGGTTTCGGGAGGCAATCAACGCAAAGTAAAAGGTAATTTTCGAATCCTGAAACGCGACATTGTCGGGTTTTGGGTTTACATAAAATAAATTTCAAAAAAATGAAATCCCGCACCCGCAACTTTCAGGTAGCAGGTTTCGGGATGACAAAATCCAAAAATGAGAAAACCAATTTTTCGCACCTAAAACTTTCGGGTTTCGGGTTGGTAGAGAAAAAGGTTAAAACACTCAAAATTTAAGGATTTCTGCAAACCAAACACTTAGAGATAAACCAGATCAGGAAGAAAAATGGAGCAAGAAGGTATGGGCATTAGACTTAAAGAGATCTATATCGAAAACTCGTATTCACAAAGGGAAACTTACCCATATACCTTCAAATTTATTAAAAATGGGGCTCCCTTGCTTTAGTTAAGCATGGGATCTATTGTGGCCACAACAAATGGCGACTCGCTGGGAAGAACCAGTTATCTCTGCAATCAAATCCGACTAAAGAGAACATGTTAATCAACCAATTTCTTGAAACTCAATTCAAAGAAAATACTCAAAAGATAATAGCCAACAAACAGTAAATATGAAAATGGATAAATTTCAAGCAGTGACCATTTTAAAGATAACAATCATCTGATAAGGAGATTTAAAGAACAATACCAAATCTTTACCATGATGTAATCATTGAAAACCAGCTTGTGTTGAACATGGGAACAGTCTTAGAAATGCTCATGGATATCCTAATTACAGATCACCTTGGTTTATTAGTTGCATGTATATTCAGTGGTCCTCTTTGGTTTATATATACTTCTTTATCTTTTCTTTTCCTCCTCTTTTTTTTTTTTTTAGTTTAAGAGATGGATTATACATAAAACCTTGTTGATACAAGACCACTATACTGACTTGGTGATCAGATAAAACAATGCAATTCAAAAGCCTGATTTGGAAACTGGTCAAGCTAGCTCGACGTCGAGACTCCTTGTCTTCCGGCCGTAAGACCAAAAGAAATTATCATGGCTTGGTGACCATACTATGATAACTCTAGTCCAAGGTCAAACCCATGAACATAGCAGGGATGGCTTGTGATAAGACCCCCTTGTTCTTGTATATAACAAAATCCTATAAATAAAAGACAAAAACAATTTATTTTGGCATAAGCTACAAGGCATTACCATGGCTTGGTGACCATATCGTGGTAATGTTACTCACCAGTGCTTTGCATATCATGAATGGAACGACCTGTAATAGGATCTCCCACCTCCCAGTAGAACTAAAATTTATCTTCCAAGTGTGGTGGCTTGATGTGAAGATGTCATTCCACTTAAACACCTATGAACCTAATAGGCTGGCTTGATAACAAGACCACCCACCTTGTAACTTATAATTTTTTTTTTTTTAAAACAAAATTTATAATCAATGTGATCATAAAAGGATCCATGAGAAATCGGAGCTGGTCAGGTTATTGTGATATGCTATTCTACCATGAAACATCAGATAAAGAAATGATGACCATCCTCCATACCTCAATTACACAAATAAAGTATTGTGAAATATAACGATCAAAGTGAAAAGTATCCAAAAGTACTGCATTTATTGACTATTTTTTCTTCAGAGCAAATTCTGATCATAAGCCAAAAACTAAGATTGATAGTAATGCTAAGACTTCAGAAACAATTGTTGCTAAAAAGTGATCATAAGCCATCTGCCAAATGTGTGAATCCTTATTAATAAAAAACTAAACAAAATGAAAAAAAATCAAAAGTCAACACAAGGAAATCAAATAAGGGAAAAACAAACCACACTTATATACAAATGGGCCAGATTGTTCAAACAAAATACTTTTTGAGAAGAGACACATTTATTGGGTAAGTGTCCACAACTCCCTCCAGTGTTTGTAATCGAACAGTGCTGGGACCAATCTTTACTGTAATAATGAAAGGCCCGAGCTAAAGGCACTGAAACTTGGTATACTGGTTCTTATCTTTGTGTTGCTTTTCCAACCTCAGAACCAAGTCACCAACAGAAAATTCCCTGTCAGATGAAGATTTTTCATCAAACCATCTTTTCACCATCTGCTGATGATGATACAATTCGTTCTTAGCTATTTCCCTGTCCTCCTCTAGCTTCAAAAGAGTGTCAATTCTTTGCCGGAGAGGAGAGGAATCATCTTCTTGGACAGACTGGGCCAATTGTATTGAAGGGATGGTGAGATTGGTAGGAAGGATGACTTCTTTGCAATAAACTAGACAGTAGGGAGAATTTGCGATTGCTGCCTTTGGGGTAATTCGATCTGCCCATAAAGCATTATATAATTGTGTGTGCCAATCTCTGTGATGGGAAGCTACAGTCTTCTTGAGAATATTTATCAGATTTTTGTTTGAAGACTCAGCTAAACCATTTCCTTGAGGGTAATAATTGGCAGAAAACTTAAGCTTAATCCCCTTTTCAAAAGTGTATTCAGTTATATCGATCGAAGAGAAGTGGGATGCATTATCAAAAACTAGGTACTATGTAGTCCCAAACTGTGTGATGATCTGACTGTCAAGGAAGGAGATTACTTGACTGGCATTACATTATTTAAGAGGGGCTGCCTCCACCCATCTAGTGAAGTAGTCAGTTGCTGTAAGAATATATTTATGTTGGAGGGATGAAGCAGGGTTTATAGGCCCAACAAAATCTAGTCCCCATTGTTTAAATGGAAATTGAATTGTGACTGGTTGGAGAGGAAATGCAGGTCTTTTTAATTTCCCTGTGCATTTCTAGCATGGTTCACACCTCCTTACATAAGCATAGGCATCTTTAAACAATGTGGGCCAATAATATCCAGCCCTGAGAATCTTATGTGCTGTCGTCTCACCTGAAAAATGGCCTCCAGTAGGTCCTGCATGAAATTGGAATAAGATGTCATCAGTTTCATGTTTTTCCAAGCACCTAAGAAATACTCCATCATAATTTTTCCTAAAAAGAACTTGATCAATAAACTGATAAGGAGTAGCTTTTAGTCTCAAAGCCCTTCGTTTCTTAAAATCAAGGGTTTCAGGAGCAAACCCATGGTTCAAAAAATCTAATATCATCATACCATTCTGATATCGGGGGATCGATAGCGTTAACAACACCTGAGGGAATTTCTTCTTCTTGATCCCATTTGGATTGTGGCTGCGTAGGGTCATTGGATTGAGCGGTAAGTAGACAAAGGCCTTGCCCTTTGACAATTTTAGCTTGTCTTATCTCAAGATCATATTCTTGCAGGGCCATCATCCAATGGGCCGTCTTTTCCCCTAACTCTTTCTGGATTAGGACGTTTCTAATAGCAGAATATGGGACAATGACTTTGGTTCGGGATTTCAGCAAGTAGGTCCTGTAATGTTCGATAGACTTATAGACCCAATATGCTTGCTTATCAATCTGTGAGTAATTAAGCTCAGCAACTTTGAATGTTGAGCTCATAAAAGAGATCAGGATCTCTGCATCATTGTCATGCTTTTGCATTAGGACAGTTGCATAAGAAAAGTCAGTGGAAAACGTATAAAGAATGAAATCCTTATCAAAATATGGGGACATGAGAGCAGGAGCTTCAGCGATAGCCTTTCGAATTTCGGTAAACACATCTCTCTGTTCCTGCGACCAGGTAAACTGCACATCTTTCTTGACCAAAATTTGTAATGGTTTGACTATCTGAGCAAAATTTGGTACAAATCTACGTACAAAATTAATCTTACCCAAGAAGGATTGCATTGCTTTGCGCAAGCCTGGTAATCCAATCTTCGAAATAGCCTCTGTACGTTTAGGGTCAATAATCATACCTTTTTTCGAAACAGTGAAGCCCAGAAGCTTTCCTTGTGTTACTGCGAAAATAGATTTCTTCGGGTTGAGGGAAATGCTGAATTTCCTGCAGCGGTTGAAAACCTGTTTCAAAGGAAACACATGTTCATGTCGTTTTTTGGAGTAAATAGTGATATCATCAAGATAAAATACGACAGAATTATGCATTAACCCTCAAAAAGCTATGTCCATAGCTCTCTGAAAAGTGGCTCCCGTCTTAATCAAATAGAAAGGCATCTGCCTATAGGCGAAAGTACCCCAAGGGGTCCTGAAAGCAGTTTTTACTTGATCGTCCGGGGAAACCATGACCTGGTTATATCCCGAAAAACCATTTGGGAGGCAAAACATCTCCAACCCGGCTACCCTTTGAAGAATCTGCTCCATAGGTGGGACCGGATAGTTGTCTTTCTCAGAAGCCCGATTCAGGTTCCGAAAATCGACACACAGTCGAATTTCACCGCTTTTCTTGCAGAAAGGCACTAAGTTGGCTATCCATTGAGTGTGCCTGACTGGAAAGATAATTCGAGCTGCGAGCAGCTTCTCCAACTCCTTTTTTACCGAAGGCTCTAAATTGGGGTGCATCTTCCATAGCTTTTGTTGAAATGGCTTAACTTCCGGTTTCATGGGTATATTGTGGAACATGACGCTAGTGTCAAATGTTTTCAATTCGTCGTAAGTCCAGGCAAAAACATCTTTACACTGTTTACACAGTGCAATGATGGCTCTCCGTTCTTCAGGGGTACAATCACCTCCCAAATTTATAAAGCGGGGTTCCTGCTCGGTGCCTAAATTGACTCATTCGTACTTTAAAGATGATCTTTGAGTTTTACAATTAGTCTGAGGTTTGAACTTGTCCTTAAAATCATAGAACTTTTCTAGATTGATCACATACTTTGGGATGACATTCGAGGAATCGGAAAGAGATTTTTCATGTTCACCCTCGTCTATAGCCATATCCTGGAATGTGTCCTGGTTTGTTAAAAAATCAAGTATCTTCTGATCATGATCGAATACTTTCCAGTTCGTCACATTATTTGGTATGGAAGGCCTATACATTAGTTCTATTGAAAATGTTTGAGGAGATAGGCCTTCTGGTTGAATCAATCTGCAAGCTGTATTTGCCAACAAGTCAGCATCAAAGTTCTGAGACCTAGGAACTGAATGAATATTAAATGCAATAAAAGAGCTGGTAAGACCTCTTACCAATTTCTGATAATTTAACAGGTGAGGGGACAGGAAATGTATTTTATTCCTCACCTGTTTCACAATGATTTCTGAGCCTCCAAAGTAATGAATGATTGGTACTTTCAAGTCAATAGCCTTTTTAAGTCGATGTATCAGTGCTTCATACTCAGCCACATTGTTAGTACAATCAAACTCTAATCTGCATGCAATCATAGTTTTTGTTCCTCTCGGATCTATACGAACACACCCTGCACCAGCTCCATCTTTGGATTTAGAGCCGTCAAAAAACAATGTCCAAGCAATGGGATATAATCTAAAATTGGTATTTACATTAAAAACATTATGCACAATCTCTCCTGAGAATGGCACAGAAGTGAAATGAGTCACCTGAGATTTGTTCTATGCATTCTCCTGTGGCGAAACATCAACTGATAAATTCCCAAAAAATGTATCAAAGGTAAAACTTTCAATGTGCGTGTCGAAATAACCCACAAGCTCACTTGCATCATTCAGTTCTGTAACTGTCTGTTTCATAAAAGGTTCCCTGCTTATCTTGATCTTGTTTGGATGACGATTGTAGGGTAACCATAAATGGGACCAATCAGTGGAAAAATAACCTTTTATCTTTTCTGACCAGTCTCTACTAAGCCACATACCATATGCTTCTGGAATATTAGCAATGACTATATCAATTGCTTGATGGATTCGAGGATCAGCTGATAATGTAATTAAAACATTTCTGAGTCTTCCTACCACTCTAACTTTTGATCTGTCAAGTTGCACTATCTGAGTAGGGAAATGTTCCCATGTGGCATTCAACTTTCTAGAGACAGAAAGGGGCATCACGTTTGATGAGGCACGAGAATCTATCATGCAATTATGTAGGTTTCGGTTGAAAATCTCTAAAGTAAGTAAAAAAGGCGGTGTCCTTTTGCTACCAGAATTTTGATCATCTGGTTTAGTAAGAGAGTCAAGGTTATTATACAATTTAAGATCCTTTTGTTCGCCTTTACTCTTTTAAGATCTTCAACTAAATTGTACTCCATCTCAGGAATGACCGTATCCTTGTGGGGGACAGTCTTGCCTTTATTAGGAACAGGTACAGAGGATGAGGACTCCTGAGGGGGTTGAGGTTTGGACCTTGTGTTATAAGGATGCTCGACATTAAACACAGTCTCAGGTTCTTCTTCTTCTCCACACATAGGAATCTCTGAAAAGTAGCTTACAGTGTTGGTTTCTGAATCCTCATGTTCATTTTCCTCTTCTTGAGGGGTTTGTGGATCAGGAACAGTTTTATCATTCGGGACTTCAGGGGTGTTCTGAGATTCTGCTGCTAAGGCTCTAAAGATAGAATAAATTTCTTCATTCGTGAGGCCTTCTGTCAGATTAGGAGGTGGTGGATTTGATGGAGGCTGATAAGGTCTCCTAAAAGGTAGCCTCACAAAACCTCTATTCTGGTTTTGATTTTCACTGTTGGTTCTTTTCAAATCTACCATCTCGTTTGAGATTTTCTGGATTATCGTTTTCATGTCAGTTATGTCAAATCGATCCTTGCTTTGTGTAGTGGGTTTGGGAAAACTGTCATTCTTCTTCTTGGAAGTTGAAGGTTGTTCGTCTGCAATCTCTGGACTGTACTTAAGACAAAGAATTTCCTTCTCGACTTGTATTGCTTCAACAAACACCTCTAGCAACGTCCCCTTTTGTGCTCGTTTCACCCACATCGAAATCGAAGCAGGTAGGCCCTTTTCATAGTAGGCTATCAACAATTCTTGGGCAGGAAGGAGATTGATAGGAATTCTGTTCTTTAAATATGAGAAACTCTGGTTGAAATCTTTAACCCTTTCTTTCCCTTTAATTTTCACGGAAGAAAATTCCAGAACGAGATCCTGTGGTGTTTTGTCATCTCCAAACTTTTGGATGAATAATTTCTCAAACTCATCCCAAGAAACAATAGACCTTGGTGGTAGGGAAAAATACCATGTAGTTGCTTTTCCTTCAAAAGTATAAGGAAAGAGTCTGCATACCACATCTTCGTAAATGACACTTCTAAGCCTAATAGCCTGCATGAAGGTTTTAACATGGTCCAGGGCAGGTGATTTATCATCTGGGTTAAACTTGGGTAACCACTTCTCAGGGTTTTTGGGTAGTCTATGTTGGTTTCCAAGTATCCATACTGCATCGTGGTCAAGCCAAGGTCATTTTTTCTGTTGATGTATATGTAACTTCGGAATGTATTTCACATATATGTATATTGTATTCCTATAGAGATGGTATTATTCCTCTATACGGAAGTGTCGTCATTTATATTGTAAGTGTCATAACTTATATTTGATGGGTTATTAGACCACCTTGTTGGGGTCGGCCCTGTATAAGTCATGTGGGTCGAAGGGTTATTAGACCACCCTATTGGGGGTCGGCCATGTGGGTCAAAGGGTTATTAGACCACCCTATTGGGGGTCGGCCCAGTCAGCATTATATTATGTGGTTAAGTTCGAGCCTACATGAGTTAGGTAAAAAGGCAAGTCAAGTCAAGTATAAATAGAGTGCGGGAGGCACTCTATTTACTAACTCACTTCTCACACATGCACTCAAGGAGGAGTGGCGCACTTATGGAGGAGGAGGATCTGCTGCTAGATTATGGCTATCTCTCTCTTGGTTGGTTGTATCATTGCTCTATCTATTTCTGAGGAAGTTATTGGGGTTTTTCACCTTTATGGTTTTCCCCAAGTAAATCTTTGTGTCTCTTGTGTGCTTGCATTATTGTCTCCATGATTGATATGCTGTAGATATGCTGTACATGTTGTTCTCTCAGTTAAGATCCTAGATCAGATTGAAGTAAATTCTGAAAATTTAACATGGTATCAGAGCTAGCCTGAAAGAAGGCATGATATGGCATGTATGACACTTGTTGCACTTACGATGCTAGGGCTTGATATAGCAAAAACCAGTCATCGTAGCACTTTCGCTATAAATCCGTTTTGGCGAAGTTTTCGGATCTGAAATTGTTACAGGACGAAGCTAAGATCTCCAGGTACCTTGTGTCCAAAGGAAAACCTCTAATTCGTTGTACTTTGTGATTTATGATCTGTGCAATATAGGGTTTCTGCCTCTTCCAGATCTGAGTCAAAATCAGGTGACCTTGGGAAAAAGGTCATAACTTGGGCTAGGAAGCTCCAAATGAAATTTAGTGAAAAGTTTCAGGTATTACACAGACTGTACTATCTCAAAAAACTTTTTCAGTGGCCGAAGTTGAACCAGTGACACGTGGCACGCCGTACAAGTTCGCTCTACTGTTTTATCCCATAAACAGGTCACGTTGCGACACTTGGCATAACTCTCTCTCAGAAAATCCAATTGAGGTCAGACCTGTCAGTATGGAAAGATAACAGGCTGAGCTATCTCAGGAAAAGTTTTCAGATGCCGAAGTTGAAACAGTGACACGTGGCACACCGTACAAGTTCGCTCTCCTGTATTATCCCAAAACAGGTCACGTTGCGACATTTGGCATAACTCTCTCTCAGAGAATCCAGTTGAGGTCATACCTGTCAGGATGGAAAGCTAACAGGTCAGGCTATCTCAAGAAAGTTTTTCAGACCCTGTGGATCAAAAATTTCAGAGTTACACCAGAAACAATCAGGTACATATTTCTGTCAAAACAGAATTATTTTTTGGTACCTTCATTCATGGCTTCCGGAAATTAGGGCTTTGGAGAAAGTTGGAATTTTTGTAATCGGAGACCACGGCTGAATGCTACTCATCAAAAGAAAAATTTAGAGACCAAGATCAGAATTTTTGGTTCAGCAGAAGGCCGGGCTTGATCAGACCCTAGTTCAGGACTTTGATCAGGAAAGTGGAAAATTAGGGCTTCTGTAAAAATGGGAATTTTTGAAATCTGGGACCACGGTTGGAAGCTCCTCAGAAAAATAGAAGCTTAGAGCTTTGGATCAAACCTTTTGATTGGGTAGAAGAGTGGGCTTCATCAAACCCCAGTTCAGGGTCATGTCCAGTGAATCCGAAAGTTTCAAAGGCAAAATTGAGGAGAAAAACTTTGCAGTTTTCAAATTCTGAATATACCAGTTTGATCAGCTCATCAAGGCGCATATTTCTATCCTTTCGGAAGTTTGAAATTCAAAGTTTGAATTTTTGGGGTTTCTCTGACAAACCCATATCCAGCTCCAGGTCCAGTTCTTGCAAATCAAGTGGATTGGGTTAATCCTAGAAGAAGATGGATTGATCATATGCATGAGTGAAGAAGTTCCTGTTTCAGAGGGAGATGAGGCTAAGGCCTTACATAAGAAGATTACAAGCGATCTCATCAGGTATGACTCATCGAGGTATGTTTCGATATTTGTTCATGATTAAGTTTATGGTATGTTTGTCTTCATGTTATTACGGTTAGTACAATTTTGATTTTAGATTTGTCGTATTACCTTAATAAAACTATGAATGCACAATAGAAAATATTCATTGATTAGGGTATTGACACTTATGATTGTACTAATGAATTATGTTGTTGTATGAGGTTTATGTTGTCTACTAACATGAAAGGTACACCAAGAAAGACAAATCATGTTCTGGTCCAAGAACATATGATCATGATAACATGAGGACAAAGATTCATCCATTGTCATGGATCTCATAGAAGATCCATTTACGAGGTATGTATAACTTGGTTTTGCAATGGTTAACTTATGAGAAATGCAGGTTACTAGCACAAGTCATTGACGAAGAACAAGAAGACATTATGCGGGTATGTTAGACATAAATAGCTAGCATGCTAATCCAGGTATGTTTTTCCTATATCAAGCTAGAATCCTACCTTGGGTTAGGATCTTATACTGTTGTGTTGTTGATAATGATTATTCATGAAGTCATAGGTTTGAATAGTCATGGTTGTATACATATTATGTTTCTTACCATAATTGATGATATGGCTAACCAGAAGAATCATGAAGGCATAAGTTAGAATAATCATGGGTATATGCATATTATGTGTCTTACCTTAATTAATGATATGACTAACCCGAAGAGTCATAGGTTTGAGTAATCATAAGTTTAGACATGTTATGTTTCTTATGATTTGACTAACCATAAGAATCCCACATAAACCTTGAATGCTAATGCTTATTATTCTGTTTGAAATGATCATGACTATACATGCTTGAAATTATTGTGTTTTAATAGTATACTAATGAATGTATGATTTTATATGAAATCACAAGGATAACACAATTATGATACTATTAAGCATACATAGGGACCAAGGATGAATACGAGTTCAAGAACAGGTAATTCAGGAAGCAAAGATCAAGAGGGAGCACACTCCAGTTGCTCCTACAAGAAATCAAAGGAGCACACTCCAGTTGTTCCTGCAAGAAATCAAAGGAGCACACTCCAGTTGTTCCTGCAAGAAAGAAAAGGAGCACACTTCAGTAGTTTCTGCAAGGATGCAGATATTCAGAGGGAGTTGACCATATTTCTACATTCCACAACAGAAAGGTGTAGAAGAAGCTACTTCAGATTAGGAATCCAACATCTCCTGCAAGGAAGCAAAGACTCAGAGGGAGTCCACCCAACGAACAAACAAAGATAAGTATTTTAATTATCTTTTATGCATATTTGTTTGTTTAAATAAAATTGTTCAATGATGTATATGCTCATGGTCTTAGACTTAGGATACGTATTGTGCATATTAGAATAATTACATTAATGAATAGTACACTACTAATATGCATGGGTAAGTAGCCTATGGCACTGTACAACATTCCATTGCTACTTATCTAGAATGAAACCTCTTTGCTGACATGTTGGGAGTTGTGCACACTCTTAACAATGTTCTGGTAGAGATTGGAAGGCATCTAGAAAGTTACGGGATATGGATAAATGTTGTATTGAAGCATTGGCTAAGATAATTGCATGACTGTATGACATATTTATTTATGTGTAAGAATTTGTTCTGAAAACTATGAGATGTTTTCTAATCATGCAATTTAACTTGTTGTGTAGGAAAGATCGTATGCCATCTCTTGCAAAAGAAGAACTACAACATTTGTTCAGCAACAAATTTATTTATTGAAGATATTGAAGTTCCCAGGATCTGGGATGAAGAAATGGAATGCCATGATCCGTCGATCATGAAGAATGATGTTTGGGATGTAGTCCCAAGATGTGAAGGGAAATTTGTTATGACTTCCAAATGGAACTATCAGATCAAGCATGTTGCAGATGGCAGCATTGAGAAATATAAAAGTGATGAAATAGAAGATGCACCAGATGGATCTCAAGACAACATGGTGTAGTCATATATGTGTGCAGAACTTGGTATGGTAGGATAGACAGCTTTCTATCCAGTTTGGGCGTTACCAAGAGTAAAGCAGATTCAAACCTTTTCTACAAGGTTGAAGAAGGAAATCCAGTGATACTACTTTTGTATGTAGATAACCTGTTTGTTACAGGTAAAGATAGATTGATTGTCGACACGCAGCGGAAGCTTTCTTCCAAGTTCGAGATGAAGAACTTGGGGATGATGCACTATTTGTTTTTGGCATGGAGGTGTGGCAGAGTGCATATGGAATCTTCCTTGGACAAGGGAAGTATGTAGTAGAGATCCTGAAGAGGTTCGGGATGATGGACTGCAAGGATATGGCCACACCTATGGCATCGAATCTGAAGCTTCTATGTGATGCTTCATATGAGCCGGTTGATGTCTCTTTGTATCGTCAAATGATTGGGTCCTTGATGTACCTGACGAACGCGAGACCAGACATTTGCTTTGCTGTGAACAGATTGAGCCAGTTCCTGACGGATCCGAGGAGTGTTCACCTGGTTGCTGTAAAGCATGTTCTGAGGTACCTGAAGGGTACAGTGGATTATGGGCTCAGGTATGAGGAGAATCAAAAGTTTAACCTGCAGGGTTATGTTGATTCAGATTGGGCTGGCAGTGCTGTAGACAGGAAGAGCACATCTGGGTGTTGCTTCAGTATGGAATCAGGTGTGATCTCTTGGTTTAGCAGGAAGTAGTCCTGCGTAGCACTGAGTACAGCTGAGGTAGAGTATGTTGCAGCCTGTTCAGCTAGTTGTGAGACAGTATAGCTACGAAAGCTACTGTCTGGGTTATTTGATCTCCCATTGGAGGCTACTGGTATCTTCTGTGATGAACAGAGTTGTGTGAAGCTGTCCGAGAACCCAGTGTTTCATGACAGGTCGAAACACATAGAGATCAAATATCACTATCAGGAATATGGTGCAGAGAGGAGCTGTGAAGCTCTCATATGTTACGACAGACGAGCAGATTACAGATGTGCTGACGAAGCCGCTAGCCAGAGTGAAGTTCGAGTACTTCAGAGAGAGGCTTGGCGTTCTTCAGATCGAGGACACTTCGAGGAAGAAGTGATGGACACATTTGCTGAAGCCATTCCAAGCATGTTGGAAGGAGGATCCTTCACATGGCTGTGGATGTAAGCGCTGGATAATGGGCATCAGGATGATGTTCTGGTTTCTGCTGGATATGATCAGTTGGATCATTTATGTATGTATGCATCATGTTGGATGCTGGATATGATCAGTTGGATCATTTATGTATGTACGCATCATGTTGGATGCTGGATATGATCGGTTGGATCATGTGTATGTATTTTGTATGAACGCATCATGTTGGATGCTGTTGGATACATTGTGTGGATCATGTATCTTTGTATGATCAGGTAGATCATGGATGCTGTTGGATACATTGTGTGGATCATGTATCTTTGTATGATCAGGTAGATCATGGATGCTGTTGGATACATTGTGTGGATCATGTATC
Source organism: Larix kaempferi (assembly GCA_027924585.1). Lineage (NCBI taxonomy): Eukaryota > Viridiplantae > Streptophyta > Pinopsida > Pinales > Pinaceae > Larix > Larix kaempferi. The sequence goes on from BSBM01000230.1 coordinate 4,284,830, forward strand.
TTTGTATGATCAGGTAGATCATGGATGCTGATGGATACATTGTGTGGATCATGTATCTTTGTATGATCAGGTAGATCATGTATGTTGATGGGTACATTGTGTGGATCATGTATCTTTGTATGATCAGGTAGATCATGTATGATTGATGGATACATTGTGTGGATCATGTATCTATGTGTGCATCAGATGGATGCATTGTATGATCAGGATGATCGTGGATGACGAGCTTCTCCAGATGACATGCAGCAGGATGTTGCAGTGATGATGATGAGTATCAGATGATACTTTGTGGCCGTGGATCAGGTTGTGCAGGAAAGCATGTAATTTGTGCCCTGGGAGATTTGCAGATGGTCTTTCGAGGTTTTGCCTATGGCATGTAATTCGGTGCCCTGGGACATCTGGCAAATGCTCTTGCGAGGTTTTGCTTGGGAGGACATGTAATTTGTGCCCTGGGAGATCTGCAGATAGTCTTTCGAGGTTTTGCCTATGGCATGTAATTCGGTGCCCTGGGATATCTGGCAGATGCTCTTGCGAGGTTTTGTCCTATGGCATGTAATTTGCTCCTGGGAGATCTGGACAGGATGAAAAAGGCCTCAGATGCTTCAGCCAGGTTTTGCCATGACCACATGTAATTTGCTCCTGGGAGATCTGGACAGGATGAAAAAGGCCTCAGATGCTTCAGCCAGGTTTTGTGGTGGACCACATGTAATTTGCTCCTGGGAGATCTGGACAGGATGAAAAAGGCCTCAGATGCTTCAGCCAGGTTTTGTGGTGAGATCACATGTAATGTGCTCCTGGGAGATCCGACAGGTAGAGCCGCGTGCTCGTAACAGCCTGGGATGCTTCAGCTAGGTTTTGTGATGGGTCACATGTAATGTGCTCCTGGGAGATCCTACAGGTAGAGCGGTGTGCTCGTAATAGCCTGGGATGCTGCAGCCAGGTTTTGTGACGCACGTAATATGTCCTGAGGATTCCACAGTATGGCCAGTGATGATGAAGACCTGCAGGTGGTGGGCCTACATCCAGTATGAAAAAGGACTGGCTCTGTAGAACTTCCTATGACGAGTAGATTCAGAGATTGATTGAGATAGCAGTAGCAGTGACGATGATGATGACTCGATGACGATTATCCAGTGACGATGATCCAGAGAAGATGACTTGTGTTAGAAGAACTGTGCTGAGAAATACCTTCCTAGTTAAGAGGGAGTGTTGATGTATATGTAACTTCGGAATGTATTTCACATATATGTATATTGTATTCCTATAGAGATGGTATTATTCCTCTATACGGAAGTGTCGTCATTTATATTGTAAGTGTCGTAACTTATATTTGATGGGTTATTAGACCACCTTGTTGGGGTCGGCCCTGTATAAGTCATGTGGGTAGAAGGGTTATTAGACCACCCTATTGGGGGTCGGCCATGTGGGTCAAAGGGTTATTAGACCACCCTATTGGGGGTCGGCCATGTGGGTCAAAGGGTTATTAGACCACCCTATTGGGGGTCGGCCCAGTCAGCATTATATTATGTGGTTAAGTTCGAGCCTACATGAGTTAGGTAAAAAGGCAAGTCAAGTCAAGTATAAATAGAGTGCGGGAGGCACTCTATTTACTAACTCACTTCTCACACATGCACTCAAGGAGGAGTGGCGCACTTATGGAGGAGGAGGATCTGCTGCTAGGTTATGGCTATCTCTCTCTTGGTTGGTTGTATCATTGCTCTATCTATCTCTGAGGAAGTTATTGGGGTTTTTCACCTTTATGGTTTTCCCCAAGTAAATCTTTGTGTCTCTTGTGTGCTTGCATTATTGTCTCCATGATTGATATGCTGTAGATATGCTGTACATGTTGTTCTCTCAGTTAAGATCCTAGATCAGATTGAAGTAAATTCTGAAAATTTAACATTTTCCCTTCTGCAGCCATTGGTGGTTCTTCCTCTTCTTCTTCTGATGAAGAGCTTGAAGAATGTTCATTGTCTGAGGAAGAGGACGAAGGAGGAGATGGTGGTGGTCCACCAGTCTCAAGTTTTGGTTGATCTTGTGTTTCCTGAAAAAGTTTGCCAAGGCTATATTCAGGGGAATCTGACTGACCAACCGTTTCTTGATTTGATGGTTGTGGATTATCTGTTCTCTAATGTTCAATATTGTGATCAGTTGTTTGTTGGATAGGTGGTTCACTGATCTGTGAAACTATGTTTTGCTGAAGTTCTTGATTGCTGGTTTGCAGAAAATTTTGTAAATTGATCGCTGCAAAGCCACGTCCTTGTTGATCAGCAAGTCTTTGTTTTGTCCTGGAAACCCTATCGACTGATGTTTTCAATATCTGCTCTAGTGAGAGTGTTCCCCTGGTAGGTGCTACAATAAAAATATTCTCTCTGTTTTCCTGTTGTGCTGCAGATACAACAGGCGTAGCAATTTGTTGAGTAGGTGTGATAGGAGCGACCGTGGGTTGTGGCTTTGTTGGTTGTTCAGATGTTGAAGCCCTTGTTTGGCTTCGAGTTTGAACCATTGAAGTATTTGCTGGAGGAGGTTTCTTAGTGGCTTGTTTAGGCATGTTGTACTATTTTTCGTCCTTCTAGCGCCATTCATTAATACCTCGGTTGTGTAGGTTAGATTCAAAAAGTGTAGGAATGTTCCAAGACACTCAACAGAGGAAGAAAACCCAAGTTGAAAGGATTCAAAGTACCCTGTGCAAGGGTAATTCTATCCCCAACTGGTTTGGTGTGGTGATCCCCCACGGATATTAGGCCTCCGCTGGCACTCTAAGAGTAAATAATTTGACCTATAAGATCAGTTTTCCAGTCAAGGAAAACCAAGGTGTGGATATGGTAAAACAAAGCTAAGCTAACCTATTTTAGAAAAGGGAAACTAGTCTAAGTCAGTCCTGTTCTAAAATGAAAGCTTAATGTTTGTGCAGATCAACCCTAAGGCGTGAAGAACAAATAATTTATCACCCTTAACAGAAATGACTTCAGATGAGATATTTGTTGACTTAAATTATGATTAATCAATGAAAATCAAACAATGATAATTGAAGCTTAAAGGACATCAAGATATAACCTGTTATCTCTTTGTTCATTGAAAAACCAACAATAATTGAATGTGTATCTGATCAATTGTAGAAATCAATAAAGAAAGTATTTAATTAAAGAAATTCAATCAAATATTTCCATACATACATTGGTTATATAGAAAAATCAATACAACAGATTTATGCATTCATTAAGTATCTAACAAGAGATCATGTATATATATCGGATGATAATCTGGAATATAAAATCAGAAATTATCAAAGAAATTTGAGTAACAATCAGAAGATGGATCCAAAGATAACATTATTGTATTAAGATGTCTTGTACCAAAATTAGGCCATAGAGTATCCTCAGTCTTATCTTCTGCTGAATTCTAATTCCAAAAATTCCAACCCCTTTCCCCCGAGAGGTATCTCCCTTAAATAAAAATATTACCACCGAGTATAATAGGAGAATGCTAGAAAATAGAAACTACAGATCCGGATTGAACTATTGACCCAGGAAATCTTGCCATTTCTCGGACTACATGATTTCTTTCACCTTTTCAAATGGATTGTTAAAGATATATTCTCTGATTGGAAAGATCCCGAGATCACAACAAGAATTTCGCTCCAACCTACTCATTATCAGCAACAAATGATTTGACTTGTAGAGAATTTACCGCAGGAACTTCTGGATGAGAGAGCAAGTTTTCAAAAACAGAGAAATCCGTCAGAGGGTCCACCTCATAAGGATTTGGTAGAATATCATGTTCTTCATTGATTATATAATCTCATATAATATTGTCGTCAGGGTCAGCCAATTCCTTCGAAAGTTTCTTATCTTTCTTGCCGAGAATTTCCACGCAAATAGACGAGGCATCGGAATCTTCTTCATCACTATCGCTGCTTAAATCAGGAACACCTGCATCAAAAGGTGGTGACATAGGTTCTTGATAAAGTAAGGGATATAGTTATTCTTCTTTGAAGTGGACATTGGAAGATTGATGACCTGTCTGCATGATGCTTTTATTAAATACGTTCAGAAGGAAGCTCACAAGATTATGATACAGAAATTTTCCACTTAAAGGATACAAAGGATGCACTGAAGGCTTCGTTTTTGTTGCCAATTTGAAGCGAACAAATAGGATGGAAATGATTGAATAGAGCCAGTCGTAATGGTTAAATTATGATGATTAGTACACTACAATCATCCAAACTGCAACGAAGCAAGCCAAAACACGCGTTAACCGGATCTGCATCTATGTGAAAGTACAAATCTAATCGAGACTTGCATGACTTGAAAAGCATATGAAAACTCATCATTACAAATCCGTTCACATGAACAATCATGACCTCGGATTTGAAATAAAAGTGAAAGTTACGGTGAAAAGAGACGTCTGTGAAATGGATAAGACAGGAATTTCAATACACGAACTGGCGGGCTAATTTCACCCGTGAAACTAGATCCAGATCGTTAATCTAACAGGAAGACCAGAGCTAGACTGCAGAAACTAAAAAAAAATATAATCTACAAAGCCTTGAAGAATCAAATGAAACAAGAAAAAGGCCATTGCCGAATCCCAAAATAACCAAATTACTGAACATAGAACGCAGCAATGGAAACAACTCAACCTAAAATAGCAGAAAAACCAACAAAAGAGACCCTTAGCAACCAAATTCACAGTGGAATCAACATAGCGGGGTCATTTTCGGCGAGTAAAAATGTTTATGAAAAATAGGAAAACCGTATATTTATCAATTTACCCTAGCTAAATCATGACCGTAGGATGTGGAATAACGAACGACTGAGATTCACCGATGCGAAATGCAGGATCGGGTTTAGAAACAAAAAATAAAATTTTTTATTTACCATTCCCGAAAGCCTAAAACGGACACTGGCGAGTGTCGGGTTTCGTAATATAACAAAATCAATACCAAGTTCCCGAAAGCCGCAACCCGAAAGTCGCAGGTTGCAGGTTTTGGGACACAACCAACGCAAAGTAAAGGGTAATTTCCGAATCCCAAAACATGACATTGTCGGGTTTCGGGTTTACATAAAACAAACTTTGAAAAACTGAAATCCCACACCCGCAACTTTCGAGTTGCAGGTTTCGGGATGACAAAATCCAAAAATCAGAAAACCAATTTTCCGCACCCGAAACTTTCGGGTTTCAGGTTTCGAGTTGTCCAAGTGTTGGGTTTCGGGTTGGTTGAGAAAAAGGTTAAAACACTCAAAATTTAAAGATTTCTGCGAACCAAACACTTAGAGATAAACTAGATCAGGCAGAAAAATGGAGCAAGAAGGTATGGGCATTAGACTTAAAGAGATCTAAACCGAAAACTCATATTCACAAAGGGAAACTTACCCATATACCTTCAAATTTATTAAAAATGGGGTTCCCGTGCTTTAGCTAAGCATGGGATCTGTTGTGGCCACAACAAATGGCGACTAGCTGGGAAGAATGAGTTATCTCTGCAATCAAATCCGAATAAAGACAACATGTTAATCAACCAATTTCTTGAAACTCAATTCAAAGAAAATACTCAAAAGATAACAACCAACAAACAATAAATATGAAAATGGATAAATTTCAAGCAGTGACCATTTTAAAGATAACACTCATATGATAAGGAGATTTAAAGAACAATACCAAATCTTTACCATGATGTAATCATTGAAAACTAGCTTGTGTTGAACCTGGGAACATTCTTAGAAATGCTCATGGATATCCTAATTACAGATCACCTTGGTTTATTAGTTGCATGTATATTCAGTGATCCTCCTTGGGTTATATATACTTTTTTATCTTTTCTTTTCCTCCTTTTTTTTTTTTAGTTTAAAAGATGGATTATTCATAAAACCTTGTTGATACAAGACCACTGTACTGACTTGGTGATTAGATAAAACAATGCCATTCACAAGCCTAATATGGAAACTGGTCAATCTAGCTCGATGTCGAGACTCCTTGTCTTCCGGCGGTAAGACCAAAAGAAATTATCATGGCTTGGTGACCAGGTGACCATATTATGATAACTCTAGTCCAAGGTCAAACCCATGATCATAGCAGGGATGGCTTGTGATAAGACCCCCCTGTTCTTGTATACAACAAAATCCTATAAATAAAAGACAAAAAAGAATTATTTTGGCATAAGCTACAAGGCATTACCATGGCTTGGTGACCATATCGTGGTAATGTTACTCACCAGTGCTTTGTAGATCATGAATGGACCAACCTGTAATAGGATCTCCCACCTTCCAGCAGAACTGAAATTCATCTTCCAAGTGTGGTGGCTTGATGTGAAGATGTCATTCCACTTAAACACTTATGAACCTAATAGGCTGGCTTGATAGCAAGACCACCCACCTTGTAACTTATAATTTTTTTTTTTTTTTAAACAAAATTTATAATCAAAGTGATCGTAAAAGGATCCATGAGCAATCAGAGTTGGTCAGGATATTGTGATATGCTGTTCTACCATGAAACACTAGATAAATAAATGATGACCATCCTCCATACCTCAATTACACAAATAAAGTATTGTGAAAGATAACGATCATAGTGAAAAGTATCCAAAAGTACTGCATTAATTGACTGTTTTTTCTTCAGAGCAAATTCTGATCATAAGCCAGAAATTAAGATTGATAGTAATGCTGAGACTTCAGAAACAATTGTTGCTAAAAAGTGATCACAAGCCATCTGCCAAATGTGTGAAGCCTTATTAATAAAAAACTAAACAAAACGAAAAGACAAATCAAAAGTCAACACAAGGAAATCAAATAAGGGAAAAACAAACCACACCTATATACAAATGGGCCAGATTGTTCAAATAAAATACTTTTTGAGAAGAGATGCATTTATTGGGTAAGTGTCCACAACTCCCTCGAGTGTCTGTAATCGAACAGTGTTGGGACCAAGCTTTTCTGTAATAATGAAAGGCCCGAGCCAAAGGCGCTGAAACTTGGTATACTCGTTCTTATCTTTGTGTTGCTTGTCCCACCTCAGAACCAAGTCACCAGCAGAAAATTCACTGTCAGATGAAGATTTTGTGAAATTGCCCACATAAGATCCAAAGAGATGATGTAAACCTCACAATGAAAGAATTTATGAATAATAGAATAAGAGACAAGCAATAGTACTTAGATCCAAGGAAACGCTGATTGAGGCAGAATACTTACACAGGTTACTATTAACAGAATAATAAACTTGTAAATATACGATGCTGAGTATGAGGATTCGAATTCACTAGGTTGAATTCGAATTGGCCTTCATGCACAGATCCATAATCAGTGGAGAGTCATCAATGCCTAACTAGGAGTCCACCTTCTCATTAGTGAAGTCATCAATGCACAAGTAATGGTCAACCGGGAGTCAAACTAAGTCTAACTGAGTGTGGTTGGTATAACTGGCACATGGAAGCACTAATGTAGTGAAGGAGGCTTAGTGGAGGGCGTAGATGGAGCTAACCGGAGTCAGAATAGGTTGTCTAGTCACACTGGAGTTCCATCGGAGTGGTAAGGTCAGTTAGGAGTTAGTTAATCCTTAAATCAAGGAAAGAACTGAAGATAACTGAACTAAACTGGACTGGTAGGTGAAGAAAGGCGCCCTTCTCATGTAGTAGGTGAAAGGAGGGCGCACTAAGCTCTAGGAGAGCTGAAACTGATCAGAAAGAAGCTCTGGGGGCTAGTTTGTTGAGGGTTAGGTGATGGTGATGATGACTAGGATGCATGTAAAATGCATGGAAACCCTCATTTTGCATGCATGACTGAAAATGAAAATGACTGGAAAGCTAGTAGGAATAGGATGGAGTATAGGAATATCCTAACACCCCCCGCTTAATCCATCCTGGGCCCTGTTAACTAGGACCAAAGGTCATCCATACAATAAATGAAATGATAAAAAAAAACTGTCCATAAACTGAGGAAATGGGGAAAACCTCATGGGAAAAAGACCCCCCCTCAAAAGAACAGTAAATAACTCAAAGAACCATCACACTATGCAGAAAAGAAAGAAGCTTTCATCCATGAAAACTTTTGAAAAAGACTTGGCAAGCTGATCTCCTGTAGGAAGGCCTCCCACTATGTGGAGAATGTGTTGGATGAAGCCAGTCTTTTTGGAACTCTTTCTGTATCTTGAGAGAATGGAACATGAGGAGTCTTCCCAAGAGATGGAAGAGAGAACCCCATCATCATGCTGCATCTCTCATGGAGAGATGCATGGCATAATGCAAGGTTGGCATGATGCTGAAGTCTAGTAGTTCTATGAGCAGATAAATCCTCAACTGTGTTCTCAGTAGTAGCAAGGACTGTGTGAGCCCATATTTCCTTTGAATCTAGACTGAGAATAGGTGTTGGTTTTGAATATTCTTGAACCATGATCTCAACATCAAAATCTTGATCTTCTTCTTCACTAGAAGAGGAGTCACTGTGATCTTCATCAGAATCTGAAGGAATATTTTGAGGGAAAGGCATGAAGTGTGAGAACTCATATGCCTTTAAGGCATGATTAGCAATCCCATTCGCTATAACCTTTCCAGTGGAGATTTCTGTAATCTCTACTGTGTTTGGACCAAAAATTACTTGCTTTGGTGATCCTGTATGAGTCATTCGATATACTGACAACAAATTAGCTGTAAGAGATGGAACAAATAAGACTTTTTTGAACTTACCATGCTCCATATGAACTGTACCCAAACCTTTGGTAGAAATATGAGAGTTGTCTCCCATGTGAATGGTAGGCCCATCTTGGAGATCCAAAGAGGAGAAGGATTCTTCAGATGCAATCATGTGGTTGGAGGCTCCAGAATCTATGAAGAGGGATTTTGTCTTTGAAAATCTAGCCATCAATGCATGACAATCATAATATCCACTTCCGGCATTAGACATCTTTGCTTCTTTTGGAACAACATTTGGTTTTGTTCAAGAAGCTTGGTTAGAAGATCAATCTTCTTGTGCATGCAAGCACTTTCAGGATGGTTTCCTCTCTTGCAGTAGGAACAATTTGGTCTCTTTGGTTTGTCATTCTTGGATCTTGAATGTTTCTTGCTTTTGTCCTTTTGCCTCCCTTTTGCATTCACAACACTTGATTCACTAGCGAAAAGATCTAGATCTTTGGAGGTTTTGATGGCATCCATTTGAAACAATTTGTCCTCTTCTTGAATGAGGGCTTGAGTGAAGGCTTCTAAGGTAGGAAACTTCCATCCAGGGATTGACATTCACCCAGAGTGGAAAGTAGATACAAAGACAGAGAATTGAGATCCAAGTTTGCTCAGAATGGAAAGCACCAATTGGTCATCACTCTTAGTGATTCCACAATGCTTGCATTGTACAACCAAATTTTAAAATTTTAAGAAGAATGTTTGAATGCTCTCGAAATTGCTAGGTTGGAGGGCAACCAATTCATTTTCAAGAGTGTAGCCTCTTAACCCATCTTGTTTGCCAAAAATACTCTCCAATTTGGTCCATAACTCTTTTGGAGACTTCAATCCTTCAGAATGGAACATTAGATCTTTGGACATATGAAGGCATATGAATCCAAAGGCTTCATCCAATTTGTTTAGATGCTTGATTCTCTCTCTAGCTATATGTGGTGTGGCATCTCTTTCATAAACCAATCTTTCAAGCTGTTTGTTCATCAAGTGAATCTTCATCTCACTCTTCCATTCGAAGTAATTGAAGGGAGTGAGGATCATGGGAGAAAGAGAAGAAGAAGAAGAAGCATTCGAATTGCTCATCTTTGACTGCTGGAACAAGTGCAAATAGAAACTGCTGAATCTGCCGCTGCTACTGCTGGAACTTTGAAATACCTGCAAAAAACTCTCAAGAATGGAGGTAGAATATACTCTCAAATGGCTCTGATACCATGTGAAATTGCCCACATAAGATCCAAAGAGATGATGTAAACCTCATAATGAAATAATTTAGGAATAATAGAAGAAGAGACAAGCAATAGAACTTAGATCCAAAGAAACTCTTATTCAGGCAAAATAATTACACATGTTACTATTAACAGAATAATAAACTGGTAAATATACAATGCTGAGTATGAGGATTCAAATTCACTAGGTTGAATTCGAATTGGCCTTCATGCACAGATCCATAATCAGTGGAGAGTCATCAATGCCTAACTAGGAGTCCACCTTCTCATCAGTGAAGTCATCAATGCACAAGTAATGGTCAACCGAGGGTCAAACTAAGTCTAACTGAGTGCGGTTGGTGTAACTGGCACATGGAAGCACTAATGTAGTGAAGGAGGCTTAGTGGAGGGCATAGATGGAGCTAAATGGAGTCAAAATAGGTTGTCTAGTCACACTGGAGGTCCATTGGAGTGGTAAGGTCAGTTAGGAGTCAGTTAATCCTTAAATCAAGGAAAGAACTGAAGATAACTGAACTAAACTGGATTGGTAGGTGAAGAAAGGTGCCCTTCTCATGCAGTAGGTGAAAGGAGGGCGCACTAAGCTCTAGGAGAGCTGAAACTAATCTAAAAGAAGCTCCAGGGGATAGTTTGCTGAGGGCTAGGTGCTGATGACTAGGATGCATGTAAAATGCATGCAAACCCTAATTTTGCATGCATGACTGAAAATGAAAATGACTGGAGAGCTAGTAGGACTAGGATGGAGTATAGGAATATCCTAACACATTTTTCATCAAACCATATTTTCACCATTTGCTGATGATGATACAATTTGTTCTTAGCTATTTCCCTGTCCTCCTCTAGCTTCAAAAGAGTGTCAATTCTTTGCTGGAGAGGAGAAGAATCATCTTCTTGGACAGACTGGGCCAATTGTATTGAAGGGATGGTGAGATTGGTAGGAAGGATGGCTTCTTTGCCATAAACCAAACACTAGGGAGAATTTGCGATTGCTGCCTTTGGGGTAATTCGATCTGCCCATAAAGCATTATATAATTGTGTGTGCCAATCTCTGTGATGGGAAGCTACAGTATTCTTGAGAATATTTATAAGATTTTTGTTTGAAGACTCAGCCAAACCATTTCCTTGAGGGTAATAATTGGTAGAAAACTTAAGCTTAATCCCCTTTTCAGAAGCGTATTCAGTTATATTGATTGAAGAGAAGTAGGATGCGTTATCGAAAACTAGGTACTTTGGAGTGCCAAATCGTGTGATGATCTGACTGTCAAGGAAGGAGATTACTTGAATGGAATTACATTGTTTAAGAGGGGCTGCCTCCACCCATCTGGTGAAGTAGTCAGTTGCTGTAAGAATATATTTATGTTGGAGGGACAAAGCAGGGTTTATAGGCCCGACAAAATCCAGTCCCCATTGTTGAAATGGAAACTGAATTGTGACTGGTTGGATAGGAAATGCAGGTTTTTTGAATTTCCCTATGCATTTCTGGCATGGTTCACACCTCCTTACATAAGCATAGGCATCTTTAAACAACGTGGGCTAATAATATCTATCCCTGAGAATCTTATGTGCTGTAGTCTCACCTAAAAAATGGCCTCCAGTAGGTCCTGCATGAAATTGGAATAAGATGTCATCAGTTTCATGTTTTTCCAAGCACCTAAGAAATACTCCATCATAATTTTTCCTAAAAAGAACTTGATCAATAAACTGATAAGGAGTAGCTTTTAGTCTCAAAGCCCTTCGTTTCTTAAAATCAAGGGTTTCGGGAGCAAACCCATGGTTCAAAAAATCTAATATCATGATACCATTCTGATATCGGGGGATTGATAGTGTTAACAACACCTGAGGGAATTTCTTCTTCTTGATCCCATTTGGATTGTGGTTGCGTAGGGTCATTGGATTGAGCGGTAAGTAGACAAAGGCCTTGCCCTTTGACAATTTTAGCTTGTCTTATCTCAAGATCATATTCTTGCAGGGCCATCATCCAATGGGCCGTCTTTTCCCCTAACTCTTTCTGGATTAGGACGTTTCTAATAGCAGAATATGGGACAATGACTTTGGTTCGGGATTTCAGCAAGTAGGTCCTGTAATGTTCGATAGACTTATAGACCCAATATGCTTGCTTATCAATCTGTGAGTAATTAAGCTCAGCAACTTTGAATGTTGAGCTCATAAAAGAGATCAGGATCTCTGCATCATTGTCATGCTTTTGCATTAGGACAGTTGCATAAGAAAAGTCAGTGGAAAACGTATAAAGAATGAAATCCTTATCAAAATATGGGGACATGAGGGTAGGAGCTTTAGCGATAGCCTTTCGAATTTCGGTAAACGCATCTCTCTGTTCCTATGACCAGGTAAACTGCACATCTTTCTTGACCAAAAGATGTAATGGTTTGACTATCTGAGCAAAATTTGGTACATATCTACGTACAAAATTAATCTTACCCAAGAAGGATTGCATTGCTTTGCGCGAGCCTGATAATCCAATCTTTGAAATAGCCTCTGTGCGTTCAGGGTCAATAATCATACCTTCTTTCAAAACAATGAAGCCCAGAAGCTTTCCTTCTGTTACTGAGAAAATCGATTTCTTCGGGTTGACAGAAATGCTGAATTTCCTGCAGCGGTCGAAAACCTGTTTCAAAGCAAACACATGTTCATGTCATTTTTTGGAGTAAATAGTGATAGCATCATGATAAACTACGACAGAATTATGTTGAGATATTGTAACTTCTAAGAATATTATATTTGTACTTTATTATTCCAGAGATGTTTCATTCCTCCGTGAAGATCTTATTGTATATCCGGAGATGTTTATTCCTCCGTCGGAACATGGTAACTTGGGTTATTAGACTTCCCTAGTGGGGGTCGGCCCTATATGTGTTATGTGGGTCAAAGGGTTGTTATACAACCCTAGTGGGGTCGGCCCAGTCAGTTGTAGTGGGGTGTTTAACCCAGTGGTAAAGTTGGGGCCGACCTAGTTAATATAAAGTACAAGTCGGAGATGTGTATAAATAGAGGAGGTGTGTTCCTCATTATACACACACTTCCCTCACTCAGAATGTAGCGCACTTATGGAGGAGAGGTCTACTATGGTGGAGGAGGAGATCATGTCTTTGGTTTGCATATTTGTATATTGCTGGTCATCTATATTGAGGAAGCTTTGCTGGGTTTTCTACCCCATGAAGGTTTCCCAGGATAAATCTGTGTCTCTTGTGTTTATGCTGTGCATGTTGTTTCTTCAGTGATCCTGTATATGCCATTATTGTGAAATGGAATGTAATGATGCTATTTTCTGTATTAGCATATTAAATCTTAACATGGTATCAGAGCTAACCTGAAGGAAGGAAATGTATGGCATTTACGAGATTTGCTTCACTTGCGACGATTTGAAGGTTTGGGTTTTACATAGAAAAAACCAGTCATTGTGGAACTTTCGCTATAAATCCATTTATGAAAAGGTTCAGGATCTGAAACGTTTACAGGACATAGATAACATCCCCAGGTACCTTGTGTTCAAAGGAAACCCTCAGATTCGTTTTACTTTGTGAGTTATGATCAGTACAAGTTAGGGTTTCTGCCTCTTCCAGATCTCAGTCAAAATCAGGTGACCTAGGAAAAAAGGTCATAACTTGGGATAGAAAGCTCCAAATGAAATTTTGTATAAAGTGACAGGTAGTACACAGACTGCAATATCTCAAGAAACGTTTTTAGAGGCTGAAGCTGAACCAGTGACATGTGGCACACCGTACAAGTTCGCTCTCCTGTTTTATCCCATAAACATGTCACGTTGCGACACTTGGTATAACTCTCTCTCAAAAAATCCAATTGAGGTCAGACCTATCGGGATGGAAAGATGACAGGTCAGGATACCACAAATTTTTTTTTAGACATTTTTGATTGAAATGTTCAGAGTTACAGCAGAAACAATCAGGTACATATTTCTGTCAAAACATAATTATTTTTGAAGCACCTCCATTCATGGCTTCCGGAATTTAGGGTTTCGAAGAAAGTAAGAATTTTTGGAATCGGAGTCCACAGCTGAATGCTACTCAGGAAAATCAAAATTTAGAGACCAAGATCAAATTTTTGGTTGGGTAGAAGATCGGGCTTGATCAAACCCCAGTTCAACATTTTGATCAGAAAGATGGAAAATTAGGGCTTCTACAAAAGTTGGAATTTCTGAAGTCTGTGACCATGGCTGGAAGCTCCTTAGAAAAATAAGAGTTTAGAGCCTTGAATCAAACCTTTTGATTGGGCATAAGGGTGGGCTTCATCAAACCCTAGTTCGGGATCCTGTCTAGAAGATCCAAAAGTTTCAAAGGCAATTTTGAGGGGTCAAATTTTGGAGATTTCAAAATTGAAGTATGCTAGTTTGATAAACTCAACAAGACACATCCTTCCATCCATTCAGAAGTCTGAAAGTCAAAGATTGAATTTTTAGGGTTTCTCTAGCAAACCCTAATCAAGCTCTAGATCAAGTTTTAGGGGGAGTTGAGGCTAAGGCCTTACATAAGAAGACTACAAGAAGTCTCGACAGGTATGACTTAAGGAGATATAGGTATGTCTTGAAATTTGATTCTTGATTAAGTTCATAATATGTTTGTCCTCATATTATTCAGGTTAGTACAATATTGATTAATGTTAGAATTGTCTTATCACCCTAGTAATAGTATGAATGCATGTGAATGATAAAAGACATTCATTGTTTAGGGCTATATGATTGTACTAACGCACTGTGGTATTGTATGAGGTTGATGTTGTCTGCTAACAAGATACAGGTACATCACGAAAGACAAATCAAGTTCCATGACCATGACAACATGAATACAAAGACTCCTCCATAATCTTTGATCACATAGAGGTTCTACTTACGAGGTATGTATGACTTTGTTCTATTATGCTTAACTTATGAGATATGTAGGTTCCAGCACAGGATCTCTAAATCATTGAAGAGAACAAAGAAGATATCGATTAGGTATGTTAAATAGATATACTAATCCAGGTATGTTTCCTATGAATCTTACCTTGTGTTAGGATCCATTATATAAGTATACTTGGTATGATTAGATATGCTTATTCATAAAGTTAGTAATCAAGGGATTTTGCATATTATGTCTTTTATCTTGATTGATGATATGCATGAGTAAAAGAAGACTTCCTTGAAATCTTGAATACTAATGTTTATTATCTATGATCATGACTATACATATTCAAGATTATTTAGAATTATAATGTTTTGATAATATTTATAATATACTATGAATGTATGTTTGTGTATGAGATCATGAGGATAACACTAGTGCACACTTGAGCATGCACAGTGGTACAGAATGAATAGAAGTTCAAAAGACATTTAGAAGATCAAGCGGGAGGCAACCACACAAACATAAAAGATAAGTATTTGAGTTGTTATTTGAAATAGTAAATAGATTGTATGCATATTTGTATTCGTGCTGAGTGTAAACATTCACAGAGCATTGAACAGTATACTACTAATATGCATATGATTGGTAAGTTGGACAAAACATTCCATTGTAGCTTGTCTAGAATGAAATCTCTTTGCTGACATGCTGAGAGCTGTGCACACTCTCGATAGTATGTTCTAGTAGAGATGGAAGGCATCTATATAGCCACTGTATGCATACAGGATATGGAAAAGTGTTGTGCCAAAGTATTGGTCAAGATAGTTGCATAACTATGTAAATGATATCTGTATGCATAATAGGTTATCATGTCAACATGATTTCATGATTATGAAGTATTACTAATCATGTACTTAATTTTGATTTGTAGGAAAGATCATGAAGAATGATGAACACCGCACAAGTGATGGATGTTCAACAAGAATATTTACAAATCAAACATAATATAGAAGGCTCGTGGCTAAAAGATTCTCTTAGAAAGAGGAAGAAAATCATGATGAGATGTTTGCTCCAAGTGACTAGATAAGACCATTCTCTTAATGATGTAATTAAAGAAGAAGTGTGAATCAGGTTCTGTATGGGTACCCAGGATCGATAGTAAATTGATGAGCTTAATGATCACCATGGGTGATGTGGATCTCAACCTTTGCTACAAGGTTGAATATGGTTTCTATACACAGACGACATGGATGCAAGAAGGAACTCACCACAGAGTTCGAATGATGTTGAGGCTCATATCAGTAGACCCATATGACGAGAGATGGCACATATAGATGGTTGCAGAAATGAAAATGAAAGATCTCATATTGATGCATTACTTTCTAGGTCTAGAAGTATGGAAAGGCTCAGAAGGAATATTTCTCAACCAGGGAAAGTATGCCAAGAAATATTAAAAGGACTTGATATGTTGGAATGGCCACTCTCATGGATTCCAACTTGAAGCTATTAGTGAATGACTCATCAAAGTTAGTGTATATAACTCTGTACAGACAAATTATTGGGTCATTGATGTATCTAACAAATACCAGGTCAGATATAAGCTTTGTTGTGAACACCTTGAGTCAGTATCTAGTGGAAACTAGATGTGTTCACTTGATAGTTGCAAAGCATGTGATGAGGTACCTAAAGGATACAATAGAATTTGATCTATGCTATTTTGGAGATCATGACGTCAGATGGCTACACAGACGTTGATTGAGCAGAAAGTGTATCAGACAGGTAGAGCACATCGAGAGGATGTTATTGTCTGGGATTAGCCATGATCTTGTGGTTTAGCAGGAAGCAGTCCAGTATGGCTCTCAACACAAGTAGAATATATGGCTGCTTGCTCTGCTAGTTGTGAAGAAGTATGGCTTCAGGATTGTTTGACTTAGAGATAGAACCAACTGTGATCCTATGTGACAAACAGAGTTGTATCAAGATGACAGAGAATCCAATGTTCCATGATAAGTCAAAGCACATAGAGATCTGACATTTCTATATACAAGATATGGCGCAGAAAGGAACTATAAAGTTCAAATTTGTAACAGGTTACTGATGTACTAACCAAACCTCTACCTCAAGTGAACAAGTTGCTGATGTACTAACCAAATCTCTACCTCAAGTAAAAGTTTGAATATTTTCGAGACAAGCTTGGTGTAGTTCAGAAGGACTCTCCTCGAAAGGGGGAGTGATGTGGTCACTTATGATGAGATTATCTGCATCAACAGAGAGGCCGATGATGTGGTTATCTATATTGGTGATGCCAATAGAGAGGTTGGTGGATGGTCCTTAGACAGGTTCTAAGTTGACAAGGGGATTGCATCATCCTTGAACACATCTTCTAAAAGGATCCATAGACAGTTGTCTTCGAGAATGAAGACCTTAGTGGACTGGATCGTCCCTGGACCTCGGTTCAAAAGGTACATGATAGGACTGGATCATCGCTGGACCTCGCTTCAAAAGGTACATGGTAGGACTGGATCATCCTTGAACCTCGGTTCAAAAGGTACATGACAGGATTGCATCATCCATGGACCTATGTCCTAAAGAGAGCGGGATTGATCATCCTGTAATATGATCGTGTGTGTTGCAGGGTATGCTGCTGATGTGGATACTTGTATTGATGTGTATACTTGTATTGATGATGTATATACTTGTATTGTGTGGATACTTATATTGATGATGTGTATACTTGTATTGGTGTGGATACTTGTATTGATGATGTGTATACTTGTATTGGTGTGGATACTTGTATTGATGATGTGTATACTTGTATTGGTGTGGATATTTGTATTGATGATGTGTATACTTGTATTGGTGTGGATACTAATACTGTTGATCTATATGACGATGCTGCTGATCGTATTGATCTAGATGACAATGATGCTGATCATGTAGATCGAGATGATCCAGATGTTGTAGATCTTGATGAACCAGATGTTGTAGATCGAGATGATGTGACGATGCTGATCGTGTTGATCTAGATGACGATGTTGATGATCGTGTGATGACGATACTGATGAGCATGTGATGACGATGCTGACGATAGTGAGGATTCAAATGTTGATGTTGCTGTAGTTGTTTGAGTGCTGCAGAAGATAAAGACTCAGTACTGAAGATGCTGATGTTCCAGTATTGAAGATGTTCCGGTAACTGGTTGAGTTACTGATGATGTTGAGAAAGCTTCCAATGATTTATAGATGTATCATGTTGATGAATCCTTGCTCCTGCAGATGTTGTTATAATATCCTTCTCGTTAAAGGGGGAGTGTTGAGATATTGTAACTTCTAAGAATATTATATTTGTACTTTATTATTCTGGAGATGTTTCATTCCTCCGTGAAGATCTTATTGTATATCCAGAGATGTTTATTCCTCCGTCCGAACATGGTAACTTGGGTTATTAGACTTCCCTAGTGGGGGTCGGCCCTATATGTGCTATGTGGGTCAAAGGGTTGTTAGACCACCCTAGTGGGGTTGACCTAGTCAGTTGTAGTGGGGTGTTTAACCCAATGGTAAAGTTGGGGCCGACCTAGTTAATATAAAGTACAAGTCGGAGATGTGTATAAATAGAGGAGGTGTGTTCCTCATTATACACACACTTCCCTCACTCAGAATGTAGCGCACTTGTGGAGGAGAGGCCTGCTATGGTGGAGGAGGAGATCATGTCTTTGGTTTGCATCTTTGCATATTGCTAGTCATCTATATTGACGAAGATTTGCTGGGTTTTCTACCCGATGAGGGTTTCCCAGGATAAATCTATGTCTCTTGTGTTTATGCTGTGCTTGCTGTTTATTCAGTGATCTTATATATGCCATTATTGTGAAATGGAATGTAATGCTGCTATTTTATGTCTTAGCATATTAAATCTTAACAAATTATGCATTAACCCTCGGAAAGCTATGTCCATAGCTCTCTAAAAAGTGGCTCCCGCATTAATCAAACCAAAAGGCATCCGCCTGTAGGCGAAAGTACCCCAAGGGATCCTGAAAGCTATTTTTAATTGATCGTCCGGGGCAACCATGACCTGGTTATATCCCGAAAAACTGCTTAGGAGGAAAAAAATCTCCGACCCAGCTACCCTTTGAAGAATCTACTCCATAGGTGGGACCAGATAGTTGTCTTTCTCAGAAGCCTGATTCAGGTTCATGAAATTGACACAGTGTAAAATTTCACCGTTTTTCTTGCAGACAGGCACTAAGTTGGCTATCCATTGAGTGTTCCTGACTGGAAAGATGATTCGAGCTATGAGCAGCTTCTCCAACTCCCTTTTTATCGAAGGCTCTAAACTGGGGTGCATCTTCCGTAGCTTTTGTTGAAATGGCTTAACTTCCGGTTTCATGGGTATATTGTGGAACATGACGCTAGTGTCAAATGTTTTCAATTCGTCGTAAGTCTAGGCAAAAATTATTTATAATGTTTACACAATGCAATGATGGCTCTCTATTCTCCAGGGGTACAATCAACTCCCAAATTTATAAAGCGGGGTTCCTGCTCGGTGCATAAATTGACTCGTTCGTAGTTCAAAGATGAGCTTTGAGTTTTACAATTAGTCTGAGGTTTGAACTTGTCCTACAAATCATAGAACTTTTCTAGATTGATCACAGAATTTGGGATGACATTCGAGGAATCGGAAGAGATTTTTCATGTTCACCCTCGTCTATAGCCATATCCTGGAATGTGTCCCGGTTTGTTAAAAAATCAAGTATCTACTGATCATCATCGAATACTTTCCAGTTCATCACATTATCCAGTATGGAAGGCCTATACATTAGTTCTATTGAAAATGTTTGAGGAGATAGTTCTTCTGGTGGAATCAATCTAGAAGCTGTATTTGCCAACAAGTCAGCATCAAAGTTCTGAGACCTAGGAACTGAATTAATATTAAATGCAATAAAAGAGCTGGTAAGACCTCATACCAATTTCTGATAATTTAACAGGCGAGGGGACAGGCAATTTATTTTATTCCTCACCTGTTTCACAATGATTTATGAGTCTCCGAAGCAATGAATGATTGGTACTTTCAAGTCAATAGCCTTTTTTAGTCCCTGTATCAGTGCTTCATACTCACCCACATTGTTAGTACAATCAAACTCTAATCTACATGCAATCATAGTTTTTGTTCCTCTCAGATCTATAAGAATACACCCTACACCATCTCCATCTTTGGATATAGATCCGTAAAAAAACAATGTCCAAGCAATGGGATCTAATCTAAAATTGGTATTTACATTAAAAACATTATGCACAATCTCTCCTGAGAATGGCACAGAAGTGAAATGAGTCACTTGAGATTCGTTCTGTGCATTCTCCTGTGGCGAAACATTAGCTGATAAATTCCCCAAAAATGTATCAAAGGTAAAACTTTCAATGTGCGTGTCGAAATAACCCACAGGCTCACTTGCATCATTCAGATCTGTAACTGTCTATTTCATAAAAGGTTCCCTGCTTATCTTGATCTTGTTTGGCTGACCATTATAGGGTAACCATAAATGGGACCAATCAGTGGCAAAATAACCTTTTAGCTTTTCTGATGAGTCTCTACTAAGGCACATACCATATGCTTCTGAAATATCAGCAAGGACTATATCAACTGTTTGATGGATTCGAGGATCAGCTGATAATGTAATTAAAACATTTCTTATTCTTCCTACCACTCTGACTTTTGATCTGTCAAGTTTCACTATCTGAGTAGGGCAATGTTCCCATGTGGCATTTAACTTTATGCAGATAGAAAGGGGCATCACATTTGATGAGGCACGAGAATCTATCATGCAATTATGTACGTTTCGGTTGAAAATCTCAGAAGTAAGTAAAAAAGGAGGTGTCCTTTTGCTGCCAGAATTTTGATCATCTGGTTTAGTGAAAGAGTCAAGGTTATTATTCTGTAATTCTCTCGACTGTTTAACCACCATAATTTTAGGTAAGGTATCCCTCATCGAAGGGATTTTCAACAATTCAAACAAAGAGATGTTCGCCTTTGCTCTTTTAAGATCTTCAAGTAAATTGTACTCCATCTAACGAATGATCGTATCCTTATGGGGGACAGTCTTTGCTTTATTAGGAACAGGTACAGAGGATGAGGACTCCTAAGGGGGTTGAGGTTTGGACCTTGTGTTATAAGGATGTTGGACATTAAACACAATCTTAGGTTCTTCTTCTTCTCCACACATAGGAAGCTCTGAAAAGTAACTTACAGTGTTGGTTTGTGAATCCTCATGTTCATTTTCCTCTGCTTGAGGGGTTTGTGGATCTGGAACAGTTTGATCATTCGGGACTTCAGGGGTGTTCTGAGATTCTGGTGCTAAGTGTTGGAGCCAAGGCCGTAGCTACGGTAAAGCTGCGAATTTTGGAAAAAAGCACAAGTATGAAAGGAAAGTGCTAATTTTGGGACAAGCACTAAGTTTTGGGTAAGAAGGAGACGGTGCGCAGTACGGTGACAGATGGAAAAGCTCAGCGAAGATCACGGACCAGAAATCACGGAGCTCGCGCGCATGTCATAGAAGAATGAAGGTGGCTCAGCTACCATAATAAATAAGGCGATGGAATAGAGGGCTCAGCTACCCTCATTTAAAGGCTAAGTACAGAATTTATGGTTGCTCGGATCAAGGAGGAGCAACGGACCAGAGCATTGAAGGCGAAGGACAAGCGCCCATACCCACAATCTGTGCCGAAAGTCAAGGAGCCTGCAGGAGCCGGCGACATGACTACAAGCGGCGCCTACAGTACACCTAGCCATGTGCGTGGTTAGGGTTTTTGGGAATCACTGTTGGGAAAGGCCCACAGTTTTGTAAAGGTGTGACCGCCATGGCCACCTATATATATGAATAATTGTAATGGGTAAATGTTAGCGAGTAAGAGTTAGATAGTTTTGGGATAGTTAGATGGTTAGACTGTTCGATAGTCAGTCTCAAGGATAGATCATGTGTTGATTATCCTTTGCTATGTTTTCTACCGAGTGTGTAGAACTAGAGTAAGAATCGGATAGCCGAGGAGCTAATCCCTGAGTTGCCAGACAGTCTGAGTTGACGTTTGCGCCTTTGTAATCTCTGTAGAAAGGAGACTAGATTGAGAGAAGGGCTCCCAGCTGTGTGCGTGGAGTTTCCTGTAAGAATCTAAGGCTGCAGCTGTGTGCGCAGCATGTTGTATAACTCTATCATTTTCTGGTTAATATAAACTCCTGTGGATGTGGTTTTCCTCGAGGAGATGAGCTTCACATATTTCCACTTGTTATAATGTTTGCGTGAATGATTAACTGTTTAAGTTCATTACCTGTGTATGCAAAACTCTTGTATTATCTTTGTGACTGTTTGATTGAGTTTGGGAAGGTCCATTGATAGCCATAAGTGTTAAGGACTGAAGAAGTGGTGGAGCGCTGTCGCGGCAGAAGTCAAGGAGTGCGTTACTGCGCTGAGTGCGCAGGGCGAGGAGGTACTTAACGCATCGACGCAAGGAATACTTGCCTTCTGCGCTAGAACGAAGAAACTGCGCAGCGGACCTGCTGAGGAAGGAAGCCGCGCAGTTGCGACAAGGAGCCTGCGGGAAAGTCGGACCGCCGATATCTGAGGAACCAGAAGAGGAAGGACAATCTCTGCATCACCAAGGTTAAGGAAACCTGATTCCTTAGCCCCCCATAGCCACTTCGGGTGAGACCTCGAGCTGCTGCGCAACTCGTTGCCGAGAGGGCCAGTGCGCCAAGGGGTTTGTTGCTGCGCTTCATTAAAACCCGGGTCTGCCCAAGAAAGCAGCCAACAAATGGTTCCGTTGCCTTATGACTTTTTGATCACGTCACTTCCGTTGCTCTGAACCTTGTTGTTGAGCCAACAAATGGTTCCGTTGCCTTATGACTTTTTGATCACGTCACTTCCATTGCTCTGAACCTTGTTGTTGAGCCAACAAATGGTTCCGTTGCCTTATGACTTTTTGATCACGTCACTTCCGTTGCCTAGCCACTTGCTGTTGTGAGACCTGCTATTTCGGCGACGCGCGAGATCGAGGAGAACAAATGGTTCCGTTGCCGCGTGACTAAAACTTGCTATTTTTGCGACGTAGAAGGTTGTGTTGAGCCAACAAATGGTTCCGTTGTCTTGCGACTTGCTGCTGTGAGACTTACTATTTCCGCAACGTCTGAGATTGTTGTTGAAGCCAGCACAAGGTTCTGTTACACTGAGACTTGCTCAGTTAACAAATGTGTTACTGGAATCCTACAGCTAAAGAAATTGGAGACTGGTTTGATTTAAAGGCTAAAGAGTTCGCTGAACAAGAAAATAGAAGCTCTACGCTCCAAACAGAAGACTGGTTGCAGAAGTATATTTATACTGACCTTCACGAAATTTTCTTTGTTACATTCGCACTGGAGTTGCACGCTTGGATAGCCAAGTTAGCAGACTCTAGACCTACTGTGCGTATTGCTCGACCCGTCGCTTGGACGCCTGAGCTAGTCAGTATTGTGAAGCGGATAGACAATCCTGTGTCCCGCGCAGTAGACTTTTGGTTGAATAGTCTACTGAAAGGTTTCATCACCGAGTTTGCAGTAGACACAAGAAAAAGTTTCAGTGAAGCTGAGAGGAATTTCTTCCAAGTACACAGAGGTAAGTTCTTAAATTCTCTGAACTTATGGATTAAAATGCTTCTGTATGAAAAAGGAAAGCTATGTATTGCTTCTGATGAATAACATAGACAAGTAATGTCCGTAGATTCTGATAGTGATCCTGAACTTATTGGTTGCACTTATAGTGGAAAACGATATAAAGTAGGCCTTGACCGATATTCTTTTGAGTCTAGCCCAGACGATAGCCAAGTCCCTAGAGCGAGCCATATAGAAAGACAAGGGAGTGCTCATATCCCTTATCACCCCTTTACACCACAAAAGCCAGACGGAGCTCAGTATAACCCCGCAGTAACATCTTCTAGTAGCCCACACGGTACTTCTAGTACCTCTGAACCACCTTTATTTAACCAGCCCAGAAGCACTGCTATAGCAGCCTCACCTCAACCTAGCACAAGAAGGATGGGTGATGACATGAAGCTACCAACTTTTAGAGGAACAGGGATAGAAGACCCTGAACAGCACTGGTTCTTATGTGAAGCCATATGGACAATTAAGCAAATTAATGATGATGCTGTTAAACTGGTTCAGTTAGCAACCACACTAAGAGAAAGAGCCTTAACTTGGTTCATGAAATACTCAGCAGCACAGAATAGAACGCTTGCTGATGTAAGAAATGCCATGATTCGGGAATTTAAGAAACCTAAATCAGAATCACAGTGTATAACAGAGCTCAAAGATATCAAACAGTTACCTACATAATCAGTATGGGACTTTGACCAGAAGTTCAAAGCCTTGATAGATCAAGTAAGCTTCGAGTTTGCACCACAGCAGCATAAAGAATGGTTCATTGCTGCGCTACTCCCACACATTAGACTTCCTCTTATGCAACATAATCTCAATACTCAGGAACAAGCTCTAGAGATGGCTATGAAACTAGAAGCTTCGCCCATTGCGGGAACAAGCAACGATGTTGCGCAGTTGCATAACCAATTAGCAAACTTAACCTTGCAAGTGCATGATATTAAGAAAGGCAAGGATGTTAAGGAAGAAATATGGTGTACAAAATGTAAAGCCCAAGGTCATTCAAAGGACCATTGCCCCGTTTTCATAGACTATATTGCAACTGGAGCACCTAACCCTTTACCACAGGCACAAGGGCCTTGGTGTGAAATCTGTAGAACTAGAGGTCATAGACCACAAGAATGTCACTTACTCCAGAAATACGTACAAACTCCAAAGAATCTATATTGTAATTTCTGCAAATCTGTAGGCCATGATGAGAACAATTGTAGAGCATATGATCTTATGATAGAAAGAAAGCATGATGTTTATAGGGTACAAGCAGAGACACAAGGACCCACAGCAGGTCCACCGTATGACCAAACCCGCGACGCCCGAGCAGGAAATTACAGGGGACGCGGACGCACAACAAATTTTGGTCACGGAAGAGGACAGATCACTTGTTATAATTGCGGAGCACAAGGTCACTTTGCTAGGGATTGCCAAAATCCTACAACCCTCTGCAGGTATTGTAAATCTTCTGACCATATCATTGAAGAATGCCCTCAGTTACAGGCTAAGATGCAAGCAAAGACCCCACAGGTCAATCAGAATATTCAGTTGATTGGAGCAGAAAAAAGAGAACCAGACCCTACAGTTAATATAGTGACACGCAGTGGAGCAACCACTGGTGCGCAAGAGATGGGAATGGGAAAGCAAGCGACGCAATGGGTGCGCCGCGCTAATATTAAACCAGCCCCACTTAACCTGCAGAAGCAAAAAGAAGCATTCAAGCAAGCTCAAGAGTATTTCTCAGATCCGAGAGCTTCAAGTTCTGCCGCAATTCCGCAGAACAATATTAGATCGCAAATGCTAAGACAAGACAACCTGGTACAAGAATAGGCCACTACAGCTGGAAGGCCTGATGAGGAGCATGCACTAGGCAGTGTTCATGCGTTCCTGCGACAATGCCTAAAATTGTTGCGCAATAAAAAGGCAACTCTAGAACTCCAACACCTGTTGGATCAGTGCCAACAGTCTGCTTCGACAAACACACCGCAGTGTGCTGTTCACCAGATTAGGAGTCACATTAGAACTGGAAAAGAGATGAGGCTCACAGTGCAGATTGGAGCATTTGAAATGGACGAAGTCATGTTAGATTTGGGCTCAGAAGCCAATGTTCTCACTATGCAGACATGGGAACAGATGGGAAGCCCTCAGCTTACAAGATCCCCTATCCAGCTAAGACTCGCGAATTAGCAACGAGTCTCTCCATTGGGCAGACTACCCAATGTACCTATTGATATTGAAGGAGTCAGAAGCTCTGCAGATTTTGAAGTAATCAAAATCATGGATGATAGTAGACCATACCCAGCACTTTTAGGAATAGACTGGGCATTTGATAATTTGGCTGTCATTAATTTGAAGAAAAGACAGATGACCTTTGAGGATGACCAGATTAGGGTCATCGCACCACTTGATCCTATTCAAGGACCAAGGTATATAGAACCCATTCGCGCAGAAGAGGAAGCGCGCCACATGGAAAGTTTGTACCAAATGACTACTAACCACAGTGACTATGTCAACCCCACAGCAGATGGCCATATCAGCTGGCGATGCGATAGCTCGTGCACATCAGACTCAGATGCAGGATTGGAAAACTGGCAGAATCGTTTACATGAGGTTTCTGCAAGACGTTGCGCCATGATGACTAAATCCATTCGATGGATTGGCACAGAATTAACTGACACTCCAATTTTTGATGGTTTAACTGAAGTAACTAAATTCATACATGAATATGAACAAAAGCTTCCAGAACAGCAGCGCATACAGGCACTGGATGTAGCATTGCGCGCCACACCCGCAAGATGGTGGGTTGCGCATAAGGAGAATATTCATACATGGCAAGACTGTCGCAGATTGATACTGCGCAGATTTCAGGACACTACGGCCGCAACCCTACGCAAATACGAGGGACAGAGTGACCCCAAGTCACACATTGAAGCATGTATTCAGCAATGGTCAGATATTCCGGAAGATGAATGGGTTCACCTATTCATCCACACATTGGATACAGTTCCAAGGAACTGGTATACTGAAACAGAATTGCGCAGAGGCACTCTTACTTGGCCTCTTATGATGGAAAGTTTTCAACTTACCTTCAGCTTTGAGTCGGAGCATCCAAGTATTGATCAGGCTCTGAAGTGTATTAAAAAGAAGGTATTTGAACCATGTCTAGTAACAGAATATTCCCAACCAGATTGGGCTGTCCAGATAGAACATGCCCTGGAATGTTATAACTTCACCGCTGAAGATGAGGAGGACGATCCTCGCAACATCAATATCCCAGAATCAGAAGGGACGCGCAATATTGAAGGTCCTGAGCTTGATATTCATGCCATCACAGAACACATCAAGCTCAAGAAGATTAACATTGGTACAGAAGCTGAACCAAAGTTTGCTTCTATAGGAGATTATTGGGATGATGAAACTGTTGGACATGTTTCAGAATTATTGCATGACTACCAGGATATCTTTCCTACCAAGTTCACAGAAATGAAAGGCATCCTAGGAGACTTAGGAGTGATGCGCATACCTCTGAAACCAGATGCCAAGCCAGTAAAGCAGCGCCCATACAGGTTGAACCCGCGCTATAAAGAAAAAGTCAAAGAAGAAATTGACAAGATGCTCGCAGCAGGTATTATTGAACCGGTAGAGGAAAGCGATTGGATTAGTCCTATGGTGGTCCAAGAAAAGAAAACAAAAGGTGAAATAAGAATCTGTGTTGACTTTCGCAAACTCAATGATGCATCAGCACACGATCCATTTCCCACTCCTTTCACAGATGAAGTACTTGATAATGTTGGAGGACAAGAGGCTTACTCTTTCACTGATGGTTTTTCGGGATATCATCAGATCAGAATTCATCCGGACGACCGCCACAAGACTACTTTTGCAACTGAATGGGGCTCATTCCAGTATACGGTAATGCCCTTTGGTCTTAAAAACGCACCTGCTATCTTCTCTAGAGTTGTTGTTGCTGTTTTTAAAGAATTCATTCACAAGTTTTTAGAAGTCTATTTTGATGACTGGACTGTATCTGGCCTATTAAAGAACCATATTGCAAATCTGTGCATGATGTTAGAAAAATGTAGACAGCATCAGATTTCCCTTAACTTGAAAAAATGTATATTTTGTGCGCCCTTTGGTATTTTGTTGGGACATATTGTATGCAGGCAAGGACTCCTGATGGATCCTGCGAAGGTTTCCATCATTGCTAATTTACCTGCGCCCAACTCAGTTAAGCAATTGCGCACTACATTGGGACATACAGGATACTACAGAAAATTCATCAAAGGATATGCAAGGATCACAGCACCTATGGAAAGATTGCTGAAAAAGGATTCGAAGTTCCAATGGACAGAAGAATGCCAACAGAGCTTGGACACACTTAAAGAAAAGATGATCACAGCGCCTATTCTAGTTTTCCCGGACTGGAGAAAACCTTTTCATGTTCATGTTGATGCTTCTTCCATAGCATTGGGGGTTGTGCTTACACAGTCTGGAGAAGGAAGTATTGACCACCCGATTGCTTACTCCAGCAGAAAGCTATCTACAGCTGAGAGAAACTACACCACTACAGAAAGGGAAGGACTAGCTATGGTGTATGCCCTACAAAAATTCAGACACTACCTGTTAGGCGCTCATTTTAAAATGTATACTGACCATTCTGCTTTGAAATATTTCGTCAATAAACCAGTGTTAGGAGGAAGAATTTGCAGATGGCTACTGCTCTTTCAACAATATGATTTCGAGGTTATTGTAAAGCCAGGCAGACTGAATGCAGGGCCTGACCATCTATCCAGGATAGAGTCAGGAGAGGAACCTACAAGTCTAGAGGACAATCTGCCTGACCCACAGTTGTTTTCTATTCAAGCAGCATATGAATATTATTCTGATATTCTTGAGTTTCTCACTACCGGGCAAGCGCCGGCTGAGTTTACAATCCAGCAGAAGAAGCAACTTGTTGTCAGAGCCGCAGACTTCACTTTGATAGCAGGCCAGCTTTATAAGTTGGGCCCTGACGAAGTTTTGTGCAGATGTATCTTACCACATGAAAAGAGCTCTATCATCGCAGAAGCACATTCAGGTACCGCAGGAGGCCATTTCGCAGGAAAGCCGACTGCGCAAAAGATATTAGCCGCAGGTCTTTGGTGGCCGACATTGCACAAGGATACTAAGGCATTCTGTAAATGTTGCGATGTGTGCCAGCGAACAGGAAAACCTTCAAGGAGAGATGAAATGCCGCTAAGACCCCAGATCACACTGCGTGCTTTTGATAAATGGGCCATTGACTTTGTAGGACCTATTAACCCACCAGGAAAAAGAACTGGCGCAAGATACATCATTACAGCTACTGAATACCTCACCAGATGGGCTGAGGCGAAGCCAGTTAAGAACTGCGACGCTGCTACGGCCGCGCAGTTCATTTTCGAGAATATTATCACTAGATTTGGATGTCCAGTGATTCTCATGAGTGATCAGGGTACACATTTCCTCAATGAGACTATAGAGGCCCTTACTGAAGAATTTCAAATTAATCACCATAAGAGTACGCCCTACCATCCTCAAGCTAATGGTACGGTGGAGGCATTCAATAAAATTCTTGAGAATGCCCTGACGAAGATCTGTAATCAACAAAGAGATGATTGGGACCTTAGAGTCACAGCTGTATTAT
The DNA here is from genome assembly GCA_027924585.1 of Larix kaempferi. Taxonomy (NCBI): domain Eukaryota; kingdom Viridiplantae; phylum Streptophyta; class Pinopsida; order Pinales; family Pinaceae; genus Larix; species Larix kaempferi. The sequence goes on from BSBM01000230.1 coordinate 4,313,897, forward strand.
GGGCTTACAGAACCACTTGCAAGAAACTAACAGGCCACACACCTTTCAGTTTGGTGTATGGACAAGAAGCAGTTATGCCCATGGAATACATTGTTCCCAGTCTTAGAATTGCGCAAATTACAGAAATGACAGATCCTGATACTATGAATGAAAGACTTTCGCAACTGCTTGCCTTAGAAGAAGACAGACTCTTAGCCGGATTCCATCAACAGGTACAGAAGGCAAGACAGAAAGCTTGGCATGACAGGCATATTAAGAATAAAGTCTTTCAGGAACGAGACTTGGTACTCCTCTATGACAGTAAATTTACCAAGTTCCCAGGCAAGTTTCGTGTACATTGGTTAGGCCCTTTTCAGGTGACGAAGATAACTGAAGGAGGAGCAGTTCAGCTTGCAAAGCTTGATGGAGAATTACTACCTACAATGATCAACGGGAGTCGGCTCAAGCTTTATCGCGACGGCCACTCCGCTCTGTCGACCTAATATATTGCTAAAAAGATGCAGATGCCCAGTGTAGTTGAAAGAGGCACCGCATTCAGTCTACACGGAAGTTGCGAGACACTCAGTCTCCGGCTTCCTACGCAGTTCCTAGAAGCATCCGCGCATGTCTAAAGTTTGGCTGGAGCGAACATAGTTGCGCTCTTGCGAAGCTTCTCCCCGGACCGTCGAACTATCGCTCTTGCGGAGTTCCCTTTGATAATTTGCCGCTTGAAAAAGTTGTGTTGTGGACCCCTATAGGCACAGTTCCCTAAGTTGAAATGACCCGCCGAAAATTTTGAATTACAGCAGTTATGTAGCCGCGTCTGAATAAATGAAGGATAAGTCCGCTATTTAAGTCTAGCCGTTCTGACGGATTCGGCTTGATCTCCGAAAGATTTGCATTTAACTCAGGCGCCGAAAGCATTAGCTTCTCCCAGAAGGCTGTCAGAGCCCGTCAATCACACTAAATGCACCACTACGGCGAGGAGGATAGCGTGTTGTCAACTAATGTATAGCCGCCTATAGCTACGTAAGCCCACTTGGTCGCATTTACTATCATCTCTGGCTATAAATACCTCACCCTTGTAAAATTTTTGGGTTACTTTCCTCGAGTTCCTATCTTGTTTAAGAATCCAAGTCATTGTTTTCAGAGCCGAGTTGTGCAGAGTATTTTCCCTTGTTTTCAGCGTCTATATCCTACGCAGGTCCGCCATTTGCTGTCCAAAGTTTTTTGTTCCCTACATTGGCTCACGACGGAGAACCTGTCGACTGAAGAAGTTGTTCGTCAATTCCTGCGCCGAGGCTTATATTTCGGCATGACTACTCCAGTCACGGCTTCGACTTATGTACATCCTGGTTATCAGGATCCCAGACAGTCTCCAGCTACAAGAGCGTCGCCATCGCAGCCAGAAGAACCTGTTCCAGAGCCGTTGGCGACCATGGCGAACTATATTCCGCCGCGTCCAGATGATGCGCCAGAAGTACAGATCCTGAAGAATGCAAAGTATCCCATTCCGTTACCGCCACTACCGGCTAGTGTGCGGGTAGAAGGGCAACTGTTGGGACACATTCCACTGGTCAAATTATCTGATTTCAATCTGGGAGACTATAAAACGTATCCCCAGTTTGCGCCAGATCGATATCTGACGATAGTTCACAATCCCATCCGAAAGGTCGATGAATTTACCCCAAGGGGATTTGCAGCAAACTTGGAGAAGCCAGGTTTGTTGAATTTGTTGAAGCTACCGCACTTTGGGCGTAGCAACGAAGTCAATGCAGTTGTTAAGACGCTGCTTACATGTGTTCATGGAGGTTACCTTTGGCTCGGGAGGCCAATTGATCTAAATGTTGATTTGATTCACCGCATCACCGGTCTATCTAAGGCTGGCAAGGATCCCAATATTCACTTTGTGGGAAAGGACAAAGACAGAAAATTGGCTGCACAGCTGGTGCAGAAGTATAACTTGACAAGAGGAGGTCGGGATTATGACCTCACTACAGTAGAAGATGAGGCACTTCGATTTACAGGAATTCTGCTTGCAGGCAGACTTCTCACAAAGTGCCGACCGAAGGAAGTTACTGGAGCTGTCGTGGAGCTCGCCATCGCAGCTGCGGAGGGAGAACAGTACAACTGGTCTCTCTTCCTGCTGAATTCTTTCTTGGCTGATTGCCTGAATGTGCAGGACAATGCAGCCCAATCATTCCATTTTTCTTGGCTTCTAATTTTATGCGCTCTCGTTGGCTGGAAGGAGCCCCCGAATACTCAGTTCCTTCCGCGCCGCGCAGGAGAGGTTGCCGGCATGCGCTACATCAACCTCTGGGATTCTCCCAATCCCGCGAAGCGCAAGATGAATCGCGCTGTATTTTGTGAATACTACTATCTCCTCACAGATACTATTCAAGAAATGCCAAGGCTGAGCCAGGAGACAGCCACATTATATGAAGGAAAGTTGGCTTTTACTGCCGACATACATCAACTTTACCTCCGCCCTTGCGGCATTCCAGATGAATGGGCGCTAGGCCTTTACAGGATGACTACCGAGGATGTTGAAGAAACCATCAAGTCTTGGTCGGATGAGTGGAGGGAGGCCGCCGATCTCGCATCCGCGCTGCCAACCGCCGCTACGAAAGAGAAGGATAAGGGCAAGGAAGCCCGTGAGCAAAGAAGTGATGAAGGCTCCACAGAACCGGCCACCAAGAAGCAAAAAGTGTCGCATCCCGCTGAGGCTATTCCCTCGGGGATCGACCAGTACCTACACGAGCAATTTCGCGAGCTGCGCAATGCGCACGCTCACATCAGAAGTGCTTTAGATTTGCAGTTTGTAGAATTGAAAGGTCTCGCAGGAAGAGTTGCGCAGACCCATGCGCCAGCATCTACTTCGCAGGCGCCACAAGAAATTCCAAGTGACGAGCGAGTTGAAGAACTCATAGAAAGGCATACTGTTGTGCATATTCCGCCTACCAGCATGACACTTCCAGATCCGCTAACTGCACTACAGGTAAGCGCCGTTGGGCCCGTTGAAATTAATTTGTCTCTAATTCCTATAGAGACTCTACAGCTAGTGCACAAGAAAGTTTCTCTCGAGTTGAGAGCTAGAGAGCTCTCTACATTTCAGGAAAATCAACGACTGCAATCGCAGGAGTTAGAGTTGAAGGCAATCCATAAGAATACCTCTGAGAAGCTTGCACTTTATGAGGCGCAAGACATCGGCATCAGAAACGCAGTGGATGAGATTGCCCAGGAATTACCGGCTTGCGAGATTCAACCAGACCTCCCTCTGGTTGCAAAAGTTCAAATTATTGGAGAAAGGGCGAAAACCCTGGAGCAAGAAATAGTTGCTATGGCTGAAGGCCATAGAACCCAGATCGCTGAGCTAGACGCTCGCGTTGCTGCGCATTGTATGGATGATGCGCAGGTACAATTTGAAGCACTGAGCCGAGCTTCCACACAGATGAAAGATCGAGTACAGGAAGCCGAGAACCTGATGAGCCAAGCTATGGAAGCTTGGACGGAGCTTGAGAAGCTCCCTTTTAAAGTTGGTCTGTTAGAACAGGTGTAAGCTGCAGAACAGTCCCTCACTGTTCTGACTGAAGAAGCTAAGGCCTTAACAGGCTTACCAAAAATGAAGAAAATGAGTGAAGTGCGCAGAATGCAGCAGCAACTGCACAAGCTCAGAACTGAAGATGAGAAGCTCACCAACAACATTCAGCCATTCATGGATGAGTATGCTGAAATCGTTGCCCAGGTTGAGGCAAAAATCAAAGAGATTGCTGAATCTCAAGAGGTAATTGATACCATCACTCAAGAAGAAGCCACCGCAGAAACGGTGCAGACAGCTGTGGAGTGTATCGATGAATTGGAATCCGCTATTGCGCGGTGGAAGAAAACATTCGCGGAGACCCAAGCACAAGCAGATGCGCAAATCAAGCGACCACACGCTAGTGCGAGTGGCTCGAGGGCGAGCCACAAGTGAGTGTTAGGGGCCTGTTGGAGCCAAGGCCGTAGCTACGGTAAAGCTGCGAATTTTGGAAAAAATCACAAGTATGAAAGGAAAGTGCTAATTTTGGGACAAGCACTAAGTTTTGGGTAAGAAGGAGACGGTGCGCAGTACGGTGACAGATGGAAAAGCTCAGCGAAGATCACGGACCGGAAATCACGGAGCTCGCGCGCACGTCATAGAAGAATGAAGGTGGCTCAGCTACCATAATAAATAAGGCGATGGAATAGAGGGCTCAACTACCCTCATTTAAAGGCTAAGTACAGAAGTTATGGTTGCTCGGATCAAGGAGGAGAAACGGACCAGAGCATTGAAGGCGAAGGACAAGCGCCCATACCCACAATCTGCGCTGAAAGTCAAGGAGCCTGCAGGAGCCGGCGACATGACTACAAGCGGCACCTACAGTACACCTAGCCATGTGCGTGGTTAGGGTTTTTGGGAATCACTGTTGGGAAAGGCCCACAGTTTTGTAAAGGTGTGACCGCCATGGCCACCTATATATATGAATAATTGTAATGGGTAAATGTTAGCGAGTAAGAGTTAGATAGTTTTGGGATAGTTAGATGGTTAGACTGTTCGATAGTCAGTCTCAAGGATAGATCATGTGTTGATTATCCTTTGCTATGTTTTCTACCGAGTGTGTAGAACTAGAGTAAGAATCGGATAGCCGAGGAGCTAATCCCTGAGTTGCCAGACAGTCTGAGTTGACGTCTGCGCCTTTGTAATCTCTGTAGAAAGGAGACTAGATTGAGAGAAGGGCTCCCAGCTGTGTGCGTGGAGTTTCCTGTAAGAATCTAAGGCTGCAGCTGTGTGCGCAGCATGTTGTATAACTCTATCATTTTCTGGTTAATATAAACTCCTGTGGACGTGGTTTTCCTCGAGGAGATGAGCTTCACATATTTCCACTTGTTATAATGTTTGCGTGAATGATTAACTGTTTAAGTTCATTACCTGTGTATGCAAAACTCTTGTATTATCTTTGTGACTGTTTGATTGAGTTTGGGAAGGTCCATTGATAACCATAAGTGTTAAGGACTGAAGAAGTGGTGGAGCGCTGTCGCGACAGAAGTCGAGGAGTGCGTTACTGTGCTGAGTGCACAGGGCGAGGAGGTACTTAACGTGTCGACGCAAGGAATACTTGCCTTCTGCGCTAGAACGAAGAAACTGCGCAGCGGACCTGCTGAGGAAGGAAGCCGCGCAGTTGCGACAAGGAGCCTGCGGGAAAGTCAGACCGCCGATATCTGAGGAACCAGAAGACGAAGGACAATCTCTGCGTCACCAAGGTTAAGGAAACCTGATTCCTTAGCCCCCCATAGCCACTTCGGGTGAGACCTCGAGCTGCTGCGCAGCTCGTTGCCGAGAGGGCCAGTGCGCCAAGGGGTTTGTTTCTGCGCTTCATTAAAACCCGGGTCTGCCCAAGAAAGCAGCCAACACTAAGGCTCTAAGGATAGAATAAATTTCTTCATTCGTGAGGCCTTCTATCGGATTAGGAGGTGGTGGATTTGATGGAGGTTGATAAGGTCTCCTAAAAGGTGGCCTCACAAAACCTCTATTCTGGTTTTGATTTTCACTGTTGGTTCTTTTCAAATCTACCATCTCGTTTGACATTTTCTGGATTAGCTTTTTCATGTCAATTATGTCAAATGGATACTTGCTTTGTGTAGTGGGTTTGGGAACACTGTCATTCTTCTTCCTGGAAGTTGAAGGCTGTTCGTCTGCAATCTCTGGTTTGTCCTTAAGACAAAGAATTTCCTTCTCGACTTGTATTGCTTCAGCAAACACTTCCAGCAATGTCCCCTCTTGTGCTCGTTTCACCCACATCGAAATCGAAGCAAGTAGGCCCTTTTCATAGTAGGCTATCAACAATTCTTGAGCAGGAAGGAGATTGATAGGAATTCTATTCTTTAAATATGAGAACCTCTGGTTGAAATATTTAACCCTTTCTTTCCCTTTAATTTTCATGGAAGACAATTCCAGAACGAGATCCTGTGGTGTTTTGTCATCTCCAAACTTTTGGATGAATAATTTCTCAAACTCATCCCAAGAAAAAATAGACCTTGGTGGCAGGGCAAAATACCATGTAGCTGCTTTTCCTTCAAAAGTATAAGGAAAGAGTCTACAGACCACATCTTCGTAAATGACACTCCTAAGCCTAATATCCTGCATGAAGGTTTTAACATGGTCCAGGGTAGGTGATTTGTCATCTGGGTTAAACTTGGGTAACCACTTCTCAGGGTTTTTGGGTAGTCTATGTTGGTCTCCAAGTATCCATACTGCATCTTGGTCAAGCCAAGGTCTGTTTTTCCCTTCTGCAGCCATTGGTGGTTCTTCCTCTTCTTCTTTTGATGAAGAGCTTGAAGAATGTTCACTGTCTGAGGAAGAGGACAAAGGAGGAGATGGTGGTGGTCCACCAGTCTCAAGTTTTGGCTGATCTTGTGTTTCCTGAAAAAGTTTGCCAAGGCTATATTCAAGGGAACCTGATTGACCATCCGCTTCTTGATTTGGAGGTTGTGGATTATCTGTTTGCTGATGTTCAATATTGTGATCAGTTGTCTGTTGGATAGGTCGTTCAATGATATACGAAACTATGTTTTTCTGAAGTTGTTGATTGCCGGTTTTCAGAAAATTTTGTAAATTGATCGCTGGAAAGCCACGTCCTTGTTGATCAGCAAGTCTTTGTTCTGTCCTAGAAACCCTATCAGCTGATGTTTTCAATATCTTATCTAGTGAGAGTGTTCCCCTGGTAGGTGACAGAATAAAAATATTCTCTCTATTTTCCTGTTGTGCTGTAGATACAATAGGTGTAACAATTCCTTGAGCAAGTGTGACAGGAGCGACTGTGGGTTGCGGCTTTGTTGGTTGTTTAGATGTTGAAGCCCTTGTTTTGCTTTGAGTTTGGACCATTGAAGTATTTGCTGGAGGAGCTTTCTTAGTGGCTTGTTTAGGCATGTTGTATTATTGGCCCTCCTTCTAGCGCCATTTGTTGATGCCTCGGTTATGCAGGTTAGATACAAAGGTGCTGGAATGTTCCAAGACACTCAACAAAGGAAGAAAACCCAAGTTGAAAGGCTTCAAATTACCCTGCGCAAGGTTAATTCTATCCCCAACCTGTTTGGTGTGGTGATCCCCCACGGATATTAGGCCTCCGCTTGCACTCTAAGAGTAAATAAGTTGACCTATAAGATTAGTTTTCCAGTCAAGGAAAACCAAGGTGTGGATATGGTAAAACAAAGCTAACCTAACCTATTTTAGAAAAGGGAAACTAGTCTAAGTTAGTCCTGTTCTAAAATGAAAGATTAATGTTTGTGCAGATGAACCTTGAGGCGTGAAGAACAAATAATTTATCACCCTTAACAGAAATGCCTTCAGATGAGATATTTGCTAACTTAAATTATGATTACTCAATGAAAATCAAACAATGATAATTGAAGCTTAAAGGCCATCAAGATATAACCTGTTATCTCTTTGCTGATTGAAAAACCAACAATAATTGAATGTGTATCTGATCAATTGCAGAAATCAATAAAGAAAGTATTTAATTAAAGAAATTCAATCAAATATTTCCATACATACATCAGTTATACAGAAAAATCAATACAACAGATTTATGCATTCAGTAAATATCTAACAAGAGATCATGTATATATATCGGATGATAATCTGGAATATAAAATCAGAAATTCTCAAAGAAATTTAAGTAACAATCAGAAGATGGATCCAAAGATAACATTACTATATTAAGATGTCTTGTACGAAAATTACAATGACTCTGGCCACAGAGTATCCTCAGTCTTATCTTCTGCTGAATTCTAATTCCAAAAATTCCAACCCCTTTCCCCCGGGAGGTATCTCCCTTAAATAAAAATATTACCACCGAGTATAATAGGAGAATGCTAGAAAATAGAAACTACAGATCCAGATTCAACTATTGCCCCAGGAAATCTTGCCATTTCTCAGACTACATGATTTCTTTCACCTTTTTAAAGGGATTGTTAAAGATATATTCTCTAATTGGAAAGATACTAAGATCAAAACAAGAATTCCACTCCAACCTGCTCATTATCAGTAACAGATGATTCGGCTTGTAGAGAATTTACCGCAGGAACTTCTGGATGAGAGAGCAAGTTTTTAAAAACAGATAAATTCATCAGAGGTTCCACCTCAGAAGGAGTTGGCAGAATATCAGGTTCTCCATTGATTATATAATCTCATATAATATCATCGTCAGGGTCGGCCAATTCCTTCGAAGGTTTCTTATCTTTCTTGCCGAGAATTTGCACGCAAACAAACGAGGCAACAAAATCTTCTTCATCACTATCGTTGCTTAAATCAGGAACACCTGCATCAAAAGGTGGTGACATAGGTTTTTGATAAAGTAAGGGATAGAGTTCTTCATCTTTGAATTGGACATTGGAAGATTGATGACCTGTCTGCATGCTGCCTTTATTAAATACGTTCAGAAGGCAGCTCACAAGATTATCATACATAAATTCTCCCATGAAATGATACAAAGGATGCACTGAAGGCTTCGTGTTTGTTGCCAATTTGAAGCGAACAAATAGGATGGAAATGATTGAATAGAGCCAGTCATAATGGTTAAATTATGATGATTAGTACACTACAATCATCCAAACTGCAATGAAGCAAGCCAAAACATGCATTAACCGGATCTAGATCTATGTGAAAGTACAAATCTAATCGAGACTTGCATATGACTTGAAAAGCATATGAAAACTCATCATTACAAATCCATTCACATGAACAATCATGACCTCGAATTTGAAATAAAAGTGAAAGTTGTGGTGAAAAGAGACGTCTGTGAAATGGATAAGACAGGAATTTCAATACACGAACTAGCGACCTAATTTCGCCCGTGAAACTAGATCCAGATCGTTAATCTAACAGGAAGACCAGAGCTAGACTGCAGAAACTAAGAAAAAAATATAATCTACAAAGGCTTAAAGAATGAAATGAAACGAGAAAAAGGCCATTGCCGAATCCCAAAATAACCAAATTACTAAACACAGAACGCAGCAATGGAAACAACTCAACCTAAAATAATAGAAAAACCAGCAAAAATGACCCTTAGAAACCAAATTCATAGTGGAATCAGCATAGGGGTGTCATTTTTGGCGAGTAAAAATAATTATGAAAAATAGAAAAACCGTATATTTATCAATTTACCCTAGCTAAATCATGACCGTAGGATGTGAAATAACGAACGGCTGAGATTCACCGATGCGAAATGCGGGATCGGGTTCAGAAACACAAAATAAAAAGTTTTATTTACCATTCCCGAAATCCGAAAAATGACACTGGCGGGTTTTGGGTTTCGTAATATAACCAAATCAAAACCAAGTTCCCGAAAGCCGCAACCCAACAGTCGCGGGTTGCGGGTTTCGAGACGCAACAACGCAAAGTAAAAGGTAATTTCCGAATCCCGAAATGGGACATTGTTGGGTTTCGGGTTTTGGGTTTACATAAAACAAACTTCGAAAAAATGAAATCCCACACCCGCAACTTTCGGGTTGCAGGTTTCGGGATGACAAAATCCAAAAATGAGAAAACTAATTTTCCAGACTCGAAACTTTCAGGTTTCGGGTTGGTAGAGAAAAAGGTTAAAACACTCAAAATTTAAAGATTTCTGCAAAACCAAACACTTAGAGATAAACCAGATCAGGCAGAAAAATGGAGCAAGAAGGTATGGGCATTAGACTTAACGAGATCTAAACTGAAAACTCATATTCACAAAGGGAAAATTACCCATATACCTTCAAATTTATTAAAAATGGGGCTCCCATGCTTTGGCTAAGCATGGGATCTGTTGTGTCCACAACAAATGGCGACTGGCTGGGAAGAACGAGTTATCTCTGCAATCAAATCCGACTAAAGAGAACATGTTAATCAACCAATTTCTTGAAACTCAATTCAAAGAAAATACTCAAAAGATAACAGCCAACAAACAGTAAATATGAAAATGGATAAATTTCAAGCAGTGACCATTTTAAAGATAACACTCATCTGATAAGGAGATTTAAAGAACAATACCAAATCTTTACCATGATGTAATCATTGAAAACCAGCTTCCGTTGAACCTGGGAACAGTCTTAGAAATGCTCATGGATATCCTAATTACAGATCACCTTGGTTTATTAGTTGCATGTATATTCAGTGATCCTCCTTGGGTTATATATACTTCTTTATCTTTTCTTTTCCTCCTCTTTTCTTTTTTTTAGTTTAAAAGATGGATTATACATAAAATCTTGTTGATACAAGAACACTGTACTAACTTGGTGATCAGATAAAACAATGCCATTCACAAGCCTGATCTGGAAAGTGGTCAAGCTAGCTCGATGTCGAGAATCCTTGTCTTCCGGTCGTAAGACCAAACGAAATTATCATGGCTTGGTGACCATATTATGATAACTCCAGTTCAAGGTCAAACCCATGATCATAGCAGGGATGGCTTGTGATAAGACCCCCCTGTTCTTGTATACAACAAAATCCTATAAATAAAAGACAAAAACAATTTATTTTGGCATAAGCTACAAGGCATTACCATGGCTTGGTGACCATATCGTGGTAATGTTACTCACCAGTGCTTTGCAGATCATGAATGGATCGACCTGTAATAGGATCTCCCGCCTTCCAGTAGAACTGAAATTCATCTTCCAAGTTTGGTGGCTTGATTTGAAGATGTCATTCCACTTAAACACCTATGAACCTAATAGGCTGGCTTGATAGCAAGACCACCCACCTTGTAACTTATAATTTTTATTTTTATTTTTTAAAACAAAATTTATAATCAAAGTGATCGTAAAAGGATCCATGAGCAATCGAAGCTGGTTAGGTTATTGTGATATGTTGTTCTATCATGACACACCAGATAAAGAAATGATGTCCATCCTCCATACCTCAATTACACAAAAAAAGTATTGTGAAAGATAACGATCAAAGTGAAAAGTATCCAAAAGTACTGCATTTATTGACTATTTTTTCTTCAGAGCAAATTTTGATCATAAGCGAGAAACTAAGATTGATAGTAATCCTGAGACTTCAGAAACAATTGTTGCTAAAAAATGATCATAAGCCATCTGCCAAATGTGTGAAGCCTTATTAATAAAAAACTAAACAAAACGAAAAGACAAATCAGAAGTCAACACAAGGAAATCAAATAGGGGAAAAACAAACCACACCTATATACAAATGGGCCAGATTGTTCAAACAAAATACTTTTTGAGAAGAGACACATTTACTAGGTAAGTGTCCACAACTCCCTGCAGTGTCTGTAATCAAACAGTGCTGGGACCAATCTTTTCTGTAATAATGAAAGGCCCGAGCCAAAGGCGCTCAAACTTGGTATACTAGTTCTTGTCTTTGTGTTGCTTGTCCCACCTCAGAACCAAGTCACCAATAGAAAATTCCCTGTCAGATGAATATTTTGTGAAATTGCCTACATAAGATCCAAAGAGATGATGTAAACCTCACAATGAAAGAATTTAGGAATAATAGAAGAAGAGACAAGCAATAGAACTTAGATCCAAAGAAACTCCGATTGAGGCAGAATAATTACACATGTTACTATTAACAGAATAATAAACTGGTAAATATGCAATGCTGAGTATGAGGATTTGAATTCACTAGGTTGAATTCGAATTGGCCTTCATGCATAGATCCATAATCATTGGAGAGTCATCAATGCCTAACTAGGAGTCCACCTTCTCATCAGTGAAGTCATCAATGCACAAGTAATGGTCAAACGAGAGTCAAAATAAGTCTAACTAAGTGTGGTTGGTTTAACTGGCACATGGAAGCACTAATGTAGTGAAGGAGGCTCAGTGCAGGGTGCAGATGGATCTAACTGGAGTCAGAACAGGTTGTCTGGTCACACTGGAGGTCCATCGGAGTGGTAAGGTCAGTTAGGAGTCAATTAATCCTTAAATCAAGGAAAGAACTGAAGATAACTGAACTAAACTGGACTGGTAGGTGAAGAAAGGAAACCTTCTCATGTAGTAGGTGAAAGGAGGGTGCACTAAGCTCTAGGAGACCTGAAACTGATCTGAAAGAAGCTCCAAGGGCTAGTTTGTTGAGGGCTAGGTGCTGGTGCTGATGACTAGGATGCATGTAAAATGCATGCAAACCCTAATTTTGCATGCATGACTGAAAATGAAAATGACTAGAAAGCTAGTAGGACTAGGATGGAGTGTAGGAATATCCTAACACCCCCCTTAATCCAGCCCGGGCCTTGGTAACTAGGACCAAAGGTCACCATACAATAAATGAAATGATAAAAAAAAAAATAGCTATCCATAAACTGAGGAAATGTGGAAAACCTAATGGGAAAAATACCCTTCCTCAAAAGAACAATAAATAACTCAAAGAACCATCATACTATGCAGAAAAGAAAGAAGCTTTCATCCGTGAAAAATTTTGCAAAAGACTTGGCAAGCTGATCTCTTGTAGGAAGGCCTCCCATTGTGTGGAGAATGTGTTGGATGAAGCAAGTCTTTTTGGAACTATTTCTGTATCTGGAGCGAATGGAACATGAGGAGTCTTCCCAAGAGATGTAAGAGAGAACCCCATCATCATGCTGCATCTCTCATGGAGAGATGGATGGCATAATGCAAGGTTGGCATGATGCTGAAGTCTAGTAGTTCTGTGAGCAGATAAATCCTCAACTGTGTTCTTAGTAGTAGCAAGGACTGTGTGAGCCCATATTTTATTTGAATTTGGACTGAGAATAGGTGTTGGTTCTGAATATTCTTGAACCATGATCTCAACATCAAAATCTTGATCTTCTTCTTCACTAGAAGAGGAGTCACTGTGATCTTCATCAGAATCTGAAGGAATATTTTGAGAGAAAGGCATGAAGTGTGAGAACTCATATGCCTTTAAGGAATGATTAGCAATCCCATTCACTATAACCTTTCCAGTGGAGATTTCTGTAATCTCTATTGTGTTTGGACCAAAAATTACTTGCTTTGGTGATCCTGTATGAGTCATTCGATATACTGACAACAAATTAGCTGTAAGAGATGGAACAAATAAGACATTTTTGAACTTACCATGCTCCATATGAACTCTACCCAAACCTTTGGTAGAAATATGAGAGTTGTCTCCCATGTGAATGGTAGGCCCATCTTGGAGATCCAAAGAGGAGAAGGATTCTTCAGATGCAATCATGTGGTTGGAGGCTCCAGAATCTATGAGGAGGGATTTTGTCTTTGAAAATCCAACCATCAATGCATGACAATCATCATATCCAATTCCAGCATCAGACATCTTTGCTTTTTTTTGGAACAACAATTTGGTTTTGTTCAAGAAGCTTGGTTAGAATTTCAATCTTCTTGTGCATGCAAGCACTTTCAGGATGGTTTCCTCTCTTGCAGTAGGAACAATTTGGTCTCTGTGGTTTTTCATTCTTGGATCTTGAATGTTTCTTGCTTTTGTCCTTTTGTCTCCCTTTTGCATTCGCAACACTTGATTCACTAGCTAAAAGAGCTAGATCTTTGGAGGTTTTGATGGCATCCATTTGAAACAATTTGTCCTCTTCTTGAATGAGGGCTTGAGTGAACGCTTCTAAGGTACGAAACTTCCATCCAGGCATTGAAATTCGCCTAGAGTGGAAAGTAGATACAAAGACAGAGAATTGAGATCCGAGTTTGCTCATAATGGAAAGCACCAATTGCTCATCACTCTTAGTGATGCCACAACGCTTGCATTGTACAACCAAATTTTTAAATTTTGAGAAGAATGTTTGAATGCTCTCGAAATTGCTATGTTGCAGGGAAACCAATTCATTTTCAAGAGTGTAGCCTCTTAATCCATCTTGTTTGCCAAAAAGACTCTCCAATTTGGTCCATAACTCTTTTGGAGACTTCAATCCTTCAGCATGGAACAATAGATCTTTGGACATATGAAGGCATATGAATCCAAAGGCTTCATCCAATTTGTTTAGATGCTTGATTCTCTCTCTAGCTATATGTGGTGTGGCATCTCTTTCATAAACCAATCTTTCAACCTATTTTTTCATCAAGTGAATGTTCATCTCCCTCTTCCATTCGAATTAATTGAAGGGAGTGAGGATCATTGGAGAAAGAGAAGAAGAAGAAGAAGCATTCAAATTGCTCATCTCTGACTGCTGCAACAAGTGCAAATAGAAACTGCTGAATCTACTGCTGCAACTGCTGGAACTTCGAAATACCTACAAAAAACTCTCAAGAATGGAGGTAGAATATACTCTCAAATGGATCTGATACCTTGTGAAATTGCCAACATAATATCCAAAGAGATGATGTAAACCTCACAATGAAAGAATTTAGGAATAATAGAAGAAGAGACAAGCAATAGAACTTAGATCCAAAGAAACTCTGATTGAGGCAGAATAATTACACATGTTACTATTAACAGAATAATAAACTGGTAAATATACAATTCTGAGTATGAGGATTCGAATTCACTAGGTTGAATTCGAATTGGCCTTCATGCACAGATCCATAATCAGTGGAGAGTCATCAATGCCTAACTAGGAGTCCACCTTCTCATCAGTGAAGTTATCAATGCACAAGTAATGGTCAACCGGGAGTCAAACTAAGTCTAACTGAGTGTGGTTGGTGTAACTGGCACATGGAAGCACTAATGTAGTGAAGGAGGCTTAGTGGAGGGAGCAGATGGAGCTAACTGGAGTCAGAACAGGTTGTCTAGTCACATTGGAGGTCCATCGGAGTGGTAAGGTCAGTTAGGAGTCAGTTAATCCTTAAATCAAGGAAATAATTGAAGATAACTGAACTAAACTAGATTGGTAGGTGAAGAAAGGTGCCCTTCTCATGCAATAGGTGAAAGGAGGGCGCACTAAGCTCTAGGAGAGCTGAAACTGATCTGAAAGAAGCTCTGGGGGCTAGTTTGCTAAGGGCTAGGTGCTGGTGTTGATGACTAGGTTGCATGTAAAATGCATGCAAACCCTAATTTTGCATGCATGACTGAAAATGAAAATGACTGGAAAGCTAGTAGGACTAGGATGGAGTATAGGAATATCCTAATAGATTTTTCATCAAACCATCTTTTCACCATCTGCTGATGATGATACAATTTGTTCTTAGCTATTTCCCTGTCCTCCTCTAGCTTCAAAAGAGTGTCAATTCTTTGCTGGAGAGGAGAAGAATCATCTTCTTAGACAGAATCGGTCAATTGTAGTGAAGGGATGGTGAGATTGGTAGGAAGGACGGCTTCTTTGCCATAAACCAAACAGTAGGGAGAATTTGTGATTGTTTCCTATGGGGTAATTCGATCTGCCCATAAAGCATTATATAATTGTGTGTGCCAATCTATGTGATGGGAAGTTACAATCTTCTTGAGAATATTTATAAGATTTTTGTTTGAAGACTCAGCCAAACCTTTGCCTTGAGGGTAATAATTGGCAAAAAACTTAAGCTTAATCCCCTTTTCAAAAGCGTATTCAGTTATATTGATTGAAGAGAATTAGGATGCATTATCGAAAACTAGGTACTCTGGAGTGCCAAACCGTGTGACGATCTAACTGTCAAGGAAGGAGATTACTTGACTGGCATTACATTGTTTAAGAGGGGCTGCCTCCACCCATCTGTTGAAGTAGTCAGTTGCTGTAAGAATATATTTATGTTGGAGGGACGAAGCAGGGTTTATAGACCCGACAAAATCCAATCCCCATTGTTGAAATGGAAACTGAATTGTGACTGGTTGGAGAGGAAATGCAGGTTTTTTGAATTTCCCTATGCATTTCTGGCATGGTTCACACCTCCTTACATAAGCATAGGCATATTTAAACAACATGGGCCAATAATATCCAGCCCTGAGAATCTTATGTGCTGTAGTCTCTCCTAAAAAATGGCCTCCAGTAGGTCCTGCACGAAATTGGAATATGATGTCATTAGTTTCATGTTTTTCCAAGCACCTAAGAAATACTCCATCATAATTTTTCCTAAAAAGAACTTGATCAATAAACTGATAAGGAGTAGCTTTTAGTCTCAAAGCCCTTCGTTTCTTAAAATCAAGGGTTTCGGGACCAAACCCATGGTTCAGAAAAAATATGATATCATCATATCATTATGATATCGGGGGATCGATAGCGTTAACAACACCTGAGGGAATTTCTTCTTCTTGATCCCATTCAGATTGCTGCTGTGTAGGGTCATTGGATTGAGCGGTAAGCAGAAAAAGGCCTTTCCCTTTGAAAATTTTAGCTGGTCTTATCTCAAGATCATATTCTTGCAGGGCCGTCATCCAATGGGCCCTCCTTTCCCCTAACTCTTTCTGGATCAGGACGTTTCTGATAGCAGAATATGGGACAATGACTTTGGTTCGGGATTTCAACAAGTAGGGCTTGTAATGTTTGACAGACTTATAGACCGCATATGCTTGCTTATCAATCTGTGAGTAATTAAACTTAGCACCTTTGAATGTTGAGCTCATAAAAGAGATCGAGATCTCTGCATCATTGTCATACTTTTGCGTTAGGACAGCTGCATAAGAAAAGTCAGTGGCAAACGTATAAAGAATGAAATCCTTATCAAAATATGGGGACATGAGAGCAAGAGCTTCAGTGATAGCGTTTCAAATTTCGGTAAACACATCTCTCTGTTCCTGCGACCAGGTAAATTGCACATCTTTCTTGACCAAAAGTTGTAATGGTTTGACTATCTGAGCAAAATTTGGTACAAATCTACGTACAAAATTAATCTTACCCAAGAAGGATTACATTTCTTTGCTCAAGCCTGGTAATCCAATCTTCGAAATAGCCTCTGTGCATTCAGAGTCAATAATCATACCTTCTTTCGAAACAATGAATCCCATAAGCTTTCCTTCTATTACTGTGAAAATAGATTTCTTCGGGTTGAGAGAAATGTCGAATTTCCTGCAGTGGTCGAAAACTTGTTTCAAAGCAAACACATGTTCATGTTTTTTTTTGGAGTAAATAGTGATATCATCAAGATAAACTAAGACAGAATTATGCATTAACCCTCGGAAAGCTATGTCCATAGCTCTCTGAAAAGTGGCTCCCGCATTAATCAAACCGAAAGGCATCCTCCTGTAGGCGAAAGTACCCCAAGGGGTCCTGAAAGCTGTTTTTAATTTATCGTCCGGGGCAACCATGACCTGGTTATATTCTGAAAAATCATCTAGGAGGGAAAACATCTCCGACCCGGCTTCCCTTTGAAGAATCTGCTCCATAGGTGGGACCGGATAGTTGTCTTTCTCAGAAGCCCAATTCAGGTTCCTGAAATCGACACACAGTCAAATTTCACCACTTTTCTTGTGGACAGGCACTAAGCTGGCTATCCATTGAGTGTGCCTGACTAGAAAGATGATTCGAGCTATGAGCAACTTATCCAACTCCTTTTTCACCGAAGGCTCTAAATTGGGGTGCATCTTCCGCAGCTTTTGTTGAAATGGCTTAACTTCCGGTTTCATGGGTGTATTATGGGACATGACGCTAGTATCAAATGTTTTCAATTCGTCGTAAGTCCATGCATAAACATCTGTATACTATTTACACAATGCAATGGTGGCTCTCCGTTCTTCAGGGGTACAATCAACTCCCAAATTTATAAAGCGGGGTTCTTGCTCGGCGCCTAAATTGACTCGTTCGTAGTTCAAAGATGAGCTTTGAGTTTTACAATTAGTTTGAGGTTTGAACTTGTCCTGCAAATCATAGAACTTTTCTAGATTGATCACAGACTTCAGGATGAGATTCGAGGAATCAGAAGAGATTTTTCATGTTCACCCTCGTCTATAGCCATATCCTGGAATGTGTCCTAGTTTGTTAAAAAATCAAGTATCTGCTGATCATCATCGAATACTTTCTAGTTCATCACATTATCTAGTATGGAAGGCCTATACATCAGTTCTATTGAAAATGTTTGAGGAGATAGGCCTTCTGGTGGAATCAATCTGGAAGATGTATTTGCCAACAAGTCAGCATCAAAGTTATGAGACCTAGGAATTGAATTAATATTAAATGCAATAAAAGAGCTGGTAAGACCTCTTACCAATTTCTGATAATTTAACAGGCGAGGGGACAGGCAACGTATTTTATTCCTCACCTGTTTCACAATGATTTCTGAGTCTCCGAAGCAATGAATGATTAGTACTTTCAAGTGAATAGACTTTTTTAGTCCCTGTATCAGTGCTTCATACTCATCCACATTGTTAGCACAATCAAACTCTAATCTGCATGCAATCATAGTTTTTGTTCCTCTCAGATCTATAAGAACACACCCTGCACCAGCTCCATCTTTGGATTTAGAGCCATCAAAAAACAATGTCCAAGCAATGGGATGTAATCTAAAATTGGTATTTACATTAAAAACATTATGCACAATCTCTCCTGAGAATGGCACAGAAGTGAAATGAGTCACTTGAGATTCGTTCTGTGCATTCTCCTGTGGTGAAACTGTTGAGATATTGTAACTTCAAAGAATATTATATTTGTACTTTATTATTCCGGAGATGATTCATTCCTCCGTGAAGATCTTATTGTATATCCGGAGATGTTTATTCCTCCGTCGGAATGTGGTAACTTGGGTTATTAGACTTCCCTAGTGGGGGTCGGCCCTGTATGTGTTATGTGGGTCAAAGGGTTATTAGACCACCCTAGAGGGGTCGGCCCAGTCAGTTATAATGGGGTATTTAACCTAATGGTTAAATACGAGCCTACATGTACTTGTGTAAAATACATATCAGAGTAGTGTATAAATAGAGGAGGTGTGTTCCTCATTATACACATTCACTCACTTGAGGATATCGCACTTGTGGAGGAGAGGTCTGCTATTGTGGAGGAGGAGATCATGTCCCAGGGTTTCATCTTTGTATATTGCTGGTCATCTATATTGAGGAAGCTTTGCTGGGTTTTCTACCCCATGAGGGTTTCCCAGGATAAATCTTTGTCTCTTGTGTTTATGCTGTGCTTGTTGTTTCTTCAGTGATCCTGTATATGCTATTATTGTGAAATAGAATGTAATGCTGCTATTTTCTGTCTTAGCATATTGAATTCTAACATGGTATCAGAGCTAACCTGAAGGAAGACAAGGTATGGCACTAAAGACACTTGCTTTACTTACGACAATTTGAAGGTTAGGGTTTTACATAGCAAAAACCAGTCATCGTAGAACTTTCGCTATAAATCCGTTTTGGAGAAGTTTAAGGATCTGAAATTGTTACAGGACGAAGATAAAATCTCCAGGTACCTTGTGTCCAAAGGACAACCTCTAATTCGTTGTACTTTGTGATTTATGATCTGTACAATATAGGGTTTCTGCCTCTTCCAGATCTGAGTCAAAATAAGGTGACCTTGGGAAAAAGGTCATAACTTGGTCTAGGAAGCTCCAAATGAAATTTCGTGAAAAGTGACAGGTAGTAAACAGACTGTACTATCTCAGAAAACGTTTTCAGATGCCGAAGTTGAACCAGTGACACGTGGCACGCCGTACAAGTTCGCTCTCCTGTATTATCCCATAAACAGGTCACGTTGCGACACTTGGAATAACTATCTTTCAGAGAATCCAATTGAGGTCAGACCTGTCAGGATGGAAAGATAACAGGCCGAGCTATCTCAGAAAATTTTTTGAGAGGCCGAAGGTCAAACAGTGACACGTGGCATGCCGTACAAGTTCGCTCTCCTGTATTTTCCCAAAACAGGTCACATTGCGACATTTGGCATAACTCTCTCTCAGAACATCCAATTGAGGTCAGACCTGTCAGGATGGAAAGATAACAGGTCAGGCTATCTCAGAAAACTTTTTCAGACCCTGTGGATCAAAAATTTCGGAGTTACACCAGAAACAATCAGGTACATATTTCTGTCAAAACAGAATTATTTTTTGGTACCTTCATTCATGGCTTCCGGAATTTAGGGCTTTGAAGAAAGTTCGAATTTTTGTAATCGGAGACCACGGCTGGATGCTACTCATCAAAATAGAAATTTAGAGACCAAGATCAGAATTTTTGGTTGGGCAGAAGGCCGGGCTTGATTAGACCCTAGTTCGGGACTTTGATCAGAAAAGTGGAAAATTAGGGCTTCTGTAAAAATGGGAATTTTTGAAACCTGTGACCACGGCTGGAAGCTGCTCAGAAAAATAGAAGCTTAGAGCTTTGGATCAAACCTTTTGATGGGGAAAAAGAGTGGGCTTCATCAAACCCCAGTTCAGGGTCACGTCCAGTGAATCCGAAAGTTTCAAAGGCAAAATTGAGGAGTAAAACTTTGCAGTTTTCAAATTCTGAATATACCAGTTTGATCAGCTCATCAAGGCGCATATTTCTATCCTTTCGGAAGTTTGAAATTCAAAGTTTGAATTTTTTGGGTTTCTCTGACAAACCCATATCCAGCTCCAGGTCCAGTTCTTGCAAATCAAGTGGATTGGGTTAATCCTAGAAGAAGATGGATTGGTCACCTGCATAAGTGAAGAAGTTCCTGTCTCAGAGGGAGATGAGGATAAGGCCTTACATAAGAAGAATACAAGCGATCTCGACAGGTATGACTCATCGAGGTATGTTTCGATATTTGTCAATGATTAAGTTTATGGTATGTTTGTCTTCAGTTTATTACAGTTAGTACAATTTTGATTTTAGATTTGTCGTATAACCTTAACAAAATTATGAATGCATGATAGAAGATATTCATTGGTTAGGGTGTTGACACTTATGATTGTACTAATGCATTATGATGTTGTGTGAGGTTGATGTTGTCTGCTAACAAGATACAGGTACATCACAAAAGACAAATCAGGTTCCATGACCATGAAAACATGAATACAAAGACTCATCCATAATCTTTGTTCTACTTACGAGGTATGTATGACTTTGTTATATTATGCTTAACCTATGAGACATGCAGGTTCTAGCTCAGGATCTCTAAATCATTGAAGAGATTGTTTAGGTGTGTTGTACATAACCAAGTAGGTATACTAATCCAGGTATGTTTCCCATGAATCTTACCTTGTGTTAGGATCCCTTATATAAGTATACTTGGAATGATTGGTTATGCTTATTCATAAAGTTAGTAATCAAGGGATTATGCATATTATATCTTTTATCTTGATTGATGATATGCATGAGTAAAAGAAGACTTACTTGAAACCCTGAATACTAATGATCATGACTATACATATTCAAGATTATTTAGAATTAGAATGTTTTGAGAATATACTAATGAATGAATGTTTGTGTATGAGATCATGAGGATGACACTAGTGCACACTTGAGCATGCACAGTGGTACAGAATGAATAGAAGTTCAAAGGACATATAGAAGATCAAGTGGGAGGCAACCACACAAACATAAAAGATAAGTATTTGAGTTGTTATTTGAAATAGTAAATGATATTTCTTGTATGCATATTTGTATTCCTAGAACATATCATGCTGAGTGCAAACATTCATAGAGCATTGAACATTATACTACTAATATGCATATGATTGGTAAGTTGGACAAACATTCCATTGTTGCTTGTCTAGAATGAAACCTCTTTGCTGACATGCTGAGAGCTGTGCACACTCTCGATAGTATGTTCTGGTAGAGATGGAAGGCATCTAGATAGCCACTGTATGCATACAGGATATGGGAAAGTGTTGTGCCAAAGTATTGGTCAAGATAGTTGCATAACTATGTAAATGATATCTGTATGCATAATAGGTTATCATGATACCATGATTATGAAGGATTACTAATCATGTACTTAATTTTGTTTTGTAGGAAAGATCATGAAGAATAATGAACACCGAACAAGTGATGGATGTTCAACAAGAAGATTTACAAATCAAACAAAATATAGAAGGCTTGTGGCTAGAAGATTCTCTTAGAAAGAGGAAGAGAATCATGATGAGATGTTTGCTCCAAGTGGCTAGATAAGACCATTCTCTTAATGGTGTAATTAAAGAAGAAGTGTGAATCAGGTTCTGTATGGGTTCCCAGGATCGATAGTATATTGATGAGAATACATGTGGGGATTGTATCATCCTTGAACACTTGTTCTAAAGTGAGCCGTAGACAGGTGTCTCCGAGAAAGAAAAGGGGATTGGATCATCCCTGGACTTTCAGTCCTAAAGAGAGCCGTAGACGTGAGGTCTCCGAGAATGAAGTCCTTAGTGGATAGTTGAGGGGATTGGATCATCCCTGGACTTTCAGTCCTAAAGAGAGCCGTAGACTTGAGGTCTCCGAGAATGAAGTCCTGAGTGGACAGTTGAGGGGATTGGATCATCCCTGGACTTTCAGTCCTAAAGAGAGCCGTAGACGTAAGGTCTCCGAGAATGAAGTCCTTAGTGGACAGTTAAGGGGATTGGATCATCCCTGGACTTTCAGTCCTAAAGAGAGCCGTAGACGTGAGGTCTCCGAGAATGAAGTCCTTAGTGGACAGTTGAAGGGATTGGATCATCCCTGGACTTTCAGTCCTAAAGAGAGCCATAGACGTGAGGTCTCCGAGAATGAAGTCCTTAGTGGACAGTTGAGGGGATTGGATCATCCCTGGACTTTCAGTCCTAAAGAGAGCCGTAGACGTAAGGTCTCCAAGAAGTGGGGATTGTATCATCCCCGGACCTTGGTCCCTGAATTGATCCGTATACGTATGGTCTTCGAGAATAAAGTGATGGGGATTGCATCATCCCGGAACCACTAGTTCAAAATGTACGTGAGGACTGCATCATCCATGAACTGGGTTCAAAATGTACGTGAGGACTGCATCGTCCATGAACTGGGTTCAAAATGTACGTGAGGACTGCATCGTCCATGAACTGGGTTCAAAATGTACGTGAGGACTGCATCGTCCATGAACTGGGTTCAAAATGTACGTGAGGACTGCATCGTCCATGAACTGGGTTCAAAATGTATGTAAGGACTGCATCGTCCATGAACTGGGTTCAAAATGTACGTGAGGACTGCATCGTCCATGAACTGGGTTCAAAATGTACGTGAGGACTGCATCGTCCATGAACTGGGTTCAAAATGTACGTGAGGACTGCATCGTCCATGAACTGGGTTCAAAATGTACGTGAGGACTGCATCGTCCATGAACTGGGTTCAAAATGTACGTGATGGGATTGCATCGTCCCTAGACATGAGACTTGTCTTAAAGTGATAAGGACTAATCATCCTGTAAGTAGATTGGGATTGCATCGTCCCTAGACATGATGAGGTGTCTTAAAGTGATAAGGACTAATCCTCCTGTAAGTAGATTGGGATTGCATCGTCCCTAGACATGGTGAAGTGTCTTAAAGTGATAAGGACTAATCATCCTGTAAGTAGATTGGGATTGCATCGTCCCTAGACATGGTGAGGTGTCTTAAAGTGATAAGGACTAATCATCCTGTAAGTAGATTGGGATTGCATCGTCCCTAGACATGGTGAGGTGTCTTAAAGTGATAAGGACTAATCATCCTGTAAGTAGATTGGGATTGCATTGCCCCTAGACATGGTGAGGTGTCTTAAAGTGATAAGGACTAATCATCCTGTAAGTAGATTGGGATTGCATCGTCCCTAGACATGGTGAGGTGTCTTAAAGTGATAAGGACTAATCATCCTGTAAGTAGATTGGGATTGCATCGTCCCTAGACATGGTAAGGTGTCTTAAAGTGATAAGGAGTAATCATCCTGTAAGTTGATTCGGGATTGCATCATCCTTAGACATGGTGAGGTGTCTTAAAAGGATAAGGATTGATCATCTTGTAAGTTGATCTGGATTGCATCATCCATAGACATGAGAGATGTCTTAAATTGAGAGGGATTGACCATCCCGTAATTGGATCATGTGTGTTGCAGGGTATGCTGCTGTTGTGTATACTTGTATCAGTGTGGATACTTGTATTGATAGATGTATTAGTGAGAATACATGCTTTTGATGATAGATGTATTAGTGAGAATACATGCTTTTGATGATATATGTATTAGTAAGAATACATGTTTTGATGATAGATGTATTGGTGAGAATACATACTTTTGATGATACATGTATTGATTAATGTACTTGTATGGTTGAGGATACTTATGTTGTAGATCGAGATGATCCAGATGCTGTAGATCGTGATGATCCAGATGCTGTAGATCGAGATGATCCAGATGCTATAGATCGAGATGATCCAGATGCTGTAGATCGAGATGATCCAGATGCTGTAGATCGAGATGATCCAGATGCTGTAGATCGAGATGATCCAGATGCTGTAGATCGTGATGATCCAGATGCTGTAGATCGTGATGATCCAGATGCTGTAGATCGAGATGATCCAGATGGTGTAGATCGAGATGATCCAGATGGTGTAGATCAAGATGATCCATATGCTGTAGATGAGATGATCCAGATGCTGTAGATCGAGATGATCCAGATGTTATAGATCGAGATGATCCAGATGCTGTAGATCGAGATGATCCAGATGTTGTAGATCATGATGATCCAGATGCTGTAGATCGAGATGATCCAGATGCTGTAGATCGAGATGATATGACAATGCTGATGATCGTTAGATAACAATGCGGATGATCATAAGATGACGATGCTAATGATCGTGTGATGACGATGCTAATGATCGTGAGATGACGATGCTGATGATCGTGTGATGACGATGCTGATGATCGTGAGATGACGATGTTGATGATCGTGTGATGACAATGTTGATGATAGTGAAATGACGATGTTGTTGTTCATGTGATGTCGATGCTGATGATCATGTGATGGCGATGCTGACAATCATGAGGATTCAGATATTGATGTTGCTGTAGCTGTTTGAGTGCTGCAGAAGATAAAGACTCAGTACTAAAGATGTTGATGTTCCAGTATTGAAGATATTCCAGTAACTGGTTGAGTTACTGATGATGTTGAGAAAGCTTCCAATGATTTATAGATGTATCATGTATGATGTTGATGACTCCTTGCTCGTGCAGATGCTGTTATAATATCCTTCTCGTTAAGGGGGAGTGTTGAGATATTGTAACTTCAAAGAATATTATATTTGTACTTTATTATTCCGGAGATGATTCATTCCTCCGTGAAGATCTTATTGTATATCCGGACATGTTTATTCCTCCGTCGGAATGTGGTAACTTGGGTTATTAGACTTCCCTAGTGGGGGTCGGCCCTGTATGTGTTATGTGGGTCAAAGGGTTATTAGACCACCCTAGAGGGGTCGGCCCAGTCAGTTATAATGGGGTATTTAACCTAATGGTTAAATACGAGCCTACATGTACTTGTGTAAAATACATATCAGAGTAGTGTATAAATAGAGGAGGTGTGTTCCTCATTAAACACATTCACTCACTTGAGGATATCGCACTTGTGGAGGAGAGGTCTGCTATTGTGGAGGAGGAGATCATGTCTCAGGGTTTCATCTTTGTATATTGCTGGTCATCTATATTGAGGAAGCTTTGCTGGGTTTTCTACCCCATGAGGGTTTCCCAGGATAAATCTTTGTCTCTTGTGTTTATGCTGTGCTTGTTGTTTCTTCAGTGATCCTGTATATGCTATTATTGTGAAATAGAATGTAATGCTGCTATTTTCTGTCTTAGCATATTGAATTCTAACAGAAACATCAGCTGATAAATTCCCAAAAAATGTATCATAGGTAAAACTTTCAATGTGCATGTCGAAATAACCCACAGGGTCACTTGCATCATTCATATCTGTAACTGTCTGTTTCATAAAAGGTTCCCTGCTTATCTTGATCTTGTTTGGCTAACCATTGTAGGGTAACCATAAATGGGACCAATCAGTGGCAAAATAACCTTTTAGATTTTCTGATTAGTCTCTACTAAGCCACATACGATATGCTTCTGGAATATCAGCAATGACTATATCAATTGTTTGATGGATTCGAGGATCAACTAGTAATGTAATTAAAACATTTTTGAGTCTTCCTACCACTCTGACTTTTGATCTGTCAAGTTTCACTATCTAAGTAGGGCAATGTTACCATGTGGCATTTAACTTTTTGCAGACAGAAAGGGGAATCACATTTGATGAGGCACGAGAATCTATCATGCAATTATGTACGTTTCGGTTGAAAATCTCAAAAGTAAGTAAAAAAGGCGGTGTCCTTTTGCTGCCAAACTTTTGATCATATGGTTCAGTGAAAGAGTCAAGGTTATTATTCTGCAATTCTCTTGGCTATTTAACCACCATACTTTTGGGTAAGGTAGCCCTCATCGAACTGATTTTCAACAATTCAAACAAAGAGATGTTCGCCTTTACTCTTTTAAGATCTTCAACTAAATTGTACTCCATCTCAAGAATGACCGTATCCTTGTGGGGGACAGTCTTGCCTTTATTAGGAACAAGTACAAAGGATGAGGAATCTTGAGGGGGTTGAGGTTTGGACCTTGTGTTATAAGGATGTTGGACATTAAACACAGTCTTAGGTTCCTCTTCTTCTCCACACATAGGAAGCTCTAAAAAGTAACTTACAGTGTTGGTTTGTGACTCCTTATGTTCATTTTCCTCTTCTTGAGGGGTTTGCGGATCAGGAACAGTTTGATCATTCGGGACTTCAGGGGTGTTCTGAGATTCTTCTGCTAAGTCTCTAAAGATAGAATAAATTTCTTCATTCATGAGGCCTTCTGTCGGATTAGGAGGTGGTGGATTTGATGGAGGCTAACAAGGTCTCCTAAAAGGTGGCCTCACAAAACCTCTATTATGGTTTTTATTTTCACTCTTGGTTCTTTTCAAATATACCATCTCGTTTGACATTTTCTGGATTATCTTTTTCATGTTAGTTATGTAAAATGGATCCTTGCTTTGTGTAGTGAGTTTGGGAACACTGTCAGTCTTCTTCTTGGAAGTTGAAGGCTGTTCGTTTGCAATCTCTTGATTGTCCTTAAGACAAAGAATTTCCTTCTCAACTTGTATCGCTTCAGCAAACACTTCTAGCAACGTCCCCTTTTGTGCTCGTTTCACCCACATCGAAATTGAAGAAGGTAGGCCCTTTTCATAGTAGGCTATCAACAATTCTTCAGCAGGAAGGAGATTGATAAGAATTCTGTTCTTTAAATATGAGAACCTCTGGTTGAAATCTTTAACCCTTTCTTTCCCTTTAATTTTCATGGAAGACAATTCCAGAACGATATCCTGTGGTGTTTTGCCATCTCCAAACTTTTGGATGAATAATTTCTCAAACTCATCCCAAGAAACAATAGACCTTGGTGGCATGGAAAAATACCATGTAGCTGCTTTTCCTTCAAAAGTATAAGGAAAGAGTCTGCAGAACGAATCTTCGTAAATGACACTTCTAAGCCTAATATCCTGCATGAAGGTTTTAACATGGTCCAGGGAAGGTGATTTGTCATCTGGGTTAAACTTGGGTAACCACTTCTCAAGGTTTTTGGGTAGTCTATGTTGGTCTCCAAGTATCCATACTGCATCTTGGTCAAGCCAAGGTCTGTTTTTCCCTTCTGTAGCCATCGGTGGTTCTTTCTCTTCTTCTTCTGATGAAGAGCTTGAAGAATGTTCACTGTCTGAGGAAGAGGACGAAGGAGGAGATGGTGATGGTCCACCAGTCTCATGTTTTGGTTGATCTTGTGTTTCCTGAATTTTTTTGCCAAGGCTATATTCAGGGGAACCTGATTGACCAACCGCTTCTTGATTTGGAGGTTGTGGATTATCTATTTGCTGATGTTCAATATTGTGATCAGTTGTCTGTTGGATAGGTGGTTCACTGATCTACGAAACTATGTTTTGCTGAAGTTCTTGATTGCTGGTTTGCAGAAAATTTTGTAAATTGATCGCTGCAAAGCCATGTCCTTGTTGATTAGCAAGTCTTTGTTCTATCCTGGAAACCCTATCGGCTGATGTTTTCAATATCTTTTCTAGTGAGAGTGTTCCCCTGGTAGGTGACACAATAAAAATATTCTCTCTGTTTTCCTATTGTGCTGCAGATACAGCAGGTGTAACAATTCGTTGAGCAGGTGTGACAGGAGCGACCGTGGGTTGTGGCTTTGTTGGTTGTTCAGATGTTGAAGCCCTTATTTGGATTCGAGTTTGAACCGTTGAAGTATTTGCTGGAGGAGGTTTCTTAGTGGCTTGTTTAGGCATGTTGTACTATTGGCCCTCCTTCTAGCGCCACTTATTGATGCCTCGGTTGTGTAGGTTAGATGCAAAAATTGCTGGAATGTTCCAAGACACTCAACATAGGAAGAAAACCCAAGTTGAAAGGCTTCAAAGTACCCTGTGCAAGGGTAATTCTATCCCCATCCTGTTTGGTGTGGTGATTCCCCACGGATATTAGGCCTCCGCTGTCACTCTAAGAGTAAATAAGTTGACCTATAAGATCAGTTTTCCAGTCAAGGAAAACCAAGGTGTGGATATGGTAAAAAAAAATCTAACCTAATCTAATTTAGAAAAGGGAAACCAGTCTAAGTCAGTCCTGTTCTAAAATGAAAGCTTAATGTTTGTGTAGATCAACCCTGAGGCGTGAAGAACAAATAATTTATCACCCTTAACAGAAATTCCTTCAGATGAGATATTTGCTAACTTAAATTATGATTACTCAATGAAAATCAAACAATGATAATTGAAGCTTAAAGGCCATCAAGATATAACCTGTTATCTCTTTGTTGATTGAAAAACCAACAATAATTGAATGTGTATCTGACCAATTGCAGAAATCAATAAAGAAAGTATTTAATTAAAGAAATTCAATCAAATATTTCCATACATACATCAGTTATACAGAAAAATCAATACACCAGATTTATGCATTTATTAAGTATCTAACAAGAGATCATGTATATATATCGGATGATAATCTGGAATATAAAATCAGAAATTCTCAAAGAAATTTGAGTAACAATCAGAAGATGGATCCAAAGATAACATTACTGTATTAAGATGTCTTGTACCAAAATTACAATGACTCTGGCCACAGAGTATCCTCAATCTTATCTTCTGCTGAATTCTAATTCCAAATATTCCAAACCCTTTACCCCGAGAGGTATCTCCCTTAAATAAAAATATTACCACCGAGTATAATAGGAGAATGCTAGAAAATATAAACTACAGATCCGGATTCAACTATTGTCTTAGGAAATCTTGCCATTTCTCGGACTACATGATTTCTTTCACCTTTTCAAAGGGATTGTTAAAGATATATTCTCTAATTGGAAAGATCCCGAGATCACAACAAGAATTCTGCTCCAACCTGCTCATTATCAGCAACAGATGATTCGGCTTGAAGAGAATTTACCGCAGGAACTTCTGGATGAGAGAGCAAGTTTTGAAAAACAGAGAAATCCGTCAGAGGGTCCACCTCAGAAGGAGTTGGCAGAATATCAGGTTCTTCATTGATTATATAATCTGATATAATATCGTCCTCAGGGTCATCCAATTCCTTCGAAAGTTTCTTATCTTTCTTGCCGAGAATTTGCACGCAAACAGACAAGGCATCATAATCTTCTTCATCACTATCGCTGCTTAAATCAGGAACACCTGCATCAAAAGGTGGTGACATAGGTTCTTGATAAAGTAAGGGATAGAGTTCTTCATCTTTGAAGTGGACATTGGAAGATTGATGACCTGTCTGCATGCTGCCTTTATTAAATACGTTCAGAAGGAAGCTCACATGATTATCATACAGAAATTTTCCCCTTAAAGGATACAAAGGACACACGGAAGGCTTCGTGTTTGTTTCCAATTTGAAGTGAACAAATAGGATGGAAATGATTGAATAGATCCAGTCGTAATGGTTAAATTATGATAATTAGTACACTACAATCATCCAAACTGCAACGAAGCAAGCCAAAAAATGCGTTAACCGGATCTGAATCTATGTGAAAGTACAAATCTAATCGAGACTTGCATGACTTGAAAAGCATATGAAAACTCATCATTACAAATCCGTTCACATGAATAATCATGACCTCGGATTTGAAATAAAAGTGAAAGTTACGGTGAAAAGAGACGTCTGTGAAATGGATAAGACAGGAATTTCAATACACGAACTTGCGGCCTAATTTCACCCGTGAAACTAGATCCAGATCGTTAATCTAACAGGAAGACCAAAGCTAGACTGCAGAAACTAAAAAAAAAAAAATCTTCAAAGCCTTGAAGAATCAAATGAAACGAGGAAAAGGCCATTGCCGAATCCCAAAATAACCAAATTACTGAACACAGAACGCAACAATGGAAACAACTCAACCTAAAATAACAGAAAACCAGCAAAAATGACCCTTAGTAACCAAATTCACAGTGGAATCAGCATAGTGGGGTCATTTTCGGCGAGTAAAAATGATTACGAAAAATAGAAAAACCGTATATTTATCAATTTACCCTAGTTAAATCATGACAGTAGGATGTGGAATAATGAACGACTGAGATTCACCGATGCGAAATGCGGGATTGGGTTCAAAAACACAGAATAAAAAGTTTTATTTACCATTCCCAGAAGCCGAAAACCGACACTGGCGGGTTTTGGGTTTCGTAATATAACCGAATCAAAACCAAGTTCCCAAAAGCCGTAACCCGACAATCGCGGGTTGTAGGTTTCGGGACGCAATCAACGCAAAGTAAAAGGTAATTTCCGAATCCCGAAACACAACATTGTCAGGTTTCGGGTTTACATAGAACAAACTTCGAAAAAATGAAATCCCGCACCCGCAAATTTCGGGTTGCGGGTTTCGGGATGACAAAATCCAAAAATGAGAAAACCAATTTTCTGCACCCGAAAATTTCGGGTTTCGGGTTTCGGGTTGTCCAAGTGTCGGGTTTCGGGTTGGTAGAGAAAAAGGTTAAAACAATCAAAATTTAAAGATTTCCGCAAACCAAACACTTAGAGATAAACCAAATCAAGCAGAAAAATGGAGCAAGAAGGTATGGGCATTAGACTTAAAGAGATCTAAACCGAAAACTTATATTCACAAAGGGAAACTTACCCATATACCTTCAAATTTATTAAAAATGGGGCTCCCGTGCTTTAGTTAAGCATGGGATTTGTTGTGGCCACAACGATGCTTTTCTACACTTTCCTTCTTTTCTCACTTTCCTGCTTTGTGCTTTTGCCTATTTTTTATTTCTTTTGTTAGTTTCCTTCTTTTCTATTGTCACCTTGCTTTTAGCTGCCTTGTTGTTGTTTCTATATTTTTCAATTGAGTGGGTGGGGTCCACCTTGTCCTCATGCACCCTCCTAGCCATGTGAACATCACCACTTGCCAAAAATTAATTAATAATGAGAATGCAATAATTAAAATGCACTTCCACATAAAATTTATTAATTATTTAACTACTATAGGCCCAGATCCCACATTTATCCCAAATAATTAATAATTCCATTCTTTTATTTTCTCCTAGATTATTTTATTTAATTCTTCCACTAACACCCATGGGGTTGGATGGGTTTGGGGTTGCTCCAAGGTGTTGTCAAAATGGGGACATGACAAACATGTGTAGTTTCTCTTAGTTGAAACAAATTCTCAACCATTTTACTATTTATCCCATTGAATCCATGAAGGTCAACAATTTATAATCAGTGATAGGGCATCACTCTTTCAACTATGCAGTGGATTTACACAGATCATAGGCACACAAACATGGAAAGAATCAACACACATATATGAATGCATGGGATAACAGAGGTTTAGCTTCACACCCCACAATCAATCAATTTATGAGTTAGAGATAATGCTCCAAAGGAAAGTCGATGGGATTCAGATCATTTCAAATAGCTAGGGAAAATATTGTTGGGTGTATACAAAGAATAGATATGAATGATTGTCAAATACATGATTCACCATACTCTCAAAAGGAAAACTATTAACATGAAACTATGCTAAGCAATACAATTAATTTTAATGGAACTTAGTCACTCTACAAAAACCTGGTCACAAACCATAAAGCTCGGATATAATGTTGGAGCATGCAGAAAACCATAGAAGTGATAAATAAGATTCCAAGAGAATGATGGTGTCAACATACACCATTTTTACTTAAGCACAATGAGCAAAGCTCAATGAGATAATGATCCACAACAATGTGGTGATATGATGATAGATTGATTGAAGAGGAACATCTATAAATAAGTTTGGATAAATATCCAAACCAATGATAATTGGACCACATAACCCCAATTGGCCATAACTATCCATAAAAAGTGGATTGGGAATCCTCTATGGACATGGTAAACTCAAATACCAATCGGTCAGTCGATTCACTCAAATGGTTGAATCCCTCAATTTGAAAAGGTGAGGTTTACCAAGAACTTGTGGTTCCAACACATTTTACAAGGGGTATCGATTGAACCCATTGGCCCCATCAATCTAATGCAAAACATTGCAAATAATTTTCTAGGAACTTACTAACCAACTCTATTTGACCATCTATTTGGGGATTATAAGCCATGCTTATTTTCAATTATCTGACATGTAGTTTAAATGACACTATATCAAATTTTCTTTTGAAGTTGGGATCATGATTCATCAAGGATTTAGTCAAGCCATGTAATAAAAACAAATTGATCC
Organism: Larix kaempferi; assembly: GCA_027924585.1. Taxonomy (NCBI): domain Eukaryota; kingdom Viridiplantae; phylum Streptophyta; class Pinopsida; order Pinales; family Pinaceae; genus Larix; species Larix kaempferi. Next base: position 4,346,325 of record BSBM01000230.1, read on the forward strand.
ATGAAGAGTTGAGCAAATTTGGATGGATTACATGGGTGTTGTAAGGCACAAAAGTGAGAATATTTGGAAAGTTGATCAAATACCACCATGATGATAGAGTTTTTGTTGTCTTTAGGAAGGACAACAATAAAATCCATGGAAATGTCAACCTGAATACTTGCAATGATCAATGGTAGTTGCAATGCCTTAGGGGTCTTCACAATGTCACTGTTGTTCCTTTGACATGTTTCACATTGAACTATGAACGAATGGTTGTCCTTACTCACATTGTCCCTATATAATGAATACTTATTCTATTTGTATGTTTTCCGAAACCCTGCGTGATTCATGGTGGGAGAGGAACGTGATTCCACTAACACCCATTATTTTAAAGTAGAGTTTTGTACCAAAAAGATATGCCCTTTACACCTTGTCATTATCTAACCATTCTTGTCAACTAACTTTGCAATTCATTCTAGTATTGGTAAGGATAAGGTAAATAAAGACACTTCCTCCTCATATTTTCTATAAAAATCATTAATCACCACATTTTCCTTTCCCTTCTTTATATGATATCATAATCATAGCCTAACATATGTGCTACTTTAAGGATTAGAAATGTTGTTCCAAAAATTACTTCAAGCTATGATGGCCCTCCTTGATATGGAATCACCTCCCAATGAGATATGAGTGCCATGTATCTACAACATGAGAAATGGCCATCATTTATTTCTCATAAATGAAGCTTTCCAAGTTTAAATCACACAATTGCTTATTGGTGAACACCAATGTGCACCCCTCTTGCATCAATATTTTCCCAAGTCCTATTTCAAAGGCATAACATTCTAGGATGAAAGTCTTCATGAATTCAAGCATGACTAAGACTAGAAAAGTACACATGGATTCCTTTAAGGCATGAAATTCCTTATCTATTGCCTCATTCCACATAAAGGAATTATTCTTGACAAAAGGTGATTAATAAGCTACAAATCAACAATTATTATATGTGAATTGTATATAGTTGCTAGCAATACCTAAGAAATCACATAATATTTTTAGAGTATTTGGGCATGGCCAATCTTTCATAGCCTCAATTTTCTAGGGATCCACTTGTTATACCATTATTTACCACCCCCTTGGGATCACTAGACCAACTTAATTTGTTGGAACACTTTTATTTTCTCATAACTTTTTATTATTCAATAATAAAAATAATTTATTAAGTTATTGAGAAACTTTATTATTTTCTCCATTGGAAAAATACACTTTCTAGAACCATTGGTTAATTGTGAAGAGATTAGCTTCATGTGTTGGATCCTACATGTTATGAGCAAACATTGCTAAGATCTAGGTGTCCACATTAATCCCATCTACCTTCACCATCCACCTATATAATGAAGGTCCTCCAAGGGAGAAAGGGGGACTCTTTGCATAATGTTGTTATGTTGTTGGGATTCTTGTGCATCATATATCTATTGTGACTAGATTAGTGATTCAAGGAAGGTTTGAATCAATAAGCTTGGAGGAGATCTACACGATCACTCAAGGTATCATATGATGTATGTCTCTTGTTTTGTTATTATATAGATATATTCTATTTCCCCCCTTCCACATCATGATGTTTATGGATGATTATACATGTTTATGTTTCAGATCTATATGATATGTTTGATGTATATGTTGGATGTGATCTTTCTTGAGTAGATCAGATTAGATATAGCTTAGATTCACGTAGATATATATGTTTATATTTATTTATATGCATTCTTATATGTGTTAGAAGGATGCGAGGAAGGTTTTTTTTTTCTTTGTGTGCAAGGTACTAGCAAAGTGGAGCCGGAGCCAAGTCCATCAGATCTACAACAACTGGGTTTTATTTTCACCAAAGGACCTCACATAAGTCGAGGTGAGTTAACCATTCTCCTCCTCTCTTCTCATATCTTATGTGTGTGAATGATTGATTAGATATAGTGTATGATTGATTAGATCAAGTGGGAAAAGTCTTATTAGTCTATCCTGCAGTCTATCTTGGATCAAGGGATTTGATCCAAGGGAGTTCTCGCTTGTTCGCAAGAGAGAATTATCCACAACACCACTCACACCCCTATTATGCTAACTATGTAACCCAATAATCCAATTTAGAAGTTCCAAAACCTCCTTTGGAACCATTGCAGGAACAATTGCTTTTCCTAGAGTAGTTGTAGGCATTGATCAACATGTGCTATTTGTGCCTTGTAAGTCTTAATATAAATCAAAATATAACCAAAGAAATAAAGCACAAATTTGTGTATAAAGGACCAACAACTCTTGTTAATGTGGCTATAAAATGTGGATGGGGAATTGCAAATACTAGAAGGCATCACCAAAAAATCATAATTTCTTTCGTGTGTGTAGAAGGTATCCTTAGGAAGATCTATCATCTTCATCCTAATTTGGTGATACCCAAAGTGGAGGTTTAATTTAGTGAATAACTAGGCACCATGAAGCTCATCCAAGAGATCATTAATGGCTAGGATGAGAAACTTATTTTTGACCATGAACTTATCAAGAGAATGGAATTCCAAGAACATTCTCTAGTTTCCTTGTTTATTTAATACCATGATGACTAGGGAAGAATAGGGGCTATTGCTATGATGTATCATGCCTATGTCTAACAATTCCTAAATTTTATTTTCAATTTATTTTTATACGTAAACATATGTTGATAAGATTGCACATTGGGTGGTTGATGTTGGGCCTAGCTTATTAGAGGTACCATTTTTGAAGAAATAGTTTTGGTGTGGACAAAGACAAGGCAGAAGTGGTTCGACAAAGCGATCAACTCCGACGAAGCAGCCAAGAAATCGAGAAAAAATACCATGTTTGATTGAGTCAATGGTCGAAGTTGAGTCAGTAAGTTAGAAATGGCCCACATTGTATCAATGAGTCAGTTAATAAGTTAGCAGGTTAGTGGGAGCGGGACAATCTAAGTGCACCCTATAAATATGTAATAAGAGGGAAGTTTTGGGGTTGCTCTCTATTGGTTATTGTATTTGGGTTATTATGAATGCTATATTTTGAGTCTGTAATGAAGAATTATGCTATATCTGTAGGAGTTATTTTTGGGAAGCCGAGTCACTGATCTATAGGTTGTGTGCGCAAATCCTTTGTAATTCATGAAGAAAATCTGTAAGTCATACTTGAAGTGCTTATTCGGCTATGACTCATAATAAAAGACCAGTGCTTCTGTGGTTTTTCCCAGATGGGTTTCCACTCTAAACATGGTGTTTTAAGTGTTGTGATGTGATTTGATATGTGTTTCTTTCCTCTGTTGAATACTTATATGAATGCATTATCGACATAAGTGTATATAATGTGAATTGAATTATAATTTGAGTACATTAATCTGGAGAAGTTAAGGGTTCTGTCGAAGTGATGTATGTGTCGAAGCCCTAATTCTGTCAATGTTCTAGAATAGAATATGTTAATGAATGTATTTCATGCTGGGCTATTTCCCTTCTGTGTTGTAGAAGCTTGGTTCCTGCAATCCCCATAAGCACTTCAGGTGAGGCTTCATCTACTTTGCAAGTGTTTCCAAAAGGGATTCATTCCCTTTTGGGATGGTATCTGTGTGTGTGGTGTTTTGTTGGTTTGTTATTGAATGTTGAACCTTGGTCAAAGTAAAAGTGTGCCAAAAAATGGTTCCATTGTCGGGACTAGGATTTGAGTGAAGAAGAAAGTTGCGGAATCCGACTAAACCAGAGATTCAGGATTGGGTAGATCTACAGTTGGAGGAATTTGCAAGGGAGAAGAATAGGCACCCTAGGCTGGACACCGAAGGTTGTTGCTATGAATATTTATTTAATATTATTATTTATAAATTAATAGATTATTAGGTTACTAGTGAAAGGGCGTAACCCTTCACAATGTTGGATCAAGCCCTATAAAAGGCGATCTTATTGTAATTTATCATCAATCATCTAATATATTATTCTTACTTATTATTCAATATGAGAGTCGGATTCGACTATTAAATTAGTGAATGGATACGTTCACTGCATTTGGTATCAGAGCTCGGATTCGGCTCCTCCGACCTGAGCTCGGTTTCGGCTCTCCCTTCAAGTCCAATCGGATACGGTTGCTCAGCACAGTTTCGGCTCATCATCCGACTCTCTAAGCTATTGTTTAGCCATACTTCCCCTTCTTCGCTGCCACCCCCTCCTTCCGCTGCTCATCCCACGCTCTCCCATTCTCCCAGCCTTCTCTCCCTCCACCACCGCACTTCACATTTCCCTGTCGCATTCCCATAAGATTCCACCAACTCATGCGTCCTCCTGCGTTGCACATCCTTCTGCCACCCCCCATCTCCAGCTCCCATTGTCCTTTTTCCCACCACTTCTCGTGCCCTCCCTCGCCCCTACTCCACTACTCTGCCTCCCTACCAACCACCCTCCTCCCATACCACCTCCTGGTCGCCCTTCAACCCACTCCCCACCTGCTTTCACTTCACCACTTCCTGCAGTCTCTCTTTCCCATTTGACGCCCATGCCCATGCCACCTCTGCTCTGTTGTGAGCCCTCCCTCCCTTTTGAGCACCTTCTGCTTGCCCCTCGACCTCCCTATCACCACACGCTGTACCTCCACCTGCTCTGCGACCTGCATGCAGCACCCAGCCTTTTCCTCCGTGCTCTTCCCTCCGCGCTGCCACCACCGCCGCCACCGCGCGTTCCCTCCTCCACCTACTCTCTCACACCCCCGACCTCCCTCCTCATTCTCTCGCCTCCCTGCTGCACCGCCTCTACACCTGCGCTCTTCCATCCACGTTCTTCACCTCAGTCACACCTCCACACCACCAGTCTGCCACACTACCACCACACTTCCTCTACCTTGTGCTCATTCCTCCACTGTGCACTACATCCACACACACAATTCCACCACTTCCCTCCCTTCGCCTCTACCACCACCATAGTCAACCCTAATTTTTAATAAAAATTAAATATTGTATTAATGTTGTTATATTAATATTTAATTTTATTAAAAATTACATTCTCAAATTATAAAAAAAAATATAATATTTAAATATAATAATAATTATTATATTTATTTATTTTACTCATATAATAATTATTTGTCCTTATAATTATTATTAATTAATTAAGTCTCAAACTTTTAACCATGAAGTGGTTCAATAATGAAGATGAAAGCTATGGGGAGAAGAGACTTAAAGCCATCATCTCTCGTGGAATTGGAACAAGTAAATATGACATTGTTCACAATACCGAGGATAGTCAAACTGGTGTTGCTGATAAGTATCGAAAAGATTGGCCCGCTCTCGGTGACGACGATGACAGTTTTGAGGAAAAAAGATTTAAAACCTATGTCTCCCATGGAATTGGCACGTATAGAGATGACATTGATAAGAACCAAGCCATTGTTGATAAATATCCAAAAGAGGACATATACACAGAAGATGAGGAAGATAGAATAAGAAAACCTATTGTAGAAATTGAAGAAAAAGATGACATCAAAGCGACAAAGCATGTATGTGCATTAGATCAACATCCACCAGTTGTGGATCATGAAGTTGTAAATTATAGGTCTATAATAGCAAGTGACATTTCAAATGCGATTGTTCTTGTTGAGCAGGAGAAGACACTTGAACATTGTTCCCAATTAGTTTTATTAGATAAATCTATTGATCTGATTGATGAAGTTCGAAGCCATGGAAGTAGTGAATGTCTACTTAAACATGTTGGAAGAACTAATGATGGTTCTACAAACACAAGTGTAGATAGTTATGTAGAAATTGTTTCTTTTCCCACTGTCACTTACGTTCCAAATGATGGTGAATATGATAATGAGCCTAATGTTGGTAAGCTATAGGACATAAAAGGTATTTCATCCACGTCGTTAGGAATCCCTGTGGAGCAGGTTACTACAGATGAACAACATTTATATTGTTCAAGAATTAGATCCTTGGACACAGTCATATGGAAATAAAGAATGAAGGTCCTTAAAGTTCCTTCCAAGAAAGAAGCCATGAAGGCTACGATTCAGAGGAAACTAGTACAAGACCTAAAGATTTCTAATCAGATTGATGTCAGTTTAGATGTGCATATTTCTTGTGACAACCACCACATATCTTTGAAATTGTTGGAATTTAAGTGCATAGATACTAAGATTGTAAGATGGAATCCATCTACAATAATATGGCTCCAGGAAATTGAGAAGACTCATATGGATATTTTCAAACTTCAAAGTCTTAAAGATGACCATTGTCCTAATTTCCAAGATCGAAGAACATCTTTTAAAAATACCTCCATCATTATGACATTCAATGTTGGAACAACAACCAATGCAAAAAGTGGAAGTAATGAAGGTCCACAAGTGTTCATACATGAAATCCAAAAGGCGATATGGAAGACACATAATTACAAATTGTATTGTTTCAAAAATTCACCACTCAAGCAGAAAGGATTACAATACAAATCCAGGATAAAGTTGATACTAGAAAAATTAGCTTTGAGGACAAAGCTCCTTAAAAGGGAGTGGCAATGCTGTGAATATTTATTTAATATTATTATTTATAAATTAATAGATTATTAGGTTACTAGTGAAAGGGCGTAACCCTTCACAATGTTGGATCAAGCCCTATAAAAGGGGATGTTATTGTAATTTATCATCAATCAATCAATATATTATTCTTATCTATTATTCAATATGAGAGTCGGATTCGACTATTAAATTAGTGAACGGATACGTTCACTGCAGTTGGTTAGATAAGTATATTTTTATTGATATTCATGAGGAATTCTTTGGTGATTTCCATGTGATATTGTATGAATGGGTAGCAATATTGATTGAGCAGAAGACAAATTTCCAAGGAGGTGAACCTAGGAGTTGGACACTTGCATTAATATAGCGAATGAAAGGTGTGAACAAAAAAAATTATCCTGCAGTGGATTACTAGCTAGACAGTGTGATGGAGGGGTATATTACCGAATTCACTGTTGACACTATCAATTCCTATAGTGCAGCAGAAGGTGAGTTCTTTTAAGGTCCGTGCGCTAAGTACTTCAAGTCATTGAATTTGTCAATCAAGAAGCTACTTTGTGAAAAGGGTGTGATGTAAATGGAATCTGATGAGTAGAACGATTGTGCATGGTGGGCATGGGTATGGTATGGAGGAAGGGTTGGGAAGGTAAATGGAATGATCTAAAATGATAAGGGGAGAATAAATTGAATTCGAAGAAGAGTGTGGATTTCTGTGGAGTGGGAAATAGTTCCGGTCGAACAAGAGGAGGATAACTATGACAATAAAGAAGGGTTGGAGTGTGACTGGAAGAAGAGACTACAAACCAGTAACACAACTCGATGAGGATTATAGTGAAGAGGAATACAATTACTAGCTCATTTCTAAGGACGGAGATGGATCTGCAATATCGTCCCATACCCGAGGCTGTGACATACCCATGACCCTGCGTACATCCCAGGAGACTGAGGTAATACCTAGTAATTCTTCACATTTATTTCAATATAGTCAAACTAGCAGCAATAGCCAGAATAATACTTCAATGAGTGGGAAGGCTCCAAGTAGTGGTCCATTAGTAGTGAATCATCCAAGACCCCATAGGCAAAAAATGGTTGGGGATGACATGAAGTTGGATGTTTTTAATGGGAATGGATCTAAAGATCTAGAACAAAACTGGTTTTTATGTAATGCGGTCTGGACTGTAAAACAAGTACATGATGACAACGTCAAGGTGGCATAGTTGATCACGACCTTTAGGGGTCGCGCCTTAGAATGATTTATGAATTTTTCCAAAGTCACTGGTAATCAACCTACAAAGACCTTGACAGAATTTAAGGAAGGATTGAATACTGAATTCAAGAAGTCAAAGTTTGAATCTCAGTGTATTACTGAGATGAAGGAGATCAAGCAAGAGCCGAATGAGTCCGTTTGGGACTTCAACCAATGATTTAAAACTTTAATGGATTGTGCAAGCTTTCCGATGAATGATCTGCAACATAAAGAATGGTTCATAGCTTAATTATTTCTCCATATTCAAATTCCACTCATGCAATCGAAGATCCCAACGAAGATGGAATCCTTAGACTTAGTTATGAAGTTAGAAGCATCACCTCTTCAAGGGACTGAAGCTAGTATGGCTCAAATCCAGTCGCAGTTAGAAAACTTGTCTATTCAAATCCAAGATATAAAGAAGGGTAAAGAAAATCGGGAAGATGGTTGGTGCACTAGATGCAAAGAAGATGGACATTCTAAAGATCAGTGCATAACGTTTCGTGATTATCTCAATGATGGTAATCCAAGTCCATCAAATACTGTTGTATGGTGTAGAATTTGTCATATTAAAGGGAACCGACCGAAAGAATGCTACTTATTACAAAAGATGGTAAAGTACTCTTCAGAACTTCTGGTGTAAGTTCTGTAGCTATGTTGGACATGACGAGAAATATTGCTGAGCATACCAGTTGCTCACTAAGCGCACTACAAACACATTTCTTTTGAAGGGAGAAGGTCAAATTGAGAGAAATGATGTACAATTCAATCACTGAGCGTACCAGTGGATTCAGAGGCCGTGGACGAGGAGGATTTGGTCGAGGTAGAGAAAAGTCATATGTTATAATTGTGGTACACTTGGGAATTATGCTATATATTTTCCACATCCTTCCACGACTTGCATGTATTGTAGAGTAGTAGATCATACCATTGAAGACTTTCTGCAAATTATAGCTAAATGGAAGGAAAAGTATAACTAGAACCAGAATTAGAATCAAAATGTATAGAAGATCTCCGTAGAACCGAGACCGAACCAACCTACTATTGCTGTAGTAACAAGAGGTGGAGCTACGACGAGTGGAGGTAAGAATGGTTATAGTAATTTGAGAGATCTGAGAGTAAGGCTAGTAGCTCAGAAGACACCACAATTCAAAGTTCAAAAGGAGAAAGGTATATTCTTTGAAGCTCGTGACAAATTTATTAAGGTTCCGTCGATACCCTCCCCGCCGACCGTTGCCAAAGAATGACCTGTATATGACATGCCACCTCACTTCGACAAGTCTGCACCAAAGAAGAACCCGGGAAAGGTAAATACCCTTTATTATTTAAAAAAAATGGTTTAACTTTGGTTAAATATGAGAATGCATTAAGGGAATTGAAAAATTTAATTGGGGAGTATGAGGAAGAAGTGTGATCCAAAAAGGTTGTTAATCATATTCATAAAAGAATAAAAACTGGTAGGGAACTGTGACTTAACGCGTAGATTGGTGACAACCACATGGATTATGTTATCCTAGATTTGGGTTCAGATGTGAACATCCTTACCAAACAGACATGGGAAAATATGGGTAAGCCAAAAATAGTATGGTTTCCTATTCAGTTACGGTTGGCCAATCAACAGAGAGTTATACCATTTGGTAGAATGGATGGGGTCCTTGTCGAAGTGGAGGGACTGAGAACATTTGCAGACTTCGAAGTGATAGAAATTGTCGATGACACTAATCCATATCCTGCACTATTGGGGATTGATTGGGAAATACAGAGTCATACTATTATCAATTTTAAGAAGATAATAGTAACATTTGAAAATGAAGAGATTAGAGTTGTCGCACCTTTGCATCCACCGGAAGGTCAACTGTATGTTGAGCCAGTCAAAGGAGAATATGATGCTCAAGATCTAGATAACATCTATAATGTATTCTCCAGGATAAATGATTATATCAATCCTACAACATATGGTATGCTTATTTGACGGAGTGTGATTTCCTATTCATGTGATTCTGGCAAAGCCCTGGAGAATTGGCATAACAGGTTGAATGAAGTATCAATGCGAAGGTGTGGTCATGTGACAAAGTCACTGCGATGGGTTGGAACAGAGGTATGTAGTATCCCTACTTACGAAGGTTTACCTAATGTGGGTCATTTTATTGATGAATTTGAAGGTAAGCTACTTGAGAAACAACGCTTACTAGCCTTGGATGTCACCTTGAAAGCAACACCGGCGAGATGGAGGGATACTCATAAGCACTCTATAACCGGTTGGTCGTAGTGCAGCGGATACTTAAAAATTCAGTTTGGATAAGGAATCCCTTATATTGGAGAAAAATAAGCAGGGATTACCAACCCTACTGATCATTTAGCTACCTATACTACAATCTAGCATAACATACCCAAGAAAGAGTGGGTACATATGTTCATTCATACACTTGACACCATCCCAAGAAAGTGGTATACGTTGCTGGAGCTGTGACAAGGAACTAAGGCATGGGACAATTTGTCTACAAGCTTCAAACATACATTTAATTATGAGGATGCAATTCCTAAAATAGATGCGACTCTACATATTATCAAGGCTAAAAATTTTGAAGAAATTTCGGGACCATTGTCTAATATGCCGCAGTGGACTGCGACAGTGGAGAAAATGATGGAGTGCTAAAATATCAACGGAGAACCAGAGAATGATGATCCAAGAGACATTCATATTCCAGAAAGTGAAGGAAGTCATGATCTGCAAGGACCAGAAATTTCATCAGACAAATTCTTGAAGCCATTGAAGATTAAAAACATAAATATAGGCTCTACTGAAAATCCAAAGTTTGCAAATGTATGTGATTACTCGGATGATGAAACAATGGGAAAAATTACTAACTCGTTGCATGAGTTTCAATATCTGTTCCCTACTAAGTTTTCAGAAATGAAAGATATTGCTGGAGACTTGGGTGAAATGAAGATTCCACTGAAACCAGATGGTAAGCCAATTAAGAAAAGACCGTATCGGTTGAATCCGTCCTACAAGGAAAAAGTCAGAGCAAAGCTCGACATAATGCTTGATGTAGGAATTATTGAGCCTGTTGAAGAATAAGAATGGATCAGTTCTATGGTGGTCCAAGACAAGAAGACTGGGGAGATTAGGATTTGTGTCGACTTGTGGAAATTGAATGATGCTTGTATACATGATCCTTTTTCGACCCCATTTACAGATGAAGTGCTTGAAATCCCTGGAGATCAGGAAGCCTATTCTCTTACAGATGGATTTTCTTGGTATCATCAAATCAAAATTGTTAAGGAGGATCGACAAAAAAAAACCTTTGCGACAGAATGAGGATGCTTCCAATACATGGTAATGCCTTTTGGCCTAAAGAATTCCCCTGCAATTTTTTCATGCATAGTTGTCGCTGCAATTAAGGAATTCATTCATAAGTTTTTAGAAGTATATTTTGATGATTGGATGGTATATGGGCTTCTCAAGAATCATCTTGAAAATCTGAGGTTGATGTTAGAATGATGTAGACAGTACCAAATCTCTTTGAATTTTGAAGCAAGGTTTGTTTGTGGATCCTGCAATGATTGCTGTTATAGTTGATCTGCCTCCACCTACGTCAGTTTGAAAATTGAGAACGACTCTGAGTCACACAAGATATTACAAGAAATTTATCAAAGTCTATGCTTAGATTACAACACCAATGGAAAAGTTACTTAAGAAAGATGAAAAGTTTCACTGGAATGGAGACTGCTAGCAGAGTCTCGACCTATTGAAGGAGAAAATGGTTAAAACACCTATTTTGGTATTCCCTTATTGGAAAAAAGAATTTCATGTCCATGTCGATGCTTCATCTGGCGTTCTGGGTGCGGTACTTGCTCATCTAGGTGAGGGTTCTATCGACCATCCTATTGCATTTTCCAGCAGGAAAATTTCCACTGCAGAAAGAAATTATACTACGACTAAAAGGGAAGGACTTGCTATGGTTTATACATTACGAAATTTTAGGCATTATCTACTAGGTGGACATTTTAAGATGTTTACAAACCACTTTGATTTGAAGTACATGGTCAAAAAGCTGGTGTTGAGAGGGAATATTTGTCGATGGTTGTTGTTGTTTCAAGAATATGACTTTGATATTATTGTAAATCCTGAGAGGTTGAATGCAGGCCCTGACCATCTATCAAGGTTAGAAACAGACAAAGAACCAACTAGTTTATAGGATAACCTTCCAGATGCACAAATATTTTTAGTAAGAATGGTTGATGACTGCTTTCAAGATATTGTGACATTTTTATCTGCAGGAACACCACCAGAAGGATATACAACTACTTAGAAGAAGTAATTGGTAGTCAAGTTCACAGACTATTAGTTGATATCTAATCAGTTGTATAAGCTAGGACCATATGAAGTATTGTGTTGCTATGTTCCAGAGCACAAGCGACCAATTATTTTATTTGAGGCTCATGATGGAGTGGTTGGAGGTCACTATGCAGGGAAAGCTACAACATAGAAGATATTAAGAGTAGAATTATGGTGGTTGACCCTTCTCAAAGATTCTAAAGAATATTGAGAGAACTGTGACATATGTCAAAGAATTGGGAAGCCTTCACCGAGGGATGAAATGCCATTGGTACCGCAGGTTACGTTGCAATATTTTGACAATTGGGCTTATTGATTTTGTGGGACCCATCAATCCACCTGGGAAAAGGACTGGTGTGAGGTATATTATCACTGTGACATATTATCTTACACGATGGGCTGAAGCTGCACCAGTACAAGATTGCACTGCTGCGAGATTTCTATTTGATAATTCCATTACAAGGTTTGGTTGTACTCATGTTCTATTAAGTAACCAGGGTGCACATTTTGTTAACAAGACTATAGAGGCCCTTACTGAAGAATTTCATGTCTATCATCAGAAGAGTACTCCGTATCATTTGTAGGAAAATGGAATTGTTGAAGCATTCAATAAAATCCTGGAACATGCACTAAAGGTTGGTGTATGGACAAGAGGCTGTAATGCCTATGGAGTTTATTATCCCTAGTTTAAGAATCGTTACTTTCATAGGTATGTCTGATACCGGTGCTATTGAAGAACGATTAGCGTAGTTACTTTAGTGGGAGGAAGATAGATTTGTCATAGGATTCCATTAATAGGTACAGAAAGATCGAGAAAAAGCGTGGCATGATCGCCACATTACTAAGAAGAATTTCCAACGAGGAGATTTAGTTCTTATCTATGACAATAAATTTTTCAAACATCCTAGTAAGTTACGAATGTATTGGCTAGGACCATATATTATTAACTTTATCATAGAGGGAGGCGCAGTACAACTACATAAATTAGACAGTGAAATCCTCCAAGATTTGGTGAATGGAAGCCGAATGAATCCCTATAGGTACAGCTGTGGCATGTTGAAGTGAATATGTTTGATTGCATGCTTGTATAAAAAAAATAAAATCTTTTGTCATTTAGAAACCCCAAGTTTATTTTATGTCGTAGTTAGTAATGTTGATGTATAGTTCTTTCGGATCTTTGTGGACACCCCAAGTTACCGTTATGTCGAAGTTGTTCTGTCAGGGATATTTCTATCAAATTTCCATAGTTTTCAACTGGAAACCTCAACTCCCCAATGTGCTGAAGTTTTTCATGTTGGAGTTGGTTGTTTGTCGAAGTATTATTTCTGTCGCTCAGAAACCCCAACTTCTTATTTTTGTCAAAGTTATATTTCCTTGGGAAGTTGGTTGTTTGTCGCAGTTCTACCTGTCAAAGTTGCAGTTATTGATCATTTATTGATGCTTTTATGACAGGTTTAGTGGCGGTGCTAGTGGGATTTTTGAATTATTTGCTGAAAATACTGAAGTGTGTGAAGAGATCTTCCATTGCCACCATCATCATTGGAAGATCGAGTACATTTATTTAACCTTGGGAATGACAGACGAATCGCACGCAGGGGATAAACGTAAAAATCCCACCCTCCCTCGCTCATTATTCATTGTGAATTGAGCGATTGCAGTAGAGTGAAGAAACTAGAGCCGAGCTTTATCTGTCAGGTGATTGTGAAATTGTAAGGTATCAAAATGCAGGTTTATTTGTCATCTGGTAGTGAGGCTCAAGGGTCTGTTGAGGAGATTCCATTGCTAATCTATGTCTCTACGATCCTAGATCAACCTGAAGTACTCTCGCCACAGATTCCTATCAATGTCTCGAGGAAAACAAGACATACAAATCATCCAAACCGGAGCTGAGGACAAAGACATGCCATGATGTTGGAGCATCTGTGTCGGGCTCTATAAATTTCTTCCCATAATATGTCCCACCACGAAATTCGAGTTCCAAACTAGTAAAGTTGCCAAATAATTCAAGGTATCAGTTGGACACTGTACCTGTCCCAAAGGGTGTCCTCGTACAAGGAGATATTTTGAAGAACATTAAGAAGTTGTTGTGTGCAGACCATGACATTGCCAAGTTCATTGATTTTAATTATTCAAATTACATGCGTCCTATCGTTTCAGCAGAAGGCCATCCGATCGAGTTGGAACTGTAGCAGTGGGTAGTTGGTGTGGCCATAGATGGTCTTTTTTCGTTGCTACATCTTCCACATTTCAGTCGCAATGCGAAGGAAAACACATGTGTGAAGAATTGATAGTATGATTGAATGGAGGCTTCCTATGGTTGGAAACCAAGGTGTCCATTGATACAAATTTGATTGCCAACATCACGGGTTTACCTAAGGATGGAGTGGACTCGTCACAGTTTTTCGTCGAGAAAGAACGAGATTGGTACCTATAAATGTGAATGAAGGATAAGTATAATCTGACAAAGAGAAACCGGGGCTTAGATGTAGCCTCTATCATTTACTAGGGCGTCCGGTTCGCTGCAAAGTTTTTAGCTACCAATTTTCTATGCAAGAATCGACTGAACCAAGTTAGTGCTTCTGTCATTGCTGCAGCAGAGCAGTGTGCACAAGGAGTACAAATGAATTGGGCCACTTTTATACTTAATGAGTTTCTTATAGATTGTGTGGATGCACAGGAAAAAATACATTTACATATTCTTGGCTTTTATTGTTGATATCATTTGTGGGTTGGGAAGAGCCAACAAATTATCAAGGTATGCAACCAATTGGCCCATGCCAAGGCTCAAGGTATATGAAATTATCCTATTCTGATATAAGGATCCAGCAGCAAGACAACATCGTATCATTATATATGAAGTTGTATGCATTGAGATATTATATGGTTCAAATACCATGCATTGACGAAGCAGTTGTGGCTAAGTATCGTGGTGTGGAAAATTTCAAATCCGGGACCCACCACATGTATGTGATTAGTGATGGGATTCAAACTATCTCATGAATAAGTTGATACAATGATTCAAGGATGGCCGCCGAGGTGGCAAGTACTAATTGACCGTGAGAACATATCACCATATATGTCACAACAAGAAAATCGATAGGAAGGAACATCTGGCCACCAACAGAAAAGTTAGAATACAAAGCATACTGAAGGCGGGGGTGATGAACAAGAAGACCAAGAATCAAGTCATACCCGCACTGATCCGGATTTGGGGGACAAGTAGAAGGAAAAAACATCTAGACAAGGAGGAAGAAAAAAACAGAAATCCCAACAATATGATAATGCCCATGCGTTAACAGATGATAATATTAATACCATGTTTGACAGGATAACAGAGGTCGCATAAGAAAATAGGAAGAAAGGAGAGGTCAGAATAGTAAAACTATTCAGTGGAGTCACTGATGTCCTGGATACATTGTTCCAGTAAGTGAAAAATATCCGCATTTTGACTCCATCGCAGGTCACACTGCCGCGGGTCGAAGTTGTGCAAGAGGAAGAAATCCAAGACCAGACAATTGCACCTCCTTCGATGGAAGGAGTGGTTCAAATATTGCTTAGAGCACTACGTTTTGATGAATTATGAACAATTGTACATATTCCACAAATCCTGTATGTGGACTTAAAATTATCTGCATTACCACTTTATGTATTGCATCTATTGCAGTAAGGCCTTGCAAAGGAAGTAAAGTCGAGGGAGAGTTCCCTCTTAGATTTAATGAAGGGTTATAAGAATCAGGAGGCTGCATTGAAAGATTTAAATGCTGAGCTTCAGTAGGATAATGACTTGTTGCGAAAGGAAAAGGATAAAGTTTAGAAGGATGTCGAATTCGCATGTTCTGTAGTCCCTAAAGCGTATATTATAGAATAAATGACATCTAAGGAGAAGATACAGTGCCTAGAATTTGTTATCTTGGGATATCGGCATAAGGTATAGGATTTATAATCCAAGATAGTACCGAGCAACCCACCCAAATTCATCATGCAACGAAAGGAAGGAGTATATGAGGTTGTTCAGAGCCTTCATGAAACAAAATCTCAATACATGAAGATATACAAGGAAGTGTCACAGTCTTGGGTTTCCTTGTTTGATGATACTGAGTTACAAGAGGTCCAAATTAAGATCGGGAATGCTGAAGAAAGAATGAGTAGTTTGCATGAGTAGTTGAAGAATCTTCCACCGGTCCAACAAATGCGAAGAGCTACAGAAAGTAAATAGATGTAGCAGGAAATCAATTAGCTGAGAATACAACATAGCGAGTGGTCAGAAAGGGTTGAGGCACTTCAGTTTGAAGTTGAGAGCATCTTAGAAGTTATTGGGGGTAAGCATTCCTCCATCTAGTTGGAAGCCACTAAGGCTGTCAAGGAGAGAAACACACATCTTAATACAGAATTGGTTGAATTTGTTACTCAAAAGAAAGATGAAGTCTGGTAGTTGGTCGAAGTGAGCAGGAGCACATACTAAGAATTTATGTCGAAGCTATAGGAACCTGTCTCACAAACCTGAAGTGGCTTGGGATGAGCCACATGTGAGTGTTGGGGACCTGTTGGCCCTAGCTTATTGGAGGTACCATTTTTGAAGAACAATTTTGGTTTGGAAAAAGACAATGCATAAGTGGTTCGATAAAGTGATCAACTCCGATGAAGCGAACAAGAAATCACAAAAAACGGTCATGTTTGATTGAGTCAATGGTTGGAGTTGAGTCAGTTAGTTAGAAATGGTCCACATTGTATTAATGAGTCAGTTAATAAGTTTGTGGGTTATTGGGAGTGGGGAAAGCTAAGGGTTTCCTATCAATATGTAATAAGAGGGAAGTTTTGGGTTGCTCTCTGTTGGTTATTGTATTCGGGTTATTATGGATGCTATCTTTTGAGTATGTAATGAAGCATTATGCTATATCTATCAAAGTTATTTTGGGGAAGCCGAGTAGCTAATTTGCAGGTTGTGTGTGCAGATCCTTTGTAATTCATGAAGAAAATATGTAAGTCATACTTGAAGTTCTTATTTGGTTGTGACTCATAATAAAAGACCAACTCTTCCGTGGTTTTTCCCAGATGGGTTTCCATGTTAAACATGGTGTTTTATGTGTTGTGATGTGTGATGTGATGTGATTTGATATGTGTTTATTTCCTCCATTGAATACTTATATGAATGCATTTATGTACATAAGTGTATTTAATGTGAATTCAATTATAATCTGAGTACATTAATTTTGGCGTAGTTAAGGGTTCTGTCGAAGTGATGTATGTTTCGAAGCCCTGATTCTGTCGATGTTGTAAAATAGAATATGTTAATGAATGTATTGCATGTCAGGATATTCCCCTTCTGTGCTGCAGAAGCTTGGTTCCTGCAGTCCCCATAGGTACTTCGGGTGAGACTTCATCTGCTTTGCATATGTTTCCAAAAGGGATTCATTCCCTTTTGGGCTGGTATCTGTGTGCAGGGTGTTTTGTTGGTGTGTTATTGAATGTTGAACCCTGGTCAAAGTAAAAGTGTGCCAACAATTGACAACTTGGAATCAATGGTATACCATTATCATGCTTTCCAATGAAGGAGTTAATTCATCGAGTGCTTTAAATATCCTCTAATGTTTGTTCAAAATTTACTACAAATAAGGATGAATTTCCTATGGGGTGCTATCCATAACTTGGATGGCACCAGACTGGGAAATAATGCTTGAATGGCATTTCTTCAATAGCTTTCACATATGATGAGAGATAATAATTTATGGTGAACCACCTTGGAGACCTTTGAGAGTCTATTTATGTCGACCCTCATACTCATGTATAATTCCTTGAAACCCATTTTAACCAAACTCAATGTTTGCAACCATTATGCTCTGATAACTGCATCACAACCTCCTATTTCAAATAAAAGATGTTGGAATTGAGAAAATAGTCCCCCATTTTGAGTTTCACATTATCACATATACCACCACATTTCATCGTACCTCCATGTTATAAAAATATTTAACACCCTTAGTGACGAAGGTCGAAAGTGGATACCAAGTCTTTCCTCAACATAAAAATTGAGTAAAAACACTAAAGTGAAGCATTGCTTCATGGAATGATTTCTACTTTCCTTGAAGAAAGGTGGAAATGGTTACTTATTAGGCCCTAAAAAGGCAACCATAATCATCAAGTTGTTAATTTAAAGCTAAGAAAAGTCACCACAAGCTTAAAGTGGAGGAAAATACATGAAAAATTGTAATTAAAGGTGTGAAAAGCTTAATTAGGGAGAAAAAGGTGTGATTAAAGGTGTTAAACGATCATCCCACATTGGGATTCTCACCTTTCTCACCCAAATATAAAGCTATAAAAGAGGCCTTTGGGGTAGAGACTTGGGAGGATAATTTTAAGAAAGAGAAAACACGAAAACACAGGAGAGAGAGAGAGAGAGCACGAGTCTTCATTCATCAAAGGATTTGGTGATCAAATGCTAAGGGTGAAGAAGAGAGAACCCATATGCTAGAGGAGGTCGGTACCATAAGTGACAAGGATTGTAAGTATTGTGTAATATTTCTCTTGATTCAATATAAATGAACTTAGTTTCCCCCCAATAACATCACATGAGTTTCACTCTGCACCTATTTGAAACCAAGCAATGAACCATAAAGTGAATGCCTTGAACTAAAATTTATCAAAATTTCATTTTATAGAAAACCAACAAGCATAAGATAGGGCTTTGGTTTAGGATTGGAGAGTAAACAACTCCAAGGCCACTAAATATTGAAATTAGGATCTATTAAAGAGAGAAAATCCATTAGTAACAAGGAACACTTGCCAAAAAGCATTCCTTATACACGTGTCAAGGATGAGGTCAATATAGGCAAGTAGAGTGGTATCCACTCTTTTCTTGTTTAATTGAATTCGAGCATGTATGGGGGTTTTAGTAAAGTGACAAGTCCTCAAGGTGACATCATTTTACAAGAATTTCAGGTTGAGGACTTATGCTCTACATTCCCTACCCATATGCCTTATCTTAACTATCAATTGTTTCTCCTGTTCGCCAATTGTGAAGTGGTAACCTTCGACGTTTCTCTTCCTATGACATTACACAAGTGACTGCAAGTGGGAAACACTTTCTATACTTGAAGCATATGTAGAATATTTATTTCCTTGGGAAGGTATTCATCGAAGGCGAGTACTTACACCCTTGGCGATTGTTGCATGAAGATTAGTGTAATTGTTTCTTTCACACCTCCTTCTAGTAATTATTGATCCTTAACATCCATAAGTAGCTATTATTTCAAAAGTCCCCTCAACTTGGATTTTGACTAATTTCGATTTTTGGAAAAGTAGTTTGCTTGCTACATCTCAGGAAATTTTTATAGTTGTGTGCTTTTTGTGATTTTGAGTCGAGATGACCTTAGGATTATTTGATTTTAGCTCATATATGATCATAAACAAGTCCTTACATAGTATTTAAAAGTTGCTAACTTGAAATATCTTGACCCTCCAGTCAAGGAAACAATGAGGTGAGTCACCAGAATTTGTTGGCCCCACCACTTTGCAAAGATGCATACAAGAATCAAGTCATAGTGATTTGAAACCACAACCATATATTAATATAGTAAATTTTATTGGAGAAGATAATTATCAATGTGAAGATGAACATCCATTGTCATATCATGAATTGAACATAGACTTAGTTGATAAACTTGCTCCTTTTTACATTGAGACCTTAAAATATCGATGACTTCCTACACTAATCCACCTTTGATAGATATTTTAGATCCAATTGTACTTTCTATCCATCAGTCACCAACAAATCTAGCTTATTTTTTTGTAAGTTGGAGAAATATGTTACACACACCATTTGATCCTACAGCTCGTAATGAGATCATGGATCCACATATACCCAGCCTTAGGTGGCTACTATAGGTCCTCATACCTCCATAATGACCATTGCACTACACAATTCGAGCATAAATCTCAGAATTCCATCGATAAGCATATCGATCCAATTAGTTAGTATGCCCGTTACTAGCATAAATTCAACTTTCACTTCAGTTCGTATCTTTACATTTCAAGTTCCAATCCTAGAAGTACATCTACATCATCATCAGGTATCCCCACTAGTGCATCTTCTATACCAAACATGGGTTTTCCATATGATTTGGCTGGTCAATCCACATGACACACATACCTAGAGGGCATTGTGAATCCTCTCGGAATTCCTAACAACTTTCCAAGTTATACCTCTAGGGGAAACCCTTTACCATGGAATTTTAATATTCTTGGAAGAAACACTAGACCTTGGAATACGAATACTTCTTGGATTTATCCTCCATCGATGGGAGGTAATGTCCCAAGGGGTCATCTTCTGCCACATACTAGCACAATGCCTGGGGAAATCATCTGTTCACAAAATGTACAATGACAGGGGGAAATAATCCAACCATCAACCCCATTCCATAATGGAGTGGTTATTTCCCAAGTAGTAATCAATCTTCTCGGGGGCCTCCTTCATAAGGAGGAAATGCACCTTGAAATACTAATCCGTTCCAAGGGAAGAATCCTAGTCCATGGGGCCATGAGGATCCAACTTTGCAAAATGTATCTGTGAAAACACCGATGAAATATTCATTTATGTCCTCTTTGAATATATTGAATTTAACTCGACTGACATATGATCATGTTCTACATATGAACGGGTGGCTTGCAATGCCCATGAGGCATCTATCAAACATACCTAAATACGATGGATGACTAGGAGAGGACCCATATACACATGTGATGATGTTCCATCTATGGTGTTCGTCCAACTCCTTGGTTGATGATAGTATTCGGTTGCATCACTTTCAACAAACCTTCACGAGAAATGCTACAAAATGGTACATTGAGCTACCTTGTAGTACGTTCGTGTAATACCCCTATTTTTACCCTTAGGGTTTATTGGCTTCAATGTAAATATTGTATAAATGCAATGTGTGTTTTCCCTAGTGTGGAGCTCAAGGCCAAGGCCCCACTAGTGGATGCTTAGGTTTATTTGCATAGGGAATTATTTGATATTTTGATAATCCATGTGTTGTTAATCCATGATATATTGTAAATGATGTAAATATTAATTATTGCAATGAAATACCAATAAAAATGGCTAAAGAGGAAACCAATGGGAAGGGGCCATGTGTATCCACTAGGGAGAGGTGAGGGGGTTGTGGGATTGGAACCCATGCTGCCACATGTCAATTTGTGAATCCATTTGAATCCCATGCTTACATTTAATTATTTTGTAAGAGGGTGGTTGAGAAAACCAATCCATGAAGTCGATGGAGTATGGAGAGGCCTTGCAATCCGTATGGAAGGGTATGGCTCCATTTTACTTGTCTCTTAAGACACTCTACACCTTGGAATTCGCTCACCCTAATCCATATCCCATTGTGGACCAAAAATTATAGTAATCACGCATTGCAGAGCCGAGCCAAGAAGCAAAAGGAGAAATCGTGATTCTATGAAAATCCGAATTTGTAGAGCCGAGGATACAAAGAAACCCTGCGTAGGAAGTAAAACCGGTTGGGAAATCCTTGTATCAGACCCATTGATGAATTACAGAGTGTGATAAGCTTAGTGAAGCTATGAGAACACTTATATCTGTTTGTAGAGGACCGAGTTGTGGGGCAGAGCTTAGACCGCAACCCTGAGAAGAGCCTTAGGCCGCAACCATTAGAAGACCCTGACTTGAATAATAGTGAAGAAGGTCAAACATAGGGTTGGATTTGCTTGATAAACCTAGTGAAGGCTAAAATATCATGAAATAATCAATTTGGACCTTTCTATGCCCACCCTAAAGAACACTGGAGGGAAGGGGCCTTGAGGGATTGTGCAACAAAGAAGAGGGCCTTCCTTATGTTGGGTGAGGTAGGTAATGTGGGTGCCATGTTTGATGAGTAATCTAAGATTCTTGTAGCTCTTGGGTTGAGCTCACTGTCTTATAATCATCCTCCCAATTCCCTTGTATGCTTGATAAACCCAACTGTAGGTTGGCTTAGCATTGGGATGAAACCTTGACTGTGATAGAGCCTATTTAGCCCTCCTTAGTGGATACAAAGCCCAACTTAGGGGTGGTCTCTCAGCTGAAAGAGTATAGGCTAGACAAATACCTAAGGTTGTGTCATGTCCCAAATTTTGCATTGGGTCACAATGGCCTAATCCCATTGGTCATATTCATGAGAATTTGTCAAATTTATGCTAAGGATCAAATAATTGCCAAAGAGGAAAATTACTAGTTTCCTAGGTTGGGAGTGGAAGCTTTGGGATTTGGAATAAGAAGGATAATAAATGATGTGTGGAAATTAGAAGAGCATAAATATTTAATAAAGGAGCTAAATAAATATATACAATGGAAAATCAAAGTGGCATTTGATCATGAAGACACATGGAGGAAGTGGGACCCACACAAGCTAGATTTTCTGTGCCACATGGCATCCTCCTCTTTTCATTTAGAGTCCATAAGAAGACCAAGGGTATTGGGATGATTTGGAAGGTCAATATAATTGGCATGAATCAATTAAGGTCGAATTGGAGTGGAAGAGTAACTCCCATGGAAGAGGAAGAGGCATTTTGGCGCTGGTGAGACACTTGGACTAGATTCCCTAGCTTTATGACAACAATGATGAAGATGCTATGACACCTATGACACAAATAATACTTGAAGTATGACATGTGACACATATGACATGTTAGGGATAAGCATAGCCTCCAAGAGGGTGCTCAAGGGAGTTAGGGCAGCTAAGATGCTTCCACATGTGATTTGGTGGAAGTGGGAGACTAGGAATTGTTGTACAAGTGGCATTCTTTGGAATCTCTTCCCAATTTGAGTTGGAATGCATCTATTGGAAGGAATTCGACCCATAGAGAGCTTGGAAACTTTATAAATGTCAATAACAAATAATTAAACCAGATTTTGATCATTTTTAGAATTTGCAATTGCATTTGTGAAGAGGGAGAGCTAGTGGATGACTAGTTTCTTGCCTTAGCCAATTTCGAGGGTGAAAGATTCCCATCCAAGTTGGTAATTGGAAAGGCCATTTAGAACATTCATTTGGTGCTTTAATGGATTTATTTGTTGTAGGTGTAAGCTACAGGGAAGATCATGGTTTCTTCTATTGCAGCTCATTCCTTCGACCATTTCCAGTTTTCATTGCATATTCTTGATCCTTGAGGGAGGGCGTTTTTGGTGAGCTATTGTACTCTTTGGGGGATATTATGATGACCCATTTCTTTTAAAATATGAATTAAATACTCTGTTCTTCATCTCTAGAAATTTTCAGGTCTAAATATCAAGTGGTTTTATGCAAAATCGATGATTATTGAGCAAACAGTGACCATTCCCCCACTAGATTGATGTATGCCAATGTATTGATGATGATTTCGAATGAAAGAATGTTTATCTGATATATTTATGATGTATGGAATGATATTTATGAGTATTACAAGTTTCATTTTCAGCACTTAAGCATTTGGATCCATCTTGCTTAGTTTTATTTCATTTGAAGAAGATTTAATGCTATTTCCCCCAAGGTCGAAACTAGTCTTCTTGCATATGATTTGAGGGAGTTATAGAAGACATTAAAAGTTGAATGGTGATGCATATGAGTTCATGTTTATGTAATTTATATTTACCCTAGTTACATTCAGAATTTAGATTTGGATTGAGTGCATTTGGAAAGTCATTTTCATCATCTACCCCTAGGGGACTTGAACCACAATTTTACTAGTAAAACTCCATACATTGATCAGATTTCCAAAGTGAGTTGTAGAAGTCATTTGATGGTTAAAAGACACCTATAAACACAATTTTTATGTATTAAATCATTCATACACTGACTGGTACAATTTGAGAGCATTTGGATATATTTAGAGCCATCTACCATTGGGGGTTTGAAGCTCGAAATTACTAGTAATCTTCCCTACTTTGTCCAAATTGTAAATGAATGTGAAGAAGTGTTTTAAGGGTTTTTAAGTATCCATTAGATTCTTTTATATGTATTAATATCTCTCAAATACCTTCATACCCATTATACAACCATTTGGGGTCATTTGGAGACCAAGAGACCAATACTAGTCAAAGAGGAATTGCTAGTCAAACTCCCTACTTTGGACAGAATTAAAAGATGATTTGTAGAAGTAATATAAAGGTCATATATCATCCCTTAACATAATTTTAAAGTCCTAATATCAGTCATATACCTTCTTAGAATATTTGGGAGCATTTGGAGCAAATTGGAGACCTAGACATCAAAACTAGTCAAAGGTCGAACTAGGGAAAAAAGTGAAAAATTTGTCATTTTAATAAAATTATTAAAAAGGGACATTAGAGTGGTATCAGTGTTAACACCCAAAAAGTGCTCACTAGCTCATTTATCTATTCACATGACCCATTTGTCCACTTCTCTTACCATTTTATCCTCTAAAACCTCAAAATACCCTCAAATGGTCACCAAAAAGGCCAAAATCCATCTTTTTGTCCTCAAAATATTTAATTTTCCTCAAAAAATACAAAAAAACCTCCAAATGGGTCCAAAATTCCCAAAAATCAATTAAAAGGGAATAAAATCCAAAAATATATTCAAAAAAGGAAAAAAGAGGGGAAAAGAGGAAAAAAAAACCTAAACCATTTTTACCAATACCATTGGCTACTTTAAACCATGGTTGTATTTGCCATCACCCAAAATCTATAAAAAGGTGATAGAGGCTCCCCATTATTCATCCACATTCATCATATCCTCATGCTACCAAAATTGCTCTTGAGCTTTGCCCATGCTTTTTGAGCTTGACGTTCTTCATTGAAAGTGAACCTTTGGCCCACCCTTGAAGCATCTTGGAGAAGAGAGAGACTATTGGAGCACTGGAGGACTACTCTTGTACTGCTGCAAGAATTCCAACAACCTCACCATTGAGGTAAACCATTGCAAACCATTGTTTGCTCATTAATATAAAATATCAAGTTTTTTATTGTTTCTCTCATGGATCTAGTTTTTTAATGTTCTTAATCTAGATTTACTTTCTTGCACATGTTAGATTAATATTTACCTTTTACATTACTTTTTATTGTTTGATCTAAACTGCTACTACGAAGTTAGTAGGTGCTCATTTGCACAAGCTTGGGTGAAAACCCAAGCTACAGTTTTTGGTGACTCCACTTTACTTTGAATCTTTCAATCTTTGGTTAGATCTAGAAGTCTTCTTATTTTAGTTGTTATTTAGCTTTATTTTTGTAGATCTGGTTTACCATTAAGCCTATAGCTTGCTGCCATAACCCTTTGCTATTTCTGCAACCTCTACAGTCCCATTTTTAAAATTTTGGCTTTCATTTTCGACGACCTTTTCCATCCCGTAAATTGTATATTTTTTAACCCATAGTCGCGATCCAGATCGTGACTGTTTAGCCGAAAGCCATGATTCCAAAAATCTGAGTTTTGATCCGAAACCCAGCGATCCAGATCGCACGTTTTGCCCAATTAACCGCAAGCCGAATCGCGAGTTTCTGACCCATAGCTATGATTCGATATCGCGACTTATAGTCCCTCAGCCGTGACTCAGATCGCAAGATTCTCCCAGAAAGTCGCGATCCAGATCGTGAGTTTTGCCTCAGATAGTCGTGATTTCGACCCGAACCCTACGATTTGTCTACTGAGTTTTCGTCACCCATTTTGGCCCATCTTTTTCTGCCATCTCCCCTGCATTTTGACAGCCTACTGTTTTACTTGCAGCCCTAAATATTCATTTACTTTTTGTGTTATTTGCTTTACTATATCATTTTGGAAAAAAATTCAGTATTTTTATTGAAAAGAAAATTGTTAAACATTTATAGTTAAATTTACATATTTGCAAGTTAAATTCAACATTTTAATTTGATAAATATTCGCCCAAGTGAGGCTTTCTATTTGGTACATAATTACACTTACACACACTCTGTCACCATTAATCAAGTGAGCCTTAAAATCTATTTAACTCAACCAACCTTCTAACCCCAGTTGGGGAACATCAAAAGAACATTGTAGTTAGGTAGGATTGAGGGGATAGGCATCCAAATAACACCCCTCAGTCACTTTTCACTTGAGACATATTTGTTGTCTATTAAGGTACCAAAATCCCTTAGTACTTATTGGCACGGTTATACACCAACTTTTCGGAAAGGCCTCTCCCTTAGGAGGGTCGAAGTAGCAAGACTGGTTGCGGAGGCTTGAGTGGAATACAACAATCCATTCAGTAACCGAAGGCTACCTACTCATATTTCTCATTGTACCACCCTTATGGCAGTACAACAGCGATAGACTAGGAGCTGCGTATTTACCTTTCTGGATGTGTCATGAATGTGGTATCTTAGTAGCCATTCTTCTAGGATTCTTTACCCACTGTCCCTCCCGGTAGGGGATTATTTACCCACTGTCCCTCCCGGTAGGGGGACATTTATCCATTTGGTTCTACTTGTTGTATTGTCTGACTTGGATTTCATCACCTTGCAAAGGATACAACTGGTTTGAGCGAGCATACCTTTTAGTTAGGTGTTTGCATGCTCTCTTACCTCCCCTTGGTTTAATGAGTATACCATTTTTATTTTAGGAGTTGTTTGCTTGTTGGTATTTTGACCACCTTTTTTTATCACTCCACTTACAGTAGCACAACTGTTACTGTGAGTGTTTTGAGTTTGTTGCTGGCCTGAGTTCCATATTTTTTACACTTCCCTTCTACACACTCGGTTGCATTAAGGTTTTTTGAGCTTTTTACACTCACCACTACCTACTAGATTTAGTATCTGTTTGTCACCATTGAGTCCCCGAGATGTTCTCGGCACTTTCGGGGTGAACCCCCGTAGTATGGTTCACTTGACACCACTCGTCAAAGGAGGAGAGCCTTGTCACTCGACTACAATTGTCACCAGCATAGATATTCGTCACCCGACTCTGATTCCCCTTACATCACAACTGACTCTAAGGAAGAATAAAAAAAACCCACATACACAGTATCGAATAGCCCCATGGCTGGCATGAATTCCAACCCCTTCTTTACAGGGATTGCCGGTGGAGCATCTACCACCACCCCAGCCACCACTACCACACCTACCCTGGGGATTCCCTCGATGGGACCTACACCTACCATCCCCATCACTACGCCGATTCCAACAGCTACTGGACCCAATCTGAACCCATCTGTAACCCACGTTACACTTGGAGGAACATGCCCCTCTCACACCAACCCAACACCTCTATTTGGGGGTCATATTCCCCTCAGGGATAATATTCCCTTTGGGGGAAGTGGTCTAATCAACATTGCTACCACCAGCACATACACCACGGTGACCATGTTACACTCTTCTGCCAGTTTTCCCTTTCTGGCTAGTCTCAACCTACCGTACCTGGAAAGATTAACGAATGATCCCATCACAGATGATTCTACTTGGCCTCACATGCCTAGTAATAAAATCCCATCAGACATCCCTAAGTTTGAGGGGAAGGCTGGTGAGGATACCAAAAATCACATTATGTCTTTTCATCTATGGTGTTCCTCCAACTCCATAGTAGATGACTCCATTCGCCTATGTTTGTTGCAAATGAATTTCACTAGCTTGGTAGCCAAGTGGTATATCGAGCAGCCTCACGGGACCCACCCCACTTTCACATCCCTTCCCTTGACCTTTCTGCAGTTCTTTCAGCTACCCATCCATTATGACGCGGGAGTAGAGATCCTCTTGTATTGCAGGCATAACACAACTACCCACATCACTGATCACATTCATGAGTGGCGTAAACACTGTAGTTTATGCAATACTAAGCTATATGATCGTATTTTCCTGGATTGGTTCCTAAAATCTCTCCTTCCAGCCATTGCCAAATATGTAGCATCTGAATGACCCCAGTCGGAAGAAGAATCCATTCTCAAATCCCGACAATTTGATTTAATCTACGCCCAGTCTGGCTACCTATATACAATTTTACCTGACACCCCCACATGGCGATTCCTCTTGGAATGACACACCATGGGCATCTCATGCCGCTGACGGCATCATTGGCCAAGTTGTGTCACAAAATAAACCCTTTACCATTATGAGCAACAATAACAGCCCCGATGTCTCGCGGGCCACATCCCATTCCGGAGCTACAACTTCATATGCTCCCATGGCACACACCAACCACACTCATGGACCCTCATGTCCACCGCAATGTTACAGACACACACCTCCAACCTATGCACCTCCTACGTATTATCACCAACATGCCACTCATGCTCCTATTCACTCACAAGCCCAATCGGCTTATTACCCTCCACAAGCAGCACCTACAACACCACAACCTCCAGCCACCTAGACTTACCAACAACCACAATCAGCACCTGGACCAACTCCAGCCCTGCCAGCTTATTATCCACCACAAACTGCTCCAGCACCTGCGCAACCTCAAAACCCCCCTACTTCCCAAGGGAAGGTGTATGTACAGCAGAACCAACTCCAAAACTAGAAAAACCAATGTAATCAAGGAGTTCAACAAAACCGCAGAAGAGGATGCAACCGTGGGAATAATCAACCTCAAAACCAAGGCGGTCAACAACCTAATCCTCCAAACAACAATAATGCTGCTACCCGCCAACCAAAACCCTAATCGTTCATCGAAACAGGGTAAAAAACCTAATTTAAGAACAAACCATCCGTGTTCCATATGTGGGGTATACAACGATTACACACACTCATGCCCCCATTTGGAGTGAGCACGCCAACTTTGGATTGATGATGCCCAACGCCAAGGGTACACGACACAACCAACGCCACCTCCTCAATCGCAACCCATGGTGTTGTAGAACCCTTTACCGAAATAAGGAGTGGTGAAAACCCATCCAATGGATCCCCCACAAGGATCCGCAGCACCACAACAGCAAATCACTTATGCTGCAACTGATTACCAACACACGAATTCAGGTACTCACCATCTATTAATGATGTCATCAGCTGATGTCCACCTCCAAACATGCCGAAACCATTATGGCTCCACCCCTGAGACCATGTCCGTTGATCCAGCTAATACTACCCTTCCAACTGATCAACCATTACATATACGTACTATACCGTTGGAAGGGGGCCCCAAAGCCCCTCGCTTCCCTCTACGACGGATCAACAATAATCCTAACTCTCGTGCTGCCTCAAATTATAATATTGTGGATGAATTAGCCCAATCCCCTGCCGCTATGTCTTCCCTGGAAGTTTTAAAAAATTGTCCTGCACAGAGAAAAATATTGTTATCTACCATCGGTGCAATAGACCCTTCTGACTCACAAATGATGGCATTCGATTTGGACCAAGCCGAACCACATTTTCCTTCGACATTAGCATTTCAGGTTTTTGTATCCATTCAAAACCTTGTCATTCATCGATGCATCATTGATGAAGGTTCCTTCACCTGCATAATGTCAACATTTGTCTGGAAGAAACTCAGATCTCCTACACTACATCCATCCACCACTGCATTACGAGCTTACGATGGCCGTTCAGCTCAACCGCAAGGCCTTTTGGCAAACGTGCTTGTTCAATTAGGTGGAAAAACGGTCCTCATCAACATGGAGGTCATCAATGCCCAGCTTGAGTATAGCCTCTTACTTGGACGTAGTTACATGTATGCCATGAAAGCTGTTGCTTCATCTGTCTTTCGCATCATGATGTTTCCCCATGAGGTATGCGTGGTCAATATCGATCAACTGACGTACTACGATCCTAATGATCCCACTGCACCTGAAAATGTTCTCCCTATGATTGAACAACCCATTTAAAATGCACCTACATCGTTCGTCTCCACGGTTGGACCTGGGATATACTCAGATACACCCATGACTTCCACGTTCCAATCCATTCCACCCCCTTTGCGGATAACCAAAATATATGATTTGTGCACCCTCTCACACAATGTGCAGGAACCTAACCAACAACCCCCTTTAGTGCCGCAACCATCCTCAGTTCCCAGTCATGTAGGAGCCACACCCATCTATACTATCCCATTTCTATTTCCTCCTTCAGGAGCAGTCAACACCCCAATAATGGCTACGCTCAATCTCCCAGGGTTAACTTTAGGATTACTTGTGTGGTACCTACCCGCCCCACATCCTCCCCCGACACCAAATGTCATTTTACAACTTGTCCAACCTATCACTGTGACGAACCACCCACCCCCAGCGGTGGCAACCGCATCAACATCAAGTAATGCACCCCCTCTACCCCACCATACTGGGGGTAGAGGCCCACAAACTTACACTGCTCCACCTGCAACCTACACCGCCCAACCTAAACGAAAGTCATAAAAGAATCCTCTGCCATTTCATGCTCCCCTCAAATGCTCTTTGTGTGACTATTTGGGCCATGCTACTCATCAATGTCCGTAACTACCCGCGCTTTAGGAGTACATGCAAACATTAGAGGACGATCCCAACATCCCGGTCGTCAAACTTGACCCTACCCCATCACATATATCTCAACACTTCAATGAGCTCATCGTTCAAACCAATACATATGTGATCCACAATCACAAACCCCATGCACATAGCACGGGGGAAGGTCATTAACCTTGCTCAGTTTTTCACATTCGTGATCTCAACCATTTTTGAGGTCATGTGTCACTTGTATATTTGATTTGATTTGATACGCCTAGTATTTCTCCCCCATGGGTCATCATTTCTCCCCACCATTGCATCCTTGGCTTGGCAGGCTCACCTTTATTTATAGCCATTTTTTAAACCTCGTTTTTCCTTTGACCATTCCCGAGTCATTTGAAATCTTTTTTTCGCACCCATTGCACCGCAGGATTCAAATATCCATTCCTGTGATGAAGCTTGAGATAATTTCTCGCTCTCACTAAAAAAATTTGGGCATTTTTTTCACACGCCCCTCGTCGCCTCTGTTTGCGTGCCACATCGGCCGTTGTCCGTTTCTGATGATTTTTATATCGTCGGATCCAGTATTCTGCGCTCATGTTGACGCTTGAGATCATTTCTCGCTTTCACCAAACTCTTTTCAACAACGTGTCCACACACCTTGCCGCCTCGATTTGCTTGCCACATTGGTTGCTGTCGGTTTTTTACAAATTCATGCATCACATCTTATACATGAGCCCTCCGCTCCATCCATACTGCAATTATGGCATTTTTTTGCTACCATTCATCAACCCACAAGGAGGCCCCATCAGTGTTCTCCCCTACCACAATTCTTGGTCCCCATACTTTCCCCTTGATTGAACACTTCCTCCTCACCCCACCATTACTTTTGTTCGGTATAATTTTATCCCTTTTTCAGGCCGAGCAATTACTTTACGAAAAAGGCACTTAGGGAGTTTCTGTTAAGCTCTTTTCTGACTCCTAAAACAATCAAAATATTGTCGTGGTCTCTTGCTTCCTTTCATGCTCGCTAAAAGTATCTTAAAGGGCGTCTACCTGGTATAAGTTTACCCCTTTTTCGGACCTTGTAGATTAATTACGAAAAAGGAATACTCTAGTCACACCGGCTAGAAGAGTTCTTCATTGCATCCTTTTATGCTTTTTTGGGCCTTGGAGACTAACACACGAAAAAAGAACCCCCTTGGAGTCTACTTACTGCTTTCAGACTCTCTAAAATTGAAAACAACCACGAGCATGAACTGTCTTGGGCTCGTACAAATCCAGATGACAGTACCATTGTTGAGCACACTTCTTATCCCTTCTTCCAGCTCCTTAAACCATGAAGAAGGCCCCAACGATACCTCTCGGTGCCAAAGTAAAGCATATATAATCACACTATTATGGTAGCTTCCCCAATTTGGTCGCCTTTGTTTAGAATATTCTGCGATATGCCACCTTGAGAGTTTCCCGATACCATACATCAGTTTTCCCTGCTTAGCCTCTCCCATTACAACACATACCCCTGATCCTGTAATCCCTGTACCTAAAGTTAGCTGCTAGGTCACCCATGTCATCATGCTATGAACAAAGGAAGTTTGAGTCCCCCAACTCTATGACCCCAGTTATTCCCCATCCCCACAGTATGTTAGTCCCACCTTGAGTACTATCACCTTTTGGTTGTACACCTCATACTCCTATTAAGGAAGCATCATTGCCTTGATAGTTGCAGGTCTGTTGACCAAGTTGCGACCTCACAGTCGACAGGGGTCCATCGACTGTCGACCCATACCACGGTCTCCCTGGAAACCGGACGAGGCAAGTTTGAGCCCACCCAGCAACACCCGTAGAGCGGATGAGGTCTCACCTGAGGCATCTAGGAAGAGCATACAGAGCCATGTTTCCGCTGAGGAAGGAGGTGAGTTGCAGCAATATGATACTAACAGCAGTTCCAAATATTCATCATGAAGTTCTATCACATCGCAACATTTAACATTACCAGAAATAGAGATCGCACATTACTTTAATCGCAACATTTTCACATAGACAGATAACACATTATTGCGGCATTCACATTATAGCAACAGAAACAGATAACTGCATTAAGAACAGGCAATAACATAGGCATTGAGAAACATTACACATAGATTGCACCAAATCATCATCCTTATATTACTATGGAAAACCAAAAGCAGTACATCAATCTCTATGCAACACCCGCATTATCTCTGTCAATCTCCACATATAGCTCTCTCTCTAGCTCTCCTCCATCTATCTCTTCTTCTTAAAACTTACAATTCTCCTTTATTTATAGGCTTCCGCCTCTTACAATACTTGTCCACTTTCCTAACCGACACCTATGGACACTCTACTAACTGACTTGGTCTAATGACCCAGAAACCCGCATACCGTGGTATAATGACTCAATATTACAAAATACATGACCCAAAACCCGCCAACTGTGGTATACTTGACTCAATATTACAAAATACATGGTCCATGTGACCCAAAACTCGCCAAGTGCGGCATCCTTTGGCACAAGATACTCCTTCCGCGCCTTCATCCAACATGTCGCGGTGTCAGCAGTACCGCAATCTTTCCTCATCAAACCTCCTGCCAACAGGCCCCCAACACAATCTTGTGGCTCGCCCTCGAGCCACATCAACTACATCTATTATTGCTATCTGGATCACGAACTGTTGTCTCCTCCTTTCGGTTGTACAGATCCTCGGCTACTAATTCTATAATCCCTCCACGAGAGTAGGCGACCCCCGACTTGCTGTCAGGTACATAGCAAAATCATCCTCCAGTCGCATGGAATAGGGAAAACTGAAAGGAAAAGAGGACGAACAGTACCAAGCAGTGAGAATGGCGGATGAATCTAGCACATCTGTTTCGCGCCAGCACCCGTCTTCTACTGAGGTCAGAGAGCTACTACCCTAACCATCGGTCTGATCAAACATAACACAACTCTTCGAACAACTACTGCATACTGAATCATGCAGGACCAGCCAGGGGTCCACTTCACTGTCGACGCATACTGCAGTCGCCTTGGCACCGGCCCAGGTGTAGATAATGTAAGTGCACCTGCTGTATCAAGACACTCAGGGACACTCGTCGTTCAGGCTCGCAGGGCCCCTAGGGTGCTACCATGGGAAACAAAACAAAGAATTTCCACAGCCTCCTTGGAATTCCTCACAACCTCAACTCCCAAATGGATTAACCAGCATTACTAATCTATTTCGGAACAACTTTGATAGGGTGAACTACCAACTTCCTCGGTTACATATAGCGGGGCTCTCCCATGTCAAGACAGGGGAAATTATGCTCCAGTACCTCTCATCGGTGTGTATGAGCCAGCCGACTATCATAGTGGAGGGAGACCATGCTGCCACCAAATCTCCCACATGCCACCATGTGAAATACCCCACTACTCGTCCCGGCCCAGTGTTCCATGTGCAAGACATGCCTTCGTCATGTGTGAACCCAGCTAAATTAGTCGGACGCAATCATATGTAGAGAGGGTGGCCAGTAGTCACACCATTTCACCGTACCCTCCCAAATTCATCGTACAAAATTCATCAGCAATCTGGAGTGTAACATCATCATGAGTCTCTGACTGATGGCACAAGCCCCTCCCGCTTGCACATACCTTCTTCCGTTGGTGTGCCATCTGCCACCAAACAACCTGCAAGACTCATCATCACTTATTCATCATTTGTTTTTTCACCAATGCGACTCAGACATCGCACTGCTCCGAGCCCGCGCGATAGGGCTTCAACCTGTGACCATTGACCAGCTTGAGGAGCATCTCTCCATCCAATTGCTGCAACTGAACCGCTCCTTCTGAAGTAATACTATTGATGTGGTAGGGACCCGGCCAATGCATCTATAACTTTCCTGGATGTTTCATAAACTTACTATCGTACAATAGCACCAAGTCACCTTACTGAAACTACTTATTTGTGATTTGGCGATCATGCCATGCCTTCTGGCGGTCCTTCTACACCCCTTGATGAAAGCCAGCGATAAATTGATCCTCTTCTAGCTCTACCAATTGTGCTAGACGCTCGTTTAATGCTGCAACATCATCCATACCTATAATAGCCACAATGCATAGACTTGGGACAATATACTCCATTGGCATAATTGCTTCCTTCCCATATACCATCTTGAAAGGCGTCTGACCAGTTAGTCGTTTTCATGTAGTGCGATAGGCCCATAATACTGCTGGAACTTTCAAATCCCAGTCATCGCGGTTTGCATTGCACACCTTTGTCAACGCATGCTCCAATACCTTCTTAAAAGCCTCCACCGTTCCATTCTCCTGAGGGTGATAGGGTGTACTTTTCTTATGGTATATCTGCAATTCCTCCGTCAATGCGCTAATAGTGTGATTAAGAAAGTGGCTGCCTTGATCACTCAGCAATATCTTGGGGCAGCCGAAACGAGTGATGATGTGATCAAACAAGAATCGAGCGGCTGTTGCTGCGGAACAATCAACTACGGGCACTGCCTCAGCCCATCGGGTCAAATACTCTGTCATTGTAGTGATGTATCCCGCACCCATATGTTTTCCTGGTGGATTGATCGGCCCCACAAAATCCACAGCCCATTTCTCAAATGGTTGTAATCTTACCTGAGGTAGCAATGGCATTTCGTCTCTCCTGGACGGGTTACCAGTTTGTTGACAGACATCACAAGATCACGCATAGTCTGTCGCATCGTTATGTAATGTAGGCCACCAAAGACCTACGCGCAGTATTTTCCTGGCAGTCACCCAACCGCCATAATGTCCTCCTGGGACTCCACCATGTTCTTCAGCCAATATCTGCGCCTGCTCATGCAGCAATACACATCTACGTAATATCTCATCAACACCTAATTTATACAACTCACCCGCGATTAGTTGAAAGTCAGCAACCTTGACAACCAATTGCTTCTTCTGAGCAGTGGAAAAGTCATTGGGCGTGGTGCCGGTCACCAGAAACTGAAGGATGTCATCAAAATATTGATCAGCAGCGGCGACGTGAAACAACTGGCCGTTCGGAAACCCGTCTTCGAAATTAGTCGGTTCCTCCCCTGTATCAATCCGGACAAATGATCTGATCCAGCATTCAACCGCCCCGGCTTCACAACAACCTCAAAATCAAACTCCTGAAAAAATAGTAGCCACCGACAGATCCTCCCCCCCAACACAGGCTTATTGACCAAGTATTTCAATGCAGAATGACCAGTGAACATTTTAAAGTGGCCACCCAACAAATAATGCCTGAATTTCTGTAGCGCGTAAACCATGGCCAGACCTTCGCGTTCTGTGGTAGTGTACTTGCTTTCTGCAAAGGACAGCTTTCGATTGGAAAAAGCAATGGGATGGTCAATGTCACCTTTGCCCGGTTGAGCCAATACAACCCTTAATGCAACCGATGAAGCATCAACGTGGACATGGAATTCCTTGCTCCAGTCCGGAAAAACCAAAATTGGTGTCGATGCCATCTTCGCTTTGAGTGTTTCGAAACTTTCTTGGCATTCCGGATTCCAGTGGAATGCCACATCCTTTTTCAACAAATTCTCCATAGGGGCAGTAGTGGCAGCATACCCCCTAATGAACTTGCAATAGTATCTGGTGTGAGCCAAAGTAGCGCGCAATTGCTTAACAGTGGTCGGTGGTTGCAACCCCAAAATAAGCGCAATATTGGCGGGATCAACCAACAGTCCCTGTTTACACACAATGTGACCCAACAATATCCCAAATGGAGCACAAAAAATACATTTCTTCAAGTTCAGTGATATCTGGTGCTGTCGGCATCGCTCAAGCATCAACCGTAGATTAGCCAGATGATCCCGAATCAATCCATAAACAGTCCAATCATCCATATATACTTGTAGAAACTTCTGAATAAAATCTTTGAATGCTGCAACAATGACCCAGGAAAATATCGCAGGTGCATTCTTCAGACCAAAATGGCATGACCGTGTACTGAAAGCAACCCCACTCAGTAACAAAAGTTGTCTTATGGCGATCTTCCTTGGCGATGCGAATCTGATGGTAGCCATAGAAGCCATAAGTGAAAGAGTACATCTCTTGGCCACCCACTCCTTCAAGTACTTCATCAATAAACGGGGTCATGCAAGTAGGCATCGTTCAACTTCTGCAAATCGACAAAAATGCGCACTTCGCCTGTTTTCTTGTCCTACACCACCATAGGACTGATCCATTCTGACTCTTCCACAGGTTCGATAATACCAGCATCCAACATTCGATCAAGTTCCACCTTGACCTTTTCTTTATGTCGCGGGTTTAGCCGATAAAGTCGCTATCGGACTGGCTTAGCGTCTGGTTTCAATGGAATCCTCATCTCTCCTAAATCACCCAAGATTCCCTTCATTTCGAAAAACTTCATGGGAAACACGTCCTGAAAATCATGCAATAACTCGGTAACCTTACTCATCATCTCATCATCCCAATAATCCCCAACATTAGCAAACTTGGGAGTAGCCTCAGTGCCGATATTGATTTTGCGAAGCTGCAACGACTGATTGAATGGATTACTTGGCGCAACAGGTGGTACCACATCATGACTTCCTTCGGATTTATGAATGTTAATATTCCGAGGATCATCATCGTCTTCTGGCCCTCCACTGACGTTGAAACACTCCATGAGAGACTGCATCTGATTGTGGGTGTGTGGGTCAACGGGGCATTTCACCGGAACAACCTGAAAGATCACATCGTGGATGAGATGCAGGGTGTTATGGACATTAGGGTTGGCATTAGCAAATGTGAAGGTATGAGTGAAACAGATCGTCAACTCGCCCCATGTTCTAATGTCACGGCGCAATTCAGTTGTAGTATACCACGAGCGCGGTATCTCCTCCAATGTATGGACAAAAGCATGAACCCACTCATCTCTGGGTCGCGTTACCCACAATCGTTGACACTCCATCACATGATCACTGGGATCAGTTCGACCATCATACTTGCCGATGTGATAAGACTTAGTATTGCCAAATCGAACCATCATCAACCTTTGACACTGTGACCAATATTTAATAAATTTCTTATGTGTCACCCACCAGCATGCTGGAGCAGCCTTCAGTGCTTCCTCCAAGGCCAACAATCGCTGTGGTTCTGGAACACGGTCTTCAAATTCTGCTACAAAGGTGTCTAAGCAAGGAAACCCCTCGTAGATAGGAAATGTGATTGTTTCTATCGCAAAACGACATAAAGATTGCGTAACTAAACCACACTTCTGGACTGATACTTCATGCATGTGATTCTGCCAATGTTCCAATGCATCATCAGAATCGGAAGACACAGAACTCTCGCTGCGCCACTCCAGCTCACCGTGGATAGTGGGATGAATGTAATCCTCAGAAATATTAAATGCATGATCCCAGCCAATGTGATCGTCATCTTTGACAGGATCAACATATCAGCGTCCTTCAGCCGGATCCAACGGAGCGATAACTCAAAAATTGCGGTTCTCAAAAGTCATCATGCGCTTCTTGAAGTTGATTACAGCTCCACTATCGTTAGCCCATCCTATCCCCAATAGTGCAGGATAGGAGCTTCCTCCATCAACTACCTCAATGACATCAAAGTCAGCATAAGTCTTCATTCCCTCAATATCAATTGTAAGCCACGGAACTCGCCCAATAGGTGTAACCTTCGCATGGTTAGCCAACCGGAGCTGCACATGAGACCAGCTCAATGGGGGACTCCCCATTTTCTACCATTCCTACTTGGTTAAGATGTTAACATCCGAACCAAGATCAAGAATTACGGAATCAACATCATAATCACAAATTTGAATGTTCATTCGCATTTCCTTGCCAGTCTTCCGTCGCTGTAAGGAGTTGACTGCTGACTCTTGCCATCCTTCGGGAAATCGCTGCAACCATCCCTCAATCTCAACTAGGGAAACCGGGTCTCATGCCAATGACAGACATCTTTTAAGGAACTTCTGCAATATCCCTGGTGGTGGTCGATCGGCGTCTGATGTAGCATCAAAGATAGGCAGCATATCACAAACAACAGCCTTACCGCAGTCTTTTTCCAAAGTGCGACATGCCTCCATGAACGTTTCCCTCTCCGCATCAATGTTGAAAGGTACCGTCTTTTGACCAGCTAACCAAATTAGTGGTCGTGAACCATCTTCCCCAGTCGTCTTACCTCCACGAGTGACAACAGCCACCGAAGCATCTTGTGGTCACGGTTCTGCAGAAATAGTCGCAATATTAGCACCCTGTGTTAGGTTCTGCTGTAGGTTCCCTGGTTGATTTATGTTTGGATTACCGTTTGATGGTGGTTGCGGGGGCTGGTTCTGCACTGGTTGCTGCACCAGGTTCGGTACCGGTTGTTGTACTAGGTTCTGTAGCTGTAGAGTGTTCCCATCCTGCCATCTTGCAATCAACTGTGGACAATTCTCGACTGTATGATCATTACCGGAACAAAACGTACACTGATTCTGCAGCAGTGGGAAGTCGCGCTGATAATGCCCCCATACCGCACGGTGGTAACATTGAACAGGTCCTCGACCACCTCGGCTTCCTCCTCCGTGACCAAATCCACCACCACATCCGCCCCTGTAGCCTCCTCGATAGCCACCCTGCTGCTGATACTGAGGTTGGTTAAATTGCTGCTGCATGGGTGCTGGCGGCATCCCTTGCCCTTGTGGTACATACTATGGTTGTTGCACGTACTGAGGCTATGGGGGGTTCATCGGTGTATATTGCGATACGAACTGCTGTGGTTGCTGCTGCTGCAGTACAAACTGCATCTATGGTTGCAGCTGAGCTACCTGCGGCTGTAGAGGTGTAGCATGCTGATCATCTTTGACATAGAATGCATCACACATTCTCTCCTGTAGCAACCCATATGCATGACAATCCTTGTCATCATGTCCTATCGACTTACATAAGGTGCAATACAGATTTCGCGGGGTTGTCACCATTTTCTGCATATATGGGAAACTATCATGACTATGCCCAAATACCGAACAAACGTGACACCATGACATACTGCCGCCATTCAACGGGTTGGATGCACCGGAGACCAAATAATTACAAAAATCTGGGCAATCATCTTTCGTATGTCCTTCTCGTCGACATCGCGTACACCATACTTCATCACACTGTTCCTTGTTCTTCTTTAAATCTTGCAACTGTATAGTCAGGTTGGCAAGCTGCGTCTAAATCTGTGACATCCCGGCTGCATTATCTCCAATCGGCAATGCCTCCAACCGCATTGCGATCTCTAGAGATTCGCTAGGAGTCGATATGTTTTGCTGCATCAGCGGCAACCGAATGTGGGGTAACAGTGCCACAATAAACCATTCTTTATGTTGGACAACGCTCATATCAAAACTAACCTTTGCCATTAGTGTCTTGAATCGCTGGTCAAAATCCCACACTGTCTGATTGAGATACTGCTTAATTTCTTTTAATTCAGTAATATATTGAGCCTCCGACTTAGGCCATCTAAATTCAACAATAAACCCATCTCGAATCTCATCCAACGACTTCTCTGGGTCCCTGTAGGGACTAAAACGAACTTCATGAACCAATCTAAGGCACGACCTTGCAGAGTCGTGGCTAACTGTCCTTTCTTAGTATTGTCATCAGTGATCTGTTTCACGGTCCAGACCGCTTCACACAAAAACCAGTACTGTTCTGGGTTGTCTGTCACACTTCCATGGAAAAACGGTAACTTAGCATCATCGCCCGCCATCTTGGGCTTCCTTCCTCCTGTCGTTGTACTACTACTACGAATTAAATTCTGCGGTGTCGACGTACTTGGTGGCGTCGAAGTAGTGTTTCTTGCTGGTTGAGAACTAGTGAGTGGAGGTGTGGGCATGTTGGTGCCAGGGTTTGGTCCTGCCTCTATCCTGGGCATATCCTGGTTGTCCCTATCAGGACTGTGAGGTCGCTTCATCCCATGTGGCCTTCCTTCATGGTCTTGTAGTCCGATTGCAGTAGGACCTTCTCCTATCCTCTGCCTCTTTTCCTGTCGGAACCTTGCTCCTCCCCTCGTAAGGCCACTTTATTCCTCGACTTCACTCATAGTCTACTCATGGTCTGCACGCATCTACCCCTTTACCATTCCTTCGACCGCCCCCCGACAGTCGCGATACCCACGGCCTCTGCCCACCAGGATGCTTACTGATCGAGGTGCATCTTCAAGATACCTTTCTCACAGATTAGCATCTTAATCGACAGTTGGAGTGATAGCAAAATTTTTCCCCTTGGTCCATCAAAGAAGTATCTTTCAGCTTCACTAAGGATTTCTTCATGTCAACCGCAAATTCCGTGATATATCCTTCCAAGATGCTATCAAGCCAAACTTCGACAGCCCGCAATGCCTTATTATCAACTTTCTGCAATTCCTG
The DNA here is from genome assembly GCA_027924585.1 of Larix kaempferi. Lineage (NCBI taxonomy): Eukaryota > Viridiplantae > Streptophyta > Pinopsida > Pinales > Pinaceae > Larix > Larix kaempferi. Next base: position 4,387,165 of record BSBM01000230.1, read on the forward strand.
AATCAATTCTGGGGTCCAAGTCGTCGGTTCACCACCTTGGAAGTTCTTCTTCTGAAAGGTCAGCTTCGACAACCAATCATACAGAATAACCGGGAATTCACAGAAAAACCATTCGTGCGGTCCATCGTGAATGTATATTTCCACCCATTGATCTACCATCAGTCGCATGTTCTAACTTTCTTCTTCAGCGAACTCTTGCAACTTCTGATTGAACCATTTTTATATCTCCGGCTTCGTCGGGTGCCACAACATGACTTCCTTCTACCCTGCACACGATCCAGGCAATGGAACCATTTGTTGACCAAGTCATGACCTCATAGTCTACAGGGGTCCACTGACTATCGACCCATATCGTTGTCTCCCTGGGCATTAGCCCGGGCAGGTTTGAGCCCACCAGCAACACCTGTAGAGCAGATGAGGTCTCACCCGTGGCGTCCAGGAAGAGCAGACAGAACCATGTTTCCGTTGAGGGAGGAGGTTAGTTGTGGCAATATGATACTAACAGCAATTCCAAATATTCATCATGAAGTTCTAGCACATCACAACATTTAACATTACCAGAAACAGAGATCGCACATTACTTTAATCGCAGCATTTTCACAAAGACAGATAACACATTATTGCGGCATTCACATTATAGCAACAGAAATAGATAATTGCATTAAGAACATGCAATAACATAGGCATTGAGCAACATTACACATAGATTGCAGCAAATCATCATCCTTATATTACTATGGCAAACCAAAAGTAGTACATCAATATCGATGCAACACCCGCATTATCTTTGTCAATCTCCGCATATAGCTCTCTCTCTAGCTCTCCTCCATCTACCTCTTCTTCTTAACACTTACAATTCTCCTTTATTTATAGGCTTCCACTTCTTACAATACTTGTCCACTTTCCTAACCGACACCTATGGACACTCTACTAACTGACTTGGTCTAATGACCCAGAAACCCGCATATCATGGTATAATGACTCGATATTACAAAATACATGACCCAAAACCCGCCAACTACGGTATACTTGACTCAATATTACAAAATACATGGTCCAATTGACCCAAAAACCGCCAAGTGCGGTATCCTTTGGCACAAGATACTCCTTCCGCGCCTTCATCCAACATGTCTCCGTGTCAACAGTACCGCGATCTTTCCTCATCAAACTTCCTACCAACAAGGTCTCCCTCTGTCGACGCCAACCAATCTATTCCATAGGATATACCCAGAGGTCCCTGTGCCTTGGACTCATCACCATCAGTGGTGAGTGCCTACAGATAATTTAGAAAGGAGTCCTTAGTGCCTCTCCGAATGATTGTTTCTCACATGCTCGACGTCAACACCTTGATCGCATCATTGAGATTCGTACAGGGTTTTATTCCTTTTAGTTATTAGTCGAAGATTGTTGACCAACGTGACTCCAGTCGACAGGGGTTCCACTTCACTATCGACACATGCCGCAGTTTCCCTGGGCACCAGCCCTGACAGGTTTTATCCCGTCAAGCAACACCTGCAGAGCAGATGAGGTCTCACCTGAGGTGTCCAAGAAGAGCAGACGAAACCATGTTTCTGCCGAGGAAGGAGGAGGTTGTAATGTCCCCTCCTACCATACCAGCATGATAGAGAGGACATGACACTAAATCTGGGCATCTAGCCCCATAAAATTTTAACTAAGCATTCACATAATATAAAAGTCATATGGAATGTATGATTATAAGAAAAACACAGTGGAAATAATATCAATAACACATCCATCATACATTCAAGATATTCATCAAACAATAATTGCAAAGTTAACACAAGAGAACACTTATCTTAACAAAGTAGTCCCAACCAACTGGCTATGCAACTGCAACGTCCCACCCAACCATAGGCCAGTTGTGCTTATCAACCTCTTGATACAACTGCCACCCCTGAGTTGGGCATGATCTCTACAAGGAACCAGGGAACAACAGACTCACACATAGCCAAGCATACACCAAGATGAGCCAAGCCAATCTACAATTGGGTTTATCAGGCTGTTAGGAAATGGAAAGGAAGAATTGCTAAGCTAGTGAGCTCAACCACAGAGCTATGGATACCTCTACAAGATCTATTTAGCTTGGCACCCACAATGCCTACACACCCCACTCAAGGAAGTATTCCCTTCACCAATTCACAGTCCCTCAGGCCATACCTTCCAATTCTAGAGTGTCCCAGGTGTGCATAGAAGAGTATCCAACCCTCTTGATCTTCTTGAGAGGTTATTCTCCCCACTAGGTTTATCAAGCCAATTCTGTCCACTACCACTCCAAATCTTTTTCTCACAGGTTTAGACCAAAAACAGGGATGCACATAACAGCAAAAGTATAAGTGTTGGGCATGAAGAAACGTTTTTACAGTGAGATGCCCAAAGATGGGGTTTTCATTAGCTTCAGAAAAACGTGGGAAACCCAAAGACAAAACTGGAAGATGGGGAATAACCCTAGGAAGCCAAATCCGTTTTCAGAAAAACGTCCATAGACATTCTGGGGCAAAAACGGCCTCCATAACAGTCCCAAATCGTGGTCCTCCTTCCCCAGCCACTGTGTAACACAAAAACGAGCTCCCAGCCATGGAAAAATGCAGGAAAATTGGTAAAAACGTGATGAGGAAAGACCCAGTAGTTCAGACTGCGTGAGAGAAAAGAGACTGACTGTTCAGAATGGCTTTGGGCACCATTTCATGGGTTTTTTCTTGCCCAAGGAGACAAAATATGATTTCCCAGGTTGATGGCTTGCCCATACATGAAATTGGCTGCCATACCTCTTCATTCCCAAGGCATTAACTGCCTCAACCAATTTCTGGAAGAATTAAATGATTGGGTCCATAACCCAAAATGGGTAGTTGGTGGGTTTTCTCATTGAGACATGGATTAACACCATTGGCTCAAGGTTTGAATAAATTCCCTCCGTATTCCTTGTAGAATCATGCCCCCATCTCTTTGTTGCATTGCATAGCTAGTTGTGGGTATTTTTCATTAAAATTCGTATTTACATGATGTCTCATTTACATTGTGCCTATCTAGCACAAGAACCATAGGCATCTATTTTTAATTGCCGATACATAAAATGATAAATCAATGGTGGGGCCTTGGCCTTGAGCTCCTCACCATGATTAAATATCAATATTTACATCATTTACGATTTAATACAAAGGGGGTCAAAATGGGGACATTACAGAGGGTTTCGGCTACATGAACTAACTCTATTGCACCACTAAATAGGAATCTCAAACATTTGACATGTGTTCATAATGTATTATTCAATCGCAACATTCATTATCATCGCAGTAATAACAGTAAAGCAACATTGTATCAAGGAAACATAGCATTATTCATGAAGTGCGACATTGCATTACCATAAATAAACAGAAAGAACCTAGGATTTGCACCAGAACAGTTTCATCATATCATATTATCACTGCAAAACCTTAGATACAATATCTCCTCAAGATTAGGTCTCGGCAATATATCACAGATGCGCAGAAACAACCAAAAACATGTGCTTCTCTTCACCTTGATTCCACTACTATCTCTCCTCCTCGCCAATACCTACGACTCTTATCTATATATAGGCTTCTGCCATTACAATGCTTGTCCACTTACTAACAATTTCCTAACCGACATTTGGACAAGTGACCCAATATCTAACTAACTTGGTACAAAACCGACCAAAAACACGCATTCTGCGGTATAACTGACTCGACATTACATAATATGTGGTCCAAATGACCCAAAACCCGCATTCTGCGGTACAATTGACCCAAAATTCATAACTAATCTTCTGCTCCTCGCCATTCACGTCATCTTCTCACCATTTGCGCCATCTTTTGCCTTGTTGCAGCATCGAAGATGTTGCAATAGCACTCTACCAAACCACCTTCCAACAGGCCCCCAACACAATCTTTTGGGTCGCCATCGAGCCACATCAACAGCTGGACATGGTACATTCGGACTGAGCTATGGTTCTGCAACTGTTCTTATTGTCTGGATCGCGCGGTGTTGTTCTGTTTCTTCTGCTACACTGATCGTCGACTCGCTGTCATGTAATTCTCACCCAAAAGTGGTCATCGCCCGACTTGCTGTCATGTACTTTTCAAACCCATCCTCCAGTCTCGAGGAATCTGGTGCAGACTGAGGAGAAGTTTACGAACAGCACCGACGTGGGAACCAGACCAATGGCTCTGGCACATCTGTTTCACACCGGTATGCACAAGTCATAGGGACCCGGGGGCAACGACCCCCTTCGTTTGTGTGGTCGCCAGGACCACAAGACTTCGAACCATCACCAAATGCCTAGACATCTCGGACAAAAATTCATGCTTGTAATCCCGGGGTGTCTGAGGTACAACCTGCTCTAGGTGCTCATGCACACTCGTCGTTCGGGCCCTCAATGCACCTGGTGTGCTACCACATGAAATGAAATGGATCATTTCCATAGCCTCCTTGGAATTTCTAACTTAACAAAATGAAAAAACCTTGTGTAGCATAACCCTTCTTAACTAAAAAAATCTCTGTGTGCTTACTCCCCGCAGGTCCTCTATTTATACAGTGCACTCTGTCATACATTGGCCTTAGCAAGCTGTTGCACCACCGGCTCACACCCCAGAATAATCATAAGTCGTTGTGTGCCGATTATCCTAATGGCGGATGAATCGTATCCATGCCTGGTTCCCTTCATGGAGAAACGTGCGAAGCATTTCTTGGGCCATGCTAGCATGGTGGATACTTCGTGCCAACCATGCGGACCATCTTGGTAAGTACAATCGGCCATAGTGCCTTGGTGCATCCCTAAGTCCAACCAGTTTGTCATCTATCACGATCGACCCGATTAACGAGCATAACCGTTAAAGTAGGAAAAAGTCCCATCATTGTCATGATTGTGAATGTGGCCCAAGCGCAACATTCACAGGTGTTGCTAACAACTTCACCCTTGCAGCAGAAGCCCCCCTGCTTCCGCATTCCATCCATGGTGGGGCGACATCCTACCACCCATCATCCTGCAACACATCATCATTTTTTTTCCCAATGCGACTCAGGCATCGCGGTGTTCTAAGCCCATACGATAGGGCTTCACCCTATGACCATTTACCAGCTTGGGGAGCATCGCCCCATCCAATTGCTGCAACTGAACTGCTCCTCCAGAAGTAATACTACTGATGTGATAGGGACCAAACCAATGCATCTGCAACTTCCCTGGATGTTTCATAAAATTGCTGTCATACAACAGCACCAAGTTGCCCTGTTGAAACTGTTTATTTTTTATGTGGCGATCATGCCATGCCTTTTGTCGATCCTTCTCTACCCCCTGGTGGAACCCAGTGATGAAACGATCTTCTTCCAGCTACACCAACTGCGCCAGACATTCATCTAATGCTGCAAAATCATCCATGCCCATGACAGCCACAATTCGTAGACTCAGAACAATATACTCCATTGGCATAATCGCTTCTTGTCCATACACCAACTTAAATGGTGTCTGACCTGTCAGCCATTTACATGTGGTGCAATAGGCCCATAACACTGCTGGGATTTTGAGATCCCAGTCATCGCGGTTAGCATTGCACACCTTTGTCAGTGCATGCTCCAATACCTTGTTAAAAGCCTCCACCGTGCCATTCGCCTGTGGGTGATAGGGTGAACTCTTCTTATGCTGTATTTGCAACTCCTCCGTAAATGCGTTGATGTAGTGATTAAGAAAATGGTTTCCTTGATCACTCAGCAATATCTTGGGGTAGCCAAAGCGAGTGATTATGTTATCAAACAAAAATTGCACCGCCATAGCCACGGAATAATGATCTACAGGTGCCGCCTCGAACCATTGGGTCAAATATTTTGTCACCGTGATGATATACTGCGAACTCGTGCGTTTCCCTGGTGGATTGATCGGTCCTACAAAATCCACAACCCATTTTTTGAATAGTTGCAATGTTATTTGAGGCATCAAGGGAATCTCATCGCGGCGGGACGGTTTTCCAGTTCGTTGACAAACATCGTAGGACCATGGATAGTCTGTTGCATCATTATGCAGGGTAGGCCACCACAGGCCCGCACGCAACACCTTCCTAGCCGTCGCCCAACCACCATAGTGTCCTCCTTCTACTCCTTCATGTGCTTCAACTAGTATCAATGCTTTCTCATGCGGCAAGACGCATTTGCGCAATACATCATCAATGCCCATTTTATACAACTCTCCTGCGATTAGCTGGAAGTCTGCAGCCTTGACTACCAATTGCTTCGTCTGACTGGTGGTGAACTCATCTGGTGCAGTACCTATTGTCAGAAACTAGAGGATGTCATCAAAATAGTCATCAGCGATGCCAACCTTAAATAGTTGTGCATTCGGCAACCCGTCTTCAATATTGGTTGGTTGCTCCCCTATATCAATCCACAATTATTTGGTGTCAGGTGCGCCAAACCTGTTGAATGGTGGCAGCATGCTGTGGTGTCGCATTTTCGAGGTGTATGGGCACAGTCATGACAATTGCCCTTATATGCAGAAAATGATTACAACCCCGAGAAATATCTATTGCACATTTTGCAAATTGGTGGGTCACGATGAGAAAGATTTCTGTGCATATGGGTTGCTACAAGAAAGAATGTGTGATGTATTCAATGTCAAGGACGATCAGTGTGCCATACAACAACCACAACTGCAACCATAGGTATCACAACCACTACCTCAACCGCAGATGCAGTTTGTACCGCAACAATAACTGCAGCAGTTTGTGCCACAATATGCTCCAATGCAAGTAGCTCCACAATAGCCACAGTACGTCCAACAACCACAGTATGCACCGCAGGGGCACGACATGCACCAGAATCCTATGCAGCCATAGTACCAACAACAGGGCGGATTCCGAGGAGGATACCGAGGCGGACGCGGTGGAGGATTTGGTCGAGGAGGAGGACAAGGTGGTCGTGGACCTATCCAATGCTATCACTATGAGGTGTGGGGGAATTATCAGTGAGACTGTCCACTACTACAAAATCAATGTACGTTCTGTTTTGTTAATGATCATATAGTTGAGAGTTGTCCACAGTTGATTGCACGATGGCAGGCTGGAAACGCTCCATAGATACAGAATCAGACCCAGCCACAACAACCAGCCCAGAAACAAGTACAACAACTAGTACAGAACCAAGTACAACAACCAATACAGAACGAGCCCCCGCAACTGAATCAGAATGCAAATCCAAATGGGAACCCGCAAGGGAATCTGCAGCAGACTCATATGCAGGGTGCACATATTGCGATAATTTCTGCAGAACCGCGACCACAAGATGCTTCAGTGTCCATTGTAACTCATGGAGGAAAAATGACTAGGGAAGATAGCTCACGACCAATGATTCAGTTGGCAGGCCAGAAGACAGTATCATTTGACATCGATGCTGAACGGGAGGAATTCCCTCAGGCACGTCGCACCTTGGAGAAAGACCACGGTAAGTCTGTTGTTTGTGATATGCCACCTATTTTTGACACTACATCGAAGGGCTGTCCGTTGACACCATCGGGAACATTGCAAAGGTTTCTTGAGAATTGTCTGTTAATTGCGCGGGATCCAGCCCCTCTTGTTGAGATTGAGGGATGGTTGCAGCAATTTCTGAAAGGATGGCAGGAGTCGGCAGTAAACTCTCTACAACGACGGAAGACTGGTAAGGAGATGAGAATGAACATCCAGATTGGTGACTATGTTGTTGATTCAGTTATTCTTGATCTTGGTTCAGATGTTAACATCTTAACCAAGTAGGCGTGGCAGAAAATGGGGAGTCCCCCATTGAGCTGGTCTCCTGTGCAGCTTCGGTTGGCTAACCATGCGAAAGTAACACCCATTGGGAGAGTTCCACGGCTAACAGTCGATATTGAGGGTATGAAGTCTTATGCTGACTTCGATGTCATTGAAGTGGTTGAGGGAGGAAGCTCTTATCCTGTGCTATTGGGGATTGGATGGGCTAACGATAGTGGAGCTGTAATCAACTTCAAGAAGCGCATGATGACCTTTGAGAATTGCGATTTCAAAGTCATAACCCCGTTAGATCCGGCTGAAGGACGCCGATACATTGAACCTATAAAAGATGACGATCCCACTGGATGGGACCATGCATTCAATATTTCTGAAGACTATATTCATCCCACTGCCAACGGTGAGCTGGGATGGCGCAGCGAGAGCTCTGCGTCTTCTGACTCTGATGATGCATTAGAACATTGGCAGAACCGCTTGCACGAAGTGTCGTTCTGGAAATGTGGCTTAATTACGCAATATTTATACCGTACTGCGACATAAACAGTCACACTACCAGTCTATGAGGGGTTCCCTGGCTTAACCAACTTTTTGATGGAATTTGAAGAATGGGTCTCAGAACCACAGCGGTTGCTAGCATTGGAGGAAGCACTGAAGGCTGCTCCAACACGCTGGTGGGTGACACACAAGAAATCTATTGATGGTTGGTCACAGTGTCGAAGGTTGATGATGGCCCGGTTTGACGATACTAAGGTTTATCATACTGGCAAGTATGATGGCCGAAAGAATCCCAGTGATCATGTGATGGAATGCCAACGATTATGGGTAGAGCGACCCAGAGATGAGTGGGTCCATGCTTTTATCCATACCTTAGATGAGATGCCGCGCTCATGGTATACTACAGCCAATTTGCGCAAAGAAATTACAACATGGGGGGAGTTTACTGTCTATTTCACTCATACTTTCACTTTCGCGGATGCCAACCCTAACGTCAATAATACCTTACAGCTCATTCGCGATGTGGTACTTCAGGTTGTTCTGGCGGCCTACCTGTCGATCCGCACACATACTGTCAGATGCAGTCTCTTATGGAATGCTTCAACATCACTGGTGGGCCAAAGGATGAGGATGATCCCTGGAATGTCAACATTCCTGAATCTGAAGGAAGTCGCGACGTGGTCCCACCTGCTGCGCCAAGTAATCCGTTCGGTCAACCATTGAAGCTTTGTAAGCTCAATATCGACACAGAGGCCACTCCCAAGTTTGCAAATGTTGGGGACTATTGGGATGACAAGATGATGAGTAAGGTCAGTAATTTACTCCATGAGTTTCAAGACTTGTTTCCTATGAAATTTTTCGATATGAGGGGGATGCTGGGTGATTTAGGGGAGATGAGGATTCCTTTAAAACTAGATGCTAAGCCAGTTTGACAGCGACCTTATCAGCTGAATCCGTGACATAAGGAGAAGGTCAAGGAAGAACTTGATCGCATGTTGGATGCTGGTATTATTGAACCAGTGGAAGATTCTGAATGGATCAGACCTATGGTGGTGCAGGACAAGAAAACTGGTGAGGTGTGCATTTGTGTTGACTTGTGGAAGTAAAATGATGCCTGCTTGCACGACCCTTTTCCGACCCCGTTTACTAACGAAGTACTTGAAGGGGTGGGCGGCCAGGAGATGTACTCATTCACCGATGGGTTCTCTGGCTACCATCAGATTACCAAAGAAGATCGCCATAAGACAACTTTCGTTACTGAATGGGGCTACTTTAAGTACACAGTAATGCCATTTGGTTTGAAGAATGCACCTGCGATATTCTCCCAGGTCGTTGTTGCTGCAGTTAAAGACTTTATTCAGAAGTTTTTGCAAGTATACATGGATGATTGGACAGTTAATGGGTATATCCGCGATCATCTAGCTAATCTGCGGTTAATGCTTGAGCACTACCAACAGCACCAGATATCGCTGAACTTGAAGAAATGTATTTTTTGTGCACCATTTGAGATATTATTGGGTCATATTGTGTGTAAGCAAGGGTTGTTGGTTGATCCAGCTAAGATTGCGCTCATTTTGAGTTTGCAACCATCGACCACTGTTAAGCAGTTATGGGAGACTCTGGGGCATATGGTGTATTATTGCAAGTTCACCAAGAGATATGCAGGGATCACCGCCCCTATGGAGAAGTTGCTAAAGAAAGATGCGCTATTTCGATGGACTCCGGAATGTCAAGATATTTTTGACACACTGAAGACGAAGATGGATTCGGCACCAATACTGGTATTTCCGGATTGGAGTAAGGAGTTCCATGTACATGTGGATGCCTTATCAATCGCATTGGGAGTAGTATTGGCTCCACCCGGTGAAGGAGATCTTGATCACCCCATTGCTTTCGCTAGTTGGAAGTTGTCGTCCGCTGAATGCAACTACACCACCACTGAGAGGGAAGGTCTGGTGATGGTCTACGCACTGCAGAAGTTCAGGCACTATTTGTTGGGTGGGCACTTTAAAATGTTCACTGACCATTCCGCGTTGAAATACCTAGTCAATAAGCCTGTGTTGGGGGGGAAGATATGCCGTTGGCTACTTCATTTTCAGGAGTTCAATTTTGAATTCATTGTGAAGCCAGGCCGATTGAATGCTGGTCCTGATCATCTATCGCAGATTGATACAGGGGAGGAACCAACCAATATTGAAGACGGGTTGCCGAATGCACAAGTATTTAAGGTTGGCATCGCTGATGACTATTTTGATGACATCCTCTACTTTCTGACAATGGGTACTACACCAGATGAGTTCACCACCAATCAGATGAAGCAATTGGTAGTCAAGGCTACAGACTTCCAGCTAATCACAGGAGAGTTGTATAAAATGGGCGCTGATGAGGTATTGCACAGATGCGTCTTGCCACATGCGCAAGCCCTGATACTAGCTGAAGCACATGAAGGAGTAGCAGGAGGACACTATAGTGGTCGGGCGATGAATAGGAAGGTGTTGCGTGCGGGGTTGTGGTGGCCTACCCTGCATAATGATGCGACAGACTATGCGCGGTCCTGCGATGTTTGTCAGCGAACTGGAAAATCGTCCCGCCACGACGAGATGTCGCTGATGCCTCAAATAAAATTGCAACTATTCGACAAATGGGCCGTGGATTTTGTAGGACCGATCAATCCACCAGGGAAACGCACGGGTGAGCGATATATTGTCACGACGACAGAGTATTTGACCTGATGGGTTGAGGCGGCCCCTATAGTTTATTGTTCCGCAGCTACGATGGCGCGATTTTTGTTTGATAACATTATTACTCGCTTTGGCTGCCCCAAGATATTGCTGAGTGATCAAGGCAGCCACTTTCTTAATCGCACCATCAACGCATTGACGGAGGAATTGCAGATACATCATAAGAAGAGTTCACCCTATAATCCACAGGTGAATGGCACGGTGGAGGCTTTTAACAAAGTATTGGAGCATGCATTGACAAAGGTGTGTAATGTGAACTGCGACGATTGGGATCTCAAAATCCCAGCAGTGTTGTGGGCCTATCGCACCACATGTAAACTGTTGATATTTTAGACACCATTTAAGTTGGTGTATGGACAAGAAGCAATTATGCCAATGGAGTATATTGTTTTGAGTCTACGAATTGCGGCTGTCACGGGCATGGATGATGTCACAGCATTAGATGAACGTCTGGTGCAATTGGTGTAGCTGGAAGAAGATTGTTTCATCTCTGGGTTCCACTAGGGGGTCGAGAAGGATCGACAAAAGGCATGGCATGATCACCACATAAAAAATAAGCAGTTTCAGTAGGGCGACTTGGTGCTGTTGTACGACAGCAAGTTTAGGAAACATCCAGGAAAGTTGTAGATGCATTAGCTTGGTCCCTATCACATCAGTAGTATTACTTTTGGTGGAGCGGTTCAGTTGCAGCAATTGGACGGGGTGATACTCCCCAAGCTGGTAAATGGTCATAGGTTGAAGCCCTATCGCATGGTCTTTAAACACCACGATTCCTGAGTCGCATCGAGGAAAAAAAAATGGTGATGTGTTGCAGGATGATCGGTGGCAGGATGTCGCCCCACCATGGATGGAATGCGGAAACAGGGGGGCTTCTGCTGCAAGGGGGGAGTTGTTAGCAACACCTGCGAATGTTGTGCTTGGGTCACATCCACAATCATGACAATGATGGGACTTTTTCCTACTTTAACGGATATGCTCGTTAATCGGGTCGATCGTGACAGATGACAGCCTAGTTGGACTTAGGGATGCACTGAGGCAGTATGGCCTATTGTACTTACCAAGATGGTCTGCATGGTTAGCACGAATTATCCACCATGCCAGCATGGACGAAGAAATGCTTCGCATGTTTCTGCATGAAGGGAACCAGGAACGGGTATGATTCATCCACCATTAATATAATCGGCACACAACGACTTATGATTATTCTGGGGTGTGAGCCAGTGGTGCAACGACTTGCTGAGGCCGACAATTGTATACTTCTTCGAGTACACATTTAGATACAGTTCAATGTACCCTTGAGACTCTGACTCACAGTTATTGAATCCATCTAGTTGTTGGATACCTTTAGATCTAACAGTTCATCAGCCCTTTTGACACCTCATTCAGAACTATTGTTGCTCTTTTCCAATGTATCAGTTCTTCAGATCAGTCATGGTATAGCCATGAGTATGTCCCATCATTGTGTACCCTCTGGACCATTATGATGTACACAAAAGGTTTATATGTATTGTTCAGGTCCCCTTCTTGGGCCTCATTTTTATTTATATTTCTTGATACGAGCATGGGTATGCCTGCGTTGTCCATTATTAGATGTTATTCCTCATTCATTTTTAGGCCATGTATTTTCAGTTTTTGTAGTTTCTATCGGACCATCGTTCCAGTCTTCAATCAATCTCTTCTCTCCTCCAAACCCAAGGAAAAAGAAAAAGAAACTATGATGTCTATCGGCCATACGATTAGCTCCCACATTCACACATCAGGGGGCAATATGTTAACACCCAAAAAGTGTTCACTATCTCATTTCCCTATTCACATGACCCATTTGTCCACTTCTCCTACCATTTCAGCCTCTAAAACCTCAAAATACCTTCAAATGGTCACCCAAAAGGCCAAAATCCATCTTTTTCTCCTCAAAATATTTAATTTTCCTCAAAAAATACAAAAAACCCTTCAAATGGGTCCAAAATTCCCAAAAATCAATTAAAAGGGAATAAAATCCAAAAATATATTCAAAAAAGGAAAAAAGAGGGAAAAAGAGGAAAATAAAACCTAAACCATTTTTACCAATACCATTGGTTACCTTAAACCATGGTTGTATTTGTCGTCACCCAAAAGCTATAAAAAGGTGATAAAGGCTCCCCATTATTCATCCACATTCATCCTATCCTCATGCTGCCAAAATTGCTCTTGAGCTTTGCCCATCCTTTTTGAGCTTGAAGTTCTTCATTGAGAGTGAACCTTTGGCCCACCTTTGAAGCATCTTGGAGAAGAGAGAGACTATTGGAGCACTGGAGCACTAATCCTGTACTGCTGCCAGAATTCCAACAACCTCACCATTGAGGTAAACCATTGCAAACTATTGTTTTCTCATTAATATAAAATATCATTTTTTTTATTGTTTCTCTCATGGATCTAGTTTTTTACTGTTCTTAATCTAGATTTAATTTCTTGCACATGTTAGATTAATATTTACTTTTTATTGTTTGATCTAAACTGCTACTACAAAGTTAGTAGGTGCTCATTTGCACAAGCTTGGGTGAAAACCCAAGCCACAATCAGAGCATGGTCCTTGCACATGTGAGTTAATATCATACATTGAAGAATAAGTTGCATCCATGTCTTACTATTATGATGAATCCTATGAGTACAATTCTTATGAGAAATATGTAGATGCTTATGAACAATATGAAGTAGAATGTGAATGGGTTGAGGAAGAGGTGCCATCATGCAACACTTCTTACAATATCAGGATGAATGAAGACTATTATTATGATCATATGTATGATAAATATGAGTATGTCACACCACCAAAGGATAATTCTATGAACGAGTTACAAAGATGGATAGAAAAATATAAAACCTTGCCCCAACAATATCAAAAATATCAAGAATATCTTGCTTCGAGGGAAGATACACAAAATGCCATGCCTTTTGCAGACTATGCTGATTGTGTGTTTGCAAATAGGCCCAACAAGGAAGATGTGGAGTTATTGAATAAAGGTTTATGCCATTCTTATAAAGAACCTTGGAGAGAGTATCATATGTGTGTAAGTGAAATGTGTGAGAGTGACAAGATCAATGAAATATCTGAAGCTTCAACGAAGGCATGTATGTCCTACTTGAGGAGATTTTTTTGGATTTTCTTCAAAAAGGGACTCCAAAGATATTGATACTAAGGAAAACAAGGGGCAAAATGCATCATCTTTCTTGAAGGAGAAAAAGGAAGAGACATCACAAGAGCATGAAGAAGATTCTATTGAAAATATGGAAGATTATTTCGAGACACCTTGTACTTTATACATGAACCAAAGAGCATCTACTGATGGATGCTTGAACTATGACGAAGTACCTAGTGATGGGTGCTCACACCTCTATGTTGGTGACATAGAGATCACTTTTGAAAGTGTTGCTGCAAGCCAAAATTCCATTAAACATGAAAATGAAGACCTTGTAGCAGTTGAAGAAGAAACAAGATCAACTTCCCCATCACCACTTGAGCTTCATGAAGTTGGTCCAAGCAAGAAAGAAGAAGATGAGGAGGTTCATTTGCAAGAGCCTCATTTTCTTGAAGGGTCCTTAAAGATGAATGAAAATAATATCCAAGAGTCCCTCAACATTCTCCATGACACTCAAGCATTGGTGTCAAATTCTTGTTTGAGAGCTACTTCATTAGAGGAAACATCCTGTTGATGTAATTGTAAATTCGGAATGTATTTCACCTATGTATATTGTACTCCTATAGAGATGTTATTATTCCTCTATACGGAAGTGTCATCATTTGTATTTACAAGTGTCACAAGTGTCGCAACTTGCAAGTGATGGGTTATTAGACCACCAAGTGTGGGGTCGGCCCCGATTAGTATAACCATGGGTTATTAGACTGAGTTAGACAAGTCAACCCTGCTAGGTTATTAGGCACGTCAGGTCATGTATAAAAAGAGTGCAGGAGGCACTCTATTTGATCATCTCATTATTCACTTCTACACTACTCGAAAAGTGGCACACAAGTGGAGGAGGAGGTTCATTTGCTAGGAGGACTATCTCTGTGTACTTTGGTTGTATCATTGCTCTTTCTATCTCTGAGGAAGTTGCGGGGGTTTTTTTCACCTTTATGGTTTTCCCCAGTGAAAATACGTGAGTCTATTGTCTCATGTGATTGCTTGGTGTGATTAATATGCATTGCTATACTTGATATGCTGTACATGTTATTCTCTCATTAAAGATCCTAGAGTATGTTGAATTAATGCTAAAAAATTAACATGGTATCAGAGCTAACCTGAGAAGAAGACACTGTGTAGTTGCGGAAACTAGGGTTTCCTGTTTATTGGGTTTCTCTCCACATATATTGAAAGGTAGCAGGGTATTTTGACTCTCCTCATCAAGGTGCATCTTTCTGTCCAATCAGAATTCAATTCTGGGCACTTTCATTTTTGGCCCTAAACATTATGGTTTCCACAAAAATAGGAATTTCTGAAATCTGAGGACATAGCTGGAAGCTCCTTGGAAAAAATGAATTTTAGAGCTTTGGATCAATATTTTTGGTTGGGTGAAGCTCTAGGAAACTCAAACCCTAATTCACGGTCCTCCCTAGTGAATCCAGGAGATTGAAAAGCATTTCTGAAGGGTGAAAGTTTGCAGTTTTCAATTTCTGAGTATACCAAGCTGATCAGCTCATCAAGGTGCATCTTTCTATCCTTTCAGAAAGTTGAAATTCACATTTTTAATTTTTAGGGTTTCTCTAACAAACCCTAATCCAACACCAGATTCAAATTTTTGCAAATCAAGTGGTAAGACCTAAATCTTTTTTATTTTCATTTGAAGTACTCTTTAAGATGTCTCACCACACCAAGCTTGAGGATAAGCTTGAAGGGGTTGATAACATCCGAGCATGGAAGTATAGGATTGGGTTAATCTTGGAAGAAAATGAATTGGACACCTACATAAGTTTTGAGGTCCCTGTCCCAGAGGAAGAAGAGGCTAAGGCCTTACATAAGAAGAACTTGGTCAAGGAAAAGAGGATCATTGCTGATTCTATCAAAGACCATCTCATACCACATGTGTCATCTCTAAAGACACCCAAGGAGATGTTTGATTCCCTAACCAAGCTATTTGAAGGGAAGAACATAAATCGGAAGATGAATCTGTGGAACCAATTGAAAGGGGTAAAGCTTCAGAATGGAGACACCATTCAATCTTATTTCTCCAAGGTCTCTCAGATCAAGGAACAACTTGAAGCTATGGATGAAGTAGTGGACAATGGTGAAGTTGTCATGACCACATTGAATGGCCTACCTAGGTCATGGGACTCCTTCATCCAAAGAATCTATGCAAGAAGGAAGTTGATCTCATTCAGTAGACTATGGGAGGAATGCTCACAAGAAGAAGCAAGGCTTGTAGCCCGAGAAGAAAAGATGGGAAATGAAGATCAAGCTCTCACAGCTCACACCAAGAAAGGCAAGTTCAAGAGGGAGCCATCCCATCACAAGAAGAAATCTTCCCACCCATATCACAAAGAAAAGAAAGATCTAAGGTGCTTCAATTGTAATGAGAAATGACACTTTGCCTCAGAATGTCCCAAGAAGGGAAAAGAAGGTACTAACAACTCCAAGAAGAAGAATAACAACAAAAGGAGCTTTCATGCTCATGTCGCTGAGGATGATGAACCTCCCAAGAAGAAGACTAGAGTAGAAAGTGATGATTCATCAAGTGAAGATGAATATGTTCTGATCTCTGCTCTCATAGGTACTATCTCTCATGGATGTAATGATTGGCTTCTTGATAGTGGGGCTTCCAAACACATGACTGGGTTTAAAGAATCTTTTGTAAATCTATCTGAACATGAGTCACCCCATAAAGTGAAACTTGGGGATGACTATCAATAACCTATCAAAGGAAGTGGTGAGGCCTCCTACAAATTAGACTTTGGGAAGTCTTTGAAGATGAAAGATGTTCTATATGTACCTGGTCTCAAGAAGAACCTACTCTCTATATCTGCATTAGATGCAAAAGGCATGAGGGTTGCATTTGTAGATGGTCAAGTCCTAATGTGGCCAAAGGGTAAAACTATAGATGATGCAGTAGTGATTGGAGAGCAAGAGGGAGGATTGTACAAATTGAAGGGACAACCTGAACATGCCATGGAGCCAAGTGAACTTTGGCATAGAAGGCTTGCACATGTGCACTATAGAGCACTACCAATTGCAAGCAAAGCTGTAGAAGGTCTTCCTGAAATCAAGACAAAGCATGAAGGTGTTTGCAAAGGATGTGCAAAAGGAAAGAACATTAAGAAGGCATTTCCAAGCAGTGAAAGAAAAGATGAAGGAATCTTGGAAATTATCCACTCTGATGTATGCGGTCCAATGTCATCCAGTTCTCTGAGTGGGTATGTATACTATGTCTCTTTAATTGATGATTTATCTAGGAAGACTTGGGTTTATTTCTTGAAGAAAAAAGATGAAGTGTTTGATAAGTTCAAGGAGTTTAAATCCTTGATGGAAAATCAAACTGATAAAAAGATCAAGACATTCAGATCCGACAATGGCGGAGAATTCACTTCAGGTGATTTCAAGAAGTTATGCAGTGATTCAAGGATTAAGAGGGAGTTGACTGCTCCCTACAATCCACAACAGAATGGAGTTGTAGAAACGAAAAATAGAACAAATCATGGAAGTAGCATGGGCAATGCTGCATGACCAGGATCTGCCTATGCATCTATGGGAAGAAACAGCTAGGACAGTTGTATATGTGCAGAACATAACACCTCACAAGTCACCAGAAGAGGTATTCTCTGGTAAGAAACCTAAAGTCAGCCATCTCAGAATATTTGGTTGTCCAGTATATACACATGTTCCAAAGGAAAAGAGGACAAAGCTAGATCCTTCAGGAAAGAAGGGCATCTTTGTGGGGTACAGTGAAAGCTCGAAAGCTTACAAAATATACTTTTCAGGGTTCAAGAAGATTGATGTCAGCAGGGATGTAACATTTGATGAAAACTCATCCTTCATCAAATCAAGAAAGGCACCTGTTGAAGATCATGAAGAACTAAAGCAAACCAGACTTCAAGACACCACCATGAATGAAGCAATTCCAGAAGAAGATCGTGAAGTTGAAGATCCACAAATACCCGTAGATCCACCCTGTGAGAAGAACTCTCATGAGAGGAAACCTAGATGGGCTAGAGAGCTCATTCAAGATGTAGAAAGGTATGGCATTCCAAAAGAAGAACACAGATAAAGGAAGAGGACTAGATCACATACCAGTTATGTTGCCCTACTCTGTGATATCATGAACAAAGAACCTTCTAGTTATGAAGAAGCAGTGGAAAAGAAAGAATGGAAGGATGGCATGGTCGAGGAATACCAGTCGATCATGAAGAATGATGTTTGGGATGTAGTCCCAAGACCTAATGGGAAGTCGGTTGTGACTTCCAAATGGATCTACAAGATCAGGCATGCTGCAGATGGCAGCATAGAGAAATACAAAGCAATATTTGTAGCTCGTGGCTTCTCCTAGAAAGAGGGGATAGTCTATGAAGAAACTTTTGCTCCTGTATCCAGGTACACTTCCATCAGATCAGTACATTCCCTGGCTGCAGTGATGAAATGGAAGATACACCAGATGGATGTCAAGACAACTTTATTGAATGGTGTAGTCGAAGAGGAAGTGTATGTGGAGAAGCCACTTGGTTTTGAGACACATGACAGAGAGTCATATGTGTGCAGGTTGAAGAAAGCCTTGTATGGCTTGAAGCAAGCTCCTAGGACTTGGTATGGTAGGATAGAAAGCTTTCTATCCAGTTTGGGCTTCACCAAGAGTAAAGCAGATTCCAACCTTTACTACAAGGTTGAGGAAGACAATACTGTGATACTACTTCTGTATGTGGATGACCTATTTGTTACAGGTGAGGATGGATTGATTGTCGATACCAAGAGGAAGCTTGCTGCCGAGTTCAAGATGAAGGAATTGGGGATGATGCACTATTTTCTAGGCATGGAGGTGTGGCAGAGTGCAGATGGGATCTTCCTTGGATAAGGGAAGTATGCAGTAGAGATCCTGAAGAGGTTCGGGATGATGGACTGCAAGGCCATGGACACACCTATGGCATCAAACCTGAATCTTTTGTGTGATGATTCATCTAATCCGATTGATGTCACTGTGTATTGTCAGATGATTGGGTCCCTGATGTACCCGACGAACACTAGACTAGATATTTTCTTTGCGGTGAACACATTGAGCCAGTTCCTGATGGATCCCAGAGGTGTTCACCTGGTTGCTGTAAAGCATATTCTAAGGTACTTGAAGGGTACAATTGATTATGGGCTCAAGTATGACGAATAAAAAGTTTAACCTACAGGGTTATGTTGATTCGGACTGGGTAGGCAGTGCTGCAGATAGGAAGATCACATCTGGGTGTTGCTTCAGTATGAGATCAGGTGTGATCTCGTGGTTTAGCAGGAAGCAGTCCTGTGTAGCACTAAGTACAGCCGAGGCAGAGTATGTTGTAGCTTGTTTGGCTAGTTGTGAGGTAGTATGGCTGAGGAAGCTATTGTCTGAGTTATTTGATCTCCCGTTGGATGCTACTGGTATCTTTTGTGACAACCAGAGTTGTGTGAAGCTGTCTGAGAAACTGGTGTTCCATGATAGGTCGAAGCACATTGAGAGAAAATATCACTATATCAGGGATATGGTTCAGAGAGGAGCAGTGAAGCTCCTGTATGTTGCGACGGATGAGAAGATTGCAGATGTGTTAACGAAACTACTAGCCAGAATGAAGTTTGAGTACTTCAGAGAGAGGCTTGGTGTTCTTTAGATTGATGACACTTCGAGGAAGAAGTGATGGACACATTTGCAGGAGCCATTCCAAGCATGGTGAGAGGAGGATCCTTCCCATGGCTGTGGATGTAAGCGCTGGATGATGAGAATCAGGACAATGCTCCACTTATTGCTCTGTATATGCATCAGTTGGATGCTTTGATTAGTTTGATCATGTATTTGTATTTGCATCAATTGGATTCTTTGATAAGTTGGATCATACATTTGTATATGCATCATGTTCGATGCTTGATATGATCGGTTGGATCATGTATTTGTATATGCATCATGTTGGATGCTTGATATGATCAGGTAGATCATGTACTTATGTATGTATCAAGTGGATACTTGTATGAACAGGTAGATCATGTATTTGATATGTATCAAGTAGATACTTGGTATGCATCAGGTGGATGCATTGTATGATCAGGATGATCATGGATGACGAGCTTCAAGATGTTGCTCCAGTTGATGTGCATGAGGATGATGTAGTGATGATGATCAGAATGATCATGTGTGATGAGTATCAGGATGATACTCTGGATGATGTACATCATGTTGATGTACTATGTGATGATGATTAGTATGATCATGAGCATCAGGATGATGCTTCGTGCAATGATGAACAGTTAGATCATGAGTATCAGGTTGATACTTGGAGGTCAGAGATGATGTGTGGCAGGTTGTGCAAGTAGCATGTGATCAGTCCTCAGAGATCCGATAGGTTGAGCTGTGTGCTCGTAATCAGTCCTGGGAAGAGGTATTGCTGTGTAGTATGTAATCAGTCCTCATAGATCCAATAGGTTGAGCTGTGTGCTCGTAATCAGTCCTGGGATGAGGTATTACTATGGAGACATGTAATCAGTCCTGGAGATCCGAGAGGTTGAGCTGTGTGCTCGTAATAAGTCCTGGGATGCCCTTTAGAGATCTTTCCGGTCGTGCTGTAGCACATAAATTTTCCCAAGATTCTCTTTAAAGGTATTGTCTATTCACATGTAATCAGTCCTGGAGATCCAAGAGGTTGAGCTGTGTGCTTGTAATAAGTCCTGGGATTCTCTTTAGAGATCTTGTCGGTCATGCTGCGGCACATAAATGTTCCTGGGATGCTCTTTAAAGGTATTGTGAAAGGGATGCATGTAATCAGTCCTGGGAGATCTTACCGATCATGCTTAGGCACATAAATGTTCCTGGGATGCTCTTGTCAGGTATTGGATCAGCACATAAATTAGTCCTGAGAGACCACCTTTATCAGACCATTCACACAGATGATGAAGACCTACAGGTGGTGGGCCTACATCCAGTATGAAAAAGGACTGGCTCTGTAGAACTTCCTATGATGAGTAGATTGGAGATTGATTGAGATAGCAGTAGCAGTGAGGTTGACGATGATGTTGATTCAATGACGTTGATTCGATGATGATGATTCGATGACGATGATCCAGTGACGATGATCCAGAGAAGAAGACTTGTGCTAGCAGATCTGTGTTGAGAAATACCTTCCTAGTTAAGAGGGAGTGTTGATGTAATTGTAAATTCGGAATGTATTTCACCTATTTATATTGTACTCCTATAGAGATGTTATTATTCCTCTATACGGAAGTGTCATCGTTTGTATTGACAAGTGTCGCAAGTGTCACAACTTGCAAGTGATGGGTTATTAGACCACCAAGTGTGGGGTCGGCCCCGATTAGTATAACCATGGGTTATTAGACTGAGTTGGACAAGTCGGCCCTGCCAGGTTATTAGGCAAGTTAGGTCATGTATAATAGAGTGCGGGAGGCACTCTATTTGATCATCTCATTATTCACTTCTACACTAATTGGAAAATGGCGCACTAGTGGAGGAGGATGTTCAACTGCTAGGAGGACTATCTATGTGTACTTTGGTTGTATCATTGCTCTTTCTATCTTTGAGGAAGTTGTGGGGTTTTTTCACCTTTATGGTTTTCCCCAGTGAAACTCTATGTGTCTATTGTCTCATGTGATTGCTTGGTGTGATTGCTATGCATTGCTATACTTGATATGCTGTACATGTTATTCTCTCAATAAAGATCCTAGATTATGTTGAATTAATGCTAAAAAATTAACACATCCTTCCTTGAAGACATGGAGAAGATTCAAAGAGCAATTTGCCACATCAAAGGTAATTTCATGTCTTTTCTTTTTTATAGAAACTATTTGTTTGATCTTAATGAATTGTTACATGATGCATACTTTAAGAATAATGAGGATAATCATAAGCTCACAATTCAAAATGAGCAACTTCTTGAAAAGTTGCAAGACACTTGTTTTTCCTCCTATGTTTCAGATTGTCAAATGGTAGATTGTTTGGAGGATTCTCATGACATGGTGGATCATGAGAAATGTGAAAATTTGAATGTGCTTGATTTGTTTGAAGATGAACTTGAAGAGATCCAAACACTTGATGTGGTGGAAGAGAAACTTGAATTGTCTCTTGATAAAGGTTATGCAATTTTTAAAGAAGAGCATGATTCCTCTACATTGGAACCAATCTATGACAAAGGTTCACACTTTTGAAGGAGCTGCATGATACTACCCATATGGATCTTTCCCACGATGAAACTTCTACACTTCTTGATCATTTGGGTGAGTTAGTTCATTCTCCTACATCCTACAATTCCATGTTTTGCAGCGTTAGTCTCAATGAAGTATGGGTGAAAGGGTTCTTTTTGATGGTGCCACATGAGGAGTATGGAACTCCTAGATTTACCTTTTATGATGAAATGGTTGGAGAACATTCTTATTCACATTTACAGAAGCATCATTTGTCACTTTATGATGATGCACATCTACATGGATGCACCTATGATATGCATTTGAGTCACTTGAAGACTCATGGTTTTTCTTGCTCAACACTTGGTTCATTTGATGTTGGAAGAACTTCATCCAACACTTGGGTGAATAGATTTATGATTGGAGAATATTTTTGTTGGCATCCAAATACCTTGTTATATCTTTATGATTCTCACATTCATGGATGTATGGGTGAGACTTCTTTGAATCATTTGAAGTCTCCTTGTTTTTTCTGCTCATTATTTGGTTCAGTTTTTAGTGGAGATTCTTTATTCACTTCTTGGATGAAAGAATACATGGCTGAATATTTTGATGCATATCATATCCTTTTGGAGAAGAATTATAGGACATGGGATTCTCACCTATGTCATTGGATCATATTTGATTGGTTATTGCTGAGTGTATGCATTTGGAAAATGGTGTTCTGCTTGCTTGGAGGTATAAGCACTTTCACTATTTTTTTATGAAGCATCTTCTTGATGTTCATTTTCATTATGTTGTTATGTACTTTGATGATATATATTTTGTACTCATGATGTTGAGAAGAATGCATACAATAAAATGGGATCCAGGAACTATGAATTGGAGAGCACTTCTAATTGTTG
The DNA here is from genome assembly GCA_027924585.1 of Larix kaempferi. Classification (NCBI taxonomy): domain Eukaryota; kingdom Viridiplantae; phylum Streptophyta; class Pinopsida; order Pinales; family Pinaceae; genus Larix; species Larix kaempferi. Next base: position 4,410,396 of record BSBM01000230.1, read on the forward strand.
GAGTGCAATACAAGCAATGGGATAATTCTTAGTCTCATTGGTTTCAACTTTTTTGGGAAACAAGTAGTATGGGGGATGGATTCCCCACTTAATAAAGTGATTTTAATCAGAGTAGTGCAACATCAAACATGGTGGTTCCTCTCTAAAACCTTCATGGAATCTCAAAGACTCAAGGTTGGGCAATTCAGTGGCAACTTCAAAGAATTATACAGGAAGCAGGTTCTTCAACACCCATGTTTGAAATTGCTTGAGGACAAGCAATATTGGGAAGGGGGGATTTTTCATGTACCAAATTTTTAATTGGGTCACAATGGCCTAATCCCATTGGTCATATTCATGAGAATTTGTCAAATTGATGCTAAGGGTCAAATAATTGCCAAAGAGGAAAATTACTAGTTTCTTGGGTTGGGGGTGGAAGCTTTGGGATTTGGAATAAGAAGGATAATAAATTATGTGTGGACATTAGAAGAGCATAAATATTTAATAAAGGATCTAAATAAATATATGCAATGGAAAATCAAAGTGGCATTTGATCATGAAGACACATGGAGGAAGTGGGACCCACACAAGCTAGATTTTCTGTGCCACATGGCATCGTCCTCTTGTCATTTCGAATCCATAAGAATACCAAGGGTCTTGGGATGAGTTGGAAGGTAAATATACTTGTAATGAATCAATTAAGGTCGAATTGGAGTGGAAGAGTAACTCCCATGGAAAAGGAAGAGGCATTTTGGAGCTAGTGAGACACTTGGACTAGATTCCCTAGCTCTATGACAACAATGATGAATATGCTATGACAACTATGACACAAATCAGACCTGAAGGATGAAACATGAAATATATGACATGTTAGGGCTAAAACTAGCCTCCAAGAGGGTGCTCAAGGGAGTTAGGGCATCTAAGATGCTTCCACATGTGATTTGGTGGAAGTGGGAGACTAGAAATTGTTGTACAAGTGGCATTCTTTGGAATCTCTTCCCAACTTGAGTTGGAATGCATCTCTTGGAAGGAATTCAACCCATAGAGAGATTGGAAACTTTATAAATGTCAAGAAAAAAGAATGAAACCAGCTTTTGATCATTTTTAGAATTTGCAATTGCATTTGTGAAGAGGGAGAGCTAGTGGATGACTAGTTTCTTGCCTTAGCCAATTTCGAGGGTGAAAGATTCCCATCCAAGTTGGTAATTTGAAAGGCCATTCAGAACTTTCATTTGGAGCTTTAATGGATTCATTTGTTGCAGGTGTAAGCTATAGGTCAGATCATGGTTTCTTCTATTGCAGCTCATTCCTTCAACCATTTCCAGTTTTCATTGCATATTCTTGATCCTCGAGGGAGGGCATTTTTGGTGAGATATTGTACTCTTTGGGGGAGATTATAATGCCCAATTTATTTTATAATATGAATTAAATACTCTATTCTTCATCTCCAAAAAATTTCAGGTCAAAATATCAAGTGTTTGTATGTAAAATTGATGAGTATTGAGCAAACAGTGACCATTCCCCCACTAGATTGATGTATGCCAATGTATTGATGATGATTTCGAATGGAAGAATGTTTCTATGATATATTTATGATGTATGGAATTACATTTATTATTATTACAAGTTTCATGTTCAGAACGTAAGCATTTGGATCCATCTTGCTCAGTTTTATTTCATTTCAAGAAGATTTAATGCTATTTCCCCCAAGGTCGAAACTAATCTTCTTGCATCTGATTTAAGGGAGTTATAGCAGACATTAAAAGTTGAATGGTGTTTCAGATGAGTTCATTTTTATTTCCTTTATATTCCACCTACTTCCATTCAAAATTTATATTTGTATTGAGTGCATTTGGAAAGTCATTTTCATCATCTACCCCTAGGGGACTTGAACCACAATTTTACTTGTAAAACTCCATACATTGATCAGATTTCCAAAGTGAGTTTTAAAAGTAATTTGATGGTTAAAAGAAACCTATAAACACCATTTTTATGTATTAAAATCATTCATACACCTACTGGTACAATTTGAGATCATTTGGAGCTATTTAGAGCCATCTACCATTGGGGGTTCGAAGCTCGAAATTACTAGTAATCTTTCCTACTTTGTCCAGACTGTAAATGAATGTACAGAAGTTTTTAAAGGGTTTTTAAGTATCCATGAGCCTCTTTTATATGTATTAATACCTCTCAAATACCTTCATACCCATTATACAATCATTTGGGGTCATTTGGAGACCAAGAAACCAATACTAGTCGAAGAGGAATTGCTAGTCAAACTCCCTACTTTGGACAGAATTAAAAGAGGATTTGCAGAAGTAATATAAAGGTCATATATAATCCCTAAACATCATATTAAATTAATAATATCATTCATATACCTTCTCAAAATATTTGGGAGCATTTGGAGCAAATTGGAGACCTAGACACCGAAACCAGTCAAAGGTTGAACTAGGGAAAAAAGTGAAAAATTTGTCATTTTAATAAAATTATTAAAAATGAACATTACAGGTTGGGTGGAAATTCACTCTCGCTTAGCCAGTTGCTTGGATAGCTACAGTTCAAAGAGAATTGATCCTTGAGGTGTTAAATGATGATATTTCACGTGTTATGTTATGCTTGTTATGTTCAAGTTGTAGATTGAATGATTACATGAAATTGATCAATAGGGAACAATGTATAGGCCTGAGTATGAGGATGAATTCATGTTTGAATGCTTCATCAAACATATGAGTTTGATGTAATGCTAACCTTGCAGGTTGCAGATGCTTTGAATAGTTTATTTCCATAATATTATTTTAAATTATGCATTTCATTCACCTTTATGAGGGACTTCTTGACTAAATATGGACTTTGGGAAAGGAAGTAGACAACTCTTGTTGTGTGTCATGATTCCTCTTTGGGTTAGGTGAAGGTAGAATCCATGGCAGAGGACAGAACATAGTTCCTTGCAGAAGGTTAACGAAGCATTGGGGGAGTTTGAGCTAGACTTAAGTTGGAAAAATGACAAGGTTAGAGTACTAAGATGTGGAGGGGGATCACACCAGTGGATAGAGCTATCCAAGATATTTCCAATGGTACTAGCCTTGTGCAATTCGGTCCAAGGATAAAGGAGTTAACACCCTCAGACATTTGCAAGTGCAGGGGTTTGTGGTCCCAACCTTTTCACATCCGCAATGTGGAGGTCAGGGACCAACCACTGGAGTGGCATGGTTAGAATTCCGCCTTTCCGCATCTGCAACATGGATTACGGATTGCATAAGTCGGAAGGGCGAATTCCACGGAGATGGCGAGTGGAATTTCTGACTTTCTGCATCCGCAAAAGGATTGCCGATTGTGGAAGTCGGAAGGTCGATTTCCATGGGGTTGGCACATTGGAGTTCTTAATTTCCGCATCCGCAAGTGGGTTTCGGATTGTGGATTGCAGGAGGTGATTTTTCTCAGGATTAAGGAATGGGGTTCCAATTTCTGACTTCCGCAACGCGGGTCACGGATTGCAGAATTCAGAGGGGTAAATTTCCCGGGAAGACCGTTTAACTTCCGGCTTCTAACTTCCGCATTGCGGATTGAGGAATTTAGGAGGGAGACTTCTGCAGAAGGGTAAGTTGGAAATACGACTTCCGAATTTTGATCACGGATTGCGGATCAGAGGCCCTTGTGGATTACGGATCGAAGGCCATTGCGTCCGTGTGTAAAATCCAAGATATTTATTGAAAAAAAAATGTATCAGTGGGTCTCCCATTGCCTCTAAAGGTAACCAAGGAGATCGGGGACGTGACAAAGTGGTATCAGAGCCCACCTTGCAGCACTGGGGGTTGTTTGTATCGAACCGTGAATGAATTCACAAGCATATAAGATCCCATGGCGCGGTTTTGATAATTATTTGTTGTTGTTGTTGTTTCCCGAATGGGTAAATTATAGATTTGTATGGATGGTTGTGTTTTATATGTGTTCTGATGTCTGATAAGTGCCTCTATGATGCACAGTGATTGCAGCAGTGGTAGTTGAATCGTACAACAGGGAAGTGTACAGAGAAAGCGGGAAAATGGTGACCATTAACAATGCCGAGGATCCGTTTGAGTAGGAGGACGACATGCTAGGAGAGAATGTGCAAGAGGGACATGCTGAAACCGAATCTAATGGAAGAAGGGAGCAAGTAACTCCCCCGAACTTGGTCAAAACCATGGTGATCTTCAACGAGAGATATATGAAGGCACGGGAATAGCAACAATAGCTCAATGCCTCCATCTTGGAGAGCCACACAGATATGGGTCAAAGGATAAATCTTGGGTCTAACCCAAGCAATGTGGGTAGAGAAGGGAGAGATGAAGGTATTCACTCTAGAGGCCATTCTAGAAAGAGGAATCCAAGCCATAGAAGAAGTTCTGTGATAAAAAAGCATAGAACACCCTCTCCAAGATATATTTCCAGCAGGTCATGTGACTCCAGAGATTATCAAAGAATTCCAAGGCATACTTCCAGTAGAATTGAGAGAAGAAATAAATTCAAAGGGATCCCACAAGGTGAATTTAGGAAGGAAAGACCTCCCACCTTTGATGGAGAAAGATAGACATGTTAAGAGGTAGAAGCATGGCTTCTTGGAATGAAGAAGTTTTTCAGAATGCATGAACATTAGGAAAATGAAAAGGCCCGAGTTGCCATTTACAATCTAAATGGCAGAACTTCAATCTAGTGGGATCACCTCATGCAAGTGAAAAGAATCAATGAAAGAATGATCAAATGGGAGTGTTTTAAAAGGTACTTCAAGGATAAATACCTATCAGCTAGGTATTATGATAACAAGAGAAAAGAGTTCAATGAACTCAGATTGGGACATAATTCTATTTATGAGCATGTCCACAAGTTTTTTGATTTATTGAGGTATGTAGATTACATCAAGGATGAAAGAATAAAAATCCAATGTTTACATGGTAGTCTACCCCAAAATTTCAGAGATAGGATTGAGTTTGTCAATCCACCAAGTCATGATGAAGCCATTAGGATGGCAATGCATTGCTATGAGTAGAGAAAAGGTAAAACAAAGGTTCAACTAGTATGGAAAGGAAATCCTAGAGGGAGGTTTGAACAAAGGAAAAATGGATGAAAGCCACCATTCAAAAGTTAGCCAAGAGATTTTCCACAGGACCAACAAGCACAAAGAGGATTCAAGCCCGAATTAGCAGCAGAAAAGGCACTAAAAGGGCCACTTCAATGTTGGGGATGTGGAGGAAACCATGTTCTTAGAGAATTTCCACATCGGAGGGATAATCTCGAAAGCTTGTACAAATTAGAAGAAGCAACTACAATGGAAGATATGGAAAGGGAAGCACCTCAAATTTATGCAGCTTTGGATGATCATTAGGAAGACCATCAATCAGCAGTGGTGGAAGTTGAAGGTAAGATTGCTAAGCACTATATTTCTGTTTTGATTGATCCAGAATCTACTCATAGTTATGTAGCTTCTAATGTGGCCGAAGGTTGTTCTCTTAGTAAAGTAAAGCATAGTAAGTATTGGAGAGTTCAATTAGCCACAAGGACCAAGAGGAAGTTGAGTGAAGTAGTGATGGAGTGCCCCATAGAATTGAATGGACTCCTCACACATGTAAATCTAAATTTCCTACCATTAGGATATTATGATGCCTTAATTGGTATGGATTGGTTGGAAAGACATAGAGCTGAGATAGAATTCTATGAGAAAGTACTTGAATGCATTGATGTAGAAGGAAGGCCAAGGTTGGTAAGAGGAATTCCCAAGCAAGTTTCAGTAAGGTAGATTTCATCCTTACAGCTGAGAAATTTTTATAAAAAGGGTTTCCAATTATATGCTGTGCACATATAAGATTCATCAGAGGATAAGGGAACAAGGATATAATATTTTCAGTTGTTGCAAGAATTACAAGATGTGTTTCGAGATGAAGTGCCAGGACTGCCTGTTGACACAACGACTGTTGACAAGGGTTCACCTCGCACTGTCGTCAACAAATCATCAACATAACTCCCTTACGCATCGGCCCATAAATGTTTTTCCCTTTCAAGCAACACTCGTAGAGCGAGTGAAGTATCACTCGAGATGAATAAGGGGGCTGCAAGAACCAAGTTTCTGCAGTGGATTTGAGGACATGCATCAAACACATACTACACTCGCAGAAACCAGAGATTATACCTTTCGCATTATGCTAAAAATTCATCATTCACAGATTCAATACATAATGGATATTCACATCAACATGATCAAACTACTCATTCGCATGAACATAAATTACCCAATCAAAAAACATTTCGCATACATTTGTATTCACCATCTAGCAGAAGAAAAGGCAAAATATAGAACCATAGTCAAACATCTTCATGCATTCATTAAAACCTATGGAATGACCTTCGTAGAACAGTCAATACATCATAACGTAGATACAAAATAGATCAAAATTGGATCAAAACCTCAAAATATTTATGCCCTTAGGCTTACAATCGTACTCCTATTTATATGAAACTAAGTGGTTACAAAATAGTACACATGACCCATTTCTAACAAACTAAACTATCGCATTCTTGTCGGCTCCTTATTCTTGACAATTGGACATTTCTTCCACAGATGGTCCTTCTTCGCGCTGTCGGCTTCCGCACTTCATGCGGACTAATCCTGTGCCAACAGGCCCCCAACATAAAATTGTGGCTCGCCCTTGAGCCAATTCAGCTGGAAACCTCTGGTATTGGTCTTGTCTGTCGCTGTGGTAAACTTCTGATGCTATTCTTGACGTCTGGAGGTTGCTGTCATGTACTTCTTGAAATCATCCTCCAGTCTCTTGAAACCTTGATCATATACCTCGAACTCATCCTCTAGTCTCTTGAAACCTTGATTATCTACCTCTTAAGCACTTTCTCGTGTGCTTCAGGCTTGCTGTGACCTGAGAAAAAGTTAATCGTCATCGCCAAATTGTGAAACAGGCGAGTTGCTCTGGCACATCTATTTCACACATTTGACTGTTCGTTGCTGGAGCCAGTGGGCCTCCGCCGCTGGTGTTCTGGTGGTCTGTCACGTCCCCTTCCATCTATCCAATGCAAGGGAGGGAACATGGCTATAACATGGGGTGTCTAATTCTTCCCCAAAGCCATAATGGTAAAAATTTTGCCATTTAAATAAAATGCATAATTAAATCACACAACGGAATTAAAATACATAATTGCACACACACAACAGACATAAATCAACATATTTATCTCAAGCAAATGATGCATCAACAGGCAAAGAATCCATCCCATTCTCATGCTATGCACAGACTTCATACCAATTGCATTAATCATGAATAAATATCATTCTGAATTAGCACAATGCATAACACATAATGCATATAATTTATAACACAGATAACACTTATCTTGAAGATGAAGCTGTCCAAACAACTGGCTATGTGAGAGCAACGTTCCACCCAACCATAGATCTTTGTCCAACTTGTATTCTTTCAGTTGAGAGATCACCCCTGAGCTGGGTTGTGTATCCACTAAGGAGGAACTAGCTGGGCTCACTCACAACCATGGTTTCACTCAACAACTATGCTAATCCAACACATAGTTGGGTTTGTCAAGCATATGAAAGACAAAGGAGGGAAATGCTAAGCCAATGATCTCAACCATAGAGCTACAAGCATCTCAAATGAATTCAACAGTCAAGGCACCCACATTACCTACCACACCCAACACAAGGAAGGTCCCCTTCTCTGCTGCACAGTCCCTCAGGCGTCCCTTCCCTCCAGTTCTCTTCAAGGTGGGCATAGAAAGGTCCATCTGCTAATCCTTGAGATTATAGCCTTCACTAGGTTTATCAAGCAAACCCAACCTCTGCTCAGTCATCCACAATTGGATTTCTCACAATTTTTTTCATCAAATAACTCAATCCCGTCACTAGTTTTCTGGGCTATAGAAATTGGGTTTTCCAATGGATTTCGGGGTATGTAATCCTCTCAAATTCACCCCAAGGTTCATATCTATGGATCCCCCATTGGATTTCACTGTCAAATACTAAATCTGGGCATTCTTGGCTCTTCAAAATGTGGGTTCTTGCAAAGTTGCGATTTCTGGTTTTTCTCACTGCTGGCAATTCATTTTTTTGGATGAAAACTGATGCTGGTAACTTCCACAATGCAATGGGGGTGAGGAAGAAGCAACTCCCATGAGGTAGAGTGACTTTTGGTATAAGAAAACAGAGCCCATACTCTGCCATACGAATTTCTGGGCTACCCATGCTCCATTGAAGCCATGGACTAAAATCTCCAACAACTTCCTTACAACATAAATAAATGTCATCAAGGAAAGTCAAATGGGTTCTCACAATGACATTTGGCAGCGTATGGTTCATCCCCACAACCCCCTCACCACTCCCTAGTGGATACACATGGCCCCTTCTCATTGGTTGCTTCCATAGCCAGTTTTGGTATTTTATTGAAATATTAACATTTACATCAATTTGCAATATTCCATGGCTTAATAGCACATGGGTATCAAAATATCGAATACTTGCTTGTTTTAAATAAAATCCGAACATACACTAGCGGGGCCTTGGCCTTGAGCTCCATGCTAGGGAAACATACAATGCATGTATACAATATCTACATTAAAAGCCAATATTTCATAAGGGTCAAAATTGGGGTATTACATGGTTGAGGAGACCACATCTCTTTTAACTACTATGCATTCTTAGACATCTCGGGTGATACCTCGTCTCTTTTCCTCCCAAGTGTCTGCGGTGCTTCCTTCCCTGGTTGTTCATGCACGGTCATCATTCTTTCTCTGAGCGCACCTGGAGTGCTCCTGCTCCAAATGAAGTGCACCATTGCAACTATCTCACTTCCCTTTTCCATATATTTCTTGGGATTTCTCACTCAACCTCCTAACTTTCTTCATCTAACTCACCGACTCGCATCATACAACTCATTGGTTCTCCTCTTCGGACTTTCTTTACTCCGACTTGCGTTCTTCAATCCCTACGCCGACATTTATACTTGCTTCTTGACACTTGATCATCATTTGCAAAATATTATCCCCAGCCATCCGAATCTGTCATCATACTTCTCTGTCATCTTCCTGTGATGATGATCCATTGTGAGCCTACTTGGATTTGACTCCCGTGTGCCAAACATGCGAGGCATCGACGAGTGTCCTAGCTGGCCATGCTTTCCGCATGCTCTCCACTTTTTTTCATTATTGTTTTTTTTTTATATTTCCTCAGCTGCTATGCGCCTGGTCATGGTGGTAGGGCTTCAACCGATTCTCGTTTACTAGCTTTGGCAACAACTTGTCGTATAAACTCTTCAACTGCACTGCACCTCCGTCAGTAAAAAAGTCTATTATGTAGGGACCCAACCAACGAATCTGTAACTTGGGTGTTTCACAAACCTAGTATCATATAGCAGAATCGTATCTCCACATTGGAAGTGCTTTTGTTTAACGTGTCGATCACGCCAATCCTTCTGGTGATCCTTTTCTACCTTTTGATGAAAGCTTGCGATGAACCGATCCTCATTGAGCTGTATGAATTGTGCCAATTGTTCTTTTAGTGTTCCGTCATCTCTCATTCCTATAGCTACTGGGATGCGCATACTGGCGACAATATACTCCATCGATGTGACAACTTCATGTCTGTAAACCAGCTTGAAAGGGGTTTGGTCGGTCAAACCTTTGCAAGTTGTGTGATACGCCCATAGTATCCCAGGGATCTTCAAATCCCAACATCCCGATTCGTGTTGCATACCTTCATGAGCACATGCTCCAAGATTTTTTTAAATGCCTCCACTATTACATTTGCTTGCGGATAGTAAGGGGTGCTCCTCCTATGTTGGATTTGAAATTCCTTTGTCATTGCTACGACTATCTGATTAACAAAATGAGTCCCTTGGTCACTCATTAGTATCTTTGGGCACCCGAACCTGGTGACCACATTGTCGAAGACGAATTGTGTCACCGTCGCAGCTAAGAAATCTTTCATCGGTGCTGCCTCTGCCCATCGTGTCAAGTAGTTCGTTGTAGTGATTATGTAGCGCAAACCTGTTCTTTTTCCTGGTGGGTTGATGGGTCCCACAAAGCCAAATTCCCACTTGTCGAAATCCTGCAGTGTCCATTGAGGTACTGGTGGCATTTCATCCCTCCGTGATGGATTCCCTGTCCGTTGACATATGTCGCATCTTTTAGCATAGTCCGCAGCATCTCCATGCATCGTAAACCACCATAGTCCCACTCGAAGGATCTTCCTCAGAGTGGCGCATCCTCTGTAGTGTACCTCAGCGATCCCATCATGAGCTTCTGTGAGAATCCTTTCCTGCTCATGCGGAAGGATGTATCGGCGAAGTATCTCATTTGGTCCTATCTTATACAATTGACCTACAATTAGCTAAAAATCGGCATCTTTGACGACTAGCTGCTTCTTCTGATTGGTAGTGAATCCTACTGGCGCCTATCCTGTTGTTAAAAACTGAATGACTTGTTTGTAATGGTCCTCGACCATTCCAACCCTAAACAAATGAGCATTCGAAAATCCTTCATCAATGCTCCTTGGCTCTTCCCCGGACTCTTTCCATGACAAGTGGTCTGGTCCTGCATTCAGTCGGCCTGGCTTTACGATTATTTCAAAATCAAATTCTTGGAAGAGTAACAACCAGCGACAGATATCCCCTACCCAACACAGGATTTTTTACCAGGTATTTAAGTGTCGAATGATCAGTGAACATTTTAAAGTGGCCCCCTAAGAGATAGTGTTGAAACTTCTGTAAGGCGTAGACCATCGCCAACCCCTCCCTTTCTGTAGTCGTGTAATTCTTCTCTGCAGTAGACAGCTTTATACTTGCGAATGCTATTAGGTGTTCTATTGCGCCTTCGCCTGGTTGGACCAAGATGACGCCTAATGCGACTAATGACGCATCGATGTGAATGTGGAACTCCTTCGTCCAATATGGAAATACGAGGATGGGTTCTGCAACCATATTTTCTTTTAATATATCCAGACTCTTCTGGCATTCTTCATTCCATTAAAACTTGGTGTCTTTCTTCAACAACTTTTCCATTGGCATTGTGATCGCTGCATACCCTCTGATAAATTTCCCATAGTACCCTGTGTGTCCCAATGTCGCTCTCAATTGCTTGATTGTTTTCAGTGGTGGTAGGTCGACAATAATTGCAATTTTTGTAGGATCGACCAACATTCCTTCCCTGCAAACTATGTTCTCTTGTAAGATCCCAACTGGAGCACAAAAAATGCACTTTTTCAAGTTCAATGAAATCTGGTGCTGTTGACATCTTTCCAACATCAATCACAGATTTGCAACATGATCCTTGACCAACCTATACACCGTCCAATCGTCAATATAGACCGCAAGAAACATATGGATGTAGTCTTTGAATGTCGCAACTACTGATCTTGAAAAAATGGCTGGTGAATTCTTCAGAACGAACAACATCACCATGTATTGAAAACATCCCCATTCAGTGACAAAATTTGTATTGTGTCGATCCTCCTTCACAATTTTGATCTGGTGATAACCTAAAAACCCATCTGTAAAGGAGTATATTTCCTGACATCCCACTCCTTCAAGCACCTCATCTGTGAATGGTGTCAGAAAGGGGTTGTGCAAGCATGCATCATTCAACTTCTGCAAGTCGACACATATTTGGAGTTGTCCAGTTATCTTGTCCTGGAACACCATCGAGTTGATCCACTCTCATTCTTCGACTAGTTCTATAATGTCTGCTTCCAGCATTCTTTCAATCTCAACCTTCACCCATTCCTTGTACCTTGGACTCAACCGGTAGGGCTGCTTCTTAACTGGCTTCGCATCGGGTTTCAGCGGAATCTTCATTTTTCCTAAGTCCTCAGAAATTTCTTTCATCTACGAGATTTTCGTTGGGAACAAATACTGAAACTCATGCAACAGATCGGTCATCTTTTCAATAGTCGAATCATCCCAATAATTCCCAATACTTGCGAACTTTGGGTTCTCCTCCGACCCAATGTTTACTTTCTTGATCTTCAGTGGTTAGTGAAATTATTCTGAAGGTATTTCTAGTACCTCGACACTGCGACTTCCTTCCTACTTCGGTACATACATAGCCCTTGGATCATCCTCGTCATTTGGATATCCTGTGATGTTATAGCACTCCATTAACATTTCTGGTGTCGCAGTCCACTGAATTCCTAGTGGTTTCTCTGTCGGAACCGCTTCAAATACCATCTCCCAAATTTTCTGCAATGCACTATGGATGAAGGGGTTCTCGTCTAAGAAACTGAACGTTTGGCTAAAGCCAACCGTTAGCTGTTCCCAAGAGATTGTTCCACGTCACAGTTTTGTTGTGACATACCAACTCTGTAGTACTTCATCCAATGTGTGAATAAACGCATGGACCCATTCCTCTTTCACTCGTAGTCCCCATTTTCTTTCACACTCAGCCAAGTGCGCCTTCGGGTCACCTCTGCCATCAAAATTCCTTTCGCTATACCCTTCTGCATCGCTGAACCTAGTCGTCATTAGGTGGCGACATAGTGGCCAGGTAGTTATGGTGGAATTGTGTGCTTCCCACCATCGCGTTGATGTAGCCTTCAGGGCTTCTTTCAATTCCAAGAGTCATTGTGGTTCCACCACTTTTTCCTCAAATTCAGTGAGAAATGTAGCCAAATAGGGAAATCCTTCATATGTTGGTAGCTCACATTCTTCTGTGGCTACCCTTCGTAGTGACTGAGTGATTCTTGCGCACCTCCTAAATGACACTTCATGCAGTCAGTTCTGCCAATTTTCAAGTGCTTCGTCTGAATCTAATGATGCTGAATTGCTACTGCGCCATCCCAAGTCTCCATCTGCAGTAGGGTTGATATAATCTTCAGAAATGTTCTATACATTATCACATTCCTTAGTGAACTCATCCCTCGATGGTTTTACATACCTTTTCCCTTCCATAGGTTCAAGAGGTGCGAACACCCTTATCTCTTGGTTCTCAAATGATATAATTCTTTTCTTGAAGTTGATGATAGCTAGATTATCCATCGCCCAGTCAATCCCTAGAAATGTTGGGTAGGGGATGGTATTGTCCATAATTTTGATCACATTGAAATCCACATACATCTTGAGGCCCTCAATCCCAATAGGGACCGAGTAGGGTAACCTTACTCTGGTTGGCTAGGCGTAGTTGCATTGGGGACAAGGCCAACTACGGTTTCCCGATCGTTTCACATGTCTGTTTAGTCAAGATGTTCACTTTTGACCCCAATTACAAGACAATGGTGATGACATCGAATGCTCCAATTTGTGCACACATCTGTATCTCCCATCCTGTTTTTCTCTTGTGTATGCAATTGATCCTCTGCTCCAGCTGTGCACCGGCCATTGATGCAACAGGTTTTCTATCTCTGTCAATGCATCCTGATTTTTTTTCAGTTCCAGGAAACTCTCCAAAAAGGATCGTAAGGTGTTTTATTTCCTTTGCGAGTTCATTGTGTCAAATAGTGGTGGCATGTCATATGTAACTACTTCCTGTTGAAGAGGTGATTGGCTCGACTGCCTTAATGCCTCCCGCTTTTTAAGAAAAATGTCCCTTTTTGCTTTTGCATCAAATGTGACTTTTTTCCTTATTGTCGGTTGGACGCCAGCCTTTGACCTATAAGCCCCTGTCACAGCTCCTCCCCGAGTCACAATTCCAACAGTCACGTCTTGACTCTTAACTTCTGCAGAGATTTTTTGTACCGCTGGCGGATTCTAGTGTTGATTTTGATTTTGCGGAGGTGGGGGCAGGTTCTTGGTTTGCCACTTCTCAATGAGCTGAGGAAAATCTTCGACCCCATGGTCCACAGCGCTGCAATAAGTGCACCGTGGTGCTGGATTTGGGAAATCCCTCAAATAATGCCCTTGCTGACCACAATTATAACATATTATGGGTCGTCCAGCAGCTCCTCCTCTGCCGGCACCAATGCCTTGGCCTCCGCGGAACCTCCCTTGAAATCCTCCACGCGATCCCCCATATGGTGGGTACTGCGGTTGATTATATTGTGGATGCCAATATTGCGGTAAATCGTATTGTGGTTGTAGATATTGCGGTTGGACACACTGTGACTGATCGTACTGTGATGGTGGATTATACTATTGGGGTTGCTGATTATACTACTGGCCAACCAATTTACAAAACTTGCAATACAAGTTCGCTGGTTTTAACACTATCTTCTGCATGTACACACACTCTTTTGCTCAATGGCCTCTCATCTGGTAGACAAGACACCAAGGAAACCCTTCCTAACTAAGGGGATTTGGTGCACCTAATTGCAAATATTCTTGAAATTTTGGTCACTAATCCTTGTGGCGTCCTTCCGTCTTGCATCTAGTGCACTCGACATCTTTGTGAGCCTCTTTTCCTTTCTTCATGTCTTGCAGTTGGATCGTTAAGTTTTCTATCTATGCTTGTATTCAATCCATGCCCAAACCCATTTCTCCGATTGGTGAATCCTCCAGCTTCATTGCGATCTCCATTGCTTCTTCCTGAGTCGCTACCTTTTGTTGCATTAGTGGTCCGAGAATGTGCGACACCAACCTAATGATAAACCATTCTTTGTGCTGCATATCATTCATCCCAAAACTCACCTTCACCATTAATGTTTTGTATCACTGGTCGAAGTCCCATACTGAATCATTGGGAAATTGTTTGATTTCTTTGAGCTTAGTAATGTACTGCGACTTAGATTTTGGATTCCTAAATTCATCAATCATCCATGCTTTTATTTCTAGCAATGTTTTCCCTTGAGCCCCCATCGGTACCTTAGTAAACTTCATGTACCAATCTAGCACATGGCCCTTGAGGGTCGTCGTTATCTGTCCCTTCTTTATATCTTCATCCTGGACCTACTTCACAGTCCATACTGCTTCACATACAAACCAATATTGTTTGGGATCCTCGGTCCCATTACCTTGGAATGTTGGCATCTTTGCTTCGTCTGCCATTCTTGTACTTCTACTATTATTGTTTACTGAATTGCTACTCTTACTATTGTTTTAGCACATAGGAAACCTCTGCAAATAAATTGTGTTTTATTTTATCAAATTCTGAGTAGTGTACGGAGTTGAAGGTACGTTGCAGCTTAGGGACCATCTTTCTCCTACTTCTGGGGTAGCCTGTTCACTTTCTTCATCTCAATAAGGTCGCTTCCTCCCTTGTGGTCCTGTTTCGTAGTATTTTGTTTCGATACTCTTAGGAGACTCTCTCTCAATTCTCCTCTTCTTCTTAGGATTCCAGAATATCAACCCACTGCTCAAGGTACCACACTCTTCGTCAACTTCCCTTAAAAACTCGTCGTCATTCATGTCCATCTACCCCACATCTTTCTACCGGACCCACATCTACGCAGTACCCACAACTTCCGCACACTGGATCCTCTACTTGTCGGATTTCATCCTCAATATGCCCTTTTCGTAGACGAGCATATTAATCCACAGTTTCAACGATAGCAGGAATCTCCCCTTGTGTCCTTTGAAAATTTCCTTTTCGCGTCACTATATTATTTGATTGTGTCTACTGCAAACTCAGTAATATAACCCTCCAGGATACTATCCACCCAGAAATCGACAACCCTTGATACTTTATTGTCGACACGTTTCAGCTATCGAATCAACTCTGGAGACCAATGGTCCAGCTTAGTCTTTTGGAAATGGTTCTTCTGAACCGTTAGCTACGTTAACCACTCGTGCAGTAGTACTGGGAATTCGCAGAAGAATATCTCGTGGATATCCGAAAAAATGTAATTTTGCAACCAACTGCTTACTGTGTGTCCAGGGTCTTGCTTTTCTCCTTCTGCAAATTATTCTTCCCTCTAGTCAAACTAGTCTTGGATCTCTGGTTTCATCAAGTGCCACAACATATCCTCTTCTTTTCCTCTTCATGGCCCCGACAACGGAACCATTTGTTGACACAACGAATGTCGACAGGGGTTCACTTCGCACTCTCATCAACAAACCATCAACAAAAGTCCCTTACGCACCGGACTAGAAAGGTTTTACCCTTTCTAGCAACCCTCTCAGAGCGAGTGAAGTCTCACCTGAGATAAATAAGGGGGCTACAGGAACAAAGTTTCCACAGTGGAGTTGAGGACATGCATCAAACACACATTGCACTCGCGGAAACCAGATATTATACCTTTCGCATTATGCTAACAATTCATCATTCGCTGATTCAATACATAATGGACATTCGCATCAACATGATAAAACTACTCATTCACATGAACAGAAATTACCCAATCACAAAACATTTCGCAGACATTTGTATTCATCATCTAGCAGAAGAAAAGACAAAAGATAGAACCATAGTCGAACATCTTCATGCATTCATTAAAACCTACGGAATGACCTTCGCAGAACAGGTAGTACATCATAACACAGATACAAAATAGATCAAAACTGGGTCAAAACCTCAAAAGATTGATGCCCTTAGGCTTGCAATCGTACTCCCATTTATATGAAACTAAGTGGTTACAAAATGGTCCACATGATCCATTTCTAACAAACTAAACTACTTTCGCATTCTTGTCGGCTCCTTATTCTTCGCAATTGGACCTTTCTTCCATGGATGGTCCTTCTTCGCACTGTCAGCTTCCACACTTCGTGCAGAATAATCCCATGCCAACACTAGCACCCAAGAGAGATATTGATTTTTCCATCAATCTTGTTCCAGGGGCAACACCAATTTCCAAAGCTCCTTATAGAATGAGCACACCAGAATTGGTAGAGTTGAAGATGCAGCTACAAAAAATAATGGACAAAGAATATATCAGACCGAGTGTATCACATTGGGGAGCACCAGTGTTATTTGTCAAGAAGAAATATGGACATTGAGACCGTGTATTGATTACAGGTAGCTCAATAAAGTGACAATCAAGAACAAGTATCCATTGCGAAGAATTGTTTACTTGTTTGATCAAATGAAGGAATCTAGAGTATTTTCAAAGATTGACTTGAGGTATGGATACCATAAAGCAAGTATTAAGGAAGAATACATTCATAAGACAACTTTTAGGACAATATATGTCCATTATGAGTTCACATGGTTTCATTTTGTCTTACCAATGCACCTGCTTCATTCATGTGTCTCATGAATAGTGTCTTCAGTAAGTATTTGGACAAGTTTGTGATTGTGTTCTTGGATGTCATTCTTTTTTATTAAAAGAATGAAGAAGAGCATAATGAACATCTAAGAATGGTGTTGCAAGTCCTTAGAGAACACCAATTGTATGTAAAGTTGAGCAAGTGTGATTTCTATCAGCAGAAGGTACATTGTTTGGGTCATGTCATCTCAAAAGAAGGAATTGTAGTGGATCTAGAAAGGATTGAAGCCATAATGGATTGTCCTACTCCAAAGAATGTTGAATATGTTATATCTTTTATGGGTCTTTTTTGTAGTCGAGGGGGTTACATTATTTCTAGTGATACATAATATATATAAGCACGCAAACACACAGATACAGATACAATAGACAAGATATGGAGAGAATCACAAGCCTTATATTACTCAGCAAGATATGCAGAACAATACATATATGAACAGATCTAAGTTAACTCTATGAAGCAGCTCACCATCCTATATATATATTTTTACATACAGTTATGTAACTGCTTGTCGGTTCAACCAACCGACCCAACATGTACTGGTCGACGCAACTGTCGACATGTTTTACAATAGGTCAGCTGGAGGGCCTAGTCGACAGACCAACTTAGGCTCCTCCAACATCCCCCCCACCACAAAATATTTCTTCGTCCTGTAGAAATGAGGAGATGTGCTGTTAAATGCAAAATAGATGTGGTTGTTACTGCTGTGCATGACTGGAGCTGGTGGCTGCTTGCTATTAGACACAGACTTCAACGATGGCTTTGACAGAGATAGAGATATGATGCTGGAATTCTTCCCAAGTTTACAGCATGTTCTGAATGTCTATAGTCAATGTGGTTAGGCCCGAAAAGTTTTTCATTTTGTATTGAGTATACATGATTTGTAGATTAATTAAGTTGTGACCAAAAAGGTTTTTTTTTGTCATCAGCGGTTGAAAGCAGTCTTTGAAGATATGGTTGGATCTTTTCCACTTTGAAGAGGCTTAGTTGGGCTTGGTTCATCCACTTTTCTTCTTGTTTTTCTAATTTTTCGAGCTTCCTGCTGTTAAGTCAGTAAATTGTTTCTTCAATTTTGGTTTGACTTCTCCAATTTTGGTTTGATTTTCATTTCATTTGAAGTAGCTTTTTGTTTTAAGTCTCGTTATTTGCTTCCTTCAGGAAAATTTTGGTTGTTAGGTAATTTTTTTAAACTTGGTTTTTTATATTTTTGTTTTAATTTTTTATCCTTTGCATTTTAATGGGGTTAAAGAAAAAGTCATTTTATCAAAGAATTAATTCACAAATGTTTATTATGAACATACCAAGGCATGATCAGCCCTCAAGCAACTTTTAGTTTTCCTACAAAATGTCAAAAAGCTGAAAAGTAGCGAAAAAATAGCACTAAAGATATTCTTGTAGCGCTGGAGTGAAAAATTACAAAGGGCGCGCTACAAGAATATCGTGGCCTTCACTTCTTCCGATTTTTAAGCAAAAATTCGGCATTTTCTTAAATGTTGAATGAATAATCATTTATTGTGAAGTGTTTACTGCGTGTTGGTTAAAGAATTATCATAAAAACAGGTGCTTCTACATTGTGAGGGAATCGTGGTCATCATGAACACAAAGGCAACGATTTTGAGCATCTGTAGCAGCGCATAAAACAATGGCCCCTCTACCTCAGGGACATTCACACAAAAGATCTCTTCAATTTCTAAATGTGTGAAGGATACACTCGAAAAAATGTTACCAGCTAGCATGGGCAAGATTTCTGGTCGTAAAATCTCCCCTTCAACTGCACAAGATGACTTCCGTATTAGTGCTAAAATCTACTTCGGCACCCAATTCATCTGCATCAGGGTCTCCTCACGCAAAATTGTCACGTTGCAACTCTTATTCATTTGAAATATTCATAAATCCTGTATTGTTAAGTTTAAACCAAATAGACAAGCAAGATCACTGAAAGAAACACAATCACAAGATAGACACACAATATACCCTGGGAAACCCTCATGGGTTAGAAAACCCAGCAAAGCTTTCCTCAATAAGATGATCAACCAAAATACAAGATGTGCTCCTTCCTTCTTTGTCTCCTTAGCAGATCTCCCAGACAAGTGTGCACTCTTCCACAAGTGAGTGAATGTGTATAATGAGGAACACACCTCCTCTATTTATACACTACTTTGACATATATTTTACACAGGTACATGTAGGCTCGTATTTAACCATTAGGTTAAATACCCTATTATAACTGACTGGGCCGACCCCCACATGGTGGGTCTAATAACCCTAGTTACCACAACTTCTCGGAGGAATAAACATCTCCGGATTCATAGTATAATCACATCGGAGGTATGGAACATCTCCGGAATAAATAATATACAAATATAATATTCTTTGAAGTTACAATATTCAACATGTATCTGAGAGGGCAATGGAAGCTGGCTTTGAATTTCATGACAATTCACTTAATTTATATACCAATCCTGATCCAATGGCATATTTTACAGATGATTCTAGTTCTATATTTCATTCTAGCTTATCTCCTGAAAGTTCTTTTGATGGGATGTCTTCTGTGAGCTCTCCGACACATTCTACTAGCTCAACCATCAGCCCATCAAAGTCGAACACAAACGATGTTTCTTGTGACAATCAGAGTGCATCTACCATAGACGTAGGCTTCTCTAAATATGAACAGGTTTCAGAAGGTCGACTGCAAAGACAAGGATTCCAGAATAGAGTACCGGTAGCTGGTGAGGCAACTTTAGCTAATATGCATAGGCCAGCTGTGGATGATTTGAATATGTCTTGCAGTACTCCAAGAGCTTCAGTTAACAAAATATAATTCATGTAGAAGTGGAAGCTCCTCAACACAGAGTATTGGGCTACTTTCATATACATTCTTGAGGTAACTATTTCATTGTGGGAGGAAGTTGAAGCATATTTTGAATCGTGTAAATGGAGGTTGTGTTATCAGTTTCTAGACGGACTGCTGTTGGCACTGGATATTCAGTTTGGTAATTATGTGTCAGGATTGAAATTGGTGGTTGCATATGCTGATGACCATGTAAAGATCTATGAATCGCTTGATACATTGGAGTTAAAGCGATGGCAGCTTCAGGATGAATTTCAAAATGTAAGTAATGCTGTTGAGAGATTTGGCAAATGTTCATGTTTGACAGCATCCATTGCTTAGAAACCCCATGCCAGTGGTATTCAACAGCCCACATTTATTTTGGGTTTCAACTCCAATCTGCCACACTGGAAAGGACGACATCATTATTCCAATGGTTGATTTTGAGTTTCCATCAGATCATGGGGCACCAAGAATGTTAGTTCACAACACTTCATCAGCTGATACTTGGATAAAGAGAAAAATGCTTTTCAACAGTATTTAGCACAGAATTCTGCTCTATTTTTTTCTGTTTTGAGTGATTGAAGTCAAATGCATACCACAAGATGATGGAGAGGAATTTTTGAAAACCAAAGGAGGTTTTTGTTCCTAAGATAACCATCTACAAAAACCTCTCTCAGTTTTGAAACAGCTTTCAAGGTTTGAAAGATCCAATTTAAGCTTTGCAGCCTATTTTTCAGGGTTTTTAAATATTTAATATTTTCCTGTTTTAGTGTTCATTTTGCGGGGCATATTCTGATCGATTGAAGATGAATTTTTTAAAACCAAGAGAGGTTTTTGTCCATAACGGACCCATATACAAAAACCTCTCTCAGGTTTTACACAGGTGTCACCAATTGAGATATATGGAAGCTTCTTTGACACCTATTGCCTAGAAATTCGCCATATTTGCCAGGAATCCGATTTGCTATTTTTAGTCAATTAGTTGAGTTAATTAGTTAATGTAACTACTGGGTAGTTTGAATTTCGACCTAATGAAGGGGAAATAAAACCACTTCTTGGTAAAGATAAAAGGGTGATAGAGGGACTGAAGGTAGGTTCTGATTTTTGGGAGCATCAGGAGGTCTGCAGACTGTGTTGTATCTTCAGACTTATTCAGAGATAAGTACTATGACTCTTATAAGCATTTGCTGATGAAATAATGAGATATATTACTTTTTCCCCTTCAGTTTGTCTGTGTTGGCTTTGTTATTGAGCTTTTTTAGCTTCTTAAATGATAAATTCATTGCTAGTTAATGTGTATTTTCTGGTAATGCTTATCCTTTATGTATGAACCTCAGCATAGTCTTTCAGTTGGATCTTATGTGATATGTTATGCATCTTTATCAATTTCTGTTTATGATTTAGTTATTACTTTTCTTTTGAATGTATTCCCTAACTATGCCCAAAGCTTACAACCATTTAAATCATACCAAAAACCCTAAACTTTGTTTTATTTATTGAGTTTTACTCTTGAGATTGTGTTGGCTTGTTTCTGTGGCCTTAGAAACAATTTCTGGCACAAACACCTGCTTTCCATGATGATCTATTTGTCAACAACCTGGGTAGAGCTTCATCGGTGCTTTGTCGTTGTTGATGTAGATTGCTGATTAACTCATGCATCCACTGCATTTATTTAAATACATTTCCATTGTGAGTGTACCAGTTACTCATGACTTAGGCTACTAGTGATGCTTGATTGGTATACTATCTTAGCAGGCTGTGAGCTGCAGTGAATGCTGCATATTGGTTTTCCATTAAGGTCGAGGTTTCTACGGCCTATTCTTGTTGGTTCTTGGTTAATTCATCTTGTAAAGCCGACACGACACTTTCAAATATTTTGTATGCCTTGTCAAGCGGACTTTTCATGTTGGACCTCGACGATAGATGGATGACTTGTTGTGCTAAGTCTTCACACTTAGCCAAAAATGATGTTTGTTCCTCTTGCAGTTTCTGAATGTGTTCTCAGGTTTCAATTCTCCTCTTCCTCTGTTCTCTGGTAAATGCATTTGCAAGTAGGTCAAGCTCTTCCTGTGTTGCTTCTTGTGTATCATAAGTAGAAATTTGGCCAAACTGGTCCAAGTGTACGGAGAGGTGGCTTTCTTGTTGAATATGTTGAATATGTTGTTGTTGCATCTGCTTCTGTTGTTCTTTCTCTTGTCGCCTCTCTTCTTTCCGATGCTTTCTCTTTTTCTTTTGTTGTGTATTGTCGGTAGTCGTCTGGTTCCTTTTGTTGTTCGGCCGCCTCTGGCTATTTTTCTGCATCTGCTTGTGTGTTAGCTGCGAATTTTTTTGTGTACTCTGGCCTTACTGTTTCTAGTGTTGTTCCGGTTGTATCTTTTTTTTTTCAGGTGCTAAGTGTTGGCTTGTTCTGGTTTTGTTGGACTGGCTTCTTCTGTGGTGGCTGTGCTGGTTGCTTCTGCTTGATATTCAATATGTTGTACTATTGAATTTGGACTGGTGCCATTGGCAAGGGAAGGGGATGGAGGACTAGGATGAACTTGAGCTGAAGGTGAACGGTCGGCGGTGAATGTGGAAATTCATTTGTAGGTGGTAATGGAGGGGGTTTGGGGCTTCTTGACAGAACCAGACTGAATTGGAGTAATAAGACTTCAGGAGTAAGTGTTTTGACATCGACGAAGTTAGAATTTTTTGGTGGAATTTATGGGGGATAGACTAAGTGTCGAGGTGAGTTTGAGACATCCACCACTGGGTTTGCCGAAAAATCAGTGAATGATGAAGTTTCTTGTGCAAAAATATTGTTGGTCGAATCAAGGTTTCTTTCTAGTCATTTTTGGTGGTAACCGACCAATTGGGGTTCTACGGTTCTTGGTGGAGATGGCAAGTCAGTTGTAGAGGCATCGGGTGAAGCGGAATCGGTCAGGAGACTTGTATCAATGATGATAGGTTTGTTATTGACTAACTTTCGCCAGTGGAGAAAAATAGAGGGGAGATGAGCTACAAATTGGTTCAGTTCATTATCCTCTTGAAGTTTTTCTCTGAGTGGTTGAGGAAGTGTTTGCACTATACCTGGAAGATTAAGGGATGAATGGGGTGCAAGTGCTATGGGGGATGGGGGTTTAGAAGACTTTCATCTTCCATGACAATGGTCGGGGATGGAAGAGGTGGGATTTGCATTAGGTCGACATGTGGTTCGACCGTAATATTAAATTTATTTTGGGGTGGTGGACGATTGTGGGATATTTCTTCTTCCATAAATTTCTTAAATTAATCTTCAACAAAGATTTTGTGTTTAGCTGTGTCAGCTAGAATTTGTGTTGCACTGTCAAGAAGCTCACCTTCATCTTCTTCTGTCGGTTCCTAGATAATGAGCTTCCTTTTTCCCTTTCCTTGTACTTTGGTCTCCCTTTTTCATCGAGCTTGAGATAACTCGTCGACTATCCATCAGATATTTTGTTTTGTGATAACATGCTCTAGTAGTGGATTATCTAATTGTGTACCCTCATCCGACTATTCAGCTGCTTCTGGAGGGTCCTAATGTGCTGTCATTTTGATCCCAAGGGGATTAATTTCGACAATCTGGTCGGTCTTGAAGACAAATGTGTTCAAGTGGAGTCGGATTTCATAATCTTCTTCCTTCTCAGCGTCGATCAGAGGATCGACTATTGTGAAGTCGGTCTTTTGTGCATGTGGAGGTATTGGAATTATTGTGTTTAATTTTAAGCTAATCTCAGTAAATACCTCTTTGGACGAAGGATAAAAATACAATGCTTCTGCTTTTCCAGCCACTCCTTGCAAATGCCAGACTGATGTATGGTCGAGGGCCAGCAGAATATGCGCAGTCAGAGGAAGACTGCGTCAGATGTTCTATGGAACTCTCCATCTAGCTGTCTTGTTTTTGAGGTCCTGGAACCAACAATCGAGCCAAATCTTGGTTGTCGTTGCGTCGAGCCGACATCCCCCCTGTAAATTCTTTGTTTCCCTTAGGTTGAATGGGTGCCATCGTAATTCATATCAACAGGGATGGATATCGAATGCTCATCCCCTCTTCTTGACATTTATAACATAAATTCCTTACAATGTCGGCCAGATGTTCTACCCAGTTATACACTTTTCCTCTCGTCACAACATTATGAATGACCTCCAACATGTATAGCTTTGGGTCAGACCCTCGACTGGAACTTGTGAGCATGGTCGACACAATTCTTGTCGCCATCTTTGGTGTTTCGTAGAGTATCTGGTTTATGACCAACCCTCTTGAGTTTCTACCAGTAGGGTTTCCTATGAATTCCTTAACTAGTGTCGGGTTTGGACACATTGGCACCATGTCACCCTTATTTAATAGACCGGTAATCTGATCGATGAGTGCACCATTGATTTCGATAGGGATGTTGAAATAGAGATTCCCATTATGTTATCTACTCACGATGAATTGGGAAATTAGGTCTTTTAAGCTGGCGAAGCTATCTAATGAAGGAGCGTGTATGTATTGTAGAATCGTGGCAGTCCAAAGCTTCTCCGCCTCTTCTCTCCATAGACCATTTGAATCCTTCCCCTAGTCCACAATTTCGTTCCAAATCCACTTCCATTGTTGTTCCAAAACCTTGGCATTTTGGACAAGCTGCAGTTGGGTTTCTATAGGGGAATGGGATTTTTCTATATCCCTGATCATGGTCACTGCAGACCTGGTTGTCACCTGAGTCTTCTTGGGTACCATTATGGTTTCAGGGTTCTCAACTTCCAGAAATGGTTCGAACAATTCAGAGGGATCCGTTTTCTATAATTCAAGTTCTTTGAAAAATAGTAACCATGATTCCTCGAGCCCCATATTTATAGTGTAACTTCTCGGCACGGGGGAATGTGAAGTAGATGGACACATTGATTGCTGGTTTGGTGAGGGCATTAATTTTGATTGACGGGTTGTTGGCTCCTTGTCTGGTGCACTTAGACTTTTCTTCTGTTCGTGTCGGACTTCACGAATGATTTTTTCTTTCATTTTTTCGTTGGTGTGGTGTCGGTGCGCATCTTTTGACATGCCATGTCGTCCAGAAATAGGCTGGCATGGTTGGGGGTTTCTTTCATCTTGTACTTGTCGGCCTGGTCTTTCTTATCACCATCGGTCATCTTACAGGTCATGCTTTGCACTCTTTTCTCTGCAGCTTCATTCATTTCCTTTACCAAAATTATTTTTCCATTCTCTCGTCATTATGTAGTTTATAAGAATTGCTTATAATACTTCTCTCTCAAAGTAGTTATAACCATTTTTTTTTCATTCCTTGTATTGCTTCAGTCGGGTGTCGTTGACAAGTTTTTTTAATACACTTCCTTGTAGCATCTTCAGTCGGACTGAGCCATTGGTATTGATGTTTTCGACAATGTATAGACCCATCCACTCCATGTGCAATTTTTTGGTTTACCTTTTACTCGACTATTATATAGCAATGGCAGGTCACCAACTGATAGATTTGCATGCTTGATATTTCTATTGTGACATGCTTTCTGCTGCTGCTTTTGGATTTATTGGTGATGTATCGCTAGTTTTTGGTTTTCGTCGAGCTTCGACAGTTGAACATGATGTTATTTTCTTACATCTTCGACATCAATATGTAAAACTTCAGCAATTCTTGGAGCTTGTCGTCGAAAGTGCAAGGGGACGACTGCTTCTTGACCATATACAAGTGTGAAAGGTGTCTGACCTGTTGTTATTTTATATGTTGTTTTATATGCCCATAGCATGGCAAGTATCTTGTCATCCCAGTCATCTTTGTTGATGTGGCACATTTTTGTTAACCCTTTGGTAAGTGTTTTATTAAATGATTCTACGATGCCATTTGACTAGGGATGATATGAAGTACTTATCTTATGCTCGATTGAAAATTATTTTGTAAGAGTAGCAATTGTTTTTTAGACAAAGTTAGTCCCGTGGTCACTGAACAATGTAATTGGGCATCCAAATCATGTGATAATATTATCATATATGAATTTTGCAGCTATCTCACTTGAACATGTTTCGAGAGGTTCTTCCTCAACCCATTTGGTGACATATTCTACTGCAGTGATGATGTATCTTGCACTTGATCGTCTGCCAAGTATCGGGAATGGTCCAATAAAGTCAATTTCCCACATTTCGAATGCTTGACTTGGATTTAATGGAACAAGGGGAATTTCTATGCTTGGCAGTGGTCGGCCCATTTGTTGACATCTATCACATTTACTTACAAAATATTGGCAGTCTTTGTGCACTGTCGGCCACCAAAGTCTAGATTGCAGAATATTTCTCCCTTTGATGTCGGCATGATAATGTCCTTCTGCCAGTCCATAGTGTACCTCTGTAATTATGCTTTGTCTTTCATGTTCGAGCAGACATAATCGTAATATGTCGTCTAGGAAAAGTTTATAAAGGAATCCGTTGATTAAAGTGTAAGGTGAAACTTTCATTGCGAGAACCTTCTTTTTCTTTTCCGGCATTCCCTCTGGTGCATGTCCATCCTTGAGGAATTGTGCAATCTATTCCAACTTTGAGGGGACAGCTTCAATTCTAAACAAGTGTGCATCTGGTAGTTCATCTTCAATACCTGTCA
Organism: Larix kaempferi; assembly: GCA_027924585.1. Lineage (NCBI taxonomy): Eukaryota > Viridiplantae > Streptophyta > Pinopsida > Pinales > Pinaceae > Larix > Larix kaempferi. Next base: position 4,436,906 of record BSBM01000230.1, read on the forward strand.
GCTCCTCTCCCGTGTCGATCTGCGACAAGTGGTCAGGTCCGACATTTTCCTTAACTGGTCGGACTATGCATTCAAAATCAAATTCCTGGAATAATAGTAACCAATGACATAATATTCCATGGTGCAATGGCTTATTGAATAAGTACTTTAATGCTTGATGATATGTATAAAAGGCAAAAGGGTTATCCAATAGATAGTGTCGATATTTCTGCAATGCAAATACCATACCAAGTGCCTCTCTTTCTATCGTGGTATAATTTCTTTCCTCTTTGTTCATCTTTCTGTTACTGAAGGAATTAGGGTAGTCCATTCCATCATCACCAGGTTGCGTTAAAATTGTGCCAACTTCTATGCCCGACGCGTCGATATGTACATGGAACTTGATTGACTAGTTCGAGAATCAGAGTATAGGAGCTTCGACAAGTTTTCTTTTCAGGATGTTGAACGATGTATTACATTCGTCAGTCCACTTGTACTCTTGATTTTCTTTGATTAATTCCTCCAAGGGATACGCCATGTCAAAATTATGTCACATAAACTTTCGATAGTATCCCGTGTGGTCCAACAAAATTCACACTTGCTTAGAATTGACGGGAGGCTTTAGGTTGAGAATGATCTTGATTTTGGCATAGTTGACTTTTATGCCTTCCTTGCACATGACATGGCCCAATAATATTCCGATAGGAGTTGTGAAAATGAATTTCTTGATGTTCAACAAGAGTTGGATTTGTTGACATCTTTCGAGCATCAGCCGGAGCCATTTGCAGTGATCCTTCAACATGGAGTAGATTGTCCAATCATCAAAATAGACAGCCATAGTTTTGTAGGTGTATTCTTGAAAAGCTTTGACAACAATTCTAGAAAAGACCGCTGGCGCACTCTTCAGTCCGAATGGCATGAATTTATATGCGAATGATCCGAACTCATCCACAAACTTGGTCTTCTTCTGATATTCTTTACCAATGGGCACTTGATTCTACCATGAAAATATGTCTGTGAATGAATAGCACTCATGCCCTGCAACTTCATTAATGATTTCATCAGCGAAAGGAGTAGGAAAAGGGTTAGTGAGTGTTACTTTATTAAGTCCGTGAAAGTCGACACATATTCGCAGTTGCGTCAGATCATGCTTCTTCAGTTGGATGACCATCGGACTTGCCCACTCTGATTGATCAATAGGATAGATGATTCCTGCTGCAAGCATACTATCGATCTCGTTTTTGACAATGTATTTATATTTGTGAGCAAGTTTATATGCCATTTTCTTTACTGGTTTGGCGTCTGGATTGATATCAATCTTCATTTCTCCCATATCCTGTACAAGTCCTTTCAAGTCTTTATAATCTCGTGTGAATACATCCTGAAATTCTTTAAAGAGGCTAGTGATCTCTGCAGTTTTCTCTTCATTCCAGTAATCACCAAATTTTTCCATTTTCGGTCTGTCATCGTTGGATATGTCAATTTATTTTATTTTGACTTTGGCATCCATCCACTTTGGTGCTCGGCTGTCATTGATTGGTCTTTCCTCTTCTTTGATCTTCGTGAATGCTGGTGGAAAATATTTTTCTGTCAATCTTTCAGGTTCCTCTTTCTCTATGGCCTCCACATTGAAAGTTGTTTTGATTGGCTTCGACATAGCTGGATGATATTCTTTCCATTGGAAACTCTTTCCAACTTTTTTCTCTGTTTCTATTCGCAATCTTTTCGAATTTTGAACTTCTTTTGACTGAATGTTATGACAAACAATGGTTTTTCGAACGAGTGGATGCTTTTCTGCTGGTACTGCATTTTTCGTTGGTTGCAGAAACTATTTGATTTGGTTACTCACCTCAAATAGCTGCTCATCCTTCAGAGAAAATTGGAAATATTTGATGAAATTTTCTTTAGTTCTTTCCAGGATCTACTCATAGTTATGTATCTGCTAATGTGGTTGAAGGTTGTTCTCTTAGTAAAGTAAAGCATAATAATTATTGTATAGTTCAATTAGCCATAGGGACCAAGAGGAAGGTAAGTGAAGTAGTGATGGAGTGCCCCATAGAATTGAATGGCTCCTCACACATGTAAATCTAAATTTCCTACCATTAGGATATTATGATGACCTAATTGGTATGGATTGGTTGGAAAGACATAGATCCGAGATAGAATTCTATGAGAAAGTACTTGAATGCATTGATGTAGAAGGAAGGCCAAGGTTGGTAAGAGGAATTCCCAAGCAAGTTTCAGTAAGGTAGATTTCATCCTTACAGCTAAGAAATTTTTATAAAAAGGGTTTCCAATTATATGCTGTGCACATATAAGATTCATCAGAGGATAAGGTAACAAGGATATAATATTTTCAGCTGTTGCAAGAATTACAAGATGTGTTTCGAGATGAAGTGCCAGGACTTCCTGTTGACACAACGATTGTCAACAGGGGTTCACTTCGCACTATCGTCAACAAACCATCAACATAGCTCCCTTACACACCGGCCCAAAAAGGTTTTTCCCTTTCCAACAACACTCGTAGAGTGAGTGAAGTATCACTCAAGATGAATAAAGGGGTTGCAGGAACCAAGTTTCTGTAGTGGATTTGAGGACATGCATCAAACACACATTGCACTCGCAGAAACCAAATATTATACCTTTCTCATTATGCTAAAAATTCATCATTCGCAGATTCAATACATAATGGACATTCGCATCAACATAAACTATCCAATCAAAAAACATTTCACAGACATTTGTATTCACCATCTAGCAGAAGAAAAGACAAAATATAGAACCATAATCGAACATCTTCATGCATTCATTAAAACCTGCGGAATGACCTTCATAGAACAATCAATACATCATAACGTGGATACAAAATAGATCAAAATTGGATCAAAAACTCAAAAGATCGATGCCCTTAGGATTACAATCGTAATCCTATTTATATGAAACTAAGTGGTTACAAAATGGTCCACATGACCGTTTTCTAACAAACTAAACTATTGCATTCTTGTTGGATCCTTATTCTTGACAATTGGACCTTTCTTTCGTGGATGGTCCTTCTTCGCACTGTCAGCTTCCACACTTCATGCAGACCAATCCCGTGCCAACAGGCCCCCAACACAAACTTCTGGCTCGCCCTCGAGCCACCTCAACTGGACACCTCTAGTACTGGTCTCGTCCATCGCTATGGTAAAATTCTGATGCTATTCTTGACATCTGGAGCTCGCTGTCATGTACTTCTTGAAATAATCCTCCAGTCTCTTGAAACCTTGATCATATACCTTGAACTCATCTTCCAGTCTCTTTAAACCTTGATCATCTACCTCTTTAGCGCTTTCTCATGTGCTTCAAGCTCGCTGCAACTTGAGGAAAATTTCATCGTCATTGCCAAATTGTGAAACAAGCGAGCTGCTCTAGCACATCTATTTCACACATTTGACCATTCTCTGCTGGAGCCAGCGGGCCTCCGTCCCTGGTGTTCTAGTGGTCGGGGAGACCACATCTCTTCTAACTACTACTGCATTCTTAGACATCTCAGGTGATACCTCGTCTCTTTTCCTCTCAAGTGTTTGCGGTGCTTCCTTCGCTGGTTGTTCATGCATGGTCATCGTTCTTTCTCTAAGCGCACCTTGAGTGCTCCTGCTTGAAATGAAGTGCACCATTGAATATAACTCATTGACTCGCATCATACAACTCACTGGTTCTCCTCTTCAGACTTTCTTTACTCCGACTTGCGTTCTTCAATCCCTACGTCGGTATTTATACTTGCTTCTTGACACTTGATTATCATTTGCAAAATATTATCCCCATCCATCCGAATCTGTCATCATACTTCTCTGCCATCTTTCGGTGATGCTGATCCACTATGATCCTACTCGGATTTGACTCCTGCATGCCAAACGTGCGAGGCATTGACGAGCATCCTGGATGGCCATGCTTTCCACATGCTCTCCACTTTTTTTCAATATTGTTTTTTTTTTAATTTTTCCTCAGCTGGTATGCGCTTGGTCATGGCAGTAGGGCTTCAACCGATTCCCGTTTACTATCTTTGGCAACAACCTGTCATCTAAACTCTTCAACTCACTATAAGAAAAAAGGTCATTGGTGAGGGTCCAAAAATGTCACCATAAGCTCATTTTGGCGATGGTCAAGAGGGGTCCCGTCACCAAAACCTGAGCATCGCCAAAGGTACCATCACCTTAAGTGGGGGTATGTGGTGACATTCAAGGCCCACCACCAATAATTATGATTATTCCAGGTTGTGACCGTCACCAATATCTATGAGTGTTGGTGACGGACCTGCGTTTCCCCTCACCATTTGATGCATATATGGTGACAATCAATGACCGATCATTGGTGAGGGTTGAGACATGTCACCATAATCTCATCGGTGATGGTGAAAAATGACGACTTCACCAAAATGTGAATGTCACCAAAGGTTGTGTCCCCAAAAGTAGAGGTGGTGTGGTGACATTCAATGTTCGACACTAATAAGGATTATTGGTGACAAATAGTGACCCTCACCAATTTCAATGTTCTACCTTAATAACGATTATTAGTGACAAATAGTGACCCTCACCAATTCATATGAAGTTTTGGTGATGGACCTAAGGGCCTCCATCACCAAAACACTGAATGTCGCCAATGACATATGATGAGGGCCTTACAATGACCCTCACTATTGAGGATATTTCCATTAACATAACAATGGTGACAACCGCTATGAGATTGTCACCGCTTTTCATTTTGAAAATATCTTGATGACGCGACATAAAGGACCGTCGCCATTGCTTATAAAATTGTAAAAAAAATAATTATAATGGTCCTTAAAGGATAACAATTCAACATCACCATTGCTTTCCACAATGGTGACAAACAATTGATTAGAAGAGAAAGTATGTCCACTCATTGCTGATAGAGCACCTTCCTTGATGTTCTAGGAATCTTTTCAATTTGACCTACATAGATTTGAAGGGATAGTTTTCTGTTGTGTTGACTGTACCTTACAAAGGCATATTTCTGAGTTTGTTGGTTGTAGTTTACAGGGGAAATTTTTTGAGTTGGTTGTACTTGGCAGGGGCAGATTTCTGTTCTTATTGGTTGTACTTTACAATCATAGGAATTGTTACCTTGCATGGATTTCTTTCAATAGGCCTACAAACTTGCTTGCAAAAAATAATGTTGTAGGCCTATAAATATTTAAACACTAAACTATGGTAATTAAATAAAATTTCTAACTATGATTGCATCATGCCTATTAAAATTCCTGGATCATAATTCTATTGGCCATCATTATTTACGATTTGAGCAAATCCTAGGGACATAAAAATTTACTATCTAAACTTAGTTTCGTATGTTCCTTCAAAAGAGAATTTTGGAGAATGGATTCAATATGTTGGAACTCATTCCATTATATCGATTAAAAAACATGCCTGTACCTGCTATATAATTTCATGTTGCCTAACCTGCCAGTATTGAAGACAAATGTTGGGTGTGGATGATTTAAGTGGCCTTCCATGATGCCAGAATGGAAATTAAGTAGTGTGTAAGGTGCCAGAAATGAAGCAAAATCAATGTGCCATTGGGAAGAGCTGATCCAAGTTTTTTCCATGTTTGAAACCACATACAGGGTAGAGAATAGACATGTTTGACACTGCAGAATTGATACAAGGCAGAAGAATAGTCATTATTGATATTACAGAATCGACACAGGGCAGCATTGGGTGAAGCACGTAGTTTCTCGATGGACTATGACTATCACGAGCATACTGGTCTTGGAAGCTCTAGGTTACCAGGTCAAAGGAGAGAGCTTTGATATTCTTAATTTATCTATTCAAATCTAATAAGTATTTAAATCCAAAAATTGTTGTAGCAGAAAGAAGGATTTTTATTTTTTTTGGTTTGCTGATCGCTGTAGCCGGAAGAACGTGAGAATGAAATTACCAGCTCAGAGGAGTCATAAGAAGTATGTTAGATTTCTCTCTAAACTATACATGGCAGCACACGGTTAAGGGATCAGTCTCCAACAGGTTTTGTTTTGGAAAATTAGAGTTAATAATTTATGTCAAAGACTGGGTAGAGCTGGCTATCAATGGTAGCTCTCGGTTAAGGGATCAGTCTCCCCTTCCATTTGTAATCTGATTCATTTTCCTCTTTTTAATAAAAGCTAATTAACCGTCATTGTTAAAAAAAAAAACATGAGAATTTTCTCTTTATAATTGTCATGTTCCAGAATCCAAGCATTAGTTTCAATAGGTATATAAACGTGCTTGAATAAACAGCAAAGTAGTATATCCTGTGAATTATCGGTGTTATCTCAACTTACATTCATTTTTGAATTCTCATATATAACATAAATGTAGAGCACCTATAAAATTGAAAAATTCCTAAGATTCATATTGGCATGAAATTACACATTTTTTTTTGGAAATGCTTCAAGAAACTTCCTCTGATGGGTTACATAGGGTAGACTTTCTTTGCTTACCTGCCCAATATGAGGTGTAGCTATACCCATCCAAATTTCTTGGGACTAGTACCCAGCCTCATCCCTTTTAAACTCATGTCAGTCAAGTGGAGCAGGTCACAAGCATAATGTAACCCTAGTAGATGGTGATGACCAATGGCATCTTGGAATAAATTGAACATTTGGTTATTATTATTATAACATTTTACTAATTTGAAAAAGCAAAAATATCACATTGTTATAAGTAAAGTAAATAGAACTGATTCACTAACTTATTTACACAATAACTAAAATAGATATCTAAGCTTTTTTAAGCATTTGGAAACAAGATAGCAAAAGATGATATAAAATATTGTAACAACAGTTTAATAACGTATATCTACAGGCTTGGACTAAGCCTATAAGATGAATTGTTTTTTACACTTACAGATGTACAAATGGAAATCAGACATATGGGCCTTCTTTGGAATCATGTCACCCAGCTCATCCTCCTGTTTGTTCCTCCAAGTTCGTTCTAATGTTAAATGAGGAGCGGATTTATTGCAGACTGGTCATAGAACAAAGGAAGCATAGTTTATGCTTCCGTTGTGATGAAATGCTAATCAAGGTCAATGGAAACTAAATAAGGACTATAAATCAACACTATTGACAACAACAAAAGCACAAGATATTATTCAAACAACTTTTTTGAACTCCAACGAAAAGAATGAACCATACCTCAGTCATTATTTCTGCCAGTTGCTTGACAGTGACCTCATTATTAGGATTGCCAACATTGAAAATGTGACTGTTTTCCCTGGAAGGAATTTCCTGAAAAATGAAATAGGTAAGTACTATAAATATATAAGCACCATACAATATCAGTAGAAATCCACTAAGGATTGTTGTTACTTACAATCATCAAGAGAACAGGTCAACTAGCATATTGTGCCCCATATGTTTAAAGATTGTTTATACAATTCCAAGCATGCAAAACCAACACAGAACAACACTAATTTTTTTCTTAAAGAAATCTATTGTGGAATAACTCCAAGTTAATGATTTAAAAATTAAAAACAAATGCAAAACACAACAAAAAATACACCACTATAAAATGATATAATTCCATACCCAAGTTAACACATCTAGAAAGTCAATATGAAGCAATTACAACCACATAGAAGTCCACTTACTTTCCAATAGCATAATCAAACATAAAGGACGAGCTGTAAATAATCCACTGGATAGTCCAAGAACATCTTGATTCAGTCCAAGACAAAAGATCAAAACTAGCATTTATCAAGGACATCATTCATTCAATGTAAATCCAAACCATTAGTGACCCAATATGCAAAGTCTGCAAATGTATATACCATGTAAAGGTGAATATAGCAAAATCGATATGTTTTATTGTTTAATATTCAACTATATTCCTTCACAATCTAAACAGACATAATCCATGTTCACGTCAACATCGACATCGACTATATCTTCTTCATTTACACATTTTGCTTCTTGAAAGTCTGTAACCCCTTAAAAATCTGCATACTCGGGTTCATATGATGTACTATTTCTCAATCCTTTTGGAGGACATGTTAACACTACATACCAGTCAGTCTCAATTGGATCTTGTACATAGAATACATGTTTAGCTTGCGATGCCAGATGATAAATGGATCATCTTGCCAATGATTCTGACTTAAGAATTTCTTCATATTCACCATTGTAAAACCCAAATCGTCAGTTTTAATCCCTCTCTTATTGTATACATCGACCCAATTACATTTGAACAACATGTACTCCATACAAAAATAGTCCAATGTAATTATTTCTTCTTTTACTCCATAAAATGTTGTTTTCTGAAGTACAGGGTTTGGATCTTTGGAACTTGACCTCATCATTGTTTCGGCTTCCAAACACACACCACTATTTTGTGTGGTTCTCTCATTATCCATTCTTTTTGTATGGTATCTATAACCATTGGTTAGGTATCCCTTGTACTTATTCACAAATTTCCTTGGGCCCCGTGCTAGCCATTTAAGTTTATCAGAAACATTTATGTCTCCTTCTACCTACATATTTTAAGTTTTTTTAATTTAGTTAGAACACACACATCCAACCTATGATAAAATATTTAAATTTGTACATGACAATATTCAACATGTAATGATTTTTAAGTACTTATAATATAAATAGTATAAAGTCACCTGTTTTTTTAGCCAACTAGAAAAATGTTGGGTGTGGAGTCTCTACAATAGAGCTTTATCTTTTTTGGTTTGGGTAAATGAGTTGAGAATATCCATTTTGTGCATCCTAATTTGACAATTATGGACAGTAAAAATGGTTGTTAATGTGTTTTGATAAAATATGAATAAAAATAATTTGAAATGTCAAATACATTATTCTATCCATGGATCTATGTTTTGTTAAACCACAAACAAACAAAATTTTGAAGGTCAAACATGTTAATTACTCTATCCATGGATCAACTTCATTTGTGTGAAATACAACCCACCTATGGGCTTGTTCCCAACTAATGTTTTCCATTTCTGATGGAATTGAAGCAAATAATGGCTTTCCATCAAGAATTACTTCTTCAACTTCATCATCCCACACTTCATTTCAACCATGCATGGTTCCAATAGCTTCCATACCTTTCAAGTATCCTCAACAAAACTTTATTGATTCCTCCACATTGTAGCTTTCAGCGATGCATCCTTCAACCCTATTTTTGTTCTTAACATAACTCTTGTATACTTTCATACACCTACAAAAAGAGCATATTTTTTAAGTAATGTCAAAAGATTTGAATAAATTATTCTTCTTGTGGTTCTTGATATCAAGTAAAGTTTCATGTACCTCTCAAAGGGGTACATCCATCTATATGAAACCGAGCCTCAATATCGAAGCTCATGTACCAAATGCACATTCAAATGCATCATTATATCGAAAAATGGAGGGAAGTACTTTTCAAGAGAGCACATTGTCTCCACGATATCATTTTCCAACTTGTCAAGGCTCTCTATTGAAACCGATTTTGCACAAATTTGCCTATAAAAGTAACAAAGCTTACAAAGCATCTTTCAAACATCAATTGGTAGCACATGGCGTAGAGCTACTGGGAGAAGTTGTTGCATTAGAACATGGCGATCATGTTCTTTCATTCCACGGATCTTAAGCTCTTCCATAGATATATGATTTTTTGGATTAGAGCTATAACCATCTGGCACTTTTAATGTGAAAAGAACGTGACAGAGCGTCTCTTTCTCTTTCTTTGAAAGAGTATGCGGTGCAGGTGGAAGGAATATTTTTTTTCCTTTAACTTCTGGCCATAGTGAAACCCATTTTTTGCAAATCATCTCGTGATTTCTTTCCATCTTTGAACTTCCCTTTTATATCCAAAAGAGTTCCAAAAATGCTTTCACACACATGCATTACATCTAAATTGTGACATTGTAGGTGTTTCTACATTCCAACACATTGAGAATATTGGAAAATTATTTAATATGGAGGAAATCATAAACAATGAATTCAATGAAGACATCTAAGCACAGTGACATCATATAAGCATGCAATGTATAATAATTAGGAATGGTTGATGTCTCTACATAGCTCCCAATATGGCAGATTGAATAGGATTGATTGTTTCTTCCACACCACAACATTAGTTTTTTCACCTTTTTCCTTATTTATTTTCCTTTTCTTTGATTCACTCTTCCCCCAAACTATTTTGTTTCCTTAAAAATATCTGACACTCTTACAACTGGAGGGGCATAATGAACCTCCTCCTTCCCATTAAATGGTCCCTTCTGTGAGCGAAACTTATGATTTTGAGGAAGAAATCTCCTATGTCCCATGTACACACATTTCTTGCTACAATTGAGGTACTCTGATTCTGTGTTCTTTCCACATATGGGGCATGCATTATAGCCTTTTGTTGTGCAACCAGGCATATTCCCATAAGCTATAAAGTCATGAATCACCCACATAAGAATCGCCTTCATGTTAAAGCAAGTGTTATTGTAAGCATCATATTTCCATACTCCTTGGTCCCATAATTCCTTTAGTTCATCTACCAAGGGTTCCAAATACACATCAATGTCATTACCTGGTTGCTTGGGACCAGGTATTAACAATGTTAACATACAAAAATTCCTTTTTGTGCACAACCATGGTGGGAGGTTGTATGTAACCAACACTACAGGCCAAACACTGTATGTACTGCTCAAGTCTCCAAATGGATTAAATCCATCTACTGCCATTGCAATTCGTACATTGCGGGGTTCGCCTGAAAAACTAGGCCATTTTTCATCAATAGTTTTCTAGGCTGGGCTATCAACAAGGTGGCACATATGACCATCATTGATTGCATTCTCATGATGCCACCTCATTTTTTGTGACATGTCGATAGAGCTAGAACAACAAAGAAAATATTTCATTTATATATAATATTATCATATAATAACACTATGAAAAATGGTAAAGATAATACAAGAAGGTGAAAACTTGAATACAATTATGGTGTTGAAAATCATACCTATACATTCTCCTTAGCCTCGCTGCTATGGGGAAATATCTTAACACCTTTGTAGGAACACCTTGCCGCACCTTTTGAGATTGAGCATCCACCTTCCATCGAGATTTTCCACATGTTGGGAATTTGTCTTTACTTTCGTTACTTCCTCGATATAAAATGCAATGATTGGGACATGCATGTATCATATCATAGTTTAATCCCAATGATTTTATCAACTTTTTTGCAGCATATGCAGAATCTGGAAGTGTGTTATCTCTAGGAAGTGTATTTTTATGCAATTTTATCATTTGGCCAAAACTTCTATCAGACCATCCACTATTCACTTTGAGATTGTAATATTCCACTGTTGTTGATAGTTTTGTGAAATCAACACAACCAGGGCACAATGGCATCTTTGCATCTTTGATTAACTTCCTATATTCATTAACTTCATTTACTACATTTGTTGATTCCAACCCCACATTATCACAACCTTCGTTTAGGTTTTGATCAAGACATGTATAAGCATCATTCACCATATGAAGCACTTGATCACCAACAATGGTTGTATCATCATCCTTTTCGAGTGGATCATTACCATTCTGAAACGATGTTCCAGGCTCATAAACCTGATTATCGTAATGGCATTCTACATGTCCATAACCCTATTAATAAGAAAATTAAAATTCATGTCAGTGATTTTATGGTTTTTATGAAAATTAGAATGAATAGTTATTGGTCAAATAGGGGCCTTTACCAATGCAAATTAGCTTACCAGTTGAGATGATATATGCTCTATAACTTCATGTGGCTCATTTTCAGAGCATTTCCTAGCCTCATCAATAACGGATGGAATCTAAAGGTGAGAGGAAAACATAATTAAGCACATATAAATATAATTTATATCTTTAATGTTGAAACTAGATCAATTCATTTGTTTAAAGATACCTGACTGTGAATGCTCTCTTCATGAAAATACCAAACTTTATATTGTTCTATTATTCCATCACAAATCAAGTGCTCGCGTATTTTATCAAATGTTTGTACTTTGACTATGCCACATTTATTACATGGACATTTTATGAACATATTATTCCTTGAATGCGCCTCGGTAAACTTTAAGAATTCCTCAACCCCATATCTATATTCTTGTAGTGTCCTACACATAACCAATTTCCATTAATTCACATAAATTTAATTGAGAACAAGTTAGCACTGATACATTTTTTTGGTATATCACAATGAATAACCAAATATAGAAACTATACCTATTTTTCAAGTTCATCCAGTTTCTTTTGTCCATTTGATAATATGCTCCAAGATCCTTTGAAATTATGTCTACAATGAACTAAGAAAGTTAGTTGATACTAAACCTCATATATATTGAAAACACACAACTTTGCACTAACAACTTGCGGTCAAACAACTGCATAAAACCACATTTCTTATTAAGAGGTATTATGATATAAAAAAACTCCCTAAACTGTTCAAATATTTGACTTAGATCTTCTAGAAATAATCTCTCTGGCTTAATGCATTATTGTAATTGTCTCTTTAGATGTCAATTTGTAGAACCATTGAAATTCGAACCAATATGGCATCTAACTTCTAAGAAAGTAGAACCCATAAATATTCTACCCAAACTCAAAACTAATTCATTCCAGGAAGCTCTTCAATTCAGAGTGTTCAACATCACTCCTCTTCATAGTGAGCGTAATTCCAATGTAGTCAACACTCAACCTTGGATCTTAATTCAACCTTAAAATTAAAATGTAGCCCAACAGAGAGTAACACAATTAACTAATTCATTTCCTGGTTAGCTTGTATATTCACCAGAGTTCATCAATCACACAGACATATATGAAATCAGCACACAGCATCATGGCAAATAATCCTTTTCCATTTATTACTTGGAAATTTGCAGGCTAATAAACAAACTCTGACCTATTCTTTGTTTTTCTTTCCTTCATTCTTACATTGTATAGCTAACCCTCCTAACCATCATTTTTCAAGCCTCTCTCTCTAACCTCTAATGCTCGCAGGAATACAAGATATACTTGGAAACATAACTTGTAGCTAAATAACAAAACTCATACATTTATGGAACTAACTCCTAAAGTTTTTTTAAAGTTCTTGTAATTGTAATTGTCACTATTATGTTAAAATAAATTGATTTTCATCCTTAAGACTGTTTAATAACGTATATCTACAGGCTTGGCCTAAGCCTGTAAGTTGAGTTGTTGTTTATACTTACATATGCAGAAACGGAAATCGGACACATGGGTCTTATTTGGAATCGTGTCACCTAGCCCATCCTCTTGTTGGTTCCTCTGAGTTCATTCTGATGTTACCCAAGGAGCGGATTTACTGCATACTGGTCACAGAACAAATGAATCACTTTTTTTGCCTAGATTAGAGGATCTGTTGATTCTTTGAAACTTGACAGATCCTCCCCGAGCCTAAAGGAAAGAGGTCTACTTATCATATTAGTTCTCTCCTCCATTTCGATATATTAGTGCTCCATTCTTGTTACTCTTTTTTACTTTTTTAACTTGCAAGAGAAATGGAAAAATATCATTTCACAATTCTTATGGCCGATATAACAAACCCTTATATACGCTGCTGCATACAACAGAATTCCACGACACAATCAAACCAAGCCACCAGTAGCTGCGGCCTCATCAATAAGGACACAGAATAACCCTAGCAAATGAAGGTAAGGCAAATCAGACCTCAACAGTCCCTCCTCAGGCCACGGCTCAGCAGATGAGGCCTCAAACAAACTCACATTAAAAAATTTTGACAGACCATGAGGTCTTGACTCTTGTCCTTAAAACAAGGAGGGGTTCAATGTAAAAATCTTGTAAATGTTCAATAGTTAGAAAGGTTAAACTAGAAGTTTCCAAGTGTGATGAGGTGTCAATGATGCATCATCCTTTAGGATAGAGCCGAACTCCTATTTAGGGAGGCAGTTACAGGAATATAGAAAGGTCGTTAGGGTTAAACCGTTAAATTGATTCTTCATATATACAATTGTAAGCCTACGGGCCACAGCAGAGGTAGAGAAGAGGTGAGGCAGAGGCAGAGAGGATAGGAAAATAGAGAGGAGAGGACCAGGGTAGAATACTCCCATATTGTGTAATCAGGTCATGAAATTCTAAGTAATTGAATTTGATTAATGAAAGCATTTTATATGCATATGGACTTGTGAATATCTCTTTCTATGTATTTTTTATGAAGTCCATTGTCTCTATTGAATGTGAATGGCATCCTGCTGAAAACATAAAGTCATTTACTCTGGAATTTGTATGTAATTCCTGCGGCGAAAAATGAGTACATAGGCTTTGTTAATTGGCTGACTTCCTGACAGTAAGCAACTACAGGAATATGCGATTTCTGCGAAGGATTTGGAATTGGAAGACCCTTCTGAAAACTGACTCGATGTGATTGTTTATCACTCGAGTGTCCTTATGTTATGAGATCTCAGGTTATACAAATCGAAAGGAAGTGAAGTGATTGAAATTGGAACATCAAATTACTTTAATTATATTGTTTAAAGTACATTCTGCATAAAACCCTAACCCTAACCAAAAGTTAACAGAATAAATAAATGTGTTGAGTGAGAATCTACTGTCGCTGAAGGTAAAATATTGGAGATTTTAGCATTTGTTTAACATTTTTATACAAAGATTGAGTTACGGAATTGATAGCCAGGTTCCATATTTCAGGGTTAGGGTTTGAGTATTTGGAAGTGTGTTGAAGGGTAGTAGTTTTTTTTTCCACTTGTTCATGAAAAACTAAGTTTCTCAAATGTTGAAACAAACACTGAAGAAATGAACGCTGGCCTGGAGGAAAAATCGTGGCAAATTGTCATTGTGCACAAATTTGAATACCCAGGTATACTCTGTTTGGGAATCGAACTTCATTTTAGATTCCATTTGTGTACGACTAGCAGTAGATCACGGCCCAATTGAAATCATATTATTAAAGGGAAAACACCAGTTATGAACAAAGAAATTGAATTTATACTCAAGGTAAGAGTTCAAGAATTTGGGGAAGTGTTTTTTGTTGAAATTACAGGTGGTTCCTACATCAAAAATAAAAAGAAGAGCTGCATGGATAGCGTTGGAACCTGATTTCCGCAATTCATCTCACTCCCTTTCCTTCTGATTAACACCTATCTCTATCTCTCCATGCGTGGTTCAACCCAACATCATTTCATTGTGATTTTTTGTCTATCTCTCCATGCACGTGGTTTAAGCCAGAGCAAATCATTCCCACCCTAATTTCATCCGCACCAAAATTAAAAAATTGAAATTTTTAGTCTTTGAAAATGGTATCTTTTGAATCTTTGAAAATGGTATAAAATTGAATCTTTTTAATCTTTAAAAATGGTATAAAATTGAACCTTTCGAATCTTAGAAAATGCGGGCATCGTTTCTTGATGTAATTTAATTTACAATATACAAAGTGACAAAGTGTTACCATTATTGCAGTTTATTATTTAAATATTATTATCCACAAAATCAAGAGTCATGCATGACTTCACAATGTCTCAGCTTGCCATAAACCCTAGGCGAAGGCATACCTGGTGGGATACCATGCATTACACATCAAAGAATACACGAGTATAACTGCTCTACTACAGAATGATAGTGAGATAGAGAATAACGAACCCCAATCATACACACAAAAGGAATACCAAGTTGATAGAACATGATGAGAACATGACTCTCTCATATATAGAGGTCTAGGGGTAAGCCTCCAATAAGTATATAATCCCACACAAGACCGACTTAAGCAACGAGTTAAGTTAGGGGTCACACATCATGACCAATACTCCAACGTTAGGTGAGGGGCTCACAAGCACATAAGGACTTCTCTATACCTATGACACATGGGACACCCATCAAGGAAACCAACTCAATCCACCATCATTAAGTACTGCTACCACCATCAAGGGATAAAATAGGTGAGGGCCAACTATTTGCTGAGGGATCCATCCCCTGGCTCAGTGGCATTGGAAAATGCTATTGTCTCTTTGACTAGTCCTCTCACTTTTGTTTCTAGTATTAAAATGCAGATGCACTCTCCGTTTCATAACAACCCTGCGATGGGTGGGACACACCCTCCTGTGAATGTGTATTCAGCTATAATGACAAACAACATTATAATATAGGTGGTTCATTCAAAGCTATATTAATGCAAAACAACATGCTTACATTCCAACTTCATTCCTAGATATGAGGGTAGCTATAGCAACAATAAGCAAATTATAGGATCACATGTTTATAGAAAATGCACAACTACACAACATGTATCATGGGACGCCCTCATGGGGGAGAAAACCCAATTACAACCTTTCACTGTGATAGAATCCGCAAAATCAAGAGTCATGCATGACTTCACAATGTCTCAGCTTGCCATAAACCCTAGGCGAAGGCATACCTGGTGGGAGACCATGCGTTACACATGAAAGAATACCCGAGTATAACTTCTCTACTACAGAAGGATAGTGAGCTAGAGAATAACGAACCCCAATCATACACACAAGAGGAAGGACAAGTTGATAGAACATGATGAGAACATGCCTCTCTCATATATATTATAGAGGTCTAGGGGTAAGCCTCCAATAAGTATATGATCCCACACAATACTGAATTAACCAACGAGTTAAGTTAGGGGTCACACATCATGACCAATACTCCAACGTTAGGTGAGGGACTTGCAACCACATAAGGACTTCTCTATACCTATGACACAAGGAACACCCATCAAGGAAACCAACTCAATCCACCATCATTAAGTACTACTACCACCATCAAGGGATAAAATAGGTGAGGGCCAACTATTTGTTGAGGGATCCATCCCCTGGCTCAGTGGCATTGGAAAATGCTACCGTCTCTCTGACTAGTCCTCTCACTTTTGTTTCTAGTATTAAAATGTAGATGCACTCTCCGTTTCATGACAACCCTGTGATGGGTGGGCCACACCCTCCTGTGAATGTGTATTCGGCTATAATGACAAACAACATTATAATATAGGTGGTTCTTTCAAAGCTATATTAATGCAAAGCAACATGCTTACATTCCAACTTCATCCCTAGATATGAGGGTAGTTATAGCAACAGTAAGCAAATTATAGGATCACATGTTTATAGAAAATGCACAACTACACAACATGTATCATGGGAAGCCCTCATGGGGTAGAAAACCCAATTACAACATTTCACTGTGATAGAATCCGCAAAATCAAGAGTCATGCATGACTTCACAATGTCTCATCTTGCCATAAACCCTAGGCGAAGGCATACCTGGTGGGAGACCATGTGTTACACATCAAAGAATACCTGAGTATAACTGCTCTACTATAGAAGGATAGTGAGCTAGAGAATAACGAACCCCAATCATACACACAAGAGGAAGACCAAGTTGATAGAACATGATGAGAACATGACTCTCTCATATATATTATAGAGGTCTAGGGGTAAGCCTCTAATAAGTATATGATCCCACACAAGACCGACTTAACCAATGATTTAAGTTAGGGGTCACACATCATGACCAATACTCCAACATTAGGTGAGGGGCTCGCAACCACATAAGGAATTCTCTATACCTATGACACATGGAACACCCATCAAGGAAACCAAATCAATCCACCATCATTAAGCACTGCTACCACCATCAAGGGATAAAATAGGTGAGGGCCAACTATTTGCTTAGGGATCCATCCCCTAGCTCAATGGCGTTGGAAAATGCTACCGTCTCTCTGACTAGTCCTCTTAGTGGCATTTGAAAATGCACAACTACACAACATGTATCATGGGAAGCCCTCATGGGTGTGTCATAAGACAATGCATGGCAAATACCCATTAATGTGTCCTCATCAACAAGGAGTGGGAATCGTTAGGGGCTCTAACCACTATATCGACATCGACAGGGAGTGGAACTGATCATCACATAACAACACAACTGTTATAATGTCCACCCACTCTTCTAGTGCAGGAAGAGACACACCATTCTACTAGTCCATGGAGAATATTGTATCACCGATCCTGCAAACATAAAAAATAATGAGTTTGAGGAATGCATCCATCTTATGGTTCATTTGATTGAAGCCATCTATGTGGTTACAATAGTCTAATAGTAGGTGAAAACACCAAGGTTAAAATGCATGATTTTTATTGGTATTTGTAAAGGTGTTAATTCCTCAACGTGAAGTCATATTAATGGATAGGGTATTTTTAGAATAATGATAATTGCAATCCATGGGAAGAACCTTGGATCACACATTTTGGTTTGATCTTATCTTAGGCATCACTCATGATGTTTGATCAATCAAGCAAATCACTAGCATGGAGTAGGGTGATAATTTACTCAAGAGACTTTTCGCATTAATAACTGAAAATTTCCACATATTTAGAGGAACTTTTGCATATTTGAAGGCATACCTCACCATTGAGGTTCATATATATGTTTTTAAATGTCTTTGATTAGATGGTATACTAGGTCTTGGAACCTCTTTTATGGTGTGAGAATGTGTTGTAGGCAATGAAGTTTAAGTAGGTCCATTTCAACTTTATTTAATCGTTGCATTAGTTTTTGTAGGAGAAGGGTTAACATTAATAGAAAACCAATGCATTACACTCACCATTACAGACTTTTTTTTCACACCATTAGTTTGATTGAGAAATTATATTGTTTGACTAATGATTTTACTCTTGTACATGTGAAGATGATAACTTTATGTTTTTTCAAATCCATATGCTTTCCTTATAGTTGTGCATTTTTTAGTGGATTGTGTATCTTCTATAATCATGACTACCTATTAAAATTTTAAGGATCCATACTTAAAAATGTATAAGTCTTGGCAAATACAACCAATTCTTAAATTCTAACTATAAAATATTTGGTGATACTTTTCTAGTTTTTTTCTAATTTATAAGTATTTTATGTACTTTATATAATAATTTGGCAAAAATAGCAACATCTATAAATGGAAATAGGAACATCTATTGTCAAGAAAATAATGTTTGTATTTGTATTTCCCTCCATTGTTTTTAGTGTTTAGATTTCCCTCCAAATTTTTATTCATTTTGTAATATAAATAGGAACAAAACTCATCTCTATTCAACAATATTTTAATTGAAAACATTTTTTGCTTGGCGTTGGAGTTAGAAAGCTATAAAGACTAGAGGAAATGAGAAGCAATCTCTCTTACAACAGGCAATCTTAACCCGTGGAAACAAAAAGAGGTACCATTTCCTTGTACTATTGTTTGTACTATATTGCTCATACTATTGTTTTGTCTTTATTGTCCCTTTGTACTATATTTCTCATACTATTGTTTTGTTCTTATTGGCCATTGTTTTGTCCTTATTGTCGCTTTCCGTCCAGATAAATTATGATGAGTATTTCAAAATTTAATAGTATTTTAAAATCCATATTTGCAAATGACATTTACCATGGATAATTGTCCTTTTGCAAAGACATTTTTTGTTATCTTGTCACTTGTTTTTGTCCATTCATGAACTAGATATTAAAATACATTACATCATAAAATTGTGGACTTGAAATAAGTAGGCCAACATGTGGTGCCACTGGCCGTTTCCACCCTTGTTGATGCAGGAGATGGGAAGACCTGCTCCGTTCCCTAATCTTGTAGTATTAGAATAAGGTTACCAGAAGTTTCCAGATGTATCGTTACTGGAAATCCACTTACTCAGAAATACAAACAAAAAATCCAGATTCGCTCTTTCCAAAAGTTACAGAGGGCTTATAAACTCCCAAGTCAGTCTCTCCAACATCTAGTTAGCAAAAATCACAGAATTTCTTCAAGGAAAATTATTGGAATCTAAACCGAGAGTAAATGGTGAGATTTACAGATTCTAAACTAGTTAAGCAAATTTATATCAAAATTCTCAGAACCCCACCTCACATCTGCTCAGTGTTTAGAGCTGTGAAGCATAATTTCCAAACACTCTTCATGAATTAGTAGTCCACAAGAAGATTTTTTGTGGTTTCAGCATTCTACATTCATAGACAACATCTGCTGGGACCAATCTATCCTTTTTTTAAAATATTTTCGCATGTCTCGAGACGCCCATGTTGGCAATATGGCAGTTATGTCCTCAGAATCGCAAACCCTGGAGTCACTCTTGGTTTTTGATGAGCGTAACTTTGTGATCAAACAATAGAGGTGACCAAGTCCCGATATCTGATCTTGTGGGCAAGACAGTTGCTCTGTTTTTCTGTGACAAGTTTTTCTCCACCTTCACTGCAGGTCTTATAAAGATGGAGATCTTAATAAGAAGAATCCAGAAGATTAAAGAAGATCATGCCCAAGTTTTGGGAGAAAGGAAGCCCGTAGAAAGCCCAAGCATGCAGTTTTGAAGGAAATGAAGCCTACAGGCTTGAAGTTAATTTATGAATTAATTGACTAGTTAATTAATTAATTAGTTCATTAAAACAGATATTTGAAAGGGAGTGAAGCTAGCAAACCTGGAAGATGTCCATTGAGATTTTAATTGGTTAAATAATCAAAATATGCAAAAGACAGAAATATGAATTAAAACGTTTAATAATAGAAGATTCGATGAAGCATGTGAAGATTACACATCAAAGAATACCCGAAAAATCTAAATAGAAGAAGAGAGTGTGTCTTGGAGTCATAAGTTGCAGTAGCATCCTGAGCAGTCCAAGATGCAATAGCATCCTGAACCAGTTCATAACATTAGATTTCATATATTTTTCCTGTAAAACTTTTGACCATAGAGTATTCCCAAAAAGCACCCTCTATATTTTAGTATACATTGTTAGACATTTTGTTATGAATGAGTTAAAGATATTTGTATAATGTTCATAAATACTATTTAATTTTCAGGATTGTGTTAGTTGGCTTGTTTCAACGATGTGTTAATAAAAATGATTTTTTTTGTTATGCAGTTTATTTATAGATGTCCATATCAAAGTAAGACATTATTTTGTTTTGTTTGGGATTTCAATAACTTCAATATTTTTTTAATAATTACTGTCCTTTCTTTTATACCTTAAAAATTGTCTAACTTTCTTTGAGCATGAGTTGCAATCCATATTTGTAGGGAGCTAACAGGATTAAATTAAGACGTTGCAATACATCACTTTTAACAAAGTCAGGCCACATTACCAAAATAACTGACAATGTTATCTGTGGCACAACTTCAGGTAAATATTTTAAACATGATGGTAACTTATTATTTATTTTTTAATAAATAAACAATTATATTAAAAAAATTCATAATATACTTGACCATAGGCTCTAAGATGGGAAACAAATTCCAACAAAATATAGCATCGGGATCCACTCTCCCATTACAAAGTGAATCTACTTGCTATAGTGTCGACAACAATTCTAATGCACATACTCTTGAGAAAGATGTGAAAGAACCACTGGAAGGTATGATCATTTCTAAACATTTTTTTTCCTATACAAGTATTTCAAGATTTCATGTTAACAATTTCATATTGTCATTGTCTCAAGAGGGGTACTGGTTTGTTTTTCCAGAAAATTTTCAACAGGAACCACCACAACAAGATCATGTTTTGGAGGATGATCCACCACAACAAGAGCATGTTTTGGATCAGGATCTACCACAACAAGAGCATGGTTTAGAAGATGCAAATGCATCTACCCAAGCTAGTATTGCAATAAATGTGAAAAGGAGTAGAGGACCAACAAAATGTCTCCTTGGAACCACTATAGAGGGCATTACATTGCCTAAAATTCAATTTAATGAGAGGGACCAGCCTATTGGTCCACATTCAGAGAAATTCTCCTCATTTTTAGTGTTCTTGCAAGGGAAATTCTAGGCATCAAGCACATGGAATGGAAAAAAGTGTCTGAAGTGCAAAAGAAAGACATGTGGAGTGCAATCAATGTGAGCATCAACTTATTCTAAACTTTATTGATGCATATTGAGCTTGTGTGTGATAGGTTTAGTTTCAAATAACGCTTGTATCTAATAATGGATTGTTTATCTATTGTAGCGTACTTATCAAATAGATCCGTCAACAGAGCAATGGTGTCATAAAGCAATATCTCAATGCTTGAGAACCTATAAATATAATTTGTATAAGAAATACTATTTGAAATACGAAACAGATGAGGAGAGGATTGCAAACCTTCCTATTGGAGTAAATGAAACTGATTGGATTGAATTTGTTAGATTACGATCTGACCCTAAATTCAAGGTAAAAATGAAAGAGAGATTTGAATGCTATCATCATTGATTTTGAATCCTCTCATACAATCAACTATAATCTTAGCATCTATTTTTTTATTGAGTTGCAGGAGAGGTAAAAAACAAATAAGGAAAATAGGGCATTAGAACAAGAGACCCACACTTCTAGCCGTAGAGGTTACTTTAGGGTTGAAGATGATCTCGTAAGTTGCAACAAATTCTATTATTTGTTCACAATTAACAACTTTAAATATAGTTAACTAGATTGTTGTATTTTTTGATACTAGAATCAATCTTGTGGTCCAAGTGATAAGCCTATAACTAGGGCTGATGTGTGGATGAAATGCCATAAAAAGAAGGATGGCACTCCAATGTCATCATTCATTGCAGAGAAAATAGTAAGTTCCGAACCTATTCTTGTCTCATTTATGCTTTTTTTAGAGTTAATGATGTTTCTTATATGAGTTTGTTGAAATGTTGACATTGCTAGAATCAAATTGAATCGGCACAAAATGAGTCAGTGTCTCCTGCATATGCTACAAAGCAAGATGCCCTTGCTATAGTTTTGGGGCCTGAGAGGAGGGGTCGTGTACGTGGGGTTGGATTTGGAGTCACTCCAACTGTATTATTTGGAAAAGAGCGTTCCTACAAGAAGGAATTTCATAATACTAAAGAGAAATTAAGAGAAAAAGACAAGGAACTCGGAAGATTGAAAAAAGTTGTTGAAGAATTAATGGAATGGAAAGCTGCCATGGAGGTGGGGAAAGAAAGTGTCAAAGTTGTTCCAAAATCCAAAGTTGTTCCAAAATCCAACAATGTAAGGATTGCATGTGTAGACTTTAATTTTTTATGTAGGCCATCTTTGAAGTTGGAGATTTCAAAATCATAATGCTAACATGAACAAGATCGTATTGTTGTAGGGTGTGTAATATATGAATTATTGTTTTTGCATCCTAACCCTTTATCTTTTGAATGCATGGTATCTAATGCAAACTATTATATTGGCAGATTAATATTGCCATGTCATATGTTGAATCAAATTGAGGACCTCCGCAACTGTCACCTCTTAAGCCAATCACCCCAATCCATGTAGTTTTTTAAACCAACTCTTATTTTTTTCCATTTTTATTTTCCATTCTTTGAAAATCGCTCACAAGTATTTATTTTTTAGGAGAGTCTCCAGAATAATCCTAGTCAAGGTTCATTGGAAAAAAATACAATGGCTCCTAGACCATCTAATACATTTGATACTCCAAAGTCGACGGTGATTTTTGAAACTATTTAATATTTAGTGCAATGTTATAATCGTTATTTCACTATATCTTACAAGTATTTATTTACTAACAGGCTTCTCTGAGTCCTCATCATGCTTTGCCAAAACAAACTCCTTTGACTTCGGGAGAACATAATTGTGACCCAATTGGAAAATTGATACAACAGGTAAGTTCTAAGCCTCTTTATTTCTATATTTAATATTCCATTCTTATTCTAAGGAATCTCATAGGAATTTGTTTATTGGCAGGTTCAACCGCAATTACCATCTTCAGATGCGGGATTGAATAGAAAAAAATGTTTACTGACATATTTTAATGGTCAATTGAAGGTTGCAAAGGGTTACATCAAAAGAATTGAACCAAACTTTGTCATGCCTAATGGGGAAAAAATAGGTGATGGATATTATCTTGTGTGCCCACAATCAATTTTGGTTGATCCTGATTATGAAATCAAGCTTAAGCATAGAAGTAATCAATACAAGTATTTAGCGGATGCAATTAACAGTTTTATACCTTGGAAAAGCAATAACATTGAATTGATCAAAGATTGAGAAGAATGTGAACTCGGATCAAACAACAGGAGGATGGGCTAGGTGACGGGATTCCAAATAAGACCCATGTGTCCGATTTCCATTTGTGGATATGTAATTATGAACAACTCAACTTACAGGCTTATACCAAGCCTGTAGACAAGCATGGACAAGCATGGAAAGCAAGCTGGAGGACAAAGACATGGACAAGGTGACATGGAGGATTGATGACAGAGAATTCACTTTTGGAGAAGCCCAAGCAGTGTCTGATTCTGATAATTCCACAAGTACTGGTATGTCTCCCTCCCGCAAAAGCCATGTCTGATACAAATAACTATCTTCACAGAGATAGATTAAAAAAGGCAGTGACTGCAACTATAACCTTTTGAGCATTATTTCAGGTTTATGGAAAAAAATGGATCTGTAAGAGGTTGCAGGACTGATTACCTTGCAATCAATGCTAATAGTTTCATGTCCAGCACATAGTCCTAGTGAACATGGCCCTTCTATAGCTAGTTGTAACAAAACAAGTATAGTTCAGTTGGTGCATTTACATGAAATAAAAGGTCGAAGTTTTTCCTAAAATCACCATAAAAATCCTCCACAACACCCCTATAATCCCCACAACTAGATGGTCATCTTGTTAAACCCATAATAATATCTAAAAATTATAAATAAATTTAAAACCCAAATATGAAAACATCAAAATTGCATTCACACATTTGTAATTTTTATCCCAACGAATACATCTTCAAAACCAAACAAAAAAATTTGAAAACTTATCATGAAGATACCCACATCCCACATACGAAATCCTATATGCATCAAAATATCTCTTGGGCTTATCCATTTACATATAAATGTTGGTCTAAAAACACTAAACAAGACAGTCATCGGATCCCATGGGAAAGCAACTAAAAACAATCATGATATCCACAAACATGTATAGATTCTACTTAAAACATGATTCGATGAACTAAATCAACGGAACACAATGTAACTTACTAATTTTTTCTATTGTTACCTGTGTTTAAACCAAGCCATATTCATGGAAATACAGATGTAGTGATGAACCCTATCATGCCTTAGAAAAAATGTGAAATGAAACCAAATGAGGGTTCCCAAAACCCATAAAATATAAGATCAATGAAAGTGGTGGATATCTGGGTGGCGGTGGATATCAGTGCATTAGAATTCAATGGCCACTGATGTTTACTTGGACATCTATCAGAAGAGTCCTCTGAGCTTATATTTATTGAATACATCATCAGTGCAAAGCCAATGAAAACAATGGAAAAAATCCAAAAATTTTATTTCTAATGTCGAACATTGGGTGTGCCTTACGAGAAATCTTGAATAGACATATAATTGTGTCCCTGCAATCGGTATATTTCCCATAGGGACATAAAAATATCAGAGATAAAGCCATGGAATAAAATAGGGTATGGAACCATGGTGTGGATACATCCCTAAACACCAAAGAGAACCAGACTAACATGAAACGTAGTCAAAATACACAAAAAAAATTCCTAGATGTAAAAACACCGCCAAAGATGGATACATGATAGTCCACATGATAATGAATATGGCTATGCCTTAAATACATTGTACAATCACTTAGCAGGCAAGAGGAAGATGCAACACATTGATCAAAAGGATAATCATACTAATTGTCTTCCAATCATATCGAAATTTGAAGCCAATAGGGGATGGAACCTTCCCCATGTTGTTGTTTAGTTCCAAACTTGGGAGGTTGGAATCCAAGTTCCCAAAAGAAGGATTTGAATGCCTAGTCCTTCAATACATAGTTTTCTTATCCAATTTGGTTCACTGTAATACTTTTTTGGTTCACTAGTGAGGTGGATGCAAGGTTAAATCATGGGTTCCCTTCTCATGTTGGTATTCCCTACTTGTATGCCATTACTTTCAAATGCGTAAGGATAAGTACAAGACCTAGACCAGGAACCTAAATAGAAGGAAGTCCACTCTGTTGTGCAACCATGTTACTTAAGAACTTTAGGAGTTAGGAGTTAGTTCCATGTTACTTGCAATGAGATAATTTTCTGTGTTCAAGGGAATAGAAATAATGAGACAAAGTGGACATGTGGTATTGTTTGCAAGGAACCTGTCAATGTACTCCAAGTGAAAGGTAGGCCCATGGACAATTAGTTGTTGTATCTTTTCATCTATTTGGTCATCCCCAAGACACATAACACACCTGCAACAACACCCAAATAGATCTATGGGCATTCTCCTTAGCCCTCTTGTAGGCATATTAAGCATGTGGATATACAAAAGTATTGATAATAGGCTGCTTGAGTTCAAGCCTGCTCAAGGACAATATACATCAAAATGAACTCGGAGCAACCAACAGGAGGATGGGCTAGGTGACACGATTCCAAATAAGACCCATGTGTCTGATTTCCAATTGTGCATATGTAACTATAAACAACAACTCAACTTACAGGCTTAGGCCAAGCCTGTAGATATACGTTAAATAACTGGTAGGAGGCTACAACCCCCTATTTAGTCATCTACAACTGATAGGGAGCACCTACTCCCCTTTGCAGGCACCAACCTGGCCTAGAACCACCCTGCCACCCTTGTTAATTTTGCATTTACTTCTTGGACTGCTGCTCTCTTTGGTTTGTTCTCGATCTTCGATGTATCAACCGCAGTCACACTTTTTCTTCATATGATATCTCCATACTTATACACTTTCCTCACACCTCTTCATGAAACAATGTGTCTCCTCATATACTTCACACATCTTTCATTGAAACTCTTAATGTGCAAAAAGATTATTAACTAACAAGTAGATCAGTCAAACTAGTTTTAGTTATAACCATACTTAGTCTTTTCTCTATTTGTTTAGACTTTGCTAACAAAGTTTCACACTATAGCTTAAAGCTTTATACTAAAACTTATGATAGCCTTTGGCTGTTTACCAAATATATTAGCGTACTGCTAAAACGTCTGATAGGCTTTTGTTTAAACACATCGAACGCTTTTGGAGCTCCTCTATCTTTTTGGCAGTCCACCAAAACTTCGCTCACGAATCTGGATGCGAAGTAACACTTTCCATTAGCAATACTTACTGCCATGTCTACAAAACATCACTGCCACATTTGCAACATCTCAATGCTGTCATATCATCATCCACGTCGAACAGAGATGCCACGTGTAGCAAAAGATAGGGGGCCACATAGGCATCCCGAGCTCCAGGCTGGTGTTTTTCTCATGGAGAACCAAACACCCAGAGCTCCCACACTATCTTTACACTACGCGTCAATGAACATTAGTGAAGCCTGCCGTTATAAACACATAAAATACTCATCCACACAACCAATGTCGTTTAAACCTCAACGCCAAACGTGATCTCCACTGTCGATCATTGTGATCGGACGGTCCACGATCCTTTACCCTCGGAAATCTTCCCAAGCACATTTCCTTGTTGTTTCTTGTTGCAGGGTATGTTCCTTTGGCTTCGATCAGACATTTAACCAACGTCCTTCCTTCAAGAGCTTCCAACGGTTACTTTAAACCTTGCCAATTTGCAAAAATAACCTATTTGCTGCGTAGTACCATGTCTGCTTCTCGAGCTTCTGTAAACACGGCTTGGGCTTCTTATAGCTCCTTTCTCCTCGATCTCCTCCAATGTCTACAACTTCTTCTTCTAAAACAAGCAAGTTGGCTAGAGGTTTGGCATCCATTCACTGGTCCATCGAATGCAAAGACTATCTTTACATGTTTGCTCTTCACTGGATTTTTGGGTTTCATTAACAGGATTGATATGAGATTGTAGTGCACCTTCTTCTATAGAAGTATTTTTCCCTTCTATATCTATATTGCGAGAAGTGTGTATTTGCACTTGTTTGTCCATGATTGATAGAGAACAAATTTCATCCTCTTGGTTTGTAATATTCAGAGAATCATTAGCATCAACAAGCAATGTAAATGTAGGACTAGAATCCTTGTCACATGTTTCTGCCAAATCCTTTTTACATGCTTCTACCAAATTCTTTCTACAGGTTTCTGCATCTCCTGTAGCCATGTCAATTTTGTTTATCTGATCAGCCACATCTATAGAAGTAGTTTACATCAATATCAAAATCCTTCTCTTGGAATGGAAGACCATTGATTCCAGTTAGATTTCCATCATCATAGTGCTCTGTCATTTCTTCCTATGCATTTCCCTCTCTTCATAATGCATTGGACAAGTAGATAGGTAGACATTCTATTTACCTCTCTCTTTATTATGCTACTCTTTCATTGTCTCTGCCATAACCATCTACTCTGTTTGTTGCCACTATCATCTGCTCTTTTCACATTTCTTGTCATCATTCCTGCTTGTGGCTCTGTCTTCATCCAGTTGCCATCAATGACAACCTACACTGCCATATTTCCAACAATAGCTCCCTCTCGCAAAAGCCTTGTCTGATACAAATAACTATCTTCACAGAGATAGATTAAAAAGGGAAGTGACTGCAACTATAACCTTTTCAGCATTATTTTAGGTTTATGGAAAAAAAAGGATCTGTAAGAGGTTGCAGGACTGATTACCTCACAATCAATGCTAATAGTTTCATGTGAACATGGCCCTTCTATAACTACTTGTAACAAAACAAGTATAGTTCAGTTGGTTCATTTACATGAAATAAAAGGTCGAAGTTTTTCCTAAAATCACTATAAAAATATCAGATTATGGGATTTAGTAAGTTTCCAAGGAAAAAATTATACACTTCTTTTGAACAAGTTCAAATTCAGATAAACAAAAAAAAGACATATTTGGGAAAATCATTATATTTGAAATATCATACTTTAGAGTCTAGATAAACAAAATGCATATTTCCACTATTGTGCATTGAATAAACCTGAAATCATGACAAACCAATTACATTTTTTTAACATCCTTTGGTATATTTTCAAGTAACAACACAATGGAGATCCAAGAGAAAACCTACCCTTTGGGGAATAGAAAAAAAACACTACAAGATGAGATTCCATAGTAGGGTGTTATTCAACCTAGATTTGTACTAGGGTGGGTGAATTTAATTTCAAGAGATTGGGCGAAAATTTGCAAGATGTTAAGGTTTCAAGATTTGTACTCTAGACCAAGTTAAGGTTTCAATATCCAAAACATCAACTTCTCCTAAGTAATGGTATCCAGAATATCCACCTTATACCACAAGCATGTTTTCAATAGCAATTGTAGTGTGGCTATCTCTGGGAGTAATAAGATCTCATTCACATCAAGGGAAATCCATTTCATTAGCTTCAGGTCCAAAATATGAATATCAATCAAGTAATTTCCTCCCCTCTCTCGTGGGGATGGTGGAGTTCCTCGAATGCAAGCCTGCCTCCATTCTTTGGTCTACAAGTCTAAAATGTGTAGGTCATTTATCTTATTAGACCCGTTTGTTCCCCCAAACACTATCATATTGTGGTCTAAGAGAATGGCACTATCGATGTCTCTTGTACCTAACTCTTGCCTAGTTGATACTAATAGGATACAGTACACCATCATATGCAGGAATTTGAATCCCCTTGCATTTAAGGTCTCTAAAAGACCTTAGGTACACCTTGAGTTCATTGTTGGAGGATGGACTCAAAGGTATATGGTGGTCGCTAAGAAACAGGTCCTAGGATTGGATTGCTAACATTAACAGAAGGAAAATAGGTAGGGATGAAGTTGTAAATGACTTCCTCCATCCTTGGATATGATTGACATAAATATCTTCACTTGTCATTGGTATCTTATTGTATGACTTAGTTTTTTGTATCAATCATCGATAAGACACCTTTTAAATGTCTTAAGAAGAACATCTATCTCTGAACGAAGGAAAAGGAAAGAATAACCTACAGCTGATGAAAGTAAGCAGTCTAGAGAGTTATGAGAATAGGAGGATGATCTCTCTAGGAACTCTACAAAGCTAAGAGAATAATTGAAGAATTGTCTGAAGCATTTTTTTTGGCACAATAATTTGTGAATGCATTTGAGAATTGTTCAAAGGCAGGTTTGAAGGATTTGAAGCTAATTGGGAATGTTCTAGTAATTCCATAAACAGTGAAGAATTAGCTGCATGTGGATATACAAAAGTATTGACAATAGGCTACATGAGTTCAATCTTGCTCAAGGAAAATCTACATCAGAATGAACTCAGAGCAACCAACAGGAGGATGGGCTAGGTGACACGATTCCAAATAAGACCCATGTGTCTGATTTCCATTTGTGCATATGTAATTATAAACAACAACTCAACTTATAGGCTTAGGCCAAGCCTGTAGATATACATTATTATGTTAGGATATTCCTATACTCCATCCTAGTCCCACCAGTATTTTGATCATTTACTTTTCCAGTCATGCATGCACTTTTAGGGTTTGCATGCATCCCAGTCATCAGTCCAGCACCTAACCCTCAATTAGCCAGCCCCCAGGAGCTTCTCACTATTCAGTTTTATCCCTCCAGTTGCTTAATGCACCCTTCTTCCTTGATTTTAGGAAGCAACTCACCCATCTTCACCTACCAGTCCAGTTGTCTTCAGTTTATACTCAGTTACAGTTAGTTACACTCAGTTACACCTACCAGACTCAGTTTGATTGATGGTTGATAGTTACTTGAGCATTGATGACTCCACTGATGATGATGAAGACTTCCAGTTGTGCTCCGATGATACTAGTTATGCTCCGATGACACTCCAGTGATCCTTTGATCACTCCATGAAGGATAATTCGAATTGCCACCTTGGGCATTTGAATTCCTCATGCATTGTACTATTTATTTGTCCATATTGTGATTAATTAACTAGTGTGTGTGAAGTATTATTGCTTCTATTCGAGTTATACTATACCATATTATTCTGTTGCTCATTATACTGTATTGACCACTCTTCTTCTATTTTCTTGCTTAATCATAATTACTCTTGTGAGGTATACATCATCTCTTAGATCTGCTGCGAGGATTTTCAAATGGTATCAGAGCATGTTGAGAGTATTGTTTATCTCCATTCCTGAGAGTTTTTTACAGGTTATTACCAAGATTTCGAGTGCAACAGTTGCAGCAGTTTCTGCATTTTTGCAACAATAGCAGTTGCAGTTATTCAATATTGTTTTTGCAGGTCCTCTACAGCTTCTATGTATTCATTAGGAATTACTCCTCTTTCTCCATTCAACTATGATGAATGGAAACCAAGAATGATAGCATACTTGAAGATCCATGATCTCTTTGATTGTCATTTTGAAAGAGATTTTGAATCCCCTGAAGAGAAGATTGATTGGTTAAATAAAGGTGATGGATCCTTTGGAGCAATGATGCTTTCTCTGCCTAAATACCTGAGATTCCATTTCCAATACCGTGATGGTGTTGAAACTCCAATGGAGTTATGGACTCCAAAAGAGTTATGGGCTCACCTGGATGAAAATTTTGGCAGAAAGAATGAAGGGATTGGTCCAAATCCATTCGAAAGCAAGCAAAGTGATGCATTCGCTCCCCTTGATGCATTCGCTCCCCTTGATGATCTCTTAGATCATGAACCAGTATCATCTCATATTGAAGTTGTTGACAAAGAACTTGCAGATTCTCCACTCATGCTCCAACTTTCTTCTCTTTCTGTGCCAGCTCACACTCTGGATATTGCAGAAGGTCCTAAATCCTCTCTTGCACCAGAGTCTGTTGGTTTGCATCATGATCACATGATTATTTCGGAGGTAAAATCAGCTGTTGGAGGTAATGCATTCGCTACTCTCAAACAATCATCTCTTATTTACTACTATATGATCATTAGAACATGCTTTCAGAAGGTTATTGAAGAATATGGCCATTGCCACCCACTTGAGATAATTCCTCAAGCATCCATTGGTTTTGATCTCACCTCTTATGGTTCAAAGGAGATCTCAAGAAAGCATTTCCATTCGCTTGGGATAATTTCTCATGCATATGATAGTTTTGATCTCACCCCTACTGGTTCAAAGGAGATCTCAAGAAACTATTCTTCAAGTCTTAAATCTGATTTGGATTTCAAGCAATTATTATTTGATGGTTCTTTTTAGCATAATCTCACCCATGATGGTTCGAAGGAGAAGACAAAATACTATCTGCATATTCATGATTTTGATCCTACCTCAACTGATTCGAATCACAGCTTCAAGGATCATCCTCATACTTTTGGATTTGTTCTCATCACATTCGATCTGAAGAGAAAGTACAAGGACATGTTTTTTTAGCATGATCCACTTCTTCCCAAGAAGAAGATACCTCCAGACATATGACCAAGCATCACACCTGCTTGAGTTTGGAGCATTTAATTTTTTGTGTGTGCCTTACAGTCTGTTTTTGAGGAGGGGGTATGTTTCCCATGAAATTTTCCCACTTCCTTGGTTTATTGACTGTTATTATTCATTGTATTGGGTGACTTTTGGTCTTAGTTACCAGGGCCTAGGATGGATTAAGGGGGGGTGTTAGCATATTCCTATACTCCATCCTAGTCCCACCAGTATTTTGATCATTTACTTTTTCAGTCATGCATGCACTTTTAGGGTTTGCATGCATCCCAGTCATCAGTCCAGCACCTAACCCTCAATTAGCCATCCCCCAGGAGCTTCTCACTATTCATTTTTAGCCCTCCAGTTGCTTAATGCGCCCTTCTTCCTTGATTTTAGGAAGAAACACACCCATCTTCACCTACCAGTCCAGTTGTCTTCAGTTTATTCTCAGTTACACTCAGTTACAGTCAATTACAGTCAGTTACACTCAGTTACAGTCAGTTACAGTCAGTTACACTTAGTTACACTCAGTTACACTTAGTTACACTCAGTTACACTCAGTTACACCTACCAGACTCAGTTTGACTGATGGTTGATAGTTACTTGAGCATTGATGACTCCACTGATGATGATGAAGACTTCCAGTTGTGCTCCAATGATACTAGTTGTGCTCCAATGACACTCCAGTGATCCTTTGATCACTCCATGAAGGATAATTCGAATTGCCACCTTAGGGATTCAAATTCCTCATGAATTGTACTATTTATTTGTCCATATTGTGATTAATTAACTAGTATGTGTGAAGTATTATTGCTTCTATCCAAGTTCTACTGTACCATATTATTCTGTTGCTCATTATACTGTATTGACCACTCTTCTTCTATTTTATTGCTTAATCATAATTACTCTTGTGAGTTATACATCATCTCTTAGATCTCCTGTGAGGATTTTCACATATTAAACTATCTAAAAACACTAAAAAAGACAGTCATCGAATCCCATGAGAAAGCAACAAAAAACAATCATGATATCCACAAACATGTATAGATTCTGCTTAAAACATGATTCGATGAACTAAATCAACGAAGCACAATGTAACTTATTGATTTTTTCTATTGTTACCTATGTTTAAACCACCCATATTCATGGAAATATAGATGCAGTGATGAACCCTATCACGCCTTAGAAAAAATGTGAAATGAAACCAAATGAGGGTTCCCAAAACCCATAAAATCTAAGATCAATGAAAGTTACGGATCTCTGGGTGGCAGTGGTTATTAGTGCGTTAGAATTGAATGGCCACTGATGTCTATATGGACACCTATCGGAAGAGTCCCTTTAGCTTATATTTATTGAATAAATCATCAGTGCAAAGCCAATGAAAACACGAAAAAATAATTATTTAAATAATGGAAAAAACCAAAATTTTATTTCTAATGTCGAACATTGGGTGTGCCTTAAGAGAAATCTTGAACATACATATAATTGTGTCCCTGCAATCGCTATATTTCCCATAGGGACATAAAAATATCAGAGATAAAGCCATCGAATACAATAGGGTATGGAACCATGGTGTGGATACATCCCTAAACACCAAAGAGAACCAAACTAACATGAAACGTAGTCAAAATACACAAACAAAATTCCTAGATGTGAAAACACCTCCAGAGATGGCTACAGGATAGTCCACATGTTAATGAATATGGCTATGCCTTAAATACATTGTACAATTGCCCAGGAGGCAAGAGGAAGATGCAACACATTGATCAAAAGGATAATAATACTAATTGTCTGCCAATCATATAGAAATTTGAAGCCAATAGGGGATGGAACCTTCCTCGTGTTGTTGTTTAGTTCCAAACTTGGGAGGTTGGAATCCAAGTTCCCAAAAGAAGGATTTGAATGCCTAGTCTCTTCAATACATAGTTTTCTTATCCAGTTTGGTTCACTGTAGTAGTTTGTTGGTTCGCTATTGAGGTGGACACAAGGTTAAATCATGGGTTCCCTTCTCATGTTGGTATTCCCTACTTGTATGCCATTACTTTCAAAGGCGTAAGGATAAGTACAAGACCTAGACCAGGAACCTAAATAGAAGGAAGTTCACATTGCTTGTCATCATTCCTGCTTGTTGCTCTCTCTTCATCCAGTTTCCATCAATGAAAACCTACACTACCATATTTCCAACAATAGCTCCCTCTCGCAAAAGCCGTGTCTGATACAAATAACTATCTTCATAGAGATAGATTAAAAAGGGCAGTGACTACAACTATAACCTTTTCAGCATTATTTCAGGTTTATGGAAAAAAATGGATCTGTAAGAGGTTGCAGGACTGATTACCTCGCAATCAATGCTAATAGTTTCATGTGAACATGGCCCTTCTATAACTACTTGTAACAAAACAAGTATAGTTCAGTTGGTTCATTTACATGAAATAAAAGGTCAAAGTTTTTCCTAAAATCACTATAAAATATCAGATTATGGGATTTACTAAGTTTCCAAGGAAAAAATTATACACTTCTTTTGAACAAGTTCAAATTCACATAAACAAAAAAGACATATTTGGGAAAATCATTAGATTTGAAATATCATACTTTAGATTCTAGATACACAAAATGGATATTTCCACTATTGTGCATTGAATAAACCTAAAATCCTGACAAAACAATTACAGTTTTTTAACATCCTCTGGTATATTATCAAGTAACAACACAATGGAGATCCAAGTGAAAACCTACCCTTTGGGTAACAATTCAAGCACCAAGCATCTTCCCTAGAAGGAAGTTTGTTGCATGTCCCTATGCAAATTATTCCCCCCGTAGTAAAGTTTGATGTAGCTCGGTCCAACTGTAAGATTGGTGACTTACTACATTTCTTTCCCGAAAGCCTAAATGACGATCCACTTCCATCCATGAAGAGTTCTCTGCAAAATCATACCACTTCCCAACAACACTGTACTCAGTTTTGCTGTACCAGAGCAAAAGGAAATGGAACCTTAACCCAAGCCATTGAGTACCATTTATTCATAGAGAATTCACATACAAACTTGTTCTTGAAAAGGAAACCTGGAAAAAGGGGTATCCCATGGGGTCCCGTTGTTTGAGTACTGGAGGAAGCAAATTCCAACGGGTCTCTGAGGCCTGCAAAGAGGCCAAAGTCCCACAAGATCTAAGTTCTTCAAAACTCTGTTACGCTGATCTTTGATTCATTCTAAATTGTTTCACCCTCATAGGATCCCTGAGGAATTCACTGTGACTAGAAAAGGCCACTTCAGGATCTAGATGCTCTCCTCTGACATGAAGTTCAGACTGGAATTCCAACTTATAAAAGAATTTCATCCCAATTTCCCACTTAATTTGATTCTGAATAAAAGATGAAAAGGCTCGTAACTGAATATCTCCTACTACAGGATTGGGATTCCATTCCAATTCATGTTCTAGAAAGAATTTAAACTGATAAAGTTCACACAACAAATCCTTTTCCCTTGTAGATGAGTCATTATAGATATCCACAAAGTCATCAACATTTCCTATCATGAACTTTTTGTTATTATTCAATCTAATCATCTGAAGGCCCACCCATTGTTCATGCAGGTATATTGAATAAACTCTAGCAGGACTTCTACAAGAAATGGCTTGCTCAGCAAATTGAAACATTTGCCTCTTTTCTTCTTATTTAATCATTAATTGATGCCGTAAATACTGTATCTTGGACTTCCACTTTTGTTCTTGAACCGAGTAAGCAGAAAACCAAGTTTCCTGCATACGTTGTACTTCAAATTTATATTGTTGTTGATAAATAAGGCTCAAGTCATATAATTCTCATTTCTTCCAGTCCATTTAACTATATTTACTTCAGCTAATGCTAAAGCCAGGGTATTAGTCCAGACATCATCAATAATTTGATTAAAAAATTCATAGAGAACATCTGTGACTTTTTCTTTATCTTCAGAACTTTTAGAGGTACTAGGAAGAATGTTTTCTGCAGCTGCTATAGCCAATAATTCCAAACTTGTATTATCCTCAGCCAGTGGTACTGATTCCTTTAGTATTGATTTATCTCTAAGCAATTTATTTTGTTTCCTCAACCTTTTGTTTTGCAAAATCCATCGGTGAGCCTGACTTCTCAAAATTTTCAGTCTTTTCTTAAGAACATCATTCTTTCTCTGTAATTGTCTACGCCTCTGTTTTAACTTTTCATTTTCATTTTTAACATATCTATCCAAAACTTGAAATTCACAAACTTGCTTCTGAAATTTCTTAATCCTCTTCTGTAACTTACTTGAAATTAAAACAGGAGAATCAGGCCTTACCACTTGATTAGATTCGTCTTCTTCCCTTTGAGCTTGGTCTTGAAACTGATTAGCTTCCAATTCTAGTAGGGATGTTGACTCTAAATTCTGTCTCTGTGTATAACAAGTTCTTGGACGTTTGGGTATTGTCAAAAACATATCTTCAAATGTTCTAACTTTTTCAATAGCTTCTTTAGAAATGCCTTCTAGCCTTGCAGATCTTCTTCTCACTGTAACTGAAATTTTATTAACCTCTTCATCATATCTATGCCTCTTTGGAGAGGGTTGGGATTGAATTGGTTCAGAAAATGTTGGTACTGGATCAAATTATGTCTGAACTGCTGGAGGGGGCGATACAGAATCTTGTGGATCATCATTAACCTACTCCTGAAAACCTTTTTCCACTAAAAATTGTTCCCACGTTAGGTTGCTCTTTTGTAATTCCTCCACTATCAACAACTTAATTAATCCATGATGATACAAGCTATTACCAAGTCGCTGATTAGGCCGCTTTTGGGCAGCTGAAGCCATTTTAGACAGGCTCTTACAAAAATAGTATGAAGTGTTCATCAATTCTTCTCCTTTAATGTGAAGGAGAAGCCAAATATGATAAAGAAAGACAAGGCTATATCGTCCTTCACAAGTCAAATATTTCTACAAAAAGAAAATGACATTACCCCATTCAGTAGTGAAACAGTTGCATTCAGCTCCCTTCTTCCAACGAATACTAGAATTAGCCACTTTCACAAACTATTTCCAAGAGTCAGGGTTTTTCAAATGACCAGCTTTAAACCATCTTTCCCATGTTTGTGGTAAGCCTGCAATGAGAGCAATGGACGTTTCTGAAACTGGAAGTAGAAACCCCCAAATGTTAGAACAAGCTCCATCGAAATTGAGAGCAAATTCCTTCATCACATCTTCATTGTGCCCTCTGAATTTACTAAAAAACGCATACAATGCAATTTGTTGAAAAATCCTCTTACTAGAGGGATCTTCATCCAACAGTTCAATGGAATATGGCTCCTCCCTACGTGCATCACTAGCCATGCCAACTGAAACTTTCTCTGCTGAAAGGAAGTTACGTGATCAAACCGGTATCCTTTAACCCAAATTGGTATTTACAGGCTTGACTTATGCATAACAAAGAAATCCAACTTTCAAATCGGGTATACATATAATTGTTCAGACATGCAAGGACAAAAGGATAGAGCTAATTACGACAATTGATGGGGTCAAATCAACATATACCCATTCATCCAAAAATCAATGAGTTAACAGTCACTCCATTTATGGAAATTATTTGAACAAAGAGACTTGGTTTGACATGTCAGGATATATAATAAGCCATGAAATGACCTTGAAAAGCTAATTGAAATGTATAAAAATCATTCTTATATGCTAGAATTTATACACATTATTAGGAAAAATATATTGAATTTAACCCTACCGGAACAATACTTGTCCGGAATTAAGAGAAGACTTTGAATAGCATACCACATAGGCAGGGGATAAAACCAAGATCCTATCTTCCAATCATGCAAATACAGATCCTCCATGGATTTTGAAGATATAAATTTGTTGGAAGAAATCATTATATTTGCAACTTGAAAAGAATAATTCCAAATGGAACTGAAAGTTTGCTTGTACTGGGAGGGATGAATCCAATATAGTATAAAGGTTCTGTTCATTTTCAGGATTCCCTTCCCCATACATGAGACATTCCATTTTACCAACAATCTATTCATCTTCAGTATTTTACTGAAATATTTAAAAAACACAGAAACTGGAGATTCTATAGGCTTGAGCCAAGCCTGTAATTGTCTGCTAAACC
The DNA here is from genome assembly GCA_027924585.1 of Larix kaempferi. Classification (NCBI taxonomy): domain Eukaryota; kingdom Viridiplantae; phylum Streptophyta; class Pinopsida; order Pinales; family Pinaceae; genus Larix; species Larix kaempferi. Next base: position 4,475,247 of record BSBM01000230.1, read on the forward strand.
ATGCCGAAATGCAAATTCTTCAACCAAACCATTCGTGATGCAATCCAACCATGTGAATTAAGGTGTTGGAGTAGAACATGGATGAGTAGACATCCCTCCATTAATGCCAATGTATTTCAAAGCTTGGAAGTACAATCTATCAGGATATATGAATCAATTTTGTTGATTTCGAATACCCAAAAGATCAGATTGCTTATGGATCCATTTTGGAATGGTACTTATAAATTGCTAGTAGTTTCTTATGGAAAACCACTAGAGATTTCTTATAGACCTTATGAGTGGGTATTGTGACTAGTATGACCTTGGAAACATATTAATTACAAATAATCCATAACAATACTAGCTGTCTTAAACCATTATATTCTTTTGTTGAAAAATATAGCAACGCTCACATAGTGTCGCCAAAAACCAATTATAATGATAATTGGTGACAGACATTTACTACACTCACCAAAAGTAAAATAAACATGTATTAGTGAGGGATACTAAAATATTGTCACCAGAAGTGTCACCAAAGAGAGAATCAATAATGGGCCTTTAACAACCCTCACTAAAAATGTCACTGGAAAGGGATTTGGTGATGAACCTTAAAGGACAATCTCAAAAGGTACCTATAACGACGATGTTTTAAGGACCGCCATCATATGTGACATTCATGACAACCCTTAAAGGTTCGACACATGTAGGACCCTCACCAATGACCTTTTTTCTTGTAGTGACCGCACCGCACCTCCGTTAGTAACAAAGTCTATTATGTAGGGTCCCAACCAATGAATCTGTAACTTGGGTGTTTTGCAAACTTACCAGCATATAGCAGAACCGTATCTCCACATTGGAAGTTCTTTTGTTTAACGTGTCGATCATGCCAATCCTTCTAGCGATCCTTTTTTACCTTTTGATGAAATCCTGCGATGAATCGATCCTCATTGAGCTGTACCAATTGTGCCAATCGTTCTTCTAGTGATCCTCCGTCGCTCATTCCTATAGCTACTACGATGCGTAGACTGGGGACAATATACTCCATCGACGTGACAGCTTCATGTCCGTAAACTAGCTTGAAAGGGGTCTGGCCGGTCAAACATTTGCAAGTTGTGTGATATGCCCATAGTATCGCAGGGATCTTCAAATCCCAAACATCCCGATTCATGTTGCATACCTTCATGAGCACATGCTCCAAGAATTTTTTAAATGCCTCCACTATTACGTTTGCTTGCAGATGGTAAGGGTGCTCCTCCTGTGTTGGATTTGAAATTCCTTTGTCATTTCTACGATTGTCTGATTAAAAAAATGAGTCCCTTGGTCACTCATTAGTATCTTTGGGCACCCAAACCTGGTGACCACATTCTTGAAGAGGAATCATGCCGCCATCGCAGCTAAGTAATCTTTCACCGGTACTACTTCTGCCCATCGCGTCAAGTAGTCCGTCGTAGTGATTATGTAGCACGAACCTATGCTTTTTCATGGTGGATTAATGGGTCCCACAAAGCCAACTTCCCACTTGTCTAATCCTGTAGTGTCCATTGAGGTACTAGTGGCATTTCATCCCTTCGTGACGGCTTCCCTGTCCATTGACATACGTCGCATCTCTTAGCATAGTCCACAGCATCTCCATGCATCGTCGACCACCATAGTCCTACTCGAAGGATCTTCCTCGCAGTGGCACATCCTCCGTAGTGTCCCCCAGCTATCCCATCATGAGATTTCATGAGAATCCTTTCCTGCTCATGCAGAAGGATGTATCGGTGAAGTATCTCATCTGGTCCCATCTTATACAATTGCCCTGCAATTAGCGAAAAATTGGCATCTATGACGATTAGCTGCTTCTTCTGATTGGTAGTGAATCCTGCTAGCGCCTCTCCTGTTGCTAAAAATTGAATGACTATTTTGTAATGGTCCTTGACCATTCCAACCCTAAACAACTGAGCATCCATAAATCCTTCGTCAATGCTCCTTGGCTCTTCCCTGGACTCTTTCCGTGACAAGTGGTCTGGTCCTGCATTCATTCGGCCTGGCTTTATGATTTTTTCAAAATCAAATTCCTGGAAGAGTAACAACCAGAGACAAATATCCCCCCCCAACACAGGCTTGTTTACCAGGTATTTAAGTGCCGAATGATCGGTGAACATTTTAAGGTGGCCCCCCAAGAGATAGTGCCGAAAATTCTATAAGGTTTAGACCATCACCAACCCCTCCCTTTCTGTAGTCGTGTAATTCTTCTCCACAGTAGACATCTTTCTACTTGAGAATGCTATTGGGTGTTCTATTGCACCTTCGCCTGGTTGGGCCAAGATGACGCCTAATGCGACTGATGACGCATCGACATGAATGTGGAACTCCTTCATCCAATATGGAAATAAGAGGATGGGTTCTGCAACCATCTTTTCTTTTAATATATCCAGACTCTTCTGGAATTCTTCATTCCATTCAAACTTGGTGTCTTTCTTCAACAACTTTTCCATCGGCATTATGATCGCTGCATACCCTCTGATAAATTTCCTGTAGAACCCTATGTGTCTCAATGTCGCTCTCAATTGCTTGATTGTTGTCGGTGGTGGTAGGTCGACAATAATTGCAATTTTTGCAAGATCGACCAGCATTCCTTCCCTGCAAACTATGTTCCCTAGTAAGATCCCAACCGGAGCACAAAAAATGCACTTTTTCAAGTTCAGTGAAATCTAGTGTTGTCGACATCTTTCCAACATCGATCACAAATTTGCAACATGATCCTTGACCAACCCATACACCATCCAATCATCAATATAGGCCGTAAGAAACTTATGGATGTAGTCTTTGAACGTCGCAACTACCAATCTTGAAAAAATGGCTGGTGCATTCTTCAGAACAAACAACATCACCGTTTATTGAAAACATCCCCATTCAGTGACAAAAGTTGTATTGTGCCTGTTAAGTCAGTAATTTGTTCCTTCAAATTTTGTTTGATTTGCATTTTATTTTAAGTTATTTATTTGCTTTAATTTGATTTTTCTCTCGTTTAGGAAATTTTCTTTAGTTTTTATATGAAATTTTGGGCTTGCTTTTGAAATTTTCAAGTTTTAAACTTTAGGTTTGTTTTTGTTAAAGGGTTTTAAAAGTCACCATATCAAATAATGGGTTCATAAACCATACTCTAAGTATAGTCATGTATAATCATTACTCTGACAGCTTTAAAACTCTATGCAAAATGACAAAAAGCCGTGAAAAAGCGCCAAAACAGTGTTAAAATTATTCTTGTAGCACTGGAGCTCAAGATCACCAAAGGCGCACTACAAGAATATCGCGACTCCAAAATTCCTCCGATTTTTTAGCAAATTTTGGCACGTTTGGAATGATGAATGACTAATTACATGTTTTGGAGAATTTGTTACGTGCTGATGCAGGGAACATCATGATTCCAAGTGGTTACACATTGTGAGGAAATCGTGCTCATCATGAGCCCAAATGTAATTCCTTTTGATAGGTAGCAGCATGGTTTGAGGTAAATGTGGGATGAGTTTGTCATTTACAGGCACATTCAAAGACGAAGGACTTAGTGGAGTAGCCATAACCACTAAAAAATCGGACATTGTCGCTATTGAACAAAGGAGAGGTTTTGATGGCTTCATGGGAAGTTAGGGCTTCCTAATTTCGTTGCTAGCAGTTAAATTGAATGTTGGAGGACGTCTGTACATCCAAGGTGACTCATTTGACAACTCAAGTCATGATTTTAAATAACTGCAGTTGAGCAATTTAAAGGTATTTCCTGAAAAGCCAATATAACTGCAAATTTGGGGTTTTTTTCACTGAGGCTTACTCTGTCAAAATTGATCAAAGGAAAGGTTAAATTGTGTTTTTAAATGCAATTTCGGCCAGAGAAATAGCTACTTCTGATGCTCTGAGATGCTAGGCTGAGTGAGGGTTGAAGATAGCAGTTTTTTTTAATGAAATATGACCCTGTCAAAGCTAAGGTTGTAGTGATGTGAGGAACCTATACATTTGATAGTATTTTCAACCTCCTAAATTGATCTTCTGCTTGCAAACAATACAAAAGGATACCGAATATTTGAAGTTGCAGGGAGAGCTAGTGTGCTAGGTATTGGAGCTTATTGTTTTTGGAACCAGATAGAGGCAGCGAGGAGCTAAAGACTTGAGAGTGGATGAAACTTACTATCATTTTGATACTAAGATTCCTAAGAGCTAAAATGGATTAAATTTAAGAACCCTATAAGTTATTCAGTTTTTAGTAATTGAAGAAGAATGGGCAGGAGTGGTAAGATAAATAGAGCCGAACCTACTGATGTAGGATGGATTGAAAAACTCCCTGGGTGTGTTGAGTTGTTTCAACAAGCTGGTTGGATGGACTTTTTCAAGAAGATAGATGGGTATAATGCAGAAGTGTCTTGTAAGTTTGCTCAGGGTTTTAAAAATGACATGGTGACCTTTGATACTCTTAAATTCAGGCTGACAGTGAAGCTGATTTTAGAAGCTATAGGGATTAAGAATGAGGGTGAACCATGGTTTAAGAAACTGCCTTTTGACTTTGATCCACAAAGATATCTTTTACCAAGTGTCACCCCTGATTGGAATAAAGGCATCCTTATTCAAAATTTCAGAAAGGAATGGGTTGAGCCAATCAGGATACTGCAGAGCTATGTTACTTGTGAGGACAGGTATGCTTATGTATACAAGTACCACTTTGGATTCCTTCAGCACATGGTGGGGGTGTCCAAGATGAACCTGCCATTCTTCTTTTTGAAAAGCTTGCAGAAGATGTCCAACAGGGTGAAAGGGCAGAAAGACAATTCTTCTCAGTCTATCTTTCACCATGGGCTAATTAAGTTGATTATTAGCACTGTTTTGTAGCATGAAGGGAAGACCTGGGACTTTTTCATCTTTTGGTCTGGTTTTCAAACCAAAGAAGAAGATCAGAAACCTAAGAGGCAAGCAGACAAGGGTAAGGTTTTGATGAGAAAATTAGGTCAGAAGCCTAAACTTGAAGATAAGGAAGAGGTCAAAGTTGAGGAAGCATCAGATCATGTGGAGGAGGATAGTAAACCTAAACTGTTTTCAGCCAGTCTTAAAGGCAAGTACTCACTGTTTGTAGACGAGAAAGAGCAACCTGAACAATACTTGGCACCTGCAGAGGATTCTCATGAAGTGAAAACTGCTGATATAAGAGAGGTTGCTGTACCTAAGGAGAAGATTCAAACTCAACAGAGAAGCCCTATCACCATTCTCTCAGATGATGAGGGATATTTATTGGAGGAAGAGCAGCCCATTGCTAAAATAGAAGTCAAGGTTGAAACAGGCAAAGAAATCCCTACTTCAGACAGCAAAGCAACAAAACCTAACAGAAAGAGGAATAAACTTGAAGTAGTAGAGTTGGCTGCTATCCAGCATCAAGGAAAGGAGCTGAAAATGATGGGAGAAGAAGCATCAAATTGGAGACCTAAAACTAGGCCAAAGAACAAGCTAAGACTGAACATGAAGAAATTGCTCAATCCTAGATTAAATACAAATGAAGTTACTGTCCTAGATGAGGTTTCCATGGATGATAAACCAGAACTAGACAAAGTTATGCATCCTGCAAAAGCCAAGAGTTTATTAAAATCATTAGAAGATTCAAGCCAACCTATACCTAAAATATCTGAAATCTATTTTGAAATAAGAAGTGATCTTTTAAAGCAGCCATAATTAAAAGAAGAAGCTCCTTTAGTTGAAGCAACAGGTGAGGAAAATCCTGGCATTGAAGACACTCCTACAGACCTGTTAATTGAAGAGGCTGAAATCTTCAAAATCCTTGATATACCCTGGAGACCTGATGAGGAACAAGATCCTACAATAGACAAACTATTTGACTCTGACAGAGAGAATTTGCAGAAAACTGTTAGGCAGTACAAACATCAGATGAGTTACATGCAAGAGGTCAATGATGGATTAATGATGGCTAACAGAAGGTTGAGAGAAGACCTACAGGATGTAAATGACCATTTTCAGGAGTTGATAGCAAAAGCAAAGGAAGCACTAAAGAGAAAAAGAGCTACTGACATGCATTGCACAGAGTTGGAGAAAATAGTCCAGGACCTGCAGCAAAGAAACGAGGAGCTCATCAAGAAGATAAATGACATGGAGCAGGAGCAGAAGAAAGCTAAGAGGAAAGATCAAGCATCAGATGGCATCGCTCTGCTGGCTGAAGTAGCAAAAGATCTATAAGTCAGTTGTTCATTTTGTTAGTTGTCACTAGCTGATAAACACATATGTTAGTGATTTACTATTTTTAGCATATTTTGTAATTTTGTAATATTGTACATTTTACTTTACCTCATCGAATAGATGGAAGGCAGTTAGGGTTAGATCCCTAACTGATTTTGTAAAGATTAGTATTTAGAGAGGTTAGAAAGTCATTGAGAGTGTTCGATTTTTGGGAGCTTTCAGGAGGTCTTCAAACTCAGTTGGTTTTCAGACTTGTTCATGAGTTAAGTACAAAACTCTTGTATGCAGTTGATGATGAAATTATGAGATATATGTGACTTTTACCCTTCAGTTTTTTGTGTTGGCTTCATTTTTCAGCTTGTCTAGTTGCTTAATTGATATATTCATTTACTGGTTTATGTTTATATGCTGGTAATGCTTGTCATTTATGTATGAACCTCAATACTGTTTATGTTGGATCTTGTTAGATATATCATGCATCTTTATCTTCTTTTGCTTATAATTCAGTAGTTATTTTGCTCATGAATGCATTCCCTGTGTGTTCCCAAAGTTCACAACCAAAAACACATTACATAAACCTTTAAACTTTGTTTTCTTTATTGAATTTTGTTTGAGATTGTGTTGGCTTGTTTCTCTGGCCTTGGAAACAATTTCTTGCACAAAAAGTGCCGATCCTCCTTCGCAATTTTAATCTGGTGATAACCCAAAAACCCATCTGTAAAAGAGTATATTTCCTGACCGCCTACTCCTTCAAGCACCTCATCCATGAATGGTATCGGAAACGGGTCATGCAAGCATGCATCATTCAACTTCTGCAAGTCGACATAGATTCAAACTTCTCCATTTCTCTTGTCCTAGAACACCATCGGGTTGATCCACTCTGATTCTTCGACTGGTTCAATAATTCCTACTTCCAACATTCTTTTAATCTCAACCTTCACCCGTTCCTTGTACCTTGGATTCAACCGGGAGGGATGCTTCTTAACTGGCTTTGCATCGGGTTTCAAGGGAATCTTCATTTTGCCTAAGTCCCCAGAAATTCCTTTCATCTCCGCGATTTTTGTTGGGAACAAATACTGAAACTCATGCAACAGATCGGTCATCTTTGCAATAGTCGAATCATCCCAATAATTCCTAATACTTGTGAACTTTGGGTCCTCCTTCAAACCAATGTTTACTTTCTTGATCTTTCGTGGTTAGTGAAATTTGTCGGAAGGTATTTATGGTGCCTCGACACTGTGACTTCCTTCTAACTCCGGTACATACGTAGCCCTAGGATCATCCTCATCATCCAGATCTCCTGTGATGTTATAGCACTCCATTAACATTTCTGGTGTCGTAGTCCACTAAATTCCTAGTGGTTGCTCTGTCATAATCGTATGAGAAACTGAACATTTTGCTAAAGCCAACTGTTAGCTATTCCCAAGAGATTGTTCTGCATCACAGTTCTGTTGCGACATACCAACTCCACGGTAATTCATCCAATGTGTGAATAAATGCATGGTTCCATTCCTCTTTCGCTCGCAGTCCCCATTTTCTTTCGCACTCAACCAAGTGTGCCTTCAGGTCACCTCTTCCATCAAACTTCCTTCCGCTATACCCTTCTGCATCGCTGAACCTAACGGTCATTAGGTGGCAACATAGTGGCCAGGTAGCTATGGTGGAATTGTACGCTTCCCACCATCACGCTGGTGTAGAATTCAGGGATTCTTTCAAGGGCAAGAGTCGTTGTGGTTCTGCCACTTTTTCCTCAAATTCAGTGGGAAATGTAGCCAAATTGGGAAATCCTTCGTATTTTGGTAGCTCACATTCTTCTGTGGCTACTCTTCGTAGTGACTTAGTGATTCTTGCGCACCTCCTAAATGACACTTCATGCAGCCAATTCTACCAATTTTCAAGTGCTTCATCTGAATCTGATGACGCTGAACTGATACTGCGCCATCCCAAGTCTCCATCCGTAGTAGGGTTGATATAATCTTCAGAAATGTTGTATACATTATCCCATCCCTCAGTGAACTCATCCCTCGACGGTTTTACATACCTTTTCCCTTCTGCAGGTTCAAGAGGTGCGACAACCCTTATCTCCTGGTTCTCGAATGATATAATTCTTTTCTTGAAGTTGATGATATTCAGATTATCCATCGCCCAGTCAATCCCTAGAGATGCTAGGTAGGGGCTGGTATTGTCCACAATTTTGATCACATCGAAATCCACATACATCTTGAGGCCCTCAATCCCAACATGGACCGAGTGAGGTGACCTCACTCTGGTTGGCTAGGCGTAGTTGCATTGGGGACCAGGCCAACTGCGGTTTCCCCATCGTTTCACACGTCTATTTAGTCAATATGTTCACTTCCGACCCCAATTCCAAGACAATGGAGATGACATCGAACGCTCCAATTTGTGCACACATCTGCATCTCCCATCCTGTTTTTCTCTTATGTATGCGATGATCGTCCGCTCTAGCTGTGCACCGGACATCGATACAACAGGGTTTCTATCTCTGTCAATGCATCCTGATCTTTTTCCAATTCCAAGAAACTCTCCAAAAAGGATCATAAGGTGTTTTATTTCCTTTGTGAGTTCATTGTTTCAAATAGCGGTGGCATGTCATATGTAACTACTTCCTGCTGAAGAGGTGATTGCCTCGACTTCCTTAATGCCTCCCACACTTTAAAAAAATGTCCTTTTCTACTTTCACATCAAATGTGACTTGTTTCCTTATTGTCGGTTGGACACCATCCTATGACCTATCATCCCCTCTCATAGCTCCTCCCTGAGTCAGAATTCCAACAGTCACGTCTTGACTCCTAACTTCTGCAGAGATTTTCTATACCGCTGGCGGATTCTGATGTTGATTTTGATTTTGTGGAGGTGGGGGCAGGTTCTTAGTTTGCCACTTCTCAATGAGCTGAGGACAATCTTCAACCCCATGGTCCACAGTGCTGCAATAAGTGCACCGTGGTGCTAGATTTGGGAAATCCCTCTGATAATGCCTTTGCTGACCACAATTATAACATATTATGGGTTTTCCAACAGCTCCTCCTCGGTCGGCACCAGTGCCTTGGCCTTTGCAGAACCTCCCTCGAAATCCCCCCGTGATCCCCCGTATGGTGGGTACTGTGGTTGATTATATTGTGGCTACGGATATTGCGGTAAATCGTATTGCGGTTGTAGATACTGTGGTTGGACACACTGTGACTGATCATACTGCGACGATGGGTTATACTACTGGGGTTGCATATTATACTACTGGCCAACCGATTTACAAAACTTGCAATACGAGTTCGTTGGTTTTGACACTATCTTCTGCAGGTAGACACACTCTTTTGCTCGATGGCCTCTCGTTTGGTAGACAAGACACCAAGGCAAACCTTCCTGACTGAGGGGATTTGGTGCACCTAATTGCAAATAATCTTGAAAGTTTGGGCACTAATCCTTGTGGTGTCCTTTTGTCCTGCATCTAGTGCACCAGACATCTTTGCAAGCCTCTTTTCCTTTCTTCATGTCTTGCAGTTGGATTGTTAAGTTTTCCAGCAATGCTTGTATTCGATCCATGCCCAAACCCGTTTCGCCGATTGGTGAATCCTCCAGCTTCATCGTGATCTTCATCGCTTCTGCCCAAGTTGCTACCTTTTTTTGCATTAGTGGTCCACAAATGTGCGGCACCGACCCAACGATAAACCATTCTTTGTGCTGCATATCATTCATCCCAAAACTCACCTTCGCCATTAATGTTTTGTATCGCTGGTCGAAGTCCCATACTAACTCACTGGAAAATTGTTTGATTTCTTTGAGCTTAGTAATGTACTGCGACTCATATTTTGGCTTCCTGAATTCATCGATCATCCCTGCTTTTATTTCTAGCAATGTTTTCCCTTGAGCTCCCGTCAGTACCTTAGTAAACTTCATGTACCAATCTAGCACACGACCCTTGAGGGTCGTCGTTATCTATCCCTTCTTTATATCTTCATCCTAGACCTGCTTCACAGTCCATACTGCTTCGCATACAAACCAATATTGTTTGGGATCCTCGGTCCCGTTACCTTGGAATGTCGACATCTTCGCTTCGTCCGCCATTCTTGTACTTCTACTATTATTTTTTATTGATGCGCTACTCTTACTATTATTTTGGCATGTAGTACAACTCTGCAAATAAATTGTGTTTGCTTTTATCAAATTCTGAGTAGTGCATGGAGTTGAAGGTACGTTGTATCTCAGGGATCATCTTTCTCCTACTTCTGGGGTATCCTATTCACTTTCTTCGTCTCAATAAGGTCGCTTCCTCCCTTGTGGTCCTATTTTGCAGTCTTCTATTTTGGTCCTCTCAAGAGACTCTCTCTCAGTCCTCCTCTTCTTCTTAGGATGCGAAAATATCACCCCACTCCTCAAGGTACCACACTCTTCATCAACTTTCCTTACAAACTCGTCGTCGTTCATGTCCATATACCCCACATCTTTCTAGAGGACCCACATCTACACAGTACCCACAACTTCCCTACAATGGATCCCCTACTCGTTGGATTTCATCCTCAATATGCCCTTTTCGCAGACAAGCATATTAATCCACAGTTTCAACGATAGTAGTAATCTCCCCCTATGTCCTTTGAAAATTTTCCTTTCCACGTCGCTATATGATTTGATTGTGTCTACTGAAAACTCAGTAATATATCCCTCCAAGATACTATCCACCAAGATATCGACAGCCCTTGATACTTTATTGTCGACATGTTTCAGCTATCAAATCAACTCTGGAGTCCAATGGTCCAGCTCAATATTTTGGAAATGGTTCTTCTAAAACGTTAGTTGTGCTAACCACTCGTGCAGCAGTACTGGGAATTCGCAGAAGAATATCTGATGGATATCTGAATAAATGTACTTCTACAACAAACTGCTTACTATCTGTCCAGGGTCTTGATTTTCTCCTTCCGCAAATTCTTCTGCCCTCTTGTCAAAGCAATCTTGGATATCCAGTTTCATCGGGTTCCAGAACATATCCTCTTCTTTTCCTCTTTAGGGTCCCGACAATGGAACCATTTGTTGACACAACGAATGTCGACAGGGGTTCACTTCACATTGTCATCAACAAACCATCAACAAAAGTCCCTTATGCACCAGCCCAGAAAGGTTTTACCCTTTCCAGCAACACTCTCAGAGCGAGTGAAGTCTCACCTGAGAAGAATAAAGGGGCTACAGGAACCAAGTTTCCGCAGTGGAGTTGAGGACATGCATCAAACACACATTGCACTTGTGGAAACTAGATATTATACCTTTCGCATTATGCTAACAATTCATCATTCACATATTCAATACATAATGGACATTCGCATCAACATGATCAAACTACTCATTCGCATGAACATAAATTACCCATTCACAAAACATTTCATAGACATTTGTATTCACCATCTAGCAGAAGAAAAGACAAAAGATAGAACCATAGTCGAACCTCTTCATGCATTCATTAAAACCTACGGAATGACCTTCGCCGAACAGTCAGTACATCATAATGCAGATACAAAATAGATCAAAACCTCAAAATATCGATTCCCTTAGGCTTATAATCGTACTCCCATTTATATGAAACTAAGTGGTTACAAAATGGTCCACATGACCCATTTCTAACAAACTAAACTACTTTCACATTCTTGTCGGCTCCTTATTCTTCGCAATTGGACCTTTCTTCTACGGATGGTCCTCCTTCGCACTGTCGACTTCCGCACTTCATGCGGACTAATCCCGTGCCAACATTGGCACCCAAGAGAGATATTGATTTTTCCATCAATCTTGTTCCAGGGGCAACACCAATTTCCAAAGCTCCTTATAGAATGAGCACACCAGAATTGGTAGAGTTGAAGATGCAGCTGCAAGAATTAATGGACAAGGAATATATCAGACCGAGTGTATCACCTTGGGGAGAACCACTATTATTTGTCAAGAAGAAATATGGGACATTGAGATCGTGTATTGATTACAGGAAGCTCAATAAAGTGACAATCAAGAACAAGTATCCATTGCCAAGAATTCTTTACTTGTTTGATCAAATGAAGGAATCTAGAGTATTTTCAAAGATTGACTTGAGGTATGGATACCATAAAGTAAGTATTAAGGAAGAATACATTCATATGACAACTTTCAGGACAATATATGTCCATTATGAGTTCATGGTGGTTCCATTTTGTCTTACCAATGCACCTGCTTCATTCATGTGTCTCATGAATAGTGTCTTTAGTAAGTATTTGGATAAGTTTGTGATTGTGTTCTTGGATGACATTATTTTTTATTAAAAGAATGAAGAATAGCATAATGAACATCTAAGAATGGTGTTGCAAGTCCTTAGAGAACACCAATTGTATGTAAAGCTGAGCAAGTGTGATTTCTATCAGCAGAAGGTACACTATTTGGGTCATGTGATCTCAGAAGAAGGAATTGCAGTGGATCTAGAGAAGATTGAAGCCATAATGGATTGTCCTACTCCAAAGAATGTTGAATATGTTATATCTTTTATGGGTCTTTGTTGTAGTCGAGGGGGTTACATTATTGCCAGTGATACATAATATATATAAGCAATCAAACACACAGATACAGATACAATAGACAAGATATGGAGAGAAGCACAAGCATTATATTACTCAGCAAGATATGCAGAATGGTACATATATGAACAGATCTAAGTTAACTCTATGAAGCGGCTCACCATCCTATATATATTTTTTACATATAGTTATGTAATTGCTTGTTGGTTCAACTGACTGACCCGACATGTACTGGTCGATGCAACTGTCGACATGTTTTACAATAGTTCGGTTGGAGGGCCTAGTCGATAGGCTGACTTAGGCTCCTCCAACATCTCCCCTACCACAAAATATTTCTTCGTCCCGAAGAAATGAGGAGATGTACTGTTAAATGCAAAATAGATGTGGTTGTTACTGCTGTGCATGACTGGAGCTGGCGGCTGCTTGCTACTAGACACAGACTTCGACAATGGCTTCGAAAAAGACAGAGAGCTGATGATGGAATTCTTCCCAAGTGCGCAGCATGTTCTGAATGTCTATAGTCAGTGTGGTTAGGCCCGAAAATTTTTTCATTTGGTATTGAGTATACATGGTTTGCAGATTAATTAAGTGTTAAATTTTGAGCATTAATTCACAATACTCTAGGAACTTTGCTGAGAGAATAAAATATACAGTATATCAATGCATGACAATCACAATATGACAAGCATCACAAGAATCAAAAGCATAAGAGACAAGAGACACAGAGTTTCCGTGGGGAAAACCCTAAGGTGAAAAACCCCACAACTTCCTCAGAGATAGAGAGAGCAATGGCTCAACCAAAGTACAACCAAATGACACTGAGATAGTCTCCTAGTAGCAGATGATCCTCCTCCTCACTAGTGCGCCACTTTCTGAGTGAGAGTGAGTTACTTTTTCGAGTGATCAAAATAGAGATCACCTGATCTCTATTTATACTAATCTGTTTGCCCAATGACCTTATGGGGCCGACTTGTCTAGCTAGGTACATTCACATTATAATATATATAATTCAGGGCTGACCCCACATGGTGGTCTAATAACCCATCGGCAAGTACACACACTTGCGACACTTGTCAATCCACATGACGACACTTCCTTATAGAGGAATAACACATCTCTAATAAGGGTACAATAAATATACATTAAATACATAGATGAAATACATTCCGAAGTTACATATACATCAACACTCCCTCTTAACTACAAAGGTATTTCTCGACACAGATATGCTAGACAAGTCTTCTTCTTGGGATCATCATCATCGATGCATCGTCATCGTCATCGTCACTGCTGCTGCTATCTCAACCAATATCTGACTCTACTCGTCATAGGAATTTCTACAAAGCCAGTCCTTTTTCATACTGGATGTAGGCCCACCACTTGCAGGTCTTCGTCATCACTGGCCATACTATGGAATCCTTAGGACTTATTACGTGTGTCACAAAACCTTGAAAGAGCATCCCAGGCTGTTACGAGCACATGGCTCTACCTATAGGATCTCCCAGGGCCATATTATATGTGACCTCACCACAAAACCTCGCAAGAGCATCCTAGGCTGTTAAAAGCACACAGCTCTACCTATAAGATCTCCCAAGGCATGAATTACATGTGGTCACCACAAAACCTCGCAAGAGCATCCCAGGCTGTTACGAGCACACAGCTCTACCTATAGGATCTCCCAGGGCATGAATTACATGTGATCATGCCAAAACCTCACAAGAGCATCCCAGGACTGATTATGGGCACACAGCCCAACCTATCGGATCTCCCAGGGACACAAATTATATGCCATAGGACAAAACCTCGAAAGAGCATCTGCCATATATCCCAGGGAAACGAATTACATGCCATCGGCAAAACCTCGAAAGACTATCTACAGATCTCCCAGGGCCAAATTATATGTCCTCCCAGAGCAAAACCTCGAAAGAGCATTTGCCAAATATCCCAGGGCAATGAATTACATGCCATAGGAAAAACCTCGAAAGACTATCTGCAAATCTCCCAGGGCAACGAATTACATGCTCATCTGCACAACCTGATCCACGGCCATAGAGTATTAACCTGATACTCACCATACATCATCCTGATGTACACATGATCATCCTGATCATCATCACTGCAACATCCTGCTGCATGTCATCTGGAGCAACATCCTGAAGCTCGTCATCCATGATCATCCTGATCATATAATGCATCTACCTGATGCATATCAAGTATCTACCTGATACATATCATCATACATGATCCACCTGATCATACAATGTATCCACCTGATACAAATACAAATACATGATACAGGTCACCATACATGATCTGCATGATTATACAATGTATCCACCTAATACATATACAGATACATGGTCCAAGCATCCAACATGATGCATATACAAAAATACATACACATGATCCAACCGATCATATCCAGCATCCAACATGATGCGTACATACATATAAATGATCCAACTGATCATATCCAGCATCCAACATGATGCATACATACATACATAAAAATGATCCAACTGATCATATCCAACAGAAACCAGAACATCATCCTGATGCTCATCATCCAGCGCTTACATCCACAGCCATGTGAAGGATCCTCCTTCCAACATGCTTGGAATGGCTTCAGCAGATGTGTCCATCACTTCTTCCTCGAAGTGTCCTCGATCTGAAGAATGCCAAGCCTCTCTCTGAAGTACTCGAACTTCACCCTGGCTAGTGGCTTTGTTAGCACATCTGCAATCTGCTCGTCCGTCGCAACATACAGGAGCTTCACAGCTCCTCTCTGCACCATATCCCTGATATAGTGATATTTTATCTCTATGTGTTTTGACTTGTCATGAAACACTGGATTCTCGGACAGCTTCACACAACTCTGGTTATCACAGAAGATACCAGTAGCATCCAACGAGAGATCAAATAACTCAGACAGTAGCTTCCGTAGCCATACTGCCTCACAACTAGCTGAACAGGCTGCAACATACTCTGCCTCAGCTGTACTCAGTGCTACGCAAGACTGCTTCCTGCTAAACCAAGAGATCACACCTGATCCCATACTGAAGCAACATCCAGATGTGCTCTTCCTATCTGCAGCACTACCAGCCCAATCTAAATCAACATAACCCTACAGGTTAAAATTTTGATTCGCCTCATACTTGAGCCCATAATCCACTGTACCCTTCAGGTACCTCAGAACATGCTTTACAGCAACCAGGTGAACACTCTTCGGATATGTCAGGAATTGACTCAATGTGTTCACAGCAAAGAAAATGTCTGGTCTCGTGTTCGTCAGGTACATCAAGGACCCAATCATCTGACGATACATAGAGACATCAACCGGCTCAGATGAAGCATCACATAGAAGCTTCATATTCGATGCCATAGGTGTGGCCATGGCCTTACAATCCATCATCCCGAATCTCTTCGGGATATCTACTGTGTACTTCCCTTGACCAAGGAAGATCCCACCTGTACTCTGCCACACCTCCATACCTAGGAAATAGTGCATCATTCCCAAATCTCTCATATCGAATTCAGCAGCAAGCTTCCTCTTAGTATATGCAATCAATCTGTCATCTCCTGTTACAAATAAGTCATCCACATACAGGAGTAGAATCATAGGATTCCCTTTCTCAACCTTGTAATAAAGGTTGGAATCTGCCTTACTCTTGGTAAATCCCAAACTAGATAGGAAACTGTCCATCCTACCATACCAAGTTCTGGGAGCTTGTTTCAAGCCATACAAGGCTTTCTTCAATCTGCACACATGTGACTCCGTGTCACGTCTTGGGACTGCATCCCAAACATCTTCATGATCAACGAATCATGGCATTCCATTTCTTCATCCCAGATCCTGGGAACTTCAATATCTTCAATAGATATCTTTGTTGTTGGAACAAATGTTGTAGTTCTTTTGTAGGTGAATATATACGATCTTTCCTACAAAACAAGTTAAATTGCATGATTAGAAACATCTCATAATTTTTTAAAACAAATTCTTTACACATAAAGAAATATGTCATGCAGTCATGCAGTTATCTTAGCCAATGCTTCAATACAACATTTATCCATGTTCCACAACTTTCTAGATGCCTTCCAGTCTCTACCAGAACATTGTTAAGAGTTTGCACTACTCCCAACATGTCAGCAAAGAGGTTTCATTCTAGATAAGTAGCACTGGAATGTTGTACAGTGCCACAGGCCACTTACCCATCACACGCATATTAGTAGTATACTATTCATTAATGAAATCATTCTAATATGCACAATACATCTCCTAAGTCTAGGAACATAAGCATAATATTATTTAAACAAACAAAATAGGCAAGAAATGATAATTGAAATACTTATCTTTGCTTGTTTGTTGGGTGGACTCCCTCTGAGTCTTTGCTTCCTGGCAGGAGCTGCTGAAGTAGCTTCTTCTATACCTTTCTGTTGTAGAATGTAGGAAGATGGTCAACTCCCTCTGAAAATATGCATCCTTGCAGGAACCACTGGAGTGTGCTCCCTCTTGATCTTTGCTTCCTGGATTACCTGTTCTTGAACTCATATTCATCCTTGGTCCCTATGCATGCTTATTAGTATCATGATTGTGTTATCCTTGTGATCTCATACAAAATCATACATTCATTAGTATACTATTAAAACACAATAATCTCAAGCATGTATAGTCATGATCATTTCAAACAGAAATAATAAGCATTAGCATTCAAGGTTTATATAGGACTCTTATGGTTAGTCATATCATAAGAAACATAACATGTCTAAACCTGTAATTACTCAAACCTATGACTCTTCTGGTTAGTCATATCATTAATTAAGGTAAGACACATAATATGCATATACCCATGATTATTCAAACTTATGACTTTATGAACAATCATCATCAATCATGCCATGCATACTTATATGATAGATCCTATGATATAAGAAACACATACCTGGTCACCATATTTGCTAGTTATGTCTAGCAATGTGTTCTTGTTCTCTTCAATGACCTGCATAACTCATTAGTTAACTTTTGCAAAAACAAATTACACATACCTCTATGTGATCCATGACTATGGATGAATCTTTGTCTTTATGTCACCATGGCATGTTCAAGTTGTCCCTTCAATTTGTACAAACCTCCCTCTTGCTCTCCAATCACTACTGCATCATCGATTGTTTTACCCTTTGGCCACATTAGGACTGGGCCATCCACAAATGCAACCCTCATACCTTTTGCATCCAAAGCAGAGATGGAGAGTAAGTTCTTCTTGAGCCCAGGTACATAAAGGACTTCTTTCATCTTCAAAGATTTTCCCGAATCTAGGTTGTAGGAGGCTTCACCACTTCCTTTGATTGGGTATTGATAATCATCCCCAAGTTTCACCTTATGGGGTGATTCATGTTCAGATAGATTCACAAAAGATTCCTTAAACCCAGTCATGTGTTTGGAAGCCCCACTATCAATCAACCAATCATTACAACCATGGGAGATAGTACCTATGAGAGCAGAGATTAGAACATACTCTTCTTCACTTGATGAGTCAACATCACTATCACTTTCTTCCCTAGACTTCTTCTTTGGCGGTTCATCATCTTCGGCAGCATGAGCATGATATCTTCTTTTGTTACCCTTCTTCTTCTTGCTGAAGTTGTTGTTATTATCCCTTTTGTTCTTGGGACAATCTGAAGCAAAGTGACCCTTCTCATTGCATGTGAAGCATCTTAGATCCTTCTTATTCTTTTGAAAGGATCTCTTGAGGCGAGAGTGCTCCTTCTTGGGCTTGCTTCTTTTGGGTGACCTGCAAGAGCTTGATCTTCACCTCCCATCTTTTCCTCACGAGCTATAAGTCTAGCTTCTTCTTGAGAGCATTCTTCCCGCAATCTGTTGAAGGAGATCAACTTCTTCCTTGCACAAATTCCTTGAATGAAGGAATCCCATGACCTAGGTAGGCCATTTAGAGTGGTCATCACCACTTCACCATTCTCCACCATTTCATCCACTGCTTCTAGTTGTTCCTTGATCTGGGAGACCCTTGAAAAATAAGATTGAATGGTTTCTCCATTCTGAAACTTTACTCCTTTCAATTGGTTCCGCAGGGTCATCTTCCGATTTATGTTCTTCCCTTCAAATAGCTTGGTCAAAGAGTCAAACATCTCCTTGGGTGTCTTAAGAGAAGACACATGGGGTATGAGATGGTCTTTGATAGAATCAACAATGATTCTCTTTGCCTTGACCAAGTTATTCTTATGCAATACCTTGGCCTCTTCATCCTCTGGGATAGGGATGTCTTCTTTCACATATGAGTCCAGCTCATTCTCTTACAGGATTAACCCAATCCTATACTTCCAAGCTCGGAAGTTATCATCTCCTTCAAGCTTATCCTCAAGCTTGGTGTGGTGAGACATCTTAAAGAGTACTTCAAATGGAAATAGAAAAGATTTAGATCTTACCACTTGAAATGCTGAAAACTGGATCTGGTCTCGGATTAGGGTTTGTTGAAAAAACCCTAAAAATTCAAAATGTGAATTTCAAATTTCTGAAAGGATAGAAAGATGCGCCTTGATGAGCTGATCAGCCTAGTGTATTCAAAATTTGAGATCAACAAATTTTTTCCCTTCAAAATTGCCTTTTTGTCCTCCTGGGTTCACTAGGGAGAGCCTTGAATTAGGGTTTGAGTTTCCTGGAGATCTACCCAGCCAAAAATATCGATCCAAAGCTCTAAACTTCGATTTTTGCAAGGAGCTTCCAGCTGTGCCTTCAGATTCCAAAAATTCCTATTTTTGTGGAAACCCTAATTTTTAGGGCCAAATCTGAAAATGCTCGGAATTGAATTCTGATTGGACAGATAGATGCGCCTTGATGAGTAGAGTCAATCTACTATACTGATTTTCAAAAATCTATGGAGAGAAAAATCCTGGCATTGAAGACACTCCTACAGACCTGTTAATTGAAGAGGCTGAAATCTTCAAAATCCTTGATATACCCTGGAGACCTGATGAGGAACAAGATCCTACAATAGACAAACTATTTGACTCTGACAGAGAGAATTTGCAGAAAACTGTTAGGCAGTACAAACATCAGATGAGTTACATGCAAGAGGTCAATGATGGATTAATGATGGCTAACAGAAGGTTGAGAGAAGACCTACAGGATGTAAATGACCATTTTCAGGAGTTGATAGCAAAAGCAAAGGAAGCACTAAAGAGAAAAAGAGCTACTGACATGCATTGCACAGAGTTGGAGAAAATAGTCCAGGACCTGCAGCAAAGAAACGAGGAGCTCATCAAGAAGATAAATGACATGGAGCAGGAGCAGAAGAAAGCTAAGAGGAAAGATCAAGCATCAGATGGCATCGCTCTGCTGGCTGAAGTAGCAAAAGATCTATAAGTCAGTTGTTCATTTTGTTAGTTGTCACTAGCTGATAAACACATATGTTAGTGATTTACTATTTTTAGCATATTTTGTAATTTTGTAATATTGTACATTTTACTTTACCTCATCGAATAGATGGAAGGCAGTTAGGGTTAGATCCCTAACTGATTTTGTAAAGATTAGTATTTAGAGAGGTTAGAAAGTCATTGAGAGTGTTCGATTTTTGGGAGCTTTCAGGAGGTCTTCAAACTCAGTTGGTTTTCAGACTTGTTCATGAGTTAAGTACAAAACTCTTGTATGCAGTTGATGATGAAATTATGAGATATATGTGACTTTTACCCTTCAGTTTTTTGTGTTGGATTCATTTTTCAGCTTGTCTAGTTGCTTAATTGATATATTCATTTACTGGTTTATGTTTATATGCTGGTAATGCTTGTCATTTATGTATGAACCTCAATACTGTTTATGTTAGATCTTGTTAGATATATCATGCATCTTTATCTTCTTTTGCTTATAATTCAGTAGTTATTTTGCTCATGAATGCATTCCCTGTGTGTTCCCAAAGTTCACAACCAAAAACACATTACATAAACCTTTAAACTTTGTTTTCTTTATTGAATTTTGTTTGAGATTGTGTTGGCTTGTTTCTCTGGCCTTGGAAACAATTTCTTGCACAAAAAGTGCCGATCCTCCTTCGCAATTTTAATCTGGTGATAACCCAAAAACCCATCTGTAAAAGAGTATATTTCCTGACCGCCTACTCCTTCAAGCACCTCATCCATGAATGGTATCGGAAACGGGTCATGCAAGCATGCATCATTCAACTTCTGCAAGTCGACATAGATTCAAACTTCTCCATTTCTCTTGTCCTAGAACACCATCGGGTTGATCCACTCTGATTCTTCGACTGGTTCAATAATTCCTACTTCCAACATTCTTTTAATCTCAACCTTCACCCGTTCCTTGTACCTTGGATTCAACCGGGAGGGATGCTTCTTAACTGGCTTTGCATCGGGTTTCAAGGGAATCTTCATTTTTCCTAAGTCCCCAGAAATTCCTTTCATCTCCGCGATTTTTGTTGGGAACAAATACTGAAACTCATGCAACAGATCGGTCATCTTTGCAATAGTCGAATCATCCCAATAATTCCTAATACTTGTGAACTTTGGGTCCTCCTTCAAACCAATGTTTACTTTCTTGATCTTTCGTGGTTAGTGAAATTTGTCGGAAGGTATTTATGGTGCCTCGACACTGTGACTTCCTTCTAACTCCGGTACATACGTAGCCCTAGGATCATCCTCATCATCCAGATCTCCTGTGATGTTATAGCACTCCATTAACATTTCTGGTGTCGTAGTCCACTAAATTCCTAGTGGTTGCTCTGTCATAATCGTATGAGAAACTGAACATTTTGCTAAAGCCAACTGTTAGCTATTCCCAAGAGATTGTTCTGCATCACAGTTCTGTTGCGACATACCAACTCCACGGTAATTCATCCAATGTGTGAATAAATGCATGGTTCCATTCCTCTTTCGCTCGCAGTCCCCATTTTCTTTCGCACTCAACCAAGTGTGCCTTCAGGTCACCTCTTCCATCAAACTTCCTTCCGCTATACCCTTCTGCATCGCTGAACCTAACGGTCATTAGGTGGCAACATAGTGGCCAGGTAGCTATGGTGGAATTGTACGCTTCCCACCATCACGCTGGTGTAGAATTCAGGGATTCTTTCAAGGGCAAGAGTCGTTGTGGTTCTGCCACTTTTTCCTCAAATTCAGTGGGAAATGTAGCCAAATTGGGAAATCCTTCGTATTTTGGTAGCTCACATTCTTCTGTGGCTACTCTTCGTAGTGACTTAGTGATTCTTGCGCACCTCCTAAATGACACTTCATGCAGCCAATTCTACCAATTTTCAAGTGCTTCATCTGAATCTGATGACGCTGAACTGATACTGCGCCATCCCAAGTCTCCATCCGTAGTAGGGTTGATATAATCTTCAGAAATGTTGTATACATTATCCCATCCCTCAGTGAACTCATCCCTCGATGGTTTTACATACCTTTTCCCTTCTGCAGGTTCAAGAGGTGCGACAACCCTTATCTCCTGGTTCTCGAATGATATAATTCTTTTCTTGAAGTTGATGATATTCAGATTATCCATCGCCCAGTCAATCCCTAGAGATGCTAGGTAGGGGCTGGTATTGTCCACAATTTTGATCACATCGAAATCCACATACATCTTGAGGCCCTCAATCCCAACATGGACCGAGTGAGGTGACCTCACTCTGGTTGGCTAGACGTAGTTGCATTGGGGACCAGGCCAACTGCGGTTTCCCCATCGTTTCACACGTCTATTTAGTCAATATGTTCACTTCCGACCCCAATTCCAAGACAATGGAGATGACATCGAACGCTCCAATTTGTGCACACATCTGCATCTCCCATCCTGTTTTTCTCTTATGTATGCGATGATCGTCCGCTCTAGCTGTGCACCGGACATCGATACAATAGGGTTTCTATCTCTGTCAATGCATCCTGATCTTTTTCCAATTCCAAGAAACTCTCCAAAAAGGATCATAAGGTGTTTTATTTCCTTTGTGAGTTCATTGTTTCAAATAGCGGTGGCATGTCATATGTAACTACTTCCTGCTGAAGAGGTGATTGCCTCGACTTCCTTAATGCCTCCCACACTTTAAAAAAATGTCCTTTTCTACTTTCACATCAAATGTGACTTGTTTCCTTATTGTCGGTTGGACACCATCCTATGACCTATCATCCCCTCTCATAGCTCCTCCCTGAGTCAGAATTCCAACAGTCACGTCTTGACTCCTAACTTCTGCAGAGATTTTCTATACCGCTGGCGGATTCTGATGTTGATTTTGATTTTGTGGAGGTGGGGGCAGGTTCTTAGTTTGCCACTTCTCAATGAGCTGAGGACAATCTTCAACCCCATGGTCCACAGTGCTGCAATAAGTGCACCGTGGTGCTAGATTTGGGAAATCCCTCTGATAATGCCTTTGCTGACCACAATTATAACATATTATGGGTTTTCCAACAGCTCCTCCTCGGTCGGCACCAGTGCCTTGGCCTTTGCAGAACCTCCCTCGAAATCCCCCCGTGATCCCCCGTATGGTGGGTACTGTGGTTGATTATATTGTGGCTACGGATATTGCGGTAAATCGTATTGCGGTTGTAGATACTGTGGTTGGACACACTGTGACTGATCATACTGCGACGATGGGTTATACTACTGGGGTTGCATATTATACTACTGGCCAACCGATTTACAAAACTTGCAATACGAGTTCGTTGGTTTTGACACTATCTTCTGCAGGTAGACACACTCTTTTGCTCGATGGCCTCTCGTTTGGTAGACAAGACACCAAGGCAAACCTTCCTGACTGAGGGGATTTGGTGCACCTAATTGCAAATAATCTTGAAAGTTTGGGCACTAATCCTTGTGGTGTCCTTTTGTCCTGCATCTAGTGCACCAGACATCTTTGCAAGCCTCTTTTCCTTTCTTCATGTCTTGCAGTTGGATTGTTAAGTTTTCCAGCAATGCTTGTATTCGATCCATGCCCAAACCCGTTTCGCCGATTGGTGAATCCTCCAGCTTCATCGTGATCTTCATCGCTTCTGCCCAAGTTGCTACCTTTTTTTGCATTAGTGGTCCACAAATGTGCGGCACCGACCCAACGATAAACCATTCTTTGTGCTGCATATCATTCATCCCAAAACTCACCTTCGCCATTAATGTTTTGTATCGCTGGTCGAAGTCCCATACTAACTCACTGGAAAATTGTTTGATTTCTTTGAGCTTAGTAATGTACTGCGACTCATATTTTGGCTTCCTGAATTCATCGATCATCCCTGCTTTTATTTCTAGCAATGTTTTCCCTTGAGCTCCCGTCAGTACCTTAGTAAACTTCATGTACCAATCTAGCACACGACCCTTGAGGGTCGTCGTTATCTATCCCTTCTTTATATCTTCATCCTAGACCTGCTTCACAGTCCATACTGCTTCGCATACAAACCAATATTGTTTGGGATCCTCGGTCCCGTTACCTTGGAATGTCGACATCTTCGCTTCGTCCGCCATTCTTGTACTTCTACTATTATTTTTTATTGATGCGCTACTCTTACTATTATTTTGGCATGTAGTACAACTCTGCAAATAAATTGTGTTTGCTTTTATCAAATTCTGAGTAGTGCATGGAGTTGAAGGTACGTTGTATCTTAGGGATCATCTTTCTCCTACTTCTGGGGTATTCTATTCACTTTCTTCGTCTCAATAAGGTCGCTTCCTCCCTTGTGGTCCTATTTTGCAGTCTTCTATTTTGGTCCTCTCAAGAGACTCTCTCTCAGTCCTCCTCTTCTTCTTAGGATGCGAAAATATCACCCCACTCCTCAAGGTACCACACTCTTCATCAACTTTCCTTACAAACTCGTCGTCGTTCATGTCCATATACCCCACATCTTTCTAGAGGACCCACATCTACACAGTACCCACAACTTCCCTACAATGGATCCCCTACTCGTTGGATTTCATCCTCAATATGCCCTTTTCGCAGACAAGCATATTAATCCACAGTTTCAACGATAGTAGTAATCTCCCCCTATGTCCTTTGAAAATTTTCCTTTCCACGTCACTATATGATTTGATTGTGTCTACTGAAAACTCAGTAATATATCCCTCCAAGATACTATCCACCAAGATATCGACAGCCCTTGATACTTTATTGTCGACATGTTTCAGCTATCAAATCAACTCTGGAGTCCAATGGTCCAGCTCAATATTTTGGAAATGGTTCTTCTAAAACGTTAGTTGTGCTAACCACTCGTGCAGCAGTACTGGGAATTCGCAGAAGAATATCTGATGGATATCTGAATAAATGTACTTCTACAACAAACTGCTTACTATCTGTCCAGGGTCTTGATTTTCTCCTTCCGCAAATTCTTCTGCCCTCTTGTCAAAGCAATCTTGGATATCCAGTTTCATCGGGTTCCAGAACATATCCTCTTCTTTTCCTCTTTAGGGTCCCGACAATGGAACCATTTGTTGACACAACGAATGTCGACAGGGGTTCACTTCACATTGTCATCAACAAACCATCAACAAAAGTCCCTTATGCACCAGCCCAGAAAGGTTTTACCCTTTCCAGCAACACTCTCAGAGCGAGTGAAGTCTCACCTGAGAAGAATAAAGGGGCTACAGGAACCAAGTTTCCGCAGTGGAGTTGAGGACATGCATCAAACACACATTGCACTTGCGGAAACTAGATATTATACCTTTCGCATTATGCTAACAATTCATCATTCACATATTCAATACATAATGGACATTCGCATCAACATGATCAAACTACTCATTCGCATGAACATAAATTACCCATTCACAAAACATTTCATAGACATTTGTATTCACCATCTAGCAGAAGAAAAGACAAAAGATAGAACCATAGTCGAACCTCTTCATGCATTCATTAAAACCTACGGAATGACCTTCGCCGAACAGTCAGTACATCATAATGCAGATACAAAATAGATCAAAACCTCAAAATATTGATTCCCTTAGGCTTATAATCGTACTCCCATTTATATGAAACTAAGTGGTTACAAAATGGTCCACATGACCCATTTCTAACAAACTAAACTACTTTCACATTCTTGTCGGCTCCTTATTCTTCGCAATTGGACCTTTCTTCTACGGATGGTCCTCCTTCGCACTGTCGACTTCCGCACTTCATGCGGACTAATCCCGTGCCAACATTGGCACCCAAGAGAGATATTGATTTTTCCATCAATCTTGTTCCAGGGGCAACACCAATTTCCAAAGCTCCTTATAGAATGAGCACACCAGAATTGGTAGAGTTGAAGATGCAGCTGCAAGAATTAATGGACAAGGAATATATCAGACCGAGTGTATCACCTTGGGGAGAACCACTATTATTTGTCAAGAAGAAATATGGGACATTGAGATCGTGTATTGATTACAGGAAGCTCAATAAAGTGACAATCAAGAACAAGTATCCATTGCCAAGAATTCTTTACTTGTTTGATCAAATGAAGGAATCTAGAGTATTTTCAAAGATTGACTTGAGGTATGGATACCATAAAGTAAGTATTAAGGAAGAATACATTCATATGACAACTTTCAGGACAATATATGTCCATTATGAGTTCATGGTGGTTCCATTTTGTCTTACCAATGCACCTGCTTCATTCATGTGTCTCATGAATAGTGTCTTTAGTAAGTATTTGGATAAGTTTGTGATTGTGTTCTTGGATGACATTATTTTTTATTAAAAGAATGAAGAATAGCATAATGAACATCTAAGAATGGTGTTGCAAGTCCTTAGAGAACACCAATTGTATGTAAAGCTGAGCAAGTGTGATTTCTATCAGCAGAAGGTACACTATTTGGGTCATGTGATCTCAGAAGAAGGAATTGCAGTGGATCTAGAGAAGATTGAAGCCATAATGGATTGTCCTACTCCAAAGAATGTTGAATATGTTATATCTTTTATGGGTCTTTGTTGTAGTCGAGGGGGTTACATTATTGCCAGTGATACATAATATATATAAGCAATCAAACACACAGATACAGATACAATAGACAAGATATGGAGAGAAGCACAAGCATTATATTACTCAGCAAGATATGCAGAATGGTACATATATGAACAGATCTAAGTTAACTCTATGAAGCGGCTCACCATCCTATATATATTTTTTACATATAGTTATGTAATTGCTTGTTGGTTCAACTGACTGACCCGACATGTACTGGTCGATGCAACTGTCGACATGTTTTACAATAGTTCGGTTGGAGGGCCTAGTCGATAGGCTGACTTAGGCTCCTCCAACATCTCCCCTACCACAAAATATTTCTTCGTCCCGAAGAAATGAGGAGATGTACTGTTAAATGCAAAATAGATGTGGTTGTTACTGCTGTGCATGACTGGAGCTGGCGGCTGCTTGCTACTAGACACAGACTTCGACAATGGCTTCGAAAAAGACAGAGAGCTGATGATGGAATTCTTCCCAAGTGCGCAGCATGTTCTGAATGTCTATAGTCAGTGTGGTTAGGCCCGAAAATTTTTTCATTTGGTATTGAGTATACATGGTTTGCAGATTAATTAAGTGTTAAATTTTGAGCATTAATTCACAATACTCTAGGAACTTTGCTGAGAGAATAAAATATACAGTATATCAATGCATGACAATCACAATATGACAAGCATCACAAGAATCAAAAGCATAAGAGACAAGAGACACAGAGTTTCCGTGGGGAAAACCCTAAGGTGAAAAACCCCACAACTTCCTCAGAGATAGAGAGAGCAATGGCTCAACCAAAGTACAACCAAATGACACTGAGATAGTCTCCTAGTAGCAGATGATCCTCCTCCTCACTAGTGCGCCACTTTCTGAGTGAGAGTGAGTTACTTTTTCGAGTGATCAAAATAGAGATCACCTGATCTCTATTTATACTAATCTGTTTGCCCAATGACCTTATGGGGCCGACTTGTCTAGCTAGGTACATTCACATTATAATATATATAATTCAGGGCTGACCCCACATGGTGGTCTAATAACCCATCGGCAAGTACACACACTTGCGACACTTGTCAATCCACATGACGACACTTCCTTATAGAGGAATAACACATCTCTAATAAGGGTACAATAAATATACATTAAATACATAGATGAAATACATTCCGAAGTTACATATACATCAACACTCCCTCTTAACTACAAAGGTATTTCTCGACACAGATATGCTAGACAAGTCTTCTTCTTGGGATCATCATCATCGATGCATCGTCATCGTCATCGTCACTGCTGCTGCTATCTCAACCAATATCTGACTCTACTCGTCATAGGAATTTCTACAAAGCCAGTCCTTTTTCATACTGGATGTAGGCCCACCACTTGCAGGTCTTCGTCATCACTGGCCATACTATGGAATCCTTAGGACTTATTACGTGTGTCACAAAACCTTGAAAGAGCATCCCAGGCTGTTACGAGCACATGGCTCTACCTATAGGATCTCCCAGGGCCATATTATATGTGACCTCACCACAAAACCTCGCAAGAGCATCCTAGGCTGTTAAAAGCACACAGCTCTACCTATAAGATCTCCCAAGGCATGAATTACATGTGGTCACCACAAAACCTCGCAAGAGCATCCCAGGCTGTTACGAGCACACAGCTCTACCTATAGGATCTCCCAGGGCATGAATTACATGTGATCATGCCAAAACCTCACAAGAGCATCCCAGGACTGATTATGGGCACACAGCCCAACCTATCGGATCTCCCAGGGACACAAATTATATGCCATAGGACAAAACCTCGAAAGAGCATCTGCCATATATCCCAGGGAAACGAATTACATGCCATCGGCAAAACCTCGAAAGACTATCTACAGATCTCCCAGGGCCAAATTATATGTCCTCCCAGAGCAAAACCTCGAAAGAGCATTTGCCAAATATCCCAGGGCAATGAATTACATGCCATAGGAAAAACCTCGAAAGACTATCTGCAAATCTCCCAGGGCAACGAATTACATGCTCATCTACACAACCTGATCCACGGCCATAGAGTATTAACCTGATACTCACCATACATCATCCTGATGTACACATGATCATCCTGATCATCATCACTGCAACATCCTGCTGCATGTCATCTGGAGCAACATCCTGAAGCTCGTCATCCATGATCATCCTGATCATATAATGCATCTACCTGATGCATATCAAGTATCTACCTGATACATATCATCATACATGATCCACCTGATCATACAATGTATCCACCTGATACAAATACAAATACATGATACAGGTCACCATACATGATCTGCATGATCATACAATGTATCCACCTAATACATATACAGATACATGGTCCAAGCATCCAACATGATGCATATACAAAAATACATACACATGATCCAACCGATCATATCCAGCATCCAACATGATGCGTACATACATATAAATGATCCAACTGATCATATCCAGCATCCAACATGATGCATACATACATACATAAAAATGATCCAACTGATCATATCCAACAGAAACCAGAACATCATCCTGATGCTCATCATCCAGCGCTTACATCCACAGCCATGTGAAGGATCCTCCTTCCAACATGCTTGGAATGGCTTCAGCAGATGTGTCCATCACTTCTTCCTCGAAGTGTCCTCGATCTGAAGAATGCCAAGCCTCTCTCTGAAGTACTCGAACTTCACCCTGGCTAGTGGCTTTGTTAGCACATCTGCAATCTGCTCGTCCGTCGCAACATACAGGAGCTTCACAGCTCCTCTCTGCACCATATCCCTGATATAGTGATATTTTATCTCTATGTGTTTTGACTTGTCATGAAACACTGGATTCTCGGACAGCTTCACACAACTCTGGTTATCACAGAAGATACCAGTAGCATCCAACGAGAGATCAAATAACTCAGACAGTAGCTTCCGTAGCCATACTGCCTCACAACTAGCTGAACAGGCTGCAACATACTCTGCCTCAGCTGTACTCAGTGCTACGCAAGACTGCTTCCTGCTAAACCAAGAGATCACACCTGATCCCATACTGAAGCAACATCCAGATGTGCTCTTCCTATCTGCAGCACTACCAGCCCAATCTAAATCAACATAACCCTACAGGTTAAAATTTTGATTCGCCTCATACTTGAGCCCATAATCCACTGTACCCTTCAGGTACCTCAGAACATGCTTTACAGCAACCAGGTGAACACTCTTCGGATATGTCAGGAATTGACTCAATGTGTTCACAGCAAAGAAAATGTCTGGTCTCGTGTTCGTCAGGTACATCAAGGACCCAATCATCTGACGATACATAGAGACATCAACCGGCTCAGATGAAGCATCACATAGAAGCTTCATATTCGATGCCATAGGTGTGGCCATGGCCTTACAATCCTTCATCCCGAATCTCTTCGGGATATCTACTGTGTACTTCCCTTGACCAAGGAAGATCCCACCTGTACTCTGCCACACCTCCATACCTAGGAAATAGTGCATCATTCCCAAATCTCTCATATCGAATTCAGCAGCAAGCTTCCTCTTAGTATATGCAATCAATCTGTCATCTCCTGTTACAAATAAGTCATCCACATACAGGAGTAGAATCATAGGATTCCCTTTCTCAACCTTGTAATAAAGGTTGGAATCTGCCTTACTCTTGGTAAATCCCAAACTAGATAGGAAACTGTCCATCCTACCATACCAAGTTCTGGGAGCTTGTTTCAAGCCATACAAGGCTTTCTTCAATCTGCACACATGTGACTCCGTGTCACGTCTTGGGACTGCATCCCAAACATCTTCATGATCAACGAATCATGGCATTCCATTTCTTCATCCCAGATCCTGGGAACTTCAATATCTTCAATAGATATCTTTGTTGTTGGAACAAATGTTGTAGTTCTTTTGTAGGTGAATATATACGATCTTTCCTACAAAACAAGTTAAATTGCATGATTAGAAACATCTCATAATTTTTTAAAACAAATTCTTTACACATAAAGAAATATGTCATGCAGTCATGCAGTTATCTTAGCCAATGCTTCAATACAACATTTATCCATGTTCCACAACTTTCTAGATGCCTTCCAGTCTCTACCAGAACATTGTTAAGAGTTTGCACTACTCCCAACATGTCAGCAAAGAGGTTTCATTCTAGATAAGTAGCACTGGAATGTTGTACAGTGCCACAGGCCACTTACCCATCACACGCATATTAGTAGTATACTATTCATTAATGAAATCATTCTAATATGCACAATACATCTCCTAAGTCTAGGAACATAAGCATAATATTATTTAAACAAACAAAATAGGCAAGAAATGATAATTGAAATACTTATCTTTGCTTGTTTGTTGGGTGGACTCCCTCTGAGTCTTTGCTTCCTGGCAGGAGCTGCTGAAGTAGCTTCTTCTATACCTTTCTGTTGTAGAATGTAGGAAGATGGTCAACTCCCTCTGAAAATATGCATCCTTGCAGGAACCACTGGAGTGTGCTCCCTCTTGATCTTTGCTTCCTGGATTACCTGTTCTTGAACTCATATTCATCCTTGGTCCCTATGCATGCTTATTAGTATCATGATTGTGTTATCCTTGTGATCTCATACAAAATCATACATTCATTAGTATACTATTAAAACACAATAATCTCAAGCATGTATAGTCATGATCATTTCAAACAGAAATAATAAGCATTAGCATTCAAGGTTTATATAGGACTCTTATGGTTAGTCATATCATAAGAAACATAACATGTCTAAACCTGTAATTACTCAAACCTATGACTCTTCTGGTTAGTCATATCATTAATTAAGGTAAGACACATAATATGCATATACCCATGATTATTCAAACTTATGACTTTATGAACAATCATCATCAATCATGCCATGCATACTTATATGATAGATCCTATGATATAAGAAACACATACCTGGTCACCATATTTGCTAGTTATGTCTAGCAATGTGTTCTTGTTCTCTTCAATGACCTGCATAACTCATTAGTTAACTTTTGCAAAAACAAATTACACATACCTCTATGTGATCCATGACTATGGATGAATCTTTGTCTTTATGTCACCATGGCATGTTCAAGTTGTCCCTTCAATTTGTACAAACCTCCCTCTTGCTCTCCAATCACTACTGCATCATCGATTGTTTTACCCTTTGGCCACATTAGGACTGGGCCATCCACAAATGCAACCCTCATACCTTTTGCATCCAAAGCAGAGATGGAGAGTAAGTTCTTCTTGAGCCCAGGTACATAAAGGACTTCTTTCATCTTCAAAGATTTTCCCGAATCTAGGTTGTAGGAGGCTTCACCACTTCCTTTGATTGGGTATTGATAATCATCCCCAAGTTTCACCTTATGGGGTGATTCATGTTCAGATAGATTCACAAAAGATTCCTTAAACCCAGTCATGTGTTTGGAAGCCCCACTATCAATCAACCAATCATTACAACCATGGGAGATAGTACCTATGAGAGCAGAGATTAGAACATACTCTTCTTCACTTGATGAGTCAACATCACTATCACTTTCTTCCCTAGACTTCTTCTTTGGCGGTTCATCATCTTCGGCAGCATGAGCATGATATCTTCTTTTGTTACCCTTCTTCTTCTTGCTGAAGTTGTTGTTATTATCCCTTTTGTTCTTGGGACAATCTGAAGCAAAGTGACCCTTCTCATTGCATGTGAAGCATCTTAGATCCTTCTTATTCTTTTGAAAGGATCTCTTGAGGCGAGAGTGCTCCTTCTTGGGCTTGCTTCTTTTGGGTGACCTGCAAGAGCTTGATCTTCACCTCCCATCTTTTCCTCACGAGCTATAAGTCTAGCTTCTTCTTGAGAGCATTCTTCCCGCAATCTGTTGAAGGAGATCAACTTCTTCCTTGCACAAATTCCTTGAATGAAGGAATCCCATGACCTAGGTAGGCCATTTAGAGTGGTCATCACCACTTCACCATTCTCCACCATTTCATCCACTGCTTCTAGTTGTTCCTTGATCTGGGAGACCCTTGAAAAATAAGATTGAATGGTTTCTCCATTCTGAAACTTTACTCCTTTCAATTGGTTCCGCAGGGTCATCTTCCGATTTATGTTCTTCCCTTCAAATAGCTTGGTCAAAGAGTCAAACATCTCCTTGGGTGTCTTAAGAGAAGACACATGGGGTATGAGATGGTCTTTGATAGAATCAACAATGATTCTCTTTGCCTTGACCAAGTTATTCTTATGCAATACCTTGGCCTCTTCATCCTCTGGGATAGGGATGTCTTCTTTCACATATGAGTCCAGCTCATTCTCTTACAGGATTAACCCAATCCTATACTTCCAAGCTCGGAAGTTATCATCTCCTTCAAGCTTATCCTCAAGCTTGGTGTGGTGAGACATCTTAAAGAGTACTTCAAATGGAAATAGAAAAGATTTAGATCTTACCACTTGAAATGCTGAAAACTGGATCTGGTCTCGGATTAGGGTTTGTTGAAAAAACCCTAAAAATTCAAAATGTGAATTTCAAATTTCTGAAAGGATAGAAAGATGCGCCTTGATGAGCTGATCAGCCTAGTGTATTCAAAATTTGAGATCAACAAATTTTTTCCCTTCAAAATTGCCTTTTTGTCCTCCTGGGTTCACTAGGGAGAGCCTTGAATTAGGGTTTGAGTTTCCTGGAGATCTACCCAGCCAAAAATATCGATCCAAAGCTCTAAACTTCGATTTTTGCAAGGAGCTTCCAGCTGTGCCTTCAGATTCCAAAAATTCCTATTTTTGTGGAAACCCTAATTTTTAGGGCCAAATCTGAAAATGCTCGGAATTGAATTCTGATTGGACAGATAGATGCGCCTTGATGAGTAGAGTCAATCTACTATACTGATTTTCAAAAATCTATGGAGAGAAAAATCCTGGCATTGAAGACACTCCTACAGACCTGTTAATTGAAGAGGCTGAAATCTTCAAAATCCTTGATATACCCTGGAGACCTGATGAGGAACAAGATCCTACAATAGACAAACTATTTGACTCTGACAGAGAGAATTTGCAGAAAACTGTTAGGCAGTACAAACATCAGATGAGTTACATGCAAGAGGTCAATGATGGATTAATGATGGCTAACAGAAGGTTGAGAGAAGACCTACAGGATGTAAATGACCATTTTCAGGAGTTGATAGCAAAAGCAAAGGAAGCACTAAAGAGAAAAAGAGCTACTGACATGCATTGCACAGAGTTGGAGAAAATAGTCCAGGACCTGCAGCAAAGAAACGAGGAGCTCATCAAGAAGATAAATGACATGGAGCAGGAGCAGAAGAAAGCTAAGAGGAAAGATCAAGCATCAGATGGCATCGCTCTGCTGGCTGAAGTAGCAAAAGATCTATAAGTCAGTTGTTCATTTTGTTAGTTGTCACTAGCTGATAAACACATATGTTAGTGATTTACTATTTTTAGCATATTTTGTAATTTTGTAATATTGTACATTTTACTTTACCTCATCGAATAGATGGAAGGCAGTTAGGGTTAGATCCCTAACTGATTTTGTAAAGATTAGTATTTAGAGAGGTTAGAAAGTCATTGAGAGTGTTCGATTTTTGGGAGCTTTCAGGAGGTCTTCAAACTCAGTTGGTTTTCAGACTTGTTCATGAGTTAAGTACAAAACTCTTGTATGCAGTTGATGATGAAATTATGAGATATATGTGACTTTTACCCTTCAGTTTTTTGTGTTGGCTTCATTTTTCAGCTTGTCTAGTTGCTTAATTGATATATTCATTTACTGGTTTATGTTTATATGCTGGTAATGCTTGTCATTTATGTATGAACCTCAATACTGTTTATGTTAGATCTTGTTAGATATATCATGCATCTTTATCTTCTTTTGCTTATAATTCAGTAGTTATTTTGCTCATGAATGCATTCCCTGTGTGTTCCCAAAGTTCACAACCAAAAACACATTACATAAACCTTTAAACTTTGTTTTCTTTATTGAATTTTGTTTGAGATTGTGTTGGCTTGTTTCTCTGGCCTTGGAAACAATTTCTTGCACAAAAAGTGCCGATCCTCCTTCGCAATTTTAATCTGGTGATAACCCAAAAACCCATCTGTAAAAGAGTATATTTCCTGACCGCCTACTCCTTCAAGCACCTCATCCATGAATGGTATCGGAAACGGGTCATGCAAGCATGCATCATTCAACTTCTGCAAGTCGACATAGATTCAAACTTCTCCATTTCTCTTGTCCTAGAACACCATCGGGTTGATCCACTCTGATTCTTCGACTGGTTCAATAATTCCTACTTCCAACATTCTTTTAATCTCAACCTTCACCCGTTCCTTGTACCTTGGATTCAACCGGGAGGGATGCTTCTTAACTGGCTTTGCATCGGGTTTCAAGGGAATCTTCATTTTTCCTAAGTCCCCAGAAATTCCTTTCATCTCCGCGATTTTTGTTGGGAACAAATACTGAAACTCATGCAACAGATCGGTCATCTTTGCAATAGTCGAATCATCCCAATAATTCCTAATACTTGTGAACTTTGGGTCCTCCTTCAAACCAATGTTTACTTTCTTGATCTTTCGTGGTTAGTGAAATTTGTCGGAAGGTATTTATGGTGCCTCGACACTGTGACTTCCTTCTAACTCCGGTACATACGTAGCCCTAGGATCATCCTCATCATCCAGATCTCCTGTGATGTTATAGCACTCCATTAACATTTCTGGTGTCGTAGTCCACTAAATTCCTAGTGGTTGCTCTGTCATAATCGTATGAGAAACTGAACATTTTGCTAAAGCCAACTGTTAGCTATTCCCAAGAGATTGTTCTGCATCACAGTTCTGTTGCGACATACCAACTCCACGGTAATTCATCCAATGTGTGAATAAATGCATGGTTCCATTCCTCTTTCGCTCGCAGTCCCCATTTTCTTTCGCACTCAACCAAGTGTGCCTTCAGGTCACCTCTTCCATCAAACTTCCTTCCGCTATACCCTTCTGCATCGCTGAACCTAACGGTCATTAGGTGGCAACATAGTGGCCAGGTAGCTATGGTGGAATTGTACGCTTCCCACCATCACGCTGGTGTAGAATTCAGGGATTCTTTCAAGGGCAAGAGTCGTTGTGGTTCTGCCACTTTTTCCTCAAATTCAGTGGGAAATGTAGCCAAATTGGGAAATCCTTCGTATTTTGGTAGCTCACATTCTTCTGTGGCTACTCTTCGTAGTGACTTAGTGATTCTTGCGCACCTCCTAAATGACACTTCATGCAGCCAATTCTACCAATTTTCAAGTGCTTCATCTGAATCTGATGACGCTGAACTGATACTGCGCCATCCCAAGTCTCCATCCGTAGTAGGGTTGATATAATCTTCAGAAATGTTGTATACATTATCCCATCCCTCAGTGAACTCATCCCTCGACGGTTTTACATACCTTTTCCCTTCTGCAGGTTCAAGAGGTGCGACAACCCTTATCTCCTGGTTCTCGAATGATATAATTCTTTTCTTGAAGTTGATGATATTCAGATTATCCATCGCCCAGTCAATCCCTAGAGATGCTAGGTAGGGGCTGGTATTGTCCACAATTTTGATCACATCGAAATCCACATACATCTTGAGGCCCTCAATCCCAACATGGACCGAGTGAGGTGACCTCACTCTGGTTGGCTAGGCGTAGTTGCATTGGGGACCAGGCCAACTGCGGTTTCCCCATCGTTTCACACGTCTATTTAGTCAATATGTTCACTTCCGACCCCAATTCCAAGACAATGGAGATGACATCGAACGCTCCAATTTGTGCACACATCTGCATCTCCCATCCTGTTTTTCTCTTATGTATGCGATGATCGTCCGCTCTAGCTGTGCACCGGACATCGATACAACAGGGTTTCTATCTCTGTCAATGCATCCTGATCTTTTTCCAATTCCAAGAAACTCTCCAAAAAGGATCATAAGGTGTTTTATTTCCTTTGTGAGTTCATTGTTTCAAATAGCGGTGGCATGTCATATGTAACTACTTCCTGCTGAAGAGGTGATTGCCTCGACTTCCTTAATGCCTCCCACACTTTAAAAAAATGTCCTTTTCTACTTTCACATCAAATGTGACTTGTTTCCTTATTGTCGGTTGGACACCATCCTATGACCTATCATCCCCTCTCATAGCTCCTCCCTGAGTCAGAATTCCAACAGTCACGTCTTGACTCCTAACTTCTGCAGAGATTTTCTATACCGCTGGCGGATTCTGATGTTGATTAACTCACGCATCCACTACATTTATTTAAATACATTACCATTATGAGTGTACCAGTTACTCAAGACTTCGGCTACTATGGATGCTTGATTGGTATACTGTCTTAGCAGTCTATGAGCTGCGGTGAATGTTGCATATCAGTTTTCCATTAAGGTTGAGGTTTCTGTGGCCTATTCTTGTCGGTTCTTGGTCAATTCATCTTGTAAAGCCGACACGACACTTTCAAATATTTTGTATGCCTTGTCAAGCGGACTTGTCATGTCGGACATCGACGATAGCTGGATGACTTGTTGCGCTAAGTCTTCACACTTATCCAAAAATGATGTTTGTTCCTCTTGCAGTTTCTAAATGTGTTCTTGGGTTTCAATTCTTCTCTTCCTATGTTCTCTGGTAAGTGCATCTGCAAGTAGGTCAAGATCTTCCTATGTTGCTTCTTGTGTATCATAAGTAGAAATTGGGCCAAATTGGCCCAAGTGTACGGAGAGGTGGCTTTCTTGTTGAATATGCTGAATATGTTGCTACTGCATCTACTTCTGTCGTTCTTTCTCTTGTCGCCTCTCTTCTTTACGATGCTTTCTCTTTTTCTTCTGTTGTGTATTGTCGGTAGCCTCTTTATGCTGGTCTGGTTCCTTTTGTTGTTTGGACGCCTCTGGCTATTTTTCTGCATCTGCTTGTGTGTCAGCTGCAATTTTTTTTGCCTACTCTGGCCTTGCTGTTTCTGGTGTTGTTCCAGTTGTATCTGCTTTTTCAGGTGCTAAGTGTTGGCTTGTTCTAGTACTGCTGGACTGGATTCTTCTGTGGCGGCTGTGCTGGTTGTTTCTGCTTGATATTCAATATGTTTTACTGTTGAATTTGGACCGGTGCTGTCGGCAAGGGAATGGGATGGAGGACTAGGATGAACTTGAGCTGAAGGTGAAACGGTCGGCAGTGAATGTGGAAATTCGTTTGCAGGTGGTAATGGAGGGGGTTCGGGGCTTCCTGATAGAACCAGACTGAATTGGGGTAATAATACTTTAGGAGTAAGTGTTTCGACATCGATGAAGTTAGAATTTTCAGGTGGAATTTCTGGGGGATCGACTAAGTGTCGAGGTGAGTTCAAGACTTCCACCGCTGGGTTTACTGGAAAATGAGTGAATGATGAAGTTTCTTGTGTAAAAATATTGTTGGTCGGATCAAGGTTTCTTTCTAGTCATTTTTGGTGGTAACTTACCAATTGGGGTTCTGCGGTTCTTGGTGGAGATGGTAGGTCGGTTGTAGAGGCATCGGGTGGAGTTGAATCGATCGGGAGACTTGTATCAATGAAGACAGGTTTCTTAGTGACTAACTTTCTCCAGTGGAGAAAAATAGAGGGGAGCTGAGCTATAAATTGGTTCAGTTCATTATCCACTTGAAGTTTTTCTCTTAGTGGCTGAGGAAGTGTTTGCACTATACCTGGAATATTAAGGGATGAATGGGGTGCAAGTGCTATGGGGACTGGGGGATTTAGAAGACTTTCGTCTTCCATGACAATGGTTGGGGATGGAAGAGGTGGGATTTGCATTAGGTCGACATGTGGTTCGACCATAATCTTGAATTTCTTTTGGGGTGGTGGACGACTGTGGGATATTTCTTCTTCCAGAAATTTCTTAAATTGATCTTCGACAAAGATTTTGTGTTTAGTTGTGTCGTCTAGAATTTGTGTTGGACTATCAAGAAGCTCACCTTCATCTTCTTCTGTCGGTTCCTGGATAATGAACTTCCTTTTTCCCTTTCCTTGTACTTTGGTCTCCATTTTTTGTCCAGCTTGAGATAACTCGTCGACTATCCATCAGATATTTTCTTTTGTGATAGCATGCTCTAGAAGTGGATTATCTAATTGTGTACCCTCATCCAACTGTTCAGCTGCTTTTGGAGGGTCCTGATGTGCTGTCATTTTGATCCCAAAGGGGATTAATTTCAACAATCTGGTCGGTCTTGAAGACAAATGTGTTCAAGTGGAGTCGGATTTCATAATCTTCTTCCTTCTCAGCGTTGGTCAGAGGTTCGACTACTGTGAAGTCGGCCTGTTGTGCATGTGGAGGTATTAGAATTATTGTGTTTGATTGTTAGCTAATCTCAGTGAATACCTCTTTGGGCGAAGGATAAAAATACAATGCTTCTGCTTTTCCCGCTGCTCCTTGCAAATGCCAGACTGATGTATGGTCGAGGGCCAGCGGAATATGTGCGGTCGGAGGTAGACTGCGTCAGATGTTCTATGGAACTCTCCATCTAGCTGTCTTCTTTTTGAGGTCCTGGAACCAATAGTCGAGCCAAATCTTGGCTGTCGTTGTGTTGAGCCATCATCCCCTCTATGTGAATCAACAAAAATTTTCCATCACTTTGTTGTTATCTACTGTAAAGTCTTTGTTTCCCTTAGGTTGAATGTGTGCCATCATAATTCATATCAATAAGGTTGGATATAAAATGCTCTTCCCCTCTTCTTGACATTTGTAACATAAATTCCTTACAATGTCAGCCAAATGTTCTACCCAGTTATACAATTTTCCTCTCGTCACAACATTGTGAATGGCCTCCAACATGTATAGCTTTGGGTCGGACCCTCGACCGGAACTTGTGAGTGCAGTCGACATAATTCTTGCCACCATCTTTGGTGTTTCGTAGAGTATCCGGTTTATGACCAACCCTCTTGAGTTTCTACTAGTAGGGGTTCCTATGAATTCCTTAACTATTGTCGGGTTTGGACACATTGGCACCATGTCACCCTTATTTAATAGACCAGTAATCCGATGGATGAGTGCACCATTGATTTTGATAGGGATGTTGAAATAGAGCTTCCCATTATGTTATCTGCTCATGATGAATTGGGAAATTAGGTCTTTTAAGCTAGCGAAGCTGTCTAATGAAGGAGTGTGTATGTATTGCAGAATCGTGGCAGTCCGAAGCTTCTCCGCCTCTTCTCTCCATTGACCATTTGAATCCTTCCCCTAGTCCACAATTTCGTTCCAAATATGCTTCCATTGTTGTTCTGAAACCTTGGTGTTTTGGACAAGCTGCAGTCGGGTTTCTAAAGGGGAATAAGATTTTTCTATCTCCTTGATCTTGGTCGCTCAAGACCTGGTTGTCGCTTGAGTCTTCTTGGGTGCCATTATGGTTTTAGGGTTCTCAGGGTCCATAAAAGGTTCGAACAGTTTAGAGGGATCTGTGTTCTATAATTCAAGTTCTTTGAAAAACAGTAACCAAGAGTCCTCGAGCCCCGTATTTATAGGGTAACTGCTCAGCACAGAGGAATGCGAAGTAGATGGATGCATTGATTCCTCGTTTGGAGAGGGCATTAATTTTGATTGACAGGTTGTCGGCTCCTTGTTTGGCGCACTTCGACTTTTCTTCTATTTGTGTCGGTCTTCACGAATGCTTTTTTCTTTCATTTCTTCGTTGGTGTGGTGTCGGTGCGCATCTTTCGACATGCCATGTCATCCAAAAACAGGCTGGCGTGGTTGGGGGTTTCTTTCATCTTGTACTTGTCATCCTAGTCTTTCTTGTTGCTGTCTGTCATCTCACTGGTCGTGCTTTGTGCTCTTTTCTCTGCAGCTTCATTCATTGCCTTTACTAGAATTATTTTTCCATTCTCTCATAATTATGTAGTTTATAAGAATTGCTTTTGAAAAATTACTTATAATACTTCTCTCGCAAAGTAGTTATAACCATTTTTTTTCATGCCTTGTATCGCTTCAGTCGGGTGTCATTGACAAGTTTTTTTAATACACTTTCTTGTAGCATCTTCAGTCAGACTGAGCCATTGGTATTGATGTTTTCGACAATGTATAGACCCATCCACTCCGTGTGCAACTTTTTTGGTTTACCTTTTACTCGACTATTATATAGCAATTCCAGGTCACCAACTGATAGATTTGTATGCTTGATATTTCTATCGTGACATGCTTTCTACTACTGCTTTTGGATTTCTTGGTGATGTATCGCTAGTTGTTGGTTTTTGACGAGATTCGGCAGTTGAACATGACGTTCTTTTCTTGCATCTTCGACATCAATGTGTAAAACTTTAGCAATTCTTGGAGCTTGTCGTCGAAAGTGCAAGGGGACGACTGCTTCTTGACCATATACAAGTGTGAAAGGAGTCTGACCTGTTGTTATTTTATATGTTTCTTGATATTCCCATAGCATGAAAATTATCTTGTCATCCCATTCATCTTTGTCGATGTGGCACATTTTTGTTAACCCTTTGGTAAGTGTTTTATTAAATGATTTTATGACGCCATTTGACTAGGGATGATATGAAGTACTTATCTTGTGCTCGATTGAAAATTCTTTTGTAAGAGTAGAAATTTTTTTGCAAACAAAGTTAGTCCCCTGGTCACTAATCAATGTAGTTGGGAATCCGAATCATGTGATAATATTATCATATATGAATTTTGCAGCTATCTCACTTGAACATGTTTTGAGAGGTTCTTCCTCAGCCCATTTGGTGACATATTCTACTGCAGTGATGATGTATCTTCCACCTGATCATCTGCCAACTATTGGGAATGCTTAAATAAAGTCGATTTCCCACATTTCGAATGTTTGAATTGGATTTACTGGAACAAGGAGAATTTCTGTGCTTGGCAGTGGTCGAGTCATCCATTGACATCTATCACATTTACTTACAAAATCTCGACAGTCTTTGTGCACTGTCGGACACCAAAGTCCAGATTGCAGAATCTTTCTCGCTTTGATGTCGACGTGATAATGTCCTCCTACCGGTCCATAGTGTGCCTCTGTAAGTATACTTTGTCTTTCATGTTCGAGGACACATAATCCTAATATGTCATCCAGGAAAATTTTATAAAGGAATCTGTTGAATAAAGTGTAAGGTGTAACTTTCATTGCGAGAACCTTCTTTTTCTTTTCCGGCATTCCCTCTGGTGCATGTCCATCCTTGAGGAATTGTGCAAGCTCTGCCAACTCCGACGGGATAGCTTCAATTCTAAACAAGTGTGCATCTGGTAGTTCATTTTCAATACCTATTGGCTCCTCTCCCATGTCGATTCACAACAAGTGGTCGGGTCCGACATTTTCCTTACCTAGTCGGACTATGAATTCAAAATCCAATTCCTGGAATAATAGTAACCAACGACATAATATTCCATGGTGCAATGGCCTATCAACTAAGTACTTTAATGCTTGATGATATGTATAAAAGACAAAAGGGTTATCCAATAGATAGTGTTGATATTTCTGCAATGCAAATACCATACCAAGTGCCTCTCTTTCTGTCGTGGAATAATGTATTTCCTCTTTGTTCATCTTTCTGTTGCTGAAGGCATTAGGGTAGTCCATTCCATCATCACCAGGTTGAGTTAAAATTATGCCAACTTCTATGCCCGACGCGTCGATATGTACATGGAACTTGATCGACCAGTTCGAGAATCGGAGTATAGGAGCTTCGACAAGTTTTCTTTTCAGGATGTCGAACAATGTATTACATTCATCAGTCCACTTGTACTCTTGATTTTCTTTGAGTAGTTCCTCCAAGGGATACGTCATGTCAGAATTATGTCAGATAAACTTCCAATAGTATCCCGTGTGGTACAATAGAATTCGCACTTGCTTAGAATTGACGGGAGGCTTTAGGTCGAGAATGATCTTGATTTTGGCATAGTCAACTTTTATGCCTTCCTTGTACATGACATGGCCCAATAATATTCCGATAGGAGTTGTGAAAATGAATTTCTTGATGTTCAACGAGAGTTGGATTTGTCGACATCTTTCGAGCATTAGCCGGAGCTATTTGCAGTGATCCTTCAAGATGGATTGGAATGTCAAATCATCAAAATAGACAGCCATAGTTTTGTAGGTGTATTCTTGAAAAGCTTTGACAACAATTCTAGAAAAGACCACTGGCGCATTCTTTAGTCCGAATGGCATGAATTTATATGCAAATGATCTGAACTCATCCACGAACTTGGTCTTCTTCTGATATTCTTTACCAATGGGCACTTGATTCTACCACGAAAATATGTCTGTGAATGAATAGAACTCATGCCCTGCAACTTCATTAATGATTTCATCAGCGAAAGGAGTAGGAAAAGGGTCAGTGATTGTTACTTTATCAAGGTCGCTAAAGTCGACAAATATTTGCAGTCACGTCGGATCATG
Organism: Larix kaempferi; assembly: GCA_027924585.1. Classification (NCBI taxonomy): domain Eukaryota; kingdom Viridiplantae; phylum Streptophyta; class Pinopsida; order Pinales; family Pinaceae; genus Larix; species Larix kaempferi. Next base: position 4,518,253 of record BSBM01000230.1, read on the forward strand.
CTTCTTTGGTTGGACAACCATCAGACTTGCCCACTCTGATTGATCAATAGGATAGATGATTCCTGCTGCAAGCATACTATCAATCTCGTTTTTGACAATGTATTTATATTTGTGAGCAAGTATATGACATTTTCTTTAATGGTTTGGCATTTAGATTGATATCAATCTTCATTTCTCCCATATCCTGTACAATTCCTTTCAAGTCTTTATAATATCGTGCGAACACATCCTGAAATTCTTTAAAGAGGCTAGTGATCTCTGCAGTTTTCTCTTCATTCTAGTAATCACCAAATTTTGCCATTTTCGGTATGTCATCGTTGGATATGTCAATTTATTTTATTTTTACTTTGGCATCCATCCACTCTGGTGCTCGGTTGTCATTGATTGGTCTTTCCTCTTCTTTGATCTTCGTGAATCTTGGTGGAAAATATTTTTCTCTCAATCTTTTAGGGTCCTCTTTCTCTGCGGCCTCCACATTCAAAGTTGTTTTGATTAGCTTCAACATAGTTGGATGATATTCTTTCCATTGAAAATCTTTCCAAATTTTTTCTTTGTTTCTATTCGCAATATTTTCGAATGTTGAACTTATTTTGACTAAATGTTACGACAAAAAATGGTTTTGTCGTACGAGTGGATGCTTTTCTGCTGGTACTGCATTTTTCATCGGTTGTAGAAACTGTTTGATTTGGTTACTCGCCTCAGATAGTTGCTCATCCTTCAGAGAAAATTGGAAATATTTGATGAACTTTTCTTTAGTTATTTCCAAATGAAGGTCTCTCCTCTTGCCTCTTCCATCTTGTACCATTTATTTGGCAAGTCATCGAGCGTGCTAGGTAAAAGATGCGGCCACGCTCTTTCATATTTATGTCCCAGTCTTCTCCACTCCCTTTCGCACTTGTCGATGTGAGCTTTAGGATTCTTTCCTTGTATGAAAATTGGGATTTCAACCTGAGCTGTCAGTTTCTTATCTCCAAACCTTTCAATAAAATATGTCGAGGCAGTGGTCCATGTTTGAATTTTTTACTAATGCGTATCCCTCCATCTCGCAGCTTGTCCCATATATGTCTCAACTAGACTCTGCAATCTCCCATGTTCTCCGGCATGCTTTGAAACTTCCTCTACATGTACTGATGGATATTCTCGTTCTTTGTATCATAGCACAGGATTATGTGTCGATTCATTTTTCGCTGGTGCTAAAGTTGGATATTCATGAATTTTTCTTTCGAATATCTTTGGAATTGTCGAGATAGGGAAGCATTTCTTGATTTTCTTTTTAGAGATGGATTCAATTGTCCAACACTCTTTTGCTTGAAGTTCATAATTTTCCATTTGTCATTCGTATAGTTCAGCATCGGAATTATATCCAGTTGTTGTAGGGTCTCCAAGATAGAGTTCTCCCATTGCATTTGGTTCGATATAATATTCATTATTGTTTACTTGATATAGCTATCGTATATCATTTTCATCCTCCATAGGTTCTGAGCACAATTCTCCTTAAGATGGGAGGATAGGAACTATCACCTTTTTTCCGTTACCTTTGAGTTTAATACGACCTTTGTCGAAAGATATCGATGCTTTCATTTGTCAGCCCCATGGTCGACCAACCAGGGATGGAAATGAAATAGCTCCATCTTTTGGATTTATAATCTCGAAGTCGACTCTTGTCGCTATGCCTTTTATGGAAGTTTCGACATTTCTCCACACACCAATTGGTTCAATCAATCCGTGATTGTTAAGTTTCAAATAAATGCCCAATTCTTGAAGCTGAGGTCAACCTAATTTTTCCCAAGTATCACAAGTCATGATATTAACTTGCGAACCAAAATTGAGTACAACTTATCGTACATGGTATCCGTATATTTCGAGGTCAACGAGAGGGTCGGCATCGTTTTTATCTGTTTGGTTCATTCGACATATGTTTTTGGCTTGTCTATGCCCGACATATTTATTTTTAATATTATGATATAATTAAATAACTTCCTGACATATTCTCCTTTAGTTATAAGATTGACCAATTCATTAATATCTTCCTATCGAACTTCCTCGTTATCTTCTTGTGCTGCTAATTCATGAAATATATCAGATGTATTTTTATACAGATATTTTTGCTTGTGAGGGTTCGGATAATCCTCTTTATTTATTACTTTACTTATTTGTGGATTATCTTGGCCAGTTCAAGTACCTTGTCTTATTACAATTTGCAGATTCTTTGTTCTAAGCACATCACATTTGGGAACACACGACAAGAGATTAACATTATTTTTATTTGTAATTTTCTCAATCATAGTAGGGAAATCCTCCAAGAAGTGATCCCCTACTCCACATTTTGTACAAAATTTAAGACCTGTTCGATCTTTATAATGACACTCTGCATGGCGATGTCCTTCACTAAGAAAAGTATAACATTGCCCAGGTCGGCGAGGTCAAAAATATCGACTTCCATTGCGCAACCTTAGCCTTGGTATCCTCTGTGTCGGTCGTAGTTATCATTCCTCCGACCATATCTTCCTCCATGAAATCTTGGATATCTATCATTTCTATCATTCCAGTTGTACCGATCATTCCTTTTGTTTTTGTTGTTTTGGTTGTATCTATTGTTTCTTTCATTTTTGTTGTTTTACTATTCGAGAGAGTTGGTCTAGTACACTACATGGTAATTTTTCTTATTCTTTAGGTTCATATGGCATTCTTCTATAGAATGAGTACTAACTTCACATATCTAACACCACTTGGCTTTCTTGTTCTTCATATTCTATGGGAAGTCATTTGTAGTATTGTTGATGCCTCGAAAATCGTAGCATCAATCAGCAAGGGATTATCCCCTGTAATCAGTCCCAATTAGATTGTTCACCATTTGGTGTGGGGAATCCGTCCGGTTAACGGTTTCGACTACCGTTAGATTTAAAGATTATTTTTCTTTACACCAGTTGCGGCCCGATCCACCGTTTATGTATTTTATTTTTAAGATGATATGTAGGTGCCCTAAGCTGAATGCAGTTAATTAACCCAATTTAATCTAAGACTGTGTAAGCAAATTTAATCTATCCTTGCAAGGAGCAAACTGTAAAGACAAGTAATACACTGAAAGAAACATCTAAAGATCATACATATAGCCATTTAATCATAAAGATGCAATTCCAGCAGAATACAAAAGATATTATAGATAGCTTTAATTCAATCAATACATTCCATTACTCATTTGAGAAAAAATAGCTTTGCACAGGAAAATATAAGAACATTCATCACATAGAAGCAATTCATGATAGCAAGGAATGATCTCACAGCAATATGCAGATGATACAGGAATAATCCAGCACACATTTGACACATTCTCCAGGAAAAAATGCCTTCTCCCAGGCTTTCATTAGGCAAAATTGATTTCTTGGAGCATGTAGTAAAATAGTTCACGTACAAGGAAGAAAATGCTTTCACCCGCAAAAAGTCCTGGCCCTTTCTTTTATCCCTCTATATATAGCTTTACAAATTGCTCCTTGAGCTTTCAAGTGTACCCTAAATTATTCAAACCTTCTAATTTGTCATTTAGTGTATAACTACAAAATTGAATGATTCGTGAGGACTTTTCACAAAAGACAAAATAAAGGACACCTGTCTCTTAATGTGTTTATAATAAAACAACTAAGTCCCATATGGGTGGACTGTTTCATTGGGACGTTCTTCTTCTACTGTTTTATCTTCTTCAGCGGGCTCGTCTACTTTTGCTGCTTTGTCTTGTTCCTTAATGTAACTAGTCCATTGACTGATTTCTCTTACGACAGTCTTCCCTCTTGATGATATGGTTACATTTCGCGCTATCTTGTGCTTGTGCAAATATGATCTGATCCCCTCGGCTCCCGCTATATCCTTCCGTGCAGTACTTTCCAAAAAAAAGATATGAACAACAGGCTGTTCAATAAACTGGTGAATATCTTCTTCGGTTATTGCCTCAAGCGTTTTTAGATGATCTAGCTCTGCATCCAGATTCTTTTGCATTTCTGCCAGGAACGGTTCTCTTTCAGGGAATTCATAAATACCATGGGGTAGAGGCATGTGACACTTCTCTTCAGCCTCCTTGATCTTCAAGTAGACAACGTAGCATTTTTTTATAACCTTTCAAATTTCAACACTTAATCTATCGCCACAATCTCGGCAAAACTCGAGAACTCCAGTGTCTATATCAAATTCCTCCTCTGTTGTAACTCGTAGTTTTAAGGGAAAACCAAACTTTCCTATTCTCCATTCAAATTGTTGTTTGAGTTCCAACACATGCTGTGCATATTTGTCTTTTATTCTAAGAGCCTCAAATTCAAGAGATGTCATCTTTGTTATCATTTCTTTCAAGCTGCAAACTTCTTCTGAGATTAGCACAAGGAGTTGATGAGTTTTCTTCTGTAGACCACAAGCTCGGCTATAGAATGTGGCCAGGTCTTCTTTCTTCTCATTAGCTTCCTTGAGTTGTTATAACAACCAAACCTTTTCTTCTATCAATCTTTCCAATTCCGATATGAGAACCTTCAAGTTCCTTTGCTCATCTTCTAAAATTGCAAGTTGCATCACTAATGAATTCTTCTCATTCTCAAGCTACAGGGATTTCGAAGTTATTTCCAACTTCTCTTCTACCAGCTTGTTATACTTCCTTTTAACTCATTTCTCTCCAACACTTCTTTCTTTTTGTTAGCTTTTATCTTAAAGCACAACTCTCTATAATTCTTCTTATCTTCAAGCAAACGATTGACATTGGCTTTAGTTGCTTGTGCTGCAGCTACAGAGCAATCTGCTGTGAATGTGGGGTCAGCGTTGGTCCCTTGGACAAGTGTAGTCTCTGACACTCTGAGTTCATATAAGTTCTTCCCAATCTCTATTTTCCTTAATGTTCTGCCAATGATAGCCTTCTTCCGTTCATGAAAATACACGGAATCCATGTTGACCACCTGGCACTGCTTTCTAGGATTCTATGGGGTCAGTACTAATTCTTCAGCAGAAACAATCCCTTCATGAACTATCCCTGGTTGGTCTAACTTTGGTGGATCCAAGTCCATATTTTGCGGGCTGGGTGGGTCTTGTTCTGGAGTTTTCTCAGTTTCTTCCTTTTCTTTCCTTTCTGCTAGCTCTGCTTGTAACCTATTTACTTCATCCAACAAGATCTTTTCTTCTTGCTCTTCTTGCAATTTAGTAGCTTGTTCTTGGAGGATCCTATCTTCCTCTTTTATCAGGGCTTCTGCTCCTTGCTCCTTTTGGATTCTGTAAGCTTCCTCTTTCTCTCGCCTTTCGGCCAGCACTGCTCTTATCCTGTTTGCTTCCTCCAACAAGGTTCTTTCTTCTTCTTCCTTCAAGGCTTTTTCCTCTTTCTCCTTTTGGATTCTAGCAGCCTCCTCTTCTTGCTGCAACTTAATAGCCTGCTCTTGCTGAATTCTTGCTGCTACTTCTTGTTGAATCCTTGCTGCCTCCTCTTGTTGTAATTTGGAAGCCTATTCATTTTGAAGCCTTGTAGCTTCTTCATCTTGGTGTTGTTTGACAGCTTGCTCTTGTAGGACTCTGTCTCTTTCTTCTGGTTCTATGTCTTTTGAACCTCCTGATTGGGATGTTGCTGCCTCTTGCTCTAGTTATATCAGACCAACAGGCTTGGGAGTAACACCTTTTCCGCCTTTCTTCTTGTAGCGTTTCCCTAACTCCGTTAAGTTCCTGGCACTATGAAAGAATTCTTCATTTAGGTCCATAAGATGGGTGTACTCAAAGGAATTTTTGACATCAATAACATGTCTGGCAACTTTACCACAAGGGTCATGCCTCCTATAAAACTTTGTACCAAAATGAAATATTTCCAAGTCCTGAATATAGTTTTCTCCCTCTTTTTCCCTCGAGAGGCTATATGCACCGATAGTGAAAGGCATTGGCGGATATATCCCTTTCTTCCTTTTGGTGAGGATTCTATTGATTCCACCAACACTGAAGAGTTTCCTTAAGGATTCCCTGTGTATCACAAAATCTGTAGCATATCTGGGAAGCAAAAAGGGAGCTACGGATCCTCTATTCATATGGATGTAGGTGCCTTCTTGGGCATGGTAATAATCGCCAAATGCATCAATAATTGGCATGGCATTTTCTGACATGCAATTTGGTTCTTCTAAAAAAATAAGCTGGTATAGAGGCATCATAAACTTCTCACAAACCTGCTTGTAGTGGTTTGCATATCTACTTGCCCATGTGGGTTGGTAAGCCATAAAGAGAGGAGTCTCTTTTCTATTCCATGTGCAACCCAAGTCTGGGAAGGTATGCTTGCTCAATTTTCAATCTATTAAATAAGAGGACATGAAAAAGTCTGACTTCTTCTAAGTCATTCCTCCTTGAGCAGTGGTTAACTGCGAGACCAAACTTTCTGAGATTATATCATCCCAATTGAAAATGGTCCCAGACATGGCCACATTGACTATCACTGGTACCCATCCAGGCTTGAAGATATTTCCATTTGGAATGCCAAAGACACGGCTTAACATCAAAACAATGAGTCTATAGGGGGTCTTCAGGAGGTTACTCTCATATTCCTTGATGTTCCTTTGTCTGATTTTCCTGTCACTTATCATCATTTTCCTAGCGGATTCTAGAGGGTCCGCAGTTTGCTCTGCTATCCAATCATTATCCAACCAAGCTCTCCCTTGGGAAAATTTATACGTAGTTGTGATATGTTCAAGTGTGAAGGATGCCAAATTCATTCCATTCTTGTCATTAATGAACTTGGTGTCAGTCCTTACATGAGGGATCAACCAGCCTAGGGCTTCAGAGCATGGAAATAACTTAGGACAAGTTGTCACCTTATGGAGGCAAGACCTCTTGATGTTTGCATATACCATAGTGTCTTCTATGGTAGATTGAGGGTAATCCTGATCCCTGATGAACCTATATAAATCACCCCACTGAAACTCTAGGGAAGAGCATCCCAGAGGTACATTGGTAGTAGCTCGTGTATCACTAAACATAGTCTCAAGTGAGGTGTCTAGCAGGATTTCAACGTCGGAATCTGACTCCCCAAGTTTAGCCTTCTTTCCTGCAGACTTTCTGTGCATATTACACCTGTGTTGACGAGGTAGCACAAATAAGGAATTTGGCATATTCATAATGATTAACACCATGGATACTACCCAATATGCAAAGTAACTAATCAATGAATAAGGAACAACAACTGAATTTTCCAATTTCAAGCAAGTTTGAAAAACAAACAACAACAAAAACATCCTTCATGTAATAGCTCCAAACTAAGTGCACAAATTTGGAAGTTTCCGGCGTTTCATTCAAACACAATTATTGAGTTGAACCAAGAATCTATTGAGATATTGTAACTTCTAAGAATATTATACTTGTACTTTATTAGTCCGGAGATGTTTCATTGTTGATGTATATGTAACTTCGGAATGTATTTCATCTATGTATTTCATATATATTTATTGTACCCTTATTAGAGATGTGTTATTCCTCTATAAGGAAGTGTCGTCATGTGGATTGACAAGTGTCGCAAGTGTGTGTACTTGACGATGGGTTATTAGACCACCATGTGTGGGGTCGGCCCTGAAATATATATATTATATTGTGGATGTACCTAGCTAGACAAGTCGGCCCCATAAGGTCACTGGGCAAACAGGTTAGTATAAATAGAGATCAGGTGATCTCTATTTAGATCATTCGGAAAGTTATATCTCTCTCACTCGGAAAGTGGTGCACTAGTGAGGAGGAGGATCATCTGCTACTAGGAGACTATCTCAGTGTATTTTGGTTGAGCCATTTCTCTCTCTATCTCTAAGGAAGTTGTGGGGTTTTTCACCTTAGGGTTTTCCCCACGGAAACTCTGTGTCTCTTGTCTCTCATGCTTTTGATTCTTGTGATGCTTGTCATGCTTATTATGATTGTCATGCATTGACATGCTGTACATGTTATTCTCTCAGTGAAGATCCTAGAGTATTGTGAATTAATGCTCAAAATTTAACATGGTATTAGAGCTAACCTAAGAAGAAGACATTTTGCAGTGACGAAAACTTGAGTTTCTTGTTTATTGGGTTTCTCTCCACAGATTTTGGAAAAGCAGTATAGTAGATTGACTCTACTCATCAAGGTGCATCTATCTGTCCAACCGGAATTCACTTCCGAGCATTTTCAGATTTGGCCCTAAAATTTAGGGTTTCCACAAAAATAGGAATTTTTGAAATATGAAGACATAGCTAGAAGCTCCTTGCAAAAATAAAAGTTTAGAGCTTTGGATCGAGATTTTTGGCTGGGTAGATCTCCGGGAAACCCAAACCCTAATTCAGGGCTCTCCCTAGTGAACCCGGGAGGACAAAAAGGCAAATATGAACGGTAAAACTTTGCTGATCTCAAATTCTAAATGCACTAGGCTGATCAAATCATCAAAGCACATCTTTCTATCCTTTTAGAAAATTGAAATTCACATTTTTAATTTTTAGGGTTTTTTCGACAAACCCTAATCCGGGACCAGATCCAGTATTTAGCATTTCAAGTGGTAAGACCTAAATCTTTTCTATTTCCATTTGAAGTACTCTTTAAGATGTCTCACCACACCAAGCTTGAGGATAAGCTTGAAGGGGCTGATAACTTCCGAGCTTGGAAGTATAGGATTGGGTTAATCCTGGAAGAGAATGAGTTGGACTCATATATAAAAGAAGACATCCTTATCCCAGAGGATGAAGAGGCCAAGGTATTGCATAAGAAGAACTTGGTAAAGGAAAAGAGAATCATTGTTGATTCTATCAAAGACCATCTCATACCCTATGTGTCTTCTCTAATGACACCCAAGGAGATGTTTGACTCTTTGACCAAGCTATTTGAAGGGAAGAACATAAATTGGAAGATGACTCTGTGGAATCAATTGAAAGGGGTCAAGATGTTGAATGGAGAAACCATTCAATATTACTTCTCCAAGGTCTCTTAGATCAAGGAGCAACTTGAAGCTGTGTATGAAGTAGTGGACAATGGTGAAGTTGTTATGACCACTCTGAATGGCCTACCTAGGTCATGGGACTCCTTTATTCAAGGAATCTGTGCAAGAAAGAAATTGATCTCTTTCAGTAAACTATTGGAGGAATGCTCTCAAGAAGAAGCTAGACTTGTAGCTCGTGAGGAAAAGATGGGAGGTGAAGATCAAGCTCTCGCAACTCACACCAAAAGAAGCAAGCCCAAGAAGGAGCACTCTTGCTACAAAAGATCCTATCAAAAGAATAAGAAGGATCTAAGATGCTTCACATGCAATGAGAAGGGTCACTTTGCTTCAGATTGTCCTAAGAACAAAAGGGATAATAACAACAACTTCAGCAAGAAGAAGAAGGGCAGCAAAAGAAAGTTCCATGCTCATGCTGCCGAGGATGATGAACCTCCAAAGAAGAAGGCTAGGGCAGAAAGTGATGATGACTCATCAAGTGAAGAAGAGTATGTTCTAATCTCTACTCTCACAGGTACTATCTCCCATGGTTGTAATGATTGGTTGATTGATAGTGGGGCTTCCAAACACATGACTGGGTTTAAGGAATCTTGTGAATCTATCTGAACATGAATCACCCCATAAGGTGAAACTTGGGGATGATTATCAATACCCAATCAAAGGAAGTGGTGAAGCCTCCTACAACCTAGATTTTGGAAAATATTTGAAGATGAAAGAAGTCCTTTATGTACCTGGGCTCAAGAAGAACTTACTCTCCATCTCTGCATTGGATGCAAAAGGTATGAGGGTTGCATTTGTGGATGGCCAAGTCCTAATGTGGCCAAAGGGAAAGACAATAGATGATGCAGTAGTGATTGGAGAGCAAGAGGGAGGATTGTATAAATTGAAGGGACAACCTGAACATGCCATGGTGCATGAATCCATGGAGCCAAGTGAACTTTGGCATAGAAGACTTGCTCATATGCACTATAGGGCACTTCCAATTGCAAGCAAGGCTATAGAAGGTCTTCCTGAAATCAAGACCAAACATGAAGGTGTTTGCAAAGAATGTGCAAAAGGTAAGAACATTAAGAAGGCTATCCCAAGCAGTGAAAGCAAGGCCAAAGATATCCTGGAAATCATCCACTCAGATGTATGTGGTCCTATGTCATCCAGTTCTCTTAGTGGGTATGTTTACTATGTCTCATTTATTGATGACTTCTCCAGGAAGACTTGGGTATACTTCTTGAAGAACAAAGATGAGGTGTTTGATAAGTTCAAGGAATTCAAAACCTTGATGGAGAATCAAACTGACAAGAATATCAAAACCTTCAGATCCGACAATGGTGAAAAATTCACCTCAGGTGACTTGAAGAAGCTTTGTAGTGATTCAGGGATTAAGAGGGAGTTGACTGCTCCTTATAATCCTCAACAAAATGGAGTTGCAGAAAGGAAGAACAGAACTATCATGGAAGCAGCAAGGGAAATGCTGCATGACCAGGATCTACCTATGCATCTATGGGCAGAAGCAGCTAGAACAACTGTATATGTGCAGAACAGAACACCCCACAAGATATTGGACATCAAGATACCAGAAGAGGTCCTTGCTCGTAAGAAACATGAAGTCAACCATCTCGGAAAATTTGGTTGTCCAGTATACACTCATGTCCCAAAGGAAAATAGGACTAAACTAGATCCTTCAGGAAAGAAGGGTATCTTTGTGGGTTACAGTGAAAGCTCAAAGGCTTATAGATTATACTTTCCAGGGTTCAAGAAGATTGATGTCAGCAAGGATGATTATAAGTTCAAGGACATGTAATCCAGGAAGCAAAGATCAAGAGGGAACACACTCCAGCAGCTCCTGCAAGGATGCAGATTTTCAGAGGGAGTTGACAATATTCCTACATTCCACAATAGAAAGGTGTAGAAGAAGCTACTTCAGTAGCTCCTGCCAGGAAGCAAAGACTCAGAGGGAGTCCACCCAACAAACAAACAAAGATAAGTATTTCAATTATCATTTCTTGCCTATTTTTGTTTAAATAATATTATGCTTAGGAGATGTATTGTGCATATTAGAATGATTGCATTAATGAACAGGATACTACTAATATGCATGTGATGGGTAAGTGGCCTATGGAACTGTACAACATTCCAGTGCTACTTATCTAGAATGAAACCTCTTTGCTGACATGTTGGGAGTAGTGCAAACTCTTAACAATGTTCCGGTAGAGACTGGAAGGCATCTAGAAAGTTGTGGAACATGGATAAATGTTGTATTGAAGCATTGGCTAAGATAGCTGCATGACTGCATGACATATTTCTTTATGTGTAAAGAATTTGTTCTGAAAATTATGAGATGTTTCTAATCATGCAATTTAACTTGTTTTGTAGGAAAGACTGTATATCTTCACCTACAAAAGGACTACAACATTTGTTCTAGCAACAAGGATATATATTGAAGATATTGAAGTTCCTAGGATCTGGGATGAAGAAATGGAATGCCATGATCCATCGATCATGAAGAAGATGTTTGGGATGTAGTCCCAAGACCTGACAGGGAGTCACATGTATGTAAATTGAAGAAAGCCTTGTATGGCTTGTAGCAAGCTCCCAGAACTTGGTGTGATACAAAGAGGAAGCTCATTACTAAGTTCGATATGAAAGATTTGGGAATGATGCATTATTTCCTAGGTATGGAGGTGTGGCAGAGTACAGGTGGGATCTTCCTTGGTCAAGGGAAGTACATAGTAGATATCCTGAAGAGATTCGGGATGTTGGATTGCAAGGCCATGGCCACACCTATGGCATCAAATCTGAAGCTTCTATGTGATGCTTCATCTGAGCCAGTTGATGTCTCTATGTATCGTCAGATGATTGGGTCCTTGATGTACCTGATGAACACGAGACAAGATATTTGCTTTGCAGTGAACACATTGAGTCAGTTCCTGACAGATCTGAAGATTGTTCATCTGGTTGTTGTAAAGCATGTTCTGAGGTACCTGAAGGGTACAGTGGATTATGGGCTCAAGTATGAAGCGAATCAAAAGTTTAACCTGCAGGGTTATGTTGATTTCAGATTGGGCTGGCAGTGCTGCAGATAGGAAGAGCACATCTGGATGCTGCTTCAGTATGGGATCAGGTGTGATCTCTTGGTTTAGCAGGAAGCAGTCCTACGTAGCACTGAGTACAGCTGAGGCAGAGTTTGTTGCATCCTATTCATCTAGTTGTGAGGCAGTATGGCTACGGAAGCTACTGTTTGAATTATTTGATCTCTCGTTGGATGCTACTGGTATCTTCTGTGATAACCAGAGTTCTGTGAAGTTGTCTAACAACCCAGTGTTTCATGACAGGTCGAAACACATAGAGATCAAATATCACTATATCAAGGATATGGTGCAGAGAGGAGCTGTGAAGCTCCTGTATGTTGCGACGAACGAGCAGATTGCAGATGTGCTGACGAAGCCACTAGCCAGGGTGAAGTTCGAGTACTTCAGAGAGAGTCTTGGCGTTCTTCAGATCGAGGACACTTCGAGGAAGAAGTGATGTACACATTTGTTGAATCCATTCCAAGCATGTTGGAAGGAGGATCCTTCACATGGCTGTGGATGTAAGTGTTGGATGATGAGCATCGGGATGATGTTCTGGTTTCTGCTTTGTATGATCAGTTGGATCATTTTTTATATGTATGTATGCATCATGTTGGATGCTGGATATGATCAGTTGGATCATTTATATGTATATGTATGTACGCATCATGTTGGATGCTGGATATGATCAGTTGGATCATTTATATGTATGTACGCATCATGTTGGATGTTGGATATGATCAGTAGGATCATTTGTATGTATTTTGTATATGCATCATGTTGGATGCTTGGACCATGTATCTGTATATGTATCAGGTGGATACATTATATGATCAAGTGGATCATGTATGGTGATATGTATCATGTATTTGTATTTGTATCAGGTGGATATATTGTATGATTAGGTGGATCATGTATGATGATATGTATCAGGTAAATACTTGGTATGCATCAGGTAGATACATTGTATGATCAGGATGATCGTGGATGATGAGCTTCAAGATGTTGCTCCAGATGACATGCAGCAGGATGTTGCAGTGATGATGATCAGGATGATCATGTGTACATCAGGATGATGTATGGTGAGTATCAAGTTGATACTCTATGGTCGTGGATCAGGTTGTGCAGATGAGCATATAATTTGGCCCTGGGAGATTTGCAGATAGTCTTTCGAGGTTTTGCCTATGGCATATAATTTGGCCCTGGGATATCTGGAAAATGATCTTTCGAGGTTTTGCTCTGGGAGGACATATAATTTGGCCCTGGGAGATCTGTAGATAGTCTTTTGAGGTTTTGCCTATGGCATATAATCTGGCCCTGGGATATCTGGCAGATGCTCTTTCGAGGTTTTGTCCTATGGCATATAATATGTCCCTGGGAGATTCGATAGGTTGGGCTGTGTGCCCGTAATAAGTCCTGGGATGCTCTTGCGAGGTTTTGCCATGACCACATATAATCTGTCCCTGGGAGATCCTATAGGTAGAGCTGTGTGCTCGTAACAACCTGGGAAACTCTTGCAAGGTTTTGTGGTGACCACATATAATCTATCCCTGGGAGATCCTATAGGTAGAGCTGTGTGCTCGTAACAACCTAGGATGCTCTTGCAAGGTTTTGTGGTGAGGTCACATATAATATGGCCCTGGGAGATCCTATAGGTAGAGTCGTGTGCTCGTAACAGACTGGGATGCTCTTTCGAGGTTTTGTGACGCACGTAATAAGTCCTGAGGATTCCACAGTATGGCCAGTGATGACGAAGACCTGCAGGTGGTGGGCCTACATCCAGTATGAAAAAGGACCGGCTCTGTAGAAATTCCTATGACAAGTAGAGTCAGATATTGGTTGAGATAGCAGCAGCAGTGACAATGATGATGACGATGCATCGATGATGATGATCCCGAGAAGAAGACTTGTCTAGCAGATCTGTGTCGAGAAATACCTTCCTAGTTAAGAGGGAGTGTCTATGTATATGTAACTTCGGAATGTATTTCATCTATGTATTTCATATATATTTATTGTACCCTTATTAGAGATGTGTTATTCCTCTATAAGGAAGTGTCGTCATGTGGATTGACAAGTGTCGCAAGTGTGTGTACTTTCCAGTGGGTCATTAGACCACCATGTGTGGGGTCGGCCCTGAAATATATATATTATATTGTGGATGTACCTAGCTAGACAAGTCGGCCCCATAAGGTCACTGGGCAAACAGGTTAGTATAAATAGAGATCAGGTGATCTCTATTTAGATCATTCGGAAAGTTATATCTTTCTCACTCAGAAAATGGCGCACTAGTGAGGAGGAGGATCATCTTCTACTAGGAGACTATCTCAGTGTATTTTGGTTGTACTTTGGTTGAGCCATTGCTCTCTCTATCTCTGAGGAAGTTGTGGGGTTTTTCACCTTAGGGTTTTCCCCACGGAAACTCTGTGTCTCTTGTCTCTCATGCTTTTGATTCTTGTGATGCTTGTCATGCTTATTGTGATTGTTATGCATTGACATACTGTACATGTTATTCTCTCAGTGAAGATCCTAGAGTATTGTGAATTAATGCTCAAAATTTAACATTCATTCCCTTGTGAAGACCTTATAACTTGGGTTATTAGACTTCCTTAGTGGGTGTCGGCCCTTTATGAGTCATGTGGGTTAAAGGGTTATTATACCACCCTAGTGGGGTCATCCTTGTCACATTATGTTAATTAGTTAAGTTGGGGCCGACCTAGTTAGTGTAAAAGTCAAGTCGGAGTTGTGTATAAATAAAGGAGGTGTGTTCCTCATTTAACACACATTCACTCACTTGTGAAACTCGCATAGGAGAGAGAGAGATATGCTATGGAGGAGAAGGAGCTCATGTTTGGGGATTACATCTTTGTATTTGTTGGTCATCTATATTGAGGAAGCTTTGCTGGGTTTTCTACCCCATGAGGGTTTCCAAGGATAAATCTGTGTCTCTTGTGTTTATGTTGTGCTTGTTGTTCTTTAAGTGATCCTGTAAATGCTATTGTTGTGAAATGGAATGTAATGCTGATATTTTCTATCTTAGCATATTGAATCTTAACATGGTATCAGAGGTAGCCTGAAGGAAGGAAATGTATGGCACTTACGACAATTGCTTCACTTGCGACAATTTGAAGGTTAGGGTTTTATATAGAAAAAACCAGTCATCATGGAAATTTTGCTATAAATCCATTTTAGCGAAGGTTCAAGATCTAAAACCTTTACAAGTCGTATATAACATCCCCCTATACCTTGTTTCCAAAGGACAGCCTCATATTCGTTGTACTTTGTGATTTATGATCAGTACAAGTTAGGGTTTTTGCCTCTTCTAGATCTCAGTCATAAATAGGTGACCTGGGAAAAAAGGTCACAACTTGGGCTAGGAAGCTCCAAATGAAATTTAGTAAAAAGTGACAGGTAGGGAACGGACTGTACTTTCATAGGTATGCTTCTCAAATGCCAAAGTTGAACTAGGGACACGTGGAACGCCGTACAAGTTCTCTCTCCTGTTTTATCCCATAAACAGGTCACATTGTGACACTTGGCATAAATCTCTCTCAAAAAATCCAATTGAGGTCAGACCTATGGGGTTGGAAATCTGACAGGTCAGGCTACCACAATCCCAAGTTTCAGACCCTGTGGATTCGTAATTTCAGAGATGCACCAGAAATAATCAGGTGCATATTTCTATCAAAACATAATTGTTTTCTGAGCACCTTCACTCTTGGCTTATCACTGCTGTGGGCATTTAGGGTTTTGGTGAAAGTTGGAATTTTTGGAATCGGAGTCCACGGATGAAACCTCCTCATCAAAATAGAAATTTAGAGACCAAGATCAAATTTTTTGGTTGGGCAGAAGGTGGGGCTTGATTAAACCCTAGTTTGGGATTTTGATCAGAAAGGTGGAAAATTAGGGCTTCTGCAAAAGTTGGAATTTTTTAAATCTGTGACCACAGCTGGAAGCTCCTCAGAAAAATTGAATTTTAGAGTACAATATCGAACCTTTTGGTTGGGAAAAAGACCGAGCTTTATCAAACCCTAGTTCGGGATCCTGTCTAGAAGATTCAGAAGTTTCAAAGGAAATTTTGAGGGGTCAAATTTTGCAGTTTTCAAAATTGAACTATACCAGCTTGATCAGCTCAGCAAGGCACATCTTTCCATCCATTCAGAAGTTTGAAATTCAAAGTTTGAATTTTTAGGGTTTCTCTGACAAACCCTAATCCAACTCCAGATCTAGTTTCAGCAAATCAAAGTGGACTGGGTTAATCCTAGAAGAGAATGAGTTGGACACCTGTATAAGTGAAGAAGTTCCAGTTTCAGAGGGAGATGAGGCTAAGGCCTTACATAAGAAGACTACAAGCAATCCTTACAGGTATGACTTCAGGAACTACAAGTATTTTTGAAATATGATTCTTGATTAAGTTCATAATATGTTTGTCTTCATGTTATTGAGGTTAGTACAATTATGATTGTTTGATAATGAATGAATGTGAATGATAGAAGACATTCATTGATTAGGGTTATGACACTTATGATTGCACTAATGCACTTGTGGTGTTGTATGAGGATGATGTTGTCTGCTAACAAGATACAGGTACATCAAGAAAGAAAAATCAAGTTCTATGACCATGATGACATAAAGACAAAGACTCATCCATAGTCTTTGACCACATAGAAGCTCTACTTACGAGGTATGTATGACTTTGTTCTACTATGCTTAACTTATGAAATATGCATGTTCTAGCACAAGGTCTCTAAATCATTGAAGAGATCAAAGAAGATATTGTTTGGGTATGTTAAGACATAACCATGATAATCGAGGTATGTTTTCCTATATCAAGTTAGAATCCTACTTTGTGTTAGGATCTTAGGTAAGTATACCTATGTATGAAAAAATAATGACCATACATACTTAAGATTATTTAGAATTATAATGTTTTGATAGTATTGAGATTATACTAATGAATGTATGTTTGTGTAAGAGATCATGAGGATGACACTAGTGCACACTTAAGCATGCATAGTGGTACAAAATGAATAGAAGTTCAAAGACATATAGAGATCAAGTGGGAGGCAAGCACACAAACATAAAAGATAAGTATTTGAGTTGTTATTTGAATCTCTGAAATAGTAAATGATATTGCTTGTAATAGTTGTATGCATATTTGTATTCCTAGAATATATCATGCATATTGTAAGCATTCATATAGCATTGAACAGTATACTACTAATATGCATATGATGGGTAAGTTGGACAAACATTCCATTGTTGTTGATCTAGAATGAAACCTCTTTGCTGACATGCCGAGATCTGTGCACGCTCTTGATAGTATGTTCTAGTAGAGATGGAAGGCATCTAGATAACCATTGTATGCATACATGATATGGAAAAGTGTTGTGCCAAAGGTCAATATAGTTGCATAACTATGTGAATCATATATGTATGCATAATAGGTTATCATTGAAATATCAACATGATTTGATGATTATGAAGTATTACTAGTCATGTAATTAACTTTGATTTGTAGGAGAGATCATGAAGAATGATGAACACCGAACAAGTGATGGATGTTCAACAAGAAGACTTACAAACATACTATAGAAGGCTCGTGGCTAGAAGATTCTCTTAGAAAGAGGAAGAGGATCATGATGAGATGTTTTCTCCAAGTAGCTAGATAATACTGTTCTCTCAATGGTGTAATTGAAGAAGAAGTGCGAATCGAGAAAACTCCCAGGATTCAATTGAAGAAAGCTCTGTACAAGTACCCAGGATTCAATTGAAGAAAGCTCTGTACAGGTACCCAGGATCGATAGTCATTTGATGAGCTTAATGATCACCATGGGTGATGCAGATTTCAACCTTTGCTACAAGGTTGAAGATGGTTTCTATATACATATGACATTCTTCTCTTAGATGGATGCAAGAAGGAACTCACCACAGAGTTTGAATGATCTTGAAGCTCATATTAGTAGACCCATCTGATGGGAGATGGCACAGATAGATATGCAGAAGATCACTCAAATGCAGAATGTGAATGATGTTAAGTTACAGAGGGAGAATTGATACCTTCTTGACAAGCTTGGGATTTACCAAAAGTAAAGCTGATCCGTTATGGATGATGAACCTGTCATACTATTGATATATGTGGATGATCTATTTCTGACTGGAAATGGGAAATAGATTGTCGAGTGCAAGAAGAATCTCGCTTCGAAGTTTGAGATGAAAGATCTTGGATTGATGCATTACTTCTTAGGTCTGGAAGTATGGCAAGGCTCAAAAGGAATTTTTATCAACTAGTGAAAGTATGCTGTGGAAATCTTGAGAAGATTTGATATATTGGAATGTACAACCATGGCCACTCTCATGGGTTCCAACTTGAAGTTGTTATTTGATGACTCATTAGAGTTAGTGGATGTAACTCTGTACAGACAGAATATTGGGTCATTGATGTATCTGACGAACACTAGGCCAGATATATGCTTTGTTGTGAACACCTTGAGTCAGTATCTAGTGGAACCTAGACATGTTCACTTAATACCTACAAAGCATGTGATGAGGTACCTGAAGGGTACGATAGACTTTGGTCTATATTATCTTGGAGATCATGATTTCAGATTGTATGGCTACACAGATGCTGATTGGGCTGGAAGTGTATCAAATAGGAAGAGCACGTCGGTTGGATGTTATTGACTGAGATCTGCCATGATCTCATGGTTTAGCAGGAAGTAGTCCAGTGTGGCTCTCAGCACAGTTGAAGCGGAATATATAGTTGCTTGCTCTGCTAGTTGTGAAGCGGTATGGCTTCGAAAGTTGTTATCAGGATTGTTTGACTTAGAAATGGACCCCACTATGATCCTGTGTGACAACCAGAGTTGTATCAAGATGACAAAGAATCCAGTGTTCCATGATAAGTCAAAGCACATAGAGATCCAATATTTTTATATACGGGATATGGTGCAGAAAGGAGCTATCAAGCTCGAGTATGTGAGCACTGACGAACAAGTTGCTGATATATTGACCAAACCTCTGTCTCGAGTAAAGTATGAGTATTTTCGAGACAAGCTTGGTGTAGTTCAAAAGGACCCTCCTCGAAAGGGGGAGTGATATGGTCGATGATGATATTTTGAGGATACTGTATCGATGATGTGGATACTGTATTGATGAGGATACTGTATCGTTGATGTGGATACTATATTGATGTGGATACTTGTATCGATGATGAGGTTACCTGTTCCGATAATGAGGTGGATGATGAGGTTGCCGGTTATGACAATGAGGTCGATGCAGATCCGTAGACAGTTATCTTCAAGAATTGGTCCCTAGTGGATGAGGAGGGATTCTATCATCCCTGGACTTAGGTCCCTGAATAGATCCGTAGACAATTTTCTTCGAGAATTGGTCCCTAGTGGATGAGGAGGGATTGTATCATCCCTGGACTTAGGTCCCTGAACAGATCCGTAGACAATTGTCTTCGAGAATTGGTCCCTAGTGGACGAGGAGGGATTGTATCATCCCTAGACTTAGGTCCCTAAACAAATCCGTAGACATTTTTCTTCGAGAATTGGTCCCTAGTGGACGCGAAGGCATTGTATCATCCCTGGACTTCGATCCCTGAATTGATCCGTAGACTCTTTTCTTCGAGAAATATGTTGGTGAATGATGGAATGTGCGCTCCTGAACTACTCAGCATAGCAGTAGGTGATCATTCACAAAACCTGTAATGATGTAATGTTCACTTATGGATTAGCAGGTGATCATTCACAGGTTGTAAATCCTAGATTTGATCTAGGTCACACCCCAGTTGAAATAGTACTAGCTCTGTGGTTGTAAATCCTAGATATGATCTAGGTCACACCCCAGTTGAAATAGTACTGGCTCTGTGGTTGACTGGAATGATGTAATGTGTGCTCTTGGACTGCTCAGTATAGCAACAGGTGATCATTCACAGGTCCTGTGATGATGTAATGTTTGCTCCTGGACTGCTCATTACAGCAGGTGATCATTCACAGGTGGTAAAATCCTAGATTTAATCTAGGTCACATCCAGTATGAAAAAGGACTGGCACTGTGGTTGGGATTGCATCGTCCCTAGACATGGTGTAACATCCCTCCAAAATTGACCTATTATTATTGATTGTTGTAATTATAAATTGTGTAAGCGGCCCTGGTGAGGAGTTCAAGGCCAAGGCCCCACCAGAGGACCTCGAGTTTATTGTATCTTATTTGTCCTAGGTTGTAAATATTATTAATAGCTTGGGAGACAAAAAGGACGTCGTACAAAACGACAAGACACAAATCCATTAAGGGGAAGGTGAATAAATAGTCATCCTAATTACTACAAGTAGTTGAGGATTAGTGTAGTGACTTATATTAGTTATCTTAAAAGATAAGGTTATCTACCTAGGTTGAGGATGCAGTGATTAGCTGCATAATAATATTAAACTCCGACGACCTATCTATTAGTATAAATCTATACATATGAGAGTAACTATTATCACTAGATATACTAAGTGATTAATTGAACCATTCTGATTGATTAAATAAAACCTCAAATTTACTTAATAAAAGAGATAAATATATATATATATATATATATATATATATATATATATATGCCTATATATATATATATGAGTGTTACATCACCTATATCAAACATTATTAATAAACAATACTTCATAACTTATATCTACAAATTTGTTTAAAGCTCTATGATGATACACCATATTGTAAAGATAATGAAGGGAGGGTATCTATATAATTTTATACCCATAAAGAAAGAAGGGTTAAGACTATTTTTATGTATTTAGTACTCTTATATGTGTCTACATGCCTAATTGCTACTTTTACACAATTTAATCAAATATTCAAAACATATTAACATGACATGAACATATGTTCATTGATGGTGCTAAGGATTTTAGTAAAGTCACATCAAGAATGTATAAATTCATTTAAGCTATACTAAATTTATATTAATAAAGAATATGAATACAATTGGGTGTTACATATATATCCATTTATATATGATATAACATATATATATATATATATATATACATAAATAATTATTGAAGTATCATTTTCATTTATAAGAATAATGTCATATATATATATATATATATATATATATGAACAAGTTATTATAAGACTACTAGATGAGCAAGAGAACAATAAATCCCTAAAAAGATTTAGTTGACTACTAGATAAGGGGATTTAGATATATGTTAAATAGAAAAGATTAAGATTAATAAAGGTGTCATATGCATATGAAAGAATAACCATGGTAATTATACATATTATATTCAATTTTAAAAAGTGCTTTATATATATAGTTATATATATCTATATGAAACCATCTTATTTATATATGAAAATTTGGGACAAATGTTGGCTCAAGGTAATATATATGAATATATTAACTAGTAGTGTAAATTTAAAAGAATATATTAGGAAAATATTACGAATAATAACAATGTTAATCCCTGAATTTTATCAATAATGCTTGTTGCATAAATTCGTTTTGGAATGTTTAACATTTGAATGTTGAGTAAGAATATTATTATTACTTCTCGATTGATGTATAATATATACTCCTTTATAGTGTGCTCTCATATAAGAAGAGGTCGTTGCATACACGTATATGGGGAGGGTTCAAGCTTGTTATTTTATTTCTATAATGCCCGTCTAATAGACTTCCTGAAAATACAGACATAGATAGGTACTCTATCTCTGTGTTTGGATTTGGTAAATTGCCTGAAGGAGTAGAGGATAACAGATGAATGTGTTGATTGTGAATACAAGTATTTACGAATTTAAATAATACCACGAAAGGTCTCTGTAACCGTGTTTGTTGGGTAAACGCCTGAAAAGGAACCTTGTCGAGTCGTTATGGATTCCCATCATAGTTTGGATATTAATCTTGACTTGTATTTCCTTGCCTATGCTAGATGAGGAATGATAGTTCTATAGTATGCCAAATATGTAGGAATGATAGTTCTATAGTATGCCAAATATGTTCGAATATTGCTATTTTGGTAATTATATTGTTAGATCTGGGTTGATTTTGCAATTATATATATTATATAAAATACATTAACAAAGTAATGTTTGTTTCTATTTTAGTAATTATATTACTACCGGATAGATTTGGGTTGACTTTGCAATTATAAATTATATATATATAGTACACGTCAAAATATTTTATACATAGTATGAAATTATTAGTTGTTATGTGAAGGGAAAAGTTAGAATATTAGCTTAACGAATGTAAGTATGGTGACAACATATTATAGTAAATAATATGAGAAATAATGAAAGATAATGAAAAAGGTTATGTTACTATATTAGGTTATGTTACTATATTCATGTGATAAAGAAATGATAATGCAAATGGTTACATTATCTTTGTTCTTTTATATATAAAAAGTAGATTTAGCAAGTAGGATAATACTTAGAGTACAAGATTATGCTACCCTTTTACAAATTAAAGGTGTAGAGTAGAATTTATTAGAGAATAAGTATATTAATACTTAACCACTCTTTGACATGGAGAAAAAGGGGTATTTCTCCTTTTACTTAAATAAAGATATGAATACTCATAAATAAAGAATGTTTGTTTTTGCTAATGATAAGACCATAGGGTAGGAACCTTTAGATTACTATTGTGTCAACGAATAAGTTCCTCTCGAATTTGAGTGCTTGGTGAATTAGTTAGTAAAAATATGTGTAAAAGTTTTTTCCTTTCTCTTTTGATGACTAGAGCAAAAAAAGTTTATTTCTACTTGTTTGGATCTAGAAGAGGTCCTTAGTTTAATTATTAAAAAGCTCTATGTGAAAGAGGCTTGACGAAAGGAGAAGAAATCTCATTACAGCAACCATGTTTCTAGTTGTAATACTATTACTTTTTGCTTAATAATAAAAGATGCACACACCTTTTGTGGACTAGCCCGTGTATGGGTGAACCACGTTATTTTGGTCTCGTTTATTTGTCAATGACTTTTACTATATGTGTATATTCCTTCTTGACGATTGTATGATTTTCCTCTCATATGGGCTATCTTGATAATTGATGTTTATAACACATTGGTCGAATGCATCTGGGCAAGGGGTAATTCATGTTAATGTTGTTAAAAGATATTCCATGTTAATTGTTGATTAAAGGATATTTCATGTATTCAAATGATAAATTTTACGAAGCATTACATGTCACATTTATTAAATAGAAATTTAAATATTGATTATATATTTATAATTCCGCAAAGCAAATTTTAATGGCGATTAGACCTTTTGGAAGGGAAATAAGATCACTTAGAAAAATTTTAAATTTTCACAAAATTGGGTATGTGACAAATGGTATCAGAGCACTAGGTTAAAACACTTGGGCCTATTGGGCTCAACATGGATTGAGAAAATCATGAAAGCTAATAAACTAATCACTCAGTTGTTTCGCATTGTTTTGGATGCATGGACATACGAGAAAGTAATGTTGACGAGGTTTAAAATTTTCAAGTTCTCCAAAAGAGTAAAAGATAAGTACTCCACCATTGTTTTCTTGCAAAAATTTTCGAATCAGGTATGTTTTCTTGTATTATGAGTTTTTCTTTTACTAAATACGAATACTTATATTGTCGTATGGTATTATTCTAAAAGTGTAGTTGTGCAAAATGTTGGGGACATACTGCTTATTTATAAATTCGAAAATTTCGTAGAGACATCATTTTAATTGTCCAAATTTTATTACTTATGGACATCATTTAGTTAAAAGTATAGTTTCATTAATACACTATGAAGAAGTAAAATCGTTCGGTTTAGCAAAGGTTACTTGAACACCTTCAATGTCTATGCATAGTGATTATGACAAGATTCATATAATGTCTAGAAGATGATCAGATAGAGCACTTGTTGGTAGAAGTTATTTAGCTACTTACTTTGAAATAAAAGTTAGTACTCAAACGTCAAAAGTTAGAAAGGTGCATCTTTGTATTTAGGATTGCGATAGAATGTTTATTTCACAAAGATGTATACGGTCATTCTTTCATTATTTTCATAGACCCAATAGAATCAAGTTCATGCAGAATATAGCCTAAAGAAATATTTAATTATCCCAAGTATTCATAACTAGAAAGGATGTAACATACTAGGTTACATGATTAAATATGAAATACATGTATTAATTCATGTGATTAAATGACCGATATGTTTGAATATTATTCTTGTTTATGAAAAATCATCATTTATATTTCATTACCGAATTTCTTACCCTTATTAATGGTATTTTATAGCAGTATTTCCTAAAAAGTTTGAGTGAATCTATTTTATAATGCATTTGAAATTCAGTTATTTCCTCATAGATAGAGTATTGGTAGGAATTATTATATCTTTTAAAAGATGGAAATGCATCAAGTTAAAAAGGTCTTGTTAATAATAGAAGTTTGATTATCAGAAAGGAAGAATTCAAATCTTGTTATGATTGAACAGATGATGTTGAGTTAGTATTCTTTAGTTGAATATTGATAATGCAGAAGAAAAAGTTTGAATTTATGATCTATTTATGATTTTATACTATTGAAAGAATGTTTATTTACCCACTGGGTGGAATGGAATCTGGGGTAGAAGGCAATGGACATGTGGCAGCATCATGATGCAAAACTAGTTGTTGGTATGGGACAACTCCCTTGAAATGTGGTCAGAGTGCCTTGAAAGATGGGACTGGAGCTTGAGGCTCATTTATTCCAAACCGACCACTAAAGACCTAGGCAGTCTATATGATAGCCATCAAATTTTGAACTGAGGTTCATCATTTTTCCTGACGAGAAAATTTACCTTGGGGTTTTGCTATGTTTTCACCCAAGAGATTTAATGAGATGATATGCTATGTTGTTGATCATGTTGTGAGTCTACCAAACTCTTATTGAGTTCAGGAGGTTGATGCTGAGTGGAGAAGGCATTTTTATTTCAGGAGGTTTATACCGAGTGGAGAAGGTATTTTTGAGTGCCTTGCTTCTACACAGATTCCACCCACTTATTGGTTCAGTAAACATGCCTCCTTAGGTGTTTGTCCACCCTACTTACAACTGCAAGTTCTATATGTTTTCTTTCTGAAATGATCTAAGTAAATTAATTGAATACAAAGTTATTTATCTTTTCTATAGCTGTTAAAATGTATTGATCTTGTTACGATCTTTATGCTATTTTATGAGTTGACTGTCATGTTCCTGCTGAAAGTATGCAGATGGTATTCCTGCTGAGTTTGCAGAAGGCTCATGTTTTGTATGCAAGTCTCTATGATTGTTGATATACAAAAGAGCGTTATGTATGCAGGTCTTCATGATTGCTGGAAATACATAAGAGTTTTGTATGCAAGTCCCCATGATTGCTGAAGTACAAGGAGGTTTGGTCATTACAAAGTTCGGTTGAAAGAATTGTTTTATGATATGAGCTAATGATAATGATTGTCTAGTAGCTAGACTCACACATGTATTTATGTGTGAATGATATGAATGTTGGAATAAGCAAAATATTTCCTCAAGGAAGAGGAAGAATGATGAATATTTACTGTTTTGGAATTTTGTATACTCATAATATACTAAAGAACATTGGGAGATCTTGTATGATCTGTGTAATGTGCAGGATATAAGTGATGAGGGCTTGTTGAAAATCGCAAAAATGTGAAGACGACCAGAGCATAAGAACAAAAGTAAGCGAAAGATGGTGAATGGACGTAAAAAACAAACTGACGAACACCAAGGACGGTGTTAATCTTAAGGGGTGGAGTGTGTAACATCCCTCCAAAATTGACCTATTATTATTGATTGTTGTAATTATAAATTGTGTAAGCAGCCCTGGTGAGGAGTTCAAGGCCAAGGCCCCACCAGAGGACCTCGATTTTATCGTATCTTATTTGTCCTAGGTTGTAAATATTATTAATAGCTTAGGAGACAAAAAGGACGTTGTACAAAACGACAAGACACAAATCCATTAAGGGAAGGTGAATAAATAGTCATCCTACTTACTACAAGTAGTTGAGGATTAGTGTAGTGACTTATATTAGTTATCTTAAAATATAAGGTTATCTACCTAGGTTGAGGATGCGGTGATTAGCCGCATAATAATATTAAACTTCGATGACCTATTTATTAGTATAAATCTATACATATGAGAGTAACTATTATTACTAAATATACTAAGTGATTAATTGAACCATTCTGATTAATTAAATAAAACCTCAAATTTACTTAATAAAGGAGATAAATAAATATATATATATATATATATATATATATATATATATATATATATGCCTATATATATATATGAGTATTACATCACCTATATCAAACATTATTAATAAACAATACTTCATAACTTATATCTACAAATTTGTTTAAAGCTCTATGACGATACACCATATTGTAAAGATAATGAAGGGAGGGTATCTATATAATTTTATACCCATAAAGAAAGAAGGGTTAAAACTATTTTAATGTATTTATTACTCTTATATCTGTTTACATGCATAATTGCTACTTTTACACAATTTAACCAAATATTCAAAACATATTAACATGACGTGAACATATGTTCATTGATGATGCTAAGGATTTTAGTAAAGTCACATCAAAAATGTATAAATTTATTTAACCTATACTATGGATTAAATAAATTTATATTAATAAAGAATATGAATATAATTGGGTGTTACATATATACATAGATATATATGATAACATATATTATTGAAGTATCATTTTTACTTATGAGAATAATGTTATATATATATATATAAAAGAACAAGTTATTATAAAACTACTAGATGAGCAAGAGAACAATAAATCCCTAAAAAGATTTAGTTGATTATTAGATAAGGGGATTTACATATATGTTAAATAGAAAAGATTAAGATTAATAAAGGTGTCATATGCATATGAAAGAATAACCATGGTAATTATACCTATTATATTTAATTTTAAAAAGTGCTTTATATATAGTTATATATATCTATATGAAACCATCTTATTTATATATGAAAATCTGGGACAAATGTTGGCTCAAGGTAATATATATGAATATATTAACTAGTAGTGCAAATTTAAAAGAATATATTAGGAAAATATTACCTTTGCTTAAAAATAGCAAAGGGAATAATAACAATGTTGTTACTTAAGGCAAAATAAGCTCATGCAAGCAACGAATGGTTGTGTTAAGATAAAGTCATAGATGAAGTTAGCACACGAAAGAATAAATAAATATATATATGCCACTAAACCATTTTGTAAAGCGATTCATAAATGGTGAGGTAGGAGTAGTTAGATAGGGAACGACGGGTGGAGAAGTTTTTGGAGTTTGTCTCCCTAGTGGAGCATTCCCATTCTCTAGATTTGCCACCTATCTTCTTCATTATTCCAACGATGAACACTCCACCACCACTTTTTCTTATTAATGATAAATTTCAGTTTAAAGCATTCCTTCCACCTCACATTCGTGCTTTTTCCACAATGACGTTACATTGTTTCCTCATTTTTTAAAGCATTTTGAATTGCCGCGTGGAAGGGAGAAAACCTACTTACATGAAACGAAATCCCCTAGAGCATTAAGAAACACTCCACGTGGTTCATAGTTTTCACTCCACTACCTACCAAATTAAGACGAGTTCTACAGCTGGTAGACTATCCTTTAAAAGAGGTTACCAGTTTTCCCACGACGGGAAGCTTTAAGGCCTTCTTAAGGGAGGAAAAGAGGTGTGAGAAGGAGGTATGTAGAAGCGGAGATTGGGGCTTATCTCTGCAGAGAGAAATGTGGAAGCTTGGAAAGTGGGAGCATTGAAACATTGTGAGAAGAAGTTCTGCGCAGACTATTTACATCTACGAGTGAGATCTGATATGTTGGAATGTGACAATCAATTGACGCTTGAGGTCAAGTTGGTTCACGGTGGTTTCACCAATGGTATAATCAGTTACACATAACTGATAGTTTGCTTAAATATGTGGCCCATTGAGGCAGATATTGAGCTGGGGCTTTAAGCCCTCTCCAGGATAGTTTGTAAACTATTGTTGATGATGAATAAAGAATGCCTGCCCTTGTCCCTTGGATGTAGCCCACATTCAGTGGGTGAACCAAGTAAATTTCTGTGTCTCTTGTGTGATTGCTGTTCTGTTTAAATATGTTATATATATCTTATAAATCTTCTATGTTTTATGTGATTTATGTGGGCTGAATGCCCAACAAGTGGTATCAGAGCTCAGGTGAAGAGTAGAAGGTTGCAGAGAACAAGAGAAAGCCGGAGTCGTTCCTGCTAGAGCAAATGAGCCAATGAAGGTTGTGCCTGTGCGTAGAGGAGCTAGCCCGCGTGCTTCGTAGTCAGTCAACTGTAAAGGAACCTATTTGCGTGGATGAAAAACACAAAGTGGAGCCCATGAGCCGAAATCGCCGGACGTGAAGTGGAATTCTGAAGCAGTCTTGTGCAGAACAAAGAGCTGCCATTTTTCGTGGCTATAGACGTTTCCATGGAGAGTTGTGGAGAGTTCCGTGTAAGAGCCCGTTGCTGGCAGAGGAGTCGCATGCCCATCCAAGAGCCGCAGAAGCACGAGAGGAGTCCGTCTAGATGCAGAGAGACGCACTGCTATAGCTAGCTGTCGTGGAGAAGCTCATGATCGTTGCTATGAGTCTTTTGAGGAAGAGAGAAACTCATAGGAGTCCGTGGTGGAGGTCACACGTTGTGCTGTGTTTGTGCAGAGAAGGACCGAGCCAGCAACGAGCCTACAGTAGTGGAGGCATTGTATTTGTGCAGTGCAGAGAAGACTGATCTGTGTGTAAAGTGGAGGCTGTGGTGTGGTGGAAGCAGCATTGAGTTTGCAGCGGTGGTTTCACCAACGGGAGGAGCAGATACAGTGAAGGTGGAGATCGTTATTGTGTAGCTGGCGATCGCTATTGCTGTGAAGGATCCGCTTATTAAGGATCAAGCCACCACATGAAGAATCTTCATCTGTGTGAGGTGGAGGAAGCCGCCAATTCGTGGAGAGCCAGCCCATCATGGAGATCCATCGTCCAAGAAATAGGGAATCGTGAGGCTGTAAAGGGCCATCGTTGGAAGAGTCCATGGACCATCCACTGTTGGAGAAGTCGCATGTCGAGAGAGAGCCATCCGCTGTTGTCATTGGGGGAGAAGGCAGATCCATTAAAGAGACGTTGTACTGTGTCGAGGCGTGAAGGAACGTTGTGCTGTGTCCCGAGCGTGGAGGAACGCTGTGGAGGAATGAGCCCAGCCGCCGTGCAGAGGTAGAGGACGCTGGCATGAAGGTCGAGCAGCCAGCAGGAGCCCGTGGTGGGAAGTCGAGCCTGTGGTGGGAAGGTCAAGCAATTTCGAGAGAGAGTGAAAGTGTTCCTGACATTTGTAAGGGTGGGGGTAATAATAACAAAAAAAAATGGTAGAAAAATTATTATTATTTTTGGAGTTGTAAAAATTTAGTTTTTTACATGTAATTGGGTATATGACTGTAAGACCTGGAATGGCATGCATACCCTAGGTTGTTAGTTACCTATGAAACTAGACATAGATTTAGGTAAACTAAAAGGGGTATGGCATGAGTTGGTTGTTGTGTGCATATGTTTTTTGCCCATGAGATTACATGTAATGAAGCCTATTTTAAAGGCTTGGTTAACTCCATTGTAAAAAGACCTTAAAGTGAGCGGTAAAGGCTCATTTGGTTGTCTTGGCCAGATTTGGCTAAGGGCTTCGGATGTAAAGTTCGAGGTGGAGCATAGAAGGTGCTCAAGATTGCATAGGAAGATTTTGTTTGCAAGCTCAAGGTAATCATTGTATGGCTTGAAGAGCACTCTCAAGCATTTGGTACAAGATGTTTTGATTTCTTCATGGTGAACCAGGTTTTACAAGAAGTGGGTGTAACCATTGGGTTTATGGTATTCATTATCTTGGCGTTTTTGGATTGTTGGAATTATGCTTGAAATAAGCACAAGCATGGATACGATCAATAGGTTGGTTCGATTGGACATTTAAGATGAAGGATCAGGGAGCAGCAAAACAATCTTGAGTGTAAATGTACAAGAGATGGATTGATGGTAAGTTTTGGTTATCATAGGATGAGTGCATGATAATGATACTCAGTGAAACCGGTAAACACCATAAGCTTTCTTCAGGTTGATGTCCACGTAATGAAGAAAAGGGTTATATGTCTTGTGTATGGTACACTGGTGTGATGTATGCGATGAGATTTTTTCACATGTGTTTGGTGTTGTCAGTGGATACATGGCAAATCCAGGTGAAGCAGTGAAATGGGTGCTTCGGTATTTACAAGCACAAATGGACAAGGGCAAGGCATCAGGTAAATTGTTGTCAAGGTGGAGATTGTTGGAATGTGACAATCAATTGACGGTTGAGGTCAAGTTGGTTCACGATGGTTTCACCAACGGTATAATCAGTTACACATAACTGATAGTTTGCTTAAATATGTGGCCCATTGAGGCAGATATTGAGCTAGGGCTTTAAGCCCTCTCCGGGATAGTTTGTAAACTATTGTTGATGATGAATAAAGAATGCCTGCCCTTGTCCCGTGGATGTAGCCCACATTCAGTGGGTGAACCACATAAATTTCTGTGTCTCTTGTGTGATTGCTATTCTGTTTAAATATGTTATATATCTGTTATAAATCTTCTATGTTTTTTGTGATTTATGTGAGCTGAATGCCCAACATGATATGAATCTCTGCATATCAAACAAGTAAATTCTACCCTAGCTACTTTATATCTCTAAAAAAACGTGGAATCAAGTTGTTAGCTTAACTTTGCTAAAACGTAGAATCCAGTTTGAGTTGTTCTGCACACACATTGAATTTATATCTATTCATATCTGAGCGTGTTCCTACTTGAATGTTGAGTTATATTGACATATTAACATAACGGAGTTTGAATGTTGAGTTATATATATTTATATATTATTAGATAAGAGTCTGACTCTGTAAAAATGTTAAATCCATATCTGAGCGGTTCGGCAGAGACGTTGAGTCTAGACCTGAGCTTGTTCCATTTCATTTTAGATCTGATTGTTACTCTGCTTTACCTTTCCAACCGCTCGTTCGTTATTTTGATCTATGTTTTAGGATCCCTGTCATGGGAGGGTTAATCCCTGAATTTTATCATTAATGCTTGCTGCATAAATTCGTTTTGGAATGTTTAACATATGAATGTTGAGTAAGAATATTATTATTACTTCCCGATTGATGTATAATATATACTCCTTTATAGTGTGCTCTCATATAAGAAGAGGTTGTTGCATACACGTATATGGGGAGGGTTCAAGCTTGTTATTTTATTTCTATAATGCCCGTCTAATAGACTTCTTGAAAATACAAACATAGATAGGTACTCTATCTCTGTGTTTGGATTTGGTAGATTTCCTGAAGGAGTAGAGGATAACAGATGAATGTGTTGATTGTGAATACAAGTATTTAGGAATTTAAATAATACCACAAAAGGTCTCTGTAACCATGTTTGTTGGGTAAATGCCTGAAAAGGAACCTTGTCGAGTCATTATGGATTCCCATCATAGTTTGGATATTAATATTGACTTGTATTTCCTTGCTTATGCTAGATGAGGAATGATAGTTCTATAGTATGCCGAATATGTTTGAATATTGCTATTTTGGTGATTATATTGTTAGATCTAGGTTGATTCTGCAATTATATATATTATATAAAATATCTTAACAAAGTAATGTTTGGTTTCTATTTTAGTAATTATATTACTATCGGATAGATTTGGGTTGACTTTGCAATTATAAGTTATATATATATATATATAGTACACATCAAAATATTTTACACATAGTATGAAAGTATTAGTTGTTATGTGAAGGGAAAAGCTAGAATATTAGCTTAACGAACATAAGTATGGTGACAACATATTATAATAAATAATATGAGAAATAATGAAAGATAATGAAAAAGGTTATGTTACTATATTAGGTTATGTTACTACATCCATGTGATAAAGAAATGTTAATGCAAATGGTTACATTATCTTTGTTCTTTTACATATAAAAAGTAGATTTAGCAAGTAGGATGATACTTAGAGTACAAGATTATGCTACCCTTTTACAAATTAAAGGTGTAGAGTAGAATTTATTAGAGAATAAGTATATTAATACTTAACCACTCTTTGACATGGAGAAAAGGGGGTATTTCTCCTTTTACTTAAATAAAGATATGAATACTCATAAATAAAGAATGTTTGTTTTTGCTAATGGTAAGACCATAGGGTAGGAACCCTTAGATTACTATTGTGTCAACGAATAAGTTCCTCTCGAATTTGAGTGCTTGGTGAATTAGTTAGTAAAAATATGTGTAAAAGTTTTTACCTTTCTCCTTTGATGACTAGAGCGAAAAAAGTTTATTTCTACTTGTTTGGATCTAGAAGAGGTCCTTAGTTTAATTATTGAAAATCTCTATGTGAAAGAGGCTTGACAAAAGGAGAAGAAATCTCATTACAACAACCATGTTGCTAGTTGTAATACTATTACTTTTTGCTTAATAATAAAAGATGCACACACCTTTTGTGGACTAGCCCGTGTACGGGTGAACCACGTTATTTTGGTCTCGTTTATTTGTCTATGAATTTTACTATATGTGTATGTTCCTTCTTGACGATTGTATGATTTTCCTCTCATATGGGCTATCTTGATAATTGATGTTTATAACACATTGGTCGAATGCATCTGGGCAAGGGGTAATTCATGTTAATGTTGTTAAAAGATATTCCATGTTAATTGTTGATTAAAGGATATTTCATGTATTCAAATGATAAATTTTACGAAGCATTACATGTCACATTTATTAAATAGAAATTTAGATACTGATTATATATTTATAATTCCGCAAATCAAATTTTAATGGCGATTAGACCTTTTGGAAGGGAAATAAGATCACTTAGAAAAAATTTAAATCTTCACAAAATTGGGTATGTGACACATGGTGATATGTCTTAAATTGATAAGGATTAATCATCCTGTAAGTTCATTCGGGATTGCATCATCCCTAGACATGGTGAGGTGTCTTTGTTAAGATTCAATATGCTAAGACAGAAAATATCAGCATTGCATTCCATTTCACAACAATAGCATATACAGGATCACTGAAAGAACAACAAGCACAGCATAAACACAAGAGACACAAAATTATCCCGAGAAACCCTCATGGGGTGGAAAACCCAACAAAGCTTCCTCAATATAGATGACCAGCAAATACAAAGATGTAATCCTTAACCATGAGCTCCTTCTCCTCCATAGCATATCTCTCTCTCTCACTTATGCACTATTCACAAGTGAGTGAATAATAAGTGAGTGTGATAAATGAGGAACACACCTCCTCTATTTATACACTACTTCAACTTGTCTTTTACATTAACTAGGTCGGCCCCAACTTGAACCACTGGGTTAAACACCCCATTACAACTCACTCTGGGCTGACCCCACTAGGGAAGTCTAATAACCCAAGTTACCACATTCTCCACGGAGGAATAAAACATCTTCGGATATACAATAAGGTCTTCATGGAGGAATGAAACATCTCTGGAATATACAAAGTACAAATATAATATTCTTAGAAGTTACACCTGCTGCAGCTATCAGGTGAACATGCCTAGGTTCCACTGGATACTGACTCAAGGTGTTCACAACAAAGCATATATCTGGCCTGGTATTCGTCAGATACATCAATGACCCAATAATTTGTCTGTACGGAGTTACATCCACTAACTCTGAAGAGTCATCAGCTAACAGTTTCAAGTCGGAACCCATGAGAGTGGCCATGGTTGTACATTCCAACATATCAAATCTTCAATTACATCATTAAGAGAATGGTCTTATCTAGCCACTTGGAGCAAACATCTCGTCATGATCCTCTTCTTCTTTCTAAGAGAATCTTCTAGCCATGAGCCTTCTATAATATGTTTGATTTGTAATTCTTCTTGTTGAACTTCCATCACTCGTTCGATGTTCATCATCCTTCTTTTGTAGATCATATCACATGATATTTCCTACAAATCAAAGTTAATCACATGATTAGTAATACTTCATAATCATTATGATAACCTACTATGCATATTGATATGATTCACATAGTCATGCAACTATCTTGACCAATATTTTGGCACAACAATTTTCCATATTCTGTATGCATACAGTGGCTATCTAGATGCCTTCGATCTCTACCGGAACATACTATCAAGAGCATGCACAGCTCTCAGCATGTCAGCAAAGAGGTTTCATTCTAGATGAAAAACAATGGAATGTTTGTCCAACTTACCAATCATATGCATATAGTAGTATATTGTTCAATGTTATAAGAATGCTTACACTCAGCATGATATATTCTAGGAATACAAATACGCATGCGAGCAATATCATTAACTTATTCAGAGATTCAAATCACAACTCAAATGCTGATCTTTTGTGTGGTTTCCTCCCGATTGATCTCTATATGTCTTTTGAACTTCTATTCATTCTGTACCACTTTGCATGCTTAAGTGTGCACTAGTGTCATCCTAAGATCCTAACAAAGTAGGATTCTAAGTTGATATAGGAAAACATACCTGGATCATCAAACTTGGTTATGTCTTAACATACCCAAACAATATCTTCTTTGTTCTCTTTAATGGTTTAGAGACCTTGTGCTAGAACCTGCATATCTGTATCTCCTCAAGTCATACCTGTCAAGATTGCTTTTAACCCAATCCACTTTGATTTGTTGAAACTAGATCTGGAGCTGGATTAGGGTTTGTCAGAGAAACCCTAAAAATTCAAACTTTGAATTTCAAACTTCTGAAAGGATGGAAAGATATGCCTTGCTAAGCTGATCAAGCTAGCATACTTCAATTTTGAAATCTCCAAAATTTGACCCCTCAAAATTGCCTTTGAAACTTTTGGATCTTCTGGACAGGATCCCAATCAAAAGGTTCGATCCAAAGCTCTAAACTTCGATTTTTCTAAGGAGCTTCCAGTCGTGGTCACAAACTTAAAAAATTCCAACTTTTGCAGAAGCCTTAATTTTCCACCTTTCTAGTGAAAATCCCGAACTAGGGTTTGATCAAGCCCACCCTTCTGACCAACCAAAAATTTCGATATTGGTCTCTAAATTTCAATTTTGATGAGGAGCATTCAGTTGTGGACTCCAATTCCAAAAATTCCAACTTTCTCCGAAACCCTAAATTCCCGCAGCAATGATAAGCCAAGAATGAAGGTGCTCAGAAAACAATTCTGTTTTGACAGAAATATGCACTTGATTGTTTCTGGTGCATCTCTGAAATTACGAATCCACGGGGTCTGAAAATTCTTAATGTGGTAGCCTGACCTGTCATCTTTCCAACCCCATAGGTCTTACCTCAATTTGATTTTCTGAGAGAGAGTTATGCCATGTGTCGCAACGTGACCTGTTTATGGGATAGAACAGGAGAGCGAACTTGTACGGTGTGCCGCGTGTCACTGGTTCAAATTTGGCTTCTGAAAATTGTACCTGTGAAATTAAAGTCTGTGCCCTACCTGTCACTTTTTACTAAATTTCATTTGGAGCTTCCTATCCCAAGTTGTGACATTTTTTCCTAGGTCACCTGTTTATGACTGAGATCTGGAAGAGGCAAAAACCCCAACTTGTACTGATCATAAATCACAAATTACAACGAATTAGAGGCTTTCCTTTGGACACAAGGTACATGGGGATGTTATATACGACCTATAAAGGTTTCTGATCCCGAATCTTCACCAAAATGGATTTGTAGCGAAATTTCCATGATGACTGGTTTTTGCTATATAAAACCCTAACCTTCAAATTGTCGCAAGTGAAGCAATTGTCGTAAGTGCCATAAATTGCCTTCCTTCAGGATAGCTCTGATACCATGTTAAGATTCAATATGCTAAGACATAAAACATCAGCATTACATTCCATTTCACAACAATAGCATATACAGGATCAATGAAAGAACAACAAGCACAGCATAAACACAAGAGACATAGATTTATCCTGGGAAACCCTCATGGGGTAGAAAACCCAACAAAGCTTCCTCAATATAGATGACCAACAAATACAAAGATGTAATCCTTAACCATGAGATCCTTCTCCTCCATAGCATATCTCTCTCTCTCACTTATGCGCTATTCACAAGTGAGTGAATAATAAGTGAGTGTGATAAATGAGGAACACACCTCCTCTATTTATACACTACTTCGACTTGTCTTTTACATTAACTAGGTCGGCCCCAACTTTAACCACTGGGTTAAACACCCCATTACAACTGAATCTAGGCCGATCCCATTAGGGAATTCTAATAACCCAAGTTACCACATTCTCCATGGAGGAATAAAACATCTCCGAATATACAATAAGGTCTTCGCGGAGGAATGAAACATCTCTAGAATATACAAAGTACAAATATAATATTCTTAGAAGTTACAATATTTCAACAGTCTTAAAGTGATAAGGATTGATCATCCTGTAAGTAGATCGGGATTGCATCATCCCTAGACATGAGAGATGTCTTAAAGTGATAAGAATTGATCATCCTGTAAGTATATTGGGATTGCATTGTCCCTAGACATGAGAGGTGTCTTAAAGTGAGAAGGATTGATCATCCTGTAAGCAGATCAGGACTGCATCGTCCTTGAACGTTTGTTTCAAAATGTACATGATAGGACTGCATCGTCCCTGAATGGTTGGTTCAAAATGCACGTGATAGGATTGTATCATCCTTGGACTTATGTCCTAAAGTGAGCGGCATTGATCATCCTATAATTGGATAGTGTTTATTGTAGAGTATGTTGTTGATCGTGATGGTCTAGATGACGATGCTGCTGATCGTGATGGTCTAGATGACAATGTTGTTGATCATGATGGTCTAGATGATGATGCTACTGATCGTGATGGTCTAGATGACAAGGTTGTTGATTGAGTGATACAGATGATGATGATGTTGATGTAGCTGTTTGAGTGCTGCAGAAGATGAAGATCCAGTATTGAAGATCTTGAAGATGTTCCAGTAGCTGTTTGAGTTACTGATGATGTATGAAGAAAGATTCCAATGATTTATAGATGTATCATGTATGATGTTGATGACTCCTTTCTCCTATAGATGTTGTTATAATATCCTTCTCGTTAAGGGGGAGTGTTGAGATATTGTAACTTCTAAGAATATTATACTTGTACTTTATTATTCTGAATATGTTTCATTCCTCCGTGAAGACCTTATTGTATATCCGGAGATGTTTTATTCCTCCATGGAGAATGTGGTAACTTGGGTTATTAGACTTCCCTAGTGGGGGTCGGCCCTGTATGAGTCATGTGGGTTAAGGGGTTATTAGACCACCCTAGTGGGGTCAGCCCTGTCACATTATGTTAATTAGTTAAGTTGGGTCCAACCTAGTTAGTGTAAAAGTCAAGTCGGAGTTGTGTATAAATAGAGGAGGTGTGTTCCTCATTCAACACACATTCACTCACTTGTGAAACTCGCATAGGAGAGAGAGAGATCTTCAACGGAGGAGAAGGAGCTCATGTTTGGGGATTACATCTTTGTATTTTCTAGTCATCTATATTGAGGAAGCTTTGCTGGGTTTTCTACCCCATGACGTTTTCCAGGATAAATCTGTGTCTCTTGTGTTTATGATGTGCTTGTTGTTCTTTCAGTGATCCTGTATATACTATTGTTGTGAAATGGAATGTAATGCTGATATTTCCTGTCTTAGCATATTGAATCTTAACAAAATATTCTTCTATTAAAGGTAAGAACACT
Source organism: Larix kaempferi (assembly GCA_027924585.1). Classification (NCBI taxonomy): domain Eukaryota; kingdom Viridiplantae; phylum Streptophyta; class Pinopsida; order Pinales; family Pinaceae; genus Larix; species Larix kaempferi. The sequence goes on from BSBM01000230.1 coordinate 4,556,035, forward strand.
TTGGGTTTCCACCTCTTATTTGAGTAAGGAGTGGGCCATTTGGGGAGCACACAGGTTTTGTTTTGTTTTCCTACTTGTTCAAACTGCAAGAGGCCACCTTTTCGTGATTACTCAATAGATAAGACTGTACAATGCGTGCATCATATTGATCAATGAGTACGATGGTATTACAAGATTGTGATAGTTTGAAGGGTCATATAGGCACTAATTTGCAACCATGTGGTGGGTTGCTATTCTGGTATGAGACAAAAACCACTACACGTTACTAGTTTTAGTGCAAAGGTTATTTTGCTAGAGGCCCAGCTTAACACCTACACATCAGATGAATGTGGCACTATAGCCATGGGCGACTTTTCATTGGTAATGTGGGATATAGAACCAGGAGAATATGGTGTTGTCAAATTGGTTCTTGAAGGCGTTCATGATGAAGATGACTCGGCTTGTAACTGCTTGAAGGATACGACTGGAGGGATCCTTTTCCAATAATAAACATGAAGGTAGTGGTGGATGGATGGAATTGCACACGTAAAGGGAGGATTTTATGAGTTCGCATCCAAGCCCCTAGGGCGACTTATTGTTTAAGGTCCTACGAGGAAAACTTAATGTAGGGTGTGTGGCCGAGGAGAAATAGAGAGACCGTGGGTGACTTAAACAACCGTGAATGAAACAAATTTTACCTTTTAAACTGTCAAAAGATAAGCCTGAAACAGATTTACTCCTCGGAACAAACATACAGAGGAGAGAATGTCTACCCAGGCGAATGAGGAACTTGAAAAGCGTCGAACAACTTATACTGGAAGTTAACTCGGCTTTGGGGACAATAAATAGTCGAAACTCCATTCTATGCTTATATGGTAGGAGCATTAATTTCCCACGGGTGAATTAATGGGTATTTGGTGGGCACGGGGCTTGGCGCAGAGGAGTATTAAAGCCGCACAAGATGTATTAAATGGCTTCACCAACCCAACATTTTCGCAAACCCAAAATTTCGTTCGCGCAGTGGTGACAAGCTAAACGACACCTTTGCGCATTGGACGGGAGATTTGGGCTTAAATCTTGCGATCGCAAATGGCGCGGAATTGCTATGGTAGTGTAATTAAGCACAAAGTCTTCGACTACGGCGGGGAAGTTAACATCAGGTCGTGCGCCAAAAGGATGCAACGATGGCAAGGTTGGAGGAAAGCAGGATTGGTGGCGACTTTAGGATTAGGATCTATGCAACTGGCAGGGAAACAATGGTTGGACTTTGCGCCAAAAGGATGCGACGATGGTAAGGTCAAAAGAGGCGTGATAGCACAGTGGAGATTTTAAGGTTAAAACACACGTGCAACGACGGGTTTTTAGAACTAATTCTTGCGACAAAATTTTGTGCCGAGTTGGCGCAAATCGTATGTTTAAAAACTGCGTGGAAGGCGGCACGTTTAAGGGACTCATTGGTGCAACGATGGTAAAATTAAGACTAAAAATTGCACCCTTTGACGCAAAGTTAAATTTGCGACTTGCGCCTTTAGCGCGCCTTTAAACACAAAAATTGCAATTTGCTTTAAAGGCAGAAGAAAATTCCTTAGCCGAAAAGATAGAAAACTTGTGGAAAATATCAACACTTAGGAAAAAGTTGAAAGGAAAAATAGCTAATTTTGAGAAAATAAACTTCAAAACAAAAGTAAAAGGAGGGGCCCCAAACATTTACAAAATTTTTTGGGGGGATGTTGCAGCAACAACAAGTATGTAAGTCGTAGTCTTGACAAATATCACAAAAGCATCTTGTTTGTATAAGTCGGACATCTTGTCATCGGTCCTCTTGGCGACAAGAGTCTTTTGTGTGTCCTACAGTATTACATTTGATACACCAGACTTATGCTCCTCTGATGTTCATGTCCTGTATGGATTGTTGCATACTATGTAGTTGTTCTTCAATATGTTTATCGACATATACCAGAGGATATTCATCATCCATCTTGATTTATAGAGCCTTTGTCAGTGCGTCTTCATAGGAGTTGATGTTCTTCCATCGGACGTGCACTTTTATTTTTCTCAAGAGTTCAGCAACGAACCATTTGATCAAGATTTTTTCCTCGATATCATAATCATTCTGGATGAGGAGGTCTTTAAACCTCTTGTCATATACTTTTACAGTCTCTGTCAGTATTTGGACTATGGTTTTTAGCTTCTCAGCAGCCAGGTATTTTGTATCCATAGTTTTGAATAAATATAAGAAGAGCTGCTTGATTTGTTCCTTTGTCGTGTCTGGTGTTTTATCAATATAGCCCATGTACCAAGTGAGTGCTATTTTTCGCAAAGAGCCCACAAACTGTTCCATCTGACGATCTTCATTGGAAAGTGTGTTGGCTGCCCATATTGACTCAAAAACAAACCAATGTCTCCAAGGATATTCATCACCCTTATAGAATGGAAGGTGTGTTGTGGTATGCGACATGTATTCTATTACTTCGACCTCAAGGTTGATTGGTGGAGTCGGTGGATTATTACGGGAGATAGAATTACTTACTTGGATAACCTCAATAGGTACTATTTCCAAATGTGTGTTGGAAGCAAGTTCTTCGCATTCACTGCCAGTGTCTGGAACTTCAATTGGTTCATTGGGTCTCATAAAACTGCTTTCTTCGATTGCTTCTATTGAAATCCAGGTGAAATTTTTGTCAATGGGGATTTCACCTCTTCTCGGTTGTTCTAATGAACTCAATGATTCACTCAATGATGTTAGTGGCAGGGGGTTCTTTTGCATGATCTGAGTAGAGTAGATGGAAACTTCTATTGGAAAACTCGGGCTAGAAGGTGACCCAGTTCCCTTCTTCTGGTCGATGAATCAACAGTATTTCGACTTCATCACCTTCATTACTTCATTGAATCCAAATGCATGACTGACTAGCCTGAATTCCTAGATCTTCTTCGACAATATCCTACACTTGGGGACTTTGAGTTAGATGCAGTGGAGAAGGTGGCGTTATTACCTTGGGTATATTTACTTGGAGATCACTACCACGCTCTATCCACAATTCTTCATCCATTGGTGGCAGGTCTTTGTTGAGGTCGCTTCCATCTCGGGCTCGACTCGACACCGACATATTTCCTTCTGCATCTGTCACAATACCCATTCCTCGTTTCTCCCGAAGCGCACTAGCCTCCTCCTTCAACTCTTCTCACCTTTTTCTCCTATTCTCCCGCTCAATCTTCTGGATATCTAGAGTGCTTTTGTGACTCATTGCTCGATCTTTGTCGAATCTATTGGATATTTCACTGTTGTTCATGTCGCATTTGTTCGGGTACACAGGGTACTACCAAAGGACCGAACACCAAGAGCAACCACTTCACATAAACAGATCACAGATCAACACACCGATGTTTTGACGTGGTTTAAACCCTCTTGAGGGAAACACTCCACGGCTCCGGCCAAATAGCTTCTACGGGACAATTTATTATGCAAAGAAAGAAAGTTACAAATGAGCTTCTCATAATCGATCAACTAAACAATGACCCTCCATGCTCTTTAAATAGAGATCATGGACCAATCGGGTGTTAAGCCACGGATCAAGGTTAGGTTTGATCTAAGAGAAGTTGAGCCGTCGGATCACTCTATGTCGGAAACATATCGTGACCGTCGGATTAAGTATTTACAAATGCATACTAATGCATACTAAAGAAACACACTATCCCTAACGGATATATTACACAAGTTGATCTTAACTAACTCCTAAGTGTCTAAATATCCTAACATCCCCCCTTAAGAACAACTTGGGATAGGATTGAAGGATTTACAAAAGTGACACTATTAGGAGAAGGAAGGAGGCATTAGAGCCTATCCCCCCTTAATGACAAGTTCCTGAACTCCTAACATAGATCGAAGTTTAGAAAACTTCGCTTCTGTAAGAGACTTGGTGAAGATGTCTGCAACTTGATCATCTGTAGGGAAAAAGAGCACTTCGAGAACATGATCATGAACAAGATTTCTGATGAAGTGCATATGTAGCTCAATGTGTTTGCTGCGTTGATGTAGAACTGGATCTTTGGCAAGCTTGATGGCACTTTGATTGTCGCACCAAAGTGGAGTAGGCTGCTGCTGCTCGAATCCAAACTCTGAAAGGATCTGTCGAAGCCATAAAGCTTCCTGACTGGCATTAACTGCTGCTCGATATTCTGCCTCTGCTGAAGAAAGAGCAAGAGCTTGTTGTTTCTTACAAGCCCAAGTAATAGGTCCAGATCCCAGACTGAAAACATAACCTGCAGTAGACTTTCGATCATCAGGATCGCCGGCCCAATCTGAATCAGTGAAACCAACCAACAAAGGTTTCCCCCCTGTACTGTAATGAATCCCAAACTGAACTGTACCTCGAATATATCGAAGTATTCTTTTAGCTGTTTTCCAGTGACTTTCATGAGGTGTCTGCATATAACGGGCAACTCGACCAACGGCAAAGGAAAGGTCAGGACGGGAATGAGTCAAGTATAAAAGACTACCAACAAGCTGACGATACAATGTGGCATCTACTTCAGGTGAAGTACAAGTGGCAGAAAGTTTGACTCCAGACTGGAAGGGAGAAGGGGCTGGTTTACAATCTTCCATGTTAAAGCGACGAAGAAGGTCACAAGCATACTTAGACTGAGAAAGAAAGATTCCTTCTTTGGTTTGCAGAACTTGGAGACCAAGAAAATAATGCAAATGTCCTAAGTCTGACATTTCAAAAGTTTGTTTAAGACTGGATTTCACATGGGTTATAAGCTTAGGGTCACTACCAGTAAGAATAAGGTCATCAACATATAGAACAAGTGTGATGAGATGGTTTCCTACTTTCTTGGTATAGACATTGGGGTCAGAATGGCATCTAGAAAAACCAGTGTCAAGGAGAAAGTTATCCATTTTGGCATACCAAGCTCTAGGAGCTTGCTTAAGGCCATATAAGGATTTTTTAAGGTGGCAGACAAGGCTAGAGTTATTCTGAACATAGCCAGGAGGTTGTTCCATGTAAATTTCCTCCTGTAAATCACCATGTAAGAAGGCAGACTTGACATCCATTTGATGGACTTCCCAGTTGTGTAAGGCTGCAAGGGAAAGAACAAGGCGGATGGAGTTCATTTTGGCGACGGGAGCAAAGGTTTCATTGTAGTCAATCCCTTCAACTTGGGAAAAACCTTTGGCAACTAACCTTGCCTTAAGTCTTTCAACACTTCCATCTGATGCATACTTAGTTCTGTAGACCCATTTACATCTGACAAGTTTTCTTCCTTTTGGAAGAGGGACAAGATCCCAAGTATCGTTCGCAATTAAGGAACGATATTCTTCATCCATGGCTGCATCCCAATCTGGATTCCCTGAAGCTTCTGCAAAAGTTTCTGGATCATGATTCTTGGAAACTTGAGCCAAAAGAGAAGAGGCTCGCTGAAACTGAGAACGTGTTCGACGTTGATCTCTAGGATCACCGGCAAGATCACCAGCTGCTTCACATGTTGAACGGACCCATCGAGGAAGCACTTGTGCTGGTGCAACTGGAGGAACATGAGCAGGCGGAGGTGGATTTTCATCCTCACTGTCATCATCAGAAACTGGAGTTGGAAACCTGTCAAGGAAGTTGGAAGAAGAAGAAGAAGGCACAAACGCCGAATCAGGCTCGCAGGCCAAAGATGGCACACTCGCCGAGTTAGGCTCGCAGGCCAAGATATTTTCATCAAATTTAACATCTCTTCTAATGATTATAGCATGAGAAGGTGGTTGAAGAAGTCTATAACCTTTTACATCTTCAGAATATCCAACAAATATGCACTTTTCACTTTTAGGCTGCAATGCTTTCCGTTTTTCATCCGGAATGTGAGCCCATGCTTCACTACCAAACACACGAAAGTGACTTACATCAGGTTTAACTTTACTCCATGCTTCTTCTGGTGTTATACCTTGTAATGCTTTTGTGGGGGTGCGATTAACTATGTAATTTGCACAATTTATGGCTTCAGCCCAAAATTGAAGACTTAGTCCCTTAGATTGGATCATACAATTTGCCATTTCTTTTAAAGTGCGGTTCTTCCGCTCAGCTACACCATTTTGTTGTGGTGTATATGGAACAGTGTGTTGTTGTTGGATGCCTTGTTCAGTGCAGAAAGTAGTGAACTGTTTGTTAACATATTCTCCTCCATTGTCAGATCTTAACTTGATAATTTGATGACCAGATTGTTTTTCAACAAGGGCCTTGTAGGCCAAGAACATGTTAAATACTTCGCTCTTAAGTTTTAGGAAATAAACCCAAGTGCGTCTGGTGTAATCATCAATGAAAGTTAAGAAATATTTGAAACCAGAAAAGGAAGCAGATGGAAGAGGACCACACAAGTCACTATGCACAAGCTCCAAGGGAACCGAGGCGTGCCAAGAGGCACGTTTGTCAAAACTGTCCCGATGATGTTTTCCGAGTACACAACCGGAACAAACACCATCTCTGCAAGATACCATCGGAAGACCTGTCACCATATTTTCTTTACATAGTTGTTGCAATGAGCGATAATTTAAGTGACCAAATCGCTCATGCCAAAGTTTGCTCAAGTTATCACTATGAGCAACAAAAACTGAAGGGAAAGGTGATGACCCAAAGTTGTTAAACTTGTACAACCTGGTAATATCATCAACAATTCCGGTAGCTAGAACCTGTTGAGGATCTTTAAAATCCTTGATTACAACTTGGTGAGGTGTAAAGGTCACAGTTTTACCTTCACCAGAATGAGTGATCTGATAGACTGATAACAAATTGCAGGAAATTCTTGGAACACATAGTACATCACTAAAATGACCATTATCTACTGGAACTGTTCCAGCTCCTACAACACTTAGAGATCTATCATCACCAACAAATATTTGTTTGGTGTTACATTCATGCATAGTAGAAAAGATGGCTTGATCCTTAGCCATATGATAAGATGCTCCAGAATCAATGAGCCATTCATTTGAAGTAGAAGAAGAAGATGCATTATAAGAATAACCAGAAGCACAAAGTGCATGTCCATGAGAGGCAGATTCTGAAGGCGAATCTAGGCTGATGTGGTGCTTCTTCATTGCTGCTTCCAAGGCTGCCATCTTCTTGAAACACTTAGATTCATCATGATTATCTTTCCCGCAATAGTTGCAATGACGCTCAGTCTTCTTGCCTTTTGGCTTGGATCCTTTGTCATTTTTTAAAGAAGGAGCTGACTGAGAGGGTTTTGGACCCTTGTTTGACTTATTATTGCGAAAATTTTGTTTCTTGGGAGGCTTGGACTTTTCTTTCTGTTGGGACAATAAGGCTTTCCCAGATGTATCTGCATTGTTGATTATTCCAAGATGAATGAGTTTATCTTGTTCTCTAATCAAGGAATCACAAAAGGATTCAAGACTAGGCTCTTGATAGCTAGCTGCATTCAATGACGCTTTCATGGAGTAAAATGTAGATACAAAAACAGAATATGCAGGTCCAAGTTTGGAAAGAATATGATAAATGCATTGTTTGTCTTCCCTCTCAATCTTACATTCTGCACATAAGAGCTTGAGAGTTTTGTACTTAGATAAATAATCTTGAATGCATGAAAAGTCACTTGGATTTAAAGAAATCAACTCATTTTCGAGTTGGTGACCCCGAATTTCATTGTGTTTACCAAATACAGATTCCAACTTGTCCCAAGCAGCATTAGGTTCATCAATTCCAGATATGTGGAATCGCAAATCAGTAGAGATTGACATCCCAATCAATCCATGAGCTTCATCACATCTATTTGCCCATTTTATTTTCTTATCATCATCAGTGGGTTCTTTTTCTTTCCCTATTGTAATTCTGAAAAGTCCCCTACTTCGTAGAACATCCTCCATACGAGATTTCCATGAGAAATAGTTGGAACTGTTAAGTAGAATATCACAAAGGGCGGCCATATTTGTAAATTAATGGCTGTAAAAGCAGAAACCAATAGTCTGGATGTGAAGAGCTCGAAAAAATAGGCGGTTTCAAAAAAAACGGCACTGAAAACGGACTCTGTATGATGAAGTTATGCTTGAACAAAGAATCTGTTGAAGATGTCCCCAATAGTGACGTGGCAGCTAGAGAATGTCCAGCAAAAAAAAATAACCCCCCTCTTCCCAAGATGAACCTTTTGACAATCACTTTACAAAAAAGTTGCTTTTAAGTGAATCACTTTTGTAAAATAAGTGATTTCACTTTTACAATGATATTACTTTTAAATAGTGCAACAATAAATAAAAAGCTTAAGTGACTCACTTGTATTTTTATTTTTTATTATTTAAGTGAGATGCACTTTTACAATAAAGTAACTTGAAAATAGAAATTGCATGCACTTTTCTTTTTAAAAGTAACTTCCTAAGACTTGAACTCAAGACCTATTAAGGAATAAAGCAACTTTGGACCAAGTGAGCTAGTTTAAAAGGTATGTAAAATATGGAAATGAGGAAGGGGGCTTTTTTTTTTTTTTTTTTTTTACTCTTCTTGCTCGGTTTGCGTGCTTGCCCTTTTTCCTGCAAAACAAACCACAAAACGAAACAAAAAAAACTTTTCCACAGTTGTGGAGTTAGATCTTGTTAGCTTGCCCGGAAAGTCTACGTTTTCTCTCTGTTTCTGATTTGCCGAGATCGCGCAAAGTGCACGGCAAAGAGCATACGCAGCCGAAAAAACCCTTCCCCTTTCTGTTTCTGATTTGCCGAGATCGCTCAAGGTGCACGGCAAAGAGCATACGCAGACGGGGAAAGCAACAATCCGAACCAAAAAAAATCTAACAGTAAACAAAAAATCAAATATGAGATTTTTTTTCTTTTCAAAAACGAAATAAAAAAAATGCGTCACTGTAACATTATACCTTCAGATCTGATGAAAAACGCGTTTCTGGAGCAACCGGGAACCGTTTTCGATCAAACGAAAACTATTTCCCAATGGAAACGACGCTCCGGACGTAATGGAACACCTCCCACAGCCCAGAAATGCACAGAAATACCAGAACTAGAAACCCTTTCGAGTTTCAGCAACAACAGTTCAAGATCTAGATCATAACCGGAAGCGGCACTTCATAAAAGCTCTGATACCATGTTCGGGTACACAGGGTACTACCAAAGGACCGAACACCAAGAGCAACCACTTCACATAAACAGATCACAGATCAACACACCGATGTTTTGACGTGTTTTAAACCCTCTTGAGGGAAACACTCCACGGCCCCGGCCAAATAGCTTCTACGGGACAATTTATTATGCAAAGAAAGAAAGTTACAAATGAGCTTCTCATAATCGATCAACTAAACAATGACCCTCCATGCTCTTTAAATAGAGATCATGGACCAATCGGGTGTTAAGCCACGGATCAAGGTTAGGTTTGATCTAAGAGAAGTTGAGCCGTCGGATCACTCTATGTCGGAAACATATCGTGACCGTCGGATTAAGTATTTACAAATGCATACTAATGCATACTAAAGAAACACACTATCCCTAACGGATATATTACACAAGTTGATCTTAACTAACTCCTAAGTGTCTAAATATCCTAACAGCATTTTCATATGTCAATCTTTGTCATGCATCTACTCGATCAGAACATGTTTGGATACCCCCTCAATGCCGGCCAAAAGTCCTCTAGAAAACTTGGGAAGTATAGAACTTCATTTGCTCAAGAAATAATCCCACTCGCGCTCTTGTATGAATTACTCCCACTCTCTTTATTTTTCTTCCCAATATGAGTTTGGAAGTGGAGGAATCAACAAGGGTCGAGTCTCAACAATATGTGTGACACCTTTTTTGATCAGGAACTTAAACAAAATTTTTGGCAAAGAACACGGAAACTGGTCAGTAAGGTCGGTGAAAAACTGTCTCCTCACGTCGTCAACAAACACTCGCTCTTCAATTGTACATTCTTCACAAAACTCGTCGGCAATCTTGTCGCACCATTCCGATAGATTCGTGCGACCTCCATTAATCAGCTTCGTGATGAATTTGCACTCCTTTTCATCTTGTCATCTTCTCATCCAGGAGCTTCTTCAGTGCGAGCAACACAGACTCCATGAACTTCTCATGTGTCTTAGAAACAAATTTTTCTATTGCTTGAGTAATCGTTAGCTTGTTTCTTCTTGCATAATTCTGCGGGTAATTATCAATGTTTCACTCCCACCAATCTTTAATCTCTTGCTCTGATATCATTGATCATGCTCGCTATCAACTTATGCATGCATCACCGACAATGAAACCAATGTTGTAGTCGAGGGGGTTACATTGTTACCAGTGATACATAATATATATAAGCAAGCAAACACACAGATGCAGATACAATAGACAAGATATGGAGAGAAGCACAAGCCTTGTATTACTCAGCAAGGTATGCAGAACAATACATATATGAACAGATCTAAGTTAACTCTATGAAGCGGCTCACCATCATATATATATGTTTTACATATAGTTATGTAACTACTTGTCAATTCAACTGACCGACCCTACATGCACTAGTCGACGCAACTGTCGACATGTTTTACAATAGGTCGGGCAGAGGGCCTAGTTGACAGGCCGACTTAGGCTCCTCCAACAGTCTTGCAGGCTATTACAAAAGGTTAATTGAAGGTTTCTCCAAGATATCTTACCCAATTACTTCATTGTAGAGGAAGAATATCAAGTTTGTATGGTCTGAAAAATGTGAGAGAATTTTTCAGCAGCTTAAGGAATTGCTTACCAGTTCTCCTGTTTTGAATATTGCAGATCCAAAGAAAGACTTTGTAGTGTGCATAGATGCTTGCAATGAAGGGCTACATGGAGTGCTCATGCAAGAGGGATTTGTAATTTTCTATGAGTCAATAAAGTTAAAGTAACATGAAAAGAACTATGCCACACATGATTTAGAGCTAGCGGCCATAGTTCATGCTCTCAAGAGATGGAGGCATTATCTCTTGGGAAGAATATTTGAGCTCAGGACAAACCACATGAGCTTGAAATATTTGGTTGACCAACCAAATATGAATGCTAGGAAAAATATATGGATGGAATTCCTTTGTGAATTTGAATTTGAAGTTAAGCATGTCAAAGGTCAGGAGAATAAGGTTGTAGATGATCTTAGAATAAAATTTCATGTTGTAGTAGTGAGTATGTGTAAATCAGATTTGAAGGAAAGAATTCTAGAAGCTTAAACCAATGATGAAGCTTACCTTCAAGTCAATGAAAAATTGCAGCAGGGAAATGTGGATGAAAAGTGTGCAAGGCATCAACTTGGTGAATATGATGTTCTCATTTATCAGGGTACCAGACTGTACATTCCAAATTCTGTAGATTTGAAGAGGCTAGTGATGGATGAGATACATCAAATGCCATATTATGGACATCTAGGATATCAGAAAACTATAACAGTAGCAAGAAAGCAGTACTTTTGGCATGGGATGAAGAAGGACATACCAGAGTACATAGCTAGGTGTCAAAAGTGCCAACAAGTCAAGGCATAACATCAACATCCAACAGGATTATTGCAGCCTTTTCCCATTCTAAAATGGAAGTAGGATGTAATTTCTATGGATTTTACAACAGGTTTTCTAATGACAGTGAGAAAGCATGATTCAATCATGGTAGTGGTGGACAAGCTATCAAAGGTATCTCACTTCATTCCAGTCAAGTCCACTCATAAGAACAATGACATAGAAAATATCTTCATGAAAGAGATATTCAGATTGCATGGATTTCCCAAGGAAATAATTTCAGACCGTGATACAAAATTCACATCCAATTTTTGTAAGGGATTATTCCAGGAATTGGGGACTCAGGTGAAGTTTAGTATATTCTATCATCCTCAAACTAATGGTCAGACTGAGAGAGTGAATCCGATTCTTGAAGACATATTGAGGATGTATGTTATAGAATAACCATCCAAGTGGGAAGACTACCCACACTTGGTAGAATTTGCATACAACAATGGACATCAAGCATCATTGAGGATGAGCCTTTTAGAGGTATTGTATGGAAAAGGATGCAGAACTCCAGTGAATTGGGATATCCCAGTGAACAGGGTAGTTCTTGGACTAGATATGATCAAGGAAGTGGAGCATGAGATTGTTAATATTAGGCATAATTTGAAGTCAGCACGGGAAAGGAATAAGAGTTATGTAGCTATGAAAAGAGTGCATAAGGAATTTCATATTGGGGATCATGTTTACTTAAGAGTGAAACCAAGGAAAAGTTCCATGAAGTTCGGGATTTGTGCCAAGTTGGCACCAAGATATTGTGGTCCATTTGAAGTCCTTGATAGGATAGGACCAATTGCATATAGGATTGCATTTCCTGGTAACATGAAAGCTCATAATGTTTTCCATGTCTCTTTGCTTAAGAAATATGTACATGATCCTAATCACATAATTGATTGGAATGTGATACAGGTGGAACCAAAGGGAGAGTTCTAAGTGGATCATATGCGCATCCTCAACAAGAAGGTCACTTTTCTCTAGAACAGAGCCATTAGACAGGTGAAGGTGAAATGGAAGCACCTTAGTCCCGAAGAGGCCACATGGGAGATGAAGGATGCCATGAGAGAGGCATTCCCATTTTTGTTTAGTTTTGAGAACACCGAGAACGATGTTGTTCTAAGGGGGAGGGATTTGTAATACTCCTATTTTGACCCTTAGGGTTTATTGGATTCAATGTAAATATTGTATAAATACAATGTGTTTTTTCCCTAGTGTGGAGCTCAAGGCCAAGGCCCCACTAGTGGATGCTTAGGTTTATTTGCATAGGAAACTATTTGATATTCTGATAATCCATGTGTTGTTAAGCCATGAGATATTGTAAATTATGTAAATATTAATTATTTCAATGAAATATCTTGAAAAATGGCTAAGGAGGCAACCAATGAGAAGGGGCCATGTGTATCCACTAGGGAGAGGTGAGAGGGTTCTTGGATTGGAACCCATGTTGCCACATTGTTGGGCTTGGCCCAAGTTGGGGCAAATTTTGATAATAGAAGGAGTTTTAGCTGCGGAGCTGAGCGCAGCTCAATAAAAATACAATTTTGTGCAAGTGTTGGGGATGCTGCGAAGTTGCACGCAACAACCAAATTTTGGAAGTACTTCGAAGGGTGCTGCGAAGATCAGTGTTGCGAGGAAGCAGTGCTGCGAAGTGACCATTCCACATGGATCTAGCAAAGCAGAGTGCTAGACGGAGGACAGGTACGGGTAACGGTTAGACCATCGGTGGTCTAGTTTTGGCAAAGATGCTTCAGAGAGGTCGAGTGGCGGCTAGCTGTACGAGGATGTTAGAGGAAGAATGGTTTGATGAAAGTGACTGGTAGCTGAGCCAGCTGCACGAGGCCATTACAGGAAGAGCGGCTTGAGGAAAGTGATATATTGGCATGCGCACAACAGAAAGGCCGATAGCGACAGGATGAAGGCATGGAGGATCGCCACGATGGAGCACTCGGTACTAGAGGCCAGCAGTTCGGTTTAGAGAAACCATAGCAGTTTTGGAAACCCTGAGGGTTTCGGCCTTTAGCATTGTAAAGACATGACCTACGGTCATGATCTATTTAAGGAGGCAATTTTGTATCGGAAAGGGTTGGTGTTGTTAGAAGTTTAGTACTGAGCATTGTAAAATATTTCTGAGTAAAGATATTGTAAAGGCTCTACAGCCGAGTGCGCAGAGACCTATCTGAGAAAGAAGAGAGTCTGCAGCTGATCGTGCAGACTAAGAACTGTTGTGCCCTTCCCAAAAGATATATATAATGGTGTTGTTAGAAGTTTAGTACTGAGCATTGTAAAATCTTTCTGAGTAAAGATATTGTAAAGGCTCTACAACCGAGTGTGCAGAGACCTATCTGAGAAAGAAGAGAGCCTGCAGCTGATCGTGCAGACTAAGAATTGTTGTGCCCTTCCCAAAAGATATATATAACAATATTTCTTGTGGACGTAGCTTCCCACCCGAGGGAGTGAACCACGTTAAATTCCGTGTAGTGTGATTGTGTTGTGTATTGTGCATCTATCTGCTTCCTGTGAATGAATGTCTGAATTTTCCCTTGAATACTGTTATGATAGGACTTTTATATGTATTTGCCATCAGGAGAATATGGAAATAATATGTTAAGTTCTGCATGAATAGATGAATGGTGAATGTTTGGCCTCTTCTTATGAAGCAGTAATGAATCAGTTATTCGGCTAAGTGTTAGATATTGTTTAAGCACTTTCACATTACATAGTAGGAAGAATGCATGGTAGTTGGACCGTCTCTGTAGCACATGGTTGAGCAGTGAACACCCCGAGTGAATGGATGAATGATTGAATGTTAATGATTTCAGTACTCTAGTTAACCGCAAGTATTTCAAGTCTGAGTGCGAGCTGCATCGGCCGCAGTCACAAAGAAATTTCATGGAAGTATAATTCAAAGGTGCAGATCGCGGTGTCGTCTATCGCCGCGCAGTCTTGCCCCGCAGCACACGTACCATGTCACGCTATGCAATACATCAAAGTAAACAACTCATCACATACTGTGGAAACCTGATTCCATAGTACCCCATAGATACACCTCGGGTGAGACCTCAACCTGCTCGCAGGTTGTTGCCGAAAGGGCCAGTGCGAAGGGGGTTTTGTTGGTCAAAGGGAAACCACGAAGAACCTGGGTCTTTATTGAAAACCCTTTGGGTCAGCATATGGTAAGCCAACAAATGGTTCCGTTGCCACGCTAGAATCTGTGATGAGTTGCAGCCATAATGTGTGACAAAGAACATCCGTTCCCGGAAGGCTCCGACAATTGGCATCCTGAAAAGACAGAGATTTGGGCTTGGTGTGACAAGACTGTAAGAAACTTTGCAAAGCAAGAGAATAGACACCCACATTTATCTGACGAATAGTGGTTGAATAGATACTTGTGGAAAGATATTCATGAGATTTTCTGGGCATCATTTCCAGACGAGTTTCACGAGTGGATCTCGCGGCTCGCAGAGAAGAAAACCTGTTTTCAAGAAGGATTTCCTACAAAGTGGACTCCAGAGCTCATAACGTAGCTCAAAGAAATAGACATCCCATTGATGCACGTAGTTGACTTCTGGGTCAATCACATGCTAGAAGGCTTCGTAACAGAATTTGCTGTAGACACACTCAAATCCTACAGCCAAGTAGAAGCATACTTTTTCGATGGATTCCAAGGTAAGTACCTGAACAATTTCAGTCTATACATTAAGATGTTGCTAGCTAAGAAAGGTGTTTTAAGAATGCAGTAATATTTTCAAGTTTGTCATGGTAAACAATATATATAGTGATTCTAATGAAGAGACCCATAATCTTAGAAGCGGGAAGAGATATAAATTTAATAAGAATCTTGGAGGCATTGGACCCCACATAGATACTGAGATTCCTTGTGACCTTAACAACGAAGCCGTGCCACCACTCACCCCTCAGAATCCATCAGTTGCAGAGACCATGCCTCCCTTATCTCAGAGCCCACCCATTACACATCCCACCCCTCAGGATACTCAACCGAGTACGTCCACTCTGATACTCCCATTTACTTTCACTGCATAGAGGCCATCACAACAGTCACGCACAAATCCAGGTGCCCCTACTAATAGGACAATGGAAAACACTGATATGAAGCTACCGATATTTAAAGGAACTGGTCTAGAAGACCCTGACCAACATTGGTTCTTTGCGAAGCCGTATGGAGCGTAAGACAAATCCACGATGATGTTGTGAAGAGAGCACAACTCATTACCACCCTCAGAGACAGAGCTTTACATTGGTTTATGAAGTACTCTCAGACACAATCGAGAACCCTCACAGAAGTTAAAGCTACACTTGTGGCAGAGTTTAAGAAACCCAAATATGAATCTCAGTGGATAACCGAGTTGAAAGAAATAAAGCAGAGACCAACTGAAACGGTCTGGGAGTTTGATCAGAAGTTCAAGACCTTATTGGACCAAGTGAGCTTTGTTATATCTCCAGAACAGCACAAGGAATGGTTTATTGTTGCGCTGTTGCCCCACATTAGATTACCATTGATGCAGCAGAAGGTTGCATCACAGGCAGAGGACTTGGAAATCGCAATGAAGCTAGAGGCTTCGCCGATTGGTGAGACTAGTTCTGGGATGTCTCAGATCCAGAACCAGTTGACCACCCTGACACTAGAATTGCAAAGCATGAATAATGGAAAAGAACAAAGGTATGAACCTAGGCATGAGGTCTGGTGTACAGGTTATAAAGGAGAAGGCCATGACCGCGAGCATTGCCCTTTATTCCGCGACTATCTTAACAGTGGTGCACCCAACCCAATAAATCAGAATCAGGCCCCATGGTGTGAAATTTGTAGAACTACAGGACACAAACCCGAAGACTGCTATCTCATACAGAAATATGTGAAAAGACCCAAAAATTTATACTGCACTTTCTATAAATCAGTTGGACATGATGAATCCAAATACCGCGCATATGAGCTAATGAATGAAAGAAAACAAGATATGGACACAATGAGAGGCGCTGGCTTGTACCGCATAC
This sequence comes from Larix kaempferi, assembly GCA_027924585.1. NCBI lineage: Eukaryota > Viridiplantae > Streptophyta > Pinopsida > Pinales > Pinaceae > Larix > Larix kaempferi. The sequence goes on from BSBM01000230.1 coordinate 4,572,502, forward strand.
AAGAAGAAAACCAGCCCAAATAAGAAAACGCACAATATGATCAAGGAGGATACAGAGGCCGTGGTGGTGGATACCGCGGCAGAGGAAGAAACGCTAGCCTGGCACAAGGAAGAGGCCACGGCCTGGTCATTTGTTATAATTGTGGCTAGCCAGGTCACGTGTCTAGAGATTGTGTTAACCCATGCACTACATGCAACTACTGTAAATCGTTTGAGCATGTTATTGAAGATTGCCCAGTGCTAGAGGTGGAAATGCAGAAAAGAAGATGGACGGAGGCACCAATTCCAAACATCCAGTGGATCACAGAAGAGAATAGACCAGTGGACCCAAGCATCAACGTGGTCACATGTAGTGGCGCTGAGACAGGCCGCGATAGGGGAGAAGAAGCTTCAACGTCAGGGGAGGCTCACAAAAAGCAGACCCCTCTTGAGACAATATGGATAAGAAAAGCTCCAGGAAAAATACCTGCTCTCGACCTATGAAGGAACAAGGAGGTATTTATCGATGCATGGGATACCTTCACAGAAATGCCAACTAAGTTAGCGAGGATCCCATTGCATAGTGAAAAACCGCATGTTGAAGACATGCCAGCTACTTATGACAAAACAAGTACCGCAACGGATGTCGGCACTTCCATTGCGTAGTTCCTGTGAAGCTGCATGAAGCTACTAAAAAGTGAAAATGCCATAGCAGAGCTACAGAAGCTCATAACCCAATATGAACCACAAATGGGAACAAAAACTTCTGATAATGCCGTACATCACATAAGGAAGCATAAAAGAACAGGCCAAGAAATGAGGCTTACCGCGCTGATAGGATATCTTGAAATGGATGAAGTCATCCTTGATTTGGGATCTGAAGCCAATGTCTTGACTAAGCAGACATGGCAGTAGATGGGTTGACCAAAGCTGTTATGGTCACCTATCTAATTGAGAATGGCTAACCAAGAGAAAGTCATACCTTTTGGCTGATTAGATGATGTGGTGGTTGACATCGATGGGGTCCAGAGTCATGCAGACTTTGAAGTTATCGATATTGTGGACGATAGTCATCCTTTTCCTGCATTGTTAGGAATTGACTGGGCCATGGATAACCTGGCTATCATAGACCTAAAGACAAATAAGATGATATTTGAAGGAAAGCATCTTAGGGTCATCGCACCATTGGATCCTAAAGATGGGGACAGATACAGTGAGCCGATTCAGGAGGAATCCAAGGCTCAAGACTTGGATAGACTATACCAGATCACCGTGAACCAGGAAGATTACATTAATCCAACTGCAGATGGTACACTCAGCTGGAGATGTGACAGCTCTTGTGTCTCTGACTCGGAGACAGGACTGGAAAATTGGCAAAGACGCATGCATGAAGTATCAGCAAGAAGATGCGCACAGGTTACGAAATCACTGCGCTAGATCGGAAAGGAGGTAATTCCTATTCCCGTGTATGATGGTTCTGCTAACGTTTACACTTTCATCCAAGAATATACTGCAGCTATTGCAGATGAGCATAGATTACCAACATTGGATATGGCACTACGCGACACACCAGCAAGATGGTGGGCTGCACACAAGCAGACATTGACCACTTGGGATCAATGTAGGATTAAGATGCAGATTTGGTTTGCTGACAGGGTTACTTTACCTTTCGAAAAGTTTAATGGACAGACAGATCCTATCCAGCATATTGAAGTCTGTTCACAGGCATGGGTGGAAAGGCCACAAGCAGAATGGGTACATCTATTTGTACATACACTAGATGATGACATTCCAAAGAAATGGTACCTAGACCTAGAGTTGCGAAGGGAAACCACTGACTGGGATATGTTGACTGCGAACTTCCAGAAGGACTTTAGCTTTGACGATGACAACCCACTGATCCATGATGCATTGCAAATAATTAAGGAACGTATATTCAGGGAAGACTAACCTCACAAAAATATAACGTGGGAAGGATTCTTCGAGGCAGATGGCATTCTTGCGAACCTACAACCAGAAGAGAAGGAACACAGAAAACATCCCATTGAGTGTTATAACCTAGCTGAGGTACCCGATGATAGACAGAAAGACAATGAGGAAGATCTGCGCAACATAAACATACCAGAATCAGAGGGTGCATGCGACATAGAGGGACCTCCGTTGGAAATCCCAGACATGAGTGGACCAGTAAAGATGCAGAAGGTGAACATTGGCACAAGCAAAAAGCCAGAGCTCGCATCAATTGGAGACTATTGGGATGATCAGACTGTTGCAAAGATCGCAGACATCTTACATGAGTATCAGGATCTATTCCCAACGAAATTCACATAAATGAAAGGCATTCTGGGAGACCTAGGGGTCATGAAAATAACTTTGAAGCCAGGCACCAAGCCTGTGAAGTAGAGGCCATATAGACTAAACCCGTGGTACAAAGAAAAAGTCCGCGCAGAGATAGATAAGATGCTCGAAGCAGGAATCATTAAACCTGTTAAAGAATCCTAGTGGATTAGCCCCATGGTCGTTCAAGACAAGAAAACGAAAGGTGAGATCAGGATTTGTGTGGATCTCAGAAAACTGAATGATGCTTCTATGCACGATCCATTCCCTACTCCTTTCATGGATGAAGTACTTGATAATGTTGGAGGGAATGAGGGCTACTCTTTTACTGATGGTTTCTTCGGGTATCATCAGATCAGGATTGATCCCGCAGACAGACATAAGACGACTTTTGCTACAGAATGAGGGTCGTTCCAGTACACAGTGATGCCTTTTGATCTGAAGAACGCACCTGCCATCTTTTCCAGAGTTGTCATCGCAGCCTTTAAAGATTTTATGCACAAGTTTCTGGAAGCCTATTTTGATGATTGGACTGTGTTTGGACTATTGAAGAACCACTGCGTGAATCTCAGAATGATGCTTGAGAAGTGTAGATAGCATCAGATCTCCTTAAATATGAAGAAGTTTATTTTTTATGTTCCTTATAGGATTTTACTTGGCCACATTGTCTGTAAGAAAGGATTGATGGTGGATCCTGCAAAGATTGCAATCATTGTAAATTTAACAACACCAAATTCAGTTAATATGTTGTGCTCTACCTTAGGCCATACCGTATATTACGGGAAATTCATAAAGGGTTGCGCACAGATAACCGTAGCAATCAATAAGTTGCTAAAGAAAGACGCGCTGTTCATTTGGAACGCAAAGTGCGAGCAGGGTTTTGATACACTAAAGGAGAAGATGGTTACTGCGCCGATCCTAGTCTTCCCAGACTAGGCGAAGCCATTCCATGTACATGTTGATGCATCACGCATTACCCTGGGAGTTGTATTAGCTTAGCCAGTAGAAGGAGGTATTGACCATCCCATTACATTCTCAAGAAAGAAGCTCTCAACAACGAAAAAAAATTACACTACTACTGAGAGGGAAGGTCTTGCGATGGTATATGCGCTACATAAATTCAGACATTACTTGCATGGTGTGCACTTCCTCATGTTTACTGACCATTCCGCTTTGAAATACTTGGTCAATAAGCCACTGTTAGGGGGGTGCATATGCAAATGGTTGTTGCTATTCCAGGAATATGATTTTGATATTGTTGTTAAGCTAGGCAGGCTGAACTTGGGACCTGATCACCTCTCTAGGATTGAGTCAGGAGAAGAGCCGACAAACATTGAAGACAGTCTGCCTGATGCGCAGTTATTTGTTATACAGGTTGTTGTTGATTATTATCAGGATATTATTGATTTCTTAACAACAGGATTGGCACCTCAGGACTTTTCCATCCAGCAGAAGAAGCAACTGGTAGTGCACGCCGCAGACTTCACTATTATTGTGGGTCAGCTATACAAACTCAGACCGGATGAAGTCCTGCGTAGATGCGTACTAAACCATGAGAAGCCATTTATCTTAGCAGATGCGCATTCAGGGATCGCAGGAGTCCACTATGCAGGAAGGGCTACCGCGCAGAAGATACTACGTGCAGGGCTATGGTGGCCTATGATCCATAAAGACTCCAACGAATACTACCGGAACTGCGACGTCTGTCAGAGAACAGGAAAACCTTCGAGCAGAGATGAAATGCCACTGAATCCATAGTTGACCTTAAAGGCATTTGAAAAGTGGGCCATTGACTTCGTGGGTCCCATAAACCCTCCAGGGAAAAGAACTGGTGTGAGGTACAAAATTACTGCTACTGATTACCTCACCAGATGGGCGGAAGCAAAACCAGTAAAGGACTGCAGCGCCAGTACTGCTGTGTAGTTCATTTTTGAAGATATACTTTCACGATTTGGATGTCCGAAGATTTTGATGAGCAATCAAGGCACTCACTTTTTGAACAGAACTATCGAAGCCCTCACAGAGGAATTCTACATCCATCATCAGTGCAGTACCCCATATCATCCACAGGCGAATGGCACTGTTGAGGCTTTCAATAAAATACTTGAGAATGCGCTCACTAAGATCTGCAATGAGAATAGGATGACTGGGATCTGCGCATCTCATCTGTGTTATGGGCATATAGGACCACTTGCAAGAAATTGACAGGACACACACCTTTTCAGTTGGCTTATGGACAGGAGGCTATAATGCCAATGGAGTATATTGTCCCCAGCTTGAGAATCACTGCATTTACAAGGATGACAGATCACGTAGCGCTAGAAGAAAGATTGCTACACTTGGTTGGATTGGAGGAAGATCGCTTCATCGTAGGATTTAACCAACAAGTGCAAAAAGACCGCGAGAAAGCATGGCATGATCGCCACATAAAGAACAAGTCCTTTCAGGTAGGTGACCTAGTCCTCCTATATGATAGCAAATTCATGAAGTTTCTTGGTAAATTTCAGATGCATTGGCTTGGTCCATATACTGTGATACATGTTACTAACACTAGTGAAGTCCAGTTAGCCACCTTAGCTAGCGATACTTTACCAAGTTTGATAAATGGGAGTAGACTAAAGTTGTACCATGATAGTCCTGCTTCATAGAACCCTAAATGATAAACAGAGGGAGAAATTTCTAAGTGTCAAGTACAGTTGAAATTGGACACTGGAAATGAAAAGGAGTCTGTGCATGTACGATAAGGAGGACAATGTATGTCCTGCACAGCACTGCTGAAGCTACAAAAAAAAAAGAGAAGAAAGAAAATAAAAAGGGAGCCGCGCAGTTGAAACATCGATACTGCGAAGTAACTACGCAGGCTCCGAGATGGCCTGCCACACAGCTTGATGCAGCTCCCACAAAAATAGCCGTTACTGTGGCCGTGAGAAAAATAGCCGTTATATGACTGTTTCCAACAACCGCTTGAGCATTTAACAAAAAGATAACTATTCTGAACACGCTGACGAAGAAAGGGACTGGAGGATCTGCTCGATTTGGCAATAGAAACCGCATTTAATGCTCATCTAGTCGTTGGAAGGCGCAGGAGGACTCACCTGTGCCTATAAGTAATGCAGCATAAGGACTCACGGGCGTTACCAAACACTTAGAATTTTTATGCGCTCACTCCTGTGTTAGCAATCATTAGTAACATATCTGAGACAATTTCCTACTCTCGCCCTTGAATGTCCGAGTGGTCGTACATAGAAGAAGAGCTTACAATCCAAGAAGCTGTCAGAGTCTTTTAGAATGAAGGGATTGAAGAGTTAATGAAAACCCCTGTCAAGAAGGTTACATTGGAACTAGGTCAAGCATCTCGAAGGTCACCTAGACACAACCCAAACATGCAGGATAGGGGGAAAGATACAGTCGGGCCACGAATAAAGAATGTCAAGCCAATTTTGATGGTATCACGGTCACCGATATTTCAGAAGGAGATAGCTTTAAAGCTTACACCAGAGTACATATCACCATGGGCACGGGACGCCCCAATATATAAAATGGTCAGGAATGCCCGCTATGAAATCCCCTTATCACCAATCTCTAAGCACGTAGAAGTTGCCCAGAACTTGCTAGGAAAGATCCCACAGTGTAAGTGGGAAGACTATGACCTCCTGGGAGTGCAGAAGGAAGAACCCCATGATCCCAAGTTCCCACACTTCCAGCCTGACCAGTACATGTGCTGGACAAAAGATGCTAAAGGGATACTTAACTTGGTTGCTGAAAGATGGCTGACACCAGTAGTCCAGTCAGGATTACTGAACCTACTGAGATTACCCCATTTTGATCATTCAGCAGAAGTCAATGTGGTGGTTCACACTTTGACGACATGAATCCATCAGGGATACCTGTGGCTAGACAAAAATGTTGATTTGACCATTGACTTAATCCACCGTATCACAGGATTAAGCAAACATGGCAAGGACCCCAAGCAGTTCTTCCAAGGGAAGAGTAAGGAAAAAGAAGCTGTCGCAAAGATGAAGAAAAGCCATGCATTGGTGAAAGGGAAAAGAGGTTTTCCGATAGAAGAAATCAAAGACAGAGCGACAAAGTTTGTTACACAGTTGCTGGCCGAAAAAATCCTAAGAACAGCTAGGCCTCCGGAGGTGCCTGTGGGCGCAGTACTACTCGGTGTCGCGGTGACTGAAGGAACCGAGTTCACTTGGTGTCAATACCTTCTCAATGATTTCCTGGACGAACTCAATGACACCCAGGAGAATGGAGTTCAATTCCACTTCACATGGCTGATTATCCTGATCGCCTTTATCGGATGGAAGGAGCTGAAGGACTATGTCGGCATAATTGCAAATACCAATGATCCCAAAGCAGTTCAATATGCCAACCTTTGGTAAAATTTGAATGCGGAGCGGCAACACGCGATAGCTAAAGTCTTCTACCATTATTACACCAAGTTGTGCGAGTCAATCACCCGTACATCGTGCATTACAAAGCAGGTAACGTCAAAATACATTCACGTTATCGATTTTCAGGCGGACATGCGTTGTATTTTTATTTAACCCAAAGCAAAGATGAAGAAGACGGAATGGTATGCGAGTAATTACCATATGTACGAGGAAGACATCGACATCCTCATGAGGGACTAGCTAGCAGAGTTCCATGTCGAGGTCATGTATGTTCCGACCGATTCAGAAGAAGATGAACCAATTCCACGGCCATGCCCAATCACTGAGGAAAAAGGAAAAAGGAAGGAACTTGAAATCCTGACAAAGCCAAAGGCACGAAAGAAGATGAAAGAAACCAAGAGTCAATCAGAAACAGTGCTTAATGAGGAAGATTTTGACATGATTGCTGAAAAAGTCACAGAACAGATGGAAGAGCTGATGACAAGCAAAGAGAAAAAGGACAAGGCCATACAGGATGACCTACAAAAGAATTAGCTCACACTGCAAGGGCTCATGCCGAAGATGAACGATGTCTAGAAAAGGCTACCCTTTTTGTGTGACACAGAATCGAAAGGGAGGTCGAGAGGAACCTCGCAGCAGACACCACCGCAGCTAGCTATAATGCTGCCAGTGAAGACTCAGCTCGTTCATATGGACCCGATGAGCATAACGCTAGCAATGTCAAAACAGGTGACTCTGGATACAAAGGGTGTCGAGCGGGTAGAGCTCGACCTGGCCAAGATTCCATTACCGGGATTGCACTTTTTTGCACTTGCAGGTTGTAGACGAAATGCATGAAAGGACTGTTGATTCGATGAAGTCCCAAGTTGAGCTGCAAGCCGCAAATAGGCAGCTCGAGGAGTCTAACTCGCGCAAAGATATGCAACTGCACGATGAACAGGACCGTTGGCTGCAATTGGAGGCCACTATTACTTCTGTCGCAGATGACATTGAAGATTTGGAACCCCGGAGAGATCCTGCGGACACCGTTCTCTGAATGGGAGATATGGTGAAATCTCTGAAGACAGAAATACTGGACAAGGAGATTCTTCATGAGGCTGATATCACTGCCTTGAAGGCAAAAATCAATACGGAGATACCATTAACTGAGTAGCAGTTAAGGGAGAAAGCAGTAAAGGCTGCAGCGCGGAATATTGCAATGGACGTGGCTAACTGCCAAGATATATTGACTGCAGATTCAAAGGCATTCACTACCCTCGAAGAGGATCCATGGCTACTGCAAGTAAAGACTGCAGTCAAATAAAAGCAGGCTGCATGGGAAAAGCTAGATACGGAAGTTAAGGCCCTTCCAGCCAGAGACAGGCTTTTGAAATACAAGGAAATAACCAATCTGAAAAAGGAGGTACAAGCATTAAGGGAGAAAGAGACTATGATGGACGATCAGTCCCAACAACTACTGCAGGATGCCATTACAATATCGTAGCGGATTGAAGACAAACTCAAGGACCCGCACGAGAACCAGGAGAATGTGGAAGGACAGATTGGACAAGAAATAACTGCGGAGATGCTCGACACAGTCAGGCAAGTCGAGCACGGTACAAAGGAAACAATGGAGTAGCTGGTCGGCACATTCAATGAATTCGCGGTAAAGCTAGCTCCGTAGGTTGTGGAGCAGATCAAAAAGACCGAAGCTGAAGGTGGCTCAGGGATGAGCCACATGTAAGTGTTAGGGGCATGTTGGGCCTGGCCCAAGTTGGGGCAAATTTTGATAACAGAAGGAGTTTTAGTTGTGGAGTTGAGCGCAGCTCAATAAAAATACAATTTTGTGCAAGTGTTGGGAATGCTGCGAAGTTGCACGCAGCAACCAAATTTTGGCAGTACTTCAAAGGGTGCTGCGAATATCAGTGTTGTGAGGAAGCAGTGCTACGAAGTGACCAGTCGAAGTGGAGCCGAAAAAGTAGAGTGCTGGACGGAGGATGGGCACGGGTAATGGTTAGACCATCGATGTTCTAGTTTTGGAAAATATGCTTTAGGGAGGCTGAGCAGCGGCCACGGATGCTTTAGTTGTGCAAGTGTTGGGGATGCTGCGAAGTTGCACACAACAACCAAATTTTGGCAGTACTTCAAAGGGTGCTGCGAAGATCAGTGTTGCGAGGAAGCAGTGCTGCGAAGTGACCAGTCGAAGTGGAGCTAAAAAAGAAGAGTGCTGGACAGAGGATGGGCACGGGTAATGGTTAGACCATCGACGGTTTGATGAAAGTGACTGGGAGTTGAGCCAGCTGTACGAGGCCGTTAGAGGAAGAACGGTTTGATGAAAGTGACTGGGAGTTGAGCCAGCTGTACGAGGCCGTTATAGGAAGAGTGAATCAAGGAAAGTGATTTGTTGGCGTGCGCACAACAGAAAGGCCGATAGCGACAAGATGAAAGCGTGGAGGACCGCCACGATGGAGCACTCGCTACCAGAGGCCAGCACTTCGGTTTAGAGAAATCGTAGCAATTTTGGAAACCCTGAGGGTTTAGGCCTTTAGCATTGTAAAGACATGACCTATGGTCATGATCTATTTAAGGAGGTAATTTTGTATGGGAAAGGGTTGGTGTTTTTAGAAGTTTAGTACTGAGAATTGTAAAATCTTTCTGAGTAAAGATATTGTAAAGGCTCTACAGCCGAGTGCGCAGAGACCTATTTGAGAAAGAAGAGAGTCTGCAGCTGATCGTGCAGACTAAGAACTGTTGTGCCCTTCCCAAAAGATATATATAACAACATTTAATGTGGACATAGCTTCCCACCCAGGGGAGTGAACCACATTAAATGCCGTTCAGTGTGATTGTGTTGTGTATTGTGCATCTATCTGCTTCCTGTGAATGAATGTCTGAATTTTCCCTTGCATACTGTTATGATAGGACTTTTATATGTATTTTGCATCAGGAGAATATGGAAATAATATGTTAAGTTTTGCATGAATAGATGAATGGTGAATGTTTGGCCTCTTCTTATGAAGCAATAATGAATCAGTTATTCGGCTAAGTGTTAGATATTGTTTAAGCACTTTCACATTACATAGTAGGAAGAATGCCTAGTAGTTGGACCGTCTCTGTAGCACATGGTTGAGCAGTGAACACCCCGAGCGAATGGATGAATGATTGAATGTTGATGATTTTAGTACTCTATTTAACCGCAAGTATTTCAAGTTTGAGAGTGAGCTGCATCGGCCGCAGTCACAAAGAAATTTCGTGGAAGTAGAATTCAGAGGTGCGGACTGCAGTGTCGTCTATCGCCGCATAGTCTTGCCCCGTAGCACACATCCCGTGTCACGCTGCGCAGTACGTCAGACTAAAAAACTCATCACCTACTGTGGAAACCTGATTCCGTAGTACCCCATAGATACACCTCGGGTGAGACCTCAACCTGCTCGCAGGTTGTTTCCGAAAGGGCCGGTGTGAAGGGGGTTTTGTTGGTCAAAGGGAAACCACGAAGAACCTGGGTCTTTATTGAAAACCCTCTGGGTCAGCATATGTGTTGTGGGGAAAATGCACCTATAGTTCAGGGGAGAAACTCCCAACTTACGGTGATAAAGATAGACTTACAAGCATTCTGCAAGTACAACAAATAAATGAAGAGATTAGGGTTTAGAGATGTAGGCACCTCATTCAGAAGGTTGATCCTAGCTTTTCCTCCCTCGCTCTTCAATGCTTATCCAGTGTCGCAATGCCCAGACCTACAAAACAACTTGATACCTTTCTCAAACACATTTGACTACGTATATAATACTGATATCCATGACATAACAAGACATCAAGCTATAATTAAACAATAATCAAATCAGAGACACATTAATAGGTCATATTTGGAAAGAGAAGAACGTCTGATCTTTATTGATGAATGAAAGTAAGTACATAAAGTTATACCTTCCTTCAAGCTTGGCACTTCACAAAACCTAGATTCAAGGTCTCCTGCTTTCGTTCTCCAAGGATTCCAGCCTCTAATCAACTGTGCTAGGGTTTACCAAAACTGAAGCACAAGAGAGGGGGATGAGGGTCTCCATTCCTCCAGCATAACTTTGTAATTGGGATTAGTCCCTTCACATGGCCCTTCTACCCTCCTTATATAGTCAGTGAAGGATAGGAAAAGAAGTTATAACTGAGTAGGAGGTTCCCCAACCAACTTAACTTCCCAAAATTTTGAGATTTTGACCAAAATAGGGGTGTACGCTACTCTACAGTAGACAAAGTAGCGTACATATGGAGTTGAGCGCTACTATTTCAACAGTGGAGTCATGCTCAAAAGGTTTGAGCGCTACTATTGTACACTAGAGTAGGGCACACATGCTACTATCATGCCTGTGTACCAGCGCTCATGTTAAAAAATGGCCAAAAATAGGCTTTTCTGCTCATTTTTAGGAGATGGTTTGGTCTGGAAAAATGTTCCTAAGGGTCATATACATCAAATGGGTCAAGAATGAGGTAATTTCAACCATTTTTAGTGTCCCAAATGACTCCTCCATCCAAAAATTTCCTATTGTGTGACTGAAATTGATCTCAAGAAATGTCGTCATGCGACCAAGGGAAGCAAGTGTCGTCACAGACGGAGAGGTGTAATTTCAAGCTATAACAGATGCCCCCTAATGTATGAGGTCAGAGGGAGTGTGGGAAATGATGGCCGAAATACATTATAAATAACAAAGAGTTGAATCATGGAGGAATGGAGAAACCAAGAATCATAGGCTCAAATGAAGTACCTGAAAGCAAAGGCAATGTCAGACAAACTTATCCTTGGGGTAACTATCCATGTTCAAATGGTGGAACATGACCTCCAAGAGGATACAATAATGATCCAAAAACTGATGCATATATCATGGCCACTAGAATACAAGCGTGGATCGATGAGGAACATAAGTGTAAACATAGCCACATAAATACAAGGTGGATCTATGTCAAAACTGGAGAAAATAGCCATAGAGAACAAGCTGGATCTATGTCTCATCAAGAGCCCAAAAAGAGTGTGGCTCAGTCTTGCGTAACTTGGGTGATAACATAAATGAGGTGATGCTATCGAGGATCCCAAGGTCTTCATCCAAAAACAACCCAAGGTACAAACCTATCCATGCGAATAAATGAGTTGATGTCGAACATGGGAGGTATCGTTTGATTACCGATCATTGATGTATACCGTTAACAAATGCGAGGGTGTCCACCAATAATGAAAATGGAACCCAAGGTACCTAGTACATTCAAGAAAGTGCGAATAAATGGTCTTGCCGTCGAACACTTGAAGAATCCATCGGATAGGAGACATTGATGTATTCCCATCTATCCAATAGCGAGGGAAACTGCCACTAATGACTGCAACCCCCAAGGTACTAACCGAAACTCTAAACTTCATTCCCAGAGCACAATGAGTTGAATTCGATGGGAAGAAGTCCGTTGGAAGGGAGGCCTTAATGCATCCTCCATCATCCAACATGAGGGACACTCAACAGGTATGAGCTGATTTGGAGTAGGACTGAACACATGATGAAACATACTGACACCAAGGAATGGCCGACACATGAGGTCAAGGAAACTACAGAATGGCCGACACAGGTTGTATCCTTGAACAGTGACCACGACACAAGAGTGACTTAGGCAGCTTTTAACACAAAGGGACCATGATGCAAATTTGCAATGTAGGAGACATTAACAGATTCTCCATATGATTGGAAGACTAACCAAACGGAGGAGTAAGAACTCTGAGATCAGGTTTATCCTAAGGCCAACACTAGAACCCAACTTGTTTGATAGACTCAAAACAGGTGCTTTGTTCAAGGAGATAGTTGACTTGCTGCCATCATATTGAAAGATATTTTAACATTCTTCCCTTCCCTTTCCTTTTTCATTTTTTAATGAGCTTGACAAAGAACTAAAGCATGCTCGACAATATTTTCATATTTAAGGAGTCTGAAAAACCTAGAAGAAAACTCCATACACCTATCCGTGGATTTTATATTGAGCCCGGATTGGTCTGTGCTTGGCGGTGTTTTCTTGCTTATAGAGTTGAAAAACTTAAACAGTCCTCTATACACCTATCCGTGGATTTTATCTCGAGCCTGGATTGGTATGTGCTCAGCGGTGTTTTCTTGTTTATAGAGTTGAAAAACTTAAACAGTCCTCTATCAACCATCTTGTGGATTTCACATCGATCCTGAGTAGGTGAATGCTTGATTGGTGTTTTCACATTTCGAGAGTCTGAAAACCCTAAAGACGACTCCAAAGGTCCTTTTTCGTAAAGTTAGTCTCCTTCCCCGAAAAAGTGTAAAATGATGGAAGAAGAACTCTTCTAGTGCATACAAGAGTATACCTAGAGTATACTTTTTCCGTAAATTATCCACCAAGGCTCGGAAAAGGGGTAATTCTATGCCTAAGTGGATGTCGGTTCAATTATTTTAACGAGCCCGAAAAGACAACTATGCTCGGCAAACGTTTCCTATTTAAGGAGTTTGAAAAGGGCTTAAAAGAACTCCATAGGGATATTTTCCGTAAAGGTTTAACGAGTCTGGAAAAGTAAACTCATGACCTCCTTACTGTTTTTAATGAGCTTAAAGGAGATATAGAAAATGCTCATAACTTCCTTACTATTTTTAACGAGCTCGAAGTGAAGATGAAAGAAATGCACATAGCCTCCTTACTGTTTTTAATGAGCTTAAAGGAAAGGTGGAAGACTGCTCATAACCTACTTACTATTTTTAACGAGCTCAAAGTGAAGGCAAAAGAATGCTCATAACCTACTTATTGTTTTTAATGAGCTCGAAGTAAAGGTAGAAGAATGCTTGTAACCTACTTACTATTTTTAACGAGCTCGAAGTAAAAGAAGAATGCTCGAAACCTACTTACTATTTTTAACGAGCTCGAAGTAAAAGAAGAATGCTCGAAACCTACTTACTATTTTTAACGAGCTCAAAGTAAAAGAAGAATGCTCGAAACCTACTTACTGTTTTTAACGAGCTCGAATTAAAAGAAGAATGCTCGAAACCTACTTACTGTTTTTAACGAGCTAGAAGTAAAAGAAGAATGCTCGAAATGGGAGGAGACGAGTGTCAGGGACATGCAAAACTAGCTCCAAGCGCATGGAACAAATCTATGCCTAATGAAAGGAACATGAGTAAGATAAGGACACTCAGGGTGTGTCTCCTCCAGGTAAAAGGTGTCAAATTGCAAAGGAAAAATGATACAAGGTTTAGCGGAAATGAGATCAGAGATGGAGGCTTATATAACTAGCTAAAAGCGTGGAAGCCGGCATCAGGCTCATTAGTGCAAGCGAGATCATAATAGATGCACATACAACTTGAAAATAAAGATGGGAGCCTTATCAGGGATGGCCAGAAATAGATGAGGAAGAAAGATATGAGGCTTCCTCTCAAAGTCATGGTAAATCTAAAAAGGCTCCCAAACCTATGAGAAAAACTCAGCATGGGCACTAGAATGGCATAAGGGTGCTGACTAGGGTGACCCATGTTAGGCAGGCTCTACTGTCGGACTGGTGCACGATGCATAAAGAGATGGCAAACACACCAATATCCAACAGGTTCGACCCTATGGTGAATTCGGATGGCAAAAGGTTCAAATGCAACATAACAGGAGGGAAGCCTAAACCTATATGCAAGGTTCTGAATATACCTGACATGGTCGCACAAGGTGTCGAAAATGACCAGTAAACAAGTATACATCTAGCTAAGAATCCTGTCTCCAAGAAACATTAGTACCAGGATCATATCTAAAACATATGTAAGGAAAGACCCGATACAAGTCATTGTGGTAGAAATACTTTCAACTTCACTATCATCAACAACAGGCATAAACAAGGCAGAGTTTTCAAATGAAGACTCTATGGTACCCAAGCCTGAGGACTTACAATCAACAAGATCAACTTCAAGATGAAGATCAAATTTGAAGGACATGATGGAATCTGCAGAAACAAATTCATCATCACGGGAGTTGAAAATTCTAGAAATAGAATCAAACTCAACAGGAACATCGATTTGCGGATCTATAGGAGAGTCCAAAGACTCAACAGTAGGAAGATCGGACTTTAAGGTCAAACCGGGGCTGGACATGACTGTGACTGGATCAACATCCAAATGAATGGCAGACTATACTATAGACTCTAAGAAAACTTCATCGGAAGGAAGCATATCATCCCAAATAGAATACATATCTAAAAATTCATATGGAGGTGTCACTTGGTCAAAAGCTGGGACCAAGTCCCGAGAAGGTAAGCATGAACTCAGATAATTCTTCTCAGTAGCAGTTGAACTCAAGGAACAATATGCCACATAAGTCCCATGTGACATAGTAGTGCCTAATGACGAGGGATCTGACTGGTCTACAGTTGGGTAATAAGGAGGATCAACGAAGGCAAGCTGGTCGATGGTGACAATGTTTTCGTTATGAGGGAAATGCATCACACGAAAAAGCGTAGACACCACAGCATGCATAGCATAAATGTAATCATGCCCAAGGATCATATCAAAGTCCACAGGGTCCTTTAAAACCATAAAATCAACTAAGACTGTTTTTCCACCCAAAGTAACAGGTGCCTGATGGAGGAATCCGATCGGTTCACTAGGTCTTCTATAAAAGGTCAACGACCAATTAGCAGCTGGAATAACATTAGGGAAACCCAAATCTCTCTAATCATAAGCGGATAAGATACTAACAGAAGCACCTTCATCAACAATGCATTGATCAATCGTATGGTTCCCGATATCAACCTTTATCTGGAAAGGTGTTGAAGAAGGAAGACGAGGCTCGGCTAGACTATTCCAATCAAAGGAAACAATCCTAGGGCTTGGTAGGGGTTCACATGGCACAGATGAAGTGCCCCCTTTTTCAGGAATATCCAAACTGGTAATGCAGAAGACTTCTGCAGTAGGTGCATCAATCTCCGAAGGACTGATGGGATCGGTCGAAGATTGCATCGATTCGATCACTTCACTCTCCGAAGGAAGAGTGGGGACGACCAAGGATTGCATTGGTTCAACCACTTTATCAACCAAAGGTTGATTTGACTACAGGGAATCTATAGACAACTCAGGAACAGAGGTTCCTTTAGACATGGACCACACTCTTCGTGCCTCTGGAATGGCAGGGCATCGATGAGTAAGGTGATCTCCCTTACAAAGTTTACAAGGGAACTTTGGTTTCCGTCCTATAGGTTTAGACTCCTTTACAACGTCAGTACTCTCAGCATGACTAGCATTGGCTGACAGCTTTCCCCTAGCATGACTCACAGAGGCTGGTTGCTCAGAAGCATCAGACTTTTGAACTAAGGACCACACCTTTTGCACTTCTGGAAGTACAGGGCACAAGTAAGTAAGGTGATCTCCCTCGCAAAACTTACAAGGGAACTTAAGCTTCTGTTTGTTTGGTTTGTCAACAATGTCAACTCCCTCAACATGAATTGCAGTGGCTGATCTGGTGTCTCCAATATGACTCACAGGAACTGGTGACTTGTCATTAATATGACTAGTAGTGATCAATGACGTGTCCTCAACATGAATGACAGTGGTTGAAGACAAACTTTCAGTATGATTTTCAGTGACCAAAATTTTTCTCCCAGCATGACCTCCAGAGGCTGGGTAGGTGCCCCCTGCATGACTTGCAGAGGAAGGGTGCTTGCCCCCAGCATGACTTGGAGAGGCTGGGTTGTTGCCCCCTTGTTTTGGCATCTTCTTCCTATTCTCCCCCCATCTATTCCTTTTAGAATGCTGGTTACTAGTATTGCTACTTTCGCCACATGAGGTAGAAAAGGAGGCACAAGGTCCCGATGCTCTTGATTCGAGGTGCTCACAAAAGAAGCGTCAGGAGCATGCAAAGCATTCGGAGTGGAAAACAACCAAACCGACAGCCCAATAGTGAATCCAGGAAGATTCAGAGTATCCATTAAGGGAGCACCAATGTTTCCAATGAATGGAACAGCACAAGGATCCCACGGAATAGGGGTACCTTGATTGGCACTCACCGGAATGCTAGACATAGTTTCCTGCTCAAATGAACAAGAAGTTCTCTAAGGAAAACTTAAACAAGTAGCACAAAGAGCACACCACTAAAAAAGGTCCTAGGTAAATCAAACCAAGCAAACAGATGCCTTCCAGAGCAGAGTTTGGGATGATGAGGGCCCAAAACAGATCAACGAAGGATGAAGAACAGTTACTCGGGGTCCACAATATAATGACTAAGGGTGCAAGTGCTGGAATCACCCAACCGCCCTCCCAAAGACTTGCAAGGGATTTCCTCCCACGTCTGTCCTAGGTACAACAGATATACCCTCTGCTGTCACATGTGTATGAACCTATGGTCAAATACTAAGGATACCACAACACCGAAAACTCCTGGGGGAACAGTCGCTGGTCGAATCAGAAGGCGTGGGCAGGGTAACTGAGCCCGAAACTCAAAAGAGTCCCCAAACATGATCCAATCCTAGTATATGCTCAAAATAGAAAGTGGGAGGAGTATTCCCAACAATCTGATCTCACAAGACCTATTGCATAGATCCCAGGCAAGCTTTGAATGAAGTGGGTTTACTTGTGATAGTCGAACTATGATTTTTGCGTAATGTGTGATCTGGGGTGGTTTAAGGTGTTTTAAACCCAAGCTCCTAACCAAGACTAGTTGGTGTAGTGTAACCTAGAAAAGAAAATGTTGCTAGTACATTTTATTAGAGTTCATTTTAAAGGTTACTTGATTACTCAAAAAGGTAGTGGGTGTGTGAGAGTGGTTATAATAGAGATAGAGTACTGAAAATGAAATATTTACCACCAAACAAATCTTTTTCTTTTCAATGCAAGTCTTAAAATTCTGATCTAGAATGCATGTGCAAATGCAATTTTTAATCTTTCGAATGCAAAAAAGGTAAAAATAAAGTCTAAATGTACAAAATTAAACTCAAAACCTAAGAATGCAGCTACTCAAACAAATAGGTATGCAAAACAAAACTTGTTCTTTTGATGCAAAGCACTCTAAAATATTTTAAGCCACTTGCAAGGTTCTCTATTCAGAAGATAAATCAACATTATTTATGCTTTTCAAAGGTAAGAAACAAAAACTGAAACTACCCTACTATCAAAGCAAAGCAAAGAAACTTTCAGGTTCTCTTTATGAAACAGTAAAAGCTACCAAATATGACTTTCAAATTCTTATTGATGTAAGCATGCCAACCATTGGGAAAAGAGTACAAAAACTACTTTTAGACCCAAATGAAGAAAATGACCTATGAAAAAGTATGGTTTAGTAAATTCAAGTCGGCACATAAACAATGCAAACAAGGTCTTGAACAATAGCCAAAACACTTGAGCTTTCACTACAAAAGAAAACTTAAAAGCATAAGGGAGGATAAAAAACCCATCTAAAAGAGAAATTTCAGTCAAAAAGATACAAACAGGGTCAAAAAGACTCAAGAGGTTTCAAATCCAGTGGAAATAGGGCAAGCAGGTTTAGTCAAACTCAAATTAGGGTACAAAACACCAAACGGGTCCACAACCCCCCAACTTGGGTCAACAAGCCCCAAAACTTTCCAAATAAGCCCAAATTGATCAAAAGAGGTTCAAATCATGAATGTAGGATCAGTACAAGGATGGGAGACAACTTATAGTGGTTTAACACAGACCTAGGGTCATCAGGGACCCCAAAAAAATGCAGCCACAGCCCCCAGATTTGGGTCCACAAGCCAAAAAATCAAAAAAATCAAACCCAGATTTTGAGTGATACTGTGTATGAGGCATACCAGTGCCCATAGCAGGGTGGGCGCCACTGTGCAAAGGAAAAGTAGCATGTGGGCGCTACTGTGTTGTACAAACAGTAGCGTACAAGTGGAAAAAGTTGAAAAAATGGGGTTAAAACCCCCCAACTGGGTCCACAAAGGTTTGCAAGGGCTGGGAAGGGTCTGTAAAAAAACCCAGGAGGGTCAAACAGAGCCTACTAATTGATCCTAATCAAGAAAATGAACAAATACCATCAAAAAAGACTGAAGAAATGACCTTGGATACCCCTAAGCAATTAGGCTTTCCCCAGCGGAGTCGCCATTCTGTTGTGGGGAAAATGCACCTATAGTTCAGGGGAGAAACTACCAACTTATGGTGATAAAGATAGACTTACAAGCATTCTGCAAGTTCAACAAATAAATGAAGAGATTAGGGTTTATAGATGTAGGCACCTCATTCAGAAGGTTGATCCTAGATTTGCCTCCCTCGCTCTTCAATGCTTATCTAGTGTCGCAATGCCCAGACCTGCAAAACAACTTGATACCTTTCTCAAACACATTTGACTACATATATAATACTGATATCCATGACATAACAAGACATCAAGCTATAATTAAACAGTAATCAAATCAGAGACACATTAATAGGTCATATTTGGAAAGAGAATAACGTCTGATCTTTATTGATGAATGAAAACAAGTACATAAAGTTATACCTTCGTTCAAGCTTGGCACTTCACGAAACCTAGATTCAAGGTCTCCTGCTTTCGTTCTCCAAGGATTCCAGCGTCTAATCAACTGTGCTAGGGTTTACCAAAACTGAAGCACAAGAGAGGGGGATGAGGGTCTCCATTCCTCCAGCATAACTTTGTAATTGGGCTTAGTCCCTTCACATGGCCCTTCTACCCTCCTTATATAGTCAGTGAAGGATAGGAAAAGAATTTATAACTGAGTAGGAGGTTCCCCAACCAACTTAACTTCCCAAAATTTTGAGATTTTGACCAAAACAGGGGTGTACGCTACTCTACAGTAGACAAAGTAGTGTACATATGGAGTTGAGCGCTACTATTTCAACAGTGGAGTCGCGCTTAGAAGGTTTGAGCGCTACTATTGTACACTAGAGTAGGGTACACATGCTACTATCATGCCTGTGTACCAGTGCTCATGTTAAAAAATGGCCAAAAGCAGGCTTTTCTGCTCATTTTCAGGAGATGGTTTGGTCTGGAAAAATGTTCCTAAGGGTCATATACATCAAATGGGTCAAGAATGAGGTAATTTCAACCATTTCTAGTGTCCCAAATGACTCCTCCATCCACAAATGTCCTGTTGTGTGACTAAACTTGATCTCAAGAAATGTTGTCATGCGACCAAGGGAAGCAAGTGTCGTCACAGACGGAGAGGTGTCATTTCAAGCTATAACAATATGGTAATCCAATACACATGTCAATTTGTGAACCCATTTAACTCCCATGCAAACATTTAATTATGTTGTAAGAGGGTGGCTGAGAAAACCAGTCCATGAATTCAATGGAGTATGGAGTGGCCCTGCAATCTATATGGTAGCGTATGGCTTTGTTTTACTTTTCCCTTAAGCCACTCTACACCCGAGAATTCACTCACCCTAATCCCTATCCCATTGTTGACCAACAATGATAGTAATCATGCATTGCAGAGCCAAGTCGAGAAGCAAAAGGATAAATCACAATTCTGTGAAAAGACAAATTTGCACAGTCGAGGATACAAAGAAACCCTATGTAGGAAGTGGAACCAGTTGGGAAATCCTTATATCAAACCCGAAGATGAATTACAGAATGTGAGAATCTTAGTGAAGCCGTAATAACACTTAGATATGTTTGCAGAGGACCGAGTTGCAGGGAAGATCTTAGGCCACAACCCTAAGAAGAGCCCACCTTGAATAAAAAAGAAGAAGGTCAAACATAGGGTTGGATCTGCTTGATAAACCTAGTGAAGGATTAAATCTCATGAAAGCAACAGTTTGTACCTTTCTATTCCCACCCCGAAGTGCACTGGAGGGAAGGGGCCTTGAGGGACTATGCAGCAGAGAAGAGGGCCTTCCTTTTGTTGGGTGAGGTAGGTAATGTGGATTCCATGTTTGTTGAGTAATATGAGATTCTTGTAGCTTTGTGGTTGAGCTCACTGGCTTAGCATCATACTCCCTATTCCCTTGTATGCTTGATAAACTCAACTATATGTTGGCTTAGCATTGGGATGGGACCTTGACTATGAGAGAACCTATTTATCCCTCCTTAGTGGATACACAACCCAGTTCGTGGGTGGTCTCTCAGCTGAAAGAGTATAGGATGGATAGAGGCCTAAGGTTGGGTGGAAAGTTGCTCTCACTTATCCAGTTTCTTGGACAGCTACAGTTCAAAGATAAGTGCTCCTTGAGGTGTTAAATGGTGATATTTCATGTGTTATGTTATGCTTGTTATGTTCAAGTTATGGATTGAATAATCACATGAAATTGATCAATAGGGAACTATGTATAGGCTTGAGTATGAGGTAGAATTCATGTTTGAATGCTTCATCAATTGCATGAGTTTGATGTAATGATAACCTTGCAGGTTGCAGATGCTTTGACTAATTTAGTTCCATAATATTTGTTTAAGTTATGCATTGCATTCACATTTATGAGGGACTTCTTGACTAAATATGGAATTTGGGAAAGGAAGTAGACAACCCCTATTGTGTTTCATGATCCCTCTATGGGTCATGTGAAGGGAGAAGCCATGGCAGAGGACAAAGCAAAGCTCCTTGCAGAAGAGTAATGAAGCATTGAGGGAGTTTGAGCTAGACTTAAGTTATAAAAATGACAAGGTTAGAGTAGTAAGATGTGGAGCGGAATCACACTAGTGGATAGAGCTCTCCAAGATATTTCCAACGGTATCGGCCTTGTCCAATTTAGTCAAAGGATGGAGGAGTTATCACCCTCATAATTTTGCAGGTGCAGGGGTCTGTGGTCCTGACCTTTCCGCATCCGCAATGCGGATTGCAGATTGTGGAGGTTGGGGACCAACCGCTGGAGTGGCATGGTTAGAATTTTGCCTTTCTTCATCCACAATGTGGATTGTGGATTTCAGAATTTGGAAGGGAGAATTCCACGAATATGGCGCATGCAATTTTTGACTTTCTGCATCCGCAAAGCGGATTGCAGATTGCGGAAGTCGGAAGGTCGATTTCCACAGGGTTGGTGCATTGGAGTTCCGAATTTACACATCTGCAAGCAGGTTGCAGATTGTGGATTGCGTGAGGTGATTTTTCCCGATATTACGGAATGGGGTTCCAATTTTTGACTTCCGCAACCCGGGTTGCGGATTGCAGAAGTCAGAGGGGTAAATTTCCCAGGACGAGGATTTAACTTCTGGCTTCCGAATTCCACATTACGGATTGTGGAAGTCGGGAGTGTGACTTCTGCGGAAGGGTAAGTTGGAAATCCGACTTCCGAATTCTGATCGCGGATTGTGGATCGTAGGCCCTTGTGGATTGTGTATCGAAGGCCATTGCAGATGTGTGTAAAATACAAGAGATTTATTGGAAAAAAAATGTATCAGTGGGTCTCCCATCGCCTCTGGAGGGAACCAAGGCGACTGGGAATGTGACAATTCACATATTTATTTTTGTTATCTATGGTATTTTTTATGCATTTTCAACTACCTATTTTCTATGATATAGGTACATAATTATTGACATCACTTCGATCATATTCATGAGTGGCAGAGGCATCGACGACTTATCAAAGTAGATATCCCAAATGCTTTCTTAGCAGATTAGTTCATAAAATCATTGTTTCCTAGTCTTGCAAAATATGTGGCTACGCCAGGAGCCATGACCAAAGAGAATATTATTCAAAGTTACCAGTAGATGGATTTTATTTATTCTCAATCAAGCACCCTTTATGACTTAATACCCCATGCTGCACAACTTGCGGTCGATCTAGCTAGGACACTTGAGGCACCTCATGTTGATGGTGTGATCAGTTCCATTAATACACTTGATCATATTACCCATAAAATGGAACAAATGTCTATTCATAATCCATAGCCTACAACTAGCCAAGCACAACAACAAACCACAACTCCTACCTAGACTTCAGAAATCCTTACAGTCCAAGCCACGAACCCTGAAGGAAAAAGGATGAAACCGAAGTAGAATCCCAATGTTGCTCCTAGGGTAGAAGCTACACCAAATCCAATCCCTCCAACTGTGAGAACATAAGAAAGGCATAAGTGTAAGTAGACTTGCAATATTTGTTAGGGATACAATCCGACTCATTAGTGTCCTCATATGGAGGACGTCCATCACATGATGGCTCAACATCGTTGGAAACAAAAACCCACCATTTTAATGCAATCCTTGTCATAGAAGCAACAAAAAATGGTTGCTAGGATGCTAGTACCTCCATAAGGAGGAAACTAGGATAACACCCCACAAGGAGGCAATTTTCCCAATTTTATTGTCTTCATGAGTAATCATGAGGTCAATATCCATATGCTCATTCTTATGATGCCCCTCCTAGTAGTTCAGATCCATTAGCATCACAACCAAGTGGTCCTCTCTCCATTGAGAATTTGGTATGCTTGATATAGTACCCCACCCTCTCAAGGATGTTCTATGCAAGATGACCCATAATCCTAATGCATAAGATGCTCACAACTATAATGTTGTTGAGGAATTATCTCAAACACCATGCACCATGTCATCCTTGGAGGTCTTGCAAAGTTTCCTTCTGCAACGCAAGGCAATGTTTTATATTATCAACACTTTTGATCCATTTGATACTCACTTTATTACGACGTTTGACTTGGACCACTCAACATGTAGGCTCCCTTCACATATCACTTTTCAGATTAAAGTTGAATCTCACGACAAGAATACATTTTGAACCTTCATCGATGAAGGGGCATCTACTTGTGTTATGTCATTAACATGTTGGAAAGATATGGGATCACCCAACTTAGTCCCATCCCATACTATTCTCAAGGCATTTGATGGAGATTTGTTCCCACCTCATAGACTTATCGCCACCTACCCAATTGAATTGGGGGGTAATATTGTTATAATTGAATTTGAGGTAGTGTATACACCCATAGATTACAATATTTTATTGGGGCTTACTTGGGTACATGCAATGATGATGGTAGTATATTCATTTTTTCGATTGATTTGGTTCCCTCATTAGGGGGAAATCATTATGATTGACCAATTAGATTATTGTACACTTGACACAAGTAACCATTCAAACGTACCTTTCAGTGGGGATTAACTAAAGGTAATTTGAGATGTTGGGGTAGGAATGTTTAAGGAATATTCCCTCATGGGAACTTTTACAATCCCACCACCAATACCCACCCCTCAAGATGCTCTAGTGTTCACCACAACATATGTGGCTTACTTCCCATTATTGGTTTTTCCTAACTCCATTCCAGTGGAGGATTCTACTTCATCGCATACAATATCTACATAATGTTTATTAGTAGAACATGATGAAGTGGTGGTTCCCAATTCTACAAAATTTGGTTCCATAGAGGTTAGCTTACCCTTATCTACCATTGAAAGTGCATACCAGGCTATTCAGATGGCTCCAGAATACGATCCGTACACTTTGCACATATGGGCTATCAACACTCCTAGTTCTCATGACCTCTTGGAAAATGTTTTTTCGTCATACAAAGTTATCCTTGAAGTCATGAATATCACTAAACGACCCTACCATGACATGCATCACAAGTAATCATTTCTTCCCAAGTTAGAATCATTGGAGGTTTGACCAAAATGTCTTCTACTTCTTAACAGCATGGAATGGTACCAATGCCTTGTCGTAATACACAATGCATATGTAGAGGTTAATTTGGCTAATATTTCAAAAACCATTCCTATTGATATCTCTATCAAACAGGTCACTGTAGAAAACATCAATACTGGCGCAAATTGTTCCCCGAAGGAAATCATGCTATATATTTCTCTTTTCAAAGAGTTCCGTGAGGAATTTGCTTGGTCATATGAAGAAATGCCTGGAATAAATCCCAATATTGTTGAACATGAGATAAAAACCTATGAATTTTTTTAACCCATTTGATAGAATCTAAGAACAGTAAATCCCAAGAAAGTGGTTTGCATTAATGAAAAAGTAGAAAAGCTATTGAAATTTGGCTTCATTTATCCCGTGCCTTTGACTGAGTGGGTATCCAATCCCATTCCCGTTGATAAGAAGAAAGGAACCATCCATGTCTATACTGACTTTAGGGATTTAAATTTGGATTTTCCTAAAGAAAATTATCCCACATCCTTTATCGATAAGATCATAGATGAGTGTGCCAGTAATGAAATATTTCCCTTCGTGGGTTGATTCTCTGGTTACAATCAAATACAAATTAAGAGGGAAGACCAACATAAAATTGCTTTCATTTGACTTTGGGTAACTTTGGCATATCAAAAGATGCATTTCGGCCTTACAAACTTTCGGTCTACTTTTCAAAGAGCCATGTCATATGTGTTTTGTGATATTGAACACATCGTCAAGGTTTATCTCAATGACTTGGAATCCCACTCTAAGGTAAGAACCGACCATTGTGTGCATCTTCGTGATGTATTTATTCTCTATCATCATTATAACATTAGGTTGAACCCACATAAGTGCATATTTTGTGTGGTCACTCAAATATTACTTGGTTTCATTGTATCCAAGTATGGGATTATGGTTGATCCTTTCAAGGTTGAGGCAATAACTCAGTTTCCCCTCGAAAACAATCATACAACTTCAAAGTTTGCAAGGGAAAGTGAATTTTATTTGAATATTTATCGCTAATTATGAAAGAATTACAAAATATGTCATGCATCTTCTCAAGAGAGACATACATTTAATATGGGATGAACAAGATCAACATTCACTACACACATTAAAGAAATCCTTACTATCAACCCTGGTAATTAGTCCCCTAGACTATAGTAGATACTTTCTGCTTTATTTACCTCCATAGAATCCACCTTATGGATGGTTTTGGTCCAAGAAGATGATTCATCTCGAGAACACATAATTTAATATCTTAGTAAGGGTCTTGTTGTACCTAAATAATACTATTCCCATGTCGAGAAGTTGGCCCTGGTAGCGGTTCATGCTGTCCAATGGTTTAGTCATTATATATTACTTCCTTGGAAAACCATTGTAATGGAACATACTAATCCTATGCAATATATTTTGACCTGACGTATCATTAGGGAAAAATATTTGAAATGGATAGTTATCTTGCAAGAATTCGATCTCGAATTCACCAATTTTAAATCCAATAATTCTTTAGATTTTTTCGAGCTAATGTCTTGTTGAGGTCTCGGAGTGCTCGAAGTATTCAAGGCAACAATGCAAAAGAGAAATCCCAATCCGAAGGCTTCAAATAACCCAACGCAACAATTATTCTATCCTTAGACTGTTTGGTATATCTAACTCTGATGGATATCAGGCCTCCATTGGCACTGTGTGGGTAATCCAACATGGATATTTCTTCCTACAAAGGAAGATCTAAAAAAAATTGTGACAAAGGAAAAAAATATAAACAGAAAGAAGACAAGTAAAAGTAAATTTAAGTTGATATACTTGAAATAAACTAAACCTGTAAAATGTGATTGTAGACTCATAACAATCAGATCTGAAAGATTAGGTAAGTGTTATACTAACCAATAAACATATAGATCAGATCTAACATTACCAATTTTAAATAAAACAAAATAGTGAAAACTAGTTTATTTTATTCAAAGGATTAAAACAGTGTGACTGTCCTGTCAATGATAAGATAATTAACAAATTAAGTTATGATGATGATGACTATTATGTAATTGCAGAATATGAAACAATATGAATCAAGTAAAGAAATTTACCGATGCATAACCTGCATATAACTCATATGATGATAAATCAAATACACAAAATTATATGTTTTATGATTTAAACAATACAAAACAGAGTTATTAGATGTATGTATGGAAAGACAAAATGCATCAAGGAAACCTGATAAACATAACAAAAGAAAGGAAAATAGAAACTGACTGGAATTCTTTAAAGATTGTAACACATTACAATTCTCCAAGTACAGAGTGTCTCCAGTTCTCTCCTTCAATGGTTTTTCCCCTATCCCCCCCATTCCCTCATGAGATCTAAGTCTCTTTAAATAATAATTACAAAAATTACAAAGAAACAAATCTCCCATAAAAGTAGGGATTACAAGCTATTGGTTTAATATTTTCCAAGGGCGGATTGCCACTTGGAAAATACATCCAATATATCATCAACATATTGATACTGTGCATGCTGAAGTTGTAATTGTGCCTTGCAAGAGAAAGCCTCGATCTCCCTCTTCTTAGCCTTTGACCATTCTCGTAAGAAGAGATTAATCTTCATTCCTGAAGCCACGAATGATTCAACTAATTCCTTGATCTCTGCTATCTGGATCTGCTTAAGATGCTCAATGTTCTCCTTGGACTTCAAATACTTTTCTTTGACCTATGTGATCATAAGTTTGGGTGGAAGAGCACTCTCAATTTGATTCATGACAAGAAAGTCCAACAAACCTAGCAGGCTATTAGAGGAAAACCATCTCTTTCTGTAGACTTGCTGGCCTTCTTCAATTGTAGATTCAACTATGTCATAGACATTCTCCCAAGATTCTACAAAAATATTTATCATTTTGAGCTCTTTCATCATCCGACAGTTTGAGTTTTATGTCTTGCAACAATTTTTCCTTGAGATATTGCTGGTACTGGTGATTGAAATGTTTCTCCTCCTGAGAGGTGACTTTGTTCAATACCTCATGGAAAGAATTCACACCTTCATAGATGGAATCATCAGGGTCTGTCTGATGCACATAGGTACTCTTAATGTGCTCCTTTGTGAAGTGATTGGCCCAGAAAGACTTTGGATCATGCATCCTCTTATGGGCCTCCCCAATATTAAAAGTTGTAATTCTTTTCCCAAGCAAAGTTGCATGAGTGGAGTTATGAATAACTAGAGATCCAAGATTAAGAGGAAACTTAGGCCAACCTTTCCTTTTAGCTCCAGTAAACCGAGGGAACACACCATTAATGACAGTTTGGAAGGCTATATATTCCATTACCATTCTATCAGGTGCAATCCTGGGTAATAGATGAACTGTGTTGCTGCCCCAAACTTTGATGTAGGAAAAATATTCTCCCACATTCCAATCTCCCATAGTGGCAATTAATGCCTTAGCTTGAGAAGAAAATGTGGGGGAATCCTCATTGAAGATCTTGTAATAAATGGATCCCATAAAATGATCACAAATGTCATAGATGAAGGATAAAAATTTGTCCTCCCATAATGCTAAGAATAATGTGGACAGGAGGTCCTTCTCTGGTCCAATTCCATTCCATGGCAGGAAAGGGGAAGGATGAACAACACACATCCATAACATAAGCAGAAAGAAAAAAACGCTGGCTTTTTGGAGCAGGAGTCTTCTTATACTTATCAATGGCTTCCTTTCTTGATGTATTTGTAACTTCGGAAGATATTCACTTATATATTGTATGTACTACATTTGTACTTTATTGTATCCCCAATGGAGATGTATTATTCCTCCGATTGGAAGTGTCGTCATTTGTATTTGCAAGTGTCGCAAGTTATATTGTAAATGTCGTAACTTATATTTGATGAGTTATTAGACCACCTTGGTGACGTCAACCCTGTATGAGTCATGTGGGTGTTGACCAAGTCGCGACCTCACAGTCGACAGGGGTCCACCGACTGTCGACTCATACTGCGGTCTCCCTGGGCACCGACCCAGGCAGGTTTGAACCCACCCAGCAACACCCGCAGAGCGGATGAGGTCTCACCCGAGGCGTCTAGGAAGAGCATTCAGAACCATGTTTCCGCCAAGGGAGGAGGTGAGTTGCGGCAATATGATACTAACAGCAATTCCAAATATTCATCATGAAGTTCTAGCACATCACAGCATTTAACATTACCAAAAACAAAGATCGCACATTACTTTAATCGCAGTATTTTCACATAGATAGATAACACATTATTGCGACATTCACATTATAGCAACAGAAACAGATAACTGCATTAAGAATAGGCAATAACATAGGCATCGAGCAACATTACACATAGATTGCACCAAATCATCATCCTTATATTACTATGGCAAACCAAAAGCAGTACATCAATCTCTATGCAACACCCGCATTATCTCTGTCAATCTTCGCATATAGCTCTTTCTCTAGCTCTCCTCTATCTACTTCTTCGTTTCTCTAACACTTACAATTCTCCTTTATTTATAGGCTTCCGCCTCTTACAATACTTGTCCACTTTCCTAACCGACACCTATGGACACTCTACTAACTGACTTGGTCTAATGACCCAAAAACCCACATACCGCGGTACAATGACTCGATATTACAAAATACATGACCCAAAACCCGCCAATAGCGGTTTACTTGACTCAATATTACAAAATGCATGGTCCAAGTGACCCAAAACCTGCCAAGTGTGGTATCCTTTGGCATAAGATACTCCTTCCGCACCTTCATAGAACATGTCGCGGTGTCAGCAATACCGCGATCTTTCCTCATCAAACCGCCTGCCAACAGGCCCCCAACACAATCTTGTGGCTCGCCCTCGAGCCACGTCAACAGCATCTGTTCTTGCTGTCTGGATCACGAACTGTTGTCTCCTCCTTTCGGCTGTACAGATCCTCGGTTACCAATTCTGTAAGCCCTCCACGAGAGTAGGCGACCCCCGACTTGCTGTCAGGTACATCGCGAACTCATCCTCCAGTCACATGGAATAGGGCAGACTGAAAGGAAAAGAGGACAAACAGTACCAAGCAGTGAGAATGGTGGATGACTCTAGCACATCTATTTCGCGTGAGCGTGCATCTTCTACTGAGGTTAGGGAGCTACCACCCTAACCAGTGTTCTGATCAAACATAGCACAACTCTTCGAACAACTACTGCATACTGAATCATGTGGGACCGGCCATGGGTCCACTTCACTATCGACATGTACCACAGTCACCCTGGCACTGGCCTGGGCATAGATAGCGTAAGTGCACCCGCTGTATCAAGACACTCAGGGACACTCATCGTTTGGGCTCACAGAGCCCCTGGGGTGCTACCATGGGAAACTGGGGTGCTACCATGGGAAACAAAACAAAGCATTTCCACAGCCTCCTTGGAATTCCTGACAACCTCAACTCCCAAATGGATTAACCAGCATTACTACTCTATGTCGAAACAACTTTGATAGGGTGAACTACCAACTTCCTTGGTTACATATAGTGGGGCTCTCCCGTGTCAAGACAGGGGAAATGATGCTCCAGTACCTCTCATCGGTGTGTATGAGCCAGCCGAATGTCACAGTGGAGGGCGACCATGCTGCCACCAAAGCTCCCACGTGCCACCATGTGAACTACCCCGCTGCTCATCCCGGCCTAGCGTGCCATGTGCAAAACATGCCGTCGTCATGTGTGAACCCAGCTAAATCAGTCAGATGCAATCATATGTAGAGAGGGTGGCCAGTAGTCACACCATTTCACCGTACCCTCCCAAATTCGTCGTACAAAATCTGTCAGTAATCCGAAGTGTAACATCATCATGAGTC
Source organism: Larix kaempferi (assembly GCA_027924585.1). Taxonomy (NCBI): domain Eukaryota; kingdom Viridiplantae; phylum Streptophyta; class Pinopsida; order Pinales; family Pinaceae; genus Larix; species Larix kaempferi. Next base: position 4,602,580 of record BSBM01000230.1, read on the forward strand.
TTTGACTGATGGCACAAGCCCCTCCTGCTTGCACATACCTTCTTCCATTGGTGCGCCATCTGCCACCAAACAACCTACAACACTCATCATCACTTATTCATCATTTTTTTTTTCACCAATGCGACTCAGACATCGCATTGCTCCGAGCCCGCGCAATAGGGCTTCAACCTGTGACCATTGACCAGCTTGGGGAGCATCCCTCCATCCAATTGTTGCAACTGAACCGCTCCTCCTGAAGTAGTACTATTGATGCGGTAGGGACCCAGCCAATGCATCTGTAACTTGCCTAGATGTTTCATAAACTTACTGTCGTACAATAGCACCAAGTCACCTTGCTGAAACTGCTTATTTTTTATGTGGCGATCATGCCATGCCTTCTGGAGGTCCTTCTCCACTCCTTGATGAAAGCCAGTGATAAATTGATCCTCTTCTAGCTCTACCAATTGTGCTAGACGCTCGTTTAATGCTGCAACATCATCCATACTTGTAATAGCCGCAATGCATAGACTTGGGACAATATACTCCATTGGCATAATTGCTTCTTTCCCATATACCAACTTGAAAGGCGTCTGACCAGTCAGTCGTTTACATGTAGTGCGATAGGCCCATAATACTGCTGGAACTTTCAAATCCCAGTCATCGCGGTTTGCATTGCACACCTTTGTCAACGCATGCTCCAATACCTTGTTAAAAGCCTCCATCATTCCATTCGCCTGAGCGTGATATGGTGTACTTTTCTTATGCTGTATCTGCAATTCCTCCATCAATGCGCTGATAGTGCGATTAAGAAAGTGGTTGCCTTGATCACTCAGCAATATCTTGGGGCAGCCAAAATGAGTGATGATGTGATCAAACAAAAATCGAGCGGCTGTTGACCAAGTCACGACCTCACAATCGACAGGGGTCCACCGACTGTTGACCCATACCACGGTCTCCCTGGGCACCGACCCGGGCAGGTTTGAGCCCACCCAGCAACACCCGCAGAGTGGATGAGGTCTCACCCGAGGCGTCCAGGAAGAGTAGACGAAACCATGTTTCCACCAAGGGAGGAGGTGAGTTGCGGAAATATGATACTAACAGCAATTCCAAATATTCATCATGAAGTTCTAGCACATTGCAGCATTTAAGATTACCAGAAACAAAGATCGCACATTACTTTAATCGCAGCACTTTCACATAGACAGATAACACATTATTGCGGCATTCACATTATAGCAACAAAAACAGATAACTGCATTAAGAACAGGCAATAACATAGGCATCGAGCAACATTACACATAAATTGCACCAAATCATCATCCTTATATTACTATGGCAAACCAAAAGTAGTACATCAATCTCTATGCAACATGTTGGGCCCAGGTTGAGACAAAGTTTTGGAAACACCTTTTTGAGGCAAGTAGGGAAAGTTGAGCTGAGCACAGCTCAGAAATGAAATTTTGGCTAAGTATTGAGGATGCCGCGAAGTTGCACACAACATCCAACTTCTGACCAGACTGCGGAGTTGCGCACAGCATCGAAGTTTTTAATATGATGCGAAGACTAGTACTGTGTCGACGCAGTGCTGCGGAGTTAGGAGGCCACGTGGAGCCAGCAAAGCAGTGTGCTGGACAAGTATCAAGTGTAGGTACCGGTTTGACCGGTAGCATCCATTTTTGGAAAGATATTCCAGGATGGCCGAGCGGCGAAAATAGGCAAATCAGGAAGGTGGCCACGCATGGGTTGTTAAGGAAAGCATCGTTTGGCACGCTTAGAAGGTAAAACCGTTAGAGAGAAATGGTTCGACAGAAGCAGCTTGTAGGAACACATGCGACAGGAAGGCCAATAGTGACAGGATGAGGAAGTGAAGATCCACCATGATCAAGCAGACGCTACCATGAGCCAGCAAGCCGGTTCAGAAAACCGGCGCAGTTTTGGAAACCCTTAGGGTTTTGGGTTTTAGGTCTTCGACATTGTACAGACATGACCTTCGGCCATGATCTATTTAAGAAGACACTTTTGTATGGGATGGGGTTGCTCTATTTTTGGATACTAGATGCTATTTATTAGAGTAATCTTGAGATAACCTTTTTGTATTGTAAAATCTCTCTGAGCTGAGAATATTGTAAAGGCTCTGCAGCTGTGTGTGCAGAGACCTAGTCGAGAGAAAGGAGAGTCTATAGCTGAGTGCGCAGACTAAGAATGGTTGCCCCATCCCTTTTTTAAATAAATATATTACCAACCATTCTTGTGGACGTAGCTTTCCATCCTGGTAAGTGAACCACGTTAAATCCTGTGTTATGCGATGTTGTTTATGAATGAATGACTGTCTGTATTTTCTGTAGAATGAATGCTTGAATGTTTCCTTGCATGCTGTAATAGGAGAACTTTGATATGCATTTACCAATAGGAGAAGTTTGGGAATGATATGCTAGGTTCCACGGAAGCAGATGAATGGCAAACATTTCAATGCTATGTTAAGATTGTGAATCAGTCATTTAAGTTTAAATACTTTCTTAAACACAGTGAAGGAATGCAGCACAGTTAGTCGCATCTATCATTTCAGTCCACGTTGTAATAATCTAAGTCCCTGAATGAATGCTAGAAAGATAACCAGTAAGTGCTTGAATGAATGGATGAGTGATATTCATTTCAGTGCCTTAACGTTTCCAAGATCTTCCAAGTAGAGGATAAGTGTGGGTGATTCACGGTTCTAGTAGAATATTCGCAGCAATAAGAAGCCCTTAGTGAGGCCCGCAGTGTTTCCTTCACCGTGCAGTACTGCTCGCAGCGTAGATCCTATTGCGTACCGCATCACTTTGCCCCATAGTGCACTCCTTCTGTCCGGCATTGCGCAGCTTGTTCATATAAACAACTCATCATTTACTATGGAAACCTGATTCCGCAGTACCCCATAAGATACACCTTGGGTGAGACCTCAACCTGTTCGCAGGTTGTTACCGGAAGGGCCGATGCGAAGGGGTTTTGTTGGTCAAAAGAGAGAACCGCAAAGAACCTAGGTCTAGTTGGAAACCTCTGGGTCAGTTTAAACCAACAAATGGTTCCGTTGCTGCGCTAGAATCCATGATGAGTTGCAATCACGATGTGTGAGGAAGAATATCAGTTCCCCGAAGGATCTAACTACTAGCATCCTGAAAAGACAGAAATCCAAGCTTGATGGGATAAGACCATAAGATATTTTAATAGACAGGAAAATAGACATCCGCATCTAAGTGACACACAGTGGTCGGATAGATATCTGTTGGACGACATTCACAAGATCTTTTGGGCATCGTTTCCAAACAAGCTGCATGTGTGTATCTCGTGGCTCGCAGAGAAGAAAAATTGTTTCCAAGGAGGAGTACCTACAGAGTGGAATCTTGAGCTCACATTGCAGCTTAAAGCATTAGACAGCCTGCTGTCACGTGCAGTTGATTATTGGGTCGATCATATGCTAGAAGGCTTTGTAACAGAATTTGTTGTAAACACACTCAAATCCTACAGCCAAGCAGAAGCACACTTTTTTGGAGGATTCCAAGGTAAGTTTCTGAACAATCTTAGTCTACACATTAAGATGTTGTTAGCTAAGGAAGGTGTTCTAAGAATGTAGTAATATTCTTGAAGTTTGTCATGATAAATAGTACATATATTGATTCTGATGAAGAGACACATACTCTTAGAAGTGGTAAGAGATATAAAATTAATAAGAATCTGGGAGGCCCTGGACTCCATATCAATACTGACATCCCCTGCGATCTTGATAGCGAAGTTGCACAACCATTTACTCCTGAGAATGCAACGGCTGCGGAGACCGCACCAGCTTTATCTCAAAACCCACAAGCTACCCGGCCCGCCCCGCAAGATACTCAGCCCGCCTCGCAGAAGACTCAACCTAGTCCATCTCTCTCGATAGTCCCATTTGTATTTACTGCGCAGATCCCTTTACAGCAGCCGCGCACTAATCCCGGTGCCCCACCACCTAGTAGCACAATGGAAAACACGGATATGAAACTGCCAATATTCAAAGGAACTAGCCTAGAAGACCTTGATCAACATTGGTTCCTTTGCGAAGCCATATGGAGTGTAAGACAAATCCAGGATGATGTCGTGAAGCAAGCACAGCTCATCAGCACTTTCAGGGATAGAGCGCTATATCGGTTTATGAAATACTCTACCGTATAGCCGAGAACCCTCGCAGAAATTAAAGCTGCGCTGGTGGTGGAGTTCAAGAAACCTAAGTCTGAGTCTCAATGTATAACTGAGCTGAAGGAAATAAAGCAGAGACCAACAGAAACGGTCTGGGAATTTGATCAGAAATTTAAGACCTTACTAGACCAAGTAAGTTTTGTTATACCGCCAGAATAGCATAAAGAATGTTTCATTGCTGCGTTGTTACCTCATATCAGATTACCATTGATGCAGCAAAAGGTTCTATCCCAAGCAAAGGCCTTGGAAATTGCAATGAAGGTGGAAGCTTCACCGATTGGTGATACTAGTTCTGGGATGTCTCAGATCCAGAACCAGCTGACCACCCTGACACTTGAACTGCAAAGTATGAAAAATGGTAAAGAACAAAGATATGAACCTAGACAGGAGGTCTGGTGTACAAGTTGTAAAGGAGAAGGTCATGACCGCGAGCATTGCCCTCTATTCCGCGACTATCTTAACAGTGGTGCGCCTAACCCATTAAATCAAAATCACGCCCCATGGTGTGAAATTTGTAGAACCACAGGACTTAGACATGAAGACTGTTACCTCATCTAGAAATATGTGAAAACTCCTAAGAATTTATACCGCAATTTTTGTAAATCAGTTGGACATGATGAATCCAACTACCGCGCATATGAATTAATGAATGAAATAAAAAGGGATAAGGACTCAATGCGAGGCGCTGGCTTGTACCGCGTACAAGAAGATACCCAGCCGAAACAAGAAAATGCACAATATGACCAAGGAGGATACAGAGGTCGTGGTGGTGGATACCTGTTAGGAACCCATGTCTTTACTTTGTTAGTATGTTGTTGTTGGACGCATATGCTTTGTAAGTCGTCCCGTAGTATTTGTTGATCAATAGTTTGTGTTATTGTTGTTGGCGCATATGCTTTGTAAGTCGCCCGTAGTATTGTTGATCCATAGTTTGTAATGGCCCATGGTTTCGACCCATAGTATTGGCGCCTAGAATTAGTATATAAGTGTGTGTTGAGACCTATGAAGGCACCGTGAAGTTATTTGTATTGAGCTTGCTCATAGGAGGTTGCCCCCTCGAAGTGGCCTGTGATCAATATAAAAGTGATTCTGACATCTGTCATTTCTGCTATTTTGCATATTCATATTAATTAATTGTTGCAGGTGCCTCACATCTGGTATCAGAGCACTTTCTTGGGCTCGCTGGGTGAAATTTCTGCCAAAATTTTTTTTGCATCTGTTGCAGGTTCGGATTTGGGAATAATCCCTATCCGCTTAACTGTGGGAAGTACTTGGGCATAAGCCCTAAAACTCATTGTGAGGAGTACCATAGGAACCCCAAAGTAGCTAGCCCAATGAGAGGACTTGCCAGCAAAAAGGGCAACGACCCCTACCTGATTGACTAGTTCCCACCCATGAGGTAAACCAAGAGCTGTCGTTTGTGGCAAAGCAATTATCAGTTTTACCTGAGCCGTGGAGTGAGGGGTACTGCCCCAATACGCAAGCCGTCAAAAAGCATTGGTGGCTGAGTGAAACCCTTGAACTGTTAGGAAGCCGCACATACCTGGGGTCCATATCTAATTTCAGCTGAACTGTCATCGATCGTTGCTGCGCCGTTTTACATCCAGTCGTTCAGATCCATTTTGCAAGCCATTCCAGATCCATCCATTTTCAATCCATTCGGCGCCGTTTCAGATCCCTTTCGAGCCGTAGCCGCTCCAGTCTGAAAGAAAAAAAAAGTATAAAATTCATTTTTTTCTCCATATCTCCCTTGTTTTCACTCTGTTTCCCTTGAAATTTTCAGGGAACCCCTGTCACCCCATTCTGCATATTTCATTCCTGAGGACCCTATCCACAATTCCCCTTCCCAAAGCCCGAAATCCCACATTTGTCTATTTTTAGGGTTTGCCATAACTTCCCCAGATTTCACCCAATCACCCTCAAATTTTACCACAGAGTTCATTTCTAAATTCTACTTCTTTGTTCCCCTCTGCCAAATTTTCCCATTATTTCACCCCGCTTCTGGAATCCTCATTTTTGTTTCCATGTCCATTCAACAGTGTCCAAAACCTAGTCAAACCCCAATTACCCTTCAGATTTTTTCCCTAGTCCAGATTTTCCCTTACTAAAGTAGTCTCTGTTTTTGTTTTCCTACCCAGTCACAAAAAAAAAAAAACTCCTGGTTATGGTTGTCACCTGTGCAGGAGCAAAAACCATGGAGGAAGCACTTGCAGCCATCCAAGCCAAACTCCAGGATCTGGATGAAAAATTTCTCGGCCTCCATCTTGAACATTCAGCTATGACCAGCAAACGGCAATCTGAGTCTTCATCAGACAATGGGTTCTCCTCTTCCAACAATTTCTGTGGTCCGAAGCTTGATTTTCCTCGCTTCAATGGTACTGATCCAACTGGATGGATCTATCGTGCAGAACAGTATTTCAGTATGTATAATACTTTTGATGTCAACAAAGTTCCGCTGGCATCCTTTCACTTGGAACAAGAAGCTCTTCAATGGTACCGTTGGTATATCAAGGCTCATCCAGAGCCTAAATGGCCAGACTTTTCCCAGCTCCTTTTGCAACGATTTGGTCCTAGTGCTTTTGATGACTTCACAGGAGCCCTCACTAAACTTCTCCAAATTGGCACAGTGAGAGAGTATCAAACCGAATTTGAGAATCTAGCCAACCACACCGAAGGATTGTCTGATGACTTTTACCGGAGTTGTTTTATCAGTGGTCTAAAGGATGCCATCTGCTCTTAGGTCAAAATGTTATGTCCCAACACAATGATGGAAGCCCTAGGGTTGGCTAAGTTGGCAGAAGACAAGATTGCAGCCCAACAACGCTCCAAGCCCACTTTTGTTCCCTTCCGAAATATCGGTTCTCAGCGACCACCTATACCGCAGGCTCCTCGACCGACTCCTATCAAGCATTTGTCTGAAACAGAGATGCAAGCATGCAGAGAAAAGGGGCTTTGCTATAATTGTGATGAGAAATTCACTCGGGGACATAGATGTGTTCAGCAAAAGCTCTATCTCTTGGATGTGGAGTCTCCGCCTACCTCTGAAATTGGTGATGAAGATCCAGAAACACTGGATGCTCCGGTCGACATTCAGGAACCGCCTATTGACCCTCCGTCTCAGGATGACCAACCAGAGATATCTCTCCATGCTTTAGCTGGAATCACCACCCCCCAAATAATGCAGGTCAGGGGTTACTTCAAGAAGCTTCCTCTTACAATACTCATTGATTCTGGTAGCACTCATAATTTCATTGACCCTCGAATTACCAAACAAGATGATTATTTTATCCATCCTTTCTCCAACTTTGAAGTCATGGTTGCCAATGGGGGCACCTTACCTTGCAAAGGGAAGCGTCGAAATGTGCGTATCTCTATGGGAGATTATACCTTGCGCTCTAACATGTTTGCCTTGCCCTTAGGCGGATGTGATGTGGTTTTGGGCGCTCAATGGCTACGCACACTTGGCCCTATCTTATGGGATTTTGCTGAACTTTGGATGCAGTTTTCCCTCAATGGAAAAAAACACACATTGACAGGATTACAACCAGGTTCTCTCAGCATCATCAGTTCACATCGCATGGAAAAACTCCTCAAGAAGAATTCACATGGTGTCATCGCTCAGATCCATTCCATCCAAATGCAACCATCAGCGGTCTCCACTACTCCTTTGGATCTACAACAAATTCTGGATCAATATACAGGTTTCTTTGCTGAACCAGTGGGATTGCCACCTTCCAGGCCAGAAGACCATTGTATTCAGCTCTTTCCTGGCAGCGTTCCTCCCAACATCAAGCCCTATCGCTACCCATTTCACCAAAAAACGGAGATTGAAATGCTCGTTCGGGACTTATTGAAGCAAGGTATTATTCGCCCAAGCACTAGTTCCTTTTCTTCTCCAGTTATTCTTGTTCGCAAAAAAGATGGGTCATGGCACCTCTGCATTGACTTCCGAGCACTTAATCACCTCACCATCAAGGATAAGTTTCCAATTCCTGTTGTTGATGAGCTTCTTGATGAGCTTCATGGGGCTCACTTTTTCTCCAAGTTGGATCTTTGTTCTCGGTATCATCAAATTCGGGTTCATGAGGATGATATTCCTAAAACAGCTTTCCGCACACATGATGGCCATTATGATTTTTTGGTCATGCCCTTTGGCCTCACTAATGCTCCTTCCACATTCCATGCCTTAATGAATAAAATATTTTGACCCTACTTGCGGAAATTCATTCTGGTATTCTTTGATGATATCCTCATCTACAGTAAAACATGGGATGAACATCTCCAGCATCTGGATCTTGTCCTGCAACTTTTCTCTGACCATCATCTCCATGCCAAGCAGTCTAAATGTGTTTTTGGACAGAAGGAAGTTGAGTATCTCGGGCACATTATCTCAGCACAAGGGGTTCGCGTGGATCCTGCCAAAATCAATGCCATGAACAATTGGCCGCATCCTCAGACACCCAAGAGCCTTCGTGGTTTTTTGGGGTTGACTAGATACTACCGCAAGTTTGTCAAGGATTATGGGAAGATTGCAACTCCATTAACTGCTCTATTGAAAAAGGATGCTTTTACATGGACACCTGCTGCTCAGTGTGCATTTGACAAACTAAAACAAACTATGTGTACTACACCTGTGCTAGCTATGCCCAATTTTTCCAAGCCCTTCACTATTGAGAGTGATGCTTGCGGCAATGGACTTGGTGCTGTTCTCCTTCAAGATGAACACCCCATTGCGTTCACCAGCAAAGCCCTTTCAAGTAAGAATTTAGCTGCCTCTACCTATGAGAAGGAAATGATGGCTATTTTGCATGCAGTACAGAAGTGGCGCCCATACCTATTAGGGAATCATTTCTGCATCAAGACTGATCACCAGAGTCTGAAATATTTCTTGGACCAGCGTGTCTCCTCCCCAGCACAACAGAAATGGGTTAGCAAACTCATGGGTCATGACTATGAGATCACTTACAAGAAGGGTAAAGACAATATTGTGGCAGATGCTCTTTCTCGCACATTTGATGCCCAAGGTTCTCTTTCAGCTATTTCTATGCCTATTCCAAATTGGTTGCAATCTGTTCAACAGGGTTATGTCAATGACTCTTCCTTATCTCAAATCATCCAATGCTTGACCAACAACCCTTCTGCTGTACCACATTACTCTTGGGATGGTGCTTCTCTACGATACAAGGGTCGTCTAGTGCTTCCCCAGAGCACAGATCTTCAACAGGCTGTATTCTATGAACTCCATGCTTCTCCATCGGCAGGGCACTCTGGGTTCCTCAAAACATATGAACGAGCATGGCGTAACTTCTTTTGGCAGGGCATGAAAAGGACAATTCAACAGATGGTGGCCGAATGTGATACCTGCCAGTGCAATAAGGGTGAAACAACACTCCTTCCAGGATTGTTTGAACCCTTGCCCATACCTACACGGATTTGGACAGATATTTCTATGGATTTCATTGAAGGGCTCCCTAAATCTGGCAAGAAGACAGTGATTCTCGTTGTGGTTGATCACCTCTCCAAATATAGTCATTTTTGTGCTCTCAGCCATCCCTATACAGCCTCCTCCGTCGCTCAAATTTTTTTGGACCAGATCTTTCGTCTTCATGGCATCCCTTCTTCCATTGTCTCGGATCGTGATGCGACTTTCACTAGTCATTTTTGGACAGAACTATTTCGCCACACTGGAACCAAACTGAACATGAGTTTAGGGTATCACCCACAAATAGATGGTCAGACTGAAATTGTCAATAAATGCTTGGAAACTTATCTTCGTTGCTTCACCTCGGAACAACAACATCAGTGGGCAAAGTGGCTCCCTCTCGCTGAATGGTGGTACAATACCTCTTACCACACTGCCTCTAAAATGACCCCATATGAAGCAGTCTATGGTCAGGCACCTCCAGCTCTTCTTCCATACACCCCCACCATTTCACCAATTCAGGAAGTTGACACGGTCCTTCACAACCACGATTAGATTCTTCGCATTTTGCAGGACAATCTTCACATGGCAAGAAATCGCATGAAGCAACAAGCTGATCAGCACCGTTCAGAGCGCACTTTTCAAGTCGGCGATATGGTTTTTCTTCGTCTCCAGCCGTACAAACAATCCTCCTTGAAACTCAAAGGGCATCATAAGCTCGCTCCAAAGTTCTATGGGCCATATCGGATTCTTCAGATGATTGGGTCCGTTGCTTATAAATTGGAACTTCCTCCTTCTTCCCGCATTCACCAGTCTTTCATGTCTCTTGTCTGAAGAAAGTTCTTGGCACCAACATCAGCGGACAAACGATTTTACCCGAACTGGATAATGAAGGATCCATCCTTTTGGATCCATAGGACATCCTCAATCGACGCATGCGTCAGCTTCGCTCTCGCTCTATCACAGAGGTCTTAATTCAGTGGCACGACATGCAACCAGAGGATGCTACATGGGAACCACTCCTTCAGATTCAACAACAATTTCCACATCTAAAGCTTTGAGGACAAAGCTTTTTTTAAGGGGGAGGGGATGTTAGGAACCCATGTCTTTACTTTGTTAGTATGTTGTTGTTGGACGCATATGCTTTGTAAGTCGTCCCGTAGTATTTGTTGATCAATAGTTTGTGTTATTGTTGTTGGCGCATATGCTTTGTAAGTTGCCTATAGTATTGTTGATCCATAGTTTGTAATGGCCCATGGTTTCGACCCATAGTATTGGCGCCTAGAATTAGTATATAAGTGTGTGTTGAGACCTATGAAGGCATCGTGAAGTTATTTGTATTGAGCTTGCTCATAAGAGGTTGCCTCCTCGAAGTGGCCTGTGATCAATATAAAAGTGATTCTGAGTTCTGTCATTTCTGCTATTTTGCATATTCGTATTAATTAATTGTTGTGGGTGCCTCACAATACCGTGGTAGAGGAAGAAATGCTGGTCTGGCACATGGAAGAGGCCATGGCCAAGTCATTTGTTATAATTGTGGCCAACCCAGACACGTATCTAGAGATTGTGTTAACCCATGCACTACGTGCAATTATTGTAAATCATTTGAGCATGTCATTGAAGATTGCCCAGTATTAGAGGTGGAAATGCAGAAGAGAAGACGAACAGAGGCTCCGAATCCAAATGTCTAGTGGATCGCAGTAGAGAATAGACCAGTGGATCCAAGCATCAATGTGGTCACGCGTAGTGGCGGTGAGACAGGCCGTGACAGAGGAGCAGAAGCTTCAACATCAGGGGAGGCACATACGAAGAAGGATCCCCTTGAAACAGTATGGATAAGGAAAGCTCCAGGAAAAGCACCCCCTCTTAACTTACAGAAGAACAAGGAGATATTCATTGACACGCGGGATACCTTTAGAGAACCGGCAGATAAGTCATCAAGGATCCTGCTACGCAATGAAACACCCCATGTTGAAGACATGGCGACTCCTTATGATAAAACAAGCACTGCGACAGATGTCCGTACTTCTGTTGCGCAGTTCTTGCGAAGCTGCATGAAGTTACTAAAAAGCGAGGAAGCCATAGTAGAGATCCAGAAGCTCATCAGCCAGTATGAACCTCAGATTGCAACAGAGACTCCAGATAGCATTGTACATCATATAAGGAAACAAAAAAGAACAGACCGAGAGATGAGGCTTACTGCGCAGATAGGAGATTTTGAAATGGATGAAGTCATCCTTAATCTGGGATCAGAAGTGAATGTCTTGACTAAGTAGACATGGCAGCAGATGGGTCGACCAAAGTTGCTTTGGTCACCTATCCAGTTACGAATGGATAATCAGGAGAAGGTCATACCTTTTGGCCGCTTAGCTAATGTATTAGTTGACATCGACTGTTAACACCCAAAAAGTGCTCACTAGCTCATTTACCACATTATATGGCTCATTTGTCCATTTTCCTACCATTTTTCCCTTAAAATCCCAAAAAATCCCATTAAAATGCCTCCAAAAGGCCTAAAATGCCTCCAAAAGGCCACAAAACCATCAAAATAGCCTAAAAAAGGCTAAAAAACCCCCTTTTCCTCCAAAAATAGCAAAAATCCCCTAAAAAGGGAATAAAAAATATAAAATAATGAGGAAAAGGAGGAAAAAACCCTATACAGCTGCCCAAAACCATGTGTTTCCTAAAACCATGGGTCAGCACTCCACCACCAAAAAGCTATAAATAGGTGATGGAGATCCCTTATTCCATATCCACAATCACAAGCAACCTTACTCTGCCAAAATCTCTCTCGAAACCCTAGTTCACCTTTGGACTATTTTCACCTTGAGAGCCACCTTTGGCCCATCCCCAACATTGGAGAAGGAGAAGGAGCATTCAGAAGCTTGGAGCATCCTCTTGGACACTGCAAAGGGCTTCACCAACCTTGACACTCAAGGTAACATCAATACAAAGTCATTCTTTCATTTTGGTGTTTATGCTTCATGCTTGTCTTAGAAATAATTTAATTTTTTGTTTTTGCATAATTAGTTTAATATACTGAACTGCTACTAAGGAGTCCATTCTCCTTAGTAGGTGCTCATTGGCACAAGCTAGGGGTAAAACCCTAGCTACAGTTTTGGCGACTCCCCTAGTTTTCGAATTTCTGGTTTCTGTTTTTAAATTTTTTCCTTTCGCCTGTCCCTTTCGGCCGCCGCATACCGCGTCTTTTTCCCTCTACAGTCGCGTCCCGACCGCGCCTTTCAGGCCTTTACCCGCGATCTGACCGTGGCTCTCAGACTGCTTCCGACGCTCTGCCGGCGGATTCAAGTCTGTTACCTGCGATCCGACCGTGGCTAATCAGCCTGTTTGCCGCGATCTGACTGCGCCTGTCGGCCTTTTTCACACGTCCCGACTGCGGCTTTCTGCCTCTTTCGGGCGTCCCGACTGCGCTTGTTAGCCTTTTAGCCGCGTCCCGACTGTTTCTTTTTCCATTTTTCCTGCGTCCCGACTGCCACTGTTGGCCCGATAGCCGCGACCCGACTGGGCCTTTGCCCCTGTTTCCTGCGTCCCGACTGCCTCTGTTGGCCCGATAGCCGCGACCTGACCGCCGCTGTTTCCCTCAAACCCGCGGTCGGCCTGTTCTGATCCGCCACAGACCCGCGGTCTGATTTCTGCTCTTTTCCTGTTTTGAGCCCAGCCCCTCTTGCTGCAATATTTTCTGCATTTGAACAGCCCTCTGTCCCACCTGCAGCCCACTTCCTTACAGCCTTTCTGCAACATAATTTCTGTTCCTTTTACAGAATCTTTTTAAAATTTCAGTATTTTTATTTCAGAAAATTTTGCAAGTTAAAAGAATCAATTTCAGCATTATTGATAGATTGGAAGTTGCCCTCCCTTGTGGCACTTCTGTTTTTTGGGTTCAACACCTCACGAGCACACACTCTGTCACATTAAATCAAGTGAGCCTTAAAAAGTACCTAACTAAACCAACATTCTAACCCCACTTGGGGAACACAAAAGAATCATTGTAGTTAGGTAGGATCAGGGGGATAGGCTTCCAATAACACCCCTTGGTTATTTCACTTGAGACATAGTTGTTGTCCAAATAGGGAACCAAAATCCCCTAGTACTTTTTGGCACGGTCACGACCAGTTTGTCAGAGGGCCTCTCCCTTAGGAGGGTTGAAGTCGGGAGACTGGTTCCGGAGGCCTGAGTGGAATACCGCACTCCATTCAGTAACCGAAGGGCTACCTTTCGCGGTTCGCGGGATATCCCTGTATAGGGGTATTGCGGTCAACGAACTAAACGGCAGATTCACCTTTCTGGACGTGTCATGAACGGGGTATCTTAGTTGCCATTCTTCTAGGATTGTCTACCCGGTATCCCTCCCGGTAGGGGGATATCATAGCCACTTGGCTTTCCTACTCATATTGTCTGACTTGGATTTCATCACCTTGCAGAGGATATGTTTAGTTAAGTCAGAATACTTTTAGTTAGGTGTTTGCATGCTCCTTTACCTCCCTTTGGTCTAGTGAGTCCACCATTTTTCTTTTTTAGGAAACCTGCTGCTTGTTGGTATTCTGACCATCTTTGTTGTCACTCCACCTATTGTAGCACAGCTGTTGCAGTGGGTGTTTTGAGTTGGTTGTTGGCCTGAGTGCCTTGCTTTTTAGCTCTCCTTCTGCACACTCGGTTGCATTAGGATTTTTTGAGCTGTTTTCATACTCACCTCAACCCACAGAGACTTAGACACCATCTGTCACCATTGAGTCCCCGAGACATTCTCGGCGCCTCAGGGGCGAGCCCCCACAGCACGGTTCTCTCGACACCACTCGTCATAGATTCCGATCATTGTCCGTTGATACCACTCATCACAGATCTAGAGCCTTGTCACTTGACTCCACCCGTCAGCGACGTAGGTCTCCGTCACCAGATAGTGACGCACCTTACTTTACCTCTGATTCTGACGAAGAGTCTGAGAACCCTATTTATACTGCCCCTACTAGCCCCATGGCTGGCATGACTTCCACTCCATTTGTCATAGGGACCATTGGTGGCACATCCACCACTACACCAGTTACTACACCTATTTTGGGTATGCCCTCCATGGGGCAACCATCTACCGTTCCCCTCACGGTACCTATTCCCACAGCGGGAATACCTATCCCCACTACATCAGTGGCTTACACTAACAATGGTGGTGCTGGACCATCCTTCACTACCTCAGTTCCCCCACTTGGGGGCACCACCCTAAATCTTGTCCCTCCACTTGGGGGCACTGGCCCCAATTTGGTCCACAGCACTACTGTGTCACAGCCTTCTTCCAGTTTGCCGTTCATGGCTAGCCTCAACCTACCTGACCTGGCCAGATTGACCAACGATCCTATTCGACACGACCCTATGTGGCCTCATATGCCTACCAAACTACCCTCTGACATCCCTAAGTTCGAGGGTAAGGCCGGTGAGGACCCACAAAACCATATCATGTCTTTCCACCTATGGTGTTCCTCTAACTCCATCGTGGATGACTCTGTTCGCCTCCGTCTCTTACAGCGCACCTTTACTGGCTCTGCAGCCAAGTGGTATATTGAGCAGCCTCATGGGACCCACGCCACCTTTTCTTCCCTGGCCTCGACCTTCCTGCAGTTCTTCCAGTTGCCAGTCCGCTATGACGCGGGCGTTGAGATCCTTCTATCTTGTAGACAAAACACGGCTACCCATATCACGGACCACATCCATGAGTGGCGTAGACGCCGTAGCTTATGCAAGATTAAACTAGATGACCGTATCTTCCTCGATTGGTTCCTCAAGTCCCTGCTTCCTGTCATCGCTAAGGATGTAGCTTCAGAAAGACCCCAGTCTGAAGAAGAGGCCATCCTTAAGGCACAACAGTTCGACCTCATTTATGCCCAATCGGGTTACCTTTATACCATTATACCTGACGCCCCTCGCGGCGAGTCCTCCCAGCATGATGCGCCGGGGGCATCCCACGCTGCAGATGGTATCATTGGCCGTGTTTCTTCGCATCCCCAACCATTTTCTATAGCACGTCCTACCCCTGGCCCCGACCTGTCGAGGGCTACCTCCCAGTCGGGAGCAACCAACTCATATGCTCCCATGACACATCACCATGCCCATGGACCCTCATGTCCACCTCAGTGCTTTGGGTATGCGACTCCTGCTTATGCTCCTCCAGTCGCCCCTCAGCCTTATTACCATCAGCAGACTGCCCCGGCTCCTGCGCCTTCACAAGCCCCACCAGCTTATTATCCACCACAGGCAGCCCCTGCGGCACATCCACAACCTGCTCCGCAGTCCTATCAGCAACCCCCTCAAGTTGATGCACCTGCTCAGCCTCAACCTACATATCATCCCCCGCAGCCTGCTCCTACACCTGCGCAACCTCAGAATCCACCTGCTGCCCAAGGGCAAGTTTACGCCCAACAGAACCCGCAGCAAAACCAGAATAACCAACGTAATCAGGGCCAACAGAACCGCGGCAAGGGCCGTAATCGGGGAAACAACCAACCTGCAGACCAAGCTGGTCAACCGGCTAATCCCCCTGATAATAACAATGCGGCCCCCGCTAATCAAAACCCTGATCGCCCGCCCAAGCAGGCCAAAAACCCCAATCTGCGAACAAACCACCCTTGTTCTATTTGCGGAGTCTACGGACATTACACCCATGCTTGCCCACACTTGGAGCGAGCTCGGCAGCTTTGGGTTGACGAGGCCCATCGCCAAGGGCATGCGGCTCCCCAAGCACCGCCCAACCCCCCCCAACCTCAGCAACCCCCTTTGGTGCTGCAAAACCCATTACCAACCCAAGGCGTAGTGAACACTCAGCCGTTGGCTCCCCACCAAGCCAATGCGGCCCAACAACAACAGATCACCTACGCTGCTCCTGATCAACCCATGTTCGACTCAGGTACCCACCACTTACTGATGATGTCATCTGCTGACGTCAACCTACAGACCCGTCGGAACCAATATGGCTCCACCTCTGAAGCCACTCCCACGGATAAACCTACTAACGCTCATCCCACCGATCAGGCGTTATGTATACCTCCGCCTCCCATAGACGGCGCTGCGAAAGCACCTCGTTTCCCACTTCGCCGAATCAACAATAACCCTAACGCGCGCGCTGCGTCAAACTACAACATCGTAGACGACCTAGCCCAATCTCCCGCAGCCATGTCTGCGTTGGAAGTCTTGAAAAACTGCCCTTCCCAGCGCAAGACTTTACTTTCCGCCATCGAGGGGATTGACCCAACTGATTCGCATTTGATGGCATTTGATTTAGACCAGTCTGAACCACGCCTACCTTCCAGCTTAGCCTTCCAAGTTACAGTCTCCGTTAGGAATCTTGTTATCCATCGGTGCATCATCGATGAGGGTGCTTCCACATGCGTTATGTCTACATTTGTATGGCAGAAGCTAGGATCCCCTCCTCTCCAGCAGTCCACCACTGCGTTACGTGCCTACGACGGTCGTTCGGCCCAGCCCCAAGGCCTTCTACCCAACGTTCCAGTCCAGTTAGGTGGTAAAACAGTTCTTATTGACATAGAGGTAATCAATGCCCAATTGGATTACAACCTTCTACTTGGCCGCAGCTACATGTATGCCATGCGGGCAGTTGCCTCTTCTGTCTTTCGCACCATGATGTTCCCCCACGAAGGACGCGTGGTTAAGATTGACCAGCTCACCTACTATGATCCCAGTGCTCCGGCGGCACCGGAAAACGTTCTCCCCATGGTTGAACAACCTGTTTCTAGTGCCACCACCTCGTTTGTTTCCTCTACGGGGCCTGGAGTCTACTCAGATGCGCCGATGATCTCCACCTTTCAATCCATTCCTCCGCCATCATCTACGCCCGAAATGTCTGACTTATGTACCTTGTCCCACGACATCCTACCACCTAACAATCAACCATCCTTGTTGCCTAAACCACCATTGGTACCTAGTCACATTGGTGTTACACCGATCCATACGATCCCCTTCCTAGTTCCTCCAGCAGGAGTAGTAAGCGCCCCGGTCATGGCTACCCTTAGCCTCCCTGGGTTAACCTTGGGATTACCTGTATGGTACCTTTCGCCTCCCGTTCGCCCGCCGACACCTGATGTCGTCCTCTAGCCGGTGCAACCCATGGCTACTACCACTCAGCCACCTCCCGGTGTCTCTACCCCTTCGTCCTCCACGACACCTCCTCCTCCTCCTCAACCCACTGGGGGCAGAGGTCCACAACCTTACACTGCTGTCCCACCTCCCAAGACAGTCAAGAACCCTCCAGTGTTTCGTGCTCCTCCCAAATGCTCCCTGTGTGACGAGTTGGGCCATGCGACCCACCAATGCCCACAGTTACCCGCATTGCAGAAGCACATGCAAATGCTCGATGATGACCCCAACATCCCAACAGTCGAACTAAACCCTACTCCTAAGCCTAAAGATAAGTCCCTACGTACCAACCACTCCTGCGCCATCTGCGGTATTTACGGGCACTATTCACATCATTGTCCCGATCTCCCGGATTACAGAGCAGCTCTTTATGAGATGAACAATCTGGACCTTGAGACGGCACCACCTACCATTGAGGAGATCTACCCCCCGGTCTCTCCCCCTTCTGAAGAGGTTAATATCATCTACATGATCTCTTCAACCAACACTCCCACTACCCCCTCGTCAACCGATTTGACGACGCAGACTTTCCGTACTGATGAGGAGATTCTTGAGGCCCTTACTGCCCCGGATTATCCTTGGGATGATATGCACCACCGTTCCTATTTCATCCCAGAAGCGTCTCCCTCTAGCACCGCTACCCAATACGCGGTCGAATCCAAAGACTTCCTCCCCACCAAGGTCGACTGGTTCAAGGACCCTATTCCTGCTCCTGATGCCTTCGAGGAGGGCAACATGGCCAACGTCTCACCTGTCATCCAAGTTGATATTGCTGCTCCAGGTCGTGCCCCTGAACTCATTACTTTAGGAGCATTCTGCAGTAAACAAGAGATTGAGGACTACATAAACCTTTTCAACGAATTCCATGATGTCTTTGCCTGGTCCTATACCGAAATGCCCGGGCTTGACCCCACCATTATAGAGCACCACCTTGACACCTCTGAGTCAAGGGGCATAATAGATTCCCTCGACCCTGGGATAGGGGGCATGATCAATCATTTTGAACCTTCCCCATCACATCTATCTCAGCACGTCGATGAACCCATTGTTCAAACCCACACATATGTGATCCATAATCACAAACCCCATGCACATAGCATGGGGGCAAGTCATTAACCCTGCTCACTTTTTCACACTTGTGATCTCAACCATTTTTGAGGTCACGTGTCACTTGTATGTTTGATTTGATTTGATATGCATAGTTCTTTCCTTTGACCATTCCGGAGTCCTTATGAACTCCGTTTTTCGCACCATTTGCACTGCCGGATTCATATTTCCGTGCCCGTGATGATGCTTGAGATCATTTCTCGCTCTCACCAGGACCAATATCAACATTGTGTCCCGACCTCTAGTCGCCTCGGTTTGCGTGCCACATCGGTCGTTCTCCGTTTTTCACATGTTTTATATCATCGGATACATTTTTTCGAGCTGGTGATGATGCTTGAGATCATTTCTCACTCTCACCCCCCGATCTTCCGGGTATTTTTCCCAAACGCCCCCGTCACCTCAGTTTGCGAGCCACATCGGCCGTTACTCGTTTTTGACATCCTTTATATCGCCGGATTCATTTTTCTGAGCTCGTGATGATGCTTGAGATCATTTCTCGCTCTCACTTGGTACAATTTCAACATTGTGTCCCAACACCTTGCTGCCTCGGTTTGCGCGCCACATCGGCCGCCATCGGATTGTTCCACATTTTTTACATGAGCCATTCACTCCTGTCATACTGCAAATGTTTCATTATTTTGCCACCATTTCATCTACCCCGCAAGGAGGTCCATCAGTGTTCCCACCTACCCTCGTTTTTGGTCATCATTACTCAACCTTGATTGAACACTTCCTCCTTGCCTGGCCATTCCTTTTGTCCGGTATAATTTTATCCCTTTTTCGGGCCGGACAAGTCCTTTACGAAAAAGGCACTTAGGGAGTTTCCGTTAAGCTCTTTTCTGACTCCTAAAAGAATGAAAAGATCGCCGAGCAATCTTGCTTCCTTTCATGCTCGTTAAAGTACCTGAAAGGACGTCTATCTGGTATAAGTTTAACCCTTTTCCGGACCTGGTAGACTAATTACGAAAAAGGAATACTCTAGTCACACCGGCTAGAAGAGTTCTTCATTGCATCCTTTTATGCTTCTTTGGGCCTTGGAGACTAAATCTACGAAAAAGCAACCCCCCGGAGTCTTCTTACTTGCTTTCAGACTCTCTAAAATTTAAAGCAACCACGAGCATACACTGTCCTGGGCTCGTAAAATCCACACGACAGTACCATTCCATCATTTCAGAGTCTTCTTATTTGCTTTCAGACTCCTTAAAATTGAAAGCAACCACGAGCACGAACTGTCCTGGGCTCGTAAAATCCACACGACAGTACCATTTTACACACACTTCTTCTAGTTCCTTAACCCATGAAGAAGTACCCTCCCATGCCTCCTGGCACTTTGATCTATCATCTCGGTAGCACCCCCAATCAGGTCGCCTTTGTTCAGAGTATTCTGCAGTCTCCTGCCATTGTACCACAGCTTGAGTCTCCCTCAGCCCAGTAACCTTCCCAGATCCAATACAGCTATGATCCATCTCCCCTTAGCCAGTTTCATATGCTGCCAGATCATTCCAATTATCATACTCTGAACAAAGGAAGTTTGAGTCCACCCGCTCTACTTGCCCAGTTGTCCCCCCACAGTTTATCAGTCCTGCCATCAGCACTATCACATTTCGGTCTTATACCTCGCGCTCCTGTCAAGGAAACATCATTGCCTTGATAGTTGCAGGTCTCCCTCTGTCGACGACAGCTCCTCTATTCCAGAGGATAGGCCCAGAGGTCCCTACGCCTTGGACTTATCACCATCTGTGGTAAGTGCCTATGGATCATTCTGAGAGGAGACATCATTGCCTCTCCGAGTGGTTGTTCCTCACATGCTCGACTTCAGCACCTTGATCGCATCGTTGAGGATCGCGTAGGATTATATTCCAGCAGTTTTTTGTCGAAGACCCCGGATTTTCCCCGACTCTAGCACATTGGTGAGTCACTTCGGAACGCCCAGTTGTATGTTCCCGTGGATGTCCGGGCTGCGTTGGCGTTTGTATTCGGAAGCCATCCAGTTTCATGCTTCCTTGAGTACCCAGTTTCAGTTCCCGATCAGTTCCAGTTCAGTGTACCATGGAGAGTTTGACCCCAGTCACTATGATCCAGCAGCTCATCAGTTCCTTTGGTACCACACTCAGTAGCACTGTTGATTGTTCCAGTGTATCAGTTCTGCAGTTCACACATGATCCGTTCAGCAGTATGTCCCAGATTTGTGTCCCCTCTGGACTCTTATGATGTACACAGTGGTCATGTATCTTACAGGTCCCCCTTTTCGGGCCTTACAGTTATGGTTATGTATCTTGATACGAGCATGGGTATGCCCGCCTCGTCCATATATTGAGATTATTCCTCAGTCAGTATTTGAGGTCATGTATATTTCAGGTCCCCATTTTTTGGACCCCATCGTTGTTATTATGTTATATCCTGATACGAGCATGGGAATGCCCGCCTCGTCCATATGATCAGATGATTCCTCATCCTTTATTGAGGTTATGTACTTTTAGTTCTTGCAGTTGTTCGGGATCGTTGTTCCGGGCTCCATTTTGTTTCTTCTCTTCTCTCCACATCCCAGGAAAACCATTCATGACTTATGATGTCCATCGGCCATACGATGAGCTCCTGCCCTCGCACATCAGGGGGCAATCTGTTAACACCCAAAAAGTGCTCACTAGCTCATTTACCACATTATATGGCTCATTTGTCCATTTTCCTACCATTTTTCCCTTAAAATCCCAAAAAATCCCATTAAAATGCCTCCAAAAGGCCTAAAATGCCTCCAAAAGGCCACAAAACCATCAAAATAGCCTAAAAAAGGCTAAAAAACCCCCTTTTCCTCCAAAAATAGCAAAAATCCCCTAAAAAGGGAATAAAAAATATAAAATAATGAGGAAAAGGAGGAAAAAACCCTATACAGCTGCCCAAAACCATGTGTTTCCTAAAACCATGGGTCAGCACTCCACCACCAAAAAGCTATAAATAGGTGATGGAGATCCCTTATTCCATATCCACAATCACAAGCAACCTTACTCTGCCAAAATCTCTCTCGAAACCCTAGTTCACCTTTGGACTATTTTCACCTTGAGAGCCACCTTTGGCCCATCCCCAACATTGGAGAAGGAGAAGGAGCATTCAGAAGCTTGGAGCATCCTCTTGGACACTGCAAAGGGCTTCACCAACCTTGACACTCAAGGTAACATAAATACAAAGTCATTCTTTCATTTTGGTGTTTATGCTTCATGCTTGTCTTAGAAATAATTTAATTTTTTGTTTTTGCATAATTAGTTTAATATACTGAACTGCTACTAAGGAGTCCATTCTCCTTAGTAGGTGCTCATTGGCACAAGCTAGGGGTAAAACCCTAGCTACATCGACGGACTACAGATTCATGCAGACTTTGAAGTTATTGAAATTGTGGATGATAGTCAACCTTTTCCAGCAATATTGGGAATTGATTGGGCTATGGATAACTTGGCTATCATAAACTTGAAGACAAAGAAGATGATATTTGAAGGAAAGCATCTTAGGGTCATCGCACCATTTGATCCTAAAGATGGTGACAGATACAGTGAGCCAATTCAAGAGGAATCCCAAGCTCAAGATTTAGACCGACTATACCAGCTGACTGCGAACAAGGAAGACTACATTAATCCTACTGTGGACGGTACGCTCAGCTGGCGATGTGACACTTCTTGTATATCTGACTCGGATACTGGACTGGAGAATTGGCAAAGCTGCATGCATGAAGTATCAACAAGAAGATGTGCGCAAGTTACGAAATCACTGCGCTGGATCGGAAAAGAGGTGACTCCTATTCCCACATATGATGGTTCTGCTAATGTTTACAGTTTCATAAGGGAATATACTGCAGCTATATCAGATGAGCATAGATTTCCAGCTTTAGATATCGCATTGCGCGATACACCTTCCAGATGGTGGAATGCACATAAGAAAACATTGACCACTTGGGATCAATGCAGAACTAAGATGCAGATCCGGTTTGTCGAAAATGTTACTTTACCCTTCGAAAAGTATAATGGACAGATAGACCCTAGTCAGCACATTGAAATCTATTCAAAGGCATGGGTGGGAAGACCACTTACAGAATGGGTACATTTATTTGTACATACCTTGGATGCGAGTATCCCATAGAAATGGTACCTAGACCTGGAGTTGCACAGTGAACTCACTGATTGGGAGCTACTCGCTGCGAACTTCCGGAAGGACTTCAGTTTTGAAGACGAGAATCCATTAATCCATGAAGCATTACAGCTAATCAAGAAGCACATATTCCAGGACATCTGTCCTCATCAAAACATAACATTGCAGGAGTTTTTTGGGACAGAGTGCGTTCCTGCGCACTTACAGTCAGAATGGAAGGAACATGAAGAGCACTTTATCGAGTGTTACAACTTAGCTGAAGATACCAATCATACAAATGAAGACGATGAGGAGGACCTACGCAACATAGATATACCAGATTCAGAAGGTATGCACGAGGTAGAAGGACCTCTGTTGGAAATCCCAGATATGACTGGACCAGTAAAAACACAAAAAGTGAACATTGGCACAGACAAAGAGCCGAAGTTCACATCAATAGGAGATTATTGGGACGATCAGACTGTTGCAGAGATCGCAGATACCTTACATGAATATCAGGAACTATTTCCAACCAAATTTATAGAGATGAAAGGAATTTTGGGAGACCTAGGGGTCATGAAAATACCCTTAAAACCAGGTGCTAAGCCTATCAAGCAGAGGCCATACAGATTGAATCCGCGCTACAAGGAAAAAGTCCGCACAGAGCTAGATAAGATGCTAGAGGTAGGAATCATTGAACCAGTCGAAGAATCCGAATGGATTAGCCCCATGGTTGTTCAAGACAAGATAGAAAAAGGCGAGATCAGGATTTGTGTGGATCTCAAAAAGCTGAATGATGGTTCCATGCATGACCCATTTCCTACTATATTCACAGATGAAGTGCTTGATAACGTTGGAGGAAATGAGGCATATTCTTTCACTGATGGTTTCTCTGGCTATCATCAGATCAGGATTGATCCTATGGATAGGCATAAGATGACATTTGCTACAGAATGGGGGTCATTCCAGTACACCATCATGCCTTTTGGTCTGAAGAACGCACCTGCCATATTCTCTAGAGTCGTCGTCGTAGCATTTAAAGATTTTATGCACAAGTTTCTAGAAGCGTATTTTGATGATTGGACTGTATTTGGTCTATTGAAAAATCATTGCACGAATCTCCGTATGATGCTAGAAAAATGTCGACAGCATCAAATATCCTTGAATTTGAAGAAGTGTATTTTCTATGTGCCCTATGGAATTTTACTTGGCCACATTATTTGTAAGCAAGGATTGATGGTAGACCCTGCGAAGATTGCAGTTATGGAAAACTTACCAACACCAAATTCAGTCAAGATGTTGCGATATACCTTAGACCATACTGGATACTACAGTAAATTCATAAAGGGTTATGCGTAGATAACCGCGGCAATGGAGAAGCTGCTGAAGAAGGACGCACTGTTCATTTGGAATGCAGAATGCGAACAGAGTTTTGATACATTAAAAGAAAAGATGGTCACCGCGTCGATTCTAGTCTTTCCAAACTGGACAAAGCCATTCCATGTCCATGTTGACGCATCATGTATTGCCCTGGGGATCATGTTAGCTCAGCCAGGAGAGGGAGGTATTGACCACCCTATTGTATTTTCTAGCAGAAAGCTTTCAACAGCAGAGAAGAACTATACTACTACTAAGAGGGAAGGCCTTGCGATGGTATATTCCCTACAGAAATTTAGACACTACTTGCTGGGATCACACTGCCTTATGTTTACTGACCATTCCACGTTGAAATATTTGGTCAACAAGCCAGTGTTAGGGGGACTCATATGCCGATGGCTATTGCTATTCCAGGAATATGACTTTGAGATTATTGTCAATCCCAGTAGACTGAACTTGGGACCTGATCATCTGTCAATGATCGAGCAAGGAGAGGAGCCGACGAATATTGAAGATAGTCTTCCTGATGCGTGGTTATTTAGTATATAGGTTGCTGATGATTATTACAAAGATATCATTGACTTCCTAACCATAGGGCTGGCACCCTAGGAATTCTCGGTCCAGCAGAAAAAACAGTTAGTGGTGCACGTCGTGGACTTCACTATAATTGCAGGTCAGTTATACAAACTTGGGCCAGATGAAGTCCTACGCAGGTGCGTACTCAATCATGAGAAGCCATTTATTCTAGCTGACGCACACTCAGGAATCACGGGAGGTCACTATGCAGGAAGGGCTATGATGGCCTATGCTCCATAAAGATGCCAAAGAACATTGTAGGAACTGTGATGTCTGTCAGAGGACAGGAAAACCATCACGCCGAGATGAGATGCCATTGAATCCACAGTTGACACTGCAGCCATTTGAAAAATGGGCAATAGACTTTGTGGGTCCTATAAACCCACCAGGAAAAAGAACGGGCGCAAGGTATATTATTACTGCTACGGATTACCTCACCAAATGGGTGGAAGCAAAACCAGTTAAGGACTGCAGTGCTAGTACTACTGTGTAGTTTATTTTTGAAGAAATACTCACTAGATTTGGCTGTCCGAAGATTTTGATGAGTGACCAAGGTACTCACTTTTTGAACAAGATGATTGAGGTGCTTACAGAAGAATTCCACATTCGTCATCAGCATAGTACTCCATATCATCCACAGGCGAATGGTACTGTAGAGGCTTTCAATAAAATACTAGAGAACGCACTCACTAAGGTATGCAATGTAAATAGAGACGATTGGGACATGCGCGTCTCATCTGTGTTATGGCCATATAGGACCACATGCAAGAAATTGACAGGACAGACACCCTTTCAGTTGGTTTATGGGCAGGAGGCTATAATTCCTATGGAATATATTATCCCTAGTTTGAGAATCGCTGCATTTACAAGGATGGTAGACTGCGAAGCTCTAGAAGAAAGATTGCTACACTTACTGGGCTTGGAGGAAGATCGCTTCATCATAGGCTTCCACCAGCAAGCACAGAAGGACCGCAAGAAAGCATGGCATGATCGCCATATAAAGAACAAGTGTTTTCAGGTAGGTGATCTAGTCCTCCTGTATGATAGCAAATTCATGAAATTCCCTGGTAAATTTAAGATGCATTGGCTTGGACCATATACTGTGATACATGTTACTAACACTAGTGTAGTCCAGTTAGCCAATTTAGCTGGTGACACCTTGCCAACCTTAATAAATGGAAGCAGGCTAAAGCTATACCATGATAGCACTGCTTCGCAGAACCCTGAATAACGAGCCAAGGAAGGAAGTTCTAAGTGTCAAGTACAGTTGAAAGTGGACACTAGAAATGTAAAGGAGTATGTACATGTATGATAAAAGGAAGAAGGTACGATAAGAAGAATGATCTATGCACCGTGCAGCATTGTTGAAGCTGCGAGAGGAAAAAAAAAAATAAGAAGAAGAAGAATAAGAAATATATATATATATAGTGGGAGCCGCGCAGTTGGAAAATTTTGGCACTGCGAAGTAGCCACGCAGGGTTGCAGATGGCTTGCCACGCAATTCGGCGCAGCACTCAGACAAAAATAGCCGTTGCATGGCTTTTTCAGAAAAATAGCCGTTAGATGATCATTGCAGCAACCGCTTCATCATTTAAAGAGAAGATAGCCATTCTGAGAATGCTAACGACAGAAAAGACCGAAGGATCTGCTCAAATTCACCAACGGACACCACATTAAATGCTTATCTAACCGTTGAAGGGTGTGGGAGAGGGTCTGCTACGCCTATAAATAACACTGTTGGGAGACTTGCTGGTGTTACCATGCACTTAGAATTTTCTTGTGATTAACCTCTCCAAGCTAGTAGCCATCTGTATTCTGTCTGCCTTAGCCGCTATCTCATTAATGAATGTCCAAACCTTCTTATAGAGAAGAAGAACTGACCATTGAAGAAGCACTGAGGATCTTTTAGCACGGAGGAATTCAGCAGTTAATGAAAACTCCAGTTAAGAAGGTCGACGTAGAACAAGGTGAAGGATCCCGCAAATCACCAAGAATTAATCCGACAATGCAGGAAAAAGAAAAAGATAAAGGAAAAGTCGTAACTGCACCTCGATCCAACATCATAAAGATGGGCTCCTCGGCACAGAAATCGCCAGTCTTTCAGACAGAACCCTTGAAGATGACACCCGAATATATCTCCCCACGGGCACTAAATGCCCCTGTGTTTAAATTGTCCAAGAACGCGAGATACGACATCCCGCTGTCACCTATCTCAAAGCATGTAAACACTGCTAAGAATCTGCTGGGAAAGATAGCAGATTGTAAATGGGAGGATTATGACCTCTTGGGAATGAAGAAAGATGAGCCAGATGTTCCCAAATACCCATATTTTCAACCAGACTAGTATATGTGTTGGAAAAAAGGATACCAAGGGAATTCTCAACCTGGTTGCTGAGAGCTGGCTAGCACCTGTTGTTCAGTTGGGGCTACTAAACTTGCTAAGATTGCCACATTTTGACCGCTCTCCAAAACTTAATATCGTGGTTCGCACACTCATGGCATGAATCCACCAAGGTTATCTGTGGCTGGACAAGAACATTGATATTAACATCAATTTGATCCACCGCATTACTGGGTTAAGCAAGCGCGGTAAGGATCCTAAGCAATTCTTCCAGGGGAAGAGCAAAGATAAAGAAGTTGTTGAGAAGATGAAGAAAACCCACCCAGTGGCGAAGGGAAAAAGAGGTTTCCCGATAGAAGATATAGAGGACAGAGCAACAAAATTTGTAACGCAGCTGCTCCCAGGCAAGATACTCAAAACAGCTAGGCCTTCGGAGGTGCCTGCGGGCACAATACTCCTGGGTGCCGCAGCGGCCGAAGGCAACAACTTTAATTGGTGTCAGTTTCTATTGGATGAATTCCTGGAATAACTCAATGACACATAGGTGAATGGTAGCCAGTTCCATTTCACCTGGCTCATCGTCTTGATTGCTTTTTGTGGATGGAAGGAGCTACGAGATTATGTGGGCGTCATTATGGACACCAATGAGCCTAGAGGGTTCAAGTTCATCAACCTTTGGGCGAACACAAATGCAGAGCGCTAGCATGTGACAGCAGAAGTCTTTTACTCGTACTATATTTAGCTACGCAATGCAATCACGAAGACACCCTGCATTACAAAGCAAGTCACGGTGAAGTATATTTGCGTCATTGACTTTGAGGCGGATATGAAATGTATCTTCATCTTGTCGAAAGCACAAACGAAGAAACCAGAGTGGTTCCCAGGGAACTACATCATGTATGAGCAGGACGTTGAAGACCTCATGAAAGATTGGCCACCAGAGTTCCGCGTAGAGGTTATGGACGTGGAGACAGATTCAACAGAAGATGAGCCAATCCCGCTCTCATGCCCAATCACTGAAGAAATAGGGAAGCGAAAAGAACCTGAGACTTCGCAGAAGCCAAAGTCGAGGAAGAAGGTGAAGGCCACAAAGATTCAATCGGAGGCATTCCTCAATGATGATGACTATGAGATGATAGCTGAAATAGTCTCAGAGCAGATGAAGGAGCTTATGGCGGCTAAAGAAAAGAAGGACATGGTCATCTAGGATGACCTGCACAAGACATGGCTCGCAATGCAAGCCCTGATGAAGAAAATAGACAATTTCTAGAAAATCCTTATCTTGCCGCGGGAAGCAGGAGCTGAAGGGAGATCGGTAGGGACCTCACACCAAGAACCGCCGCAGTTAGCAATAACGTTGCCATCGAAGACTAGAATTGTCCATGTGGACCCATTGGCTGTTGCATTGCCAATGGCAGAACAAGTTGTATTGGACTCAAAGGGAGTCGAGAGGGTAGAGCTCGACTTAGCCAAAATCCCATTACCAGGATTGCACTTCATCCACATGCAAATCGTTGAGGATATGCATGAATGGACGGTTGAATCGATGAAGTCACAAGCAGAGCTCACCGCAGCAAATAGGCAAATTCAGCTGCAGGCAGAAATACAGCTACGGAACGAACTGTACCGCCGACAAAATTTGGAGACTACCATATCCAATGTGGCGAAGGATATTGAAGGCAGGATGGTCCTGCAGACACAGTTCTGAGGATTGTAGATAAGGTGAGATCCTTGTAGTCGAAGATGCAGGATAAAGAGATTTATTATGAGATCGATATTGCCACATTGAAGGATAAGCTGAATAAGTAGGTGCCATTAACTAAACAGCAAGTTAGAGAGCAAGCAGTGAGCGCCACCTCGAAAAGCATTACAAGTGAGATGGCTAAGTTTCAATCTCTCCTGGATAAGGTTTCACAAGCAATCATGACCCTTGAAGAGGATCAAGGGTTGTTGTAGGTCAAAACTGCGGTACAAGAAAAACAGACCGCGCTGGACAAGTTGAACGCAGAGGTTAAAGCTCAGCCACCCAGAGAGAGGCTACCGAGATATAAGGAGATATCTGGCTTAAAGAAAGAAGTACAGGAATTACGACAAAAAGAGACTGAGATGGATAATCAGTCGCAGCAGCTCCTGGAGAATGCCATGGCGGTATCGCAGTAGATTGAAGACAAGTTAGCATAACTACGCGATAACCAGGAGCAGGTACAAGACCAAATTGGACAAGAAATAACTCCAACACTGCTTAAGACAGTTAAACAGGTTGAGAAGGATATAAGAGAAGCAGTGGTGCAGTTGTGTGGTACATATGACGAGTTCACGGCCAAGTTTGTTCCACCAGTCACGGCTCAGAGTGAGATAGCTGAAACAATCAGTGGCTCAGGGATGAGCCACATGTAAGTGTTAGGGGCATGTTGGGCCCAGGTTGAGACAAAGTTTTGGAAACACCTTTTTGAGGAAAGCAGGGAAAGCTGAGCTGAGTGCAGCTCAGAAATGCAATTTTGGCTAAGTATTGAGGATGCTATGAAGTTGTGCACAGCATCCAACTTCTGACCAAACTGCAGAGTTGCATGCAGCATCGAAGTTTTTAATATGATGTGAAGACCAGTACTGTGCCGAAGCAGTGATGCGGAGTTAGGAGGCCACATGAAGCCAACAAAGTGGTGTGCTGGATAAGTATCAAGTGTAGGTACCGGTTCGACCGGTAGCAGCCATTTTTGGAAAGATATTCTAGGATGGCCGAGTGGCGAAAATAGGCAAATCTGGAAGGCGGCCACGCGTGGGTTGTTAAGGAAAGAAACGTTTGGCATGCTTATAAGATAAAACCATGGGAGAGAAATGGTTCGGCAGAAGCAGCTTGTAGGAACACGTGCGACAGGAAGGCCAATAACGATAGGATGAGGACATGAATATCCACCATGATCAAGCAGACGCTACCAGGAGCCAGCAAGCCAGTTTGGAAAACCAGCACGGTTTTGGAAACCCTTAGGTTTTTGGGTTTTAGGTCTTCGACATTGTATAGACATGACCTTCGGGCATGATCTATTTAAGAAGACACTTTTGTATGGGATGGGGTTGCTCTATTTTTGGATACTAGATGCTAGTTATTAGAGTAATCTTGAGATAACATTTTTGTATTGTAAAATCTCTCTGAGCTGAGAATATTGTAAAGGCTCTGCAGCTATGTGCGCAGAGACCTAGTCGAGAGAAAGGAGAGTCTGCAATTGAGTGCACAGACTAAGAACGGTTTCCCCATCCCTTTTTGAAAGAAATATATTACTAACCGTTCTTGTGGACGTAGCTTTCCATCCGGGGAAGTGAACCACATTAAATCCTATGTTATGCAATGTTGTTTATGAATGAATGACTGTATATATTTTCTGTAGAATGAATGCTTGAATGTTTCCTTGCATGCTGTAATAGGAGAACTTTGATATGCATTTACCAATAGGATAAGTTTGGGAATGATATGCTAGGTTCCACGGAAGCAGATGAATGGAAAACATTTCAACGCTATGTTAAGATTGTGAATCGGTCATTTAAGTTTAAATACTTTCTTAAACACAGTGAAGGAATGCAGCATAGTTAGTCGCATCTATCATTTCAGTCCACGTTGTAATAATCTAAGTCCATGAATGAATGCTAGAAAGATAACCAGTAAGTTCCTGAATGAATGGATGAGTGATATTCATTTCAGTGCCTTAACGTTTCTGAGATCTTCCAAGTAGAGGATAAGTGTGGGTGATTCGCAGCTCCAGTAGAATATTTGCAATAGTAAGAATCCCTTAGTGAGGCCCGCAATGTTGCCTTCACCGCATAGTACTGCTCGCAGCGTAGATCCTGCTACGTACTGCATCACTTTGCCCCGCAATGCACTCCTTCTGTCCGGCGCTGTGCAACTTGTTCATATAAACAACTCATCATTTACTGTGGAAACCTGATTCTGCAGTACCCCATAAGATACACCTCGAGTGAGACCTCAACCTGCTCGCAGGTTGTTGCCGAAAGGGCCGATGCGAAGGGTTTTTGTTGGTCAAAAGAGAGAACCGTAAAGAACCTAGGTCTAATTGGAAACCTCTGGGTCAGGTTAAGCCAACACAACACCCGCATTATCTCTGTCAATCTCCGCATATAGCTCTTTCTCTAGCTCTCCTCTATCTACTTCTTCTTTTCTCTAACACTTACAATTCTCCTTTATTTATAGGCTTTTGCCTCTTACAATACTTGTCCACTTTCCTAACCGACACCTATGGACACTCTACTAACTGACTTGGTCTAATGACCCAAAAACCCACATACTACGGTACAATGACTCGATATTACAAAATACATGACCCAAAACCTACCTACTGCGGTTTACTTGACTCAATGTTACAAAATACATGGTCCAAGTGACCCATAACCCACCAAGTGTAGTATCCTTTGGCACAAGATACTCCTTCCACGCCTTCATCCAACATGTCACGGTGTCAGCAGTACCACGATCTTTCCTCATCAAACCGCCTGCCAACAGTGGGTTAAAGGGTTATTAGACCACCCTAGTGGGTTTGTCCCAATGACGAGTGGTAATGGGTTATTAGACTTTGCTAAGGGAGGTCGGCCCATTTAGAGTAAAATGCAAGTAAAGGTAAAGTATAAATAGAAAGGAGCAACTCTCTATTTATCCATTCACTCACTTCGCATTATTGAGAGAGAGGAGGAGTGCACACAAGTGGAGGAGGAGTAGCTGCTGCAAAGATTTATATTTTGGGTATTCATCTTGGTGATATTTTTATTGGTGCTTATTCTATCTCTGAGGAAGTTGCGGGGTTTTTCACCTTCTTGGTTTTCCCCGGTGAAATGCTTTATGTCTATTGTCTCTTATGTTTGATATGCTATACATGTTGTTCTCTCAGTTAAGATCCTAGATCATATTGAATTAAATGATGAAAAACTAACATGGTATCAGAGCTAGCCTAAAGGAAGGCATGGTATGGCATTTATGACACTTGTTGCACTTGTGACAAATTGGAAGCTAGGGCTTGGTATAGTAAGAACCAGTCATCGTGGAACTTTCACTCTAACTAAGTTTTGGAAAAGTTTAAGGATATGAAAATTTTACAGGTCGAATATGAAATGTCCATGTACCATGTGTCCAAAGAATAGCCTCATATTCATTTTACTTTGTGAGATATGATCCATACAAGTTAGGGTTTCTGCCTCTTCCAAAATGCAGTCCTAAACCTGTGACCTAGGAAAAAAGGTCATATCTCGGGCTAGGAAGCTCCAAATGGAATTCCGTAAAAAGTGAAGGTTAGGGAACGGACTTTAGTTTCACAATTCCAGATTTCAGAGGCCGAAGTTGAAACAATGACACGTGGCACATCGTACAAGTTCGCTATACTATTTCATCCCATAAAAAGGTCACGTTGCGACACTTGGCATATCTCTCTCTCTTAGAGAATCCATTTGAGATCACATCTATGGGGTTGGAAATATGACAGGTCTTTCTACCACAAGCTGAATTTTTAGACCCTGAGGATCCGAAATTTCAGAGATACATCAGAAACAATATGGAATATATTTCTATCCAAACAGAATTGGATTATGAGCACTTTCATTTTTGGTTTGTCACTACTGCGGGAAATTAGGGTTTCAACGAAAGTTGGAAGTTTTGAAATCTGAGACCATGGCTGGATACTCCTCATCAAAATCAAAATTTAGAGACCAAGGTTGAAGTTTTTGGTTGGGTAAAACCCCGGGCTCTATCAAACCCTAGTTCAGGGTTTTGACCAGAAAACCAGAAGTTGCAGATCTGAAACTTTCAAAGTCAATTTTGAGGGGTCAAATTTTGGAGATTTCAAAATTGAAGTATACCATCTTGATCAGCTCATCAAGGTGTTTCTTTTCATCCAATTAGAAGTTTGAAATTCAAAGTTTTAATTTTTAGGGTTTCTATGACAAAACCTAATCCAAGTCCAGATCCAACTTCATCAAATCAAAGTGGATTGGGTTAATCCTAGAAGAGAATGATTTGGAAACCTACATAAGTGAAGAGATTCCAGTTCTAGAGGGAGAATGAGGCTAAGGCATTACATAAGAATACTACAAGCAATCCCGACAGGTATGACTTGAGGAGATATTGGTATGTTTTGAAATCTGTTCATGATTAAGTTTATGATATGTTTGTCTTCATATTATTGAGGTTAGTACAATCTTGATTAATTTTAGACTTGTCTTATCACCATAGTAAAAGTATGAATTCATGTGAATGATAGAAGACGTTCATTGATTAGGGGTATGACACTTATGATTGTACTAATACACTGTGGTTTTGTATGAGGATGATATTGTCCACTAACATGAAGGGTACATCAAGAAAGACAAATCAAGTTCTAGATCAAGAACATATGCCATGGTGACATGAATACAAAGACTCATCCATAGTCATGGATCGCATAGAAGCTCTACTTACAAGGTATGTATAACTTGGTTCTACAATTATTAATTATGAGATATGTAGGTTGCTAGCACAAGGTCTCTAAGAGAACAAAGAAGACATCGTTTGGGTATGTTAGACAAGCATGATAATCCAGGTATGTTTTACTATATTGAGTTAGAATCCTACTGTGTGTTAGGATCTTAGAAAATTATACTTTTATATGATTGATCATTCATGAAGTTGTAAGTTTGAGTAATCATGGGTTTATGCATATTATGCTTCTTACTTTGATTGATGATATGAAAAAATAGAAGAGTCCTATGGTCAAATAAGAATATGCATGAGTAAAAGAATCCCTGAAACCTTGAATACTAACACTTGTGACAAATTACCTGTGTATGAAATGACTATGACCATAGATGTTTAAGATTATTTAGAATCATAATATATTGATAGTATTGAGATTATACTAATGAATGTATGATTATGTATGAGATCTTGAGGATGACACGATGATGACACTAGTGCACACTTAAGCATGCATAGTGGTCCAAGATGGATAGAATTTCAAAGACATATAATCATGATGATATCATAAAGGAAGCAAAGATCAAGAGGGAGCACACTCCAGTAGTTCCTGCAAGGAAGCAAAGATTGAGAGGGAGTCCACCCAACAACCAAACAATGACAAGTATTTGAATTTTCATTTATTATATATTTGATTACTTAAATGATGTTGTCCAGTCATGTACATGCTTATGTTCCTATATTTAGGATGTATATTATGCATAACAGAAAATTTGCATTAATGAACAAGATACTACTAATATGCAAGTATTGGGTAAGTGGCCCATGGTACTGTACAACATTCCATTGCTACTTATCTAGAATGAAACCACTTTGCTGACATGTTGGGAGTTGTGCACACTCTTAAAAATGTTCTGGTAGAGATGGAAGGCATCTAGAAAGTTATGGGATATGGATAAATGTTGTATTGAAGCATTGGCTAAGATAATTGCATGATTGTATGACATACATTCTTATGTGTAAGAATTTTTTTTGAAAAACTATGAGAAGTTTCTAATCATGTAATTGAATTTGACTTGTAGGAAAGATCGTGTACAATCACCTACAAAAGAAGGACAATGACATTTGTTTCAGTGACGAATCTCAAGAAAGCTACCTATTGAAGATATTGAATTTCCCAGGATCGGGGATGCAGTAATGGAAGGATGCCATGATCGAGGAATACCAATCAATCACGAAGAATGATGTTTGGGATGTGATCCCAAGACCAGAAGGGAAGTCTGTTGTGACTTCCAAGTAGATCTACAAGATCAAGCATGCTGCAGATAATAGCATAGAGAAATACAAGGCAAGTGATGAAGTGGAATATACAACAAATGGATGTCAAGAAAACTTTCTTGAATGGTGTAGTCAAAGAGGAAGTGGAGCAGCCACTCGGATTTGAGACACATGACAGGGAGTCACATGTGTGCAAATTGAAGAAAGCCTTGTATGGCTTGAAGCAAGAACCTAGGACATGGTACGACAGGATAGACAGCTTCATGTCCAGTTTGGGCTATACCAAGAGTAAAGCGGATTCCAACCTTTACTACAAGGTTGAGGAAGGCAATCCAATGATACTCCTATTGTATATGGATGACCTATTTATGACAGGTGAGGATAGGTTGATTGTCGATACGAAGAGGAAGCTTGCTGCCGAGTTCGAGATGAAGGACACGGGTATGATGCATTGCTTTCTAGGTATGGAGGTGTGGCAGAGTGCAGATGGAATCTTCCTTGGACAAGGGAAGTATGCAGTAGAGATCCTGAAGCGGTTCGGGATGATGGACTGCAAGTCCATGGCCACACCTATGGAATCAAACCTAAATATACTGAGTGATGCTTCATCAGATTCAGTTGATGCCATTATGAATCGTCAAATGATTGGGTCCTTAATGTACCTGATGAACACTAGAGCGGATATTTGCTTTGCGGTGAACACCTTGATCCAATTCCTGACAGATCCTAGACATGTTCACCTGATTGTTGTAAAGCATATTCTATGGTACCTGAAGGGTAAGATTGATTATGGGCTCAAGTATGATGTGAATCAAAAGTTTAACCTGGAGGGTTATGTTGATTCAAATTGGTCAGGCAGTTCTTTGGGGTGCTGCTTTAGTATGGGATCAGGTGTGATCTCTTGGTTTAGCAAGAAGCAATCCTGCGTAGCACTGAGTACAGTTGAAGCAAAGTATGTCGCAGCTTGTTCAGCCAGTTATGAGGTAGTATGGCTAAGGAATCTACTGTTTGATTTATTTGATCTCCAGTTGGATGCTACTTGTATCTATTGTGACAACCAGAATTGTGTGAAGTTGTCAGAGAACCCGGTGTTCCATGACAAGTCGAAGTACATCAAGATCAAATATCACTATATCATGGATATGGTGCAGAGAGGAGCAGTGAAGCTCTAGTATGTTGCGACAAATGAGCAGATTGCATATGTGTTGACCAAACCACTAGCGAGAGTGAAGTTCACGTACTTCAGAGAGAGGCTTGGTGTACTTCAGATCAAGGTTCCTTCCAAGGGGAAGTGATTAGTCCAGAAGATGTAGATGCACATGGGCTTTTCTGACATGGTTGTAGATGTGTTCACCCATGGTCATGATGTAATTGTCGAGCTTTTCCAACATGGTTGTAGATGTGTTCTCCCATGGTCGTGATGTAATTGCTGATCCATTTTTCACATGGTGGTAGTTGTGTTCTCCCATGGTGAAAAAGTAAGGGTTGGAACCTTCCCCGAATGGTGGTAGATGTGTTCTCCCATGTCGGTTGTGTAAGTGTTGTATGATGTGCATCTGGGATGTGCTCCGTGGATGATGAGATGATCTGAAGAGGATGATGATGTGCTCTAGATGATGTTCTATATGATGATGATCAGGATGATCTTATGTGATGATATGCATCAGGTGGATGCTTTGCATGATCAGTTCGATCATGTGTGATGATATGCATCAGGTGGATGGTTTGCATGATCAGTTCGTTCATGTGTGATGATATGCATCAGTTGGATGCTTTGTATGATATGTTCGATCATGTGTAATGAATATCAGGATGATGCTCCAGATGATATGCATCAGGACGATGTTGTGATGATGATCAGTTGGATCATTTACATCAGGTTGATGCTTTGTATGATGATGATCAGTACGATCATGAGCATTAGGAAGATTCTCCGTGAGAGGATGATCAGGTGGATCATGAGTATCAGGTCGATACTTCGTGGTTGTGGATAGGTTGTGCAAGTAGCATAGAAAATATCCTGGGAGATCCGATAGGTTGAGCTGTGTGCTTGTAAAAGTCCTAGGATGCTCTTCCGAGGTTTTGCTATAGGTAGCATAGAAAAGGTCCTTGGAGATCCGATAGGTTGCGTTGTGTGCTTGTAAAAGTCCCGGGATGCTCTTTCGAGGTTTTTCTACAGAAGGCATGTAATCAGTCCTAGAGATTCGATAGGTTGAGTTGTGTGCTCGTAAAAGTCCTGGTATGCTCTTTAGAGATCTTGCAGGTTGCAAGACACTCTTTTAAGGTTTTTCCTGACCACATGTAAAAGATCCTGGGAGATCCGATAGGTTGAGCTGTGTGCTTGTAAAAGTCCTGGGATCTCTTTCGAGGTTTTGTGGTGGTCACATGTAAAAGATCCTGGGAGATCCAATGGGTTGAGCAGTAAGATTGTAATCAGTCTTGGGATGCTCTTTCGAGGTTTTGTTTACGCACGTAATCAACCCTGAGGATTCCACTGGATGGCCAGCTCGCAGAGGATGGTGAAGACCTACATGAGGCTATGCCTACATCCAGCATGAAAAAGGGTTGGCTCTATAGAACTTCCTATGATGAGAAGAATTGAGAGATAGAACTAGTGATTGAGATGACTGGTACAGTAGCAGTGACGATGATACTCTAGTGATCCAGTGATGATGATCTAGTTCCAGTATTGAAGACTTGTGCCTACATGTATTGAAGCCTGTGTCAAGAGAATACCTTCCTAGTTAAGAGGGAGTGTTGATGTATTTGTAACTTCAGAATATATTCACTTGTATATTGTATGTACTACATTTGTACTTTATTATATCCCCAACGGAGATGTATTATTCCTCTGATTGGAAGTGTCGTCATTTGTATTTGCAAGTGTCGCAAGTTATTGTAAATGTCGTAACTTATATTTGATGGGTTATTAGACCACCTTAGTGGGGTCGACCTTGTATGATTCATGTGGGTTAAAGGGTTATTAGACCACCCTAGTGGGTTCGGCCCAGTGACAAGTGGTAATGGGTTATTAGACTCTCCTAAGGGAGGTCGGCCCAGTTAGAGTAAAAGGAAAGTAAAGGTAAAGTATAAATAGAGAGGAGCACCTCTCTATTTATCCATTCACTCACTTCGCATTAGTGAGAGAGAGGAGGAGTGCACAGAAGTGGAGGAGGAGTAGCTTCTGCATACATTTATCTTTTGGGGATTCATCATGGTGATCTTTGTATTGGTGCTTATTCTATCTCTGAGGAAGTTGCGAGGTTTTTCACCTTCTTGGTTTTCCTCGGTGAAATGCTTTGTGTCTATTGTCTCTTGTGTTTGATATGCTGTACATGTTGTTATCTCAATTAATATCCTAGATCATATTGAATTAAATGATGAAAAACTAACATCCTTCAATACTACTGATAAAATCCATGCCCAATTAAAAGCTTCACCGGTGGTGAGAACATGATGTGCCACAGGTGCCCATTCTGCTTTGAAGACTGTACAATTGGGTAACCCATATAATATGCATAACATGTCTACCAATAAGGAAAAGGGCTCTCTAAACCAAATAATAGGATACAACTTATCAGCTTTGGGAGCAAAAATGGCAGGGGTTTCCATCTAGGATTTGATCATTTCATCGAAATTGAATCGGGTTTCAGAAGACTCTAGGAATTGCTTGGTAAGAAGATGCTGGGGACTTCTAAGTGCATAAACCCTGGAAAAGACCTCAGATCGGAAAGAAGATAACAAATTTTGGTTTATGTCATTGGATGAACGGTCTCGAGTGTTGGCATGATCAATAATCCATTTTATTGCATCTGTGTAGGGCATCAGGGATGGTCTGGATGCTATAGCATGAATTTGGGATTTACTGATGTTCACATAAGCTGTATGGTCATTCTGGATTTCAAAAAAAACATCATTGTCAAATATGGCATAAATCCGTGACCAGTCCACACAATAAGTTTCAGAAACCCTCACGTTGGTGTCAGAGAAGATTCCACTGCTTGAGTCTTTGTTTTTCAATTCATTCATGGATGTTTTGGATCTAGTATTCTTCGACATGGTTGGTAAATGGATTTTTTTGATAAAAATAGGGAAAAAAATTTCAATTAAATCCGAATTCAATTCCCAATCGTTAAGAAGATGATTGGCATAGAACAGGGAAACTTACTTTTAATCCAGTGAAGAAAAGTAAAGCTGGTAGCAAGGTAGAATTCGAAGTAAGATTCATCCGTCGAAGGTGAAATTTGCAGCGTGAAAATGGTAAAATAATAATAATTTCACTTCGCATATTTAACCCCAAAAATGTTATTAACGAATTTAAAACAGGACCGTAGATCTCTAGCGAATCAATGGTCAAGATTAAAATGATAAAAAGTAGAAAGTGGAATGGACCGTAATCTGCATTGCGGGTTGTGGGATTGTGGACGTGCAAATTCAATGTTGGGAAGTTTATCGTTTCCGCAATCCGCAACCCGAAGTCGGAAATGCAGAGCGGGAAAATTATGGGAAAAAAATTTGATCTCCCGCAATCCGCATCGCAGGTTGCGGGATTGAAAAATTGTGGGAACACTTTTAATAAATTTAGGTATCCGCAATCCAAAATATATTTGCAGGTTCAGAAAATGCAAAGAAATTTTATTTTTTAGTTTGATTTCTGCATTCCACAATCCACATTGCAGAATGCGGAAATGCAGAACTGGAAATATGATTTTTATTGATCAAACGCTTTCTGACTTCCGCAATCTGCATTGCGGGTTGCAGAAATGTGGAAGCAAGAAATTTAAATCTTTAAAAATTGGGATTCCTGCAAACCGCATTGAGGATTGCGGGATTGCGGAAACGATGTATTTCCAAGAAAAACAAGGCTTTCCACAAATCACGAAAAATGAATAAAAACAAGCATTATTTAAAAAATTTTATTGAGATAAAAGCATGCAAAGGTGAGAATGAAAGACATCAATCATAAAACCCCCATAATAGAGATGATATAATTCTAGACTACCTTAATCAAATTGTAACTGGTGCTCCCATTTTTATCTTATAAAAATGGGATCTATTGTGCCTACAACAAATGACGACTAGCTACGCGAAGCAGTTATCTTGTAAAAATCATCTTCGAAATCTAGGAAGGAACATGTCAGCATGAAAAAGTATTTCAGTCTGTAACCTGAGAATGAATTCATAAAACACAACAGAATCAACATATTTGATATGTATATATATAATTCATGATTCCTCAGTCAAAACCACATACAATTATACTCAATTGAAAATTACTCTAGAAGAAGATGGTATTCTCTGTACTAATATGCAAGCATGAAGGGGAAGTTTAGGATAAGCCTCGGGAGAAACCTTCTACTAACTCGAGATCACCAAATCATCAATCATTTTGAGTTATTATTAATTTATTCTTGTATTTACTAACTTTATTTATTAATTTGTTTATCCACATAAAACTCCTTTTTTTATTTTTTTCCTTTTTTTAAGAGAAAAGCAAAAGAGAAACTGAGACTTTGTTGCAACAATACCATTTCCTTGACTTGGTGATCATATTTTGGCAATGCCATTCACAAATCCTACCTAGAAACTGAACAAGATCGCTCTGTCGAGAGACCCCTTGTCTTTTAGCTTTTGACTAAAAGCAATTACCATGGCTTGATGACCACATGAGTTATTTCAGTCCAGAATAGAATCCATGATCATGGTTAGGATGGATTGCAATAAAACCCCCTATGCTTGAGTTCAACAAAATATCTTATAGAGAAAATCAAAGTTTATTAAATTGTAAACTGTAAGACACTACCTTGGCTTGGTAACCAAATATTAGTAGCGCCATTCACTGATACCTGCAAATCATGAATGGATCGACCTGTGATAGGATATTCCATCTTGTAACAGAAGCTAGAATCCATATCCCTAGCTTGATGAACAGATGTGGAGATGTCATTCTACCAAATATCTATGAACATGATAGGATGGCTTGTGATAAGACCCCCTACCTTGCAATTTATAATCATTTAGGTGAATTTTATTTACTTCCAAAATAATCAAGATGGGAACCAGAGTAGCAGAAGATTCACCAGACTAAAAATATTTACTTCCAATCACTGATGGAACATATGACAAGAAAACCAAGCTACTCCTATGGCTTATTCATCAAATGAGATATTTCTAAAATGGTGGTTCAAATGAGAAAGTATCAATTGATGGTCTACATGGATTGCTTGCTAGATTTTATTGAAATCACACCTCCATGTATAGACTAAATAAAGTATAATTTGCTATGGTCATCCCTGACTTTTAATTTCAATTGATCTGAAATAAACTAATCAAACAACTTGGCCAAATGATTCATTATTATCATGCTTTGAAAGAAAACAAAATTCAGAAAACAGAAGGAAAATCAAACCACTCCTATGTACAGATAAGAAAATGCTTATCTTAAATAAAATATTTCTTCAAAAGCTGAATATTTACTAGATAGGTTTCAAAGAAACACTCCAGTGTTTGTAATCAGACAGTACTAGTACCAAGATTTTATGTAACAATGAATGGCCCTAGCCACAAGCATTGAAATTTAGTATATTCATTTTTATCCTTGTGTTGTTTGTCCCATTTCAAGACCAAATCCCCTACTTGGAAATCTCTTTCAGTTGAAGATTTCTCATCAAACCATATTTTGACTAGTTGTTGATGTTGGTATAATTTATTTTTGGACTTCTCCCTCTCCTCTTCTAATTTAAGTAATAAATCAATTATGTTCTGAAGGGGAGAAGAGTCATCCTGTTGAAAAGATTGAGCCAATTGTAATGAAGGGAGTAAGAGTGTTGAAGGTAAAATGGATTCCTTACCATAGGCTAAGCAGTAAGGGGAATTTCAAACAACAAATTTTGGAGTTGCTATGTCTGCCCAAAGAGCATTAAAAAGTGGAGTATGCCAATTCTTATGATGAGTGGCTACAGTCTTCTTCAGGATATTAATCAGGTTTTTATTTGAAGACTCAACTAATCCATTTCCATGTGGGTAATAATTGGCAGATTACTTGAGTTTAATTCCTTTCTCTAGGGAATATTGGGTGAGATCGATAGAGGAAAAATAATATGCAATATAAATAACTAGGGATTCAGGAACCCCAAACCTAGTGACAGTATTACTCTCAAGAAAGGATATCACTTGGTTTTTATTGGAAACCCTCAGGGGGACTGATTCTACCCATCTAGTAAAATAATCTGTTCTAGTAAGGATATAACGATGTTGCAAGGAAGAGGCAGGGGTGATAGAACCAACAAAATATAAACCCCATTGCTGAAAGGGAAAGTGGGCAGTGACTAGTTGAAGGGGAAAAGTAGATTTCTTAACCTTATCATCACATCTTTGGAAAGCTTCAAATTTTATAGAAAAGGAATATGCATATTTGAACAAAGTTTTCCAATAATAACCATCCCTTAAGATTTTATG
This sequence comes from Larix kaempferi, assembly GCA_027924585.1. Classification (NCBI taxonomy): domain Eukaryota; kingdom Viridiplantae; phylum Streptophyta; class Pinopsida; order Pinales; family Pinaceae; genus Larix; species Larix kaempferi. Next base: position 4,645,039 of record BSBM01000230.1, read on the forward strand.
GGTAGTTGTCTCCCCTGAGTAATGTCCTCTAGCATACCTTACATGCAATTCCAACAATATATTATCAGTTTTTGTTTTTTCAAGACACCTGAGAAAAAATCCATCATAATTTCTTCTAAACACAACACCATCAATGAATTGATAAGGTGCAACTTTCAATCTCAGAGCTTTGCGCTTCTTGAAGTCTAAATTTTGAGGAGAAAACCCATGTGCAAGAAAAAATCTAATATCATCATACCATTCAGACGTTGGAGAAGAAATGAAATTTACAGTATCTTCAAATGTACCGTCCTCTTGGTTCCATTCAAGTTGTGCTTGTTCAGGATCATTAGATTTGTAAGCGAGTAAACACAAACCTTGTCCTTTAATAATTTTAGCAGGCTTAATTTCCAAATCATACTCTTGAAGCGTATTCATCCAATGGGCGCGTTTTTCACCAAGCTCTTTCTGGACCAAAACATTTCTTATTGCTTCATAAGGCACAATGAGTTTAGTTCTAGATTTTAGGAGATAAGGCCTGGAATGTTTTACAGACTTGTAAACTGCATAATATTGTTTATCAATTTGAGAGTAGTTCAATTAAGCCCCTTTAAATGTAGAAATCATAAAAGAAATTGGAATTTCGATATACTCATCATGTTTCTGTGTTAGCACAACAACATAAGAAAATTCAGTGGAAACGTATATAGAACAAAATCCTTCGTGAAATCAGGTGACCTTAAAGAAGGAGCTTCTGCAATAGCTTTCTAAATCTCAACAAAAGAATCTCTCTGAACATCAGACCACTTAAATTGAACATCCTTTTTAATCAAATCTTGTAAAGGTCTAACAGTATGAGCAAAGTTGGGTACAAACCTCCTAATAAAGTTGATCTTTCATAAAAAGGACTGCATGGCTTTCTTAGAACTTGGGAGTCCGATTTTAGCAATAGTGTCTATTCTTTCAGGATCAATTATCATACCGTGTTTTGAAACGATAAACCCCAAAATTTTACCTTCTATGACTGCAAAAATGGACTTCTTTGGGTTCAAAGAAATACCGTACTTTCGAAACCTTTCAAAAACCTATTTAAGAGAAAACAGATGATCATGTCTCTTTTTGCAATAAATAGTTATATCATCAAGATAAACTACTATGGAGTTATGCATTAGGCCTCTGAAATCTATGTCCATAGCTCTCTGGAAAGTAGCACCTGCATTTATTAATCCAAAGGGCATTTCCCTGTAAGAAAAAGTTCCCCAAGGTGTCCTAAATGCAATTTTAAGTTGATCAAAAGGGATGACCAATACCTGATTGTACCCAAAAAAACCATCTAACATAGAAAACATTTATGCACCTGCAACTTTCTCCAAAATTTGTTCCATATGGGGCACAAGATAGTTGTCCTTCTCAGATGCTTTATTCAAATTCCTGAAGTCTACACACAGTCTTATTTCCCCATTTTTTTTAAGAACGGGGACTATATTGGCGATCCATTGTGTGTGTCTTATTGGGAATATGATTCTCATTGCCAATAGTTTTCCTAGTTCTTTCTTTACAGATGGTTCTAAACTAGGATGCATTTTTCTCAGCTTCTGATGGTAGGGTTTGGCATTAGACTTCATAGGGATGTTGTGCTGAATGATTTTGTTATCGAATGTCTTAAGGTCATCATAGGTCCAGGAAAATACATCCTTAAATTCCCTACACAATTTGATATAATCTCTTTTCTCATCAAGTGAACAATCAATCCCTAGATTAATCAATTGAGCATTTTGCTCAATTCCTAAGTTTATAGGCTGATAATTTAGAGAAGAATTGTGTGTTTTGTAGCTAGTTATATTCTTGAATTTATCCTGCAAGTTATAATATTTCTCTAAGTTGATTACTGACTTAGGAATTAAGTTTGAAGTAAAATTGGGATCTGATAGTGCTTCGTCATTATCAACCTCATCAATTTCTATGTCTTTGGAGGTGTCTCAAGTCGTTAAGAAATATAGAATCTGTTCATCATCACCAAAGACTTTCCAGTTGGTGACATTATCTAGGATTGAAAGTCTGTACACTAATTCAATTGAAAAAGTATTAGGAAAATACCTTCAAGAGGGATGACCCTTGAAGCAGTGTTAGCTAACAAATCAACATCGAAATTTTGTGATCTAGGAACATACTTAATGTTAAATGCTATGAAAGAATTGGTCAAATCCCTGACTAGATTATGATAATTTACCAAGCGAGGGGATATACAATGAATCTTATTTCTAACCTATTTCACAATGATCTCAGAGTCCCCATAATAGTCTATAACCTGTGCACCCAAATACATTGCTTTCTTAAGTCCATGGACAAGAGCTTCATACTCACCAATATTATTAGTACATTAAAATTCTAATCTACAGGAAATCATAATCTTGGTGCCATTGGGATCTACATCATGCACCAACTCCTTGTTTGGATTTAGATCCATCAAAGAAAAAGTCCAAGAATTTATTCCTACTCTAAAATTTGTATTTACATTATACACATTATGTACAATTCAACCAGAAAATGTAACAACAATATAATTAGAAATCTCATATTGGTTTTCAAAATTCTCAATGGGCGAAGAATCAGCAGGCATATTCCCGAAAAATGAATCAAATGTATAATGTTCAATATGTGAACTAAAGTACACAACAAACTCACTGGGGTCATTTAGATCAGTAACTGTCTGTTTCATGTATGTCTCTCTATTACTCTTAATTTTATTAGGTTGTCCATTATAAGGGATCCATAAATGGGACCAATCAGTGGAAAAATAACGTCTAATTTTCCTTGACCAGTCTCTACTCAGCCACATGTCATAGGCTTCAGGAATATCAACAACTACAACATTGACAATCTGATGAATCCTTGGATCAATAGATAATGTTAAAAGAAAAAATTTCAATTCCCCAACTACCTTTACTCTTGATCGATCAAGCTGGACAATTTGGGTAGGACAGGTTTCCCAAGATGCATTAATCTTTCTACAGACAGACAATGGCATAACGTTGGATGAAGCACCTCATTCTATCATGTAATTGTGTACATTCCTGTTGAATATATCAAAGGTGAGTAAAAAGGAGGAGTATTTTTCCCATATGAATTTTGACTATTGGGATTTGAATAAGTTTCCAAATTGTTGTTTTGAACTTCCCTTGACTTATTTAGCATTATGTTTTTAGGCACATTTTCCCTCATGGAGTGTATTTTCAGGAGTTCAAACAAAGATATATTAGCCCTTATACTTTTTAAATCATCAACTAGATTATATTCAATCTCTAGAATGATTGTTTCCTTTTGTGTTACTGTTAGTTTTTCATAATTTACTTCAATCTGATCTAGGATATTAACTGAGAGAACAACATGTACAACATATCAATCATGGACACAATAATGAAAGCACAAAAGAGACACAGAGTTTACTTGGGGAAAACCATAAAGGTGAAAAACCCCAATAACTTCCTCAGAGATAGATAGAGAAACGATACAACCCAAGCATAAGAGATAGACATCTCCTAGCAGTAGCTTCTCCTCCTCCACAAGTGCACCACTCTCCAAAGAGTGTGTGAGAGAATAGAATGATGAAATAGAGTGCCTCCTGCACTCTATTTATACTTGAATTGACTTGCCTAATAACCTTTACTAGGTCGGCCTCAACTTAACCACATAACACAATGCTGACTGGGCCGACACCCAATAGGGTGGTCTAATAACCCTTTGACCCACATGATTTATATAGGGCCGACCCCAACAAGGTGGTCTAATAACCCATCAAGTATAAGTTACGACACTTACAATATAAATGACGACACTTTCGTATAGAGGAATAATAACATCTCTATAGGAATACAAACACTTCCGTATAGAGGAATAATACCATCTCTATAGGAGTACAATATACATATATGAAATACATTTTGAAGTTACATGTACATCAACACTCCCTCTTAACTAGAAAGGTATTTCTCGACACAGATTTGCTAGCACAAGTCTTCTTCTTTGGATCATCATCATCGATGCATCATCCTTGAATCATCGTCATCGTCACTGCTGCTGCTATCTCAATCAATCTCTGAATCTACTCGTCATAGGAATCTATACAGAGCCAGTCCTTTTTCATACTGGATGTAGGCCCACCGCCTGCAGGTCTTCATCATCACTGGCCATACTATGGAATCCTCAGGACTTATTACATACATCACAAAACCTGGCTGCAACATCCCAGGCTGTTACGAGCACACAGCTCTACCTGTCGGATCTCCCAGGAGCACATTACATGTGACTATCACAAAACCTTAAAAGAGTCTCTTGACTAGCAAGAACCCTAAAGAGCATCTGAGGCCTTTTTCATCCTGTCCATATCTCCAGGACTTATTACATGTGACCCCCACCACAAAACCTTAAAAGAGTGTCTTGTCAAGCAAGAACCCTAAAGATCATCTGAGGCCTTTTTCATCCTTTCCAGATCTCCATGACTTATTACATGTGGTCATGGAAATGCCTCAAAAGAGCATCTGAGGCCTTTTTCATCCTGTCCAAATCTCCCAGGTCTACTTACATGCCATAGGACAAAACCTCGAAAAAGCGTTTGCCAGATCTCCCAGGGAGCTATTATATGCCAGTGGCAAAACCTAGCAAGAGAATCTGCAAACCTCCCAGGGTTCTATTATATGTCCTCCCAAAGAAAAACCCTAAAAGAGCATTTTCCATATCTCCCAGGGAGCTATTATATGCCAGCGGCAAAACCTAGCAAGAGAATTTGCAAACTTCCCAGGGTGCTATTATATGCTTATCTGCATAACCTCTCCACAGCCACATAGTATCAACCTGATACTCACCATACATCATCCTGATGTACACATGATCATCCTGATCATCAACACTGCATCGTCCTGATGCATGCCATCTGGAGAAACATCCTGAAGCTCGTCATCCATGATCAACCTGATCATACAATGCATCCACCTAATACATACACAATATCTGCCTGATACATATCATCATACATGATCTACCTAATCATACAATGTATCCACCTGATACACATACAAATACATGATCCACATGATCATACCTGATACATATCAACATACATGATCTACCTAATCATACAATGTATCCACCTGATACATTTACAAATACATACACATGATCCAACTGATCATATCCAGCATCCAACATGATGCATACATACATATACATATAAATGATCCAACTAATCATATCTAGCATCCAACATGATGCATACATACATAGAGCAGTAACTAGAGCATCATCTTGATGCTCATCATCCAGTGCTTACATCCATAGCCATGTGAAGGATCCTCCTCTCACCATGCTTGGAATGGCTCCTGCAAATGTGTCCATCACTTCTTCCTCAAAGTGTCATCAATCTGAAGAACACCAAGCCTCTCTATAAAGTACTCGAACTTCACTCTGGATAGTGGTTTCGTCAGTACATATGCAATCTGCTCATCTGTCGCAACATACAGGAGCTTCACTACTCCTCTCTACACCATATCTCTGATATAGTGATATTTGATCTCGATGTGCTTCGACCTGTCGTGGAACACCGGGTTCTCAGACAGCTTCACACAACTCTAGTTGTCACAAAAGATACCAGTAGCCTCCAATGGGAGATCAAATAACTCAGAAGGTAGCTTCCGGAGCCATACTGCCTCACAACTAGCCGAACATGCTTCAACATACTCTGCTTCGGCTGTACTCAGTGCCACGCTCGGCTGTACTTAGTGCCATGCAAGATTGCTTCTTGCTAAACCAAGAGATCACACCTGATCCCATACTGAAGCAACACCCAGATGTGCTCTTCCTATCTGCAGCACTGCCTACCCAATTTGAATCAACATAACCCTGCAGGTTAAACTTTTGATTCACATCATACTTGATCCCATAATCAATTGTACCCTTCAGGTACCTCAGAATATGCTTTACAGCAACCAGGTGAACACTCCTCGGATATGTTAGGAACTGGCTCAATGTGTTCACCGCAAAGCAAATATCTGGTCTCGTGTTTGTCAGGTATATCAAGGACCCAATCATCTAATGATACACTGTGACATCAACTGGATTAGATGAAGGATCACACAGAAGCTTCAGGTTTGATGCCATAGGTGTGGCCATGGCCTTGCAATCCATCATCCCGAACCTCTTCAGGATCTCTACTGCATACTTCCCTCGTCCAAGGAAGATACCATCTACACTCTGGCACACCTCCATGCCTAGAAAATAGTGCATCATCCCCATGTCCTTCATCTCGAACTCGGCAGTAAGCTTCCTCTTGGTATCAGCAATCAAACTATCATTACCTGTAACAAACAGGTCATCCACGTACAGGAGTAGTATCACAGGATTTCCTTCCTCAACCTTGTAGTAAAGGTTGGAATCCGCTTTACTCTTGGTAAAGCCCAAACTGGATAGAAAACTATCCATCCTACCATATCAAGTTTTAGGAGCTTGCTTCAAGCCATACAAGGCTTTCTTCAATCTGCACACATATGACTTCCTGTCATGTGTCTCAAAACCAAGTGGTTGCTCCACATACACTTCCTCCTCGACTACACCATTCAAGAAAGCAGTCTTGACATCCATCTGGTGTATCTTCCATTTCATCAATGCAGCCAGAGAAAGTACTGATCTGATGGAAGTGTACCTGGCTACAGGAGCAAACGTTTCTTCATAGTTGATTCCTTCTTTCTAGGAGAAGCCACGAGCTACAAATCTCACTTTGTATTTCTCTATGCTGCCATCTATAGCATGCTTTATCTTGTAGATCCATTTGGAAGTCACAACAGACTTCCCTTCAGGTCTTGGGACTGCATCCCAAATCATTCTTCATGATCGACTGGTACTCTTCGATCATGGCATTCTTCCCGAATCCTGGGAACTTCAATATATTCAATATCTTCAATAGATAACTTTGTTGCTGAACAAATGTTGCAGTCCTTCTTTTGTAGGTGATGGTATACGATCTTTCCTACAAAACAAGTTAAATTGCATGATTATTTACATCTCATAGTTTTCAGAACAAATTCTTACATCTGAAGAAATATGTCATACAGTCATGCAGTTATCTTTAGCCAATGCTTCAATACAACATTTATCCATATCCTGTAACTTTCTAGATGCCTTCCAATCTCTACTAGAACATTGTTAAGAGTGTGCACAACTCCCAATATGTCAACAAAGAGGTTTCATTCTAGATAAGTAGCAATGGAATGTTGTACAGTGCCATAGGCCACTTACCCATCATATGCAAATTAGGAGTATATTGTTCATTAATGCAATTATTCTAATATTCATAATACACACCCTAAGTCTAGGAACATAAGCATATACATCATTAAACAATATTATTTAAACAATCAAATATGCAAGAAATGATAATTCAAATACTTATCTTTGTTTGTTTGTTGGGTTGACTCCCTCTCAATCTTTGCTTCCTTTCTGCAACTCCATTCTGATGTGGATTGTGAGTAGTGGTCGACTCCCTCTGAATATCTACATCCTTGTAGAAACTACTGGAGTGTGCTCCCTCTTGATCTTTGCTTCCTGGATTACCTGTCCTTGAACTTATATCCATCCTTAATCACTATGCATGCTTATTAGTATCATCATTGTGTTATCCTTGAGGTCTCATACATAATCACACACTCATTAGTATAATCTTAATACTATCAAAACACAATAATCTTAAGCATGTATAGTCATGATCATTTTAAACACAAATAATAAACATTAGTATTCAAGGTTTCAGGGAAGACTTCTTTTACTCATGCATATTCTTATTTGATCATAGGACTCTTCTAGTTAGTCAAATCATCAATCAAGATAAGAGACATAATATGCATAAACCCTTGATTTCTTACATTTCTAACTTTATGAGTAAACATAACCAATCATACCAAGTATACTTATATAAGGGATCCTAACACAAGGTAATATTCTAACTTGATATAGGAAAAACATACCTGGATTAGTATGTTAGCTGGTTATATCTAACATACCCACATGATGTCTTCTTGTTCTCTTTAATGACTTGTGCTAGTAACCTGCATATCTCATAGGTTAACCATTATAGAACCAAGTTATATATACCTCGTAAATAGATCTTCTAAGTGATCCATGACAATGGATGAATCTTGGTCTTCATGTCACCATGATCATATGTTCTTGAACTAGAACATGATTTGTCTTTCTTGGTGTACTTTTCATGTTAGAGGACAAAATAAACCTCATACAAGACCATAATTCATTAGTACAATCATAAGTGTCAACACCCTAATCAATGAATATCTTCTATCATGCATTCATAATTTTCTTAAGGTGATATGGCAAGGTGATACGGCAAGTCTAAATTTAACCAAGATTGTACTAACCGTAATAATATGAAGACAAAACATACTATAAAATTAATCATGAACAAATCTTGAAACATACCTGGATAAGTCATACCTGTCGAGATTGCTTGTAATCTTCTTATGTAAGCCCTTAGCCTCATCTCCCTCTGAAACAAGAACTTCTTCACTTATGCAGGTGACCAATCCATTCTCTTCTAGGATTAACCCAATCCACTTGATTTGTAGGAACTGGATCTGGAGATAGATTAGGGTTTGTCATAGAAACCCTAAAAATTCAAACTTTGAATTTCAAACTTTTGAAAGCATAGAAATATGTGCCTTGATGAGTTGATCAAGCCGGTATACTCAGAATTTGAAAACTTCAAAGTTTCACCCATCAAAATTTCCTTTGAAACTTCCAGATCTTCTGGACAGGATCCCGAACTAGGGTTTGATAAAGCCCACCCTTCTGCCCAACCAAAAGGTTCAATCCAAAGCTCTACACTTCGATTTTTCTGAGGAGCTTCCAGCCGTGTTCACAGACTTCAAAAATTCCAACTTTTGCAGAAGCCCTAATTTTCCACTTTTTCGATCATAGTCTCGAACTAGGGTTTGATCAAGCCCGGCCTTCTACCCAACCAAAAAATTTGATCTTGGTCTCTAAATTTTTATTTTTCTGAGTATCATTTAGCCGTGGTCTCCGACTACAAAAATACCAACTTTCTCTGAAACCCTAATTACCGGAGCCATGAATGAAGGTGCTCAAAAAATAATTTTGTTTTGATAGAAATATGCACCTGATTGTTTCTAGTGTAACTCCAAAATTTTTGGTCCACAGGGTCTGCAAATTTTTCCTGTGGTAGCCTGACCTGTCATATTTCCAATCCCATAGGTCTGATATCAAATGGATTCTTTGAGAGATATTTATTCCAAGTGTCGCAACATGACCTGTTTATAGGATAAACCAGGAGAGAGAACTTGTACGGCATGCCACGTGTCACTGGTTCAGTTTCGGACTCTTAAAACGTTACCTGATAAAGTGCAATCTATGAACTACGTGTCACTTTTTAAAAAATTTCATTTGGATCTTCCAAGCCCAAGTTATGACCTTTTTTCCTAGGTCACTTGTTTATGACTTAGATTTGGAAGAGGCAAAAACCCTAGATTGTACAGATCATAAAACACAAAGTACAACAAATTAGAAATTTTCGTTTGGAAACAAGGTACATGGGGATCTGATATTCGACCTGTAAAAGTTTCAGATCCGAAAACTTCTCCAAAATGGATTTATAGCGAAAGTTCTGTGATGACTGGTTTTTGCTATATCAAGCCCTAGCATCGCAAGTGCAACAAGTGTCATACATGCCATACCATGCCTTCTTTCAGGCTAGCTCTGATTCCATGTTAGTTTTTCAGAATTTACTTCAATCTAATCTAGGATATTAACTGAGAGAACAACATGTACATCATATCAATCGTGGACACAATAATGCAAGCACACAAGAGACACAGAGTTTACTTGGGGAAAACCATAAAGGTGAAAAACCCCAATAACTTCCTCAGAGATAGATAGAGCAATGATACAACCCAAGCATAAGATATAGACATCTCCTAGCAGCAGCTTCTCCTCCTCCACAAGTGTGCCACTCTCCAAAGAGTGTGTGAGAGAATAGAATGATGAAATAGAGTGCCTCCCGCACTCTATTTATACTTGACTTGACTTTCCTAATAACCTTTACTAGGTCGGCCTCAACTTAACCGCATAACACAATGTTGACTGGGCCGACACCCAATAGGGTGGTCTAATAACCCTTTGACCCACATGGCCAACCCCCAATAGGGTGGTCTAATAACCCTTTGACCCACATGACTTATACAGGGCCAACCCCAACAAGGTGGTCTAATAACCCATCAAGTATAAGTTATGACACTTACAATATAAATGACGACACTTCCGTATAGAGGAATAATAACATCTCTATAGGAATACAAACACTTCCATATAGAGGAATAATACCATCTCTATAGGAGTACAATATACATATATGAAATACATTCTGAAGTTACATATACATCAACAGTTACAACTTTGCTTTTATTGGGATTGGATGATGATGGCAGATATTCTTGCAAAGTTTTCCCTTTACTTCTAGTATTCTAAGGGTGTTTCACATTAAAAACTGTTTCAGGTCCACATTCCTCTTCAGCCATGGGTAATTCAGAAAAATAACTAACGACATTGACATCTTGATCTTGTTCCTCATCAGGAGGTTCGAACTCTTCAGCTTCTTTTGGGATTTACTCATTATCATCAAGGACAGTTTGTGGTTCTGCAACAAGAGCTTTGAAAATGGAATAAAGTTCCTTGGAAGATAAGCCTTCATCGGGATTGGGTGGGGTTTGATGTTGAGGAGGTTGATATGGTCTCCTCAAATGTGGTCTTACAAACCCTCTGTTATTGGCTTGACCTTCAGTGTTGGTATTCCTCAAATCTACCATTTCATTGGAAATATTCTGTAAAAATTTATTCATGCTATCCATATCAAAAGAGTCTTTATTCTACGTAGTGGGTTTAGGGGTGTTTTCCTACTTCTTACGGGATGTGGATTGTTGATCGCCTTGAATATCTGGGTTGTATTTCAAACCAAACATATCCTTTTCATCTAAAATTGCTTCAACAAAAACATCTTGCATATTTTTTTTGTGAGCCCTCTTAACCCACATGGCAATAGGAATTGGTAAACCTTTGATATAATAAGCAACCAATAATTCTTCTACTAGAAGAACATTTTTGGGAATTCTATTTTTCAAATAATAAAATTTCTGATTAAAATCCTTGACCCTTTCTTTTCCTTTTATTTTTAAAGAAGATAAATCCGTGACCTAATCTTCAGGAGATCGGTCATCCCTGAATTTTTGAAGAAATAGGATTTCAAAATCAACCCAGAAATTAATTGATCTGGCTTCTAAGGAAAAGTACCATGTGGTTGATTTCCCTTGAAAAGTATAAGGGAATAACCTACATACCACATCTTCATGTATTACACTTCTGAGCCTAATAGCCCGCATGAAAGTTTTAATGTGATCTTATGCAAGTGACTTATCATCACGATTGAACTTGGGGATCCATTTCTCTGTATTTTTTGGTAGTTTGTGTTGTTATCTAGGAAATAATACAACATCATGATATAACCAAGGTCTGTTGGGTTGATCTTCCATTGGTGTTTCTACTGAAGTGGATGAACTTGAGGATGTATCACTGTCAGATGACTCCTCAAATTATGATGAAGATGAAGAATGAAGTGTTTGTGGTGGGCCACCAGATATTATGTTGGGTTATGGATTATCCTAAAGTTGATCTATTTCCTCAAATAAAGGATTAATTTGAATCTCAAGAAATAGTTCCTGTCGGACTATATTTTTATTTTATGTATCAATCTGTGATTTGTTTGTAAGATGTTGTTGGGACAATAAGTGTCTCAAGTTCTCAGTTTTTTTAATCCTCTGTTCCACTCTGGAGGTGATATCTTGAGTACTCTTCTTTAGTTTCTCAAGAATTAAAGGTCCTCTTGTTGGTGATACAAAGATGATTTCAGACCTTCTATTTTCTTTTTCTATTACAGGAGTAACAAGGACTGTAGTTTGAGTTTCAATTTGTGGGATCATTGATGTGGATGCTTCAATGTGACTTCTGATAACGACCGATGTCCTAGTAGGAGGAGGTTTACTAGTGTTTTGTATAGGCATGAACGATCATGGACGTCCTTCTAGCTCCATTTGTTGAGGCCTCAGAGTGCTAGAAGTGTTCGAGGAAACAATGCAAAAGAGAAATCCCAATCTGAAGGCTTCAAATAACCCTACACAAGAATTATTCTATCCTTAGACTGTTTGGTATAACTAACTTTGATGGATATCATGCCTCCGTTGGAACTGTGTGGGTAATCCAACATGGATCTTTCTTCCTACAAAGGAATATCTAAAAAAAATTGTGACAAAGGAAAAAAATACAAACAGAAAGAAGACAAGTAAAAGTAAATTTATGTTGATCTACTTGAACTAAACTAAACCTGGAAAATGTGATTGTAGACTCAGAACAATCAGATCTAAAAGATTAGGTAAGTGTTATACTAACCAATAAAAATATAGATCAGATCTAACATTACCAATTTTAAATAAAACAAAATAGTGAAAACTAGTTTATTTTATTCAAAGGATTAAAACGGTGTGACTGTCCTATCAATGATAAGCTAATTAACAAATTAACTTATGATGATGATGACTATTATGTAATTGCAGAATATGAAACAATATGAATCAAGTAAAGAAATTTATTATTCATAACCTGCATATAAATCATATGATGATAAATCAAACACACAGATTTATATGTTTTATTATTTAAACAATACAAAACAAAGTTATTAGATGTATGTATGGAAAACCAAAATGCATCGAGGAAACTTGATAAACATAACAAAAGAAAGGAAAAGAGAAACTAACTGAAATTATTTAAAGATTGTAACACATTACAATTCACCAAGTACAGAGTGTCTCCAGTTCTCTCCTTCGATGGTTTTTCCCCTTTCTCCCCCCATTCCCTCATGAGATCTAAGTCTCTTTAAATAATAATTACAAAAATTACAAAGAAACAAATCTCCCATAAAAGTAGGGATTACAAGCTATTGGTTTAAGATTTCCCAAGGGCAGATTTCCACTTGGAAAATACATCCAAAAAATCATCAACATCTTGATACTGTGCATGCTCAAGCGGTAATTGTGACTTGCAAGTGAAATCCTCGATCTCCCCCTTCTTATCCTTTGACCATTCTCGTAAGAATAGATTAATATTCATTCCTAAATCCAAGAGCGATTCAACTAATTCCTTGATCTCTGCTATCTGGATCCGATTAAGCTGCTCAATGTGCTCCTTGGAATTCAAATACTTTTCTTCGACTTGTGTGATCATAATTTTGGGTGGAAAAGCGCTCTCAATTTGATTCATGACAGGAAATTCCAACAAAACTAGAAGGCTATCAGAGGAAAACCATCTCTTTCTGTAGACTTGTTGACCTTCTTCAATAGTAGATTCAACTATGTCACAGACATTCTCCCAAGATTCTAAAGAAATCTTTATCCGTTTGAGCTCTTTCATCATCCGATAATTTGAGATTTCTGTCTTGCAGCACTTTTACCTTGAGCTCTTGCTAGTATTGGTGAATGAAACTTTTCTCCTCCTAAGAGGTGACTTTGTTCAATACCTCGTCACTACAAGAACAAAGGTCATTGGTGAGGGTCATTCTTGTGACAGACCTTTAAGGGTCTTCACCAATGTCGCATATGATGATGTTCCTTAAAACATCGTCGTTATAAATTCATTTTGAGATGCTCCTTTAAGGTTCGTCACCAAATCCCTTTTCAGTGACACTTTTGGTGAGTGTTGTTAAAGGCCCGTTGCTAATTTTATCTTTAGTGACACTTCTAGTGATGATATTTTATTGGCCCTCACCAATACTATTTTTGGTTACTTTTGGTGACTGTAGAAAAATGTTTGTCATAGTTGATCATTCTAATGAGTTTTTGATGACGCTATGTGACCGTCTCTATAGTTTTTTACAAAAGACAGTAGTTTAAGACCACTGCTATGGAGTCTTTGTCATCATGTGTCCAAGTTGATACAGGTTAGAGTCAATCAATTTCTTAATAAGTTAGTGTGTTAATGGTATTAGGTGCAATATCACTTATTTTGGGGGTTAAGTGTGATAGTTATGAGTATCACTTATGTCCATGGGTTAAGTGTGACATTTTTGCATATCACTTATTGCTTCCACTACTTTTACATTCAATATTTTTCTACAATTCAGCTTCCATGTTTGCACCATCCAATATATTCTCATGAGAACAAATGCCAATAACTTTTTAATTGTTTGTTATGAGTTCTTGACAATTTGAAGCTTATAAGTTTGTCTCCTACTTATTTTACTTGTCACTTGAAAATTGGCTCAAAATTAATCTGACTTACTTTGTCAGAAATGATGTCGAGGTTGGGATTTTTGGTAGCTTCACTACATGGGACACTATCCATTATTTGTTCATTTGACACTATAATTTTATTATTTTCTTTCTCACTTATGTTAGAAAGTAAATGCCTTCCATTATGATAAACATAACAATTTCCATCAAAATGATGTTTATCTATTGTGTCTTCAATTCTTTGCTTTATTTCTTCAATTTTATCAGTGGCATGAGGGGTATCATTTCCATCAAGTAATGAGAATTACTTAGTTGGCCTTTGAGTCAACACGTGACTCAATCCTCTTAGGTTTATCAATAGCAATTTCCCTTTAGATGAAGTTCCACTAGTATGTCTAGGAACCATATTATTGTTCCAGAACCATATTATTTAAGACATAATCAAGTTGGTTAATTCCAATAATGAATGAGACTAAATTGCTAACTAGATATGCGAAGCTTCCCCTTCATGGATAGCTTCTTAGAGGGACTATGGCTATTTATGCCATGGAATTTTGAGACAATAACAAGTGTTTGATACCTTATATGTTATGGGTTGCACGCATGCTACACTGATGCAGCTAATGGGTTTTTATCCATGGTTTGAGAGGATTGGGAAATCTTCTTAGACCATTGCAATTATTGGTATTCAACAAGGAATTCCTAGTAAGCATGTTTCATCAAGTCATGTTGACTACGTCCCTACCCTTTGTCACACCACTCATTGATCTTACTACTTGAATGATCTGGTGAAGTGTTTGGATCATGTCAATGAAGGTGGCTCACCACCTTCAACATCATGAGAAGTTTAATTAACCTTATCATTTAGAGGAAGGAGAAGTCATAACAAGGTTACCATAGGTCAATCTATAGTAGGATCATTAACAAGCGAGTATCAGACGATACCCCTTTATGGTTTGGGGGATAGTTGCATGACCTATGAGGTCGGCTTTGTTGTGGGCGATGGTGCCTCGCCATTCCATTAACACAATGCGGATACCTCAGTTAGTGGATGTAGGAGGCTGGATCCCACTAAGATGTGGGGTAGGAGATGACTATGACCCATGTGACTGGATTCATTGATGGTAGCAGTGCCTCGTCGTTTCATTTGCATGATGTTGTTTCCTCGATCATGGATAGTGGGAGATCGACTCTCTAATACGAGCTCTCACAAGCCCCTTTCTTCCACGATGCATAATCGTTGAGGACTGGTCAGTGGGTGGGTGAAAATGCTATGCAATGCATTGGGTTGGACACCCTAGTCCTCCCTGTCACCCCCTCAGGAAATAAACAATAAGAGATAGCAAGGAAATGATTGGGAAGGGAACCGAATCCATCTACTCCTAGAATGGACATGTTTTGTAAATCAATGATAAGGGTAAATATGTTTTCCATTAATTTGGAGCTCCCAAATTGAAGGTCTTGTAGAATATATGGAACAAACAAGGTGCTATTATGCATCCCATGGTGGTCCCAATTACTTGACTCAATAACATAGATCTTGGGGATGAAATGGTTAGATATCTAGTCTTAAAACATTGCATTAGATCTAAAGTAGTAGAGACAACATGGAAACATATATAACAATTGTTTGTATCAAGGAGTGGCACACATATTTGGTGATGCCCTATCTTTGGTAGTGCATGCATTTGCATTTAACCATGTATTTCACCATTGGGTAGATTCCTTTTCCAACTTATCGATTATCTGTATATGCAACTAGAAGAAGATTGGAGTCTACAATACTTGGAAGGTGTAAGTCGAAAGGTATATTATAGCAGATGCTCATACAAGATCATTGGGCAGTCACTTAGATGCTCCTTTTCCACTATTGTTTGTAATAGGACACTCTCTCTACTGTAAATTACATTTAGAGGTGTGAGGATTGGATATGACTTTGTTTTGCACTGTTATATACTTAATCTATCAACTATCTTTGCTAGATGTTGGGTTTCCATTTCAATAGAGAAACATGCTTACAAAGAAAGAAAAAAATGTATATTACTAAAGGGTCCAATTTTTTGTAAAAAAAATGTCTTGCATATTAAAATCAAATTAATAGAGTGAAAATATAAAAAAATATATATATTACTACACTGTCTAAATATAGAGTCGCACCCAAACCTAATTCTTCACAATATTCGTATGGTTATTTTAATGACTACATCCACCAAAGGCGACAAAGGAAGGATTAAACAAAGTGAGGATTAGTCTATAATGAATCTTGTCACAATTCCATGACTTGTTATGGATACTAAAGTGAAAACTTTGAAAAAAAATCATTAAAAGATATTATATTTTGCAACCTTAAAATTAAAAGTTTTGGTCAATAAACTTAAAGATATATGTGATGTAACTCTTCATTACATTCTATAAGTTGGAAGATTTATAATAATGAATCATTTTCCTCATACATATAAGTTATTATTATTTCATCAATCCTTATAACTTTCTCAATATGTTCTTTTATTATATCAATCTCAACCATATCTTTGTGGATTCAAAAACATATAGATATTCAGATGTTGATCATGAGCACTTGGGAATGGTTTAACTCGCAACAATCACAAAGTAAATGGTTCTTGAGAAAGATGTGAATTTTGTCATAACACTGCTGCTAATTGGGTTGGTGAGGCACATCGCAACAGTTTTTGAATAACCAACATCCCTGAGATACACAACAAGGGTTTGGAGGAGAGAAGGAGCCCTGATGGAGCAAATCAAGTTCTGGGGCTTGTAGAAAGGGTTTGGAAATAGCTGCCGGAATGAATGTGGGAGGGGAATCCTTTTCTCCTTCCCCCACTGAGATTAATGCCTTTGAAAGACTGGTAGCCGCGCAAGGGAAAAAATCAATTCCATCACTCCCATCTAAATTCATGATGAAAATCGATGATATCCCTGAATTTGAACTTCCCCTGACGAAGTAAAAACTGATGCTAACTATGAGGATGGGTGGGGAAATGTTGCCAAAGATTCGAGTGGTATTGATTTTGTAAAGAAACAAAGTGGAACAGGAAATTCTCAGAAGGTCAAGGGCTTGAGTATCGATGATATTTGTATGATAATGAGTGTTGTTGCGGAAGATGATGAGAACTTGAGTTGGGATTTGGATGAAGACAGGATGATGCTAAATCCGCCGAAAATCATTAGAGTTCACCCTGTTATACTTATAGTTTTCTCTGTCGTGTTTTAGGTTTCTGATGTTTGATAATTTATAACTTTGAAACAATTTTTATTTGTTATATCTCTTTGGATTTTGTATATATCGAATACTACAGGAAATTTTTGCTTTTCAGCTAAATTCCATTGAAAACTGCTAGAATTGGTTGCAACAAATATCTGATATATTTACCAAAAATAGTCATCCCATTGCATTCTATTCTTAAAATAGGAAAATAAATAATATCGTTATTGATGTTGTTTGTTTCAATGAAGCTGATGGTGTATGTAATGATTTCAAGCCCTTAAGTGGTTTGATTGTGGCCATTTTTGTGGCATTTCATTTATGTTATTGATTTTTTTTAGCAAATTGTGAATTTAGTTTCCATAATTTTCTAAAGAATGTTACATTGGAACATAAGAATAATTCCCTGCAGACTTGTTTTGACCAGGGGAATTAGCCTATTAATGGTAAACTTTAGTAGTCGAGTCATCCCATAAAAGGATGATGATATGTTCATGTCTCAAGGGGATTGGAAACTTGGTGGGTAGCTAAATGCCATCACCTCCACAATTGGAAAAATTGGTTTCCATGATTGAAATTTGGTTAGTGATTGGGAAGGGTCTAGGAGACTAGGAATTTCCTTTGTCATCTTCATCTCTTGTGCTATCATACTCTCCAAGCATACCTCTTTCCAGTTGTTGTCTATCTCAAATCCCCCTATTTCTTCAAGACAAATTTTAATTCTTCATTTATTCTTTAGTTGTGTAAGCTCTTAGTTGTCTCCCTTATCAAGCTTGATGGTCCTTCTCTTAATCTTCTTGAAGGTGTAATTGCATCATCGGGATAACGAGTATTCAAGTATAGCTAAATTTTGTCATAAAATATTCGTGTGGCTTGTCTACCTAATGTACAAGATGTTGAAAATTATGTAAGAGACAATGTCTACATTATTTTGGTCTACCTTACTTTCTGCATATTGCTTTTATAGGAGACCTTTTGGTGCCCCTGCTTTGTAAAGGCGTCATTGTACTAGGAAATCCCATTGACCTACTTTTGCAATCATTTGTCGAACATTAATAAAATTATCTTATCTTATCTTCATAATTAAGCTTGCAAGTCACATTAATGATGGGTATCATTTCAAATCTATCCATGCACATAGTTCCTTGGGTAAGGATGCCTCATTTGGTATTTCTACTTTAGTTTTTGAGATTCTAAACTTCACATTCACACTTAGTGAAATCATTGCTATTATATTCAACTACTATCATCTATTCTCAACCTAGAAAATCAGCATGTGTGGTCTTTCAATCATTTCCAGTTTTGAAACACAAAGCTATATATTACTAAATTCCAGTTTTGACTAACAGTAAGCAAGCCTATTAAATATTGTAAATTATGGGTGCTCAAGCCTTGTGTGTAGATATGGAATTTCTGATTTGTAAACTTATATTCGATATCTTCCAAACAACAAAGCAGATAGAATATTTTTTTGAAATTTTTAGGTGGTTGGAGCCTTAGGATTAGCTCCTAGTCAAAACGTTGTGCACATGGGGTCATAGGGAAGAAAACGCTATAGAATTTTCTTGTGAAAACATGAGGTTAATAACCGGATCAAGTACTTATAACCTGCATATTCTAATGTTTATCAAAATGGATTTATTTGTGGTGAATTCAAATCAAGAAAGACACCATATATATGACATGAAGGGGATAACCAACATGAAAACTTTATGTATTTCAAGGAAATTGCAATCAATAAATTGTACTTAGATAATACATCCTTAAGCATAAGATGGGAAGAGATAAAAGGAGAATCGATCAAAATTAACTTCCTCAAACAAAAACAATGTTACCACTTTTTTGTTGCCCCATTCATAAACAAATCTTTAGCAAGAAATCTGCCATGATACTCTAGAAACAAGGTTCCATTATGAGTGCCAAATGCCTCAAAATCACCAATGCAATATTATTAGTGTTTCTTCAAACCATCAACAACCATTACAACAGTAGGGGCCTTTACTTTTATGGAGCCTAGGAGAAACAACCTACAAAATAAAATATTAAAATCCTTGCTAAAACCCTAGATCTAATCTAGATGAACATAAACTAACAATATACTTAACCTAACTTGAGAGGAAAAGTCAACTCAATAATATAAATGAGTGGCCATATCACATGTACAATTCTCCTAGCATAGAAGCCAAGGCAAGTGGTGCATTTTCCTAGAGTAGCATAAAGCAATGGACTAATGCTCTATTTTCCTCATCAAAGAAAGTAAGTAGACCTTGTCAAAACACCAAAGAAATGATATAATACTCCTCTAGGTAGTGCTCCCTCCTAGAATACAAATAGAAAACCAGTAAAATATAACCCAAATGGTGTACTGCTGAAAGATGCTTCAAATGTGTGAGAGAATGAATAAGATAGTAGGATGATCCTCAAAATATGTGTATAACCTCCTCCATCAAGGCATGTTTGGTCTCTAAGGTGAAGCCAAGTCAACCAACCATAAACGAAACAATTTATCAATAACTATCTCAACAAAATCCAAAAAGAGAGGGACAACCCCAAAAGGGAAAAAAATACTCATAAAGTGATGATGGTGTCCTCAACATGTATGCCCATATAGTTGGGTGTTCCATTGCTAATCATAATAGAAAGGCTACCAAACATCATCCAATGTGAATCCAAACAACATAAGGTAGGGTGATCACATGATGGCTCCTCTTTTAGTCAAAATATGGTCAAATCGTTGTTAGGATTCCTAGAATATCCAATCCAAGTGTGTACAGAGTGAGTGCTCCCCTATCAGGAAAATATAAACCCATTATGATCATCTCCAAGTGAAAAAGGGTGTTCCAACTTCAAGCAGTAACGTTTTCAAGTCAAACTGAAATCAAATCCACCATCATGCTATCTAATTAACCTCCACTTGTGTGACAAAGAAGGGGGTGCTCCTTCAAATAATAAAGCATATGTTATAACAACATGGCTGAGTGACGGACCCCATAGTCACAAGTTCCGAGTTTCATATTTCAGGAAGAATTGTCTTGTTTGTTATCAAGGTTGGTTTTGATCTCACCTTTGTCCTGTATTTGTCCATTCTGGAAGATATTTGCTCCTCCTCTATTTTTTTACTACACTGTGTTTTTTCCAATATTTGTGTGTCCACATACACTCCCTTGGACTCGCCTCCTTGGACACATTTTGTTGTTGCAGTTGGTCTTTTTATTTGAACTCCCTCATCTTTCCTCAAAGCAATCTGTGTATCATCTTGAAGCTCCCTTCCAGTAGCAGCTTGTGTATTTTCACAAAGCCTCTTGTCAATAGTGACCTATGCATTTCCCTCCTAGATTGGATATGCGGTGTTTTCAACTATGTCATAGACATTCTCCCAATATTATATAGAAATATTTATCCTTCTGAGCTCTTTCATCATTCGACAGTTTGAGTTTTGTGTCTTGCAACATTTTTTCCTTGAGATATTCCTGGTACTAGTGAATGAAACGTATCTCCTCCTGAGAGGTGACTTTGTTCAAGACCTTGAGGAAAGAATTCACACCTTCATAGATGGAATCATCAAGGTTTTTCTGATGCACACAGGTACTCTTAATGTGATCCTTTGTAAAGTGATTGGCCAGGAAAGAATTTGGATCGTGCATCCTTTTATGGGCCTCCCTAAGCTTCAAAGTTGTAATTCTTTTCCAAAGAAAATTTGCATCAGTGGAGTTCTAAATAACTAGAGATCCAAGATTAAGAGGAAACTTAGGCTAGCCTTTCCTTTTAGCTCTAGTAAACCAAGGGAACACACCCTCAATGACAGTTTGGAAGGATATCTCTTCCATTACCATTATGTCACTACTACATATGGCTCAAAAGTCCCACGACAGTTTGCCACGAATTAGTTAAAATTGATTTTTTCGTGGAAAAATAGTTTAAAATTTTTGAAAAAAATGAAAATGTCCCCGACGATCGTCATTATAGTGATGAACACCCATAACGTCGCTCTAGCGACGGCTTTTCGTCGCTATAGCGACGAATGTCGTGGCAATAACGTTTTTTTTAACGATCATTTACTTTTTGTTTCTTTGAAATTTGATCTTTGTGCATTTTCGCCATAACCGCAACCCTCATTGATCTATAAATACACGTTCTTGAGTCATATTTTCACAATCATTTGCTAGATTTGCAGCGATCTTTCTATTGGTTTTTCGTTCTGCGATTTCAAGAGTCCGATACTGGTTTGACACATCGAATTTTTTATCTCCTTCGTTTTCCAAGTTTATTTGACTGCAATGCAATTTCCTTTTTTGTGGTTGTTCCCTTTGTGTTCCAACTGGGGATTCAATGCAATGGAGCAAATGTTTATATAGTTTGGGATTTTGTGTCAAAATGTAATTTTATAAATTTTCATTTGTGTTAAAATGTAAATTTTTAAATTTTCATTCCGGTTAAAATGTAATTTTTTAAATGGTGGTTTGTGTTAAAATGTTAATATCATGACCATCATCGTAGATTTCAAGTACACTATCTAATTAGATTTAACTAGCCCCCTCATAGATAACCATTGAGACCACAATGGTGTATCCTTTCAAACTTTGATATTCATTTGACAATATCGACATTATCAACTATATTCATAATCCCATTTGACAATCCTTTCAAACTTTGAGGGTCTACATCTATATTCATAATCCCATTTGACAATATCATGTCAATGTGTTGAAACATTTTAATCTCTATTATAACGAACATTAACAATATTACTGACCCCTCAATTTCTTATACATTAGATCCATTGGCACAATAATGTAGACTTTTTTGCAATTAATAATTACAAACCAATGTAGAGAACCAATTAACCACTCATTATCCTATGGGTATTACCACTTGTCAAAATGGTGTAACAACTCCTTTCACAAATACACTTACAACCCAACTCCTTTCATTAACACAATTCCTTAGCCCCTTTTGTAAGGCAATATATAAATTCATGTTATGTAGAATGAATAGCCATTACCCACCATACGCCAATACTTATTGGAACAACATGTAGTAATCCAAGGGAATTACTTAGGTAATCCTCTACACATGATTAGGTAATCCTCTAATCATGTCCTAATTTAATTTTCGGTCTCCTTTAATATATATATATATATATATATATATATATATATACTCTATTCAATTTAGTACGTTATATATTGACTAATGAGCTTTTTTTGTTCATATTATAGGCTATCAGAATGTCAAATAAATATACACGGGATGAAAACAATAAGAGGTATGTTGAGATTAAGGCAGCATTGGAGGTGAAGGGTGATGGAAAGTGTTATTGCCCTCGCAATGATTGCATAGGTTTGCAAAATAGAATACTTTTAAGAACAACAGCTGAAAAACATTGTACGGAGAAGGGGCATGTTGAAAGGGGGTATGAATATCATCCCTTGGTAAGACGTTATTCATTACATAATGTACTTCTTGTAATAGTACCGTAATGTATTCACGATTTTTTTTATCATTTTTAATATATGCGTTGTATATTATACACTAATGTTATTGCATTGTTTGTAAATATAAAGACAATGCCCCAAAGATGTTGACTGCTAGAGAGCTATTTTCCACAAAATATTAGAAATACTACTTTACAAGGCGATGAGCATGGAGATCATGCTATTGAAGATCGTGTTCTTAATGATCCTATGGACGAAGATGACATTATTGATACTAATGGTGAATATGGGATAAATAGATTGCTCCAAGACACATTTGCTCCATTGGATGAGGACAACCTCCATGATATTCATGATGTTCCTCTACTTGAGAAGTCCCAAGAACCTCTTTATGAAGGCTCAACAACCAATATTCTACCTGCTATATCGTTGTTGGTGAACTTGAAGGTTTTGAATGGTTTATCAAACACTTGTTTCACACAGCTCCTAAGGTATGTAAAGTTGACTATTTTCCTCTATTTTTAGTGTTAATTAATTCGTAAATTAGGGATATGAAATAGTTATGATGTATATTGTTTACATTTCATTTTTTGTCAATGTTGCAGATTGTTGGGTGAATTTCTATTACCACCATCAAATAATTTACCACGCACAAGTCGAGAGGTATTCTTGATTATGAAAGAAATTGGAATGGAATATCAATCGATTGATGCATGTCCTAATGATCATATTATAGATTATGGACAATATGCATCAGAAAACAAATGCCCACAATGTGAAATTAGTAGATATCGAACTGATCAAGTAACAAAAGAGGTCCCTCACAAAGTTCTTCGTTATATTCCCATAATTCCACATTTCCAATGACTATTTAGGTGCCAAAGTATAGCACAGTTTATGGATTACCATGCGAAGAACGGAAGTGAAGATGGTGTTCTTCGAATTCCCGCAGATGGTTTTGCATTGAAGAACATCGAAGAAAAATGGCCACTTTTTAAAGATGAACCTCGTAATGTTAGACTTTCATTGGCAGCTGACGGTTTCAATCCATTTGGTGAGCTTCGTTCTACTTACTCAGTTTGGATTGTTTTCGTCATAAACAATAACCTACCTCCTTGGATGACGATTAAGAGAGAGCACACAATGTTGGTGATGATTATTATAGGTATTTTTTTGAAAGTAATTATATTATTTCATTAAGTTATTTGTTTAATTGCTTCATGAGAACACCTTTTGTATATTGGGATGGATAACTAAATAGAAATATTGTATGTTTATTGATCAATTAGGTAAGTACCAAGTTAAAGATAAAAATGTATATATCGAGCCTCTTATCGATGAGCTATTGAAGTTATGGGCTGGAATCATTATGTATGATATCTCCAGAACAATAGGGCAGAAACAATTTCAATTCCATGGAATACTTGCATGGACAATTCTGTTGGCAGGCGGTTTGGTAAGATGGTATCGCAGCATCTCCGATGCTGGGACAAGGCAGAAGATGGCACAAAAGGTGATAGCGGAAGATGATTTTGTGCATGTGTGGGTCAATTGTATCGTAGATTGGTTTTTGGTCATTTGGACCACATAGTATGTAATGTTGAGTCAGTCATACCGCAAAATGCGGGTTTTTGGTCATTTTTGGACTAGGTCAGTTAGAGAGTGGGTCATTTGTCCATAATGTCAGTTAGGAAGTCATTAGTAAGTGGAAAAGAATTGTAAGGCGGAAGCCTATACATAGATAAGAATTGTAAGTGTTGAAAAATACAACTGGCAAGAGAATAAGAGGAATCTCTAATGTTAGTTGTATGATTTTCGGGTATGTTTTGATGTCAAGAATCATTGCGGAGATCTAGTTTGTGCAGAGACATTGTATCTGGGTTGACAATGATAATATGATGAATCTATTTTGGTACAATCTATGTGTTCAATCTGTTCGGTTATGGTAAATGTGATGTTGCACTACACAATTAATGTCATGTTTCTCTGTTGCGATATTTGCTTTACAATTACTGTTTTTGCAATGATGAATGGTTGGGTTGAATGTTGCTTTAATACTATGTTCAATGCTTAAAGATCTTTGTTCTGGTTATGCACTAATTTTAAGTATTCCGGCTGCAACCATCCTCCTTCATTTGGTGGAAACATGGTTCCGTCTACCCTTCCTGGACGCCTCGGGTGAGACCTCATCTACTCCGCAAGTGTTGCCGGGTGGGATAAAACCTGTCCGAGCTAGTGCCCAGGGAGACTGCGGTATGCATCGACAGTGAGTAGGAACCCCTGTCGACTGGGTTCGAGCCAACAAATGGTTCCATTGCCGGTACCGTGTTTGAAGTGAAAGGAGGAGATGTTGTGGCACCCAACGAAACCAAAGATCCAAGAATGGTTTGATCAAAAGTTGCAGGAATTCGCTGAAGAGGAAAGCTGGAACACTCGATTGATAGTAGGACAGTGGGTAGATAGATACATTCACGACAGACTGCATGAATGGTTCTTCTATGAGTTCCCAATCCTGTTGTTTGAATGGTTGGAAAAGTTGACATTCCAGAAGAGGAACTTCCAAGGTGGTGAACCGACGACCTGGACCCCCGAATTGATTCAGGAATTGCAGGAAGTTGATAATAAAGCATCGCAGGCTTTCGAAGTGTGGTTCGATAGCATCCTAGAAGGCTATATCACAGAGTTCGTGGTTGATACTCAGAATTACTACAGTGAAGCTGAAAGATATTTTTTCTGTGAACCTCGAGGCAGGTTCTTACTGTCGCTTCAACTATCGATCAAGATGCTTATTTGCGAAAAGGGTATATTAAATATGCATCTTGATCAGTAGACAGCCTAGTGGGCGGAGGCCGTGGGTACCGCGACAGTTGGGGGGCAGTGCATGGAATGTTAAGGGGTAGATGGGTGCAGGTCATGATAAGACTGTGAGTGAAGTCGAGGAATAGGGTGGTCTTACGAGGGGAGGAGCGAGGTTCCGATAGGAAAAGAGGCAGAGGACGAGAGAAGGTCCTGCTGCAGTCAAACCGCAAGACCATGAAGGAATACCACACAGGATGAAGCGACCTCATTCCTGACAAGGATGGCCAGGCTACACCCAAAATAGAGGCAAGACCAAGCCCTAGCACCAACGTACCCACACCTCCACTCACTATATCTCAGATAGCAAGAAATACCACTTCGACACCGCCCAGTTCATCAATCCCACAGAAGTTAATTGGCAGTAGTACAGCGAAAGGAGGAAGGAAGCCCAGAATGGAGGGCGATGATACTAAGTTACCATTGTTCCACGGGAGTGCGATAGACAACCCAGAACAGTAATGGTTTTTATGTGAAGCGGTCTGGACCATCAAACAGATCACCAATGATGCTGCTAAAAAAGGACAGTTAGCCACGACCCTGGGAGGTTGTGCATTAGATTGGTTTATGAAATTCATTCTAGTCCCTACAGGAGCCTTAGAGAAGTCGCTGGATGAGATTCGGGATGGACTGATTGCTAAATTTAGAAGGCCCAAGTCTGAGGCTCAATATATTACAGAATTGAAAGAAATTAAGCAGTATCCCAATGAAACGGTATGGTATTTCGACCAGCGATTCAAGACACTGATGGAAAAAGTTAGTTTTGATATGAGCATCATCCAACATAAAGAATGGTTCATCACGGCATTGCTACCACATATTCGGCTACCACTGATGCAACAAAACATCTCGATGCCCAGCGAAGCTCTGGAGATTGCAATGCGATTGGAGGCATCGCCGATTGGAGGCATCGCCGATTGGAGAAAATGCAGTCGGGATGTCGCAGATACAAACACAGCTCGCTAACTTAATTATACAACTGCAAGATTTGAAGAAGGGCAAGGAGCAGCGTGACGATGTCTGGTGTATGCGATGTCGAGGAGAAGGGCATACGAAGGAAAATTGCCCAAACTTCCGCAATTATTTGGTTTCAGGAGCGCCAAATCCATTGAATGGTGGTAGCATGCCATGGTGTCACGTCTGCCAAGTGTATGGGCATAGTCATGACAATTGCCCATATATGCAGAAAATGGTCACCACCCCAAGGAATCTCTATTGTACATTCTGCAAATCGGTGGGTCACGACGACAAGGATTGCTGTGCATATGGGTTGCTACAAGAAAGAATATGTGATGCATTTTATGTCAAGGACGACAAGCGTACCGTACAACATCCACAACCACAGGTATCCCAGCCGCTACCTCAACCACATATGCAGTTTGTACCGCAGCAGCCATGGGGGGTTCACTAGTGAAGCAATATCATATCACGTCCATTCATATTGGGGGTTTGAATACTCTTAAAAACCTCAAAAATATATTGCCCTGTATTAAGGGGTCAAGGGGGGGTTTTAATTTGACATAGTAATATAAATATTGAGGGCTATTTTATTTGGGTGGGCTGAGGAATAACCTCCAAATCGTGGGATGGATTCATACCCACCTAAAACTTAAGGACCCTCCATTTTTATTTGATATTGCTTATCCTAGGTTTTGCATAAATATGATAATAGTGTACCAATGATAACATCAATGGAAGTCTCTTTGGATTACTAGCCTTGAGAAATCCTCATTTAATAGCTTATTTAGGCTTTGTTTGAATTGATGTTATATGCTTTTCATATTTAAATTAAGAGATGTATCTAATCGAGAGTTTTGGAGTTGAACAATTGTATTGTATTTTTTGTATCCATTCGAGTAAAAGATCTAACTCTTCATTTTTTAGGTTAGGGTTTAGGTGGGTATTGAGATTCAATCAAACCTTTCTCCATGACAATCAAGAAAACTGAGATCAATCTTTCTTGGCTCATTGGAACTAAGAAAAGTTATATCAATATTTCTTGACTAATTATTTCTTTCAAATTTTTGTATTATTCTTTAACATTTTCACATTGCCAATTAGGAATAGTTCTTAGATTGAGTTATATTTGGCACATTCATAATTGTAATTTCAATTCTTATATGCAAGGCATCCGTCTTAATATTGTATTGGAACTGACATGAACATAGGTGAAAATCTAAATCCTTATTTACATAGCCTATGTGTTATCATTAACATGAAATGGTATGATATAAGTTTCACCATCTATGTATCTTTAGAAATATTGCATGCTTGAAACTTAACAATGGAGATTTTTCTCTCTCCTGTAAAGATTAAAAGAAACTAGATATAACCCAAGAAATGGTAACTAAATGTTGTTAATTCCCTTGATTGCAAGGATAAATGTAAAGGAAGTGGAGTAAAATCATATATTGCATCTTGTGAATGACCCAAATCCAATCTATGCACATGACCATATGGTGTTATTGGAAAGTAAGAGGAATTTTTCTATGTTCATTTTGGTTCAAACATCAATGATGTTTGTTTTGATAGGAAGGTAGGGGAGTCCATTCATGAAAGGGTTTATTTTTTCATTTTTATGGAGTTTAATTTATTAATATTATAGAAAACATGAGCTCTCTATGTCTATACTTATATTTATATGATATAAAATTGGTAGATTGGTAGGCTATGGTGTGAAAAAACTGCAATTCTCATCTTTTCTAAGCATTTCACTAACTATTGGACTATTAACCTTTTACATTCTTTGTTATGTTGATCACTCGATTGGATTTCCTTTTATGTAGTTTGCCTTCCCAGTACTATTACGTTGGGTCTTCCACTATGCAACGCTACAAATTGATCAGTCACCCCTGCATTCGTAGTGGGATCATTATTAGCATTATACTTTTATTTTATTTAGCATCATGTTTGCTTATACTAAGATGTGTTAGGGCTCATGTTTGTTACAAATTGATAATATGATATAAAGGGGGTATTAAAAATGGGTTGATAAAAATTGATACATACAATATATGGTGAAATTAGGGATTTTCAATTGGAAAGGCATATTGAGAGGGGGGTTCCACAATAAAATTTTAGGAGGAATTTTCCAATATTTATTGAAATTAGGGATATTCTTTAATATCACGCGAACGATCGTGCTATGTAACAAGTTAACTGAGTGAACCCCCCATGGCAGTAGCAACAACCGCCGCAGTTCATGCTGCAATATGCTCTAATGCAGATGACTCCACAACAGCCCCAGTATGTACAGCAACCGCAGTATGCACCGCAAGGACTAGAAATGCAACCGACACCAATGCATCAACAATTTAATCAACCAAAGTACCAACAGTAGGGAGGATTTCGCGGAGGATACCGAGGTGCCCGTGGCAGTGGATTTGGTCGTGGAGGAGGACGAGGTGGTTGTGGACCTGTTCAATGCTATCACTGTGGGATATAGGGACATTACCAGCGAGACTGTTTGCTACTGCAGAACCAATGTACGTTCTGCTTTGTTAACGATCACACGTGTAGCTAGGGTTTTAACCCTAGCTTGTGCAAATGAGCACCTACTAAGGAGAATGGACTCCTTAGTAGCAGTTCAGTAAATGTAAATTATTAAGCTAAAACGGAAATAGAAACTACTCTAAAACATGTGCATAAAAGATAAACAACAATTTGTAAACAAGGGTTTTTGTATTGATATTACCTCCAATGTGGAGGTTGATGAAGCCCTTGCAATGTCCAAGAGGGTTGCTCCAAGCTCCAATGTGCTCCTTCTCTTTCTCCAATGGTGGGAATGGGCCAAAAGAGGCTCTCAAGGTGAAAGTAGTTCAATGGTGAACTAGGGTTTCGAGAGAGATTTTGGCAGAGTAAGGGTATACTTGATTGTGGATATGGAATAAGGGATCTCCATCACCTATTTATAGTTTTTTGGTGGTGGAGTGCTGACCCATGGTTTTAGGAAACACATGGTTTAGGGCAGCTGTATAGGGTTTTTTCCTCCTTTTCCTCATTATTTTATATTTTTTATTCCCTTTTTAGGGGATTTTTGCTATTTTTGGAGGAAAAGGGGGTTTTTTAGCCTTTTTGAGGCTATTTTGATGGTTTTGTGGCCTTTTGGAGGCATTTTAGGCCTTTTGGAGGCTTTTTAATGGGATTTTTTGGGATTTTAAGGGAAATATGGTAGGAAAATGGACAAATGAGCCATATAATGTGGTAGATGAGGTAGTGAGCACTTTTTGGGTGTTAACAGATTGCCCCCTGATGTGCGAGGGCAGGAGCTCATCGTATGGCCGATGGACATCATAAGTCATGAATGGTTTTCTTGGGGTGTGGAGGGAAGAGAAGAAACAAACTGAAGCCCGGAACAATGATCCCGAACAACTGCAAGAACTAAAAGTACATAACCTCAATAATGGATGAGGAATCATCTGATCATATGGACGAGGCAGGCATTCCCATGCTCATATCAGGATTAACATAACAATAACAATGGGGTCCAAAAAATGGGGACCTGACATATACATGACCTCAAAAACTGAATGAGGAATAATCTCAATATATGGACGAGGCGGGCATACCCATGCTCGTATCAAGATACATAAACAGAACTGTGAGGCCCGAAAAGGGGGACCTGTAAGATACATAGCCACTGTGTACATCATAAGAGTCCATAGGGGACACAAAATCTGGGACATACTGCTGAGCTGATCATGTGGTAACTGAAGAACTGGTGCACTGGAACATCAACAGTGCAGCTGACTGGGGTACCAGAGGAACTGATGAGCTGCTGGATCATAATGACTGGGAGCCATCACCTCGATGGTACAATGAGCTGGAACTGAAATGGGTACTTAAGGAAGCATAGAACTGGATGGCTTCCGAATACAATCGCCAACGCAGCCCGAACATCCACGGGAACATACAACTGGGCGTTCCGAAGTGACTCACCAATGTGCTAGAGTCGGGGGAAATCCGGGGTCTTCGACTAAAAACTGATGGGATATAACCCTACGTGATTCTTGACGATGCGATCAAGGTGCTGAAGTCGAGCATGTGAGAAACAACCACTCGGAGAGGCAATGTTGACTCCTCTCAGAATGATCCGTAGGCACTTACCACAGATGGTGATAAGTCCAAGGCGTAGGGACCTCTGGGCCTATCCTCTGGAATAGAGGGGCTGTCGTCGACAGAGGGAGACCTGCAACTATCAAGGCAATGATGTTTCCTTGACAGGAGCGCGAGGTGTAGAACCGAAATGTGATAGTACTGATGGCAGGACTGACCAAACTGTGGGGGGACAACTGGGCAAGTAGAGTGGGTGGACTCAAACTTCCTTTATTCAGAGTATGATAATGGGGATGATCTGGTAGCATATGAAACTGACTAAGGGGAAAGGGATCATAGCTGTATTGGATCTGGGAGGGTGACTGGTCTGAGGGAGACTCAAGCTGGTATAAAATGGCAGGAGACTGCAGAATACTCTGAACAAAGGCGACCTGATTGGGGGTGCTGCCAAGATGATCGATCATAGTGCCAGGAGGCACGGGAGGAGACTTCTTCATGGGTTAAGGGACTAGAAGAAGTGTATGTAAAATGATACTGTCGTGTGGATTTTACGAGCCCAGGACAATTCATGATCGTGGTTGCTTTCAATTTTAGGGAGTCTGAAAGTGATAAGAAGACTCTGAAGTAATGGAATGGTACTGTCGTGTGGATTTTACGAGCCCAGGACAGTTCATGCTCGTGGTTGCTTTCAATTTTAGGGAGTCTGAAAGAAAATAAGAAGAATCCAGGGGGTTGCTTTTTCGTAGATTTAGTCTCCAAGGCCCAAAGAAGCATAAAAGGATGCAATGAAGAACTCTTCTAGCTGGTGTGACTAGAGTATTCCTTTTTCGTAATTAGTCTACCAGGTCCGGAAAAGGGTTAAACTTATACCAGATAGACGCCCTTTCAGGTACTTTAACGAGCATGAAAGGAAGCAAGATTGCTCGGCGATATTTTCATTCTTTTAGGAGTCAGAAAAGAGCTTAACGGAAACTCCCTAAGTGCCTTTTTCGTAAAGGACTTGTCCGGCCCGAAAAAGGGATAAAATTATACTGAACAAAAGGAATGGCCAAGCAAGGAGGAAGTGTTCAATCAAGGACCAGTAATGATGACCAAGAACGAGGGTAGGGGGGAACACTGGTGGGCCTCCTTGCGGGGTGAATGGGATGGTGGCAAAATAACGAGACATTTGTAGTATGACAGGAGTGGAGGGCTCATGTAAAAATATGGAACAATCCGATGGTGGCCGATGTGGTGCGCAAACCGAGGCAGCAAGGTGTCGGGACACAATGTTGAAACTGTACTAGGTGAGAGTGAGAAATAATCTCAAGCATCATCACGAGCTCAGAAAAATGGATCCGGCGATATAAAGAGTGTCAAAAACGGGTAACGGCCGATGTGGCACGTACACCGAGACAACGGGGGTGTTCTGGAAAAATAGGCAAAAAATGACGGAACTAAAATAATGCAACGAGGTGACCATCATGACGGTCTCATCGTGCTGATTCCAGTGGTGGAAATGGTGTGAAAAACAGACTCCGTATGGGGTCAGAATGGCCAAAACAAGAAAAGTCAACTGACTATAAATAGTGGTGGGTCCAACATGACATGTGTCATTTGTACGGTTTGACTTTGACTTGTGATCAGAGTGGACCAGAGCTTAGGTGGCATTTCTGGACGATCTGACCGGCCGATTTCAGATCCGGGAGATACAGGTATTCCGTCAAACTCATACCTGCATGTTTTTTAGGGTCGGGGGTTGGGTAGTGGTCCCAAGGCTTATTTGTACAATCCACGTGGGGTGGACCGCGGGTTAGGGGGTCGAAACCGTGGTTGGTGACCACGAGTTGCAGGTTGAACCACGCGGTTGGCGACCGCGTGTTTCCTGGATGGATACGCGGTCTAGTACCGCGAGTTCCAAGGAGGAACATGCGGTGCCAAACCGCGGGGTTAGGGCTGACAGGTGCGGTTAAGCACCGCGGCTATAGGCTTGACAGCCGCAGTCGGAAACCGCGGCAGGAAGCCCGAAAGCCGCGGTTTTGGGCCGAGCTATTAGGGTTTTCCGGGAGAGGGAAAAGGACTTATTTATATGACATGAGTCTGATGAGTCTACTTTGTGTGATTGACAGGATGCCGCAGGTGCTCTGGAGAGAGCGGGAGATCCCTGATGAGATCGTGGCTGTGATCCAGGGGGATCGTCATGTGCGATCTGTATTGGGATTGTGTGGACTACTGAAGTTCGCATAGATACCCATGATACGGTCAGCAGCATTGCTGCTGAACCGGCTGATCTGCTTCTGGGAGCCGGACATACAGGCTTTCCGAGTATAGGGTGAGAGGGTGGACCTCACCCTGACCGATGTATATTTTCTTACGGGGTTGCCCTGTCTAGGCAGGGTAGCAGACACACAGCCGCGGGTTTCCGCGGACGTCGACATGGAGGACATGTTGGACATGTTGGAGAGATACTGCGGTCCTGAGGCGAGGGTCAACAGGGACAAAACGTCGAAGGAAATTGGATCGCCCCTGTAAACTTTGGAGCTGTCGGAGCGTGCGAGGAGAGGGAAGGTCTAATATGGCTTGGAATTTTAGAGGGTCAACAGTAATTCCTTTCTGGGAAACAATGAAACCCAACAATCGGCTTGCAGGAACGCAAAAAACACACTTGTGTGGGTTCAAGCGGATTTGATATTTGCGACAACGCATAAATACTTGCCGAAGGTCTTTAAGGTGGTCAGATCATTTCCGGGAATGAGTTGTAAGGTCGTCAAGGTAGACTAACAGGATATGGATCAAGTCGTGAAAGCAATAGGTCATGGCCCGCTAGAAAGTGGCACCAGCATTTTTGAGGCCGAAAGGCATGACGCGATAGGCAAAGGTGCCCCATGGGGTAGTAAAGGCAGTTTTGTACTGGTCTTCCTTACGGATCTGAATCTGGTTGTATCCGGAAAAACCATCCATGAAGGAGAGGACTTCATGCCCCGCACACGCATCGATGAGCTGGTCAATAAATGGTGTGGGGAAATTGTCCTTGGGACAAGCGCAGTTTAAATTGCGGAAGTCAGTGCATACTCGAATGGTGCCTTGTTTTTTGTTAATGGGAATGGGGTTTGAAACCCAGGTGGTATAGGCAATAGGATAAATGAACCCTGCCTTGCGCAGCTTCTCAATCTCGGCTTTAACAGCTGGGAGTTTTGAGGGATGAATGGGTCACTGCTTCTGACGGACGGGGGGTACATCAGGCCATGTGTCAATGTGGTGTTCGATAATGGCAGGGTCAAGACCAGGCATTTCAGTATAGGACCAGGCAAAGACATCACGGAATTCTCGGAAGAGTTTTCGGTACTCTTCAATCTCTTGTTCACTGCAGGAGGCTCCTAAGGCAATGCATTCATTGACACCAGGGGGGTCAGAGATATCTATGTGGATGATGGGTGAGATGTTGGCCATGTTACCCTCCTCGAAGGCGTCAGGAGCAGGAATAGGGTCCTTGAACCAGTCGACCTTGGTGGGGAGAAAGTCTTTGGACTCAACCGTGAATTAGGTAGCTATGCTAGAGGAGGATTCTTCTGGGATGAAATAGGAATGGTGGTGCATGTTATCCTAGGGATAATCCGGGGCAGTAAGGGCCTCAAGAATCTCCTCATCAGTATGGAAAGTTGGCGTCGTCAAATCGGTTGACGAGGGAATGGTAGTGGAAGAGATCATGTAAATGGTGTTGACCTCCCCGGATGGGGGTGAGATCGGGGGGTGAATCTCTTCAATAGTAGTTGGTGCCGTCTCAAGATCCAAATTGTTCATCTCATAGAGAGCCGCTCTGTAATCCGGGAGATCAGGACAATGATGTGAATAATGCTCGTAAATACCGCATATGGCGCAGGGGTGGTTGGTACGCAGGGACTTATCTTTAGGCTTGGGAGTGGGGTTTAGTTCGACAGTTGGGATGTTGGGGTCATCATCGAGCATATGCATGTGTTTCTGTAGGGCTGGTAACTGTGGACACTGGTGAGTCGCATGGCCCAACTCATCACACAATGAGAATTTAGGAGGAGCGCGAAACACTGGAGGGTTTTTGACTGTCTTGGGAGGTGGTACAGCAGTGTAAGGTTGTGGACCTCTGCCCCCAGTGGGTTTGGGAGTAGGAGGGGGAGTCGTGGAGGACGAAGGGGTAGAGACACTGGGAGGTGGATGAGTGGTAGTAGCCATGGATTGCACCGGTTGGAGGACGACATCTGGTGTCGGCGGGCGAACGGGAGGCGAAAGATACCATATGGGTAATCCCAAGGTTAACCCAGGGAGGCTAAGGGTAGCCATGACCAGGGCGCTTACTACTCCCAATGGAGGGACTAGGAAGGGGATCGTATGGATGGGTGTAACACCAATGTGGCTAGGTACCAATGGTGGTTTAGGCAACAAGGGTGGTTGATGGTTAGGTGGTTGGTTGTCGTGGGACAAGGTACATAAGTCAGACACTTCGGGCATAGATGACGGGGGAGGAATGGATTGAAAGGTGGAGTTCATCGGCGCGTCTGAGTAGACTCCAGGCCCTGTAGAGGAAACAAACGAGGTGGTGGCAAAAGAAACAGGTTGTTCAACCATGGGGAGAACATTTTCAGGTGCCGCGGGAGCACTGGGATCATAGTAGGTGAGCTGGTCAACCTTAACCACGCGTCCCTCATGGGGGAACATCATGGTGCGAAAGACGGAAGAGGCAACCGCCCGCATGGCATACATGTAGCTGCGGCCAAGTAAAAGGTTATAATCCAATTAGGCATTGATTACCTCAATGTCAATGAGTACAGTTTTTCCACCTAACTGGACAGGGACATTGGCTAGGAGGCCTTGGGGCTGAGCCGAACGACCATCGTAGGCGCGTAATGCAGTGGTGGACTGCTGGAGAGTGGGGGATCCCAATTTATGCCACACGAATGTAGACATGACACATGTGGAGGAACCTTCATCGATGATGCATCGATGGATGACAAGATTCCGAATGGAAACAGAAACTTGGAATGCTAGGGTGGAAGGCAGGCGAGGTTCAGACTGGTCTAAATCAAATGCCATCAAATTTGAATCATTTGGGTCAATCCCCCCAATGGCGGAGAGTAAATTCTTGCGCTGGGAAGGGCAATTCTTCAAGACTTCTAACGCAGACATGGCTGCGGGAGATTGGGCTAGGTCGTCTACAATGTTGTAGTTTGACGCAGCGTGTGCATTGGGGTTATTGTTGATACGACGAAGTGGGAAACGAGGGGCTTTGGGAGCGCCATCTAGAGGAGGTGGAGGAATACGTAACGCTTGATCAGTGGGATGAGCGTTAGTAGGTTTATCAGTGGGAGGTACATCAGTGGTGGAGCCATACTGGTTTCGACGAGTCTGGAGGTTAACGTCAGTGGATGACATCATCAACAAGTGGTGAGTTCCCGAGTCAAACATGGGTTGATCGGGAGCAGCGTACGTGATTTGCTGTTGGGGTTGCACGTTGGCTTGAGGGGGAGCCAACGGCTGAGTGTTCATGACGCCTTGGGTTGGTAATGGGTTTTGCAGCACCAAAGGTGGCTGCTGAGGTTGAGGGGGGTTAGGAGGCACCTGAGGAGCAGCCTGCCCTTGGCGATGGGCATCGTCAACCCAGAGTTGCCGCGCTCGCTCCAAGTGTGGGCAAGCATGTGTATAGTGGCCATATACCCCGCAAATATAACAAGGATGGTTTGTTCGCAAATTGGGGTTTTTAGCCTGCTTGGGCGGGCGATCAGGGTTTTGGTTAGCAGGGGCTGCATTATTATTGTCGAGGGAATTCGCCGATTGACCAGCTTGGTCTGCAGGTTGGTTGTTCCCCCGATTACGGCCCTTGCCGCGGTTTTGTTGACCCTGGTTGCGTTGGTTGTTTTGGTTTTGCTGCGGGTTTTGTTGGGTGTAAACTTGCCCTTGGGCAGCAGGTGGATTATGAGGTTGCGCAGGTGCGGGAGCAGGCTGCGGTGGATGATATGCAGGTGGAGGCTGAGCAGGTGCAACAAATTGAGGAGGTTGCTGATATGGCTGTGGAGCAGGTTGTGGGTTTGCCGCAGGGGCTGCCTGTGGTGGATAATAAGCAGGTTGGGCTTGTGAAGGCGTAGGAGCTGGGGCAGCAGGCTGATGGTAGTAAGGCTGAGGTGCGACTGGGGGGGCATAAGCGGGAGTCGCATGACCGAAGCATTGAGGAGGACATGAGGGTCCATGGTGGTGGTGATGTGTCATGGGAGCATACGAGTTGGTTGCTCCAGACTGTGAGGTAGCCCGCGAAAGGTCAGGGCCAGGGGTAGGACGTGCTATGGAAAATGGTTGGGGATGTGAAGAAACACGGCCAATGATACCGTCTGCAGCGTGGGATGCCCCCGGCGCATTGTGCTGGGAGGACTCACCGCGAGGGGCGTCAGGTATAATGGTATAAAGGTAACCTGACTTGGCGTAAATGAGGTCAAACTGTTGGGCCTTAAGGATGGCCTCTTCTTCAGACTGGGGTCTTTCTGATGCCACATCCTTAGCAATAACAGGGAGAAGGGATTTGAGGAACCAATCTAGGAAGATACAGTCGTCTAGTTTGATCTTGCATAAGCTACGGCGTCGACGCCACTCATGGATGTGGTCCGTGATATGGGTAGCCATGTTTTGTCTACAAGATAGGAGGATCTCAACGCCCGCGTCATAGCGGACAGGAAACTGGAAGAACTGCAGGAAGGTCGAGGCAAGGGAAGCAAAGGTGGCGTGGGTCCCATGAGGTTGCTCGATATACCACTTGGCTGCAGAGCCAGTGAAGGTGCGCTATAAGAGACGGAGGCGAACAGAGTCGTCCACTATGGAGTTGGAGGAACACCATAGGTGGACAGACATGATATGGTTTTGTGGGTCCTCACCGGCCTTGCCCTCGAACTTAGGGATGTAAGAGGGGAGCTTGGTAGGCATATGAGGCCACGTAGGGTCGTGGCGAATAGGATCGTTGGTCAATCTGGCCAGGTCAGGTAGGTTGAGGCTAGCCATGAATGGAAAACTGGAAGAAGGATGTGACACAGTAGTGGGTTGGACCAAGTTGGGGCCAATGCCCCCAAGTGGAGGGACAGGATTTGGGATGGTGCCCGCAAGTGGGGGAACTGAGGTGGTGGAGGATGGTCCAGCACCACCATGGGTAGTGTGAGCCACTGATGTAGTGGGGATAGGGATTCCCGCTGCGGGAATAGGTACCATGAGGGGAACGGTAGATGGGGGTCCCATGGAGGGCATACCCAAAACAGGTGTAGTAACTGGTATAGTGGTGGATGTGCCACCAATGGTCCCTATAACATAAGGAGTGGAAGTCGGGCCGGCCATGGGGCTAGTAGGGGCAGTGTAAATAGGGTTCTCAGACTCTTCGTCAGAATCGGAGGTAAAGTAAGGAGCGTCAATATCTGGTAACAGAGTCCTATGTCGCTGACGAGTGGAGTCAAGTGACAAGGCTCTAGATCTGTGATGAGTGGTATCAACGGAGGATGATCAGAATCTATGACGGGTGGTGTCAAGTGAACCGTGCTATGGGGGCTCGCCCCTGAGGCGCCGAGAATGTCTCGGGGACTTAATGGTGACGGATGGTGTCAAATCTCTGTGGTTTGAGGTGAGTAAAAAACAGCTCAAAAACCCTAATGCAACCGAGTGTGCAGAAGGAGAGTGAAAAAACAAGGCACTCAGGCCAACAACCAACTCAAAACACCCACTGCAACAGCTGTGCTACAATAGGTGGAGTATCAACAAAGATGGTCAGAATACCAACAAGCAGCAGGTTTCCTAAAAATAAAAAATGGTGGACTCACTAGACCAAAGGGAGGTAAAGGAGCATGCAAACACCTAACTAAAAGTATTCTGACTGAACTAGACATATCCTCTGCAAGGTGATGAAATCCAAGTCAGACAATATGAAGAGGAAAGCCAAGTGGCTATGATATCCCCCTACTGGGAGGGACACCGGGTAGTCAATCCTAGAAGAATGGAAACTAAGATACCCTGTTCATGACACGTCCAGAAAGGTGAATCTACCGTTTAGTCCGTTTACCACAATACCCCTATACAGGGATATCCCGCGAACCGCGAAAGGTAGCCCTTCGGTTACTGAATGGAGTGCGGTATTCCACTCAGGCCTCCAAAACCAGTCTCCCGACTTCAACCCTCCTAAGGGAGAGGCCCTCTGATAAACTGGTTGTGACCGTGCCAAAAAGTACTAGGGGATTTTGGTTCCCTATTTGGACAACAACTATGTCTCAAGTGTAAGTGACCGAGGGGTGTTATTGGAAGCCTATCCCCCCAACCCTACCTAACTACAGAGATTCTTTTGTGTTCCCCAAGTGGGGTTAGAATGTTGGTTTAGTTAGGTACTTTTTAAGGCTCACTTGAATTATGTGATAGAGTGTGTGCTCGTGAGGTGGTGAACCCAAAATAGAAGTGCCACAAGGGGGGCAACTTCCAACTATCAATAATACTGAAATTGAAACTTTCACTCGCAAAATTTTCTGATTTAAAAATACTGAAATTTTAAAAGAATTCTGTAAAGGGAACAGAAATTATGTTGCAAAAAGGCTATAAGGAAGTGGGACTGTAGGTAGGACAGAGGGCTGTTCAGATGCAGAAAAGATTGCAGCAAAAGGGACTGGGCTCAAAACAGTAAAAATGCAGAAATCAGGCCGCAGGTCTGTGGCGAATCAGAACAGGCAGACCGCGGGTTTGAGGGAAACAGACGCGGTCAGGTCGCGGCTTTCGGGCCAACAGACACAGTCGGGACGCAGGAAACGGGGAAAAAGACGCAGTCGGGTCGCGGCAAAAGGGCTAACAGACGTAGTCAAGACGCGGGAAAATGGCCGACAGGCACAGTCAGATCACAGCAAACAGGCTGATTAGCCGCGGTTGGATCGCAGGTAACAGACTTGAATCCGCCGGCAGGGCGTCGGAAACAGTCTGAGAGCCGCGGTCGGGTCGCAGGTAAGGGCCTGAAAGACGCGGTCGGGACACGACTGCAGAGGAAAAAGACGCGGTATACAGCGGCCGAAAGGGACAGCCGAAACGAAAAAAAAATTTAAACGAAAACCAAAAATTCAAAATCTAGGGGAGTCGCCAAAACTGTAGATAGGGTTTTACCCCTAGCTTGTGCAAATGAGCACCTACTAAGGAGAATGGGCTCCTTAGTAGCAGTTCAGTAAATGTAAATTATTAAGCTAAAACAAAAATAGAAACTACTCTAAAACATGTGCATAAAAAATAAACAACAATTTGTAAACAAGGGTTTTTGTATTGATATTACCTCCAATGTGGAGGTTGATGAAGCCCTTGCAATGTCCAAGAGGGTTGCTCCAAGCTCCAATGTGCTCCTTCTCTTTCTCCAATGGTGGGAATGGGCCAAAAGAGGCTCTCAAGGTGAAAGTAGTTCAATGGTGAACTAGGGTTTCGAGAGAGATTTTGGTAGAGTAAGGGTATACTTGATTGTGGATATGGAATAAGGGATCTCCATCACCTATTTATAGTTTTTTGGTGGTGGAGTGCTGACCCATGGTTTTAGGAAACACATGATTTATGGAAGCTATATAGGGTTTTTTCCTCCTTTTCCTCATTATTTTATATTTTTTATTCCCTTTTTAGGGGATTTTTGCTATTTTTGGAGGAAAAGGGGGTTTTTTAGCCTTTTTGAGGCTATTTTGATGGTTTTGTGGCCTTTTGGAGGCATTTTAGGCCTTTTGGAGGCTTTTTAATGGGATTTTTGGGGATTTTAAGGGAAATATGGTAGGAAAATGGACAAATGAGCCATATAATGTGGTAGATGAGGTAGTGAGCACTTTTTGGGTGTTAACAACACGGTTGAGAATTGTCCACAGTTGATTGCGCGATGGCAAGCAGGAAATACTCCCCAGTTGCAGAACCATCCCCAGGCACAGCAGCCCTCCCAGAACCCAATGCAGCAACCAGTACAGAACCAGAATATGCGGTCGAATCAGAATCAGAATGTGAACCCACCTGGGAATCCGCCATTGAACCAGACACAGGGTGCAAACATCGCGACAATTTCTGCAGAACCAAGACCATAGGATGCCTCTATTGCTATGGTCACTCATGGAGGAAAGACAACCGGAGCATACAGTTCAATGATCAGGTTAGCCAGACAAAAGAAAGTCTCATTTGACATTGATTAGGAGCGGGAGACGTTTCTTCAAACATGACATGCACTAGAACACGACCGAGGTAAAGTTGTTATGTATGACATTGCCTCTACTTTTGATACCACTTCAGAGGCCGAACTGTCACAACAGTCTAGCATGCTTCGAGCATTTTTGGAACATTGTTTGTCCCTAGCCAGAGAACCTGATGCTCTTGCTGCGATTGAAGCCTTGTTGCGACGACTGGCCCAAGATCGACAAGAGCTCGTTGTTAATTCCTTGCAACGACAGAATACGGGTAAGGAGATGCGGATGAATATTCAAATTAGTGACTATGATGTTGATTCGGTTATTCTGGACCTTGGTTCGGATGTCAACATCTTGACCAAGTAGGCTTGGCAGAAGATGGGGAACCCCCCATTGAGATTGTCTCCTGTACAACTCCGATTGGCTAATCACACTAAAGTAACACCAATTGGGAGAGTTCCACGAATGGTGGTGGACATTGAGGGAATGAAAACATATGCCGACTTTGATGTAATAGAAGTAGTCGAGGGAGGAAGCTCTTATCTAGCATTACTAGGGATTGGCTGGGATAATGATAGTGGAGCCGTAATCAACTTCAAGCGATGAATGATGACTTTTGAAAATCACGATCTCGGAGTTATCGCCCCGTTGGATCCGGCTGAAGGACACCGCTACATAGAGCCATTGAAGGATGATGATCCCAGTGGATGGGACCATGCATTCAATATTTCTAAATATTATATCCATCCAACTGCTAACATCGAGCTGGGATGGCGCAGGGAAAGCTTTGCGTCCTCCGACTCTGATGATGCGCTAGAATATTGGCAGAACCACTTGCACGAGGTCTCGCTCCATAAGTACGGGTTGGTTACACAGTCAGTATGTCGTATCACAACTGAACCGATTACACTCCCAACATATGAAGGGATGCCTAGCATCTCTGACTTTCTGACGACGTTTGAAGAAAGAGTTTCCGAACCTCAGCGATTGTTGGTGTTAAACGAAGCCTTGAAGGTTGCTCCAGCACGCTGGTGGGAAACACACAAGGCATCAATTGATGGATGGTCGAAATGCAGAAGATTGATGTTGGTATGCTTTGGAAATACCGAGGTCTACCACATGAGAAGTATGATGGTCGAGACGACCCTGGTGGTCATTTGATGGAGTGTCAGTGGTTATGGGTATTGCGACCAAAGGATGAGTGGGTCCATACTTTGGATGAGATGCCACGATCATGGTATGCTGCAGCTGAGTTGCGAGGGGAAATTTCTACTTTATTGGAGCTCACCGTGTGTTTTACCCATACATTCAGCTTTGCGGATGCCGATCCAGAGGTTAATAATGCATTATAGCTCATCCGTGATGTAATTCTACAGGTTGTCCCGGTGGCCTATCCTGCAGATCTGCATGCGCATTTCCATATGCAGTCTCTCATGGAATGCTTCAATATCAGTGGTGGGCCAAAAGATGGTGATGATCTTGTTGTGGCCACAATAGATCCCATGCTTAGTTGAAGCACGGGAGCCCCATTTCTGAATAAACGCAAAGGTATTTGGGTGATTTGTCTTGATAATATCAGTTTTTTTATTTTACCTCTAAAATCCTTCACCCATGCGTTTGGTCTACTTGTTTGCAAGTGTTTGATTATTTCTTCCAAAGTGTTTCGGTTTGGAAAAAGCCAAAATTTTTGAGTAATTTGTTGATTGTTATCATCATCCCGAAACTCGACATTTGGAGAACCTGAAACCTGCAACCCAATAGGTGCAGGTTGCGGGTTTTGTTGTTAATAAGTTTGGGAAATCTTCTTCCCGAAACCCGAAACCCACATCTACGGCTATCGGCTTTCGGGAATTGGTTTTTGATTTAATTTTGTTGCCTGTTCCGAAACCTGCAACCCGCAAGT
This sequence comes from Larix kaempferi, assembly GCA_027924585.1. Taxonomy (NCBI): domain Eukaryota; kingdom Viridiplantae; phylum Streptophyta; class Pinopsida; order Pinales; family Pinaceae; genus Larix; species Larix kaempferi. The sequence goes on from BSBM01000230.1 coordinate 4,687,989, forward strand.
TTCAGGTTGCGGCTTTCGAGATAAGCCTTTGGATTTGCGATTGTTTTCATTCCTGAAACCTGCAACCCGCAAGTGTCGGGTTGCAGCTTTCGGGAATCCTTTTTCCCGCTCTCTGTTTTTGCAAACCCGAAACCTGCAACCCGCAAGTTTCGGGTTTCGGCTTTCAGGGTTCCTAAATAAAAGTTTGACAATAAACCCCCATGTAAATTTTAGTTATACTTAGTTTTAGTTTGCTTCTATTTTTTCTTGTTTGATCCCATGGTCTTCTTTTCTTCTTTGTGGTGCTTGTTCTTTAACTTGGGTTTACAATACTTGTAAAATTGATTTAGTCTTACTCATAATAACTTTATATTATAATCATGTTTTGGTTCTATTGATGTTTGAAGGGGACATTTTTATCTTATCATTATTTAAGATTCATTTTTTACTTATATAATGATGCATAGTAATATATAAAAAGCATTTTATTATGCTTTTCCTCACTTTGAAGAAAACCTCATTTAACAAATTAAAATCAAAGCTACATTATGGTATTTTTTTAAAAAGGCTTTTTGTTCTTTACAAATATACTTACCTTTTAAGTATGAAATCCATATTTCACATTGTATTTTGATATGGTGAACTTTCACACTTTAAAACCTTGTATATTCACGTGAAGATATCATTTATGTCAACATTCTTTATAAAATAACTTTATTTTTCTTTTATGAGTAATTCGTATTGCCGCATAATTTATAGAATGAAGTAATGTGATAGGCTTGTAATATCACACATGTTTCATAAAATTCTTGGTGGCATTTACGATTTTCACATTTCAAATTGACAGATTAGAAAAATGATTGTTATTATAAAGATACTTATTAGTGAAATATGCATTTAAAAATGCTTTTTGTAAGTAACAATTGTTTACAAGGATACATTCGCTACATCAAGATTTATTGAGACCAATTATCATTTTCGGAACAAAACTCTTTAATTTATTCAGCAATAGGCCAAATATGCTACACGTGAAATAACTTATCGAATCACATTTGCATGTAGGAAGTTCTCCGTTGAAAAGTTGGCACGCAAAAGTTCATGGAATAAGACTATATTGCCGCCGCTAAATCTGCGGCAATAAATCAAATAAGTACGCACCTCCATATGCCACACGCAACCAGATTATTTCACACAAAAGCTTCACAAAATTTATGAGCAGAAGTATCTATCTTTATTTGCCACACATTCTTAGACAGTTGGGAAGAATCGCCAATATATTTAGAAGGTTTAAACTCCTACCAAGAAAATATGCCACCTCAAGATGGAAGATCTATGTCACTAGTTTACGGTTGAGGTTGAAGGGAGAGTTTATATGCAATTACGCCTAAGTTCACGGAGATATATGTTGAAAAACCTCTGGCATTTACACCAGTTTCCAGGAATATCGCCCTTAATACCCATCGTTATACTACATTTAAAGCTCGAGATTGCATTTGGAGAAAAGGAAGATCAACGTATTACATTAGCACTTATTTATTAAAGATAAGATTGCCATGTTTCTCACTATTAAGTCTCCCAAGATCCTCTCATCTCACCAATGCGTTACCATGCCTAGTCATTTCATCACCAGATATTCGCATCGAAGTTTTGTTTGCTGCATAACAAACTGCCACGATTTCGCAGATCATGGAGGTTCAACGCCAGTTAAGGTGGTAAATTATTCCAAATAATGGAATTTTACAAAGACACGAATGAGATAACCGTCAGAGGAATTCGATGCATAAAATCAAGAAGTATGCTCCAATCGGCGGGGATTCAGAACGTATATGCAAATATCAAAGGGAAAATTCTTGCCTTCTTCTCATTTATCTATTTATCTTTCATTAAAATCTCTGGGATATATTTTTTGTTTTAAATACTTATTTACATAATCTCTTTCAATTGGGACGGTCTTCCATTATGCTGTCATTTAATATGTTTATTTTGATTCCGCAGGTGAAGGTGCAACGGATTGATTGAGAGGGGTAAGCGCAAATGGAGAACTCGGTGATCCAGATAGTTGGAGATTATCTACTGATTCTTCAATATCGGATAGGTTCGCTGAAATGATGGAAGGTGTTATGCTGAATCGCTTATAAAGGGAGGAGCGATTTCAATTTAGAGGGGGGGGCGGTCTCTGCAGACCAGAGAGAAATTGTATTTTTTCTGTTAATTTCCTTTTCTGTACATTTATGCTTGGAAAAGGGAGACTGAGGAGACGCTGCAGCCAAGGAGAAATCGATGGAGTTGAGGAAACTTTCGTTTCTGTAAACTCTGTACAGTTTCTCTGCTAGGAAGCCTTCGACAGAGCTGGACAGATTTTTCTTTCAGACTAAGGAGGCGCTGCAAGGGAGATGGACTTTAGAGCTCGAATCAGCAAGGAAGTTGTTGGATACACCCTGTTTTTGCAGACACTGTAATTTCTTACAGTTGTGTTAATACAGTAAAGTTTCTCCATATGACTTTCTTGTTCACTCTTCAAGTTTCTTTGATCAGTTTGATGATTGCTCTGAGTCTATTATCAGTAATTGCTTATTAATTTGTAAACAATTAACATTCCTAGATCTGAGATTTCGGTTTATCACTATTGATGATCTGAATGTATGAATGTGTTGAATGAGTTTCTTTATTCAACATGTTTATTTATTTTTTTACAAATGATATGCAGTTCATATCATAGTTCAGGTTAATTTTTCAATTAACAAAAGGAACAACAGGATAACATTGGATGCACTGAATCTTTAAATTGTTGTCAATAATTTTCATTATTTGATAATGCTTTGAAGTAATAAGTTAACCATCTGGTTTTGCATTTCTGTTAAACTTGTTAAATTAACTTATTAATTTACAAACCAAGTTGCCCTGCACACAAAACTTCCACTCTGTTAGATTAGAACTGATTTAGTTTAGACTTCATTCTAGATAGGATTAACCTAAGACGTAGATCAACCTTTAGAGTTTAGATACCTTTGTCTTACATCTCTGTAGGACAGATCCATTTTGGATCGAAACCACAAGTGCCAGCGGAGGCCTTTATATCCGTGGGTGTTAACCATCCCAAACAGCTCGAGGATAGGGTAACTCTTGCGTAGGGTTAACTGAAGCCTTTGGTTGGGTTTTCATCCCCTGTTGTTTGCCTTGGACACCATTCTAGCACCTGCATAACCAAGGCATCAACAGATCCGCAGAGTGTGAATATTCCGGAATCCGAAGGAAGTCATGTTGTGCTACCACCCGATGCACCAAGCGATCCTATCAGTCAGTCGTTAACGATCCGCAAGATTAACATTGGGACAGAGGATACTCCGAATTTTGAAAATGTCGGGGATTATTGGGATGACGAGCTGATAAGCAAGGTCACTGATATGCTCCACGAGTTTCAGGATGTATTCCCGACAAAATTTTCTAACATGAAGGGGATTTTGGACGATTTAGGGGAGATGAAGATTCCATTAAAACCAGATGCTAAGACGGTCCGGCAGCGACCCTATCGGCTAAATCCGTGACATAAGGAGAGGGTCAAGGTAGAACTTGATCGCATGCTGGACGCTGGTATTATTGAACCGGTCGAAGAGTCGGAATGGATCAATCCTATGGTAGTGCAGGACAAGAAGACTGGAGAGGTGCGCATCTGTGTGGATTTATGAAAATTGAACGATGCCTGCTTGCATGACCCCTTTCCGACCCCATTTACGGATGAAGTGCTCGAAGGAGTGGGCGGCCAGGAGATGTACTCTTCACAGATGGGTTCTCTGGCTACCATCAGATCCGCATTGCCAAAGAAGATCGCCATAAGACAACTTTTGTTACCGAATGGGGCTTCTTTCAGTACACCGTGATGCCGTTTGGCTTGAAAAATGCACCTGTGATATTTTCACAGGTTGTTGTTGCTGCATTCAAAGATTTCATTCAGAAGTTCTTACAAGTATACATGGACGATTGGACGGTCTATGGGTTGGTTCGCGATCATCTGGCGAGTCTGCGGTTGATGCTGGAGCGATGCCGACAGCACCAGATATCATTGAATTTGAAGAAATGCATCTTTTGTGCACCGTTTGGCATACTGTTGGGTCATATTGTGTGTAAGCAAGGATTGTTGGTTGACCCAGTAAAGATCACGCTTATTCTGAGTTTGACACCACCGACTACAGTTAAGCAGTTACGTGTGACGCTGGGACACACAGGGTATTATCACAAGTTCATTAGGGGTTACGCTGCGATTACTGCCCCCATGGAGAAGTTGTTGAAGAAAGATGCAGCATTCCAGTGGAGCCCGGAATGTCAGGCTAGCTTTGAAACACTGAAGGCGAAGATGGCATCGACACCGATATTGGTATTTCTGGACTGGAGTAAGGAATTCCACATCCATGTTGATGCTTCATCAATTGTGTTGGGTGTCGTCTTGGCTCAACCAGGAGAAGGGGATCTCGATCACCCCATTGCTTTTGCTAGTCAGAATTTGTCATCTACAGAAAGAAACTACACTACTACGGAGAGGGAAGGTCTGGCAATGGTTTACGCTTTACAGAAGTTTCACCATTACTTACTGGGAGGCCATTTCAAGATGTTCACAGATCATTCTGCATTAAAATACTTGGTCAATAAGCCTGTGTTGGGGGGGAAGATATGCGCTAGATACTTCCTTTTCAGGAGTTCGACTTTGAAGTCATTGTGAAGCCCGGCCGATTGAATCCCGGTCCTGATCATCTCTCGTGGATCGATAGAAGAGAAGAGCCGGCCAACATTGAATATGGGTTACCAGATTCCCAACTGTTCCGAATTGAGGTTGCAGATGGCTACTTTACGGAAATCATTCAGTTTTTGACAATGGGTACTACGCCCAATGAGTTCACCACCAGTATGAAGAACCCATTGGTAGTCAAGGCAATGAACTTCCAGCTAATTGCAGGAGAGTTATACAAAATGGGTGCCGATGAGGTATTGCAAAGATGTGTCTTACCGCATGAGCAAGTGCAGATATTAGCAGAAGCGCATGGAGGAGTAGTTGGGGGACACTATGGCGGTCGAGCGACTGCTAGGAAAGTGATGCGTGCCGAGCTGTGGTGGCCCACACTACATAATGAGGCGACTGACTATGCGCAGTCCTGTGATATTTGTCAGCGAACTAGCAAACCATCCCGACGCGATGAGATGCCCCTCATGCCTCAGTTGACATTGCAATTGTTCAACAAATGGGCAGTGGATTTTGTTGGACTAATCAATCCACCAAGGAAGCGCACGGGTGCGCGCTACATTATCACCGCGACAGAGTATTTGACTTGATGGGCAGAGGCAGCACCAGTAGTTGATTGTTCCGCAGCAATGGCGGCACGATTTTTGTTCGATCACATTATCACTCGTTTTTCCTGCCCCAAGATACTGCTGAGTGACCAGGGCAGCCACTTTCTCAATCAAACCATCAGTGCATTAACAGAGGAGTTGCAGATACAGCATAAGAAGAGTACACCCTATCATCCGCAGGCCAATGGCACGATGGAAGCATTCAACAAGGTATTGGAACATGCACTGACAAAGGTGTGCAATATGAACCGCGACGACTGGGATCTGAAAATCCCAGCAGTGTTGTGGGCCTATCGCACCACGTGTAAAAGGTTGACAGGGAAAACACCATTCAGGTTAGTATATGGACAAGAAGCAATTATGCCCATGGAATATATTGTCCCGAGTCTACGCATCGCGGCCACCACAGGCCTGGATGATGTAGCGGCACTAGACAAATGTCTAGAGCAGTTGGTGAAGCTGGAGAAAGATCGTTTCATTGCCAGTTCCACCAGGGGGCGGAGAAGGATCGTCAAAAGGCATGGCATGATCGACATATCAAAAACAAATAGTTTCAGTACGGCGACTTGGTGTTGTTGTACGACAGCAAGTTTATGAAACATCCAGGAAAGTGGCAAATGCATTGGCTTGGTCCATATCACATCAACAGTATTACTTCAGGAGGTGCGGTTCAGCTGCAGAAGCTAAACGGGGCGATGCTCCCAAAACTGGTGAATGGTCATAGGTTGAAGCCCTATCAGTCGGGCTTGGAACAGCGCGATGCCTGAGTCGCATCGGGAAAAAAAAAAAAAAAACTTTGTGTTGCAGGATGATTGGTGGCAGGATGGCACACATATAGGGACGGCATGTGGAAGCAGGGAGGCTTCTGCCGCACATTTGGAACAGTCGACGACAAGTGGCATTATTGCGCTCGGGTCACATCAGCAATCATTACGCAGCCGGCATACTTATTTTTTGGGAAGATCTGTTTGTTAGACGAATCAGATTGTGTCAGAAATATGCACATGAGGAATGAGGCATACACCGAGGTAGCATGGCTGATGACCCCTGGAGGGATGGGTTGCACAGTTGGCACGAGGCATCCACCACAGCGTTATGGCTGCAGGGCTGATCTGCACACATTTTCACACAGTGTGATGGGAGGGGGTGTGATCGCTTCGCCCACTTCTGATGTCCGAGTAACGAAATCTTATAATTACCCTGGAGCGTGAGTAGGTGGTGCATAGGATTGCCATGGCAGACGAATGACTGAACGCGCTGTATAAATATAGGCCCCAAGGATAACAAGAGCACAATGGTTGTTTTAGTTCAGAGAGGTTATGTTACGAGATGATTCGGGCATCTAGCTAGGAATTCCAAGGAGGTTGTGGAAATGATCCATTTTATTTCCTGCGGGAGCACACCAAGTGCGCTGAGGGCCTGAACCACGAGTGTACATGAATGGTTAGAGTACGCTGCGCTTTAGACACTCCGGCGTCGCAAGCATGAAGTCTCATCCGAGATGTCTAGGCAATTGGTGATGGTTCAAAGTCTCGTGGTCCCTGTGACCACACAAAAGGTGAGGGTTGTCGACCCCAAGTCCCTATAACGTATGCTTACTGGTGTGAAACATATGTGTCGAAATCGCTGGCCTATTTTGCACCTTGGCGTTGCTTGCAAAATTCCTCTCTGTCTACAATTGGTCTCCCGAGACTGGAGGATGAGTTTGCAAGGCCTGCAGCAGTAAGCTAGGAAGAGACCACCCTTGGGTAAGAAGTACATGACAGCGAGCAGATGACCAGTACAACAAAAGGAGTAAAGCAGCATCATGAGATCCAGACAGCAAGAACAATTGTAGAACTCGATTTTCTCCCTAGTAATGTCAAAACGACCGAGTACACCATCTCCAGTTGACGTGGCTCAAGGGCGAGCCACAAGATTGTGTTGGGGGCCTGTTGGCAGGCAGTTTGGTAAGATGGTATCGCAGCATCTCTGATGCTGCGACAAGGCAGAAGATGGCGCGAAAGGCGATGGCAGAAGATGATTTTGTGCATGTGTGGGTCAATTGTACCGTGGATTGCAGGTTTTGGGTCATTTGGACCACATAGTATGTAATGTTAAATCAGTCATACCGCAGAATGCGGGTTTTTGGTCGTTTTTGGACTAGGTCAATTAGAGAGTGGGTCATTTGTCCATAATGTCAGTTAGGAATTCATTAGTAAGTGGACAAGAATTGTAAGGCAGAAGCCTATATATAGATAAGAATTGTAAGTGTTGAAAAATACAACTGGCGGGAGAATAAGAGGAAGCTCTGATGTTAGTTGTATGATTTTTGGGTATGTTTTGATGTCAAGAATCATTATGGAGATCTAGTTTTTGCAGAGACATTGTATTTGGGTTGACAATGATAATATGATGAAGCTATTTTGGTACAATCTATGTGTTCAATCTGTTCGATTATGGTAAATGTGATGTTGCACTACACCATTAATGTCATGTTTCTCTCTTGCGATATTTGCTTTGCAATTACTGTTTTTGCAATGATGAATGGTTGGGTTGAATGTTGCTTTAATACTATGTTCAATGCTTAAATATATCCGTTCTGGTTATGCATTAAGTTTAAGTATTCCGGCCGCAACCAGCCTCCTTCATTTGGCGGAAACATGGTTCCATCTGCCCTTCCTGGACGCCTCGGGTGAGACCTCATCTTCTCCATAGGTGTTGCCGGGCGAGATAAAACATGTCCGGGCCAGTGGCTAGGGAGACTATGGTATGCGTCGACAGTGAGTAGGAACCCCTGTCGACTGGGTACGAGCCAACAAATTCATGACGCTCTCGGGTTAACACATTTTTGTGGTATGTAAATTTATGTTGCACGTCATTAAAATTATATGTTTTTAAGGTAGAAAACATGCATCTTTTTCTTAAATTAATAATTTCTTGATGCTATAACATGAATACATATATCTCACAGGTCTTCAAATAAAGGGAAAATTTGCATGTCCAGTATGTGGTCCTAGGATAAAATCTCGTCATTCAAGAAGTTTAGCAAAGGAGGTGTTCGATGAGTACAGGCACTTCCTCCCTAAGAACCATAGGTACCGAAGTATTGAAAAAACAAAATTCAATGGTAAAGAAGAGAATGAAAGAAACCATGAAGAATGACACCTCTCCTATGGAAGTTGGAATATAACAGAAATCGTCGAGGTATGCAAATTGTATATGCAGCATACAATATGTTCACGTAATATTATGATTTTTATATTTTTACTAAATTTTCTCTACCATGGGTGTCATGAATTATTGTGAATGTGTTTTTATTTATGTTTAATGAATGTATTTAAGGCATGAATGGGCTTCCATGAGGAATGAAGAGTTCTCCCATACAATTCAGTAGGTTTCCTTACTATGAGCACCTACAAATAGCTCATTTGTTCGATACAATGCATATTGGGAAGAATGTAACATAAATGATATGGCGGACATTAGATGGAAGGTATGACAAAGATCAAATTGGAAAAATTTGTAGTGACATTGCAAAAGCCAATCACGCATTGCAAAGTGTAATTATTTCCAATGCTGGAAATGGGTACCGAAATTTTAGTCTTCCATGGTTATTGACGAAGCAAGAAAGCAATGCTATAAAAGAGGTCATTCAAAAAATAAGGTTTGCAACGGGGTTTTCGTTGAACATACAAAACATCTTAACCAAAAAAGGTGATTTTGTCGGTGTTAAAACTCATGACTAGCATATATTCATTAAGGTAATTATTTACGTATATAATTTCCATTAAGTAAATCTTTTTAGTAATTGTTCTCTCCTATTTGGAAACATTAGATAATGATTTTCTTTTTGCTACAGTAGGTTCTACCTCTGACTCTCCCAAATATCTCTGATGACAACATAAAACAAGTTATATATGATCGTGGTAAATACACGACGTAAGTAATAATTTTATATGCATGAAAAATGTTCGTTCTTTTTGTTGTATTGCTTATTGACATATTGTGTTTTACAGCTTGGAAATTTATTATATATTCATCAATCTGGTTGATCGTTGTTATTTTCTTGCATCTTTTGTAGGTGGCTTTCATCTAAAGAAATCCATAAAGAAGATATTAGGTATTGGAACAGAGAAATTCCTCGTCTAATGTGTGAAATGCAGAAGTATTTACCTCCAGCATTTTTCAATGCACAAGAAGACTATCTCATACACCAAGTTGAGGAGATTGAATTGTGTGGACCTGTAAACTCAAGGTCAATGTGGATGGTGGAAAGGTATTTGAATTCATTGAAGGCTTTTGTTAGACAAAGAGAATGTCCTAATGGTTCTATGGTGCAGGGCTATATGCTATATCAATCCATGGTGTACATTAGTCAGTATCTTCCAAATTTAGCAAAAGATATCAATTTGCCTCGCATTTGGCATGTCGACTCCATCAACAAATTTGAAGGGGAGGTCCTGTTGGGGAAAGGTAGAATGAGGAAACTGAGAGTTAATTGAATGGTGTACATTTAATTTACTATGCAATTAATTTTTCAATTTATGTAATTTTTATTATTCCATCAGTTTTTTAAGGTAAACTTAATTGCCTTTAATGATGGCTAATTTACAATTCTTAATTGTTATTTTTCATATAGTTGGTCGCGTGTGGGATGCAGTACATTTATACATTGCAAACAATCTTGATTCGATGGAGGAATGGATTGATCGATGTACATAATACTATGGTACCTTATCATGGGAAGCGGTTAGTAAAATGATTAAAACAATGCTTCGTCATCGAGAAGATTATCCCAAAGAACTTATGCAAAGGGAAATTGATTTAACAGGCGATTTAAAAGATAAAAAGGCAAGTATATTGACCCTGCTCATTTTTTTCATTGTTTCCCATTGTATAAAAATATTTCTCTCGTTTATGTCTTCTTATATATTTATTCATCGAGTTGTGCATGATGCAGCCGATACATCACAATGCTATGTGGTGCAATGGTCGTAAATTTCACATCAAAAAGTTGGATGACAAGAGGAAAACATTTTATTGTGGGATAACTGCAGTTTTTCAAGTCACTAATGTTTCCTCTAGAAGTGGCAGGCATCCATAAGTATTTGAAAATAGGTACTATGGTTATTTGGAAGATATACTTGAGTGTGTCTTTAACTCCTTTAAAGTAGTTCTGTTTGAGGTCAAATGGTACAGGCTATGAATGAATGAACGTGATCCCGAAAGAATTGTTATTGAGCATGCCAATGGATTTACCATGGTTAATACAAGGGCACTTGAACCAGGTACAGAGCCTTATGTTCTTCCAAATCAATGTGAGCAGGTCTTTTAATCAGAGGTTCCAGGTAAAGCAGGTTGGTCATACATTGTTAGATACGATCCAAGAGGAAGACCGGTCAAGTATAATGCAGAGGAAGAAGACAATGTTGAAGAAGAAGGTGATGCAAATCAGGAGCAGTCGGGTGCCGACATAGATGTGTCAGATGAAGAATCCAATAAAGAAGTTGATCATCCAAATGATGTAGCAGACAATGAAATTGACATTGATGATATTGATGATGAATATCTAACCAAAAAATGACATTGATCATGATCCTAATATGAGCGATCTTTTCAATGATAGCGATTCTGAACCAGATGACGATACAGATGCTGAGTTAGATGAAGAAGAATTTGAATGACATTGTAGCAATGTTGGAATTTAGGAGTTATGTAAGAACATATTTTTGCATAATGTATTATGTTTACGACTATTTAGTTATGTTTAAACCATTGTTATCATCACCAATATCGTCATCACCATCATCACAATCTTCATCATCATCATCATCACCATCATCACAATCTTCATCATCATCATCATCACCATCATCATCATCGTCATCTTCATCATCATCATCGTCGTCATCATAAATTAACTGTTTCTTAGTGTTTTTTACATTTTTATGTATGTTGTCATATGTTATAACACAATTTTTTTTTTTACATAGATTTTGTCAGGTTATGGGGAATTGAGAGTGATGTGAGGGGGGGGAGGGTCCATAAGAGATTCCACCTTCACGTGGTTGGCCCTATTCAGTATAGAATATTAAATTATTCTCTAAACAAAGAGAAGCTCAGTAAGGCAATGCACAATTATTATGCTAACCCAAATGGCATGCTTGATCATGTACTGCACGGGGCCAATGTTGATTTTTTTTAAATGTGTGCTTGCTTGGATTTAAATTTGGCATGCTTAGACTAGACACACACATTGACGATGTGGGAGGGTTTCCAGACTCAAACATGACTGACACTAACCATTGGAGCATCAAATACCATACCTATAGATTAATTAATGTGCTACATGGGGCCAACATTGAACTTTTTTAAATATGTGTTGGCTTGGACTGAAATTTGGCATGGTTAGATTAGACGGATGCATTTACGGTGTGAGAGGGTTTCCATACTCAAACATTGTTGACACTAACAATTCGAACATCAAACACCATACCTATAAGTTAATTAATGTGCTACATGGGTCCAACATTGAAAATTTTTAAATATGTGCTGGCTTGGACTGAAATTTGGCATGGTTATACTAGAGGCATGCATTGACAGTGTGGGAGGGTTTCCAGACTCAAACATGACTGGCACTAACAATACAAGCATCAAAAACCATACCTATAGATTAATTAATGTGCTACATGGGGCCAACATTGAATTTTTTTAAATATGTGTTGGCTTGGACTAAAATTTGGCATGGTTAGACTAGACGCATGCATATGGTTAGACTATCATCATCATCTTCATCATCATCATCATCACCATCGGCATCATCATCATCATCATCATCATCATCATCATCATCATCATCATCTTCATAATCATCATCATCATCATCCTCGTCATCATCATCATCATCATCATCATCATCATCATCATCATCATCATCATATTCATCCTCATCTTCATCATCATATTAATCATCATCATCATCATAATCGTCATCACCATCTTCATCATAATCATCATCATCATCATCATCATCATCAACATCTTCATCATCATCACCACCACCACCACCACCATCATCATCATCATCTTCTTCTTCTTCTTCTTCATCATCATTGTCGCTGTCGTCGTCATCACCACCACCATCATCATCATCATCATCTTCAACATCAACATCATCATCATCATCATCATCGTCGTCGTCGTCATCATCACCCTCTTCCTCATCAACATCTTTATAACCATCCTCTTCATAATCATCATCATCATCATCGTCATCACCATCATCATCATCTTCATCATCATCATCTTCATCATCATCATCATCATCATCGGGATCACCATCTTCATCTTCTTCATCATCATCATCATCATCATCATCATCATCAACATCATCATCACCACCACCACCACCAGCATCATCATCATCTTCATCATCATCATCATCATTGTATGATATCCGATGAACATACCTAGAAAGACCAACAATGTTTGTCGTCAGTGATTTAGTGAGCTCGTCGAATTCTTTTGAAGTCCGAAGTGTGATATCCGACGCCTCTTATCGTCGGTGATGATATTCTTTTGAAGTCCGAAGTGTGATACCAACTCTCACTTTCATGTTGAAGTTATGTCAAAATGATTCCAAAATTCTAATATGACATTGATGATCTCTTATCGTATGCTCTTTGGCTACTTGGATATGTTGTCTCCTTCAACCCTCCACTAATGTGAGGTTTATGCAATAGGTTACTGTCTTTATTGGATTTATTTTTCCTTGTTGGATCAATTGGTTGCTTTATGTAAATTCATCATTGTCTCACTTTCTCTAGTCTTTTTCAACTAATATCACCACCTTAAAGGAGCTTCCAAGAAAATTTGTGAGTAATAAAAGTAACTTCTTATTGAGGATACCTGGGTCATCATACTTACATTTAGGGTCAGATATTTTGTGTATGATTGATTTCTTCCATGTTTTATTTCATTGAATTCTTGTGTTTCATTTATTTTGTGGGGATGGTATTTCCAAGATTGTTTTGTAGGAGGATACCAACACCATCTAGGTATGTTGAATAGGGTTTATCACCTACCTTAGTTCCTTTTCTACATTCACTTTTCTTAGCTCAACTATCTTTCCATATTATGAGTTCGTTTATTTTCTTACAAAACGTAGCTAAGAGTTCAAGCTTGCTCAGGATGGTTGACAAACCATAGGGACTTTCCCATTTTCTTGCCCGCCATAAGTAAAAGGGGTTAATTTATTTAATTATCGATGTCCATTATGTATGTATTAAACTACATATTAGATAGTATAGATACTATCTCCTTTTATCTCTTTGCATTTAGTTAGTTAGTGCACATAAACATAAAAGATTAAACCGATTTTACTTTTTTTTCTTTATTTCATAATCTACTTAGTTATTTGTTTTTTTAAATGATAGTTATAACTTGACACATAGAACTTGACACATATGATCATTGTTAACATACATTCAAAATTTATCCAATTGCATATCTAACAAACTTCTAAGAATAACCTTCTAGCCAACATATTGAACTATGCCTTAAGGGAATCCTTCGAACTTATTAAGTATTCTCCCTGCTTACACATGAACCGAATTAACCATGGAATATTTATAGGCACTCATTTGAACATGACACAAGTTGATGGTCCTAGCCAAGAGATTCATGCAATTTTATGAGCTGCCTTCAATTGAAGTTGACATTCAACCCATGTTGCTTTCTCCTCGTCAAGGTAGAATCCAACGTGTTACTTTCCTAGTAGGTTGGCACCAAAATTAACACAAAATGATAGATATATGTGGAGATATATTAACATGGTTTGCATAATAATATGTCAAATTCAAGAAACCTTAGACTATGCCATTAGGAACATTTGACCACGAGCTACTTTGCGGGTTTATCCAGACTAGTGGTGGGGCATGCCAAGTCACATGGCATACCACTTGACCCTCACGCATACATCCAAAGCTCCATTGACTTTCGAGAGAATCGAGTGAGTTGAGACCAGTGCATAGGAGGGAGCTGAGACCGCCGATACCATTGCAGAGGAGGGAGTCAAGACCACCGAGAGAGTCAGTTCCGCCAAGAATATTTAATAGGAGGGAGCCGATACCACCAAGAGAGTCGAGACAACCGAGATCATTGCATAGGAGGGAGTCGAGACCACCGAGAGAGATGAGACCACTGAGACCATTGCAGAGGAGGCCTCCGAGATGTCTTCGGTAAGTCTGAAATGCACACTTCGTACACCAGGGTTGGGGTTTTCGAAATGCACTATGTGTATTATTGGGTATTTTCAATACATTAATAGATAGGAGAAGAATAATTTATAGCATCTGATTACAGAGAAAGAAAATCCTCTTGTACCCTAATGTTAGCAGCAAGAGTTTACATTGTGCATCCTCTATCTGATTTTGTATCTTTTTGTGATTGCATCATTGCACCCTATTCCCGGCCACTTACCTTCCTCTATCCATTTCTCACAGCTAGCTCATGTATTCTTTGCCATCAATGTTGTTGGAAAAACTCCAATTAATACTTTTGAGTTAGGGTTTATAACTCCTTTCTAGTTACTTCCATGTAGTTGTCGGCGTTCTCTTTTTTTACATGGTTATTTTCAAAATATGAAACATAGCATAGATTCATAACAAATTATGAAAGAATAAAAATTAATAGTTATTGAAGCATGGGTAATCAAGGCCCAACATGGTGGAGCTCTTTTATACCACTTTATTTCCAATGCCTAACCACCCACATGGAGATGTTACCATTTCAAAAATGTATTGATCGGAGATTGAATTGGTTTTTTCCATAACCAAACATTAAGAAAAAGATATCAACTTTAACCTTCAAATAGCAACAGCAACAGATCACCTCAGATCTAGGCAAGTATGGGCATAGTTTTAGCAGTAAATAGCCCCGTAAGACCAATTTTGAGCAACCCTATGGGTGAAAAATCAACAGTACAGATAAAATGGGATGACATACTATCAATTGTAGGCTACAACATGATCAAGAATCTCTTAGGTTTTTGCACTGCCACAAAATCTTAATTTCTATTTGGAAGATAGATTTTATAGTTTCTAACAAGGCTAGTGATTCTCGCATGTGACCTAAAAGAAGAATGATAAATGCACATTGGATTCCTGGAAATATAAGGTTCTAAATTTTGATGTATATGAATGAGGTACTTATTTTCATTTTGGCATAATATCCCATGTAACTTATCATGGTCATTTCCAACATAGTAGGGGAGTTGTTTCATCTTTAGTATTCATTGCAAATGATAGTGGGAAACTAAATAAATTAAATACATAACAAGACATAGTGGGAATTATGTCAACTCAAAGTTATTAGCCCAGTCCTTTACAATGACATATATCAAAGGAAGATTCTTTTTTATACACTATATATGGAGAGATTCCTTAGCAAAATGCTCCTCAAGAATGCAACAGATCTATTGTCCCCAACTAGTGATTGCCAAAATATTGAAAACATAGTATATGGGCCTACTTTTTATAAACAATATTTGAATATTTTCTAATTGTCCTTTTCACGCGATTTCCTCTGCCTCGCTGGAAGTACTAAAAATAGGTGTGAATTGCCACATGAGAGTTCACCAAGAAAAACTGAAAAGTCTAGCAGAAAATTTCACCTTAAGTAGGCTGCCCAAAACTGCCAACATACCACACTTTAAACATGTTGATTCAGGGGCCTCTAAATAAGTACCTCTTCAAAGGTATCTATAAGTGCAAGCTATCTTCCAAAGATCAAAATGGTCCATGAAACCAATAACACATGTGGTCTAGATGACAAATTAGATCAAGATCACTAGGGCCCTTCTTAATATGAATGTCCATGTGAAGTTTACTACCAAACCCTCTTAAATCAATCCAAAATCAATCAAATAAGACTGCCTCAATATCCCAACATCATGAATAGGCCAAGTCCATAGCTACTAGCACAATAATGTCCATCAAGTTAATCATATAGGGAATCATCAATATGAAGAAAAGATTTATCATCAAGAACCTAAGGCGTCAAATCTCCCTCAACATGTCACCCCAACTAAGGATTGTAATGAAGATCACAAGTGGACACCCATGAAAAATGGGGGGTAACACATCATTTCATGGGATAGCGTTCCACTATTGGATGACTTTTGGCACACTTCCTGAGGTTTTATTGGAGAGCGTTCACTATTGGAGGGTTTTGTGCACATCTTTGGAGGGTTTCAATGCCATATTTGGATGAGCGTACACTTTGTGAGGCATGTATTGTACGTTTTATGGTTGCATGCATTCTTTCTCATGCTATTTGGATGAAGTGTTCACTCCATTGGAGCTACTTGGCACTTGATGGAGATGCCCTATACCTTGCTCATATTTCATGGAGTGCTACACATTTTGGAGCATTTTCATGGGAGGCCTTCACCTTGGGGGTCTCTCACTCATGAGTCATCACTTTGTGCTATGTTTTGAGGGTGTGTTCAACCTTCAAATGGCATGAAATGAATCTCAAGAACCCAAAATCTAGGAACACTCCAAACGTTGGCCATGAATGATGAGTGAAGTGTCTTCCAAGGTGGATTCCATAGATATCAACAACAAATTTCCTCTTTATAAATTCAAAGAAAAACTTATATCCCTCATGAGTCTATTGTAACTTGGCATGAACCCTAGCTCCTCTAGCAATATACTCTTCCAACCTATGAATAAACAACTCTAAGGAAATCCAACAAAGAATAGATAGAGTGATGGGTGGGGTCATTAGTATTTCATTGTGATAGGAAGGTCCGAATGTTAGGTTGCGTAGGAGACCTCAACCAAGTCGTAGACAACATGGAGAAGTATTATGTTATAAATGTCTCGAATTCTTCTGAAAAGATTGTCGAACTTGCATGTAAATCTACTTGTTGTCCATATATATATAAATAAGTTGTTTAATAAGGGTGTGGAAATTGTTTGAGAATATCTGTCAAGCCCTAACTTTTTTCTTTTACAACAACTAATAGTATTTGCATTTATATATAATAGGCTACAATCGAAGCACTGATTGTTAATGTTTGGATGCAATAAATAATACCCAATTTTAATGATTGTAGATACCCCCAAATAGGTACTTGTCGGATCTATCTTCCTCATGTGAGGAAGATAGACTAGAAGAGGTTGAAAGCGGGACATCTAATACAAGATCTAATAGGTCAAGATCAACTAGAGGTGAAAAGGTAAGGAGAAAATTTCGTAGACGCATGGGACTTTTTGTTTCTGGAGGAGGATCATGTGGTTATGATAACGAGTGCATAGGTGACATTGAGTTGCCCCTAAGGTATAGACATCTTGTCAAACGATGGCTACCCAAGCAGCTACCCCAAGTGGTTACAGATTTCTTCCTCAATGGGAGGACTTATCACATTGCTCCTTCCTCTTTACATGGACTGGGGCTATTTTTCATGGATGGCATAAAGGTGTCATATGGCACTGAAACTGAATTGATGGAGTATGTCAGTCCATGCTACAAATACAATGACTGGTTTTTGTTGGTATGATATACACGAAGTATGTGGACATACGGAGTGGCAGCAAATTATTGTCAACTACTGGACAACAGTATGAACAAAGAATCAACTGTGTATATTGATGGAAGGCCAAAAGCTTCAGGAAATACCGCAAGGTTTATAAATAGCACACGACCAGGGTCAACACATAAGCTACCCAATTGCCTATTTGAGGAGCGTGAAGGAAATCGTGTATTTGCATGTGCAACAAAATCAATAGTTGCAGGTGAAGAGTTTTTTGTCGATTACGGTTTGAATCGAACAGATGTGGGGGTTGCTATTATGGGGGTAATTTTCTTGTACAACATTTAACTCAACCTTTGATTGATGACTTGTTATTTTTCTCTTGCATCAAGTTTATTTATGTCATGCTTTTTATTAATCACGTTTAAGAGACTTTTATATATGTAATTTTCATTTTTAATATGTCTTAATTCTTATATTGCGGTAGGGTGATCGTGGCCATATGCCACAAATGCCACGAGCTGACCTTGGAAAGTCACCAATGGTGACGCATGAGGTAAATGTTATTTTAATAGTACCTAATAGCATCAATGGCATAGTAACCACAATTCATGATTATATTGCAGCTGTTAACATGATTTGACGTTTTTTATGATAATTGAGTAAATATTTCAATATGATATCATTCTTATTGTATTGTGGCAGGGGGTTGGTACTCATAACACACCTGCAGCTTCTGGATAGGTATCTGTGACTGTCATAGTAACAATAATTGTTTTTTACATTAATCACGTTTATTATACATGGTTCAATTTTTACTTATCGATATGAACATGTCTTGCTTTTTGTGTTGTGGCAGGGTGACCATGGGAAGTCACCGATGCTATCACATCAAGTAAATGATAGCGTATAGTACCTAAACATGATTATAGTACTTATTTTTGTTATTATATGCATTTTTTTTACGTGAATTTTTGTAATGGTAGAAATAAATTAACTACACTCTATTGATTGACGTTCGTAGAGCACACCATATAAGGATGATGAGGCGGTCGCTAAGGAAGATATATTTTATTCAACTAACGCAGCAGAAACTGTGAAGAAAATGTTGAAAAAGTGTAATCAAGACCTTATTAGACTTATTTTAATTAGACCTAGGACTGAAGAAATCAAAGCACAAATGGATGACTTGAGGAAAAAGATAGACCAATATGGGGTAAGTGGCATCTTTAAAAAATTTTACCTACTATGACATATATTCATTTATGTTGTTCTAGTTCTCTTTTTTTATATGATCTAATCTATTGAAGTTTACTTTCTGTAGGAATATTTGGAGATAACACCCGTCCATCGAGTACAAGTTGCACAGGTCGGTATTGGTAGTAGTGATGGCTAAACACATCGTCAATCTACCGTACCAACAAGGTTATTTGCCTCTCCTTTAGAGAAATGCAATTTAGATGCTACGACCTTACCGGATGTTGGAGGTCAACATTGCCCTCCAACCACCACTGCTTCACAGGATGATAGAGAGGAGGATAACATCGATTGTGATAGTTGCTATCCTGGCGCAATACGTGTGGTTAGCAAGGGATCATTGTCCGTTAGCTTCTTAGTGAACGATGAATGTGTTCCAATCAAGATACCAAATATTGCAGGTATTATTTAATTTATTCGGTGTTTTTTTTCATGTAATTCAAAGCCACATAACTCAAATTAGTTTTACTTAATGATCATATGTTTTTTGTAGGAAATAATGTTTTTTATAAGAACCTGCATGAAAAGGCGTTGGAGATTTTTGGGCCCACCATTTGTATATGGTGGAATTCCCAAAATGGAAAATTGAAAGATGATTTGATGAACCACATGGTCAGCTTGTTTGGTGAAACCTTCAACAAAAAGGGTGTCACCACAGCAGTTGGATTAAATTTTAAATATGTCAGGGTAGATTATAAGGACAATATGCAAATTAACACCAAATATGAGCGTCCTACAATGATTCCAGATAAGGAGTGGAAGGCGCTTATGGAGGATGCAAAGGAGAAGGCATTGAGAAAACAAGGAAAGAATAGATCAATCGGTTCAAGAAGGTATGACACATCATATTTTCAATGAACAATGTTCAATTTTTAATTTTAAACTTTTAAATATATTTAAGTTGCGATATATAACATATTTGCAACCTTACATAGGCTCCCAGACACCTCTAAAGCAACAAAGGCAAGAGTAGAAAAACATGGGCGACACAAACTAGGCCAGGGTGGATATCAGAAGCTAAGGGCAAGAATTGTAAGAATCAAACGATCATTTTTTGTAGCCAAAAATTAATTTATTTTTCTAACTGAAGCTAACAATTAATTGATTTATCGCAAGCGCTTTACATGGTGTTATGCATTGCAGGGAAATGCTTTTCAGGAGGAAGCAACTGAAGAAGACTTGAAGATCAACTTCAAGTACGGTTTTCAGTAGGTGCTGGAACATCGAAAAAGCTTGGGGAAAACCCCAATTTCCCCATTGACTAGCGCAGAGGTAAATAAAATCAATAAAGCAATCATTATAATGTACTTGCGTAATATATTCATGAATTATTACATTGAAAACTGAATGTTTTTTTTGTTTTCAGGGTCAGACCAACAAAAGCAGTTAGAGTAGCCATACCGAACCGGTCCAACATGATGGTGGGGAGCTGCCTAAGCATTTAGGTATATATGCTATAAAAAAAATGCATTCAATATGATTTTAAATACATAATTGCTGACATTTGCTAATTAATATTTTTCTATGAATGGCAGAGCATGTACCTTCTCATGATCAGTCGGGAGAGCAACAAATGTCAGAACCAATGAACACTATAGTTGACTTAGCTAGTAAGCCAACAGGTAAAGATCATTGTAATGATATTGGAATTAATGAAATATGTATCTCAATAATAACTGCGCATTTATATCTATATAACTGTCTTGTTTTTTGCAGATGATGCCCCTCTCCATCCACCTCCACCCCCTGTTAATCGACATACCAGAAGTACGGTATGGGAATGCATATCTACACAATCAACAAAAAGCGAGAGAACAATAACTACAACGGGTCATGTCATCGAAGACGAAGTCCCCCTCTGTGAATTTCTGAGGAAAAAACCAAAACATAAAAAAAATGTAGTTGAAAGCAGTAAAGATTTGTATTTGACAAAAGTGAAGGCATGAAATATTTTCAGTTTTGTTACAAGTTTCTTCTATAGTACTTTAATGATTTCTGTAGCACTATGTTTGATAGTACTATGGTGATTAGAACAATTAATATAACTATGATTGTGCTTTTTGAAATTTATATGCGAAATTTTTGTTGTCTTTGTTGCAAAGCTTATTTCTCAATATGTGTGACATCTTCCGAGGACTATGGTTAGCGTCAAGGGGCTGGCCACCCCTTGCAGAGTTAACTTGAGGAAGATGTGATGACCACATGAGCTTCCTTATCCTGGGATGATGATTGTGAGCTTCCAGTCATTGCATGAGACACATGAGATGTATGACCACAAATAGTTGAGAAGGCCGAGTAACCTACCTTGACGTTGACTTGGTGTGCATGAGCCTATTATGATGTCATGTTACCGAGAAAAAGATATTATATTTTGCAACCTTAAAATTAAAATTTTTGGTCAATAACCTTAAAGATATATGTGATGTAACTCTTCATTGCATTCTATAAGTTGGAAGATTTATAATAATGAATCATTTTCCTCATACATATAAGTTATTATTATTTGTATTTTATTTATTATTTTAGTTAAAATTAACCACACATATTTGATTTAGAAACACTATTTTGTTTTATTACATCAATCCTTATAAGTTTCTCAATATGTTCTTTTATTATATCAATCTCAACCATATCTTTGTGAATTCAAAAACATATAGATAATCAAATGTTGATCATGAGCACTTGGGAATGGTTTAACTCACAACAATCAAAGAGTAAATGGTTCCTGAGAAAGATGTGAATTTTGTCATAACACTGCTGCTAATTGGGTTGGTGAGGCACATCGCAATAGTTTTGGAATAACTGACATCCCTGAGGTACAAAACAAGGGTTTGGAGTAGAGAAGGAGCCCTGATGGAGCAAATCAAGTTCTGGGGCTTGTAGAAAGGGTTTGGAAATAGCTGTCGGAATGAATGTGGGAGGGGAATCCTCCTCTCCTTCCCCCACTGAGATTGATGCCTTTGAAAGACTAGTAGCTGCACAAGGGAAAAATCAATTCCATCACTCCCATCTAGATTCATGACGAAAATCGATGATATCCCTGAAGTTGAAATTCCCCTGACGAAGGAAAAAAAGATGTTAAATATGAGGATGGGTGGGGCAATGTTGCTGAAGATTCGAGTGGTATTGATTTTGTAAAGAAACAAAGTGGAACAGGAAATTCTCAGAAGGTCAAGGGATTGAGTATCGTTGATATTTGTAAGATAATGAGTGTTGTTGTGAAAGATGATGAGAACTTGAGTTGGGATTTGGATGAATACAGGATGATGCTAAATCCGCCGAAAATCATTAGAGTTCACCCTGTTATACTTATAGGTTGCTCTGTTGTGTTTTAGGTTTTTGATGTTTGATAATTTCTAACTTTGAAACAATTTCTATTTGTTATATCTCTTTGGATTTTGTATATATCGAATACTACAGGAAATTTTTGCTTTTCAGCTAAAATCCATTGAAAACTGCTAGAATTGGTTGCAACAAATATCCGGTATATTTACCAAAAATAGTCATCCCATTGCATTCTATTCTTAAAATAGGAAAATAAATAATATTGTTATTGATGTTGTTTGTTTTAATGAAGATGATGGTGTATGTAATGATTTCAAGCCCTTAATTGGTTTTGTTGTGGCCATTTATGTGGCATTTCATTTATGTTATTGATTTTTTTTAGCAAATTGTGAATTTGGTTGCCATAATTTTCTAAAGAATGTTACATTGGAACATAAGAAGAATTTTCCGCAGACTTGTTTTGACCATGGGAATTAGCCTATTAATGGTAAACTTTAGTAGTCGAGTCATCCCATAAAAGGATGATGATATGTTCATGTCTCAAGGGGATTGGAAACTTGGTGGGTAGCTTAATGACATCACCTCCACAATTGGAAAAATTGGTTTCCATGATTGAAATTTGGTTACTGATTGGGAAGGATCTAGGAGACTAGGAATTACCTTTGTCATCTTCATCTCTCGTGTTGTCAGACTCTCCAAGCATACCTCTTTCCAGCTGTTGTCCATCTCAAATCCCCTTATTTCTTCAAGGAAAAGTTTAATTCTTCATTTCTTCTTTAGTTATGTAAGCTCTTAGTTGACTCCCTTATCAAGCTTTATGAGCCTTCTCTTAATCTTCTTCAAGGTGTAATTGCATCATCGGGATAAAGAGTATTCAAGTATAGCTAAATTTTGTCATAAAATATTGGTGTGGCTTGTTTACCTAATGTACAAGATGTTGAAAATTATGTAAGAGACAATGTCTACATTATTTTGGTATACCTTACTTTCTGCATCTTGCTTTTATAGGAGACCTTTTGGTGCCCCTACTTTGTAAAGGCGTCATTGTACTAGGAAATCCCATTGACCTACTTTTGCAATCATTTGTCAAACATTAATAAAATTATCTTATCTTATCTTCAAAATTCAGCTCGCAAGTCACATTAATGATGGGTATCATTTCAAATCTATTCATGCACATAGTTCCTTGGGTAAGGATGCCTCATTTGGTATTTCTAATTTAGTTTTTGAGATTCTAAACTTCACATTCACACTCAGTGAAATCATTGCTATTATATTCAACTACTATCATCTATTCTCAGCCTAGAAAATCAGCATGTGTGGTCTTTCAATCATTTCCAGTTTTGAAACTCAAAGCTATATATTACTAAATTCCAGTTTTGACTAACAGTAAGCAAGCCTATTAAATATTGTAAATTAGGGGTGCTCAAGACTTGTGTGCAGATATGGAATTTCTGATTTGTAAACTTATATTTGAAATCTTCCAAACAACAAAGCAGATAGAAGATTTTTTTGAAATTTTTAGGTGGTTGGAGGTAGGATTAGCTCCTAGTCAAAAAGTTGTGCACATGGGGTCATAAGGAAGAAAACGCTATAGACTCTTCTTGTGAAAACATGAGGTTAATAACCGGATCAAGTACTTATAACCTGCATATTCTAATGTTTATCAAAATGGATTTATTTGTGGTGAATTCAAATCAAGAAAGACACCATATATATGACATGAAGGGGATAACCAACATGAAAAATTTATGTATTTCAAGGAAATTGGAATCAATAAATTGTACTTAGATAATACATCCTTAAGCATAAGATGGGAAGAGATAAAAGGAGAATCAATCAAAATTAACTTCCTCAAACAAAAAAAATGTTACCACTTTTTTGTTTCCCCATTCATAAACAAATCTTCACCAAGAAATCTGCCATGATACTCCAGAAACAAGGTTCCATTATGAGTGCCAAATGCCTCAAAATCACCAATGCAATATTATTAGTGTTTCTTCAAACCATCAACAACCATTACAATAGGAGGGGCCTTTACTTTTATGGAGCCTAGGCGAAACAACCTACAAAATAAAATATTAAAATCCTTGCTAAAACCCTAGATCTAATCTAGATGAACATAAACTAACAATATACTTCAACTAACTTGAGAGGACAAGTCAACTAAATAATATAAATGAGTGGCCATATCACATGTACAATTCTCCTAACATAGAAGCCAAGGCAAGTGGTGCAATTTCCTAGAGTAGCATAAAGCAATGGACTAATGCTCTATTTTCCTCGTCAAAGCAAGTAAGTAGACCTTGTCAAAACACCAAAGAAATGATATAATACTCCTACAGGTAGTGCCCCCTCCTAGAATACAAACAGAAAACCAATAAAATATAACCCAAATGGTGTACTGCTGAAAGATGCTTCAAATGTGTGAGAAAATGAATAAGATAGTAGGATGATCCTCAAAATACGTGTATAACCTCCTCCATCAAGGCATATTTGGTCTCTGAGGTGAATCCAAGTCAACCAACCATAAACGAAACAATTGATCAATAACTATCTCAACAAAATCCAAAAAGAGAGGAACGACCCCAAAAGGGAAAAAAATACTCATAAAGTGATGATGGTGTCCTCAACATGTATGCCCATATAGTTGGGTGTTCCACTACTAATCATAAGAGAAAGGATACCAAACATAATCCAATGTGAATCCAAACAACATAAGGTAGGGTGATCACATGATGGATCCTCTTTTAGTCAGAATATGGTCAAAATCGTTGTTAGGATTCCTAGAATCTCCATTCCAAGTGTGTACAGAGTGAGTGCTCCCCTATCAAGCAAATATAAACCCATTATGATCATCTCCAAGTGAACAAGGGTGTTTTAACTTCAAGCAGTAACCTTTTCATGTCAAACTGAAATCAAATCCACCATCATGCTATCTAATAAACCTCCACTTGTGTGACAAAGAAGGGGGTGTTCCTTCAAATAATAAAGCATATGTTATAACAACATGGATGAGTGATGGACCCCATAGTCACAAGTTCCAAGTTTCATATTTCTGGAAGAATTGTCTTGTTTGTTATCAAGGTTGGTTTTGATCTCACCTTTGTCATGTATTTGTCCATCTAGAAGATATTTGCTCCTCCTCTATTTTTTTACTACACTGTGTTTTTTCTGATATTTGTGTGTCCACATACAATCCCTTGGACTCGCCTCCTTGGACACATTTTGTTTTTGAAGTTGGTCTTCCTATTTGAACTCCCTCATATTTCCTCAAAGTAGTTTGTGTATCACCTTGAAGCTCCCTGCCAATAGCAGCTTGTGTATTTCCACAAAGCCTCCTGTCAATAGTGGCCTGTGAATTTCCCTCCCATATTGGATATGCGGTGTTTTAAACTATGTCATAGACATTCTCCCAAGATTCTATAGAAATATTTATCCTTTTGAGCTCTTTCATCATCAAACAGTTTGACTTTTCTATCTTGCAACACTTTTTCCTTGAGATATTGTTGGTACTAGTGAATGAAATGGATCTCCTCCTGAGAGGTGACTTTGTTCAAGACCTCATGGAAAGAATTCACACCTTCATAGATGGAATCATCAGGGTTTTTCGGATGCACATAGGTACTCTTAATGTGCTCCTTTGTAAATTGATTGGCCAAGAAAGAATTTAGATCGTGCATCCTTTTATGGGCCTCCACAAGCTTCAAAGTTGTAATTATTTTCCAAAGAAAATTTGCATGAGTGGAGTTCTGAATAACTAGATATCCAAGATTAAGAGGAAACTTAGGCCGGCCTTTCCTTTTAGCTCTAGTAAACCAAGGGAACACATGATCAATGGCAGTTTGGAAGGATATCTCTTCCATTACCATTATGTCACTACTACATATGGCTCAAAAGTCCCACGACAGTTTGCCACGAATTAGTTAAAATTGAATTTTTCATGGAAAAATAGTTTAAAATTTTTGAAAAAAATGAAAATGTCCCTGATGATCGTCTCTATAGTGACGAAAACCCATAACGTTGCTCTAGTGACAACTTTTCGTCACTATAGCGATGAATGTTGTGGCAATAACTTTTTTTTAACGATCATTTACATTTTGTTTTTTTGAAATTTGATCGTTGTGCATTTTCGTCGGAACCGTGACCCTCATTGATCTATAAATACATGTTCTTCAGTCATATTTTCACAATCATTTGCTAGAGTTGCAGCGATCTATCTGTTTGTAAATATAAAGACAATGCACCCAAGATGTCGACTGCCAGAGAGCTATTTTCCACATAATATTAGAAATACTACTTTACAAGGCGACACATTTGCTCCATTGGATGAGGACAACCTCCATGATATTCATGATGTTCCTCTACTCGAGAAGTCCCAAGAACCTCTTTATGAAGGCTCAACAACCAATATTCTATCTGCTATATTGTTGTTGGTGAACTTGAAGGTTTTGAATGGTTTATCAAACACTTTTTTCACACAGCTCCTAAGGTATGTAAAGTTGACTATTTTCCTCTATTTTTAGTGTTAATTAATTTGTAAATTAGGGATATGAAATATTTATGATGTATATTGTTTACATTTCATTTTGTGTCAATGTTGTAGATTGTTCGGTGAATTTCTATTACCACCATCAAATAATTTACCACACACAAGTCAAGAGGTATTCTTGATTATGAAAGAAATTGGAGTGGAGTATCAATCTATTGATGCAAGTCCTAATGATCATATTATATATTATGGACAATATGCATCAGAAAACAAATGCCCACAATGTGAAATTAGTAGATATCGAACTGATCAAGTAACAAAAGAGGTCCCTCGCAAAGTTCTTCGTTATATTCCCATAACTCCACGTTTCCAACGACTATTTAGGTGCCAAAGTGTAGCACAGTTTATGGATTACCATGCGAAGAATGGAAGTGAAGATGGTGTTCTTCGAATGGCCGCAAATGATTCTGCATTGAAGAACATCGAAGAAAAATGGCCAATTTTTAAAGATGAACCTCGTAATGTTAGACTTTCATTGGAAGCGGACGGTTTCAATCCATTTGGTGAGCTTTGTTCTACTTACTCAGTGTGGATTGTTTTCGTCATAAACAATAACCTATCTCCTTGGATGACGATTAAGAGAGAGCACACAATGTTGGCAATGATTATTCCAGGTATTTTTTTGAAAGTATTTATATTATTTCATTAAGTTATTTGTTTAATTGCTTCATGAGAACACCTTTTATATATTGGGACGGATAACTAAATAGAAATATTGTATGTTTATTAATCAAATATGTAAGTACCAATTTAAAGAGATAAATGTATATATTGAGCCTCTTATCGATGAGCTATTGAATTTATGGGCTGGAATCACTATGTATGACATCTCCAAACCAATAGGGCAAAAACAATTTCAGTTCCATGGAATACTTGCATGGACAATTCATGATGCTCCCGGGTTAACAAATTTTTGTGGTATGTAACTTTATGTTGCACGTCGTTAAAATTATATGTTTTCAAGGTAGAAAACGTGCATCTTTTTTTTAAGTTAATAATCTTTTGATGCTATAACATTAATACATATATCTCGCAGGTCTTCAAACAAAGAGAAAATTTGCATGTCCAGTATGTGGTCCTAGGATAAAATCTCATCGTTCAAGAATTTTAGCAAAGGAGGTGTTCGATGAGTATAGGCACTTCCTCGCTAAGAACCATAGGTACCGAACTATCGAAAAAACAAAATTCAATGGTAAATAAGAGAATGCAAAGAAACCACGAAGAATGACACCTCTCCTATGGAAGTTGGAATATAACAGAAATCGTCGAGGTATCTAAATTGTATATGCAGCATACAATATGTTCACGTAATATTATGATTTTTATATTTTTACTAAATTTTCTCTACAATGGGTGTCATGAATTATTGTTAATGTGTTTTCGTTTATGTTTAATGAATGTATTTAAGGCATGAATGGGCTTCCACGAGGAATGAAGAGTTATCCCATACAATTCAGTAGGTTGCCTTACTACGAGCACCCAGAAATAGCTCATTTGTTTGATACAATGCATATCGGGAAGAATGTAACATAAATGATGTGGCGGACATTAGATGGAAGGTCTGACAAAGATAAAATTGGAAACATTTGTAGTGACATTGCAGAAGCCAATCACACATTGCAAAGTGTAATTATTTCCAATGTTGGAAATGGGTACTAAAATTTTAGTCTTCCATGGTTATTGATGGAGCAACAAAGCAATGCTATAAAAGAGGTCATTCAAAAAATAAGGTTTCCGATGGCGTTTTCGTTGAACATACAAAACATCTTAACCAAAAAAGGTGATTTTGGCGGTGTTAAAACTCATGGCTGGCATATATTCATTAAGGTAATTATTTACATATATAATTTCCATTAAGTAAATATTTTTAGTAATTTTTCTCTCCTATTTGGAAACATTAGATAATGATTTTCTTTTTGCTACAGTAGGTTCTACCTCTGGCTCTCCCAGATAGCTTTGATGACAACATAAAACAAGTTATATATGATCTTGGTAAATACATGAGGCAATTAATAA
The DNA here is from genome assembly GCA_027924585.1 of Larix kaempferi. Taxonomy (NCBI): domain Eukaryota; kingdom Viridiplantae; phylum Streptophyta; class Pinopsida; order Pinales; family Pinaceae; genus Larix; species Larix kaempferi. The sequence goes on from BSBM01000230.1 coordinate 4,716,938, forward strand.
TTTTATATGCATGAAAAATGTTCATTCTTTTTGTTGCATTGCTTATTGACATATTGTGTTTTACAGCTTGGAACTTTATTATATATTCCTCAATCTGGTTTATCATTGTTATTTTCTTGCATCTTTTGTAGGTGGCTTTCATCTAAAGAAATCCATAAAGAATATATTAGGTATTGGAAGAGAGAAATTCCTCGTCTAATGTGTGAAATGCAGAAGTATTTACCTCCAGCATTTTTCAATGCACAAGAACACTATCTCATACACCAAGTTGAGGAGATTGAATTGTGTGGACCTATAAACTCAAGGTCAATGTGGATGGTGGAAAGGAATTTGAAGTCATTGAAGGCTTTTGTTAGACAAAGAGAACGTCCTAATGGTTCTATGGTGCAGGGCTATATGCTATATCAATCCATGGTGTACATTAGTCAGTATCTTCCAAATTTAGCAAAAGATATCAATTTGCCTCGAATTTGGCATGTCGACTCCATCAACAAATTTGAAGGGGAGGTCCTGTTGGGGAAAGGTAGAACAAGGAAAGTGAGATTTAATTGAATGGTGTACATTTAATTTATTATGCAATTAATTTTTCAATTTATTTAATTTTTATTATTCCATCATTTTTTTAAGGTAAACTTGATTGCCTTTAATGATAACTAATTTACAATTCTTAATTGTTATTTTTTCATATAGTTGGTCGGGTGTGGGATGCAATAAATTTATACATTGCAAACAATCTTGATTTGATGGAGGAATGTATTGAACGATGTATAGAATACTATGGTACCTTATTATGGGAAGGGGTTAGTAAAATGATTAAAACAGTGCTTCGTCATCGAGAAGATTATCCCGAAGAACTTACTCAAAGGGAAATTGATTTAGCATGCGGTTTAAAAGATAAAAAGGCAAGTATATTTATCCTTCTCATTTTTTTCGTTGTTTCCCATTGTATAAAAATATTTCTCTCGTTTATGTCTTCTTATATATTTATTCATCGAGTCATGCATGATGCAGCTGATACATCTGTTAATTTTTGAGCATCAATTCAATATGATCTAGGATCTTAACTGAGAGAATAACATGTACAGCATATCAATCACAAGAGACAATAGACACACAGAGTTTCCTTGGGGAAAACCATAAAGGTGAAAAACCCCAATACCTTCCTCAGAGATAGATAGAGCAATGATACAAAACCCAAGCATAAGAGATAGTCTCCTAGCAGCAGCTTCTCCTCCTCCACTAGTACACCACTTTCTAATGAGTGTATGAGTGATAAATTGAATGATCAAATAGAGTGCCTCCCGCTCTCTATTTATACTTGACTTGACTTGCCTAATAACCTTACAAGGTCGGCCTCAACTTAACCACGTAACATAATGCTGACAGGGCCGACCCCCAATAGGGTTGTCTAATAACCCTTTAACCCACATGACTTATATAGGGCCGACCCCATCAAGGTGGTCTAATAACCCATCAAGTATAAATTACGACACTTACAATATAAATGACGACACTTCTGTATAGAGGAATAATAACATCTCTATAGGAATACAATATACATATATGAAATACATTCCGAAGTTACAAATACATCAACACTCCCTCTTAACTAGGAAGGAATTTCTCGACATAGATTTGCCAGCACAAGTCTTGTTATTTGGATCATCATCACTGGATCATCGTCATCGAATCATTGTCATCGTCACTGTTGCTGCTATCTCAATCAATCTCAAATCTACTCGTCATAGGAATTTCTATAGAGCCAGCCCTTTTTCATGCTGGATGTAGGCCTTCCACCTGTAGGTCTTCATCATCTACAGAGCCAACCCTTTTTCATGTTGGATGTATCACATCTACAGAGCCAACCCTTTTTCATGTTGGATGTATCACATCTACAGAGCTAACCCTTTTTCATGCTGGATGTATCACATCTACAGAGCCAACCCTTTTTCATGCTGGATGTATCACATCTACAGGGCCAACCCTTTTTCATGCTGGATGTAGGCCTAGCCTCCATGTAGGTCTTCATCATCTCTGCGAGCAAGCCATCAAGTAAGTACACCTTAGGACTGATTACACTGCCTCTACAAAACCTGCAAGATCTCCTAGGACTGATTACACTGCCTCTGCAAAACCTGCAAGAGCATCTCAGGACCAATTATATGCCTCTGCAAAACCTGTGTACCATACTGTCACCTCATCGTCTTTAGATCACTTCATAGTCCACGGAGCACTACCCAGATGCACATCACACAGCACTTACATTCACCGACATGGGAAGACACACTTCAACCATCCGTGAAAGGCTCGGCACTTATATCTACGCCATGGGAAGACACACTTCAACCATGCGAGAATGGCATCGCACTTATATCCATAGCCATGGGAAGACACACTTCAACCATGCTAGGAATGGCACATCACTTATATTGTAGCCATGGGAAGACACACTTCAACCATGCTCGAATGGCACATCACATATATTGCAGCCATGGGAAGACACACTTCAACCATGCTCGAATGGCACAGATCTTACATCAACAACCATGGGAAGACACACATCAACCATGTCAGAATGGCCCCAGCCCTTATATCTCAGCCATGGGAAGACACACTTCAACCATGCTAGAATGGCTCATGTGCATCTGTGTCTCCGGACTCATCACTTCCCCTTGGAAGGAATATCGATCTGAAGTACAACAAGTCTCTCTCTGAAGTACTCAAAATTCACCCTGGCCAACGGCTTGGTCGACACATCGGCTATCTGCTCGTCTGTCGCAACATACAGGAGATTCACTACTCCTCTCTGCACCATATCCCTGATATAGTGATATTTGATCTCAATGTGCTTCGACCTGTCATGGAACACCGGGTTCTCAGACAACTTCACACAACTCTGGTTGTCACAAAAGATACCAGTAGCACCCAATGGGAGATCAAATAACTCAGACAGTAGCTTCCTCATCCATACTACCTCACAACTAGCCGAACAAGCTGCAACATACTCTGCTTCGGCTATACTTAGTGCTATGCAGGACTGCTTCCTGCTAAACCAAGAGACACCGGATCCCATACTGAAGCAGCACCCAGAAGTGCTCTTCCTATCTGCAGCACTGCCTGCCCAATCTGAATCAACATAACCCTATAGGTTAAACTTTTGATTCACATCATACTGGAGCCCAAAATCAATCGTACCCTTTAGGTACCTCAGAATATGCTTTACAGCAACCAGGTGAACACCTCTCGGATCCGTTAGGAACTGGCTTAATGTGTTCACCACAAAGCAAATATCTGGTCTCGTGTTCATCAGGTACATCAAGGACCCAATCATCTGACGATACATAGTGACATCAACCGGCTCAGATGAAGCATCACACAGAATCTTCAAGTTCGATGCCATAGGTGTGGCCATGGCCTTGCAGTCCATCATCTCGAACCTCTTCAGGATCTCTACTACATACTTCCCTTGTCCAAGGAAGATTCCATCTGCACTCTGCCACACCTCCATGCCTAGAAAGTAGTGCATCATCCCCAAGTCCTTCATCTCGAAATCAGCAGCAAGCTTCCTCTTCATGTTGGCAAGCAATCCATCCTCACCTGTCACAAAAAGGTCATCCAAATACAATAGTAGTATCACTGGATTGCCTTCCTCAACCTTGTATTAAAGGTTGGAATCCATTTTACTTTTAGTAAATCCCAAACTGGATAGGAAGCCATCTATCCTGATTTACCAAGTCCTGGGTACCTATTTCAAACCATACAAGGATTTCTTCAGTTTGCACACATGAGTCCCTTTGTCATGTGTCTCAAACCCGAGTGGCTGCTCCACATACACTTTCCTCTTCGACTGCACCATTCAAGAAATTTGTCTTGACATCCATCTGGTGTATCTTCCACCTCATCACTACAGCCAGAGCAAGTACTGTTCTGATGGAAGTGTACCTGGCTACAAGAGCAAAAATCACAAACCACAACCTGGCCTTGTATTTCTCTATGCTACCAACTGCAGCATGCTTGATCTTATAGATCCACTTGGAAGTCACAACATAATTCCCTTCAGGTCTTGGGACCACATCCCAAACATCATTCTTCATGATCGACTGGTACTCTTCGATCATTACTTCATCCCGGATCCTAGGAACTTCAAATTCTCCAATAGATAGCTTTGTTGCTAGAGTAAATGTTGTAGACCTTCTTTTGTAGGTGATGGTATACGATCTTTCCTACAAAACAAGTTAAATTGCATGATTAGAGACATCTCATAGTTTTCAGAACAAATTCTTACACATAAAGAAATATGTCATATAGTCATGCAATTATTTTAGCCAATGCTTCAATACAACATTTATCCATATCCCGTAACTTTCTAGATACCTTCCAATCTCTACTAGAACATTGTTAAGAGTGTGCACAACTCCAACATGTCAACAAATAGGTTTCATTCTAGATAAGTAGCAATGGAATATTGTATAGTTCCATAGGCCACTTACCCATTACATGCGTATTAGTAGTATATTTTTCATTGATGCAATTATTCTAATATGCATAATACACAACCTAAGTCTAGGAACATAAGTATATAAATCATTGAACAATATTATTTAAACAATCAAATATACAAGAAATGACAATTCAAATACTTATCTTTGTTTGTTTGTTGGGTGGACTCCCTCTCAGTCTTTGTTTCCTTGTAGGAACTACTGGAGTGTGCTCCCTCTTGATCTTTGCTTCCTAGATTACCTGTCCTTGAACTTATATCCATCCTCAATCACTATGCATGCTTAATAGTATCATCATTGTGTTATCCTCAAGATCTCATACATAATCATACATTCATTAGTATAATCTTAATACTGTCAAAACACAATAATCTTAAGCATGTATAGTCATGATCATTTCAGACATAGATAATAAGCATTAGCATTCAAAGTTTTAGGAAAGACTTCTCTTACTCATGCATATTCATATTTGACCATAGAACTCTTTTGGTTAGTCATATCATCAATCAAGGTAAGAGACAAAATATGCATAAACCCTAGATTACTCAAACTTGTAACTTCGTGAGTAATCATTATCAATCATACAAAAGTATAAGATCCTTACATAGGGTAGGATTCTAACTTGATATAGGAAAAACATACCTGGTCATCATATTTGGTAGTTATGTCTAGCAATGTTTTTGTTGTTCTCTTTAATGACCTGCATAACTCATAAGTTAACCATTGTCGAACCAAATTATACATACCTCTATGTGATCCATGACTATGGATGAGTCTTTCTCTTCATGTCACTATGGTCTTGATCTAGGACTTTATTTGTACCTTCATGTTAGCGGATAACATTCTCCTCATACAACACCACGGTGCATTAGTACAATCATAATACAATCATAAGTGTCATAACCCTAATCAATGAATGTCTTCTATCATGCATTCATACTTTTACTAGGGTGATAAGACAAGTCTAGAGTTAAACAAGATTGTTACTAAACTCAATAACATGAAGACAATCATATTATAAACTTAATCATGAACAGATTTCAAAACATACCTATAAGTCATACCTGTCAGATTGCTTGTAGTAGTTGTTGTTGTTGTTCCTTTTGTTCTTAGGACAATCTGAGGAAAAGTGTCCTCTTCTTAGTATGTGTTGTGAGAGCTTGATCTTCATTCCCCATATTTTCTTCTCGAGCTACAATCCAAGCTTCTTCATGTGAGAATTCTTCCCACAACCTACTGAATGTGATAAGTTTCTTCCTAGCAAAAATTCCTTGGATGAAGGAATCCCATGACCTAGGAAGGCCATTAAGAGTGGTCATTACCACTTCTCCATTCTCTACATCTTCTCCCATAGCTTCAATTTGTTCTTTTATCTGGGAGACCCTTGAGAAATAAGACTACATGGTCTCTGCATTCTGGAACTTGATATTCTTCAATTGATTCCTCAAGGTCATCTTCCGATTTATATTCTTCCCTTCAAATAGCTTTGTCAAGGAATCAAACATCTCCTTAGGTGTCTTCAGAGATGACACATGTGGCATGAGATGGTCTTTGATAGAATCAACAATTATCCTTTTAGCCTTCACTAAGTTCCTCTTGTGTAAGGCCTTAGTCTCTTCTCCCTCTGGGACAAAAACCTCTTCACTTGTGTAAGTGTCCAACTCATTCTCTTCTAAGATTAGCCCAATCCTATACTTCCATGCTCGGAAGTTATCAGCCCCTTCAAGCTTATCCTCAAGCTTGATGTGGTGAGACATCTTAAGAAGTACTTCAAATGGAAATAGAAAAGTTATTAGGTCTTACCACTTGATTTGATGAAAACTGGATCTGGAGCTGGATTAGGGTTTGTCAGAGAAACCCTAAAAATTCAAACTTTGAATTTCAAACTTCTGAAAGGATAGAAAGATGCGCCTTGATGAGATGATCAAGCTGGTATACTTAGAATTTGAAAACTACAAAGTTTCACCCCTTAAGTTTTCTTTTCAGACTTCTGGATTCACTTGGGAGGACCCTGAATTAGGGTTTGATTTTCCCGGAGCTTCACCCATCCAAAAATTTTGATCTTGGTCTCTAAACTTTGATTTTTCAGAGGCGCTTCCATCCATGGTCTCAGATTTCAGAAATTCCAACTTTTGCAGAAACCCTAATTTTTGGCTTCACTAAATAGGACCCCAAACTAGGGTTTGATTTTCCCGGAGCTTCACCCAACCAAAAAGTTCGATCCAAAGCTCTAAACTTCGATTTTTATGAGGAGCTTCCAGCCATGGTCTCAGATCTCAGAAATTCCAACTTTTGTAGAAGCCCTAATTTCCAGCTTCACTAGACAGGACCCCAAACTAGGGTTTGATTTTCCTGGAGCTTCACCCAACCAAAAAGTTCGATCCAAAACTCTAAAATTTGATTTTTCTAAGGATCATCCAGCCATGGTCTCAGATTTTTTAAATTCCTATTTTTGTGGAAACTCTAATTTTTAGGGCCAAAAATGAAAGTGCCCAGAATTGAATTCTGATTGGACAGAAAGATGCACCTTGCTGAGGAGAGTCAATATACCCTACTGCCTTTCCAAAATCTGTGGAGAGAAACCCAAAAACAAGAATCCCTAGCTTCCACAACTGCACAGTGTCTTCTTCTCAGGTTATCTCTGATACCATGTTAATTTTTTAGCATTAATTCAATATGATCTAGGATCTTAACTGAGAGAATAACATGTGCAACATATCAATCACAAGAAGTAATCACAAGAGACAATAGACACACAGAGTTTCCTTGGGGAAAACCATAAAGGTGAAAAACCCCAATAACTTCCTCAGAGATAGATAGAGCAATGATACAAAACCCAAGCATAAGAGATAGTCTCCTCGCAGCAGCTTCTCCTCCTACACTAGTGTGCCACTCTCCAATGAGTGTATGAGTGAGAAATTGAATGATCAAATAGATTTCCTCCCGCACTCTATTTATACTTGACTTAACTTGCCTAATAACCTTACAAGGTCGACCTCAACTTAACCACATAACATAATGCTGACAGGGCTGACCCCCAATAGGGTGGTCTAATAACCCTTTAACCCACATGACTTATACAGGGTCGAACCCATCAAGGTGGTCTAATAACCCACCAAGTATAACTTATGACACTTACAATATAAATGACGACACTTTTGTATAGAGGAATAATAACATCTCTATAGGAATACAATATACATATATGAAATACATTCCGAAGTTACAAATACATCAACAACATCACAATGCTATGTGGTGCAATGGTCGTAAATTTCGCATCAAAAAGTTGGATGACAAGAGGAAAACATTTGATTGTGGGATAACTGCAGTTTTTCAAGTCACTAATGTTTCCTCTAGAAGTGGCAGGCATCTAGAAGTATCTGAAAATAGGTAATATGGTTATTTGGAAGATATACTTGAGTGTGTCTTTAACTCCTTTAAAGTAGTTTTGTTTGAGGTCAAATGGTACAGGCTACGAGTGAATGAACGTGATCCTGAAAGAATTTTTATTGAGCATGCCAATGGATTTACCATGGTTAATACAAGGGCACTTGAACCAAGTACAGAGCCTTATGTTCTTCCAAATCAATGTGAGCAAGTCTTTTACTCAGAGGTTCCAGGTAAAGAAGGTTGGTCATACATTGTTAGATACGATCCAAGAGGAAGACCGATCAAGTATAATGCAGAGGAAGAAGACAATGTTGAAGAAGAAGGTGATGCAGATCAAGAGCAGTTGGCCGCCGATGTAGATGTGTCAGATGAAGAATCCGATCAAGAAGTTGATCAACCAAATGATGTAGCAAACAATGAAATTGGCATTGATGATATTGATGATGAATATCTAACCGAAAATGACATTGATCATGATCCTGATATGAGCGATCTTTTCAATGATAGTGATTCTAAACTAGATGACGATACAGATGTTGAGTTAGATGAAGAATAATCCGAATGACATTGTAGCAATGTTGGAATCTAGGAGTTATGTAAGAACGTCTTTTTGCATAATGTATTATGTTTACGACTATTTAGTTATGTTTAAACCATCATTATCATCATCAATATCATCATCACAATCATCATCATCATCATCATCATCATCATCATCATCGTCGTCGTCATCATCGTCATCATAAATTAAATGTTTCTTAGTGTTTTTTACATTTTCATGTATGTTGTCATATGTTATAACACAATTTTTTTTTTACATAGATTTTGTCAAGTTATGGGGAATTGAGAGTGATGTGAGGGGGGGGAGGGGCCATAAGAGCTTCCACCTTCACGTGGTTGGCCCTGTTCAGTAAAGAATATTAAATTATTCTTGAAACAAAGAGAAGCTCAGTAAGGTAATGCACAGTTATTATGCTAACCCAAATGGCATGCTTGATCATGTACTGCACGGGACCAACGTTGAAATTTTTTAAATTTGTGCTTGCTTGGATTTAAATTTGGCATGCTTAGACTAAACACACGCATTGACGGTATGGGAGGGTTTCCAAACTCAAACATGACTGACACTAACTATTGGAGCATCAAATACCATACCTATAGATTAATTAATGTGCTACATGAGGCCAACATTGAAATTTTTTAAATATGTGTTAGCTTGGACTGAAATTTGGCATGGTTAGACTAGACAGATGCATTGATGGTGTGAGAGGGTTTCCATACTCAAACATGACTGACACTAACAATTCAAGCATCAAACACCATACCTATAAATCAATTAATGTGCTACATGGGTCCAACATTGAAATTTTTTAAATATGTGCTGGCTGGACTGAAATTTGGCATGGTTATACTAGAGGCATGCATTGATGGTGTGGGAGGGTTTCTGGACTCAAATATGACTGGAACTAACAATATGAGCATAAAAAACCATACCTATCGATTAATTAATGTGCTACATGGGGCCAACATTGAAATTTTTTAAATATGTGCTGGATTGGACTGAAATTTGGCATGGTTAGACTAGACGCATGCATTGATGGTGTGGAAGGGTTTCCAGACTCAAACATGACTGACACTAACAATTAGAGCATCAAAAACCATACCTACAGATTAATTAATGTGCTACATGGGGCCAACGTTGAATTTTTTTAAATATGTGTTGGCTTGGACTAAAATTTGGCATGGTTAGACTAGATGCATGCATATGGTTAGACTATCATCATCATCTTCATTATCATCTTCATCATCATATTCATCATCATCATCATCACCATCGTCATCTTCATCATTATCATCTTCATCATCATCATAATAATAATCATCATCATCATCATGATCATCATCATCATCATCTTCATCATCATCATCTTCATAATCATCATCATCATCCTCGTCATCATCATCATCATCATCATCATCTTCATCCTCATCTTCATCATCATATTAATCATCACCATCATCATCGTAGTCATCACCATATTCATCATCATCATCATCATCATCATCATCATCTTCATCTTCATCATCATCATCATCACCACCACCACCACCATCATCATCATCATCATCATTGTTGTCGTTGTCGTCGTCATCACCACCACCATCATCATCATCATCTTCTTCAACATAATCATCATCATCATCATCATCATCATCATCATCATCGTTGTCTCCATCACCCTCTTCCTCATCAACATAATTATCATCATCATCTTCATCATCATCATCATCGTCGTCGTCATCACCATCTTCATCATCATCATCATCATCATCATCATCATCTTCATCATCATCATCATCATCATCATCTTCATCATCATCATCATCATCGGCATCACCATATTCATATTCATCATCATCATCAGCAGCAGCAGCAGCAGCATCACCACCACCACCACCACCACCACCATCATCATCATCATCTTCATCATAATCATCTTCATCATCATCATCATCGTTGTATGATATCTGACGAAGATACCTAGAAAGACCAACAATGTTTGTCGTCGGTGGTTTAGCAAGCTCGTTGAATTCTTTTGAAGTCCGAAGTGCGATATCCGACACCTCTTGTCGTCGGTGATGATATTCTTTTGAAGTCCGAAGTGTGATACCAACTCTCACTTTCATGTTGAATTTATGTCAAAATGATTCCAAAATTCTAATATGACATCGATGATCTCTTATCTTATGATCTTGGGCTACTTGGATATGTTGTCTCCTTCAACCCTCCACTAATGTGAGGTTTATGCAATAGGTTATTGTCTTTATTGGATTTATTTTTCCTTGTTGGATCAACTGGTTTCTTTATGTAAATTCATCATTGTCTCACTTTCTCTAGTCTTTTTCAACTAATATCACCACCTTAAAGGAGCTTCCAAGGCAATTTGTGAGTAATAAAAGTAACTTCTTATTGAGGGTACCTGGGTCATCATACTTACATTTAGGGTGTTATATTTTGTGTATGATTGATTTCTTCCATGTTTTATTTCATTGAATTCTTGTGTTTCATTTATTTTGTGGGGATGGTATTTCCAAGATTTTTTGTAGGATGATACCAACACCATCTAGGTATGTTGAATAGGGTTTATCACCTACCTTAGTTCCTTTTCTACATTCCCTTTTCTTAGCTCAACTATCTTTCCATATTATGAGTTAGTTTATTTTATTACAAGACCTAGCTAAGAGTTCAAGCTCACTTAGGATGGTTGACAAACCATAGGGACTTTCCCATTTTCTTGCCCGCCATAAGTAAAAGGGGTTAATTTATTTAATTATCGATGTCCATTATGTTTGTATTAAACTACAAATTAGATAGTATAGATACTATCTCCTTTTATCTCTTTGCATTTAGCTAGTTAGTGCACATAAACATAAAAGATTAAACCGATTTTACTTTTTTTTCTTTATTTCATAATCTACTTAGTTATTTGTTTTTTTAATAATAGTTATAACTTGACACATATGATCATTGTTAACATACATTCAAAATTTATCCAATTGCATATCTAACAAACTTCTAAGGACAACCTTCTAGCCAACATATTGAACTATGCCTTAAGGGAAGTCTTATCTTCCTCCAGCCCAACCAAGTATAGGAGCCTTTTGTCTAGCACTGCGTGGTCTGCCATGCCTGTAAATGCAGCTATTCTCAAACTGGGAACAATATACTCCATTGGCATTATTGCTTCTTGCTCATAAGCCAATCTAAAAGGTGTATGGCCTGTTAGTTTCTTGCATGTAGTCCTGTATGCCCATAATACAGATGAAATGCACAGGTCCCAATCATCATGATTGACATTGCATATCTTGGTTAGTGCATTCTCCAGTGCTTTGTTAAATGCTTCAACAGTTCCATTCTCCCATGGATGATAAGATGTGCTGCGCTGATGATGAACGTGGAACTATTTGGTCAAAGCTTCGATGGTTCTGTTCAGAAAATGAGTGCCTTGATCACTCATCAAAATCTTCAAGCATCCGAACCTTGTAAGTATATTTTCAAAAATAAAATTTGCGGCTGTAGCTGTGCTACAGTATTTCACTGGCTTCACTTTGGCTCATCTGGTGAGGTAATCAATTGTAGTAATAATGTACCTTGCACTATTTCTTTTCCCTGGTGGGTTTATAGGTCCCACAAAATCAATGGCCCATTTCTTAAAGGCCTGCAATGTCAACTGTGTATTTAATGGCATTTCCTCTCTTCGCAATGGCTTTCCGGTCCTCTGACACACATCGTAGTCTGGGTAGTGCTCCTTCGAGTCCTTGTGAATTGTAGGCCACCATATCCCTGCACGCAATATCTTCCACGTAGTAGTTCTCCCTGCGTAATGACCTCCTGCAACTCCTGAATGTGCATCAGCCAATATGAATGGCTACTCGTGCTCTAACACACATCTGCGCAGCACTTCATCCGGTCCCAACTTGTATAGCTGGCCCGCAATAATGGTGAAGTCTACTGCTCGCACTACCAGTTGCTTCTTTTGTTGCGTAGTGAACTCTGTGGGTGCAAACCCAGTAGTAAAAAATTCAATGATATCCTTATAATAATCATCGAAAACCTGTATAGAAAACAACTATGCATTTGGCAGATTGTCCTCCAGATTCATAGGTTCCTCTCCTGACTCAATCCTTGATAGATGATCAGGTCCTAAATTCAACCTACCTGGCTTAACAACAATTTCAAAATCATACTCCTGAAAGAGTAGTAACCATCTACATATTCACCCCCCTAACACTGGATTATTGACCAGGTATTTCAAATCAATATGGTCAGTGAACATAGAGAAGTGTGCACCAAGCAAGTAATGCCTGAACTTCTGTAGGGCATAGACCATAGTGAGTCCTTCTCGCTCTGTAGTGGTATAGTTCTTCTCAGCGGATGATAACTTTCTGCGGGAAAATTCAATGGGATAATCGATACCTCCCTCTCCTAGCTGAGCAAGAACAACACCTAATGCTATACATGAAGCATCAACATGGACGTGAAATGGCTTCTCCCAGTGACCATCTTCTCTTTTAATGTTTCAAATCCTTGTTCGCAATCCTTGTTCCAGATGAATAGCACATATTTCTTTAGCATATTCTCCATAGCTGCGGTTATCTGCGAATACCCTTTTATGAACTTCTTGTAATAACCGGTATGCCCTAATGTAGTGCACAACTGCTTGACTGAATTTGGTGTAGGCAAGTTTACAATGACTGCGATCTTCGAGGATCAACCATCAAGCCCTATTTGCACACAATGTGTCCCAACAAAGTTCCATAGGGAACACAGAAAACACATTTCTTCATATTTAATGAAATTTGATGCTATCTTCATTTTTCCAGCATCATCCTGAGGTTTGCAGCATGGTTCCTCAGTAAACCGAAAATAGTCCAATCATCAAAATAAACCTCGAAAAACTTATGTATGAAATATTCAAATGCTGCGACTACCACTCTAGAAAATATGATAGGTGCGTTCTTCAGACCAAAAGGCATCACTGTGTACTAGAACGAGCCCCATTCTATAGCAAAAGTAGTCTTGTGCCTATCTGCAAGATCAATCCTGATCTGATGGTATCCAGAGAATCCATCAGTAAAAGAATATGCCTCATTCCCTCCAACATTATCAAGTACTTCATCCGTGAAAGGGGTAGGAAATGGGTCATGCATCGAAGCGTCATTCAACTTTCTGAGATCCACATAGATCCTGATCTCACCCTTTGTTTTCTTATCCTGGATAACCATTGGGCTTATCCACTCATATTCTTCAACCGGCTCAATGATCCCTGCATCGAGCATCTTATTGAGTTCTTCATTAACTCGTTCTTTGTAGCGTGGGTTTAGTCTATACGGTCTTTGCTTCACAGGCTTTGTGTCAGGCTTAAGAGGAATTTTCATCACTCCTAAGTCTCCCAGAATACCTTTCATTTCTGTGAACTTGGTCGGGAATAATTCTCAATATTCTTGTAGTATGCCCGCGACCTCCTCGATTGTGTCTTCATCCCAATAGTCTCTGATAGCTGCAAACTTTGGCTCTTCACTGGTGCCAATGTTCACTTTTCTTTTTTTCACAGGTCCACTCATATCTGAAATTTCTAGTGGAGGTCCTTCCACCTCGCGCACTCCCTCTGATTCAGGTATCTTTATGTTGTGCAGGTTCTCTTCATCGCTGTCTGCTTTATCCTCAGGTTCTTCAGCGAGGTTATAACAATCAAGAGCATGCTCTAGTTGCTCTTCCCATTCTGGTTGTAGGCGAGCAGATATGTTGTCTGCCCCAAAGAATTCTTCTAGAGTCATGTTTCCCTGTGTAAAGTCTGGGATGAATATTATTTCCTTAATAACCTACAGTGCATCATTGATACTCGAATGTTTGTCTTCAAAACTGAAATCTTGTTGGAGGCTCGCAGTTAGGATAGACCAGTCCTTTGTACCCCTGCGCAACTCCAGGTCTAAGTACCACTTCTTTGGAATCGGTTCTTCTAGCGTATGCACAAACAGATGCACCCATTCTGTCTGTGGTCTTTCCACCCAAGCTTGTGAGCAAGCTTCAATATGGTCCCTTGGATTCGTCTGTCCATTATATTTTTCAAAAGGAAGTGTAACCTTCTCAGCAAACCTGATTTGCATCTTAATTCTGCACTAATCCCATGTTGTTAGTGTCTGCTTATGCGTAGCCCACCATCTGGAAGGTGTCTCGTGCAGTGCCATGTCTAATGCTGATACGCGGTATTCATCTGCAGCTGCTGCAGTATATTCTTTGATAAAGCAATAAACATTAGATAAACCATCATAGGTAGGGATTGGTGTTACCTTTTTACCAATCCAGTGGAGTGACTTCGTGATCGTTTCGCATCTCCTGGCAGATACTTCATGCAATCTGCTTTTCCAGTTTTCCTGTCCTACATCAGAATCTGAGATGCAAGAGCTATCAGAGTGCCAGCTGAGGGTTCCATCCATAGTTGGATTAGTATAGTCAACAGCATTCATTTTCATCTTGTAAATACGGTCCAAGTCTTGGGCTCTAGATTCCTCCTGAATCAGTTCCACATATCGTTCACCCTGTGAGGGGTCCAATGGCACGATGACCCTTATATCATTGACTTCAAATATCATTTTCATGGTCTTCAAATTTATAATAGTATATTTTGTCTGCCCAGTCGATACCTAGCAGTGTTGGATAAGGATGGTTTTCATCCACGATTTCAATTACTTCGAAATCTACATAGCTTCGCACTCCGTCAATGTCAACAACAGTGTTGGATAACCTACCCAAAGGTATAACTATCCCTTGATTGGCCATTCTTAGTTGTATAGGTGACCACTGTAACTTAGGTTTTCCCATCTGCTACCATGTCTGCTTGGTCAAGACATTTACTTTGGATCCAAGATCAAGAATGATGTCATCCATCTCATAGTCCCCAATCTGTGCAGTGAACCTCATTTCCCTTCCTATTCTTTTGGTACTCCTAATGTTATGGACTGTGCCATGGGCAACCCCCTTCTCACTTCGTGGCTCATACTCATTGAGTAGTTTGTCAAATTCTACAATAGCATTTGCGCTCTTCAGTAACTTCATGTAGCTCCGTAGGAACTGCGCAACAAAGGTACCTGTGTCTGTTGCAGTGCTTGTGTGATCATACGCTGCTGGCATATCCTCTATCTGCAGTACTTTGCTACGCAGTGGGATTCTCGTCGACTCAGGTGCTAACTCTCTAAGGATATCCCGCACTTTTGTAAATGCTCCTTTATTTTTTTGTAGGTCCAAACCTGGTGTTCTCCCAGGAGATTTTCTAATCCATACTGGTTCACCAGGGGTCTGCTTAGGATCGTGTGTTCCCGAAGTCAAAGCTTCTGCACCTCCATCTCTTCCTGTGTCAGTGCCACTACGCGTTACCACGTTAACACTTGGATCTGCAGTTCTTCTCTCTGCTGCGATCAACTAAATGTTGGGGTTCATTGGTTCAGTCCTTCTTTGTTTCTTCATTTCTACCTCTAGTACAGGGTAGTCTTCAATAACATGGTCAAATGATTTACAGTAACTGGCACGTAGTGCAAGGGTTGGTACAATCTCTAGAAACATGGCCTGGCTGGCCACAATTATAACAAATTACCTATCCGCGGCCTCTTCCTTGCATTGGGCCAACATTTCTTCCTCTCCCGCGGTATCCACCACCACGGCCTGCATATCCACCCTGATAATAATGGGTTTTCTCTTGTTTTGGCTGATTTTCTTCTTGGACGGGATACATTCCAGCACCTCGCATTGCTTCCATATCTCGCTTTCTTTCATTCATGAGCTCATATGCGCGATAGTTAGATTCATCATGTCCAACTGATTTACAGAAATTGCAGTATAAGTTTTTAGGTGTCTTTACGTATTTCTGTATTAGATAACAGTCCTCAGGTCGGTGTCCTCTGGTTCTATAGATTTCACACCGCGGTGCCTGGTTCTAATTCACTAGATTTGGTGCACCACTGTTGAGATAATCTTGAAATAAGGGGCAATGTTCCCTGGTGTGGCCTTCTCCCTTACATCCTGTACACCAGACCTCATGCCTCTATTCATATCTTTGTTCCTTTCCATTCTTCATACCTTGCAATTCTAGTTTTAAGGTGGTCAACTGGTTCTGGATATGAGACATCCCAGAGCTAGTCTCACCGATCGACAAAGCCTCTAGCTTCATCGTGATCTCCAAGGCCTATGCCTACGATGCAACCTTCTGCTGCATCAAAGGTTGTCTGATGTGAGGCAACAGCGCAACGATGAACCATTCTTGATGCTGTTGCAGGGCTATAACAAAGCTCACTTGGTCCAACAATGTCTTAAATTTTTGGTCAAATTCCCAGATCGTTTTGGTAGGTTTCTGCTTGATCTCTTTTAACTCTGTTATGCACTGCGACTCTGATTTTGGTTTCTTAAACTCGGCTACGAGTGCAGCCTTGATTTATGTTAGGGTTCTCGGTTGTGCCTGAGAATATTTCATAAACCAGTGTAATTCTCTGTCTTTGAAAGTATTGATGAGCTGCGCTCTCTTCGCAACATCATCCTGAACTTGCTTTACACTCCATAGGGCTTCACATAGAAACCAATGCTAATCAAGGTTTTCTAGACCCGTTCCTTTGAATATTGGAATTTTTATATCGTTATCTGTCATTTTCCTTCCTGGTTGTGGAACACCCTAAGTAGTGCTAGGATTCTGCACGGGGTTCTGAGCAGAAAAAATAAAGGTGGTACTCAGAATATTCTGAGGCTGGGTATTCTGAACTAGACTAGTTTGAGTCGGGATGGTCTGAGCACCCGCTCCTGTGATGCTAGCAGTATCGACGTTATGCGGGGTGGATTGTGCTATGCTCACAGTGGGTGGGTTCTGAGATAGGGGTGGCGCGGTATTTGCAACTGGCGGGTTCTGAGGCGTAATAGGGTGGATGGTAGCTGATGATGGCGCGGTCTGATTGGTAGGGTCACATGGGATTTCGGTATTCACACGGAGTCCAGGTCCTCCAGGATTCTTTTCTTTATTAAACTTATATCTCTTTCCACTTCTCAGATTATGGGTTTCTTCGTCAGAATCACTATATATACTTTCTACCATGACATATTCAAAAATATTACTGCATTCTTAAAACGCCTTTCTTAGCTAAAATCATTTTAATGTATAGACTAATATTGTTCAGGTACTTACCTCTGAATCCTTCGAAAAAGTATGCTTCAGCTTGGCTGTAGGATTTCAATGTGTCTATAGCAAATTCTGTTACAAATCCTTCAAGTATGCTATCAACCCAAAAGTCGATTGCTCATGACAGTGGGATGTCTATTGCTTTGAGCTGCGTAGTGAGCTCTGGAGTCCACTCTGTAGGTACTCCTCCTTGAAAATGGGTTTTCTTTTATGTGAGTCGCGAGATCCACTCATGCAGCTCATTTCCAAACAAAGCCCAGAATATCTCGTGAATATCTTTCCACAAATATATGTTCAACCACTGTACGTCAGATAGACGTGGGTGTCTGTTCTCTTTATTTACAAAATCTCTTTCGGTCTTATCACACCAATCCTATCTCTTTCTTTTCGGGATGCCAATTGTCTGAACCCAATGGGAACTAGTATTCTTCTTCACACATTACTTTCCAAATACACTATAGCATCACTGGTCTTAGCGCGGCAACGGAACCATTTGTTGGCGTATATAACTGGTCTAGAGGTTTCTAATGTAGACCCAGGTACTTTGCAGTTCAAGGAACCAACAAAACCACTATTCACCGTCCCTTTCGGCAACATACTGCGAGCAGTCCTAGGTCTCACCCGAGGTGAAGCTCAGGGGGTGGTTGCAAAATCAAGTTTCCACAACCTAGTGATGCGAGTGTCAAAGAGATGGATGGGAAGTGTGGTAAAGGACTCTTGCTACGGACAAAAGACTGTGCGAAGTCTTTACTTCGCGTCGAATACTTCAACAAGCGGAGGCACTTGCACAACCAGCACATCCAAGGACTGCACGGTATTAGATGTTTCCTGCGTCATGACGATAAGCTATCAACAGCTTACCTCGCAGCAACTCACAATGGTTCATCGCGTCACCTAGACCACGCATTTACTTCAGGACTTGATAAACTCTGATCTAGCTTACCTAACAATCCTTATCCATTCGACCACACTTAGCTTGTTATCATTATGATATATGTAAACAAATGAACATACAATACTGCGCGCACCAATGCTACGCTCAAATACAGTGCTTAACTATGTGATTATCCAATATATTCATACATTCAAGACTTAGAAATGATGAATACTTAACATTCATCCACACATGTATTACTTAACATATTATTCCCACCATTCCTGCCATGAATACATATAAAAGCAATCACATAAAAGATAACTGTGGCATTAAACATCCATACAAAACAAATGAACAGTTGCAAAATACAAACAATCACACTAGACAGAATTTAACGTGGTTCACCCCCCGGATGAAGGCTGTGTCCACAAGAACTATTGTTGAATTAGCCTTTGGGAAGGGTACAACAGTTCTCAATCTGCGCACTCAGCTGTAGACTCTCTTCTCTCTCAGATAAGTCTCTGCACACTTAGCTCCAGAGCCTCTACAATAGCACTAAGCTTAACAGATGCAACAATATTCAAGCTTAACAAAATGACGAGTTCAACAACCCAACAACCCTTTCCCATACAAAAATGCCCTTATTTATAGATCATGCCCGTAGGTCATGTCTTTTACAATCTGCAGGAAGAAACCCTGAGGTTTACAAAATTGTCATGGTTTCCCCAAAACCGTACTTCTGGCACCTAGTAGCGAATATTCCATTGTGGTGGTCTTCCACACATGCATCACATCACTATCGGCCTTCCTATTGCGCGCATGCAAACAGATTTCTTTCACAAAGCGGTTCTTCCTCTAACAGTTTCGTGCGACTAGTTCAAGTAATGGCATCTTCTACGCGTGCGACCAGTCGCTTTCTTTCTAATTTGCTCCTGCCCTCCGCTTAGCACTCCTAGAGCATCTTTACCAAAAATAGACCACTAATGGTCTAACCGGAATACGTGTCATCTTTCGTCTAACACTCTGCTTTGCTGGCATCCCATGGATTGGACACTTCGCAACACTGCCTCCTCGCAGCTTCCTTCAACGCTACGCTGCGCGCAACTTCGTAGCATCCCAAAACTTATACAAAAATACTTCTAACTGAACTATGCTTAGCTTGCAGTTCCATAATATTTCTTGCTCAAAATTGCCCCACTTGGGCCAGGCCCAACAGGAAATTTTGTAAGGGAAGGGTTGGTCTTATTTTTTATCTCTTATGGTATTTTTGAAAGACTAAGTATTGTAAGAACAAGAAGAGAGAAAGAGGCTCTGCAACTGTGTGCGCAGAGACCCATTGTAGAGAGAAGAGTCTGGATTTGTGTGCACAGAATGGAACTGTTGACCCTTCCCACTACTATAAACAACATTTCCCGTGGACATAGCTCCCACCCTGGTGGTGAACCACGTAAATACTGTGAGATTGCTTATGTTTATGTTTATGTATGTTCGTTCTTTTATATGTATTTTCACATGTATGGTTGATGAGAATAATATGTTAAGTATTGAACATGTATAACTGAATGTGCAAGTAATTCTGAGCATGTTGAATGCGTAGTTTCATAGATAAACACTAAGTCGGTGGAGTCTGTAATGTGTGTAATTGAATAGAAGCGCAATCCCGGAGTTGCACTGTCATATTGTATTGTAGTAGTTGTGAAGTGCACAGTCCCATATGTGCGAAGTAACAATAGAGTATATGCGAAGTGGGAGAAATTCGCCCAAGCCAGTCTCATAATCGTGCATCACTTGGTTATAGAAACCTGCTTCTGTAATCCCCCATAACTTCATCTCGGGTGAGACCTCATCCTGTTCGCAGGTTGTTTCCGAAAGGGCCAGTGGAGAAGTGGTATTGTTGGTTCCCTAACCACGCCAAACCTTGGTCAGTACAAGAAAGTTAAAGAACATAGTAGTAGCCAACAATGAGCAAAAAGCGCAGCACGCCCTCCTCAATATCTTCTTCCAGCAGTTCATGTGACTCAAGAGGCCCTCGAAGAAGCCCAAGGCATACTTCTAGCAGGTTTGAAGGAAGAAAGAGATCATTAGGAATGCCACAAGGAGAATTTAGGAAGGTAAGGCCTCCCACATTTGATGGAGAAAGTAATACTGGCCAAGAGGAAGAGGCATGGCTTCTTGGGATGAATAAATTCTTCAGGATCCATGACTACTCAGGAAATGAAAAGGCCAGAATCGCCATTATCAATCTAAGTGGCAGAGCTTCAATTTGGTGGGAGCACCTCATGCAAGTGAAAAGGATCAGTTGGGATAGATTCAACAGGTACTTCAAGGAAAAATACCTATCATCTAGGTATTAGGATGATAGGAGGAAAGAGTTCAATGATCTCAGGTTTGGACAGATATCTATGGATGAGCCTGTCCATAAGTTTTTGGAATTGTTGAGATATGTAAACTATATCAAGGATGAGAGGGTTAATATCCAGTGCTTCCTTGGAAGTCTACCTCGGAATTTTAGAGATAGGATTGAGTTTGTTAATCCACCAAGTCTTGATGAATCTATTAGGATGGCAATGCATTGCTATGAGCAGAGAAAGGGGAAAACAGAGGTCCACCCAGCATGGAAAGGAAATCCAAATGGGAGGTTTGAACAAAAGAAAAGTGGATTCAAGCCGCCATTCAACCAAGATATTTTCCACAGGACCAACAAGAAAGAAGTGGAAACAAGCCATCAGTGGCAGCAGAAAGAGCACCCAAACGACCACTTCAGTGTTGGGGATGTGGAGGAAACCTTGTTCTTAGAGAATGTCCACATCGGAAGGAGAATCGCCGAAGCTTTCACCACTTAGAAGGAGTAGATACAGTGGAGGATATGGCAATGGAAACGCATCGAATCTATGCAGTGTTGGATAACCATCAGTCAACAGTGGTGGAAGTTGAAGGTAAGATTTCTAAGAAATCCATTTTTGTTTTGATTGACCCAGGATCTACTCATAGTTATGTTTCTCCAAAAGTGGTTGAAGGTTGTTCTCTTAGAAAAGTGAAGCACAATGAGTCTTGGTTAGTTCAATTAGCCACAGGGACCAAGAGAAAAGTGAGTGAGGTAGTGATGGAATGCCCCATGGAGTTGAATGGACTACTCACAAATGTAAATTTGAATTTCCTACCATTAGGATCTTATGATGCCCTAATTGGCATGGATTGGCTGGAAATGCATAGAGACAAGATAGATTGCTATGAAAAGGTACTTGAATGCATTGATGAAGAGGGTAGACCTAGATTGGTAAGTGGAATTCCCAAATAAGTTTCGGTAAGACATATTTCATCCCTACAGTTGAAAAAATTTTATAAGAAGGGTTTCCAATTATATGCAGTTCACATATCAGATTCATCAGAGTACAATGGGCCAAGGTTTGAATATTTCCAGTTGTTGCTAGAGTTCCAAGATGTGTTTCCAAATGAAGTGCCTGTACTTCCACCTAAGAGAGATATTGATTTTACCATTGATCTTGTTCCAGGAGCAACACCAATTTCCAAAGCTCCTTATAGAATGAGCACACCAGAATTGGTAGAGTTAAAGATGAAGCTATAGGAAATAATGGGCAAGAAGTATATCAGGCCTAGTGTATCTCCTTGGGGAGCACCAGTATTATTTATCAATAATAATGATGGGACCTTAAGGATGTGTATTGATTACAAACAGCTCAATAAAGTGACAATCAAGAATGAGTATCCATTGCCAAGAATTGATGATTTGTTTGTTCAAATGAAGGAAGCTAGAGTGTTTTCAAAGATTGACTTAAGGTCTGGCTATCATCAAGTGAGGATAAAAGAAGAACTAGACATTCACAAGACAGCTTTCAAGACAAGATATGGTCATTATGAGTTCACAGTGGTGCCATTTGGTCTTACCAATGCACCTGCTACATTCATGTGTCTCATGAATAGTGTCTTCAACAAGTATTTGGATAAGTTTGTGATAGTGTTCTTGGATGACATTCTTGTTTACTCCAAGAATGAAGATGAGCATGATGAACATCTAAGAATGGTGTTGCAAGTTCTTAGAGAACACCATCTGTATGCAAAGCTGAGCAAGTGTGATTTATACCGAAGGTAAAGTATTTGGGTCATGTCATCTCAGAAGAAGGAATTGCAATGGATCCAGAAAATATTGAAACCATAATGAATTGGCCTACTCCAAAGATGTTTCAGATGTTAGGTCTTTTATGGGTCTTGCAAGCTATTATAGAAGGTTCATTGAAGGATTCTCCAAGATAGCTCATCAAATTACATCATTGTAGAGGAAGAATGTTAAATTTGTATGGTCTGAAAAATGTGAGAGAAGCTTTCAGCAGTTAAAGAAGTTGCTTACCAGTGCTCCTGTTTTGAAGATTGCATATACAAAGAAGGATTTCATAGTGTGCACAGATGCTTGCATTGAAGGGCTAGGTGGAGTGCTCATGCAAGAAGGATTTGTGATTTTCTATGAGTCAAAGAAATTAAAAGAGCATGAAAATAATTATGCCACACATGATTTAGAATTGGAATCCATAGTACATGCTCTCAATATGTGGAGACATTATTTCTTGGGAAGAAGTTTTGAGCTTAGGACAGACCACATGAGCTTGAATTATTTGTTTGACCAGCCAAACTTGAATGCTAGGAAAGCAAGGTGGATGGAATTTCTCTGTGAACTTGATTTTGAAATTAAGAATGTAAAAGGAAAAGAGAATAAGGTTGTAGATGCTCTCAGCAAAAAGTTTCATATTGTTGCGGTAAGTATGTGCAAATCAGATTTGAAGGCAAGAGTTCTTGAAGCCCAAACCAGTGATGGAACTTACCTTCAAATTAAAGAGAATTTGCAGCAGGGAAATATAGATGAAATGTGTGCAAGATATCAATTTGGTGAAGATGATATTCTCATTTATCAAGGGACTAGACTGTATATTCCAAATTTTGCAGATTTGAAGAAGCTTGTGATGGATGAAATACATCAAATGCCATACTTTGGACATCCAGGACATCAAAATACAATAATAGCAGCAAGAAAGAAATACTTTTGGCATGGGATGAAGGACATAGCAGAATACATTGCTAGGTGTCAAAAATTCCAACAAGTCAAGGCAGAACATCAACATCCAACAGGATTATTGCAGCCTTTGCCCATTGTAGAATGGAAGTGGGAAGTGATTTCTATGGATTTTATACCAGGTTTTCCTATGACAGTGAGGAAGCATGATTCAATTATGATAGTGGTGGAAAATATATCAAAGGTAGCTCACTTTATTCCAGTCAATTCCACTCATAAGGCAAGTGACATAGCCAACATTTTCATGAAAGAGATATTCAGATTGCATGGATTTCCCAAAGCAATAGTTTTAGACCGAGATGTAAAGTTCACATCCAATTTTTGGAAGGGACTATTTCAGGAATTGGGAACTTAGTTGAACTTTAGTACAGCATATCATCCTGAAACAGATGGTCAAACTAAGAGGGTGAATCATGTTCTTGAAGACATGTTGAGGATGTATGTGATAGAAAAACCATCCAAGTGGGAGGAATAACTACACTTGGTAGAATTTGCATACAATAATGGACATCGAGCATCATTGGGGATGAGTCCCTTTGAAGTATTGTATGTTAAAGAATACAGAACTCCAGTGAGTTGGGATAGTCCAGTGAACAGGGTAGTGCTTGGACTAGAGATGATCAAGGAAATGGAACAGGAAATTGTTAAAATCAGGAAGAAATTAAAGGCAACGCTCAGAACAGGCAGAAGATTTATGCAGATTTGAAAAGAGTGCATAAGAAATTTAAGATTGGGGATCATGTTTATTTGATATTCAAGCCAAGGAAAAGTTCCCTAAAGTTGGGGAGTTGTGCCAAGTTGGAACCAAGATATTGTGGGCCATTTGAAGTCCTTGATAGGATAGGACCAGTTGCATATAGACTTGCATTACCTACTAACATGAGAGCTCATAATTTTTTCCATGTTTCTTTTCTTAATAAATATGTACATGATCCTAATCACATAATTGATTGGAATGTGATACAGGTGGAACCAAAGGGAGAGTTTTCCTAGCATGGAGCTCAAGGCCAAGGCCCCATTTTGACCCTTAGAATATATTTGGCTTTCAATGTAAATATTGTATACATGCGATGTATGTTTTCCTAGCATGGAGCTCAAGGCCAAGGCCCCGCTAGTGGATGCTAGGTTTTTATGTAAAGGCAAGTAGTTTATATTATGTTATCCATGTTCTATCAAGTCATGGGACATTGTAAATGATGTAAATATTAACATTGCAATAAAAATACTAAGAAAAATGGCTATGGAGGAAACTAATAAGAGAGGGCCATGTGTATCCACTAGGGAGAGGTGAGGAGGTTGTGGGATTAGACCATAGACTGCCAAATGTCACCCTTAGAACCCTTTGACCTTCCTTGTTGATGTTTAATTCTGTTGTAGAAGGTGGTTGAAGAAACTGTTCATGAAGTCGATGGAGTATGGGAAAACCTAAAATTCAGATGGCAAGGTATGGGACTCTGTCTTCCTTGTCCCACAAGCCACTCTATCTCCTAGGAATTTGTATTCCCTGATCCCCATTCCATTAGGTAGAGGAAACAGGATTTTGAATGCAGAACAGAGAGCCGAGCGGCGAAGGGAAGAGAAATCGTGATTCTGAGAAACCCCAATTTTTGGAGTGTCAAACTTGCCCAAACATTGGTGTGGGAGATTCAATCCAGCAGGGGATCCATCAGCTGGACCCTAGGGAAAATTGACAGAGCGGTATTAGCTCAGAAACCCGTGAAGAAACCATGAATTGATGGCCGAGAAACTAGCTGTGGGATAGAGTCGCTTCAGTCACAGAAGTGAGAAAATCCAAGTGGAAATAACAGAAGAATAGGATAGAAGGTAGGGTTTCTTGATAAAACCAGTGAAGGATAGAGTCTTAAGGATCCAATAGCTTGGACCTTTCTATGCCCACACTAAAGAGCACTGGAGGGAAGGTATGGCCTAAGGTATTATGTAGCAGTGAAGGGAATACTTCCTTGTGTTGGGTGTGGTAGGTATTGTGGGTGCCAAGATTGTCTGAGTGTGAATTGAGAGGCCTATAGCTCTCTAGTTGAGCTCATTGGCTTAGCATGCTCCTCCTTGTCCCTTGCATGCTTGATAAACCCAACTGTATGTTGGCTTAGCATGATTGTTTGTGTGAATCCATGGCTGTGAGTGAGCATGTTTAGCCCTCCTTAGTGGATACACATCCCAAATTGTGGGTGGTCTCTCAGCTAAAAGAGTATAGGCTGGACAGAGACCTATGGTTGGGTGGAATGTTGCTCTCACATAGCCAGTTTCTTGGATAGTTTCATCTTACAAGATAAGTGTTTTCTGTGGTTCTCAATGATACTAATTCCTATGTTTTGTTCATTTGTTATTTCAAGCTAATTTGAATGGATTGAGCATATGTAATTAACCAATAGAAATTTTGTGTATAAGCCTAAGTATGAGGTTGATTCATGTTTGATATCTTCAACATTTACTTGTGTTAAATATGTTGCTAATCTTTGATGCTGTAGATGCATGGGCTAGAATTAGTTCCACTATACATGTTTGTTATGTATTGCACACACTTCTAAATGGACTTCATTGCATCACTTGTAATTGGGGAAGGAATTAGGCAACCCCTGTTTTGTTTCATGATCCCTCTATGGGTCAGATGAAGGGGGAAGCCATGATAGAATGCAACCATAACTCCTTGCATAAGGCTAAAGAGGTTTTGATGGACATCGGGACAAATTTCTGGTTGGAAAAGAGGTAAGTTCAGAGTCCTCAGGTGTCGTAGGGTTCCACACCCTTTCATAGATATCTCCAAGATATTTCCAACGGTACCGAGTTTGCCCAAAATGGTCTAAGGATGAAGATGTTATCCACCTAGGAAGTTGGCAGTAGCAGGGGTATGTGATCCCGACCTTCCGCACCCGCAATGTGGATTGTGGAGGTCAGAGGATCAAACCTTCAGAGTTATACATTGTGGACCCAAATTTTGGAATATGCAAGGAGTATTGCGTATTGTGGAATTCGGGACGTGATTTTCCCCCAGAGTTGTGAAATGAGTTTCCAACTTCCGACTTCCACAACAAGGATTGCGGATTGCAAAATTCAGACAAGTGATTTTATCAGACTCGTGAATTTGAGGTCCCAAATTTTGAGTTTTGCAACGCGGATTGCAGATTACGGAAGTCGGATAAGTAAATTTCCTGGATTGGATATTCGGTGTTTCTGACGTTCTGAATCCTACATTTCGGATTGCGGAAGTCGGGGAGGTGTTTCTTTGACGCCATTTTTGGCATTCTGACTTTCTGAATCCCACATTGTGGATTGCGGAAGTCGGGAAGGTATTCTTCGACGCTGTGATTTGAGCATTCTGCCCTTCCGACTTCTGATTTGTGGATTGCGGATTGCGGATTGCAGAATTGCAGACCAAAGCAATTGTGGCTATGTAAAAAGAATAGTGTTGCGGATAAGTTTTGAAAAACAATTATCAGGCTTGTTCACCCATCACTCTAAGGGAACTGAGGGGATCAGGGACATGACAAACCTTTTAAATAACATTTTGTTGCATCTTGTCCCTTGGGGGTCTTTTTAGAATCCATGAGAATGCACATCTTGCTAAACTTGTCAACTACCACAAAAAAATAGTCATGTCCCTTCATTGTTCTTGTAAAACCATTGACATAATCCATGGAGTTGCTCTCCAATGGTATAGTAGGTACAATTAATTGATCTATAAAATTTCATGGATATTCCATTGGAACAATTTGTCATAATATATTTTATAATATTATACAATATCCTATTATAGAGGGTTTTACTTTAGATTGCAAATTTAATGTTACTCACTTAATGTTGAAATAAGCTAAAATGAACTGAAATTGGAACGAAATAAGCAAGGAAATAATAAACCATCCACACAATAAACACAAGGTATAACTTGGTAAAACACAATATGGTAAAACCCTATCTTGAAGGTGAGGCCTATGCTCTGTTGTTTTCTTCTCAACTATAAAATGAAGATACAAAGAAATGAGCATTGACTTCATAGTTTCCATTGACATTGTCGCCAATATCGATGCTACAATACCTTCTACTTCATCTATTCTACCTCAATATCCCAGTCCCAACTGCTCTTCTTAACTATGGAACAATAACAATACAAATAGAATGGAACCCTTTAATTTTCAAGTGACCTAGTATTTAACATAGCCTAATAGTAGGGTTTTTGCATGCCACAACCCCCAATTAGTGTTGGGGTTTTGAACCTTCTAAAATCTTCTTGAAAATCCACAAGTGACTAGCTCCACATATTGAGTGAAGGAAGCTAACGTGGCATCCAATTGGTACCATGGTGGTTATGATAAGTCAACTTGAAAGAAGCATAACTTTCGCATATGAACATAATTGAGGTGACTTTTACGTCATCAGAAAGCTCTCAATGTGTAAAAAAACATCGAAAGGACTCAACTATGCTTGCAAACTTTTGACCCAAAAAATTGTTGTTTAAGGCCTCAAATGGGCTTCAAAAGGTTTTGGACCCCAAATCACCAAAGTGGGACCTACCCATAAAATGGTCCCTACAATCCATTACCTCCATATTTTCCATCCATAAAGTACTAAAGTATATGAAAAAATATATGCATGATCTTTTTGGATCAATAAGGCATGGTATAATCCTCACTTTTTGGTATTGGGCTTGTTGGTACAAAAAAGTATGCAACCTCTAATAAACTAAGCTACATTTTCTTGAATTCTAGGCCAATGCACATACCTCCTTAAGATGTAAATTTCCTTCCTAACACCAAACCGCCATGCAAATTTCAAGGTATGAGCATCTTTGATAGGTTGTAATCTTTCACCTTTAAGAACATAGACCTTGTCGAGCTCATATATCAACCCATCCTAGAGATGATAGTCAACATTACCATCACCTTTGTTTACACAAACTTGGCCTTGTAGTCGTTGAAACACCTCTTTATTCCTCATATGTTGTGTATGCCTCTTTGTATGCACCGTGGGTGAAATCCTCCACGTGCGTAAGAGTTCCTAAAGTTGTGATGTTGGATGTGAGTGGCCTTGAGAGCCTTTTCGCATTTACTGGTCTTTCCCTTCTTGTATTTAATCAATAGCTATAAAAAAACACATCCACTTGTAGTGCTTGGTTTGTGAAGCTTACTATGGATCTACAAATACTGTAGTGGTTGGGGATCAATGTGAATGATGGTCTCCTTTCCATTAGATAGTGCTTCCATGTCTTAACGGCTTGAACCAAAGTGTAGAGTTCCTTGTCACATGTATGGTAGTTTAGGACTCTTCCATGAAACATTTTGAAATGATTGTATGCTTTCTTAACTCCTTGCATCAAGATTGCTCCCATAGCATATCCACTTACATATATCTCCACTTTGAAAGGCTTATGCAAATTGGGAAATTCAAGAAGTGGTGCTTGAATAATTTTTCATTTCATCACTTCAAAAACATTTCCTATTGATTATTCCCCCAATGGAAACTCTTACTCGTAGTTGTTATGGACTGGTGCAACCACAATTGAAAAATGTTGTAAACTTGTGTAGGTAATGTGTTACCCCCATAAAGATCCTAACCTCATTGACATTAGTAGGAATTGGCCACTTGAGTATGGTCTCAATCTTCACAGATCTATCTTGAGTTTCCCTCCACTAATCACATACCCCAAATACACCAATAACCACTAAGAAAATTTTCATTTCTTAGGGTTTGTTGGTAATTGATGCTTTTTTAGGGTCTCTAACACTAACATGAGATGAGAAGTATCATATTCCCACATAGATCCATAAATGAATATATAATCTAAGTACACTATTACAAATGAATCTAGAGAGGGATGCAGTACATCATCCATAAAACACATAAATGTTGCTAATGTATTACATAAATCAATAGGCATCACCAACCATTCATATAGACTTTTCCTTGTCTTGAAGACAATATTCCAAGTGTCTTCTTCTTTAACTCGTACATGGTGGCATCCTGATTGGAGATCTAACTAGGTGAAGTACTTAGCATGTTGCAACTGATCTATCTAGTCATCAACCCTAGGCATAGTGTATTGATTATTGAGGGTGATCTTACTCAAAACTTTGTAGTAGATACACATTCTCCAAGTCCCATCATTCTTAGTAACTACGATGATAAGTGGTCTGCAAGATGATGTGCTTGGTAAAATTACTTCATGCTCCAATAATTTCTACAACTATTTCTTCACTTCATCTACTTCCAGGATGGACTACCCAATGTTTGGAAATGGGGAGTTAGGAAAAAACTATATCTCATGCTCCAGTTCCTATTTTAACTAATCAATTTCTTATCTTGGTTAGCACTTACTATAGAGATCTTGGATTTATCTTTGCGTGCATTGATCATGAATGACTTCTCATATTTGATTAGATGATACTAGATTTATATCCTCGTGAAGATTGCATCCCTTGTGTACATGTAGGGGCTTCCAAACACTACACCACATATATCAATCAAGTGGTACTAGATCTACTCTCACTTCATCAATATAGTTTGCACTTGTAAAAGAAATATCTTACACTACTTAGTTGTTAGAGGAACATGATCGTGGAGCAATAACAATAAACAGGATGCAAATATAATCACACAGATACATTACAAGAGAGACACCAATATACCGTGGTTCACCCAATATGGGATACTTCCACACAGAAATTGCCAATCCTTATTATTATACCATCCATCAAAGCGAAGGGATACAACCCGCAGCATAACCACTGCAACTTCCTCTTCACACTCTGTCAGTCTCTCTTACATGATCTCAGAGATCTTTACAATACACAATACCTAATGCATCCACCCTAGCCGTATTACAATGTCTTTCTTTTAAAGGGAAATACCATGGGAAAATACCACGGGTTACCCAAAATGCTATGAATATTAAATATTGTATTAAATTAATTAGTAAATTATTAATTAGTTTAATTGAAGGGATGTA
Organism: Larix kaempferi; assembly: GCA_027924585.1. NCBI lineage: Eukaryota > Viridiplantae > Streptophyta > Pinopsida > Pinales > Pinaceae > Larix > Larix kaempferi. The sequence continues at coordinate 4,747,467 of BSBM01000230.1, forward strand.
ACCCTTCTTAAGAATGCTCAAACCTTATAAAAGGAGAGCTCTTGTAAAGCGTTAAGCATCTTATAATTCAATAATATATCTTTTATTCAAATATGGATCTCCTGTCCTAGATTTTCTGTTGCATTTGGTATCAGAGTCGCGTTCGGCTAAGCTCCTACACTTCACGCTCCATCTCAGCTCCTGCACTCCACTCATCCTCAATTCTCATCACTCTGTTTGTCCTTCACCAACGTCCTCCACTCACCACCGCTGCTGCGCTCTCCTTCCACCGTCATCTCCACGTCGTCCCATCTCCACCCGGTCACTCACCACCGCTGCTGCACTCTCCTTCCATCCCATGTCCACGTCACCCATCTTCGCCCTGCACACCGTTCCACCTCCCATCGCATTCCCCATGACTCTCCTGCCTCCTCGGCCCACATCCCTCCTCCCTGCGCTACATCTCTCCTCACCAGCATCCTCCACTCACCGCATCCTCCCCTCCATGCATGCCCTACCTTTCACACTTCCCCCAAGGCCTCCGCCAGCTGCCACCATTCCGCCGTCACTCTTCTGCTCCATCTCCCACGCAGACTCCATCTCAACAACCTGCACCCATCAACAATAAAAAGTTACCCTCCACGCTTCCATGCCCGCTAGCCTTATCCACGTATGCCCTACAAAAAAAACAAACCAAAATTAATAAAACAAATATTATTATAATAATATAATATTATTATATAATATTTTAATTTTATTAAAAATTTCCATTTTATAATAAATATTTAAATATAATATTTATTATTTTATTATAGTAATTATTATTGCTATAATAATTATTATTAAGTCACCATTTTCCAAGACCTTTTAATTGTTCTCACTATCCCATAAGCCAAAATTGGGTCCAATTATTCACCACCACACTTAAGAAGCATGACGACGGAGTTAAAAGCTCAAATTGCGAAAATAGAGAAGGATTTCCAAACTTTCAAGGAAATGATCACCAAGAGCCAGGAAGCGCTTAAGAAAGAAATTAAGGATGAATTCATTCAGGTAATGGAGTAGAAAATAGACGACAAGTTCGACATTATGAGCAAGGAACAAAAAAAGTTAGACCAAAAAGTGACTGAGAGCCAGAAAGGTATCCAGGCGATATTACAAAAAATGGATGATAAGGAAACACATCATAAACAACATGGCTCGGATATGTTGGTTACCCCATCTTCCAATTCTGAGTCACCAGAATGCAACAGGACGAAAGGTACTCAATACCAACCATTCATAATGTACCCGTCGAGAGCAAAAATAGAAATGACGAAATATAATGGAGGAGAAGACCAATGCGTCGCTTGGTTGAATAAAGCAGAAGAGTATTTCGACATATATAACATTACAATGGACGAAGAAAAGGTCAAGTATGCTTTAATGCACCTTGAAGGATATGCCTACAACTGGTATATGTGGTGGAAGGGAGACAACTTCGCATACACTTGGAACTTATTCAAGAATGATTTCTTAAAAAGGTTTCAAGGAATCACAGAAGATGAATTCTTCTCAAAACTTACCAGATTACAACAAAGGGGAAGCGTCGAAGAATTCACGCATCAATGGGAATCCCTCGCTACCAGAGTATTTGGGCTATCCGACAAACAACGGTTGGAAACCTACTTGGGAGGACTAAAACCATACATACAAAAAGAGTTTAAAATGCATGACATAACGAATGTCGAGGCAGCAAAACGAAAAGCAAAAGCAGCCGAGGCCAAATTTGACAGTTTCCAATCAAATAAAGGGAAGTCATACTCACAAAGAAACATCCAGTCGACTCCAAAGGATGATACAAACAAATACATCCCTCCGCCTAGAAGGGACGATAGGAAGAGCCTCGAGAATCAACGTATGAGGGAAGGAAAATGTCGACGATGTGGAGACAAATGGAATCCTAAAACTAGGTGTCACCCCGAGGACAGCTCAAAGAAATTATATACTTGTGAAGCAGAGGAGAATAGTGAATCAGAAGAAGAAGAAGAAGAAGAAGAGCCAGAAGATGAAGAGGAGGAAACTGCAAATATGGCAACTGGAAATGATGAGACCCCCAAAATCTCCCTAGTAGCCATGACAGGCCTTAGTCAACCATAGACTCTCAAGTTAAAAGGGCATATAAAAAATGAGAATGTTACAATGCTAGTAGACACTGGAAGCACTCACAACTTTCTTGATATAAGAGTGGCAGGAAAACTCAAGTTGTTCGTACATCTAGTTCCGAACATGAAGGTGATGGTTGCAGATGGCAAGAAGATCGAAAAAGTTGGAAAGTGCCACTAGGTGAGACTTCAAATACAAGACTTTGAACTGGAATCAGAACTCTACACCTTACCGTTGGGAGGAGTAGACATCGTTTTGGGAGTCCAATGGTTACAAACATTGGGAACATATTCTGCCAATCATCAAAAACATTTCATCAAGTTTAAGTGGCAAGGATAAAATTTTAAGCTATATGGTTTTCATCCACCAAACACACAAGTAGTTTCATCTCAGCATATGGAAAAACTCATTCGAAAAGGAGCATCAGCATACGTAATACAATGTCATCAACTGGAAGGAAAAGAGGAGGAACCAAATGAGTTCAAAAAGGAAATCCAAAAATTACTCCAGAATCATGAACACATATTTCAAGACTTACCCATGCAGCTACCACCAGAAAGGAGTATAGAACACATAATCGAGATTAAACCGGGGTCAAATCCTGTCAAGGTTAAACCATATAGGTATCCCCACCACCACAAAATAGAAATAGAAAGGTTGGTTCAAGATCTACTGAATTGTGGTGTCATCACCAAGAGTAGAATCCCTTATGCAGCTCCAGTCGTACTAGTACGGAAGAAGGATGGATCGTTTAGATTATGTATAGATTATAGAGTATTAAACAAAATGACAATTAAGAACAAGTTTCCAATCCCCTTCATCGATGACATGATGGATGAACTTCATGACGCAAAATATTTTTCGAAACTCGATTTAAGGTTAGGGTACAATCAAATCAGGGTCAAATTAGAGGATATCGCAAAGACTTCTTTCCAAACTCATGAAGGACATTATGAATTCAAAGTAATGCCTTTTGGGTTAACTAATGCCCCTGCCACATTCCAGGCAACTATGAATGAACTATTTCAGCCATACCTAAGGAAATTTGTGTTAGTATTCTTTGATGACATCCTTATATATAGCAAGACATGGAAAGAACATTTGACGCATCTAGAAGAGGTTCTATCTCTTCTGAAGGAAAACCAGTTCTATGCAAAAAAGTCAAAATGCACATTTGGGAAGCAAGAAGTGGAGTATCTCAGTCATATAATCTCAAAGGAAGGAGTTAAGGTGGACCCAAAGAAGATCCAGGCGATGAAGGAGTGGCCCGAACCAAAGAATGTTTCAAAATTGCGAGGATTTTTGGGATTAACAGGTTACTATCGAAGGTTCATCAGGAACTATGCACACGTCACTACCCCACTAACAAATCTCCTAAAAAGAAATTCTTTTCAATGGGATGATGAAGCAAGAAGATGCTTTGAAACATTGAAACAAATTATGTCTTCAACTCCCGTTTTGGCAACACCTGATTTTGCAAAACCATTCGTAATCGAATGTGATGCTTCAGGGTTTGGGATAGGAGTTGTGCTAATGCAAGAAGGTCATCCAATCGCTTTTGAAAGCAGGAAGTTGAACAAAAGAGAATACCTACAATCTACATACAACAAGGAAATGCTTGCCATCATGCATGCATTAACTAAATGGCGACAATACCTTTTGGGAAGTAAATTCCTAATCCAAACAGATCATAATAATCTACAACACTTATTACAGCAGAAGACATTAACAACCGAACAACAAAAGTGGATAGAGAAAATCTCTACCTTCGATATGGAGATCCTACATAAAAAGGGGAAGGACAATGTAGTAGCTGATGCTTTATCAAGGAAATATGAAGAGATACAAGTCTACGCCGTATCCATGGTGATCCCAGAATTTTTGGATGAAATTCGAAAGGAATATGCCAAGAATTCAGAGGTTTGCTCCATAATTAACAACATAAATCAGTATCCGAAGTTTGAATGGAAGAATGATCTCTTATGGTACAAAGGACATATTTGCTTAAGTTCCAATTCCAGTTTTAAGACCAAGGTGCTTAAAGAGTCACATGACTGCCTAGCTGCTGGTCATGTAGGATTTTTTAAAACCTACTATAATGCAAGGCAATCATTCTTTTGGAAGGGTATGTATGCCAACATTCACAAGTATGTTGCAGATTGTGACATTTGTCAGCGGAATAAAACTGAGAATATCTCAAGTCCAGGGTTACTCCATCCGTTATGTATTCCAAATAAAAAATGGGAGGAAATTTCAATGGATTTCATTGAAGGTCTACCCATATCAGATGGAAAAGACAAAATACTAGTTGTGGTAGACAGGCTAACCAAATATGCACATTTTTTTGGAGTGAAGAAAACTGATTCGGCAAAAGAAACAGCCGAAGCTTTTTGTAAAAATGTCTACAAATTACATGGTTTTCCGAAGATTATAGTAAGTGATAGGGATGCCAAGTTTAAAGGGAACTTTTGGAGAGAGTTTTGCAAGCAAATTGGAACGTCTCTTAACATGAGATCAGCTTATCATCCCCAAACAGATGGACAGACAGAAGTTGTCAATAAATGCTTAGAAACCTATCTCCGTTGTTTTGTAACTGATAAGCAAAATAAATGGTTCCAATGGCTACATCTTGCTGAATGGTGGTATAATTCTACTTATCATACATCTACAAGAATGACACCATTTCAAGCCCTATATGGATATGAACCCCCAAAATGGAAGGATTTCATTACCAACCAAGCAAGGGTCGCATCAGTAAATGACCATTTAGAAGAAAACCAAAAGGTTGTCCAAGTACTTAAAGAGAATTTGAATACTGCCAGGAATAGAATGAGACAACAAGAAGATCGACACCGAACAAAACGAGAATTTGAAGTTGGAGATTGGGTATTTGTAAGACTACAACCCTATAAATAATTATCACTTTAAAAAGGTGGAAAAAATAAATTGGCTCCACATTTTTATGGCCCATATCAAATCAATAAGAAGATTAGTCAGGTGGCATATGCGTTGGAATTGCCAACTACAAGTCGCATCCACAATGTTTTTCATGTTTCATGTTTGAAAAAGATGATAGGTCAACACCAGAAGGCACAAACAATACTTCCCTTGTTAGATGAAGAAGGAAGAGTCATATTCAAGCCAGAATCTATCATTTCTACTAGAGAGAAGAGATTAAGAATGCGAGTCATTAAAGAATACCTCATAAAATGGAAAAATCTTCCCGAAGAAGATGCAACATGGGAATCAGAACAATTTCGACAGTTACATCCCTCATTACCATTGCTTTGAGGACAAAGCTCTTTAAAAGGAGGTGGCAATGCTATGAATATTAAATATTGTTTTAAATTAATCAGTAAATTATTAATTAGTTTAATTGAAGGGACGTAACCCTTCTTAAGAATGCTCAAACCTTATAAAATGCGAGCTCTTGTAAAGCGTTAAGCATCTTATAATTCAATAATATATCTTTTATTCAAATATGGATCTCGTGTCCTAGATTTTCTGTTGCACAAAACCATGGGCCCACCCCCCCGCTGGGGTGATTGTATAGTCCACCTGCATATCATATAAAACTGGGGTACAAACACTGCTAAACAACAACATCTCTAATTCTAGAATATTAGGCTCCACAACCACCACTTAGTGACCCAATGATCTACATTCTTATCTACCCATCCTAGTAGATATGGGTGAGGATGGTCCTGAACTTCCAATCCAAGCTTTCTAACTAATATTTTCTTATGAGGTTGGCCTTTGAAACAAAATCAGATAGAGCATCCAACTTTGTTTTCTTGACCTAGTCATTAATACAAGAGTTTAATCATCTCCTTCTCTTCCTTGGGATGGATGCTACTTAGATTCACCTCTTTTTGCATTGTAATGTAGATACTCTTATTGTTTGCATTTAAGTTGTTTTATACCTGGTTTCCTAAATCCATAGCTAACATGTTCTACTTATTGCAATCCTTCTTGTGTCTCTCTAGATACAACTCTATATGAAACTTCCAAGGCTTATCATCAAAGCGGTCATCAATATTGCAATGGTTATAGTGGTTGTTTGGATCCTTACACTAATTTGTAATGCTTGTTGTCTTCTTGTTCTTTCCTTTCTACTCCATATTTCCCTCCTCGGAAGCATCTCAATGGTCTTTCTTCTTGGACCACTTGGTTGTCCTGTATTCTTACCCATATTCTCTAGATATTGTTCTTGCACACTTGCTTCATTGTCCTAAGTTTGAAGAGCATCGCTTAGACCTCCTAGATACTTGAGGAGTACATCATGGTTCTTCAAAGATATACCCAACATGGTATCCATTTTTATGAACTTGGTGGTGTACTCTTGCATACTTTGCTTTGGCTGATACTAGAAGTAATGCCAACATATCCATTGGTCCTCTTCATACCCAATATGGTAGAACTAGGACTTAATGAGGGTTTTAAACACCTCCCACTTAGTTATTGGGGGATCACCCTCCAAACTAAGCGTTTTTGTGTGACTTCCCCAATAAGTTTGGGCTTGAACCTTTAACTTCAGTTGGGAAAATTAAATCTTTCGCTCTTCTCCTATGTTTTGAATACTAAAATAAACTTCTAACTACTACAACCATTGATTTAACTTAACAACATCAATAGAGATTAGGAAGAAGAGATGGCACTAGAACTTGGTCTCTCTTTCTTTGGATCCTTTTATAGCTCCTTTTAATGGGTCCTTTTATTCTCTAAAGCCCCTGTGAGGATGGCCATGTTACGAAATATGTTAGTGACTTGTGCTTCCATCTATGAAAATCTCTCCTTGAAGTCATCCCATGGTTTGTTATTGTACTCATTTGCCATGGCTAGGGTTTTCAGGCTTTACTATGGTAACTGTTGGATCCTGTAACTTCCTACAAAACCCCTAAATAACACCACCATAATATGAATATGATCTATAAATTGTCATCGATATTCCATTGGAATAGATCGTCATAACAATTCTTACAATATTATGAAATTTCTTGTTATGTAATGTTTTACTTTGGATGATATAATATGGTTAGCACACAAACCACTAAAATAAATTAAATTGGAATGAAAGAAGCTAAGAAAATAACACAACATGCACACAATGAACATAAGATGTATCCTAGAAAAACAAGATATGGGAAAAACCCATATAGAAGGTGAGGCTTATGCTTTGCTCCTTTATTCTCGGTTATGAAATGCAAAGAAAGTACTCTCACTATGGATTTGACGTGGACATTGTGGCCTATATGGATGCTTCAGGATCTTCTACTTCCTATGTTATGATTTAATATCTCATCCCCATATGCTCTGTTCTACCATGGAACAATAAACAATACCATAAAATGGAACCCCTTATTATCCTCACATCCCAATATTTATTATGGCATGTAACGTCCCCATCTTGACCCTATTGCATTAAAATGTAAAGGATGTAATATTGTTATAAAATCATGGTGAGGAGCTCAAGGCCAAGGCCCCACCATCGACTTATTGATGCATATGGTTTGCGTGCTAGCCAGGCACATTGGAATTTCAAACATCATGTAAATATGCATTTTAATAAAATACCCACAACTAGCTATGCAATGCAACAAGAGATGGGGGCATGATTTTTCAAGGAATTGGGAGGGAAAACATTCAAACCCTTGGATCCAATCAAGTCAAGCCAAGTGTCAATGAGAGAAACCATCAAACCCTCAACTACCCATGTTGACTTTTGTACCCAATCATTGATTTCTCCCAAGAGTTGGTTGAGGTAGTTAATGCCTTGGGGAATGGGAAGTATGGTGGTCCAAATTCGAGTATGGGAAAGCCACCCTACATGGAAAATCATGTTTGGCTTCCTTGGCAAGAAAAGAACCATGAATTTCTCCCCAAGCCATTATCCATCAACCAGTATGTCTCTCTTAGGAGTTGGGAGCTGGCTGGGTATTTTTCCCCATCGAAATTATGTGTTTTCCTTCATTCTCAACTAGGAGAAGGGTGTTTTTGTGTTGTTTACCAGAGGGGAAGAAGGGGAATCGAATTTGGGTTCCATAGAGACCGTTTTGGCTGTTGAATGCTTAGTTGGTTGGCAGAGAATTCGTTTTCCTCCCTATGAATGTTTTCCCCCATCCCACAATCCATTTTTGGCTGGAAACGATTTGGGGAAAGCCCGTGGCCATCCTGTTTGCAAATCCCATTGTTAACATGTGTGTATCCATGCCCAATGACTGTGTTTTGTTGTGTGTGTAAATATTATGTTGGGGTATGGGTATGGGTATCCATTGGTTTGGCTTGAGCTTGAGTGCAAGCATCTAGAGTTCAGATGTAGCCTGATAAACCCAGCTATGGAATGGCTTGGCTCAGATGAAATGATAAATTGGCTGTGAATGAGCTTGAATGTCCCCTTTTCCTTGTAAGAATCATGCCCAGCTTGGGGGTGGCAGTTGTGTTGAGAGAATTGATGAACACAACTGGCCTATGGTTGGGTGGAACATTGCAACAGCATAGCTACTTGCTTGGGACAATTACACAACGAAGAGAAGTGTTTTTCTGTCTATGTATTTACTTTTGCAATGTTTAAATTGATGATTGTTTTTTATATGTTGTATGCATATGATATATGTGTGGATGAGTTTTAATTCCACTGTGCATATTTGCTAAATTTGCATCTGCACACTTTTGAATTTATGTGTATGAATCTAATGAATGGGCTAAGTTTATGTAAAAGCCCAAATATTGGCATCATGTTCCCTTCCTTGCATCGGGACCACGGGAGGGTATGTTACATGGTATGATAGTTGTTTAAGGTTAGGGTTATGTTTTTTGCATGTCCCAACTCCTGAGTAGGGTTAGTGTTTTGAACCCTCTAGAATATTCTCTAAATTCAAACCATGACAAGATCCACATGTGTGAATAATGTGAGTTGATGTGCCATCCACTCAGTATCATGGTGGCCAATATGATATGTCAACTTACAATAGGCATAACTTCCACATACTAACTTGGATTGAGGTGATCTATGCACCATTGGAAAGCTCTCAATGTGTAGAACACGGTTGAGAGGATAAAACCTCCATTTTCAAAGATTTATCCTAAAAATTACCATTTAAGGTCTCAATCAGTTTTTGAATCCCAAATCACCAGAGTGGGACTTGCCCCTAAAATGAGATCTATAAGCAATAACTCTAATTTTTTCCACCCATGAAGTACCAAAATAGATGGAAAACTATATAATGATAAATTTTGGATGAAAACCACACCCTAACAAACTATATATATAGTGCAGTCACATGGTATAGGAGAAAACAAAACTTCAAAAGTGTCAAAAGCCTTTAAAAGCCACAAAATGATAACAATTATGTTGATAATTTATGTAATCATGTTAGACTTTATAAACATCCCATTTTGATGGACACTACCCTAAAAAGACTTAAAATAATTGTAATGTCCCTAGTTTTGGCATGTAATACCCCATTTTTCCCTTAATGTAAATATTGCTTATGTACAGTATGTGTAAATTCCCTAGTGCAGAGCTCAAGGCCAAGGCCCCACTAGTGGATGTTTCGGTTTATTACTTAGCCAAGTATTGATACAGTTTGATTATTCATAGGCTGCTAAGCCATGAAGAATGTAAATGATGTAATTATTACTGAATGAATAAAATAACCAAGAAGCTAGCTAAGGAGGCAACGAACGAGAAGGGGGTTGTGTGTATCCACTAGGGAGAGGTGAAGGGGTTTGGGATTGGTTGACCATGTTGCCACATGTCTGATTGAGAACCCGTTTGAACTCCTTGCTGACATTAATGCGATTTCAGAGAGTAGTTGAGAACCAACTGCTGAGTCTGATGGAGTATGGAGCATGCCTGCGATTTCGTATGGAAAGACATGGCTCTGATCACTTGTGCGTGAATGCATCGAACTGCCGGGGATAACTCACAGAGCCTATTGTGAACCAGAAAAAAGGGGGGGGGGGATTCAGACACACTCATCGATAGAGGACTCTTGCACTCTCAGATCCCTATTTTGGGAACGCTAGCGCTACCATTGTTGAGACCATTGACCCTCGCAAAGGATTCACCTACGTGTTTTCCTATAAGTAGCGTGCCCCTGTGTGTGAGAACTACCCAAGAACGAGCAGCCGTGACACCCTGTGTGTAGAACCATGGTGGAGCGACGGGTAAAGTCAATAGAGAAGGTTGCAGAACAGTTTGTGCAGAGCAACCGTGGGAAGACCTCAATCCAAGATATGTCTTGTTGTAAATTGTGGGAGAAAGGTTGGATTGCTGGAGAAACTCAGTGAAGGCTATAGTCTCAATGAACTAGTGACTGGACTTTTCTATGCCAATCCTAGAATAGAAATGGAAGGAAAAGACCTTGTGAGACTGTACAGCAGTGATAGGATCTTCCTTGTGTTGTATGTGGTAGGTATTGTGGGTGCTAGGTCAGCTGTGAGCGACTAGGCCTTTCTATGCCCATCCTGGAATAGCACTGGAAGGGAAGATGCCTTGAGAGACTGTGTGATTGTGCAGTAGGTATTCCTTGTGTTGGATGTGGTAGGTATTGTGGGTGCCAAGTCAACTGAGTGTTGAGATGCCTGCAGTTCTATGGTTGAATTCACTGGTCTAGCAATGCCTCCTTGTTATCCCTGTGTGCTAAAGAAACCCTGTAGGTTGGCTTAGCATGGGTAGGTGCCCTGGAATGCTTGGTAAACCCAACTATAGACTGGCTTAGCATGTGAATGAAGCCTTGACTGTGAGAGAACCTATTATCCCTCCTTAGTGGATACACTGCCCATCTCGGGGGTGATCTCTCAGCTGAAAGAGTATAGGCTGGACAGAGATCTAAGGTTGGGTGGAACGTTGCTCTCACTTAGCCAGTTGCTTTGGAATTCAAAGATAAGTATTTTGTTATGGTAAATGATGTGGTTTCATTATTATGATGAATGCTTGTATAATCATGGAATTGTTGTATGTATGGTTATATGAATGGTTGAAATGAAGTCATGTACAGGCCTGAGTAACAAGTTGAATTCACTGTGTGTATTTATCTTGTATTGTAGGAACTAATGCTTGTAATTCTTGCATATGATAGATGTGTGAGTTAAGTCTATGGATGAATTTTATATGTGATGACTTATGATAGATTTCCATTGTTTTGGTAATGAATGTGTATGTATACTAACCCTGTGAAGGAAATGTATGTTATCATCTGATCCTTGGGAAAGAGGGAAGCCTGGGAGTGTCTCAGAACCCTCTACGGTCAGATGGATGAGGAAGTTATCTGACAGAATGGTATAAGGTTGGAATGTTAAGTGTAAGTAAGAACGAAACTTCAGAGAAGGAAATGAGGTGGTTAGATACCTCACCTGGTCAAGGGGATGCTACCATTGGATAGAGCTCTCCAAGAGCTTTCCAATGGTACTGACCTTGCTCCATTTGGACGCTGGAGGGAGGAGTTATGCCCCTTGGAAGATTGATGAAGTTACCCTTGCAGAAACAGGGTTCCGCACGCATGATTCTGCGGGTTGGGGGTTGCGGGCATGCCAAATCCACGTTGAGAGTTTTGGGCCACCCACAATCCTGAACCCGAAAGTAGCGGGTTTCGGGTTTCGGGCTCATCAAAGCTCGCACGACTAGATTTAGGCCTCCCGCAACCCCGCACTCGACATTGGTGGGTTTCGGGTTGCGGGTTCGTTAAACTCGCACTACGGGATTTAGACCTCCTGCAACCCTGCACCCGACAGTACGGGTTTCGGGTTTCGGGATGACCACCCCCGCGGTGGAGCAGCTGGGATCGGGTTTCGGGTTTCGAGTTCATCAAAACTCGCACTAAGTGTTTGGAATTTCCGCGATCCCGAACCCAAAACTGTGGGACCCATTGTTGCAGGATTCGCATTTCGGGAATCATTGTGCGGGACGCGCATTTCGGGATTCGACGTTGCGAATTCAAGTTCTTCGACTGTGTGTATGGGCGCACAGTCATGGTTTTTTTGGAGAAAAAAAAATGGATCATGGTCTCCGGTCAGCCAGGTGGGTTGGAGGGGACGTGACAGAGTGGTATCAGAGCTTCAATTGCAGCACTGGGGGCTGTTTGGGTCGGACGGCGCATGAATTTTGGTCAAGAAATACGCCCGGGGCATGATTTTTCTATAAACTTAATTGCTTGATTTATTGCTCAGATGAATAATTCCTGGTTTGGATGAGTATGATATAGTTTATTTGCATGTTTATGATATCTAATAGAATGTATGTGATATACACACAAAGAATTAGCAGCAACTGTCAGACAATTGTACCATAGTACGGCACTCAGTACGAGGTGAGAATGGTTACCCTGAATGATGTGCAGGACCCATTTGGGCCGGAAGATGATGTATTGGGTGAGAATGTGCAAGAAGAACATACAGACGTCGAGTCTGATGGAAGAAGGGAGCAAGTGACGCCCCCAAACTTGGATGAAACTATGGTTAGCTTCAATGAGCGAATGATGAAAGCGCAAGAAGAGCAGCATCAGCTCAATGCAGCCATTTTGTAGAGTCTCACGAACTTGCAACAAAGGATTAACAGTGGTTCTAACCCGAGCCACGAAGGCCGAGAAGGAAGAAATGCAAAAAGTCAGTCTACGGGCCGTTCCATGAAAAGAACTCCAAGCCCTAAAAGGGGTTCTGTGGGCCGGAAGCATAGGACACCCACTCCTAAAATTTCTTCCAGGAGGTCAGAGGATTCTGAGGGTTCTCAAGAGAGCCCAGGACGCACTACCAGTAAGAGTAAAGGCAGGAAGAAGCATAGAGGTATTCCACAGGGTGAATTCAGGAAGGCTAGGCCTCCTACTTTTGATGGTGAAAGTAAATAAGGTCAAGAAGCAGAGGCATGGCTTCTTGGGATGAAGAAGTACTTCAGGATGCATGAGTATTCGGAGAATGAAAAGTCTAAGGTTGCTATCTACAACCTTAGTGGAAGAGCTTCTATCTAGTGGGATCACCTCATGCAGGTGAAAGGAATCAGTGAAAGAAGAGTCAGTTGGGATAGATTCCAAAGATACTTCCAGGAGAAATATCTATCAGCTAGATATTATGATAGTAAGAGGAAAGAGTTCAATGAACTCAAACTTGGACAGGACACTATGGATGAGCATGTTCACAAGTTTCTGGAGTTATTGAGGTATGTAGACTACATCAAGGATGAAAGAGTGAAGATTCAATGCTTCCTTGGTAGCCTGCCACATAATTATAGAGACAGGATAGAGTTTGTAAACCCACCAAGCTTGTATGAAGCCATCAAGATGGCAGAGCATTGCTATGAATAGAATAAAGGTAAAGCAGAGGCACAATCATAGTGGAAAGGTAAACCCAAGGGGAGGTTTGATCAGAAGAAAGGTGAGACTAAACCACCATTCAGGAATCAGCCTAGGAGATTTCCACAGGGCCAGCAAGCAAGAAGAGAATTCAGGCCAGCAATGAACAGGACACCAATGGAGCCACTTCAGTGTTGGGGTTGTGGAGAGAATCACAGGCTCATAGATTGCCCAACTACAAAGAAGAACCCTAGGGCCTTGCACAATGTTAGAAGAGAAGCTACAGTAGGGGATATGGCCAAAGCAACACCCAGGATTTATGCAGCACTGGATGATCACCAAGCAGACCATCAGTCAGCAGTGGTATAAGTTGCAGGTAAGATTGCTGAGCAGCCTATTTCTGTTTTAATTGATCCAGGGTCTACTCACAGTTATGTATCTCCTAAGGTAATTGAGAGTTGTTCCCTTGGTAAAGTGAAGCATGACAATGCTTGGTTAGTTCAACTAGCCACCGGCACCAAGAGAAAGGTCAGTGAAATGGTGAAGGAATGTCATATAGAATTGAATGGACTCCTCACGCATGCAGAACTGAATGTCTTGCCATTGGGGTCATACGATGCCCTGATTGGCATGGACTGGTTGGAAAGGCATAGAGCCAAGGTGGACTGTTATGATAAAGCATTGGAATGTGTTGATGATGAAGGCAAGCCAAGGTTGGTTAAAGGGATTCCAAAGCATGTTTCAGTAAGACAGATTTCAGCTCTGCAATTGAGGAGGTTTCATAAAAAGGGTTTCTAGCTATATGTTGTACATATATCAGGTTTAACAGAGGATAAGGGGCCTAGGATAGAAGACTTCTAGATATTGCAGGTGTTCCGGGACGTATTCCCAGATGAGGTTCCAGGGTTGCCACCTAAGAGGGACATTGATTTTTCTATTAATCTTGTTCCGGGAGCAGCACCCATCTCTAAAGCTCCTTATGGAATGAGCACACCAGAGTTGGTAGAGTTGAAGATGCAACTACAGGAATTGATAGACAAAGAATATGTCAGGCCGAGTGTATCCCCATGGGGTGCACCGGTATTGTTTGTTAAGAAGAAGGATGGAACATTGAGGTTGTGTATTGATTACAGGCAGCTCATTAAGGTGACAGTTAAGAACAAGTATCCCTTACCAAGAATTGATGGCTTGTTCGATCAGATGAAGGAAGCTAGAGTATTCTCCAAGATTGACTTGAGTTCAGGGTACCATCAAGTAAGGATTGTTATAGGTCAAACTTGCACCTCTCTGTCTGTGATCACCTTGAGCTGTTGATCACACAAAAGGACAACTTGGATGGAGGAGCATGTGGACCTTAGATGATACTTTGACTTACTCCATTTCCTGACATTACTGGAAAAACCATAAAAATATCATTCTGAGATATGAGCGCTACTCTACTTCAATAGACTAGCGCCTATACGCTACTCCAGTGTAAAATAGTAGCGCTCAAAGCCTTATGAGCGCTACTCCTTCTCAGCATAGTAGCGCTCAACATTTAAAAATCGATGAGCACTAGTTGATAAGCACTAAAGTAGCGCCCTAAACGCTACTTCACTGAATAATAGTCGCGTACATCTCAAAAGATGATTAAAAAATAATTAATTTCACGAGGAGGATTAGTTGCTGGTAGTTTCCCAACTTCCCCAACTTCCTCCATAACCATACATCGACCTGAACTACTTCTCTGATCCTATAAATACAAGGAAGACTAAAGAGAAAGGTTAGATGGATAGATGGAGAAACTTAGAGACATAGAGATCTAAAGAAGAAGATTGCATTAGAGGAGTTGATGCTGAAGATATCCAAGCCAGAGAAGAGCAAGAGCCCAGAATCAAGCTGCAGGAGCCTGTCATAAAGTCAGGTATACTTGTACATCAATTTACTTTTGACAATAAAGGTTGAAGTGTCTTTCTTGTTCCAACTTAAATATGTTCTGAAATAATATCTTAATTTGGATCTGTTTTGGTCAATATCAAATGCTTAACATTGCTTTTGTTTCTTTCAAGCTTTATATATTATCCAAGATACGCTGAGAAAGGTGTATGTCTTGCAGGTTTACTGAACTGAAGGTGGGTTTGAGGACTAAGCGAGGGATCAAATAAAAGCTAGGATCGAACGCCGGTTAAGAGGTTTGTTCTCAAGATCCATAACTCATTTATTTTCATAAATATATCAGCAATACATTTAATACACTTACCTGTCACCCCACTCCAGTTGATAGCATTAGTTTCCTTGCTATAGGGTAGTTTTGCCCACCAACAGACTGGCGACTCCGCTGGGGATAGTTGTGTTTTTGCTCTAGGAAACTTTTTCTTGTTTGTCTTCCCGGAACTGTTTTGACTCCTTTTATGTGTTGAGAAACCCTGTAGGTATCCATTGCCTTTTTTTCTCTGCTTCCATCAGTCTTTTTGTATCTTTTGAAAGTCAGTTTTTAAACTTTTGAGATATGAGAGCTACTTTGTTGTACATACAGTAGCGCCCTTACGCTACTGTGCTATACATACAATAGCACGCATCTCTGCAGGGGCACGAGTTTCCCTACTGCACAGTAGGGTACATTTCCTGAAGCTTTCTATTAGTGGTATGCTTGAGTTTTTAGCCTTTTAGTGCTTTGCTGACTTTGTTTTTAGATCTCCTTGACTGGTGTATCAGGTTTTTAACTTTTTTTTAAGTCATAGAACCTTTCTTTGAGTCTTTTTACCATCTTCTGAATCGCTTGTTTGCCTTTGGAACGTTTGGACTGTTTATAACTTTTTTGGAAGACTAGGTTGTGTTTTGTGGTGAGCACTTCCACTTCTTAGGCCCTGACTGTATGTTGCTAGTTTACAAACCTGCATACTTTTGTATCTGTTGTTTGTGGCAATATTTGTCTGCTCTTTACCTATCCTATCCTATGTTTTAGGGTTTGGTCCATTTTAGAGCCTCTAGGGTGTCTTCCGAACTTGTTGATTTCCAATATTCTTGGACTTATTGTCTTTTCTGGTTTCAAGTGTATTTAAAGTGCTTTAGGCTGATTCATTTCTCAGTTTCTTGGTGTTAGTAGGGTAATTGGAAGCTTGCTTGTCTACTTTTTTCTTGGAATAGTGGTCTTGCTAGGGTTAGATGCTTTAGGTTAGTCCTCTTGTATCTATCTCCTTTGTTTTCTCCCACTTTGTTTCCGAGTTTAGAGGCTTTTTCTTTGCAAAAAACCTATAGATCAAGTCTTTTTTGAGCCAATGCCTTGATAGCTATAAGCTTAAGAACCATTTTAGCCATACTTACACATTGCACACAAGTCTTATTTTGCTTTCCATGTTTATAGTTCTTTTTCGTTTATGATAATAGAAAAGCAAAAAAAAATTGGTAATTTAAGTTTAATAAGGCTTATTTTTGTTACAAGATAGCATAGGTTATTTTGTACACTTTCGAAAAAGAAAACAAAAAATTTAAGTAGATTTGCTCAGATTTTCAGTTTGGAGAAGAAGTAAATGAAAAGATAAAAAGAGCTTTGTTGTAGAAAGTTTGAATTTATGCACTTTTGTTTTCCTGTTGCAACCACGCCACACAAAAGCACTACCTTTTGAGTAATAACAGCCCTAAAAATTTTTTAATAAAATGAAATAGAAACAATTTTTCTTTTTTAGGGATACACTACACCAACTAGTCTTGGTTAGGATCTTGAGTTTAAATCACCTTAAACCACTCAAGATCACACATTACGCAAAAATCGTAGTTTGACTATCACAGGTAAATCCATTTCACTCAAAGCTTGCCTGGGATCTATGTAGTAGGTCATTGCGAGATCAGATTGTTGGGAATACTCCTCCTACTTTCTGTTTCAAGCATACGCCAAGATTGGATCGCGTTTGGGGACTCTTTCGAGTTTCGGGCTCAGTTACCCTACCCACGCCTTCTGATTCGACCGGTGACTGTTCCCCCAGGAGTTTTCGGTGTTGTGGTATCCTTAGTATCTGACTTTAGGTTCATACACAGGTGACAGTAGAGGGTATATCTGTTGTACCTAAGACAGACGTGGGAGGAAATCCCTTGCAGGTCTTTGGGAGGGCGGTTGGGTGATTCCAGCGCTTGCACCCTTAGTCATTGTATTGTGGACCCCGGGTAACTGTCTTTCTTCCTTCGTTGATCTATTTTGGCCCTCATCATCCCAGACTCTTGTCCGGAAGGCATCCTGTTTGCCTGGTTTGCATACTTAGGACTTTTTAGTTGGCGTGCTGTTTTCCCCCTAGTCGTAGTGGCCACTAGGTTCTAGTTTGTTATTTTATATATGTAATCACGGAGAATTAAGAACTCCGTAGATCGAGAAGGTGTCAAAACCTTCCACTAATTAGAACAGAACCTTTACAACCAGCTAGATGACAGCAAGTAAACCTCGGTATTTCTTCAGAAACTATTCCTGAAACAGAATTTCCTGAGGAAATTCTTACAACAGAAAATCCTGAAATAGGAATTACTAAGGAATTACCACTTGAAGTTGAGTTTCCTGAAGAACAACAAATAGCAATAGAAAACCCTGAAATAGAGGTTCCTAAGGAACCACAACCAGGTATGAACACTAACACGGTAAATCCTTCTTTTACTGCTACGCCAAGTCAGGCACAGACAACCTCTGTGTCTACTCCGTCTTTTAGTTTTAATACTGGTACATTAGGTATGCCAAGTTCAACAACGATGGCATATATCCCTACACCTACTGTTGGACCCAGCAGTACAGCCAATTTAGCATCATCTCCTACTTTTCAACCGTTATATCAGATACCTAGTACTTGGATTTCCACACCTACTGTAGGACCAAGTGCTTCTGCCACTGTGCCTGTCATGAGTACCATGACCGCACCGTCTACATCAACTACTACTGGTTTCAATACCTTTGTAGGTACCAACATGAATCAATGTAATATGCCTATAGGTAATGTCCCTTTTTCCTTATTTTCAGGGGGAGGGGGTAATATTTTTAACCAGCAATATGGCGGGGCTAACACCCAGCCACAGTGGACAAACCCACAGAGCACTAATCCACTTTCATATGGGTGGGGAAATTTCAATAATTCTTTCATGCAACAACAGATGGCAGGGGGCAACCCCTACCAACAAGTAGCTGGGGGCAACCCCTATCAACAGATGGTAGGTGGAAACCCCTATCAACATATGGCCAGGGGAAACCCTTATCAACAGATGGTTGGGGGAAACCCCTACCAGCAGACGGCTGGGGGCAACCCCTACCAACAATTCATGGGTCAAACTATGGGTGGTTCCCCTTTTTCGACCCCAGCTTATCAAGTACCGTCTTACCGGCCTCGTTTACCATTTCTGGCAACTTTAAATTTGCTAGATCTTTCCAAACTGACCAACGATCCACAGTATCATAATGCTACATGGCCATCAGTTCCTACCAAGTTACCTTCGGACATTCCAAAGTTTGAAGGAAAAACAGGTGAAGACCCTGGTGACCATGTCACTACTTTCCACTTATGGTGTTCCTCGAATTCATTAAATGAAGATTCCATTAGATTGAGATTGTTCCAAAGGACTTTAACTAGTGTTGCAGCCAAATGGTACATTGCGTTACCTGCAGCTACATTCTCTAATTTTGGGGATCTCACGACTGTCTTTTTGAATCACTTCCAGCTTCCTGTTCGGTATGATGCCGGAATAGACCTTTTGTCTACATTTAGGAAAAATAAAGCCACCCATTTATCTAACCACATTCAGGAGTGGCGAAGACGGAAAAGGCTCATTAAGGCCAACATACCTCCAGAATTCCTTCTCGAGTGGTATTTGAAATCACTCCTTCCTTATATTTCTAAGGAAGTAGCTACATCTGGAGTATCTAACGAGGAAGAAGCCATCCTACGGACCCAGCAGTTAGATCTCGTTTATGCACAATCCGGGTTATTGTATGAGATTATACCTGATGCACCGCGATCGAATACAGATCTGAGTAGACCTAAACCTGGACCACATGCTGACGACATAGTGGGTTCAGTTGACTCTACAGCTTTCGAAGCATTGACCAAACAGGTTCATGCCTTATCTGTCAAACAATCGACTGCAGATGTTTCTTCCGTCACAACCTCTCCTTCTACTTCTGAGCCTGTCAACCAGGTTCAGAACAATCAAAAGGGCCCTCGGTAGCCCAATAACAAAAAGAAGGGCAAGAAAGGAGAGGGGAACCAACAAAAGCCCAAAAAAGAGAATTCCGAAGAGGGTAACAAAGAGAAAAAGAAGGTTAAGTTCCCTTGTAAACTTTGCAAGCAGAACCACCTTACTCACCAATGCCCTCTGCTTGATAAATCCCAGAAACTCTAAAGAGAAAAGAAGCCTGTCGTACTGAAAGATCCATTCCCTAAAGGGCAGAGCTCAACTTCTGGCACCTCCAACACTGGGGGCACTACACATGCTACGGTTGATCAAACTTTTATTAACATGGTTAATTCGGATGCACTCTTACAAACAAGAGCCAGGAACTATACCCCGAACGCACAGAAAAAGGATAAAGAGATTCCAGAATCCTCCACTCCACTTCACATACCAGTGGACCCAATGCCCAAGATCCCGAAAGGTGTCTTGAAACGTGCATCGCACAATCCCAACACTCGGGCCGCTTCCAACTACAATGTGGTTGAAGATTTAGCCCAGACTCCTTGTGCCATGTCTACTTTAGAAGTTTTGCAAAGTTGTCCTTTACAATGGAATGCACTTCTGGAAACTATTGGAAGTATGGAATCCTCTAACATGTCTGCGCAATTTGATATGACTGATGTCAAATACCGGTTGCCCTACCACGTTGCTCTTCAGATTGAAGTCGTTCATGGTCCAATGACCATCAGACGAGCTATCGTAGATGAGGGCGCATCGACTTGCGTAATGTCAATTTCCTGTTGGAAAGCTTTAGGTTCCCCCGAGTTAGCCCCTTCTAACACACTGCTTACTGCATTTGATGGCAAAACTTTCCATCCACATGGGGTTTTTCCATCATTTGATGTCACATTGGCCAGTAAGACAGTTGCTGTAGAAGTAGAAGTTCTGGACGCTCCGCTTGATTACAATATGTTATTGGGCAGGAGTTGGACATTTTCCATGTGAGCCATTGCATCGGCAGTTTTTCGAGTTGTTATGTTCCCATTTGAAGGTAAGATCGTTACAGTCGATCAAATTTCTTTCACTCAGAGAAACAACCAGACTTCTTCAGAGACCACAGTTCCATTGATTGATCAAACCATCCCAGTTGGTGAGAGTATAGGAGCAGGACTTTATGGGTCATTAATTGGCACTTTTGACCTACCGGCTCCTACCTTATTCGTTGGTATTGAGGGATGTTCATCATCTGAAACCTCCACGGTTAGTTTAACAACTAATTCTGGGTTTCTCCCAACTAATACAAACCCCTCCGTGCCCACCCCTGTTGCAGAAGTTACCCACCTAGATTCTTATCAAACTGCAACAGAACATATGTTGACTCCATTGGTGTCTGTTGAGTCAAGTATGGATTATGCTACTACTCAGTCACCAGACCCAATCCACTCTCTTGACAGTTCAGATACTACTTTACCTTCTGAGGAGGAAATGTTAGAAGCCATGACTGACCTGGACCATCCTCGTGAACATATAGATCCCGGGTCCTTCTTGTTTCCTTTTCTTAACTTGATAGAGAGAGGTGAATTTTGTCCAACACCCAGTGAAAATACTAATTTGACTTCCTCACAAGTTGGTTTTGTTGAAGAGAATAGATTGAATACCTTGCTGGTGAACATTTTCATTGGGGTCACCGGAAACATTTTTATTGAAACGGGTTGTTATCTCGATGAGATAATTCTGTATACCAATCTTTTCCGTGATTTCCATGACATATTTTCTTGACCTCACGAGGAGGATCCAGGCATTGACCCTACCTGAAAAAGTATTACGCTTAGGCTGACGTACTTTTTCTTGTAACATAGCTGTATATTTTTGTAAAGCTACTTTTTGTTATGCTCGTTAGTTAATCTTATGTGTGTTTTCGTTTCGTGTACCAGATGTCAACCGAACATTTCTTAGGATTTGATGATGGCGCCAATCGCCACACCTGTCAGTTGGCTGCAGCAGCTTGGGTCATTTATTCACCCGCTGACCAACTTGTCTCTTCGGGGGGGGTTTTGTTTGGGTCCTACCACGAATAATGTGGTTGAATACAATGCAGTTATAGAACTTCTCCGAGATGCTCTCAGTCATGGCATTTCACATTTGGAGGTAAGACTTGACTCACAATTAATTATATTTTAGTTAACAAGTGTCTATCAGATTAGGGATCCTAGATTTCTACGTCAGTTTCTACGAGTTAGACTATTGGAAAGACAATTTGATTCTATTATATATGAACACATTCCAAGAAGTTTAAACACATTAGCTGATTCATTAGCAAACTATGTGTTAGACTGGAATTTGCATCATACACTTTCATAAACAACATTGCACACATAAAATTCAATACACATACATATGTAAATAACCGATACTGTATATATCCGATACTATATCAAAAAATATATGAGTTTTGGGTCACAAGTCTATCAAGTCAAGTCATAAAAGTACAAAAACTGGGCATAGTAGCCTCAAAAATATATACATAGAATGTATCCCTCTCTTATGGAGAAGGCGGGACATCATCATCATCTACTGCATTGTGATAGCATATGACTAGCCTAGCTATCTTCCGCAGCACCCTAAGCCATGCCGGGGGCACCCCAACAACATCTTCCTGCATATCAACAGGTATCTGATCCATACGGCATGCAGGAACTTCGTGAGTCAACCGACTCATTTTTCTCTCTAGGGTGCCCAACATAGCATCTGCTGCAGCAATATCAGCTAGCCTCACAAAGATGGTAGGATGTCCCTCAGGACGAACAGGACCAATATCTGCATATGACACTTGATTAGAACTTCAAAATTCATTCATAAAAATCAAATACTTGAAAAAGTTTGAAAAAATTAAATAATTCTCAAAATTTAAACATACCAATATCTCCCCAGGCTCCACCTGGAGGAAGCACCAGTTCTGGATCATGACGGAAATCCAATCCATCATATGGAAACTGCTCGAAAGCGGGCACTTGCCTCTCCCACCACCCCCAGAAATCATCAGTATGATAATAGTAGTGACTTTCCCCACCACCCTGGTGGAGGAATATGTCACCCCAACGGCCTAATCTGGGCTCACGGGGGTTAACCTGAGGTAGAGGCATTCCCAAACTGATAGCAGGCATCCTCTCAAAGAAGAAAGTACACAAAATACTACCGTACCCAAAATTCTTCATTATGCCAGATTTGCAACCTATCAATTGAGATTTCATGCTTGCCAATAAACTTGTACACCAATCATAGACATGACCGTGTAAGCATTGTACACCAATATGCATAGAGTGTCTGGAAGCTAAGTGTAGTGAGGCACTACCTGCCACTCGGTTGATCATGCTCACTATCACTTTCAAGGGGAGGCTGTCAATGGTTGAAATCAAGACTCAGCTTCTCGATTTCTCAGCTCCGACAATACAATATGTATTCACGTACTCTTGCACAGATCTTACACCCACACGAGAAGACCCTTTCATATTGATTACATCTCCTCTCCGTGAGAGACCAGTAATGAAATATATGTCATCAACTGTAAGCTCCAAAGTTTGCCCACGGATGACAAAAGTATTGGTATCCACATCCCAGTACTGAATAAGTCTTCGAAACAGTTTGTTTAAGGCCCTCATGTTTATGGTTCGGTAAAACTTCAATAAACCGCATATTCAGAGATCGTGGAGAGTGGCTGGATCTTGCATGGCCAACCTATCCATGTCCTCATGTTCTCTCTCTCTCCATTGAAGGACCATCCTGCACAAAAAATGCAAATTCTTTGAGTCTCGGCGCTTGTATATAGGTTTTCAAGAGTGAGCGCTACTGTGTATACTACACAGTCACGTATGGGCGCTACTCTGCTTAAGCACAATAGCGCCCATCGCGTTTACACGCTACTGCTATGGTTACACAGTAGCGCCTGCGCAGCAAAGGTTGTGAGCATCACGTTGCAAGCAATTTTTGCTCAAAAATTGAAAACTAAACCATGAAAATGCAGGTAGGGTGAATTCTAACTTACTTGGTGGAAAAAAAACGTCGTTTGGATCTCTGGTTTGATAGCCACGAAGATTTGAAAATGCAAAAGGTTGCCCCAATCTTTGCCCTACAAAACAATTTGGAAATTGATTTTTAAATGAAATTATATATATGAATTGGAGTTTGATTTTTACCCACCATTGTTTAATTTTCTATAGTTTCAAAATTTTCAAAAAATACCTAATTAATCAATTGAAACACCCATATGGTGCAGTACTAATCCAAGCTCAATTTTCATTTAATTTTTGTAGGATTCATCTCCTAATTTTAAAAACTCTTGATGATAGACCTTGTCAACTAGTTAAATAGTTCAAATTCATATATCATTCGATATTTTTTGCCGCACCGACTAATATTTTGTTGAAGACCTAGTTTTGGTAGAGTATGAAGTTATGATCCTAGAAGCTGACCTTTAAGTCATTTTAAGCTCTTGTTTGGACTATTTAACCCTAAACAAGATTGTCGAGCAAGCTTATCCTCTTCAAACTCATTAAAGTAATTGAAGGCTCATCCACTTAGGTATAGAATTACCCCTTTTCCGGGCCTAGGTGGATTAACTACGGAAAAGGTATACTCTAGGTATACTTCTGTATGCGCTAGAAGAGTTCTTCTTCCATTGTTTTATACCTTTTCGGGGGAGGAGACTAACTGCATGAAAAAGGACCTTTTGGAGCCTTTCTTTAGGGTTTTCAGGCTCTCTAAACATGAAAATACCAAGTGAGCATTTACCTACTCGGGCTCGATGTGAAATCCACGAGAGTGTAAGTAGAGGATTGTTTAAGTTTTTCAACTCTATAAACAAGAAAACACCGTCGAGCACAGACCAATCCGGGCTCGATATAAAATCCATGGATAGGTAAAAAGAGGATTGTTTAAGTTTTTCAGACTCTATAAACAAGAAAACACCGGTGAGTATTAATCTGCTTGGGCTCGATACTAAAATCCATGAGCAGATATATGGAGTTATTGTTTAAGTTTTTCAGACTCCTTAAAATTGAAAACACCGGCGAGCAAGAACAGATCTCGGCTCGATATTAAAATCCAGAGATCAGTAATATAGAGTAATATTCTATCTCTTCTTCGAACTCTATAAATAATGAAGAAGGTCCTGATTCTTCCTCCCATGGGCTCGTTAAACTTTTTACATGGTTGGATCTATTGAGTTTTCATTCTTTCTTGGACTCATTAAAACAACAAGAAAGGTATTCTTTTATCTAAAAAGAATAAGGGATGGGAAAGACGTATCATATCTTCATTGTCAAAGGCAGTTCAGTTACTTCTATCCTTGAACACAACACCTACTTGAGTCTATCTTGTCGGTTGGGTTTAGTTTTTGACCTCAGGGTGAACCTTTCCTCCGAGTTGTTTACTCCCTCGGTTGGTTATTCTTCCAACCATATGGAGGGTCTGATAATGTCTCTTACATTTCAGGCTTATTATTTACCCCATTATGTTAGAAACTGCCTGAGTCACTTGGTGTCGTGCTCAATGTTCAAGGATATACCCTGTGTCGGCCATTCTGTAGTTTACCTTGACCTCATGTGTTGGCCTTCCTAGTGTCAGTCTTGTTACATATTATTCCATATCAGCTCTTACCAGTTGAGTGTCTCTCGAGTTGGATGATGGAGGATGCTTTAAGGCCTCCCTTCCAACAGACTTCTTCCCATCGAAATCAACTCATTTTACTTTGGGAATGAAGTTTAGAGTTTCGGTTAGTACCTTGGAGATTGCAGTCACCAGTGGCAATTTTCCTCGCCGTTGAATGATGAGAATACATCAATGTCTCTTCTTCGACAGGATTCCCAAGTGTTCGACTCCAAGTCCATCTATTCACACTTGGCAGATCGTACTTGGTACCTTGGACCCCATCATCATTATCGGTGGAAGTCCTCGCGTTTGTTAACGGTATACATCAATGACCAGTAATCAGACGATACCCCCCATGTTCGACTGTGAGCTCATCTATTCACATGGTTCGGGTTTGTACCTAGAGTTATTTTGGATGAAGACCTTGGGATTTTGGATGACATTACCTAATTATGTTATCACCCAAGTTGCGCAAGACTGAGCCTCACTTATATTCGGCTCTCCATGAGACATAGATCCAGTTTTTTGTTATGGCTATGATCTCTCAGTTTGACATGGATCCACGCTTGTATTCCAAGTGGCCATGCTTTATATACATCTCCTTGTTATGTATCGGAGATCATGTTGTACCACGCTGCACATCTATATGATGTCAAAAATGTAATTGCTAGCTGACCTTGATCTTTGTTGCAGGTGTTCTTGTAACTTGTTTTATGCGGTTCTTTGCTCCTCCTCTGGATTTGGATTATAATGTATTTCGGCCATCATTTCCCTCTGACCTCACACATTAGGGGGCATCTGTTATAGGTCAAACTTGCACCTCTCCGTCTGTGATCACCTTGAGCTGTTGATCACACAAAAGGACAACTTGGATGGAGGAGCATGTGGACCTTAGATGATACTTTGACTTACTCCATTTCCTGACATTACTGGAAAAACCATAAAAATATCATTCTAAGATATGAGCGCTACTCTACTTCAATAGAATAGCGCCTATATGCTACTCCAGTGTAAAATAATAGCGCTCAAAACCTTATGAGCGCTACTCCTTCTCAGCATAGTAGCGCTCAACATTTAAAAATCGATGAGCGCTAGTTGATAAGCACTAAAGTAGCGCCCTAAACACTACTTCACTGAATAATAGTTGCGTACATCTCAAAAGATGATTAAAAAATAATTAATTTCACGAGGAGGATTAGTTGCTGGTAGTTTCCCAACTTCCCCAACTTCCTCCACAACCATACATGGACCTGAACTACTTCTCTGATCCTATAAATACAAGGAAGACTAAAGAGAAAGGTTAGATGGATAGATGGGTAAACTTAGAGACATAGAGATCTAAAGAAGAAGCTTGCATTGGAGGAGTTGATGCTGAAGATATCCAAGCCAGAGAAGAGCAAGAGCCCATAATCAAGCTGCAGGAGCCTGTCATAAAGTCAGGTATACTTGTACATCAATTTACTTTTGACAATAAAGGTTGAAGTGTCTTTCTTGTTCCAACTTGAATATGTTCTGAAATAATATCTTAATTTGGATCTGTTTTGGCCAATATCAAATGCTTAACATTGCTTTTGTTTCTTTCAAGCTTTATATATTGTCCAAGATACGCTAAGAAAGGTGTATGTCTTGCAGGTTTACTGAACTAAAGGTGGATTTGAGGACTGAGCGAGGGATCAAATAAAAGCTAGGATCGAAAGCCGGTTAAGAGGTTTGTTCTCAAGATCCATAACTCATTTCTTTTCATAAATATCTCTGCAATACATTTAATACACTTACCTGTCACCCCACTCTAGTTGATAGCATTAGTTTCCTTGCTATAGGGTGGTTTTTCCCACCAACAAGGATAAAGGATGAAGACATTCATAAGACAGCCTTTAGGACTAGGTTTGGTCATCACGAATTTACAGTGGTGTCGTTTGGTCTTACCAATGCACCTGCTACATTCATGTGTCTCATGAATAACATCTTCAGCAAGTATTTGGATAGGTTTGTGATTGTGTTCTTGGATGACATTCTTGTGTATTCCAAGAATGAGAAAGAACATGATGAGCATTTGAGGAGGGTGTTACAAGTCCTTAGGGAGCACCAGCTGTATGCTAAACTAAGTAAATGTAACTTCTATCAAGAGAAGGTACAGTATTTTGGTCACATTATATCAGCAGAAGGTATTGTTGTAGATCCTAAGAAGATTGAGGCCATTATGGATTGGTCCACTTTGAGGAATGCAGCAGATGTTAGATCTTTCATGCTGGTTACTACAGAAGGTTCATTGAGGGCTTCTCCAAGATAGCCCACCCTATCACTTCATTGCATACATTAAATTCGCATGGTCTGAAAAATGTGAAAGAAGTTTCCAGCGGCTGAAGGAGTTGCTTACTAGTGCACCTATTTTGAAGATCGCAGATCCAAGTAAGGATTTCGTGGTATGCACGGATGCTTGCATTGAGGGACTCAGTGGAGTGCTAATGCAAGAAATTTCTTTAATTTGTTATGAGTCAAGGAAACTGAAGGAGCATGAAAGGAAATATGCCACCCATGACTTAGAGCTAGCAGCCATAATTCACGCTCTCAAGAGATGGAGGCATTATCTTTTGGGAAGAAGGTTTGAGCTCTGAACTAATCACATGAGTTTGAAATACTTGTTCGACCAGCCAAACCTAAATGCAAGGAAAACTAGATGGATGGAGTTCCTTTGCGAGTTTGATTTGGAGATCAAGCATGTCAAAGGTAAAGAGAATAAAGTTGCTGATGCACTCAGCAAGAGATTCCATATTGCAGCCATAAGCAGATGTGAATCAGATTTGAAAGAAAGAATTTTAGAGGCACAAGATGGTGATGAAGTCTATCTCCAGATTAAAGAGAAATTGCAGCAGAACATTATAGAGGAGAAGTATGCAAGATATCAGCTAGGTAAGGATAATGTCCTCATCTATCAAAACACCAGGCTATACATTCCAAATAATGCAGACTTAAAGAAATTGGTGATGGATGAGATACATCAGAAGCCATACTCAGGACACCCAGGGTATCAGAAGACTATAACAGCAGCAAGAAAGCAGTACTTTTGGCACAGTATGAAGAAGGACATAGCTGAGTATATTGCTAAATGCCAGAAGTGTGAACAGTTTAAGGTAGAGCATCAACATCCAGCAGGATTGTTGCAGCCCTTACCCATTCCAGAGTGGAAGTGGGAAGTGATTTCCATGGATTTTATAACAAGACTGCCCTTGACAGTGAGGAAGCATGATTCAATCATGGTTGTGGTGGACAAGCTATCAAAGGCAGCTCATTTTGTCCTGTTCAAGTCCACTCACAAGGCTAATGACATTGCAGATATCTTCATGAGGGAGATATTCAGATTGCATGGATTTCCCAAGGCAATAGTTTCATATCATGACACCAAGTTCACATCCAATTTTTGGAAAGGTTTGTTCCAAGAGTTGGGAACTCAATTGAAATTTAGTACAACCTATCATCCTCAGACAGATGGCCAGACTGAGAGAGTGAATCAGATCCTTGAAGATATGCTAAGGATGTATGTGATGGATAAGCCATCTAAGTGGGAAGACTATCTACACTTAGTGGAATTTGCTTACAACAATGGGCATCAAGCATCATTGAAGATGAGTCCTTTTGAAGTGTTGTATGGCAGAGGATGCAGAACTCCAGTGAGTTGGGACAACCCAGTGAATAGAGTAGTGCTTGGACTAGAGATGGTTGAGGAAATGGAACAGGAAGTTGTTAAGATTAGGCAGAATCTGAAGGCAGCACAGGACAAGCAGAAGAGTTATGCAGATCTGAAAAGAGTGCATAAGGAGTTTCAAACTGGGGATCATGTCTACTTGAGAGAGAGACCCAGGAAGAGTTCCATGAAATTGGGATGTTGTGCCAAGTTGGCACCAAGATATTGTGGTCCATTTGAAGTCCTTGATAGGATAGGGCCAGTTTCATATAAAATTGCATTTCCTGCTAACATGAAAGCTCATAATTTTTTCCATGTATCCTTATTTAAGAAATATGTACATGATCCTAATCATATCATTGATTGGCATGTGATATAGGTGGAACCAGAGGGAGAGTTCTGGGTGGATCCTACGTGCATCCTCGACAGGAAGGTTACCTTGCTCCGGAACCGGGCCATAGGGTAGGTAAAGGTGCAATGGAGGCACCTTATCCCAAAGGAGGCCACGTGGGAGCTGGAGGATGCCATGAGGGAGGCATTCCCATTTTTGTTCAGTCTTGAGAACACTGAGGATGGTGTTATTTTAAGGGAGAGGGAGTTGTAATACCCCATTTTTCCCTTGATGTAAATATTGCTTATGTACAGTATGTGTAAATGCCCTAGTACAGAGCTTAAGGCCAAGGCCCCACTAGTGGATGTTTCGGTTTATTGCTTAGCCAAGTATTGATACAGTTTGATTATTCATAGGCTGCTAAGCCATGAAGAATGTAAATGATGTAATTATTACTGAATGAATAAAATAACCAAGAAGCTGGCTAAGGAGGCAACGAACGAGAAGGGGGCTGTGTGTATCCACTAGGGAGAGGTGAGGGGGTTTGGGATTGGTTGACCATGTTTCCACATGTCTAACTGAGAACCCGTTTGAACTCCCTGCTAACATTAATGCAATTTCAGAGAGTAGTTGAGAACCAACTGATGAGTCTGATGGAGTATGGAGCATGCCTGCGATTTCGTATGGCAAGACATGGCTCTGATCACTTGTGCGTGAAGGCATCGAAATGCTGGGGATAACTCGCAGATCCTGTTGTGAACCAGAAAAAAGGGGGGGGGATTCAGACACACTCATCGATAGAGGACTCACGCACTCTCAGATCCCTGTTTTGGGAATGCTCGCGCTACCGTTGTTGAGACCATTGACCCTCGCAAAGGATTCACTTGCGTGTTTTCCTGTAAGTAGCATGCCCCTGTGGGTGAGAACTACCCAAGAACGAGCAGTTGTGACACCCTGTGTGTAGAACCGTGGTGCAACGATGGGTAAATTCAATAGAGAAGGTTGTAGAGCGGTTTGCGCAGAGCAACCGTGGGAAGACCTCAAGCTGGGATATGTCTTGTTGCAAACTGTGGGAGAAAGGTTGGATTACTGGAGAAACTCAGTGAAGGCTATAGTCTCAATGAACTAGTGACTGGACTTTTCTATGCCCATCCTGGAATAGCACTGGAAGAGAAATACCTTATGAGACTGTACAGCAGTGATAGGATCTTCCTTGTGTTGGATGTGGTAGGTATTTTGGGTGCTAGGTTGACTGTGAGCGACTAGGCCTTTCTATGCCCATCCTGGAATAGCACTGGAAGGGAAGATGCCTTGAGAGACTGTGTGATTGTGCAGTAGGTCTTCCTTGTGTTGGATGCGGTAGGTATTGTGGGTGCCAAGTCAATTGAGTGTTGAGATGCTTGCAATTCTGTGGTTGAACTCACTAGTTTAGCAATGCCTCCTTGTTATCCCTGTGTGCTAAAGAAACCTTGTAGGTTGGCTTAGCATGGGTAGGTGCCCTGGAATGCTTGGTAAACCCAACTACAGACTGGTTTAGCATGTGAATGAAGCCTTGACTACGAGAGAACCTATTAGCCCTCCTTAGTGGATACACTGCCCAGCTCGGGGGTGATCTCTCAGCCGAAAGAGTATAGGCTGGACAGAGATCTAAGATTGGGTGGAACGTTGCTCTCACTTAGCCAGTTGCTTCGAAATTCAAAGATAAGTATTATGTTATGGTAAATGATGTGGT
The DNA here is from genome assembly GCA_027924585.1 of Larix kaempferi. Taxonomy (NCBI): domain Eukaryota; kingdom Viridiplantae; phylum Streptophyta; class Pinopsida; order Pinales; family Pinaceae; genus Larix; species Larix kaempferi. Next base: position 4,778,387 of record BSBM01000230.1, read on the forward strand.
TTCATTATTATGATGAATGCTTGTATAATCATGGAATTGTTGTATGTATGGTTATATGAATGGTTGACATGAAGTCATGTACAGGCCTGAGTAATAGGCTGAATCCACTATGTGTATTTATCTTGTATTGCAGGAACTAATGCTTGCAATTCTTGCATATGATAGATGTGTGAGTTAAGTCTGTGGATGCATTTTATATGTGATGACATATGATAGATTTCCATTGTTTTGGTAATGAATGTGTATGTATACTAACCCTGTGAAGGAAATGTATGTTATCATCTTATCCTTGGGAAAGAGGGAATCCTAGGAGTGTCTCAGAACCCTCTATGGTCAGATGGATGAGGAAGTTATCTGACAGAATGGTATAAGGTTGGAATGTTAAGTGTAAGTAAGAACGGAACTTTAGAGAAGGAAATGAGGTGGTTATATGCCTCACTTGGTCAAGGGGATGCTACCATTGGATAGATCTCTCCAAGAGCTTTCCAACAATACTGACCTTTCCCCATTTGGACGCTGGAGGGAGGAGTTATGCCCCTTGGAAGATTGATGAAGTTACCCTTGCAGAAACAGGGTTCCGCACGCATGATTCCGCGAGTTGCGGGTTGCAGGCCTGCCAAATCTGCATTGAGAGTTTTGGGCCACCCGCAATCCCGAACCCGAAAGTAGTGGGTTTTAGGTTTCGGGCTCGTCAAAGCTCGCACGACAGGATTTAGGCCTCCCGCAACCCTGCACCCAACATTGGCGGGTTTCGGGTTGTGGGTTCGTTAAACTCACACTACGGGATTTAGACCTCCGGCAACCCTGCACCCGACATTACGGGTTTCGGGTTTCAGGATGACCACCCCCGTAGTGGAGCAGCTGGGATCGGGTTTCGGGTTCGTCAAAAATCGCACTAAGTGTTTGGACTTTCCGCTATCCCTAACCCGAAACTGTGGGACCCATTGTTGCGGGATTCGCATTTCGAGAATCCTTGTGCGGGACGCGCATTTTGGGATTCATCGTTGCGAATTCGAGTTCTCCGACTGTGTGTATGGGTGCGCAGTCATGGTTTTTTTGGAGAGAAAAAAATGGATCACGGTCTCCAGTCGGCCAGGTGGGTCGGAGGGGACGTGACATGGCCCTTGAGAAAGGATATGTAAATGATGTAATATCATTGATAATTATAAGGAACACAGTGAGGAGCTCAAGGCAAAGGCCCTACCGTGAATTCCACGAATGTATATGGTTAGTAAACCATGTGTTGGTTAAGCACAATAATATTGTAAATGTGATGTACATGTGCATGATAATAATTGATAAATCCACATGTGAATGTGCAAGGAAACAAGAGCATGGGGCACGATTATTCTAAGGTTAGGATGGGACATATTGAATCCATGAAGCCAATAAATGAGATCCAAGTGTCCTAGAGAGCACTGATGAGCCATTAGATGTCAACTTGACTCATGCTCCCCAATCTTTAATGCTTCCAAGAGGAAGGTAGTTGGGGCAATTATTATCTTGGGGAAAGGAAGGCATGGGTCTAAGTTTCCTTGTGATAGAGTGGTGTCATTCAAGCGTCATTCACCTTGCAGAACTGGGAATGGGAGTTGCTTATTACATAAGCAACCAATCGAATTGAAGTCATCCTTAAATTACATGTTGGTTGGGGGATGGAAGAGTAAATTTGTCAGTGAGTCTGTCATTTATCCTTTCACTGAGTATTTCAATCAGTTAATTAGTTTACATGGTCAAGTAATGTAATCCCTCATTTGTCTATCAATCTCGCCATGTCTTGAGTGCAATTCATATTATCCATCGACCATCCTATCAATCTCATATGTGGGGAAAGAGTGGACCCTTTCCCGAGAGGAATCCTAATCAAATAGTGACAAAGTGGACAGTGGATCTAAGCTCTGGTTCATGGTCATGAATGTGAGTTGAAGAGAAAACTAGAGAGCACATTTTGCTTATCTAACCATCATAGTGGTATCGAATTGCCCAGTTGTTAGTTTAAGTATGTGTGTCCTGAATTCATCTTGAAGAACTGGGTGACAATGTCGATTCCCAAAAGTGTCTAAGCAAGTTTTGGAAGAGTGGGGAAGTTGTCTATCCTCAGTCGTGTGCCCAGTGGTCATTCACGCGCTTAGAAGTCTTGGTTCCTAGTTGTTGATGTCAACCTGAGTATAGTCGTCTATTAGTCCTATTTTAACAAAGGGATCTATTAGACAGTGACCAAAGTGATTCCCTGGATCCCTTGGTTGTGTGCAACCAAGATTTGTAATTTCTGGGAAAAAAGAGCTTACAGGAAAATGATACGGGGTTTGGGCGATCTTTCTATGCATATTGATATAGCACCTGGAGGAAGGTGATGCCTGAGGGACAATTGAGCAGTGAAGGAGTACCTTCTTAGTGTTGTGTGGGTAGGTAATGTGGATCCTAAGCTAGCCAAGTATGTGCGAGGCATATGTAGTTTTGGAGGTAAACCATATATGATTTTTTGTCCTACTTGATTTGTTGTGATCCCTGAGGAGTGAATAGAGTGTGGAACACCGAGTGGATTGGAATCCAATAGAGGTTGCACAACCTCCTAGTGGAATAGCATGGTTTGGAAGGTATTTCTATACACACATTGGAATAGCACTTGCACAATGTTGTGTGGGGAGGGTATTGTGGACCCCAAATGAACCAAGTCTGCACGAGTTCAATTACTTGTATTCATTAACAGAGTGGTGTAGAGCGCGGCACCGAATAAGGAGACTAGTGAAGGTTGTGATCTCCTAGTGGAACAGCAGGGTTTGGGTGTTGTGCGGGGTGGGTATTGTGGATCCCAAGCTAACCGTGTCTACAAAAGGTGTCGTAACTCTGTGGTGAGTCACTAGTTAGAATTTCCCCTCTAGTACCTAGAAAATCCTGTTAACCCAGCAGAGGTTGCCTTGGATTGAGAATTGAGTTTGCATTACTGTAACAACCTATTAACCCAACAAAGGTTGGCTTGGTTGTGGCCGTGTGCCTATTTGTTTGTGAGTGATCTATAGATAGTTGGCCCTTCCTTGAGGTAATCATGCCCAGCGCAGGGGTGGACTCTTAGCAGAAACAATATATGTTAGACAGAGTGCCTACGGTTGGGTGGAACATTTCTCTTGCATCGTCAGTTGCTTGGAGAAGCTTCATTCAAGATAGGTGTAATTATATGTTGTTTCATTGTTGTTATTATTTTCCATTGTATGAATGTTGATATGAATGAATGATGAGATGCATGTTGTATATAATGATTATGAATATGAATTGCTTAGCTATAAGTTATTAGATTCGAGATATCTACTTGATGGAGATATGATGATGTGCCTTATAAATGCTTGCATCAAAATGTATGATTTATGTAAGAAGTACAAATATTGATATATCACTAACTCTGCAGGAAGCCTGTAACGTACCCTTTTTGCTGGAAAACATTTTGTGTTAGAAAACATTATGATAACTTTTATTGTAAATTTTTATGTTGGACAGGTGTCCAAGGATGACTGTAATTTATACAATATATTATTATTAAATAAATAAAATAGGAGACAAACACCTAAGAGGATTGTTGAAAGAGTGGTTACTGATCCACTAGGTGGAATGGAATCTGGGGTAGAAGGCAATGGACAAGTGGCAGCATCATGATGCAACTAACTAGATGTTGGTATGGGACAACTCCCTTGAAATGTGGTCATAGTGCCTTGAAAGATGGGACTAGAGCTTGAGGCTCATTTATTCCAAATTGACCACTAAAGACCTAGGCAGTCTATATAATAGCCATCAAATTATGAACTGAGGTTCATCACTTTTCCTGACGAGGAAATTTACCTTGGGGTTTTGCTATGTTTGCACCCAAGAGATTTGATGAGGGGATATGCTATGTTGTTGATCATGTTGTGAGTCTGCCAAACTCTTATTGAGTTTAGGAGGTTGATGCTGAGTGCTGAAGGCATGTTATTATAGGAGGTTGATGCTAAGTGCTGAAGGCATTTTTGAGTGCCTTGCTTCTACACAGATTCCATCTACTTAGTGGCTCAATAATCAAGCTCGGGGGTTCACAAGAAGCCAGCAGTTGAGTTGCTTCTTCTGGAATAGGTAGGGAGGAACATGCCTCCTTGGGTGTTTGTCGGCCCTATCTTCACTTACAGGTTCTACTTACCTTTCCAAAATTTTATGTTGTTAACAGTTTACTATCTGTTATAATTACATTTTCTGTTTTCAAAAGATATTAGTGAACAGACTCAATTATTTGTTTTTTTCTAAGCCAAATAAGATTTTGAATAGTACTGAATACAATTATGAAAGATTGAATTAAATATTCTTTGCATTTTCCCCCATTCTAATGGATTGGCATTGTACTCTAGTACAGAGAATGAATTAAGGTAAATAGATATGATAGGCGATTCCCAAGATGATGAAAGAACAAACTGTATGTTTTGTAAATTTTCCTACGGTTAGTGATTAGTAATAATTATTGCATTCTCTACAGTACTGTTTTTATTTTGTCAAACAGTAAATTTACTTCTTTGAAGATATACTGTGATTTACATTCATTACTGAAACCATTTCTGACACATAAATTAAAGAAAATTGCATAATATCATTGTTCAAATCAAATCTGTCATTTCAAAGTTTAAAGACAGGGTTTATTGTTTCCATATTTTCTTCTCAAAAGTTTACTGTAGTTTCATTGTTATTTCCTACTTAATAGTTTACTGAACATACAGGATAGTCAAATAAACAAATCTATTATTCCTGTAAATTTTCCAAACATACACTAGTAAAACCCTAAACCCTAACAGTCCGTTTTACAAACCCTCGTAACACAGAACTAGCATACATTTCCTTATTCTAGTATCAGAATCAAATCATAATCATCGTTCTAGTCATTTGACCAAGGGTAATACCCTTTCAATCAAACATTATACAATTTTCGAGAACTGTCCCAATTTCCAACCATTACACATTTAAATCAAATATTTTACAAATATATAAAGATTGTTTCATTACAGGTTATTATCACCTTTCTATTACAATGGAATAAGACGAAATCGAGAGCAGATAAGTATTCCATTATTTATCAAATTCACATACATCACACGGTTCCCAATCCCATCGTTTTACATTTCAAAGTTTCATAGTTCACAAATGAAAACGATAACAACAGAGCTATTGAAACCTAGTTTACAAACTACCCATTATTTTACATCAAAGTTAAACGCAAAGACCTGCTAGTAACCAGTTCATTTCAACACTTAAATCACCGAATTCCAAGTTATGTCCACGGGTCAAGCCCCAAAAGGAGAAATGAAAACAACTATTGCAAAATAGTTTTATAAATATTTTTGTTCTTATTAAAAAAATTCGACAGAGCTTGAAACCCTCGACGACAGAAGATAAATTTTCCCAATTCAACTCAAAATCCAAAACACGGTACAGTAACCTAAACATTGTTACATCGACCCTGTAAGCCGAAAGGCATTCATATTATAGGTGTAAAAACAAAACAACAATTTCCAAAAAACACAAAGTTGTTACAACTTCAATGATGGCCTTAGTATGCCAGGAGAACCTATGGAGGGTTATTCCACCGGGGCTTACCGGAGTTGAACGAGCCATCCATTACCAACGAAACCCTAGCACTATAAACTCCACAACGAGGGTAGTACCTACCACACCAACTAACACGAAGTTATATCAAGTTCCATCGATTATTACATAATTCTAAACTATATTTTCAAAACAACAGTATTACAATCCGAACTTACCTTCACAAGAACAGACAGATGGAATGCTTCATGCTTCCAGTTCTTCCAACCGATGCAACAGGAGTAACATGCATAGTTGAACGATTCTCAAGCTCTGAGACTATTTCACTCAAAAACCTAACCGGTCAACATGACGAAAGCCACAGGGTTTCAACGCCTCACATCATTCGAACCATAGTAACTTTTACAACCAGCTCTCACCATTATTTTACAGAGATGGGAGTTGCAGAGCCATCAAGAAAACTGCCCAGGGTCAAACCTGACTTCTCAGCGGCCTGTCGGCCTCTTCCCCAAAACCAAAACTCCAAATGAATGCAAGAAAAGAAAACAGCAACAGTATAGTGAATGCCTTAGGGTTTTCGATCTCCACGATCGAGAAAGGTTAGATCAACGGGCGAGATTTGATTAGCCAAGCCACACCATCACCCAAGACAGGCATACGATCACCTACCTATTAATAACTTCATTAATAGCAAGCCCAGTTGGAGTTCCATATCACCAAGTGGAGCTTACAGCTCAGCAAGGTTCACACTTTACCTACAACTTCTTCATGTGGAAACAGTAATAGGTTTGAGCCAGCGATACAATCCACTATCACAACACAAGTTTTTCATTAATTGCTTGATCCTTCGTATCAATTGCCAGACCATGCCTGTAATGGCATTAAGTTCATGTCAACGTTGAATTTATTGCCAACAACACTATCTCGATATCACATCACTACCATATAACCACAATATAAATCAATTCCAAACCTTATTGCATCGTATAATATCCATGTTCCATACATTTCAATGTTAAGTTCTCATTTGCATAGTATGCACATATTTCAAATTTGAATGTTAAGTTTTCATTTGCATAATATGCACATATTGCAATTCGAATATTAATTCTCACAAAACATAGTATGCACACAATAGAATGTTAATGCTAAGTCTAAATTTGCATATGGTTAAGCTTTATAACCCTAGCATATATTCCATAGAGTATTATGACAATTTAATACATGTCACTAATACATAACAAACCATTATCTTGTCCATGTAGTGATATAGTAGAATAGTATTATAGGAGTATATATAATTTAGGAACATGAGATATGTCATGTAGGTTTTGAAGACCCTCTTTATCACGTGCCATAGCATTGTAGTAATGCTATTATTACTAAACATTTGCATTTCGAATTGAACAATGTTGGATTAAAATTCTACAAGTCCCATTACAATCTATTTTAGTATTAAACACTAAGGTCGCATATTGTACAACCCTGACGTAATGATAATATCACCATATGCTTGTCGTAATATTCAGATTGTAGAATCTCTCATGACGTTCATATCAATTATAGTTCTAACGAAAAACATCATTGATTACAATAGAAATATAGTGTAAAATATCTCTAGCCACACTTATAAGTGTTAGGATAAAAATGGTACAGATTGATATAGAGAAACTAGAATTGCATACCATCGACACCTTCGTGCACAGCAGTACACACATCTATCTTAAAAACAGAGACGACTAGCTGGAGCTTATAACCTTTCTTGAAATACTTGAATTACTCTATTACCTTACCTGCAGATCTGCGAAAGAAAAGAATCCAATGCTTTAGCTACCAAGCTAAGTAAACCCAAGGGCACCCTGTAGGAACCCCTTCAGAAATATGCAAACAAGTCATCAGTATTTTTACTAGAATCATAACACATGAAAAGATAAACATTGTTTTATCGCATTTAATTTATAAATTTGTTGTCTTTTATGTTTAGGAATAATAATGATAATCATGTGAAGCTACAATTAGATAAATAGTTGAACAACTTTCATTCCGCAGTTAGCATTTTCTTTATGATTTTTCTATATCAAAAATTTTAAATTTTTAGCGCTTTTTGGGATGTTACAAAGCCAATGAATTGCCATTGCAACCTGAGTTACCACAGGGTGGTTAACATATGCGGTGGTAGCCGCACAACGGATAAAGATAGTCACATAGTGGATCGCGTGGCAATCTCATTTCGTGTGAGTGGTATAGCTACATAATAAAGGAATTGATAAGTGTAGAAGTGCATGAGGTCAAGTAGTTTTTGCAGTATCGCTGCATATGGATCGGAGTGCTATGCACGCATTAACATGCTTAGTGTAATAATATCATGTGGCGTAGTTTGTTGTGCAGTAAAATATCTCAACATTAGATAGTAATGTCTTGTTATTAGAAGTAGAAAGGAAGAATAAGATCCCCCATGGTCATGATATACCATTGAGGCCATTGGGGATATGACAGAGTGGTATCAGAACAATGATTTTATCACTAGGCCTCTAAGTGAAATAAGGATCCCATAGCGTTAATGCTAAAGGGATTATTAAGGGTTATTAATGTGTTAAGCTAATAAACTTTCCTTTGTGCACAACATTGGTCGCAACAGAGACGTCGTTATAACAAAGGAAAGAAAGCAATGAGCAGAAGAATCGAGAAATTAGCTAGTTGAATAATCATCATGGAAGATGTGCAAGATCCCTATGAACATGAAGAAGATTTGCGAGGTGGTAATGTAATCACATAATCCAATGGAAGGAGGGTGCAAATCACACCTATGGATATGGTTGAAACTATGAGGAGTTTAAATGAAAGGTTGACTAAGGCGCATGAAGAAAAGCATCAATGAACGCTGCCATACTACAGATTCTAACTGACCTTCAACATAAGGCTAATATGGGATCAACTCATAACAATGGCAATAAGGATGGAAAGAGTGAGAGCAATCACTCTAGAGGAATATCAAGATGTCAAGTCAAAGGTGCGCATAGAAGGGGATTGAGCATATATCCATCAGATACCTTGAGTACCAGATTGAGTATATCATAAAGATCATCAGATAGTTCAGTGCACTCAACCTAGATATCTAAGAGAAGGAATCCTTACAAAGAGAGTTCCTCTGGGGAATTTAGGAAGGTAAATATACCTACATTTGACGAAGAAAGTAAGTTGGGACAGGAAGTTGAAGTGTGGCTTCTAGGAATTGATAAGTACTTAAGAATCTATTAGTTCTAAGGAAATGAGAAGGCTAGGATTTCCATATTTAATTTGAATGGTAGAGCTTCAATCTAATGGGAACACCTCCAGCAAGTGAAGGGCCTAAAGTAAAGGAAGATTGACTAGAAGAAGTTTGAAAGGTATTTCAAGCAATAGTATCTTTCTGAAAGATACTATGAAAGTAAGAGCAAATATTTCCATGAGTTGAACCTACGTCAGAGGATGATGGAAGAATACATGAACAAGTTCCTAGAGCTACTTTGTTAAGTGTACTGCCCCAGAATTATAGAGACAATTGAATTCGTGGATCCCAATAACTTAGATGATGCTATCAGGAAGGCTACGCATTGATATGAGCAATACAAAGGTAGAGATGAGGAGAATCAAGCAACAAGAGTAAATCCCAAGGGAGGATTTGACCCAAGGAAGAAGGAGTTAAAGCCTGTACCCTATAAGAATCTGCAGAGAAATGTTCAACATGAGCATCAAGTGCAAGGCAGATTCTAGTGCACTATTCCAGCTGTAGGAAGGCCCAGAGAACCAATGCAATGTTGGGGATGTGGACAGAATCATAAGCTATATGGTTTCCCTCACAGAAAGGAGGATCCTCAAAGGATCCATAGCAACAAATAAATTGTTACTATGGAAGACTTGGACAGAGCAACTCCTAGAATCTACGAAGCTTTGGAATATCATCAAGTAGACCACCAAGCCATAGTAGTTGAAGTTGGAGGTAATATTGTCATGCAGTCTGCTTCTATTTTAATAGACCTAGGATCAAGTCATATTTATATTCATCCTAAGATTTTTGAATTTTGTGTGCTTAAGAAAAGTAAGCATGGAAAGTCATGGCTAGTCCATCTAGACACAGGGACAAAAAGGAAAGTAAGTGAAGTGGTAGAAGGATGTTTGTTAATGTTGGAATCCAGTGCAACAAATTTGAACATCCTACTTCTAGGATCTTGCATTGTTCTCATTGGCATGGATTGGCTAGAAAAACATTGTGCCAAGATTGACTGCTATAATAAGTGTCTCAAATGCTTTGATGATGAAGGAAATCCTAAGCTAGTAAAAGATGTGCTAAAGAAGGTTTCGATAAGGAAAATACAGCGCTACAATTGCGAAGATACTTCAAGAAGAATTGTCAGGTATACGCAGTTCATGTATCGGGATCCAGAGAGGATGGAGGTCCAATGCTAGAATATTTCTAATCATTTTAGGAATATAGGGATGTAATTCCAGAAGAAGTGGCAAGACTTCCACCCTAGAGATATATTGATTTTGAAATTAATCTTATGCTAGGTGCAACCCCAATGTCTAAATCCCCTTACAGTATGAGTACTCCAAAATTGGTATAGTTGAAAATTCAACTTCAGGAATAAATGGACAAGAATATATTAGAACAAGCATGTCCCTGTGGGGTTCACCAGTGTTGTTTGTTAAGAAGAAGGATGAAACCTTGCAACTATGTATTGACTATAGGAAACTCAACAAGGTCACAGTCAAGAACAAGTATCCATTGTCTAGGATAGATGATCTCTTTGATCAGATCAAGGGATCCGGAGTATTATGTAAGATTAAATTAAGGTCAGGGTACCATCAGGTCAGGTTCAAGGAGGAACATATCCATGAGACATCTTTCAGGACCCGGTACGGCAATTATGATTTCATGGTTGTGCCATTCAGCCTCACCAATGTGCCAACTACTTTCATGTGCCTCATGAATAGTGTGTTCAACCAGTATTTGGATAAGTTCATCTTGGTATTCGTAGATGACATCCTCATATATCCCGGCAATGAGGAAGATCATATTGAACATCTCATAATGGTATTGCAAGTGCTCCAAGAGCATAAGTTGTATGCCAAGCTAAGAAAAATGTGATTTTTATCAAAGGAGGAGTCAATATTTAGGTCATGTTATTTTAGCAGATGGAATTTTGATAGACCCCGGGAATATTGAGGTGATAGTGAATTGGTCTATACACCCAGAATGTGACATATGTTTGATCTTTCATGGGATTAGCATGATATTACAGGAGATTCATTAGGGATTTCTCCAAAGTGGTGTATCATATCATGTCATTGCAGAAAAAGGATGTGAGGTTTGCATGGTCTATTGGATTATCTATACTTTGACCCAAGTCCACTAAATTATTCACCAACAAACCCCAAGATACCGACCCTTTCAGCATCACCACCAAACAAGTGACATCTCACCCAAGATACCTATGGAAAATACAGGAACGAGGTTTCTATAGCAGTGAAGGGGAATGACCAAAATCTACAACAGCTAGCATTTTATAGCTTTGACAGAACAACCAATATTTCCCATAGTCCTTACAATGAAAACATATCACAATTATCAAGTTCATACATTATATTCATAGCATGCTAACTTACTTCTATGCATGTATTATTAGATAAACATCATTATATCATTATAGTGCATGGAAACATAAAAGTAAATTAACACACATCAATCATCCACACACATGAACACCATAAATTACGTGGAAACCCAAGATAGGAAAAACAACGGAAGCGTCATTCTTATTCATGAGTTGCAGCAAAATTAGCACTTCATGTCTGCACACACAACCAGCAAATTTTATCTCCTCATTACAACATATCTACGCACTAAGCTTGCATATCACTACAACCTCCTGCAACTCACTTATACATTAAAATTACACAATATCAAAATCTTGCTTTCTTCAGTACATATGGAAAAACTATATGCTCTATTTTCCCTTGTCTAACCAACCCAAAACTTCAAAACCCATTGCATCTATATAGGACTTATATGTATCCCTCCCTGCTCCCTCTACTTGAACTCATTAATGTAAGTGGACAAGAATTGTAACTACTCTTAACTAACTCCATTGTTGATGAAGTCAAACACCCTTCACTCCTTATTTTCCGGTCGCTTAGTCAAAGTCAATCCTGCTTTCATAAACCACTTATTCTTGTCTTTTTTCATACCAAAACTAGTTAACAAACCATGCCAAAACTTTTCCAGGCCCAACATGATCCGAGAAATTTGAAGAAAGTTTCCATCGCCTGAAGGAATTACTTACCAGTGCTCCTATTTTGAAGATCGTGGCCCTTGATAAAGATTTCATAGTATGCATGGACACTTGCATTTAAGGGATCGGAGGAGTACTTATGGAAGGGAATGAGATATGCTATGATTCTAGAAAGTTAAAGGACCATGAAAAGAGTTATGTGACACATGATTTGGAGTTAGAATCCATAGTGCATGCCTTAAATATGTGGCGACACTACTTTCTCGAAAGAAGATTTAAGTTACACACTTATCATATGAGCTTGAATTATTTTTTCGATCAGCTGAATCTGAATGCTCAATAGGATAGGTGGTTATAATTCCTAAGCGAATACAATCTTGAGATCAAGCATGTCAAAGGAAAGGAAAACAAGGTTGTCGATGCACTCAGTAGAAAGCTTCATATCGCAGTTATAATCTCATGTAGCGTCGAACTCACATCAAGAGTCATCAAGATCGCAGCAGAAGATGAGGAGTATACGCAAGTGAGCATGAGACTTAGGCAAGCATAACTAGATGGGAAGTATGTGATATATCAATTGCAAGAAGATGAAATTCCTATGTTCTAGGTATGGGTGTACATTCCATAAAATGCAGAGTTGAAGAAGTTAGTAATGGATGAGATTCATTAGACGCCTTACTCAAGTCACCATAGATATCAGAATATTGTAACAGTAACAAGAAAGCATTATTTTGGCCATTGATGAAGAAGGACATCATGTGGTACATAGCTAGATGTCAGAAGTTGTAGCAAGTGAAGTTTGACCACCAACACCCAGCAGGATTACTGCAACTTGTTCTTATTCCTCAGTGGAAGTGAGAAGAAATATATATGGATTTCATTATAGGAATTCCAATGAGAGCAAAGCATCATGACTTGATCATGGTAGTGGTGGACAAGCTAATGAAAGTAGCACATTTCATTTTAGTTAAGTCAACGCATAAGACTGTTGACATTGCACATATTTTCATGAAGGAGATTTTCAATCTGCATGGATTACACAAGGCAATAATATGAGATTGTGATGCGAAATTCACCTCGGATTTATGGAAATGACTGTTTAAGGAATTGGAAACTCAACTCAATTTCATCATAGCCTATCATCCTCAAATGGATGGTCAGACAAAGAGAGTAAATCAAGAGTTGGAAGATATGTTAAAGATGTACCTGATGGATAAGCCATCCAAGTGGGAATATTACATACATATGGTTCATTTTTATTAAAACAATGGTCATCATACATCATTTGAAGCCATGTGTGGCACTAAATGCAGGACTTTGGTAAGTTGCAAAAACCCGATGAACAAAACGGTTCTTGGGCCAAAAATGCTCAAGGAAATGGAGCAAGAAATAGTTACGATCATGCAGAAGTTTGAAATCATTGTGGGATAAGCAGAAGAGATATGCAAAACTAAAGAGGATGCAAAGAGAATTTACAATTGGATACCATGTTTATTTGAGAGTTGAGCCAAGGAAGAGCTCTCTAAAGCTTGGAATTTGTGCCATGTTGGCACTGATATATTTTGGACCTTTTGAAGTCCTTGATAGAATAGGACCAGTTTCATATAGGATTGCATTGCATGCGCATATAAAAGATCATAATTTTTTCCATGTTTCATTGCTTAAAAAGTATATACATGATCCTAATCACATCATTGATAGGTATGTGATTCAGGTGGAACCCTAAAGGGAGTTCCAAGTGGAGCCTATGCGGATCATAGGCAAGAAGGAAATTGTGCTTCGGAATCGCACCATCAACCAGGGAAAGGTGCAGTGGAAGCGCTGTTAGATTTTGAGCATTAATTCAACATACTCTAGGATATTTAGTGGGAGAATAACATGTACAGCATATCAATCATATCAAGCATGTATCAAGCATATCAAGAAATCACATAAGGAAATGGACACACAGAGTTTCACTGGGGAAAATCATAAAGGTGAAAAACCCCACAACTTCCTCAGAGATAGAAAGAGCAATGATACAACCAAAGTACAAGAGATAGTCTTCTCCTAGCAGTTTATCCTTCTCCTCACATGTGCGCCACTTTCCGAATGATAGAAGAGTGAGTAATGAGATGATCAAATAGAGATCTCTCGATCTCTATTTATACTTGTCCTATCCTACCCAATAAACTAGTGGGGCCAACTTGTCTAACTTAGCCTAATAACCCATGGTTACATTAATCCGGGCCGACCCCTTACTAGGTGGTCTAATAACCCATCAGCAAGTTACAAAACTTGCGACACTTGTCAATACAAATGACGACACTTCTGTATAGAGGAATAATACATCTCTATAGGAGTACAATAAAATACATAGATGAAATACATTCCGAAGTTACATATACACCAACACTCCATCTTCACTAGGAACGTATTTCTCGACACAGATCTGCTAGCACAAGTCTTATTCTCTAGATCATCGTCATCGAATCATCATCATTGAATCATCATCACTGTTGCTATCTCAATCAATCTCCAATCTACTCGTCATAGGAAGTTCTACAAAGCCAGTCTAAAAGATGTAGGCCCGCCACCTGCAGGTCTTCATCAACTACAGAGTCAGCCCTTTTTCATGTTGGATGAACATCATCAACATCTCTGTGAGCAAGACATCAAGTAGGTACACCTCAAGACTGATTACACTGCCTCTGCAAAACCTACAAGATCTCCCAGGACTGATTACACTGCCTCTGCAAAACCTGCAAGAGCATCTCAGGACTGATCATATGCCTCTGCAAAACCTGTGTACCATAATGTCACATCATCATCTTCATACCATCGTCATCGTCCATGGAGCACAACCCAGATGCACACACACAGCACTTACACTCACCATCATGGGTGGAATAACCCACTACCATCTGTGAAAGGCTCAATGCACTTACATCAACGACCATGAGAGGACGAACCTACCACCATGTCGGAACAGCTCAACAATTACATCAACGACCATGGGAGGACGAACCTACCACCATGTCGGAAAAGCTCAGCAATTACATCAATGACCATGGGAGGACGAACCTACCACCATGTCGGAAAAGCCCACTCAGCCCTTACAACTCACCATGGGAGGGTGAACCTACCACCATGTGAGAATGGCCCAACCCTTACATCCGCACCATAGGAGGACGAACCTACCACTATGTGAGAATGGCCCAGCACCTACATCTACACCATAGGAGGACGAGCCTACCACTATGTGAGAATGGCTCGTGTGCATCTGTGTCTTCAGACTCATCACTTCCTCTTGGAAGGTGTCTCGATCTGAAGTACACCAAGTATCCCTCTGAAGTATTCAAACTTCACTCTGGCAAGCAGCTTGGTCAACACATCGGCTACCTGCTCATCCGTCGCAACATACAGGAGCTTCACTGCTCCTCTCTACACCATATTCCTGATATAGTGATACTTGATCTCATTGTGCTTCGAC
The DNA here is from genome assembly GCA_027924585.1 of Larix kaempferi. Lineage (NCBI taxonomy): Eukaryota > Viridiplantae > Streptophyta > Pinopsida > Pinales > Pinaceae > Larix > Larix kaempferi. Next base: position 4,793,684 of record BSBM01000230.1, read on the forward strand.
TTGTCATGTAACAATGGGTTCTCCGACAACTTCACACAACTCTGGTTGTCGCAATATATACAAGTAGCACTCAGCTGGAGATCAAACAAATCAGACAGTAGCTTCCTAATCCATACTACCTCACAATTGGCCGAACAAGCTGTGACATACTCTGCTTCGGCTAAACTCAGTGCCACACAGGACTGCTTCCTGCTAAACCAAGAGATCATACCGGATCCCATACTGAAGAAGCACCCCGAAGTTCTCTTCTAATCAATGGCACTGCCTACCCAATCCGAATCAACATAACCCTCCAGGTTAAACTTTTGATTCGCCTCATACTTGAGCCCATAGTCAACTATACCCTTCAGGTACCTCAGAATATGCTTTGCAGCTATCAGGTAAACATGTCTCGGATCTGTCAAGTATTGTCTCAAGGTGTTCACTGCAAAGTAGATATCTGGTCTTGTATTCGTCAGGTACATCAAGGACCCAATCATCTAACGATACATCGTAGCATCAACCGACCCAAATGAAGCATCACACAAAAGCTTCAGGTTCGATGCCATAGGTGTGGCCATGGCCTTGCAGTCCATCATCCCGAACCTCTTTCAGGATATCTACTACATACTTCCCTTGTCCAAGGAAGATTCCATCTGCACTCTGCCACACCTCCATACCAAGAAATTAGTGCATCATACCCAAGTCCTTCATCTCGAACTCAGTAGCAAGCTTCCTCTTCGTGTCGGCAATCAATCTATCCTCACCTGTTACAAACAGGTCATCCACATACAATAGTAGTATCACTGGATTTCCTTCCTCAACCTTGCAGTAAAGGTTGGAATCCGCTTTACTCTTGGTAAATCCCAAACTAGATAGGAATCCATCTATCCTGCCATACCAGGTCCTGGGTACCTGTTTCAAACCATACATGTCTTTCTTCAGTTTGCACACATGTGACCCTCAAACATGTGTCTCAAACCCGAGTGGCTGCTCCACATACACTTCCTCTTCAACTACACCATTCAAGAAAGTTGTCTTGACATCCATATGGTGTACCTTCCATTTCATCACTACAACCAGAGCAAGTATTGATCTAATGGAAGTGTATCTGGCCACAGGAGCAAAAGGTCTCTTCATAATCAATCCCTTCTTTCTGGGAGAAGCCACAAGCTAAAAACCTTGCCTCATATTTTTCTATGTTGCCATCTGCAACATGCTTGATCTTATAGATCCACTTGGAAGTCACCACAGACTTCCCGTCTGGTCTTGGGACCACATCCCAAACATCTTTCTTCATGATCGACGGATCATGGTATTCTTCCATTACTTCATCCCGGATCCTGGGAACTTCAATATTTTCAATTGATAGCTTTGTTACTGGAACAAATGTTGTAGTCCTTCTTTTGTAGGTGATGGTATACGATATTTCCTACAAAGCAAGTTAAATTGCATGATTAGAAACATCTCATAGTTTTCAAAAAAAATTCTTACACATAAAGAAATATGTCATACAGTCATGCATGTATTTTATCCAATGCTTCAATACAACATTTATCCATATCCCGTAACTTTCTAGATGCCTTCCAATCTCTACCAGAACATTGTTAAGAGTGTGCACAACTCCCAACATGTTAGCAAAGAGGTTTCATTCTAGATAAGTATCAATGGAATGTTGTGCAGTGCCATAGGCCACTTACCCATCACATGCATATTAGTAGTATACTGTTCATTAATGCAATTATTATAATATGCATAATACACATCCTAAGTCTAGAAACATAAGCATATACATCACTGAACAATAAACAGAATATACAAGAAATGAAAATTCAAATACTTATCTTTGTTTGTTTGTTGGGTGGACTCCCTCTGAATCTTTGCTTCCTTGCAGGAGATGTTGGAGTCTTATTCTGAAGTAACTTCTTTTACTCCTTTCTGTTGTGAATTGTAAGGAGTAGTTAACTCCCTCTTAATCCCTGAATCATTGCATAGCACTTGAAGTCTGCTAAAGTGAATTCTCCACCAATGTCGGATCTAAAGGTCTTGAACTTCTTTTCAGTTTGGTTTTCTATCAAGGCCTTGAATTCCTTGAATTTCCTGAATACTTCATCTTTGTTCTTCAAGAAATAAATCCCAAGTCTTCCTAGAGAAATCATCAATGAAAGAACCATAGTATACATACCCACTCAGAGAACTATATGACATCGGAGTGGATGATTTCCAAGATTCTTTTTGCCTTGCTTTTACTGCTTGGAAATGTCTTCTTGGTGTTCTTTCCCTTTGCACAACCTTTGCAAATGCCTTCATGCTTTGTATGGATTTCAGGAAGACCTTCTACATGTTGATGTATATGTAACTTCGGAATGTATTTCACCCATGTATTTCATATATGTATTTTGTACTCCTATAGAGATGGCATTATTCCTCTATACGGAAGTGTTTGTATTCCTATAGAGATGTTATTATTCCTCTATACGGAAATGTCGTCATTTATATTGTAAGTGTCGTAACTTATACTTGATGGGTTATTAGACCACCTTGTTGGGGTCGGCCCTGTATAGGTCATGTGGGTCGAAGGGTTATTAGACCACCCTATTGGGGGTCGACCATGTGGGTCAAAGGGTTATTAGACCACCAAGTGTGCGGTCGGCCCAGATTAAGTTAACCATGGGTTAAGCTAGACATGTAGGCCCCATTAGTTTATTGGGCAGGACAGAACAAGTATAAATAGAGATCGGGAGATCTCTATTTGATCATTCATTCACACACTTCTCTCATTCGGAAAGTGGCGCACTTATGAGGAGGAGGCTCTGCTGCTAGGAGAAGACTATCTCTTGTATTCTAGTTGTATCATTGCTCTATCTATCTCTGAGGAAGTTATTGGGGTTTTTCACCTTTATGGTTTTCCCCAAGTAAACTCTGTGTCTCTTGTGTGCGTGCATTATTGTGTCCATGATTGATATGCTATAGATTTGCTGTACATGTTGTTCTCTCAATTAACATCCTAGATCATATTGAAGTAAATTCTGAAAATTTAACATGGTATCAGAGCTAGCCTGAAAGAAGGGATGATATGGCATGTATGACACTTGTTGCACTTACGATGCTAGAGCTTGATATAGAAAAAACCAGTCATTGTAGAACTTTCGCTATAAATCCATTTTGGCAATGTTTTAGGATCTAAAACTTTTACCGGTCGAAGATAAGATCCCCATGTACCTTGTATCCAAAGGATAACTTCTAATTCGTTGTACTTTGTGATTTATGATATGTACAATATAGGGTTTCTGCCTCTTCCAGATCTCAGTCATAAATAGGTGACCGTGGAAAAAAGATCATAACTTGGGCTACGAAGCTCCAAATGAAATTTCTTAAAAAGTGACAGGTAGTACACAGACTGTACTATATCAAGAAATGTTTTCAGAGGTCGAGGTTCAACCAATGACACGTGGCACGCTGTATAAGTTTCTCTTATGTTTTATCACATAAACAGGTCACGTTGCGACACTTGGAATAACTCTCTCTCAGAGAATCCATTTGAGGTCAGACCTATGGGGTTGGAAAGATGATTGGTCGGGCTATCTCAGGAAAAAATTTCAGACCCTGTGGATCGAAAAGTTCAGATTTACACCAGAAACAATCAAGTACATATTTCTATCAAAACAGAATTATTTTTTAGCACCTTCATTCATGGCTTCCGGAATCTAGGGTTTCAGAGAAAGTTGGAATTTTTGTAATCGAAGACTACGGCTGAATGCCACTCATCAAAATATAAATTTAGAGACCAAGTTAATACTTTTTGGTTGGGCAGAAGACCGGGCTTGATTAGACCCTAGTTCGGGACTTTGATTGGAAAAGTGGAAAATTAGGGCTTCTGCAAAAATGGGAATTTTTGAAATCTATGACCACGGCTGGAAGCTCCTCAGAAAAATAGAAGCTTAGAGATTTGGATCAAACCTTTTGATTGGGAAGAAGAGTGGGCTTCATCAAACCCTAGTTAGGGGTCACATCTAGTGAATCCGAAAGTTTCAAAGGCAAAATTGAGGAGTGAAACTTTGCAGTTTTCAAATTCTAAATATACCAGCTTGATCAGCTCATCAAGGCGCATATTTCTATCCTTTCGGAAGTTTGAATTTTTGGGGTTTCTCTGACAAACCCTAATCCAGCTCCAGGTCCAGTTCTTGCAAATCAAGTGGATTGGGTTAATCCTAGAAGAATATGGATTGGTCACCTGCATAAGTGAAGAATTTCTTGTCTCAGAGGGAGATGAGGCTAAGGCCTTCCATAAGAAGATTACAAGCAATCTTGACAAGTATGGCTTACAGGTATGTTTCGAATTCTATTCATGGTTAATTTTATGATATGTTTTTCTTCATATCATTACAGTACAATCTTGATTAATTACTAGACTTGTCGTATTACCTTAATAGAATATATTCATTGATTAAGGTTTTGACACTTATGATTGTACTAATGCATTGTGATGTTGTATGAGGTTTATGTTGTTCGCTAACATAAAAGGTACACCAAGAAAGACAAATCATGTTCTACTTCAAGAACATATGATCATGGTGACATGAAGACAAAGATTCATCCATTGTCATGGATCACATAGAAGATCTACTTACAAGGTATGTATAACTTGGTTCTACAATGGTTAACTTATGAGACATGCAGGTTACTAGCACAAGTCACTGAAGAGAACCAGAAGACATTATGCGGGTATGTTAGACATAACTAGCTAGCATGCTAATCCAGGTATGTTTTTCCTATATCAAGCTAGAATCCTACCTTGTGTTAGGATCTTATACTGTTGTGTTGTTGATAATGATTATTCACGAATTCATAGGTTTGAATAGTCATGGTTGTATGCATGTTATGTTTCTTACCATAATTGATGATATGACTAACCAGAAGAATCATGAAGGTGTAGGTTTGAGTAATCACGGGTTTATGCATTGATGATTTAACTAATCAGAAGAGACCTATGATCAAATAAGAATATGCATGAGTAAAAGAAGACTTCCCTAAAACCTTGAATACTAATGTTTATTATCTGTGAATGATCATGACTATACATGTTTAAGATTATTGTGTTTTGATAGTATTAAGATTATACTAATAAATGTGTGATTATGTATGAGACCTCAAGGATAACACAATGATGATACTAATAAGCATGCATAGTGATTAAGGATGGAGATAAGTTCAAGGATAGGTAATCCAGGAAGCAAAGATCAAGAAGGAGCACACTCCAGTTGTTCCTGCAAGAAAGCAAAGGAGCACACTTCAGTAGTTTCTGCAAGGATGCAGATATTCAGAGGGAGTTTACCACTTCTCACAATCCACATCAGAATGGAGTTGCAAAGATTCAGAGGGAGTCCACCCAGCAACCAAACAAACATAAGTATTTGAATTGTCATTTCTTACATAATGTTATTCAATGATGTATATGCTTATGTTCCTAGAATTAGGTTGTGTATTATGCATATTAGAATAGTTGCATTGATGAAAAGTATACTACTAATATACATGGGTAAGTGGCCTATGGCACTGTACAACATTCCATTGCTACTTATCTAGAATGAAACCTCTTTGCTAACATGTTAGGGGTTGTGCACACTCTTAACAATGTTCTGGTAGAGATTGGAAGGCATCTAGAAAGTTACGGAATATGGATAAATGTTGTATTGAAGCATTGACTAATATAATTGCATGACTGTATGACATATTTGTTTATGTGTAAGAATTTGTTCTGAAAACTATGAGATGTTTTATAATCATGCAATTTAACTTGTTGTGTAGGAAAGATCATATACCATCACCTACAAAAGAAGGACTACAACATTTGTTCAGCAACAAAGTTATCTATTGAAAATATTGAAGATATTGAAGTTCCCAGGATCTGGGAAGAATGCCATGATCGAGGAGTACCAGTCGATCATGAAGATGTTTGGGATGCAGTCCCAAGACCTGGAGGGGAGTCTGTAGTGAATTCCAAGAGGATCTACAAGATCAAGCATGCTGTAGGTGGTAGCATAGAGACTTTTGCTCCTGTAGCCAGATACACTTCCATTAAATCAATACTTGCTCTAGATGTAGTGATGAAGAGGAAGATACACTTTCTTGAATGGTGTAGTTGAATAAGAAGTGTATGTGGTGTAGCCACTTGGTTCTGAGACACATGACAGGGAGTCATATATGTGCAGAACTTGGTATGGTAGGATAGACAGCTTTCTATCCAGTTTGGGCTTTACTAAGAATAAAGCAGGTTCCAACCTTTACTACAAGGTTGAGGAAGGCAATCTAGTGATACTACTATGTGGATGACCTGTTTGTAATAGGTGAAGATAGATTGATTACCGACATGCAGCGGAAGCTTGTTTCCAAGTTTGAGTTGAAGAACTTGAGGATGATGCACTATTTGTTTTTGGCATGGAGGTGTGGCAGAGTGTAGATGGAATCTTCCTTGGACAAGGGAAGTATGTAGTAGAGATCCTGAAGAGGTTCGGGATGATGGATTGCAAGGCTATGGCCACACCTATGGCATCAAACCTGAAGCTTATGTGTGATGCTTCATATGAGCTGGTTGATATCACTATGTATCGTCAGATGATTGGGTCCTTGATGTACCTGATGAACATGAGACCAGATATTTGCTTTGCGGTGAACACATTGAGCCATTTCCTGACGGATCCGAGGAGTGTTCACCTAGTTGTTGTAAATCATATTCTGAGGTACCTGAAGGGTACAGTTGATTATGGGCTCAAGTATGATGTGAATCAAAAGTTTAACCTGCAGGGTTATGTTGATTCAGATTGGGCAGGCAGTGCTACAGACAGGGATCAGGTGTGATCTCTTTGTTTAGCAGGAAGCAATCCTGCGTAGCACTGAGTACAGTCGAAGCAGAGTATGTTGTGACGTATGAGCAGGTTGCATATGTATTGACCAAGCCATTGGCCAGAGTGCAGTTTGAGTACTTCAGAGAGAGGCTTGGTGCACTTCAGATCGAGGTTCCTTCCAAAGGGAAGTGATGAGTCCGGAAGATGCAGATGCACATGAGCTTTTCTGACATGGTTGATGTGTTCTCCCTTGGTCGTGATGTAATTACTGAGCCATTTTTCACATGGTGGTAGATGTGTTCTCCCATGGTGAAAAAGTAAGGGCTGGAGCCTTCCCTGAATGGTGGTAGATGTGTTCTCCCATGTCGGTGGTGTAAGTGCTAGATGATGTGCATCTGGGTTGTGCTTTGTGGACGATGAGATGATCTAAAGAGGACGATGCTATGATGATCAGGAGGATCATGGATGATGAGCATCAGGACGATGCTCCAGTTACTACTCTATATATGTATATGCATCATGTTGGATGCTTGTTTTGATCAGTTGGATCATTGCATCATGTTGGATGCTTGTTATGATCAGTTGGATCATTTATGTATATATGCATCATGTTGGATGCTGGATATGATCAGTTGAATCATTTATGTATGTATGCATCATGTTGGATGCTGGATATGATCAATTGGATCATTTGTATGTATTTTGTATATGCATCATGTTGGATGCTTGGACCATGTATCTGTATATGTATCAGGTGGATACTGAGATCATGTATGTTGATATGTATCAGGTGGATACATTGTGTAGATCATGTATCTGTGTATGTATCAGGTGGATACATTGTATGATCAGGTAGATCATGTATGATGATATGTATCAGGTAGATACTTGGTATGCATCAGGTGGATGCATTGTATGATCAGGATGATTGTGGATGACGAGCTTCTCCAGATGACATGCAGCAGGATGTTGCAGTGATGATGATCAGGATGATCATGTGTACATCAGGATGATGTATGGTGAGTATCAGGATGATACTTTGTGGCCGTGGATTAGGTTGTGCAGATGAACATGTCTGGGAGATCCTATAGGTCGGAGTTGTGTACCCGTAACATCCTGGGATGCTCTTTCAAGACATTGCTCTGGGGAGGACATGTAATTTGTGCCTTGGAGATTTCAGGTCAGATTTGTGTTACCCGTAACATCCTGAGATGCTCTTGCGAGGGTTTTGTGCTATGGCATGTAATTTGTGCCTTGGGAGATTTCAGGTCGGAGTTGTGTACCCATAACATCCTGAGATGCTCTTTCGAGGTTTTTCCATGACCACATGTAATTTTGTGCCCTGGGGATATTTCAGGTCAGAGTTGTGTACCCGTAACATCTTGAGATGTTATTGCTAGGTTTTGTGGTGACCACATGTAATTTGTGCCCTGGGGAGATTTCAGGTTGGAGTTGTGTACCCGTAACATCCTGAGATGCTCTTGCTAGGTTTTGTGGGTGGGGTCACATGTAATAAGTCCTGGAGATCTGGACAGGATGAAAAAGGCCTCGGATGCTCTTTAGGGTTCTTGCTAGGAAAGAGACTCTTTAAAGGTTTTGTGACACACGTAATAAGTCTTGAGAATTCCATAGTATGGCCAGTGACGATGAAGACTTGCAGGTGGTGGGCCTACATCTAGTATGAAAAAGGACTGGCTCTGTAGAACTTCCTATGACAAGCAGATTCAGAGATTGATTGAGATAGCAGCAGCAGTGACGATGACGATGATTCGAGGATGATGATTCGCTGATGATAATCCAGATAAGAAGACTTGTGCTAGCATACCTGTGTCAAGAAATACCTTCCTAGTTAAGAGGGAGTGTTGATGTATATGTAACTTCGGAATGTATTTCACCCATGTATTTCATATATGTATTTTGTACTCCTATAGAGATGGCATTATTCCTCTATACAAAAGTGTTTGGATTCCTATAGAGATGTTATTATTCCTCTATACGGAAGTGCCGTCATTTATATTGTAAGTGTCGTAACTTATACTTGATGGGTTATTAGACCACCTTGTTGGGGGTCGGGCCCTGTATAAGTCATGTGGGTCGAAGGGTTATTAGATGACCCTATTGGGGGTCGGCCATGTGGTTCAAAGGGTTATTAGACCACCAAGTGTGGGGTCGGCTCGGATTAAGTTAACCATGGGTTAAGCTATACATGTAGGCCCCATTAGTTTATTGTGCAGGACAGAACAAGTATAAATAGAGATCGGAGATCTCTATTTGATCATTCATTCACACACTTCTCTCATTCGGAAAGTGGCACACTTATGAGGAGGAGGCTCTGTTGCTAGGAGAAGACGATCTCTTGTATTCTAGTTGTATCATTGCTCTATCTATCTCTGAGGAAGTTATTGGGGTTTTTCACCTTTATGGTTTTCCCCAAGTAAAATCTGTGTCTCTTGTGTGTTTGCATTATTGTGTCCATGATTGATATGTTGTAGATTTGTTGTACATGTTGTTCTCTCAGTTAAGATCCTAGATCAGATTGAAGTAAATTCTAAAATTTAACACTACAGCTTTGCTTGCAATTGGTAATACCCTATAGTGCATGTGTGCAAGCCTTCTATGCCAAATTTCACTTGGCTCTACCAAATCATGGACCATGGCTTGTTCTGGTTGGCCCTTCAATTTGTATAATCCTCCCTCTTGCTATCCAATCACCACTGCATCATCTATAGTCTTACCCTTTGGCCACATTAGGGACTTGGCCATCTACAAATGCAACCCTCATGCCTTTTGCATCTAATGAAAATATGGAGAGTAGATTCTTCTTAAGACTTGGAACATATAGTACATCTTTCATCTTCATAGACTTTCCAGAGTCTAGCTTGTACGAGGCTTCACCACTTCCTTTTATGGGATACTGGTAGTCATCCCCAAGTTTCACCTTGTGGGGTGATTCATGTTTAGATAGATTCATAAAGGATTCCTTGAATCCTGTCATGTGTTTGGAAGCCCCACTATCTATAATCCAATCATTACTTCCATGAGTAATGGTTCCAATGAGAGCAGAAATCAAACATATTCTTCATCACTATCTTCTCTAGCCCTCTTCCTGGGAGGTTCATCATCCTCTGCAGCATGAGCATGATGTATTCTTTTGGTGTTCTTCCTTTTGTGAGAACCATCTTTCTTATTTCTGGGACAGTCTCTGGAATAGTGTCCCTTTTCATCACATGTATAGAAACGGGCATGGGACATGTTTCTTTTACCCTTCTGATTCTGATGGTGATGTCTTTCTTTCTTGCCATGATGGTGAGTCTTTTTTTCACCATGACTTTTGGAGTGTGCTGTGAGAGCTTGATCTTCATTCCCCATCTTCTCTTCTCGAGCTACAATTCGAGCTTCTTCTTGTGAGAATTATTCCCACAGTCTACTGAAAGTGATAAGTTTCTTCCTAGCACGAATTCCTTGGATGAAGGAATCCCATGACCTAGGAAGGCCATTAAGAGTGGTCATTACCACTTCTCCATTTTCTATGTCTTCTCCCACAGCTTCAAGTTTTTCTTTTATCTGGGAGACCCTTGAGAAATAAGACTGCATGGTCTCTACTTTCTGGATCTTGACATTCTTCAATTGATTCCTCAAGGTCATCTTCCGATTTATGTTCTTCCCTTCAAATAGCTTGGTTAGGGAATCAAACATCTCCTTTGGTGTCTTTAGGGAAGACACATGGGGGTGTGAGATGATCTTTGATAGAATCAACAATGATCCTCTTTGCCTTGACCAAGTTCTTCTTGTGAAGAGCCTTAGCCTCTTCTTCTTCTGGGATAGGGACCACTTCATTTATATAAATGTCCAACTCATTTTCTTCCAGGATTAACCCAATCCTATACTTCCATGCTCAGAATTTATCAGCCCCTTCAAGCTTATCCTCAAGCTTGGTGTGGTGAGACATCTTAAAGAGTACTTCAAATGGAAATAGAAAATTTTAGGTCTTACCACTTGTCTTGCTGAAAACTGGATCTGGTCCCAGATTAGGGTTTGTCAGAGAACCCTAAAAATTCAAAATGTGAATTTAAAACTTCTGAAAGGATAGAAAGATGCGCCTTGATGAACTGATCATCCTGGTATACTCAGAATTTGAAAACTGCAAAGTTTCACCCTTCAGAAATGCTTTTCAATCTCTTGGATTCACTAGGGAGGACCCTGAATTAGGGTTTGAGTTTCCCGGAGTTTTACCCAACCAAAAATCTCGATCCAAAGCTCTAAACTTTGATTTTTCCAAGGAGCTTCCAGCTATGTCTTCATATTTCAGAAATTCCTATTTTTGTGGAAACCTTCATTTTTAAGGCCAAAACTGAAAGTGCTCGAAATTGAATTCTGATTGGAAAGATAGATTCTCCTTGATGAGTAGAGTCAATCTACCTTACTGCTTTTCCAAAATATATGGAGAGAAACCCAATAAACAAGAAATCCTAGTTTCTGCCACTGCACAATGTCTTCTTCTCAGGGAAGCTCTGATACCATGTTAGATTGTGAGCATTAATTCAGCATACTCTAGGATCTTTACTGAAAGAATAACATGTACAGCATATCAATCATATCAAGCATGTATCAAGCATATCAAGCAATCACATAAGACAATGGACACATAGAGTTTCACTGGGGAAAACCATAAAGGTGAAAAACCCCACAACTTCCTCAAAGATAGAAAGAGCAATGATACAACCAAAGTACAAGAGATAGTCTTCTCCTAGCAGCTGATCTTCCTCCTCACATGTCCGCCACTTTTCGAGTGATAGAAGAGTGAGTAATTAGATGATCAAATAGAGATCTCCCGATCTCTATTTATACTTGTCCTATCCTGCCCAATAAACCAGTGGGGCCGACTTGTCTAACTTAGCCTAATAACCCATGGTTACATTAATACAGGCCGACCCCTTACTAGGTGGTCTAATAACCCATCAGCAAGTTACAACACTTGCGACACTTGTCAATACAAATGACAACACTTTCGTATTGAGGAATAATACATCTCTATAGGAGTACATTAAAATACATAGATGAAATACATTCCGAAGTTACATATACATCAACAAGCGCTTTGGCCCAGATGAGGATGTTAGGATATTCTCACCATCATCTTTATTTTTGCATGAATTTTGCATGCATGCATGCATCCAGTCATCATTATGGTAGTCTCCCAGCACCTAGTCCCTAGTTTACTAGCCCCGGGAGCTTGTTTCTGCTCAGTTCCAGCCCTCCTAGTCCATGATGTGCCTTGTTTTCATCTCCTATGACAAATTGCGCCCTGTCTTACCTACCACCAGTGACACACTCAATTAGTTGCATGATTTGTGGATCTGTTCCTTGATTTGAGGACAAATTGACTAGTTAACTTACTGAAACACTCCGATGGACATCCAGAGAGACTAGTTTGACTATTCTGACTAATGACAGCTCCTCATGTTCCCTCCTTGGATTCTCCTTCACTACATTAGTTCTCCATGCATCAGTTACACCTACCTACATTCAGTTAGACTCAGTTTGACACTTGGTTGACCGTTACTTGTGCATTGATGACACTACCACTGATCTGATGATGAGGACTCCTAGTGCAGACCAGCTACACCATGCAGGCTATTCGAATGACCTCCTTGGTTATATCTAATTATTGTGAAGAACCTGCAATATTTAATTAATGAAAACACATGAGGATAGCAGAAATAATAGAACTCAGAATCACTTTTATATTGATAGTAGGCCACTTCGAAGGGGCAACCTCCTTTGAGCAAGCTCAATACAAATAACTTCACAGTACCTTCATTGGTCTCAACACAAACTTATATACTAATTCTAGGCGCCAATACCATGGGTCAATACCATGTGTCAATACAAACCATGGGCCAATACAAAATATGGATCAACAATTACTACGGGATGACTTACAAAGCATATGCATCCAACAACAATAATACAAACTATGGATCAACAAATACTACGGGATGACTTACAAAGCATATGCGTCCAACAAAAATATACTAACAAAGTAAATAGAAGGGTTGACATGGCTTCCTAACATCCCCTCTCCCTTAGAAAAAGCTTTGTCCTCAAATCTTTATATGTGGAAATTGATGCAGAATCTGGAGTGGTTCCCCTGTAGCATCCTCGGGTTGCATTCCGGCCCACTGACACCTTTTGAGTTTCAAGGAGGATTGCTTGGAAGGATGTAGATGAAGAAGGACCATATCAGCTGCGTGAAGAGTGCACTCAGAACGGTGTTGATCGGCTTGTTGTTTCTATCGAATTCTTGCCATGTGAAGATTGTCCTGCAGAATGAGAAGAATCTGATCGTGGTTTCGAAGAACCGAATCAATTTCCTGAACTGGGGAGCTGCTAAGCATGTATGGAAGAGAACTGGCAGTGCCTTTCCATAAACTCCTTCATATGGTGTCCTTTTAGATGTGGTATTGTACCACTAGAGCTCTTCTAGGAAATCCATAGAAATAGTTGTTCACATCTATGTAGGGATGGGAAAGGGTTCGAGCAGTCCTGAAAGGAGTAACGTTTCACCCGTGTTGACCTGACAAGTATCACAGTCAGCCACCATCTGTTGAATCGTCATTTTCAGTCCTTGCCAAAAGAAGTTACATTATTCTTGGTCATACATTCTGAGGAACCCAGAGTGCCTTGCTAATGAAGAAGCATGGAGTTCATAGAAGAGATAGCCCTGTTGAATAGATTGCAACCAATTTGGAACAAGCAGAGAAATAACTGTAAGAGAAACTGGGTCATCAAATGTGCGAGAAGGAGCATTTGCCACCATATTTTCCTTACCCTTCTTGTAAGTGATCGCATAGGCATAACCCATGAGTTGGATAACCCATTTCAGGTGTGCTGGGGAGGAGACCCATTGTTCCAAGAAATTTTCCAGACTCTGGAGATCAGTCTTGATGCAGAAATAATTTCCTAATAGGCATGGCTACCACTTCTGTACTGCATGCAAAATAGCCATCATTTCCTACTAAGATGTAGATGCGGCTAAATTCATACTGGAAAGGTCTCTTGAAGGCAACAAGCCCACTGGTTCAGCAAGGACACCTGCATATCTATCCAAGGAAGTAGGGGAGACCGTTGATGGGTACATCTGAATGGAATGGAGTTGAGCTATTACACCATGTGAATTCTTCTTAAGGATCTTTTCCAGGTGATGTGAACTAATGATGCGGAGAGACCCTTGTTGTAAGCCCTTAAATTTGTGTTGTTTCCCATTGACTGAAAACTGCATCCAAAGTTCAGCAAAATCCCATAAGATGGGGCCAAGTGTGCGTAACCATTGAATGCCCAAAACCACATCACATCCGCTTAGGGATAAGGCAAACATGTCATAGCGCAGGTTATAATCTTCCAGAGAGATACGCACATTGTGACACTTCCCCTTGCAAGGTAAGGTGCCCCCATTGGCAACCATGACTTCAAAGTTGGAACAAGGATGGACAAAACAATCAGCATGTTTGGCAATCTGAGGGTCAATGAAGTTATGAGTGCTACCAGAATCAATGAGTATTGTAAGAGAAAAGCTTCTTGAAGTAACCCCTGACCCGCATTGTTTGGGGGGTGGTGACGCCGGATAAATCATGGAGAGATATCTCTGGTTGTTCATCCTGAGATGGGAGGTCAATAGGAGGCTCCTGAATGTCGACCTGATCATCCATTGTATCTGGAGTTTCTTGACCAATTGTAGAGGCAGGTGGAGAATCCATATCCAAGAGATAGAGCTTTTGTTGAACACATCTATGTCCCCGAGTGAATTTCTCGTCACAATTATAACAAATCCCTTTTTCTCTGCGTGCCTGCATCTCTGTTTCAGACAAATGCTTGATAGGAGTTGGTCGAGGAGCTGGCAGGATGGGAGGTCGTTGAGAACCCATATTTCGGAAGGGAACAAAAGTGGGTTTGGAGCGTTGTTGGGTTGCAATCTTGTCTTCTACCAACTTAGCCAACCCTAGGACTTCCATCATTGTGTTGGGATAGAACATTTTAACCTCTGACTGGATTTCATCCTTAAGACCACTGATAAAACAACTCTTATAGAATTCATTAGACAATCCTTCTGTGTGATTGGCTAGTTTCTCAAATTATGTCTGATACTCTCTCACAGTGCCACTTTAATGAAGTTTAGTGAGTGCTCCAGTGAAGTCATCAAAAGCACTAGGACCAAATCGTTGCAAAAGGAGTTGGCAAAAATCTATCCATTTTGGCTCGTCATGAGCCTTGATGTACCAACGGTACCATTGAAGGGCTTCCTATTCCAAATGAAAGGATACAAGTGGAACTTTTTGGACATCAAAAGTATTATGCAGACTGAATTATTGTTCTGCACAATAGATCCATCTAGTTGGATCAGTACCATTAAAGCAAGGAAATTCAAGCTTTGGACCACGGAAATTGCTAAAGAAGAGAACCCATTGGCTGCCGAAGATTCATGCTATCGGTTATTGTTCATGGTTGAATGTTGAAGATGGAGGATGAGAAATTTCTCATCTAGATCTTGGAGTTTGCTTTGGATGGCTGTAAGTGCTTCCTCCATGGTTGTTGCTCCTGCACGGGTGACAACCATAACCAGGATTTTTTTTTTTTTGGGGGGGGGGGGGTGAATGGATAGAAAAACACAAACAAAAGCTTATTTAGTAAAGGGAAATTTGGATTTGGGAAAAACTCAGAGGGGTAATTGGGGGTTTGACTAGGTTTTGGACACTTTCTGATGGACAGGGAAGCAAAAAATGGGGATTTCAGAAGCGAGGTGAAAGAATGAGAAAATTTGGCAAAGAGGGATAAAGAAGCAGAATTAGGAAAGGAACTCGGTGGAAAAATTTGAAGGCGATTGGGTGAAATCCAAAGAAGTTATGGAAAACCCTAAAAATAGACAAATGTGGGATTTAGGGCTTTGGGAAGTGGAATTTGGGATAGGGTCCTCAAGAATGAAATATGCAGAATGGGATTACCGGGGTGTCAGGGAAGTTTCAAGGGAAACGGAGTGAAAACAAGGGAGATATGGCGCATTTTGTATGGGAAAGGGTTGTTGGGTTACTGAATACTCTTCATTTTGTTATGATTTAGAATATTGTTGTATCTTTTAAAGCTTAGTGCTATTGTAAAGGCTCTGCAAGCTGAGTGTGCAGAGGCCTGTTGAGAGAGAAGAGAGTCTACAGCTGTGTGCGTAGACTAAGAACTGTTGTACCCTTCCCAAAAGACTAATACAACAACAGTTCTTGTGGACGTAGCCTCCATCTGGGGGGTGAACCACGTTAAATCTTGTGCAGTGTGATTGTTGTGTGTCTACTTTTATTTATTTGCCTACTTTGAATGTCTGGATTCTCGTTTATAGCTATATGTGAATAATTTTATATGTATTCGCCATAGGAGAAAGATGGGGATAATATGTTAGGTATTGATGGATTGAATGAATGTTGAATGCTCAGTATTCTAAGTCTATGAATGCATCAGTTTATGGAATGATCACAAGTGTATGTAACATTCAGAGTGTATAAACCTTTGACGCACAGCACAGGCTGCGCGCAGCAGTGTATGTTTTGTCAGCTGCATTCGTTATAAGGTTAATTAATCTAAAGCAGCAGATGGATGTTTAAGTGCTAATTGAAGTTGCATAGGAGTAAATATTGGAAGAGGAAGCGTATATTAGTCAGTTGCGTTGTTCTGCTGATTAAATATCATCTGAACCATGCATTCCATAGATGCGCTGGTTGAGCCAATACTTCAGCTAGTAGAAGTGGAGGTTGCGACGCATCCTATCGTCACTTAGCTTTCAGGTTGCAGCGCACGCTGTGCAATGCAATGTGCAGGAGTCCCGTCCAAACAACTCATCACCTCACTATGGAAACTTGATTCCACAGTGCCCCCATTGCTACACCTCGGGTGAGACCTCATCCTGTGCGCAGGCTGTTGCCGAAAGGGCCGATGAGAAGGGGTGTTGTTGGTTCAGTTAAAACCACAAAAGAACCTAGGTCTATATTGAAAACCTCAAGAACAGTATATCAAGCCAACAAATGGTTCTGTTGTTGCGCTAAGAATCCATGATGAGTTGAAGTCGTGATGTGCGAAGAAATTGAGCTTGGCGTCGACTTCTGGTATCTAGACAAGAAAGAAATATGGGCGTGGTGTGACAAGATTGAGAGAGACCTTACAAGGAAAGAAAACAGAAACCCACATCTCTCCGATGTCTAGTGGCTAAACAAGTACCTGTGGAAAGACGTGCACGAAGGTTTCTAGACATCCTTTGGATGCGAACTACATGAGTGGTTGTCAAGACTTGTAGAACATAGAAACTGTATCCCGCGAAGCACACCGACTGAGTGGACTCCAGAGATTATTGAACAGATCAAAGCATTAGATAATCCATTCGTATGAGCAGTCGATTTCTGGGTCGACAGTACATTACAAAGTTTTGTGACGCAATTTGCTGTCGACATGCTAAAGTCCTATAGCGTAGCCGAAAGAGAGTTTTTCAAGGGAATGAGAGGTAAGTTTCTAAACAACCTTAGTTTATACATTTAAATGCTTTTGGCTGAGAAAGGTACTTTTAGAATGCAGTAAAATATTTGCATCTTTCATGGTAGAAAGTACATATAGTGGTTCCTACGAAGAAATTCATAACTTGAGAAGTGGAAAGAGATACAACTTCATCCCTGAGCACACTAATAGTGGACCTGGACTCCGTGTAGATGTACATTCCGAAGCTGAACATGATAGCCAAATTGCACCTCTATCTTCCACCTGTCAGCCTAATACCCCAAAAAATCTTTCGGTTGCACATACCGCGCCTCCCCTATCTCAGAAGTCGTCAGTCCAGAACCCACCGATTGCAGGAACCCGCACCGTAGAGCACTAGTACTGGTAACACCACAGGAGCAGGTGGCCTAGATATTCCCAGTCAACCTAGTTAGTCTCAGGCTATACCACTTCAGAACATCCAACCTCAGAATATTATCCCTAGCACCACTCAAAGACCCGCGCCACCTCGAAGGAGGATGGTTGATGATATCAAACTGTTGATATTCAAAGGAACGGGCCTAGAAGACCCTGATCAACATTGGTTCCTATGCGAAGCCGTATGGAGTGTAAAGCAAGTACAAGAAAATGCTGAGAAGCAGGCGCATCTCATCACCACATTTAGAGACTGAGCCTTGCACTGTATATTCGCAGGAAAACCTAAGAACCCTGGCGGAAATCAAGGCTGCACTCTTAGTAGAATTTAAGAAGCCGAAGTCAGAGTCGCAGTGTATCATAGAGTTGAAAGAGATCAAACAGAAACCTAATGAAACAGTCTGGGAGTTTGATCAGAAATTTAAGACACTACTGGACCAAGTAAGCTTTGATATTCCACCGCAGCAGCATAAGGAATGGTTTATAGTCGCGTTGTTGCCTCATATTAGACAGCCATTGATGCAGCAGAAAGTGGGTTCGCAGCCAGAAGCTTTGGAGATTGCGATGAAGCTAGAAGCTTCACCTATGGGAGAAACTAGCGTTGTCATGTTGCAAATTCAGAACCAATTAGCTACCCTGACACTACAATTGCAAGACATGAAGCAAGGAAAGCAAGAGAGAAGGACACACTAAATACAGGCTGTACGGGAGAAGGACACACTAAATACCATTGTCCTTTATTCCATGATTTCCTTAACATGGGTAGACCAAACCCATTAAATCCTCATCCAGGGCCATGGTGTGAAATTTGCAGAACCAAAGGACATCGGCTAAAAGATTGCCATATGATACAAAAATATGTAAGAACACCTAAAAACCTCTATTGTAATTTCCGTAAGTCAGTTGGGCATGATGAGTTCAACTGCCTGGCATATGAGCTCATGCTAGAAAGAAAGAAGGACATTGAGCATATGTATGGAGGAATGTATAGAGTCCAAGAAGAGACCCCACAGAAACAGAACAATGCACAGCAGGATCAGGGAGCATACAGAGGCCGCGGTGGAGGAGGATACCGCGGGAGAGGAAGGAACAATGGCCCGGTGCAAGGAAGAGGTCGATGTCAAGTCATCTGTTATAACTGTGGCCATCCTGGTCATGTATATAGGGATTGTACCAACCCATGCACTACATGCAGCTATTGTAGCTCTTTCGATCATGTTATAGAATACTGCCCAGTGTTGGAGGTAGAAATGCAGAAGAGGAAACGGCCGGAGGCGCCGGCCCCAAATATCCAATTGATCATAGTAGAAAGGAGACCTACATATCAAAGTATTAACGTAGTAATGTGTAGTGGTGCTGCGACAGGATGAGATAGAGGAGCAAAAGCTTCGACTTCTGAGGATTTTAATACCAAGCAAACTCCTCTTGAGACAATATGGATAAGAAAAGCGGAAATAGCCAGCATTCGACTTGAAGAAAAATAAGGAAACTTTTGAGAAAGCACAGGATATATTCAAAGAAACAGCACCAAAATCATCGAGAATCACGTTGCGCAGTGAAATACCGCATATGGAAGATATTCTGGCTGCTTATGACAACATAAGCGCCACAGGAGAGACATGCACCTCTATTGCGCAGTTCCTTAGAAGCTGCATGAAGTTGTTGAAAAGTCCAAATGCGATAGAAGAATTGCAGAAGGTGATAGAAGAAATGAGATTGTGGACGATAGCCATCCTTTTCCTGCGCTGTTAGGAATTGACTGGGCCATTGATAACCTCGCCATAATAAACTTGAAGACAAGAAAGATGATCTTCGAAGGAAAACATCTCAGGGTCATCGCAGCATTGGACCCTGTGGATGGAGACAGATATAGCGAGCCGATTCAGGAAGAATCCAGGGCTCAATATTTGGACAGACTATATAAGATGGTTGCCAACCAGGATAACTGCGAGCCGATTCTGGAGAGATCTAGAGATCAAGACTTAGACCGACTGTACAAGATGACCGCGAACCAGGAAGATTACATCAATCCTACTGCAGATGGAACACTCAGCTGGAGATGTGACAGTTCTTGCATTTCAGACTCGGATGTAGGACTGGAGAATTGGCAAAGTTGCATACATGAAGTCTCTGCAAGGAGATGCGCGTGAGTTACAAAGTCACTACGCTGGATTGGAAAGGAGGTAATCCCAATCCCTACGTATGATGGTTCATCTAACGTTTATTCCTTTATTAAATATTATACTGCAACAATTCCAGATGAACACCACTTACCAGCATTAGACATGGCACTACGCGAGACACCCGCCAGATGGTGGGCTGCGCATAAGTAGGCATTTACCACATGAGACCAATGCAGAATTAAGATGCAAATCAGGTTTGCTGACAAAGTTACCCTATCTTTTGAGAAATATAATGGATAGATAGATCCAAGATAGTATGTTGAGGTCTGCTCACAAGCATGGCAGGAGAGACCAAAGACAGAATGGGTACACCTGTTTGTGCACACACTGGAAGAAGAGATTCCGAAGAAATGGTACTTAGACATGGAGTTGCACAGAGGGACCACAGATTGGGACATGCTAACTACGAACTTCCAGAAGACCTTTATCTTTGAGGATGAAAACCCGACTATACACAATGCTCTATAAATAATTAAGGAGCCCATATTCAGAGAAGAATTTCCACACAGAAATATGACCCTAGAGGAATTTTTTGGAGCTAACAGCATACCTACAAGCTTACAACAAGAATGGACCGAACAATTAGAACATGCAGTGGAATGCCATAACCTAGCTGAGGCAGCCAAAGCAAAAGAAGATAGCGATGAGGACGACCCACGCAACATTAAGATACCCGAGTCCGAAGGTGTGCATGAGGTAGAGGGACCTCCATTGGAAATTCCAGATATGAGCGGACCTGTGAAAATAAAGAAAGTAAATATTGGCACTAGCGAAGAGCCAAAGTTCGCATCTATTGGGGACTACTGGGATGATCAGACTGTCACAGAGATCGCGGATATATTGCAGGAATATCAGGAGTTATTCCCAACAAAATTTACTGAGATAAAGGGCATCTTGGGGGACTTAGGAGTTATGAAAAATCCTCTTAAGCCAGGCGCGAAGCCTGTTAAGCAAATACCATATCGCTTGAACCCGCGATACAAAGAGAGAGTGAGAGCAGAGCTGGATAAGATGCTCGATGCAGGGATCATTGAGCCAGTGGAAGAATCTGAGTGGATAAGCCCTATGGTTTTCCAAGACAAGAAGATGAAAGGTGATATCAGGATTTGTGTAGATCTCAGAAAGTTGAACGATGCTTCAATGCATGACCCATTTCCTAAACCCTTCACAGATGAAGTGCTTGATAATGTTGGAGGAAATGAGGCCTATTCTTTCACTGATGGTTTTTTGATATATTATCAAATAAGGATTGATCCCGCAGACAGACATAATACCACCTTTGAGACAAAATGGGGGTCCTTCCAATACACAGTTATGCCATTTGGTCTGAAGAACGCACCTGCCATCTTTTCTAGAGTTGTCGTCGCAGCATTTAAATATTATGCACAAATTCTTAGAAGCCTATTTTGATGATTGGACAGTATTCGGGTTGTTGAAGAACCATGGTGCAAACCTCAGACTCATGCTAGAAAAGTGTATATAGGACCAAATCTCTTTGAACTTAAAGAAGTGTGTTTTCTGTGTTCTTTATGGGATTCTATTGGGACACATTGTGTGTAAATAGGGCTTGATGGTTGATCCTGCGAAGATCGCAGTCATTGTAAACTTACCAACACCAAATTCAGTCAAGCAGCTACGCACTACATTGGGGCATATCGGTTATTACAGGAAGTTCATAAAGGGGTATGCATAGATCACTGCAGCCATGGAGAAGCTACTAAAGAAAGATGCGCCATTCATTTGGAACGCAGAGTGTGAGCAAGGTTTCGACACCTTGAAAGAAAAAATGGTCACTGCGCCAATCCTAGTATTTTCAGACTGGGAGAATCCATTTCACGTTCATGTGGATTCATCATGTATAGCACTGTGAGTTGTTCTAGCACAACCAGGAGAGGGAGGTTTTGACCATCCCATTGCATTTTCAAGCAGGAAGCTCTCATCTATAAAAAAGAATTACACCACCACTGAGAGAGAAGGCCTTGCGATGGTCTATGCACTGCAGAAGTTCAGGCACTATTTGCTTGGTGTGCACTTCTTGATGTTTACTGACCATTCAGCATTGAAATACCTCGTCAATAAGCCAGTGTTAGTGGGCGAATCTGCAGATGGCTGTTACTCTTCCAGGAGTATGATTTTGAGATAATAGTTAAACCTGGCAGATTGAACTTGGGACCTAATCACCTATCAAGGATTGAGTCAGGAGAAGAGCCTACCAATCTTGAAGACAATCTGTCGGACGCGCAGTTGTTTTGCTATCCATATAGCTGACAATTATTATAAAGACATCATAGACTTTCTGACTACTGGATTAGCACCCACATAGTTCACTACGCAGCAAAAGAAGCAGTTGGTAGTGTGACAAGCAGACTTCACCATTATTGTGGGCCAGCTATACAAGTTGGGACTCGATGAAGTACTGCGCATATGTGTATTAGAGCATGAGAAACCATTCATATTGGCTAATGCACATTCAGGAATCGTAGGAGGTATTACGCAAGGAAAGCCACTGTGCAGAAGATATTGCGTGCAGGTCTATGGTGGCCTACTATCCATAAAGATTCCAAGGAACATTTCCTGAGTTGCGATGTTTTTCAAAGGACAGGAAAACCATCACGCAGAGATGAAATGCCATTAAATCCACAGTTGACATTGCGGGCCTTTGAGAAATGGGCCATTGATTTTGTGGGTCCTATTAACCCACCAGGGAAAAGAACTGGCGTGAGGTACATTATAACCACAACTGATTACCTCACCAGATGGGCAGAAGCGAAACCGGTGAAGGTCTATAGCGTAGGTACTGCTGCACGGTTCATTTTTGAAGACATACTCTCAAGGTTTGGATGCCCGAAGATTTCGATGAGTGATCAAGGCACTCATTTTCTGAATAGAACCATCGAAGCTTTAACCGAAGAGTTTCACGTTCATCATCAGCACAGCATGCCTTATCATCCAAAGGCGAATGGAATTGTTGAAGCATTCAACAAAGTCCTGGAGAATGCGCTAACCAAGATATGCAACGTCAATCGGGATGATTGGGACCTGCGCATTCCATCTGTGTTATGGGCATACAAGACTACATGCAAAAAGTTGACAGGCCACACACCTTTTAGGCTGGCCTACGGGAAGGAAGATATAATGCCTATAGAGTACATTGTTCCCAGCTTGAGAATAGTTGCGTTTACAACAATGGAGGATCAGGAGGCACTAGAAGAATGACTGCTACAATTGGTTGGTATGGAAGAAGATCGCTTCATCGCGGGCTTCCACCAACAAGTTCAAAAAGCACGAGAAAAAGCATGGCATGATCGCCACATCAAGAACAAGTCCTTTCAGGTAGGTGATCTAGTCCTCCTGTATGATAGTAAATTCATGAAATTTCCTGGAAAGTTTAAAACGTATTGGCTTGGCCCATATATTGTTGTACATGTTACTAATGGTGGCGCAGCTCAGTTAGCCACATTAGCAAGAGATAACTTGCTCGGCTACTTAATGGTAGCAGACTAAAACCCTATCATGATAGTCTTGCTTCGCAGATCCCTAGATGATTAGAAAGAAGGAAATTTCTAATTTTCCAGGTACAGTTGGAAGTGGGCATTGGAAATGGGAAAGAATCTGTACGAGATGTTTTATAAAGCAATGTATATACCGTGCAGCACTGCTGAAGCTGCGCGGAAAAAAAAAAAAAAAAGAAGAAGAAGAAGAAGAAGAGTTGCACAACTCATAGTTTCCAGAAGTAGTTGCGCCAACCAAAGAAGGTCGATCAAAGAACAAATGTCACAGCCAAGTGCCGCGCACCGCACTGCTAGAAAGGTAGATGTACTGGTCAAACGGAAAAGGACGACTATGGACCATGAATGGCTATGACAAAAGGCATAAATCCGTAGCGCAATCACTCATTTGAAAACACGAGCACAGAAGGTGCCAGCAAAGCGGACTGTCAGAGCAGCCAACACATTATGATGGAAGTAAATGACCATGACAGCTGGCGGCTGGTTAGTAAATCCGTTATTCGAAAAAGGGCGGCACTGACACAACCCCACATTTAAAGAATATCCCATCCACTTGGCCGAAGTAAAAACTGAAATGATTAAGATCATAACGGGATCCGGGTAATGGACTCGACATTTAATTGGCCGCTAGGCTGTCACACGGCTTCTAGTACCATTACACCTTAGCATTTAAGGAAAGTTAATCTAATTCGACATATTTGACGGTGGAAAAGATCAAGCTGCCACCAAGATCGCATCCATCACACCTAGCACTTAATGCCTAGTCTAGCCATTCCTGGCACATTCAATGCCACATAAGGTGCAAATCTAGCCGAGATTTTGCAAGTGGATGCAACATTAAGTTTCTAAGTTAACTGTTCAAGACCAGCTATCCGAGTATGGCTCTATAAATATTCACCAAGTCGTCCTTATGCATGTTACTGTGCGTTTGAAATCTCGTGAGCTGTGAAGAGTGCGAGAACTAAGAATCCAGAAGCTGAGGTATTCATTGAGTTTATGTCTGAAGAGTAGACCTTGGAAGAGATTCTTGGCACTTTCAGACGATCTAGTATAAGCAGAGTAATGAAGACTCCGCCGAAGCAAACAACACTAGAACGAGGTGGCCCGTCCAAGAGTTCGAAGTTGAACCAACCGAAACAGCAGAGCAAAGACAAGCACCCGGTTGCCGCAACAAAAAAATCAAAGGCGCCAGCTACCTCGAATCCTTCGACTCCACAAGGAATCCCACCGCCACCACCTGTGTGGCTCCGTCCTGAATATGTCAGTCCATGGAAGAGTGATGCCTCGGAGAAGCACTTGGACAAGAATGCACAATATCAGATCCCGATGCGTCCAATGTCAAAGCACGTCCACACAAAGGAGGGTTTGCTCAGCAAAATTCCGACATGCAATTTTACCAATCACGACTTAATGGATGCCAAGAAATTCCCACACCTAAAACCTGATAAATTCATGTGTAGCAAAGATGATGCAACCGGAAAACACCTAGAGGTTGTTCCAATGGACTGGGCATTTCCATTGTCCTAGTTTGGCCTACCAAACTTGTTGAGAATCCCACATTTTCACCGCAGCAAGGAGTGCAAGGGGTTGGTGCGTATGTTGTTGTCTTGTACACACCAAGGATACATCTGGTTGGACTTCAAGGTAAATATCACAGTTGACTTGATTGCAAGGATCACCGGCCTGAGTAAGAAGGGTGACGACCCTGCAGCAAAATTCATAGGCAAGAAAGACGACCAGGAACTCGCCACGAAGATAAAGGCAGAGTTCAAGCTAAATAGAGGCCATCGAGGATATGAGACTGACCCAATCACTATTGAACCCTTGCGATTCACTATTCAATTACTGGCAGGGAGACTGCTGAGGAAAGTATGACCAAAGGAAGTAAGTGCATCCGTTGTGGTATTAGCGGCCAAGGCCATGGATGGCCACGAGTATAACTGGGCAAACTTTCTGCTCAATGAGCTTGTTATGTCCCCAAATAATTTTGTCGAGTTGATCAATTTTAGATGATGGGAGGTCATTTGAAAATTCATTTCTAAATTTTTTAAGGCTCATTTTTTATATCTTTATGCATGTAATAAAGTTTGAAAAAAATTAGATTGGGTTTTCATTTAAAAAATTTCAAAAGACAGGTTTCGGTAGCTAAGCGCTTATTTAAAACAGTCCCTAAGCTACCAAAAGCCCTGCTTTCGGCAGCTTAAACGAAATTTTCGAGGCTCTCCTAGCTACCGAAAGTGAAAGGACATGCAAAGTGGTCAGGGGCAGTTTTCGGTGGCTTGGGCGAATACAATGGTGTTCAGATTTATTCATTAACCACCGAAATAGAGCTTTCGGTAGCTAACAGAGATCAAGCTCAGACCTACTAGCTACCGAAAGCCTAAAAATCACAGGAAATTGCCATTTTTTGCACAGATCTAAGTTTTATCATTCTAAAGGGCATGAGGATGGTTTGTAAGTGAAGGTTTTAATTAATAAGATCTGTTTCAATGTGCTGCTCCAGCTTTGAAGGTGCCAGCAAGATGGAAATAATGAAGAAATGTGGCATTTTTTTACTGTCCCGAGTCATCATTTTCAAATGACGATTCTGAGATTTTGGAGAATCTTTTTGAAAAACGCTCAGAGTTTTTTGTTCCTAACATGTCATAGAACAATAACCTCTCCCTATTTTTCTACAAGTGTTTCATATTGAGAGAATCGAATCCATCACTGAGCCCCAATTGTCGGATCCCAGAACCTGCCTGTTTGACACATGTTTTTGAAATGCAGATATCGGGAAAACCAAAACGAGTTTCAAAGATATAACAGAGGTTTTTTCTTATGACATATCAATTCACAATAAACTCTTTCAGTTTATACACAGGTGTCACATAGCTAGATAACTAAACCCATCTCTGAGCCTCTTTTTTAGCAGTTTCAGCAAAAGTGGCGTTTTTACTGTGCAGAGTCATCATTTTCAAATGATGATTCTGAGCGACTGGAGAATCATTCTTCCAAACGATCAAAGGTTTTTCTTCATAACACGTCATAGAAAAATAACCTCTCTCATTTTTCCTATAGGTGTCACATATTGGTATAACCAAACGCATCTCTGAGCCCCATTTTTCAGCAGTCTGGCCAATTAAAAATGATTTTCCTGGTTTGTTGAAAAATGGTTTTGGATTTTCCATCTGGAGTAAATTCGACCCAGCTTCTTAGGATCTGGGGAGAGGTTTTAAAGGCTATAAATCCCAGAACTCATGTAGAACAATGGTTGGATTTTGGGGAGACTTTTCATACTTTTACTCTCAAGCTTCTCATTTTCAGATCAGTGATACAAGCTTCTTTTGCCATTATTTGTTTAGACTTTCATCTTCTTGTCTAGTCTATACTTGCACCTGAATGTCAAATTCATGTTTATTTTGTTTGTCTTATGTTTGATAATTGTCAACTTGTCAATACATCCATGAACTAGAATCTGCAAGTACTTTGCTTGGTTTATCTGGCCATTCATATATACTTGGTGCGTATGTTTCTGCTAGTAAATTAAGAGTTCTTCGTACATTCATTTATCTACAGCTCTCTGAACAATGATAGTTGAAAGCCTTGTAAATATGTTTTGTTTATTGCATGTCTTGAGTGAGTTAGGTTTGATTTAGTCATCTGACCTGATCCGTTTGAGTGAAGTTTTAAGATATTAGTTAAGTTACCATGCATCTCTGAGATACAACCTAGGAGAGTTTCCTAGAGTGATAACAGAGCTAGTGCTGGATATTGAGGATACCCAGGACAAGGGGTTATCCTTCCACTTTAGCTGGCTATTGATTCTCATTGCTTTCATAGGTTGGAAAGAACCTGCGCATCAAAACGACCTATCGATAGCAGCAGAGGACTGTCGCGCAGCTCGTTTCATGAACATGTGGGCATCCACAAGCCCAGAGAAGTAGTGACTCAATGATATACAATTCCTGACATTTTACGAGCAGCTGTGTGTGGTTATAGAGAAAACCCCACGCATCACCGAGGAGGTGACATATCTGTACATGCCCAAGATGATTTACAAAGCCACATTACACTGTATCTAGATACAGCCACGCCTGACGACAGAGAAATGGTTCGATGGCCAGTATCAGCTTGGTGCACCAATGATCGAGTTGATCATTGAGGACTGTCCCGATGCTTGGAAAGAAAATGCACCAGAGACTGTCATCACTACGTCTTCGGAAGAGGAGGAGGACAAGACAGATAAGAACCTAGAGGTTCAAAGCAACCCAGTCCAGACACCTACAGCGTAGGTAGGGGACCAAAGGAAGGAACTGGCTACACAGACACCGGAGAAGACACAGAAGAAGAAATCAAAAGCTAACAAACCACCACTTGAAGCAATGCTTCATGATGACGACTATGAATAGATAGCATTGCGGGTGTCGGCGCATTTAGAAGAAAAGGAGGAACTGACGCAAGAAGAGGTCAGGGAAAATATCAATAAACTGACAAGAGGAGGACAAGACAGATAAGAACCCAGAGGTTCAAAGCAACCCAGTCTAGACACCTACAGCGTAGGTAGGGGACAAAAGGAAGGAACCGGCTACACAGACACCGGAGAAGACACAAAAGAAGAAATCAAAAGCTAACAAACCACCACTTGAAGCAATGCTTCATGACGACGACTATGAACAGATAGCATTGCGTGTGTCGGCGCATTTAGAAGAAAAGGAGGAACCGACACAAGAAGAGGTCAGGGAAAATATCAATAAACTAACAAGTTTAGTCTTACGGATGGAGCAAGTCCATCATGACTTCACCAAAGAACCGGACCATCATGACCAAGTAGGGGAACCAAGTGAGACGATGCGCAAGCCACTTGCATTCTCAACACGGACACGCATCATCAAGATTGCGTCAGGGTCCATTCTATTCCCGACGGATGAGATGACAAAAACCGTGAGACGGTTGTAGCAGTTAGAACTAAACATAGCCATGATTCCAACTGAAGGGTTGCACCATCTGCACACCCAGATCTCCCATGAAATACATGAGCGGGACATTATCTCGCATAATCAGCGCCTGGAATACGAAGAGAATTACCGAAGAATACAAGGGGAATGCGAGCACAAGGAAAGGGAGCTTCAACGCATGCAAGAAAAGTAGCACAGGATAAAATCACGATATCAGCAGTATACGCGAAGCTCCCTGGAGTTGAAGAACAATCAGAAGTTGAGGCGGCTATCCTACACATCGGCACTATCGTTGATAGTCTGCAAGAAAAAATGAGGGAATTGGAAATTTCCCATGCAGAAAATATGACACAGATGGAAACCGCCCATCAGGAAAAGATAGTCGAACTGGTGGCAAGACAGCTGGTTGATATGGTGCAACAAGCGCAAGAAGCTAGAGAAGAGGCACTGAGGGCCTCTACGCAGGGCATTTGCGCAGCAGTCGCGCGGTGCCAAATCTTGCTAGATGATTTTTCAAACATTTGGAGCATACTGCAGGATGAGCCAGAGCTACAAAAGATCCACGACGACATCCAGCAGAAACAGCAGGAAGTGGATTCTACAGATGCTTCCATGAAGGACTTGTTGGTCCAACAAAAGAGGCAGGCTTTCGAGCAAACCAAAGTGCTAAGGAAGGATCTTGAGGCTCTAAGAGCAAAGGAAGCTGAAACCTCGGCGAGGTTGCAGCAATTACAAGAGGAGGCACTTACACTGACCGATGAGATTGAACTAAGGTTGAAAGACCTTCAGGCTATGGAGACCAAAGTCAAGGAGCAGATTCTAGATCCAAGTTCAGATGACCTACTAAATACGGTTAGAGGATATGAGTAGGATGTAAAGGATGTAGTTGCAAAGTTGAGTGCAACTATTGAATATTTTATTGCTCGCTCAGGAATCTCAAAGAAAGCACAAATGGAGGAGTTGGACTTACGTGGCTCGGGGTGAGCCACATGTCAGTGTTAGGGTCCTGTTGGGCGTGGCCCAAGTAGGCACAATTTTCTTAAGGGAACAATTTTGGAGCTGCGCGGATTTTGGGCTACGAAGTTAGAAGACAGGGATACGAGGAGTGCACACCTCGGAGGACAGATGTAGTTTTGACGAAGCAGCGCAGTCGTGTAGGGCCTGCGCAACAGCTACTTTTGGTAAAGAAGTAGGGAGAAAGGTCGAGCTGAGTAAGAGACCTATTTTGGGTAAGAAAATAGAGCGATGGACAAGGAAAGCAACCGGTTAAAGTGAGTGGCAGCAAGCAGTTGAGAAGCTAGGCCACTAACTCGAAGATGCCAGGCAGGTTAAGAGGAAGGAAAGGGACAGGCCATGATGCAGTTGTAACCATTTCTGCTGATAACTGCGGCTATCAGAAGGGTGTTAGATCCATGAGTGGCCCAACAGGATGGCCTAGAGCGAGTGGAGAAAACTGTCGATGGCGACAGGAAGGGTGGCGGGCATCCACACCAGTTTTGGAAAACCTTAGTGTTTTGCCTACGAATTGTAAAGACATGACCTACAAGCATGATCTATAAGAAAGGCACATTTTGTATGGGAAAGGGTTGTTGGGTTACTGAATACTCTTCATTTTGTTAAGCTTTCGAATATTGTTGTATCTTTTAAAGCTTAGTGCTATTGTAAAGGCTCTGCAAGCTGAGTGCGCAGAGGCCTGTTGAGAGAGAAGAGAATCTGCAGTTGTGTGCGCAGACTAAGAACTGTTGTACCCTTCCCAAAAAACTAATACAACAATAGTTCTTTTGGATGTAGCTTCCATCCGAGGGGTGAACCACGTTAAATATTGTGCAGTGTGATTGTTGTGTGTCTACTTTTACTTATTGTCCTACTTTGAATGTCTGGATTCTCGTTTATAGTTGTATGTTAATACTTTTATATGTATTCGCCATAGGAGAAAGATGGGGATAATATGTTAGGTATTGATGGAATGAATGAATGTTGAATGCTCAGTATTCTAAGTCTGTGAATGCATCGGTTTATGGAATGATCACAAGTGTATGTAACATTCAGAGTGTATAACCCTTTGATGCACAGCAGTGTATGTTTTTTCACCTGCATTCGTTATAAGGTTAATTAATCTAAAGCAACAGATGGATGTTTAAGTGCTAACTGAAGTTGCATAGGAGTAAAGATTGTAAGAGGAAGCATATAAGTCAGTTGCATTGTCCTGCTGATTAAATCTCGTCTGAACCACGCATTCCATTGATGCACTGGTTGAGCATGTACTTCAGCTGGTAGAAGCAAAGGCCGCGACGCAGCCTATCGTCGCATAGCCTTCAGGTTACAGTGCGTGCTCTGCAGTGCGCTGCCCAGGAGTCTCGTCTGAACAACTCATCACCTCACTGTGGAAACTTGATTCCGTAGTGCCCCCATCGCTACACCTCGGTTGAGACCTCAACCTGCGCGCAGGCTGTTGCCGAAAGGGCCGATGAGAAGGTGTTTTGTTGGTTTAGTTAAAACCACAAAATAACATGGGTATATATTGAAAACCTCAAGAACAGTATATCAATCCAACAATGTCATATTGTAAGGCAGCACCATTCCCATTCCTCTTGGGAATAAGACTTGAGGATGGTGATTCCACACCATTTGTGGATTCGACACTTTATCGACAGTTGATTGGAAGTATTATATACTTGACACATTCCAGGCCTGATATTTCTTATGTAGTGAGTGCCATGTCAATATACATGCAGCAACCCCATGAGCTTCATTGGAGGGAAGCCAAGAGAATCTTGCACTATGTGCAGGGTACTAGACACTTTGGCATACACTATGTTGCATATGATCGGAAGTCCAGTTACGGATATGTTTTCATGATTGGCACAAGCCCTATTTTCTATTCAAGCAAAAATCAAGCTGCCATTACCTTATCTTCAGGAGAGGCAGAGTATCGAGGAGCGGTCAATGCTTGCATTCATGCAGTTTGGTTATAGGGTATTCTAGCAGAGTTTGATATTGGTAGCACCACTTCTACTGTCATTTTTTGTGACAATAAGAGTGCTATCAAGATCTCGATGGATCCATTTTAGAGACATAGGACCAAGCATATCGAGATCCACATGCACTACATCCTAGAGCTTGTGCATGACAGAACCACTGTACTGCAATATTGCCCTACAGAAGAGCAAATTGCAGACATCTTCACCAAGAGATTCACTAAGAAGAAGTTCTCTTACCTCTGTTCACTATTGGGGGTGAGTTCTACTATGGTGGAGACAAATTAGATCCATAAGTGTTCAGCTTGAGGGGGGAATTTCTTCCCACTGGGTTTTCCCTCTTTCCTCACTTAGAGTTTTTCTAGCATTTTTGGATTATTTTCTATATTGGGGTGACCTTTGGTCTCAGTTACCGGGGCCCTATCTTTTATTTTTTACCTCATAGTATAGCTTGTGGGGGGGTGTTAGGATATTCTCACCATAATATTTATGTTTGCATGCATTATGCATGCATCCAGTCATCAGTATGGTAGTCTCCTAGCACCTAGTCCCTAGTTTACTAGCCCCAGGAGCTTGTTTCTACACAGTTCTTGCCCTCCTAGTCCATGATGCACCTTGTTTTCATCTCCTATGAAAAAGTGCACCCTCTCTTATCTACCACCAGTGACACACTTAGTTAGTTGCATGATTTGTGCATCTGTTACTTGATTTGAGGATAGATTAACTAGTTAACTGATTGAAACACTCCGATGGACATCCAGAGAGACTAGTTTGACTATTCTGACTACTGAAAGCTCCTCATGCACCCTTATTGGATTCTCCTTCACTACATTAGTGCTCCATGCATCAGTTACACCTACCTACATTCAGTTAGACTCAGTTTGACACATGGTTGACCGTTACTTGTGCATTGATGACACTACCATTGATCTGATGATGAGGACTCCTAGTGCAAACCAGCTACACCATGCAGGCTATTCGAATGACCTCCTTGGTTAATTCGAATTATTCAGTCATTGAGACATTATTGTATTGTATTCTAATTCTAATTAAATCAATAGAGCACTGCTGCAAGTCTTTTGCACAATTTTCACATATTATTCTTTATGCATCTCTTGTAATAGTTTCTCTTGTTCCATAGATCTGTTGTGCTTGAATTTCACAGAGGCTACGTGGGAGCTAAAAGATGCCATGAGGGCGGCATACCCATTTTTTGTTAAGTTTTGAATAGCACTAAGTACAATGTTGTTTCAAGGAGGGGGGTATTGTAATGTCCCTAGTTTTTTCCCTGGACAAAGGATATGTAAATTATGTAATATTGTTGATAATTGTGAGGAACGTGGTGAGGAGCTCAAGGAAAAGGCCCTACCATGAATACCTCGAATATATATGGTTAGGGAACCATGTGTTGGTCAAGCGCAGTAACTTTGTAATGTGATGTACATGCACATTATAATAATTAATAAATCCACAACTTATTGTGCAAGGCAACGAGAGAATGGGGCATGATTATCCTAAGGTTAGGAAGGGATGTATTGAATCCATGAAGCCAATAGATGAGAGCCAAGTTTCCTAGAGAGCACTAATGAACCATCATATGTCAATTTGAATCATGCACCCCAATCATTTAATGCTTCAAAGAGGAAGCTAGTTGAGGCAATTATTATCTTAGGGAAGCAAGGCATGGTTTTGAGTTTCCTTGTGACAAAGCAGTGTCATTTAGGTGTCAATTTCACTACAGAACTGGGAATGGGAGTTTCTTATTGGGTAATAAACTAGTCGAATTGAATTCATCCATAAATAACTTGTCAGTTGGGGGATGGTGCAGTAAAACTGTTAGTGAGTCTGTCAATCAGCTTGTAAGTGAGTCTATCAGTTAGTCAATTAGTTTAAGTGGGCAAGTAACTCAATTCATCATGGGTGTATCTATCTCACATTGTCTTGAGTGCAAGTCATATTATCCATCAACCAATCTATCAATATCATATGTGGAGAAAGTATCAACCCTTGCCTAAGAGGAATCCTAATTCAATAGTGATAGAGTGGAGAGTGAATCTAAGCTCTAGTTCATGGTCATGACTATGAGTTGAAGAGAAAACTGGAGAGTGCATATGCTATGCATTCTTTTGTTGATCTAGGCATAAGAGTGGTGTTGAATTGCCAAATTATTAGTTTGAGCCCGTGTGTCCTGAATTCATGTTGAAGAACTGGGTGACAAATTCAGTTCTTGGAAGTGTCTGAGTAAGTTTTGGTAGATTGGGGAAGTTTTCTATCCTTGGTCATGTGCCTAGTGGTCATGAGCGTACCCTAAATTGTTGAGTCTTCATAGTATCAGTTGCATGCCTAGATGTCCTGGTTCATTGTTATTGATGTTGGCTTGATTATAGCCACCTGTTAGTCCTATTATAGTAGAGGGGTATGTTGGACAATGACCGAAGCGATTCCCTAGATCCCTTACTTGCACACAACCAAGATTTGTAAGCCTTGGGAAAACAACACATGTAGGCAAATGATTCAGGGTATGAGTTATCTTTCTACGCAAACACTGGTATAGCACCTAAAGAAAGGTGACAGCTGAGGGACCGTTGAGCGGTGAAGGGGTACCTTCTTGGTGTTATGTGGGGTGGGTAATGTGGACCCAAATCTAGTTGAGTCTGCACGAGGCATATGTGGTTCTGGAGGTAAACCAAATCTGACTGTCTCTCCTACTTGATTTGTTTTGATCCTCGGGGAATGAATAGAGTGTGGAGCACCAAGTGGATTGGAATCCAATAGAGGTTGCACAACCTTCTTGTGGAATACCGGGGTTTGGATGGCCTTTCTATGCACACAATGGAATAACACCTACGTGGTGTTGTGTGGGGAAGGTATTGTGGACCCTAAATTGAGCATGTCTGTGTGAGTTTGATTGCTGGTATTGAGTACAAGAGTGGTGTAGAGCGCGGAACTGGATAAGGAGACTAGTGAAGTCTATGACCTCTTGGTGGAATAGCAATGTTTGGGTGGTATTTCCATGCACACACTGGTATAGCATCTAGAGGAAGGGGACGCCCGAGGGACTATTGAGCGGTGAAGGGGTACCTTCTTGTTGTTTTGTGGGACGGGTATTGTGGATCCCAAGCTAATCGATTCTGCGCGAGGTGCCTATAACTCTATGGTGAGTCACTAGTTAGCATTTCCCCTCTAGTACCTGGAAAATACTATTAACCCAATAGTGGCTGGATTGGATTGAGAATTGAGTCTTCATGACTGTAACAACCTGTTAACCCAACAGAGGCTGGCTTGGTTTGAGAATTGAGTCTGCATGATTGTAACAACCTGTTAACCCAGCATAGGTTGGCTTGGTTATGGCCTTGTGCCTATCTAGTTATGAGTGAGCTTTGGATAGTTTCCCTTTCCTTAAGGTAATGATGCCCAACGCGAGGGTGGGATATTAGCATAAAGAGTATATGCTAGATAGAGTGCCTAAGGTTGGGTGGAACATTGTTCTTGCATAGTCAGTTGCTCGGAGAAGCTTCATTCAAGAGTGTTATGTGGTGTTTCATTATTGTTATTCATTTCCAATGTATGAATGTTGATCTGAATGAATGATGAGGTGCATGATGTATATAATGATTATGAATATGAATTGCTTAGCTAGAAGTAATTTGACTATGGATATCTACTTGATGGATATATAATGATGTGCCTTATAAATGCTTGCATCTAAATGTGTGATTTACGTAAGAAGTCCATCTATGCATATAGTGCTAACTCTGCATGAAGCTAGTGAATTGGCATTGCAAGTTGAGTTGCCATAGGGTGGTTAACCTGCACGGTGGTAGCTCGCAGCGGATAAAGATAATCACATAGTGGATTGCACAAGCGGTGTAGCTATGCAATAAAGGAATTGATAAGTGCAGAAGTGCGCGAGGTCAAGTTAGTTTATGCAATATTGCATATGGATCAGAGTGTTATGGGAGCAATGCCACGCTTATTGTATTGGGATCATGTGGTGTAGTCTGTTGCATAGTAAAATAACTCAACATTATACAGTAATGTCTTGGTATTAGAAGTAGAAACGAAGAAAAAGATCCCCCATGGTCACGTTAGGCCACTAAGGCTACTGAGGACATGACAATAATGCCTTTGAATTAATTAACTAGGATATAAGAAGTTTTTAGCCATTAAAAGTGTAATGTCCCTCCCATCCTACCAAGGCTATGGAGAGAACACTAATGATAATAGTGGACATATATCCCCATACTTAGTAAACAAGCATTCATATAAAGGAAGATGGACATATTAATATGCATAAATATTTGAAAACACAGCATAATTAAGTTCTATTACACATCCATCATACATTCAAGATATTCATGTCATTCATCCATTGAAACAATACATAATTAGCACATGAGAGTACTTATCTTGAAACAAAGTAATCCTTGAGTAACTAGCTATGCAACTGCAATGTTCCTCCCAACCATAGGCCAGTTGTGCTTATCAATCTCTTGATGCAACTGCCACCCCTGAGATGGGCATGATTTCTACAAGGAACCAGAGAACAGCAGACTCACACATAGCCAAACATACACCAAAATGAGCCAAGCCAATCTACAATTGGGTTTATCAGGCTGCTAGGAAATAGAAAGGAAGAATTGCTAAGCTAGTGAGCTCAAGCACAGAGCCATGGATACCTCTACAAGATCTATCTAGCTTGGCACCCACAATGCCTACACACCCCACTCAAGGAAGTATTCCCTTCACCAATGCACAGTCCCTCGGGCCATACCTTCCAATCTAGAGTGTCCAAGGTGTGCATAGAAGAGTAGCCAACCCTCTTGATCTTCTTGAGAGGTTATTTTTCCCCACTAGGTTTATCAAGCCAAGTCTATCCACTACCACTCCAAATCTCTTGCTCACAGGTTCAAACCAAAACAGGGATGCACATAACAGCAAAACCATAATTTTTGGGCATGAGAAAAACGTTTCTTCAGTGGGATGTCCAAAATGAGGCTTCTACCAGTTCAGAAAAACGTGGGAAAGCCCAAAACGAAAAAAAATGGAAGATGGGGAAAAACCCTGGAGAGCACAAATCGTTTTCAGAAAAACATCCATGGGCATTTTGGGGCAAAAACGACCTCCATCACAGTCCCAAGTCGTGGCCCTCCTCTCCCAGCTGTTGTACAATGCAAAAACGAGCTCCCAAGCATGGAAAATGTAGGGAAAATGGTGAAAAACGTGATGGGGAAAGCCCAGCTAGCTCAGACTGCGTGAGAGGGAAAAGGCTATGGGTTCAGGATGGCTTTGGGCACCATTTCGTGGGTGTTTTCCTTTCCCATGGAGGCAAAATACGATTTTCCAGATTGATGGCTTGCCCATACTCGAAAATTGACTTCCATACCTCTCCCTTCCCAAGGCATTAACTCCCTCAACCAACTCTTGGAAGAATTAAATGATTGGGTGAATAACACAAAATGGGTAGTTGGGATTTATGGATTTTCTCAATGAAATGGATTAACACCATTGGCTCATGGGTTTGAATAATTTCCCTCCCTATTCCTTGTAAAATCATGCCCCTATCTCTTTGTTGCATTGCATAGCTAGTTGTGGGTATTTCATTAAAATTTGTATTTAGATGATGTCTTCATTTACATTGTGCCTATCTAGCACAAGAACCATATGCACCGATTTTTAATTGTCGATACATAAAATGATAAATCAATGGCAGGGCCTTGGCCTTGAACTCCTCACCATGATTAAATAATAATATTTACATCATTTACAATCTTAATGCAATAGGGTCAAGATAAAGACATTACAAAAAGTCTATGAAATAAGTTGTTAACATT
The DNA here is from genome assembly GCA_027924585.1 of Larix kaempferi. Classification (NCBI taxonomy): domain Eukaryota; kingdom Viridiplantae; phylum Streptophyta; class Pinopsida; order Pinales; family Pinaceae; genus Larix; species Larix kaempferi. The sequence goes on from BSBM01000230.1 coordinate 4,830,887, forward strand.
AAGGACTTGGTGAAAAATAAATAAATAACAAGTTAAAATATATTTTTAAAATTGAAGAAGATTTGTTTCAAATTCAATAAAAAGTAATAAAAAAAATTTAAAATATGTTATTAATATTAATGGGGACTAGGTCAAACAATAATTGTACTAGGAAAACTTATAAAGGAATATTAGTGAAAAAACATATAATAGGAATACAAAAACATATTATTCAAAAACATATAATAGGAATAAAAGATCATTAACGAGAAAAATAATAAAAAGATATTGTAGAATAAATGAGAAAGGAATATTGGTGAAAAACATATAACATGAATATAAAGGAATATTAATGAAAAACATATGAATAGAAGATAATTAATGGTAAAAATAATAAAAATATATTACACAATAAATTATGGAGACTACAAATATATAAAGATATATCTTTAAAATAAAATAAAGTAAAAGTGGGGTGTTTAGGGTATGGAATTATATAAATGAATTATATTAAAATAATTTAAAGGAGGAGGTATTGATAAAAATATAAATAAGTTTAAGAGGTGTAAAATATATGGTAAATGGGTGTATTATTAAGGAACTTTTTGTGTAACGTCATCCATTCGAAACTTCATGGATACCAGTTTTACAAAAAAATCATAAATAATTATAAAGATAAGTAAAAAAGAAGATAGGAAAAAAGAAAAAATTGAAATAATAATTTGAAATTTTTTAAATAGAGTTTAAATAATTAAAATATACTAAAATTAAGGATAAAGTAAATTTTAATTGAAATCAAATATATAATAAGAGTAATATAAAGTAAATTTTAATTGAAATCAAATATATAATAAGAGTAATATAAAGAGGATTTGGGTAAAATTTAATAAAGGCAATAAGAGTTTGCTAAAATATATTATTAATATTGAGGAGGATTAGGTAAAACTAACAATTGCAAGAGGTAAAGTTAAAAGAATATTACTGAAAAAATATAAGATGAGTTAGAAAAAAAATTAATAAAAATATATTGTATGAATAAATGAGGTAAATATATGTAGTTTGGGTGGTTGGGAGGAATGATTATTACTCTTTTCACTGAGGTTCAATCCATGTAAATCCATATAAGTGACATGCTTGAATCCTTAAATTGCTTTATAAGATGCTCTTGTTGTTGAATCCCCATAATATCGAAAATGTTTAGCAAAATAAAATTAAGAATAAAGTGAAATTTATCTAAACATTAAATTTTTGGAGAATAAATAATAATATTGATGAGAACACCATATAAATTAATTAATAATAATTAAAAGAGTTAGGTGAGAGGTTTGGAAGTCATGAATAAAATAGAAGTAATAGAAGAAAATAATTAGGTTACTTAAAAATGAATACAATGATTTATAGGTTATAGGTTTATTGGAGTTTAATCGTATTTCGATGTTTTGAGTGCACTATCAATGAATAAAATAGAAGAATACAAAAAATGAACTAGGTTATTAAAAGAAAACTAAGATGATTTATAGATTTGTTGGAGTTTAATTTGATCTTTATGTTTTCAATGCACGTTAAAATTTAATAAACATAATAAAAATGTGTTAAAATATGGTATTAATATCAAGGAAGACTAAGTCAAAAACAATAGTTGTAAGAGGAGAACTTACAAAATAGTATTAGTGAAAAAAATATAGTATAAATAGAAGAGAATTAACGAAAAGATATTGCATGGTTGCATGAATAAATGAGTCATGATGGAGGGTAAAAACATATAAAGAAAAAATTGCAAAATAAAGTAAAAATGGGGTGTTTAAGGTAGGGAATAAAATAAATGAATTATATTAAAATAATTTAAAGTAGGTATGGGTAAAATTAAATATTTTTATGAAGATGAGTAGAAAATAAGAAAGAAAAATAATAATTTGAGATTATAAGATAAAATTTAAATAATTAAAATTTTGTCACAACTTTTTGCAGCAAAAACAAAATAAAATAATACATCGAGAGCATAGGTGGGTGATGAGCATGATCTCGCATCTCCATTTGTGAATAGGGTTGTAGTTTTCATTCCATTATGGACTAGTCAATTTAGCGGCCATAAACCCAACACCTAAGACCCATCCTAATTCCATTAACCTAATTGCATCTAATAGAATGCAAATGACAATTTTGATCCATTCATACAATTCCATAATACAAGGGGTGTGATTTCTGAAGGGTTTAATTGAAGAGTGTGTACCCAATGAGGGAGGTGTATTACCCAAGAATGAAAAATGATTGAATTCTTCTTCATTTATGGTGCAGGAAAAATAAGAAGAATCGGCACTAGTAGCAGACACCTCTTCTTTATCAAGGAAGAAATTATGGATGATATTGAGAAGAAGTTATGGATTATATTGACATTTCCATTAGTATTAGTAGTGTTGTTAGATGTGATGGGGCATTCAAAACTATCAATGTCCATCACAATATCACCCCTCATGCTGCCTCTCTGATTTTAGCATTGGCGACTTTGTCATCGTCGTCAATTAGTAGAGGTACCCTATAGTCAACAATTCCCTCCATTTTAATAGGGAAAATATTGACATATACACTAGTAGATCGTGTTTTTAAGAGCAGGAGATCAGGATCCAAGCACTATTGAGTCTGATCAAAGCTTCACAACAACAATATTGAAGGGAAATCGTCATTATTGTAACATTGTTTTAGCTATGAAATTATCAGTTTACCAATGCATTACTACACTTGAACGTGTAATAAATGCAAGCATAAAACATAGCAAGCCCTATTTCAAAACTTGTTTTACAAAGGATGACTAATTTTAACATCCAAGCAAGGAATCAGTTGTATGCATATGTATCTAGAATGGGAGAAATTAGGCACACAACTGCACATAAATTCGTGTGTTTGAGATCAGGATCCATAAGAAAGATACAAGTTTTATGATGAAATATAATTACAATTGTTGCATATTCACCATCAACATGATGAGAATAAAGTCAACATTCTACCAAAGAAAATAATGATTATCTTAAGCAATCCTGCTATCTAGGGCGACTGAGTGTGCAAGAGCAACGTACCACCCAACTATAGGTACTTCCTCAAGCATATATTTGTGTTTCTGAGAGGCCACCCCCAATATGGGTAATGATTTCCATCAATAAAGAACTCTATAGCTCACTCACAACCATCTAGCCCATAGTTTCATAGAACAACCAACATAGAGTAGGGTTTATTAGGTTATCACCAACTATAAACACTAAGATAGCACAAAACTAGGCATGTTAGGCATTCAAGGGATTCAAACCACAATTTCTAGGTTAATCTATGACTCATACTCAAAACACGATACCACCAATGGGTTGACTACAAATTATGGCTCAAGTTTAATTCTTTTCTTAACTCGGCATGTTATCAAGGCTATGCCATGAATTGTTCACAAACAAAAAAGAAAGAGATTGTCTAGACCACAAAGGAGAAGTCATATGAATGATAACTAAGTTAAATCATAAATCCCCACACGTTTCCTCCACCTTCTCCCTCTATTCCATGATTTCTCTTCTCTAGATTGAGCAGTTAGAAATAGAATGGTGGTTAATTGAATACATGAATTTCCCATTGTGTTCTCCCTTCAACCTATGATTCATCTTCCCAATTAAACATGTAGGTGCTTATATCAATAGCTTGGTGAATAAGACAGGGGTTGGGTGAGTACACAAGCAACTAGGTGAATGAATTGATGGTTCCGATGGTAAAATGGGTGTTTGAATAATAAAATTGGCACCCCACTCTCTACACTTGATTCTCCCTTCATATGCTTGCGCCATATACAACAAGATTGGATGATGGATGAATGAAAATGCATCAAGGAATGGTCAACTTTGCCTTCCTCTTCCCATAGCTCGCATGACAAAACAAAACCCCAAAAAAATAATCTCGAGGGGAGACTCTAATAGTCGATTTTCACCCTCTTTCACACTTGATTTCTTTTCAAGGTAAGGAATCTCAGCTTCCAAGAAAATCCATATGTTTTACCCCAAAACTGATAGGTTTCTCTCCCCTATGAAAATGAGAGTCCACATTTTCCTCTTCTTTGGATGACATGCAATCCACACTTCTTAACAAATGCAACCACCTTCTCCTGAAGGAATTATTGATAGCCATCAAAAGTTAACAAGGTAGGTACAACTCATGGTTTACAAGGATGACATTTGTCATCATTTAATTGGCTTAGCTAGCTTGGGTTCCTTTCCCTCTCTAGTTGAAAACATTGACCCTCTTATTCAATGGCCTTTTTTTACAAATAAATTGAAATTTATTGTATTAAAAAGTTGATACCAGCAAGCCATTACAGAGATATAAACCAGAGTTCAAAATTCTAAACTATTGTTGTAGAGTCCAAACAGCATACAACTTTGCATCTTCCAAAATTTTAATTACTTTTTTTCCATCTACAGCTATTACATTTATACTATAAATCCTTACAAACTGATCACCAAGAAGAACACAAATAAAAAAAGCATATATCAGCAAAAAGATCATCATGCAATCCTATCCTTGCCTTCCGCGTCACCCATAAACTGGTTGAATGATAGGGATTGCATCCATTGGCTTGGATTCGTCTGAAGGGGATCTCTAACAATGACTACACTGGTTCATTTTGATCAGATTGTCAAGTTGTTTTATGACTTCATCCATGAGCGCTATCTATTCTCACATATTGCCATCCATATCTTCCATTCTCAATTCCATATTAAAAATCCTAAGGGTTGCATGCCTTGTCTCGTCCATCATACCTCCTATTCTATCATATAGCACCTGCAACATTGTCTTGAAGTCCTCCAAATTGTTTCTGAAAATGTTTATGTCCTTCCAAGAAGTCATATTTTCTTCAGGAAAGCGTTATTTCTCCCTTCGGGATTAACTGTTGCAGCTCCCAAGCATGCTTCACTTCCTAAACTTCCAAAGAAACTCTCTTCCTCCAAGTTGTTCTCAGAAATCCCTAAACAAGTATGTCAAGAAGAAGAGATACTCAAAGCATCCATAGCATGAACACAATTTATTCCTCCATCTAGCTCGAGATTACTCTTGCAGTCCTTCTTCCCTATGCTCACAGAGCAAAATGGTTCCAGAGACTCTCCTCTCCACACTATCCCTTTATCTCCTCCTCATCCCGCAAAATGTTCCTATCTTCTGCATAGGGTACCTTCTTGTAATCAATCATCATCTCATCTACCTTGTTTTTTCTTGCGTGATCCTGACAGAACTGAATGGTTGACAAGACCTCCCTCACGGTAGCTTTTACTCCCCTACCTTCACATGATCCTATTGCAATTACACCTCTTTGTACTTGCTTCCCATTCCTTCTATCACCTAGTCACATCGAGAATGTTCCACCTCCCCTCTTAACAAGATTGGGATGATATATGGGACCCCTCTTGGTATGCAAGATTATGATTTGTCTCAATTTCCCCTAATAGATTAACTCCCCCATATAACTTAAATTACAAGATTCTAAAGACAAGGGATCCATTTTATTATTGAAGTTATATTATCTATAACTATCATTCCTTGATGCATCCTAGCACCCTTATTTGTTGTTTCATCATCTTTTCCATTGTTTTTCCTTCCAATGTGGTACATAAGAACAGATCTTGGGTTGATGCGAATATTAAGAATCCTCTTATGTATTCTGCCACAATTTGATCTTTTCCCTTTTATGCAGTTGCGCATTTGTTGAATGACTATTTTGGAATCTCCAAAGATGAAAATTTTGGAAATATTTAAGGTGATAAGGAGCTCAACCCCTTGCATTAAATCCATCCATTCAACTTGATTATTAGTTTTTTTCCCTGGTCCCCATGCATATGCTTTCACAAATTTTCCTTTGGGGTCCATTAGAAACGATCCCTCACCTATCGCCCCTCACTTATTTGGTTGACTTGCACATCCTGACTAGGTTTTATTTCATTTGTTTTGATATGCATTATTTTCATCACCTTCACATATTTATCATGCCTCTCTAGCACATGGCTCCACTACACCATTTAATCACTGTTACATACCGAAGCGTTCAGTGGTGGGACCTTTACACCACGAACCTATACATATTCACATTTACATCGATTTACATAATAGGGGTCAAAACTAGGGGTTATTACAAATTTAATCATTTTTGTTGTAAGTAAGACAAGAAACCTTCTATTAACTTTAAGAGTACATATAATACAAAACTAGAATTAAAGATGGGCTTTGCATTCCGAAAATCACATCTATCTTAAGATTTTATTTTAACTAAGTCCTACAGTAGTCTAAAAAGAAAAAACAAGCCTACTCAAAGGGTAGCCAAGCCGAGAGACACTGTTTCAACATGTTTCCATAACTTGACCCCAACTTGAAGGAAAAGAGACCTACCCTCAACAAAGGGAAAACTGGCCTTCCAAAAAACCATAGATTGATAGTATCTAAGTCCATGACTAATATAAAATAAAACTAGAACAAAAACCATTGGAAGTTGGAACCATGGTTACCAGAGCTACCTAGATTGCATCATGTCCATATTATTAAGGAAACCTTGTTCATTGGCGCTCCATTGTTTGTTGCTCTCGATTTTTTGTTATCCCTTTTTTCCATCTGAAACCAAGTTTTGTTTTACTCCACCAGGCTATCCAAGAGAGAATGAATTTCATCAAGGTCATCTCTGACACTACTAATGATCTCAAGTGTTTCAATATGAAAGACCTCCTTGTTGTTCGGTAAATTAACCCATGATTGGGAAGTTCAAAGAGATCATCAACATACTATTATTAAGGTAAAAAATCTAGATGACAAACAAGTACAGCATAAAGAGTTTCTTTAATTAAGAAAAGTTAGGGTTTAAAGCCAAAGAACATACCTAGACATACGAAGTTTGATCCAAGCTTTAAGATTTATTCCTCTGATCCACGATCCCAAATGATAAACCTGCAATACATAAGAAACCTTCCTCAAAGATTTTGACTACAAAAAACATGAATAAACTAGCATGAAACTCATATATAAAAGAGATATGATAGATTCAATGAACTAGATTCACAAAGTAGACAAGCTATTTTATGGGAAATAAAAACTTCTTGTATTATAATCATCAATGGCAACCAACTATACCTGATCCGTAACCTACACTGTTGAAACTTGATCCTAGGCTCCTTGCTCCTCTTCCTTCAATAGATATTTCTCCAGCATTTCCTTATCAAAAATGGTTCCCACTTGCTTAAGGCCCAATCCTTGTAGTTATAGCAAGGCTAAGAGGATAGGCTCGAAAGTTAAATGGTTGGGGAAGTTGTGGTAGTTAGGAGTGGTGTTAATAGAAGGTTTCTTGTCTTACTTACAACAAAAATTATTAAATTTGTAATAACCCCTAGTTTTTGATTTGTTTATTAAATTATTCTATATCTATAAATGCACTATTATGAGTTGTTTATCTCTTGACAATAGGCGAGTAACTCACAGGTTTAGTGTCAAGAAACTAGCGGGTGCAACTTTTTAAATAATAACCATGGGTTTTCAGTGTAAACTTCAGCGGGTGACCCACGAGTTGATTGATATAAGAGTCATTATTATGGCTCAAAAATACTTCACAAAAATAGCTAGGCTGAAGAGGGTATTGTAATATTTAGATACAAAGCATCTATAGTCAATGAGGCTCTTCCATCCATAAGGTCCTTTTATGTGACCGACAATGCAGTGTGGTCACGGACGGAGAAGTGCCAATATGACTAATAACAGATTCCCCCTAATGCATGAGGTTGGAAGGTAATGATGGTCAAAATTCATTACAAACCAAGAAGTGGAGGAGCGTGGAAAACACAGGAACAAAGTCTCAAATAGTACCTGAAACAAAACAAGGTCAGCGAGCAATTACAATCTTGATATAAGGATATTTTCAGAATGATAGAACATGATCCTCCAATACATATGTAGGAAATATGTATATATCATGGCCATTGAAATATAAGCATGGATCCATGTCAAAAGGATATCATATCCATAACAACAAATTGGATCTATGTCTCATGAGGATCCAATATAAGTAGGGCTCGGTCTTTCCCAACTTGGGAGATAACAAAGGAGTTGTATCATAGGCCCAAGGTCTTCAAACCAACCACCAATAAATAGTAGAAACCCTAAACCATGTGAATAAAATAGTTGAAGTCGAACATGGAGGATTTTGTTTGATTACCGGTCAATGATGAGAACTGTTAACAAACGTGAGGACACCCACCAATAATGAAAATGGGGTCCAAGGTACTTAGTACATTCTTACAAGTGTGAATAAGAGGTTTTGAAGTCGGACACTTGAAGAATCTGTCGATTAAGGGACATTGATGTATTCCCATAACGCAACAGCGGGATGATCTGCCACTAATGACTGCAAATCGTGAGGTATTGATCGGGAACTCTAAGTCTAATTCCCAAAGAAAAATGTGTTGATGGTGATAGGAAGAGACTCGTGAGAAGGAAGGCATTAAGGTATCCTTCATCATCTCACACGAGGAACACTGTGAGATTGAGTTGAAACAAGACTGAGATAGGGGATGACCAACATGAGGAGTCAAGATGAACTGCAGAGTGGCCGACACAAGGGTAATCCTTGAACATTGAGCACCAGAGGAAAGTAACTTAGGCAGCTTTGGATAGACAAGAAACGTGATATAAGTTTTCCATGTAGGAGACATAACAAACTCTCCATATGATCGGAATAGTAACCAATTGGAGGAGGACACAACTCTGGAATCAAGTTAAATCCTAAAGCCAAAACTAAGACCCATTAACTCAACGGAAGTGTTGTGTTCAAGGATGGATTAGACTTGCTTCCATATGATAAATGAATGACGAAAGTCTTCTTTCCCTTCTATTTTTGAATGTCTTTTCCTTGTTTAACGAGCATGAAAACATTGAAAAGGAAGCTCAATAGTGTCTTTCTTGTTAAATTTTAACGAGTCCAAGAAAGTAAACTGAACAATCCTTCTTCATTTTTGAACAAGCTCGAAGAAGAAAGAGAAGAATTATTGATAGGGGTCCAACCATGTGTAATTTAGCGAGTCCATGGGAGGGAAACTCGTGACTTTCTTCTTTTTTTAATGAGTTTGAAGAAGAGATAGACTAGTACTCGATAGGTTATTGATCCGTGGATTTTAATATTGAGCCCGTATCTATTCATGCTCACCAGTGTTTTCATGTTTAAGGAGTCTGAAAAAAAATTAAACAAGAACTCCATACACCTACTCGTGGATTTTAATATCGAGCCTGAGTTGGTATGTGCTCATCGGTTTTTTCATATTTAGGGAGTCTGAAAAACTTAAACAAGAACTCCCTAATCTACTTTTTCGTAAAGTTAGCATCCTCGCCCAAAAAAGTGTAAAAGTACATGACAGAGGACTCTTCTAGTCGAAAGAACTAGAGTATACCTTTTTCATAAATAATCCACAAATATCCAGAAAAGGGGTAAACTTATATCTAAGTGAATGTCTATTCAAGTCCTTTAACGAGTATGAACAAGACAAGTATGCTCGGTAATCTTGTTAATTTTAAGGAGTCTAACAAGAGCATGAAGGAACTCCATAGGGATGGGAACTTGATATGAGAAACAACATAATGCATGATGAGTGACGAAGTTCCCAAAGTGGCTAGTGATGGCATGGGCACCAATATTACACAGTTTCCTATCTAGGGTGACCCATGTTAAGGAAGGTCCTATCCATGGAAGAGAAACGACAATGGAGGGTAAAAATCGCAGTCCATGGTGAAAAAGGGAGGTCATAGGGCATAAAAATGACAAAGTATAGATACAATGCAATGATCTAATCGGCATGCCATGAGATATCAAACCTTTTATAGAACACTGGTGTGGACACAGTTGTGAGAAAGCGCCCTCTTGTACTTTAACCTAATCAAAATAACTTCATTAGTCACTTTATATATTAAGAAAAGAACAAAAAGAGGTTAGAAACTATAGAAAGTGGGAAAAAAATCAATAGATTTTTATAAATAGTAACAAAACCAAAAAAACAACCCACATTTACCATTTTTACCATTGGAGAAGAAGAAAAACCCTACGACTTCAGACGTTGTATACGATCGATCCAGAGGACCATTTCGGAATCCGTCGCTTGGAGGTAACAAATCTTTCTCTGCTTTGCATGTTTAATATTTCTTTAAGGATTTTAAATGTTATTTTGAAGCTTTAATTTGAATTTAAAAATTTAGGTACATGAAATAGCCACGAGTTGGAATGAATTCAACCCACAGGTACTCACCTCTGTGTTGAATGTAGACTTGCAGGTGGTGCAAACCAAAATGACAAAACTTCAAACTAATGCAAAAATTAATGGGTGCAATGCAAGATGGTGCTCACTTGGAGAGAAAGAGAGCATGAGGCCATGGATAGAATAGCCATGGGGGACCCACTGACACTAAATGACTTAAGACCGTGTGGACTCCTCAATTTTTTCTGCACATCAAACATGGGGGTGCAATCCCACTTACTCCAAATGCTTGTGCAATATTGGGATCCTAATCAGAGGATGTTCAATCTCCAAGGGGAGACGGTAGATATCACAGTGGATGATATTTTTTACATTATTGGACTATCCCATCGAGGAGAGGTGGTAAACCTCAAGGGAACATTCATAGGTGTTGGAGCTTTATTGGTACAAGATATTATCAATACCTATTGTATAGCAGGGATGGAGAAGAGAGGCACTCAAGTGTCAATTGGGAAAATAGCCAGTTTTTCGTTGAAAGTGATCATGAGTACCATAAACAAGATCGGTGGCAGTGAGTCCCAACATCTAGCTTCCCGAAGGTATATGCATATTGGCGTGGAATGTCTATGCAATGTCATATTTGATTGGTTTCCTGGTTTATTGGTGAATATGAAACACCAACTTACAGAGTGCAAGAGGGGTGTTATCACTCGGGATTCTTCTCGGTTGCAGCAGAAGGGACCATTGAGGTAACATTTCAATCACACTTTTGTGGATGGAAACTAGCCTTTCCAAACATAGAGAGGGCTCTCTCTCACAATTCTTTCAGCATGCAAAATATCTTTTGAATAGGCTAGTTGTATATAAAAAGTGGTGGCTAGACCTTCAGATAAGGTTTTTAGGTTTTTTTTTTTAGTTGGTTGGGGTCAAGGATAGGTGTATCATAGGGCATGGAGTCAAAATTTAATGGGTTTCTGTCACAAATGACTGATTTGGACCATAACTTCAAAGGCAGAGGCAATATAAATGAGGTTTTTTCAAGTCAAAAGATATCAGCAGATGGTAGCAGAAAGGGAAACAAAATCCATCACTGAGTTAGAGCATTTATGAATGAATTCTAACTTGCAATTTCAAGAAGAATGGGTGGAGCATCTAATCATATGCATCTGAAGCATTAAATATGAATTTCAGACCATGTAATCTTGATATAGACACTGCAAAAGAAGGCAATCAATGGATAATACTAATGAAGAAAACATACACAGTAATAACAGACATCAAAACACTCATCATAAGAATCTCTACTCCAAAATTAGGTCTTCACGTTAATCAAAAGCTCGATTTTATCACCTACTCAGATTTTTTTATCTGGAAATCCCCACCCATGGGTCTTATTCAGAATCGGCCTTTATAGGCTTACAAAATATCCAAACTTCTATATTACTTCATCCATGTGTGGTTGTTTATTAAACTCGCAAACTATAACTATTTATTGATCTGTTAGATACACCGATGGGAAACTTTAGTGCACTTTCAGTGTAAAATCAGACCGTAGAAAACCACTTGGTGTCCTTCGGATCGAGTTGTTTCGGGTTGATTTGTTGGGATAATCATGCGGTGCCTTATTTATGCCTTCAGATCGACTCCTAGTCGTGGAACAACTGGATATTTTCCCTATCAAATTATGCATTTTACACGGTCGTAGTCTGTTCTGATAAACCATCTTCAGTCCTCAATCCGCAATCCACAATGCAGGATTCGAGAATTGGAACTGTCGAGCAGACCTTGTCAAGTTTCGCCTCTGCGATCCGCAATCCGCAATGCGGGATTCAGAAAGTCGGAGCACCATCGCACAACTTTGCTGAAATTACCCTTTCTCAATCTGCAAAGAGGGTTTCGAAAATCGAAAACTCAATTTTGCGCCCCCAGGAAAATCACGCTTCCGCAATCCTCATTCTGAAATGCGGACCTCGGAAGTCGGAAACCCACCTGTGCCATTTCGAAAACAAATACCATTCCGACTTTCGCAATCTACAATGGGGGTTCGGAAAGTTGGAAAGTCAGAAAGTCTCTTGATTGGGTTTGTTGTGGGTTTCTTCCCAGCCGTAGATTTGTCTTTGTTCTTCAATCCTGACCGTTCAACCTCTTTTGAAAGCGAAAGACCTCCATTTTCTTGTTTTTCCTATTGCGGCTTGCTCATTTGGTTGGAAATTTGTTGATACTTAGCCACTTTTTTGGAGTTCTGGCTTCTTCTTTTGGCCTAGAAATTCAATGAGCAGGTTTGGGGTTTTCGGTAGGGGGATGCCCTTTCTTTCCCCTTGCGGGAGATTTCTTAGAGGTGATAACAGCGGCTCCAATCGAGGATTCTATACTCCATGTGAGGTAGCAAGAACAATAGACTAGTGACCTATTTTTCCTTTTTTCTCTTTCTTTATATCTTCAGGATTTTTACTCTCATCTGTAATCATATTTCTGCTATAAAGTATTCCAAGTCGTTCCTCCGAAACAGTTGAGTTGGCCATTCCTCTATAGTAAATTATACTTGATTGTTGTAAGAAAATCATATCATTACAAGACAATTTAATGCCTTGACCCTCCATCTTTTTCTCTCTAATGTTGTAATTAAGCATCTATATGCTTGCATCCATTAAGCAACCATCTTTATTAATCCTTGGATTGATCAACCAATCTAGCATTTCCATCTCTTCATCATACTTCCTGAGATCAGAAAATTTCTCTCCATCTTCATTAGCCAACTCTGCAACAACAGTTTCTTCTAGGTACTGATCATCCTTTTGAGACAATATTGTCTCTTCCTTTGTTATGATGGATTTCTTTTTTTGTTTGCCTTTACTTTCTTCAATACCTGCAGGCACACACCAATAATCAGTTTCAAAATCATGAGACTCTGATGTTTCTATTGATATTCTTCCTGGCATCATCCTTTTGTATTCACCAACATCTATATCTCTTATAGTCTAAGCTACATGTTGCATTACCATTTCATTTTCCTTTACAATAGGATCGATGCTCCTTCGCCTATGAAGTTGCAGGTGAAGCTCATGGTCGAATTGGAACAAGCCTGTGAAGTCGAATTGAAGTTCTATCTTGTCTAAGAGGTGATGTGCAGGTTTATCAAAGGAGATCAAGTCTGGTGTCAAGGAGATTGATTGATCAATTCTCTTATCAATCAACGCAAAGTCACAGAGATTGCATTTGGATGATTCCATATAGTTGGACGATCCAGGTCGAAGCATGGAGATCAATGGGCCACATAGGATTTTGCGGGGTGAACTTACGTGGAAGATAGATCTCCAGAATTCCAAAGTGATTGTCCCTTAGTGATCACATATCAACGGATGAGGAAATCTGCCAAATGATCAATGGCTCATACATCATTTCTCCAGAGAAAGAGCTATGGGGTTAATAGTTAGAACGAACGCGACATCTCCATCAAATTTACCCTAAGCCAATTCAAAGACACTGTTGATCTGACCTGCTTCTGATCCGACGGTCCAAAGTAATTGCGGAAGGAACACTTGCTCGATGCTTAGCCTTCAGGTGAGACTCATAATTTTTATGAAATCCATCTCACCGCCAATTTGAAGTCCACCCTTCAACGACTGTTTGGAGAAAATACTTAGCTAATTCTGCTAAGTTTCGAAGGTTCTACTAAATTTGGAACCAGTCTAAATTATGGGAGAGTGGGTTGGGATTGGCTTTGTTGATCCTTCCTACATCAAGTGACTCTGATGAAGGAGGAAACTGATCAATCATATTGGACTGTCAGAGAAATTGAAGGAGGTTTTTTTTTTTTACATAAAACTAAATAATGGCTAACTGAAACTCAAAAATGATAATGTACAGTGAAGGTGGGTCGACGGAATTATTTATCACTGGAGATAGTGTTTCAAGAATCACCCATTGACGGGTCCTTTTCCCACCGGTTCACCATCCTTGTCTTGTAAGAAGAAAGCGTTGCTTCGATGGTAAACAAAGACTGTATGGGGCCCCTGCCACAGGTTATCAAATTTTTGGGCTTGTGCTTCTCTTCTAGCATCCCATTTTAGTACCAAATCTCCCACTTGGAAATCATCTACTTTGGTTCTTTTGTCAAAAGTATTCTTGACTCTCTCTTGAGCTAGCATAGATTCAGCATGTACTTTGTCTCAAATTTCTTGTGTCTCAATTAGCTAATTGGTTCTCCTTAGCTCAGGGTTTGGTTCTTCTTCTTGCTCCTATAGCAGCCTCATTGCAAGCCTTCTAAGGGAATCAAGAAATATCACCTTTGTTCCATATACCAATTTGAAAGGAGAAGTTCCAATGGATCTCTTGGAGGTCATCCTATTATCCCATTTTCTTGGATTTGAAAGATTAAGCATTATCAGTGATTATTTTAATAGGACAACCAAACCTAGACATGATATTTTCCTCCAGAAATTTGATAATGACTTTGTCTGTGGCTTGTCTTGTTGGTATGGGTTCAATTAATTTGGTGAAGTAATATGTGGCAGTCATGTTGGCACGGGATTAGTCTGCAGGAAGTGCAGAAGCCCACAGTGCGAAGAAGGACCATCCGTGGAAGAAAGGGTCATTCGTGGAGAACAAGGAGTCGACGAAAGTGCGGAATTGGTTTAGTTAGTTAGAAATGGGTCATGTGGACCATTTTGTAACCACTTAGTCTCATATAAATAGGAGTATGATTATAATCCTAAGGGCATCCAACTTTTGATCAATTGATCCTTGATTTTGATATCGACATAGTTAAACTGCTTTGTATCTGCGATAAGATTTTTTTACTGTTTCTGCGAAGGTTATTCCACAGGTCTTAATGAATGCATGAAGATGTTCGATTATGGTTCTATCTTTTGTCTTTGTCTATGTTGAATGATGAATACCAGTGTTTGTGAAATTTTTAATACTCTGTGGTCTGATAATTGTTGTTCATGTGAATGAGTAAGTTGATGCGAATGTCCATTGTGTATTGAATCTGCGGATGATGAATATGCAAATGATGAATTGTTAGCATAGTGCGAACGTATAATCTCTGGTTTCTGCGATTGTAATGTGTGTTTAATGCATGTCCTCCTCGCACTGCGGAAACTTGGTTCCTACAGCCCCCTTATCCATCTCGGGTGAGACTTCACTCACTATACGAGTGTTGCTGGAAAGGGTAAAACCTTTCTGGGCCGGTGGTTAAGGGAGTTATGTTGATGGTTTGTTGACGACAGTGCGAAGTGAACCTCTATCGATAGACGTTGTGTCAACAAATGGTTCTGTTACCAAGACCCTGAAGAGAAAAAGAAGAGGATATGCTGTGTCACCCGACGAAACCAGAGATCCAAGACTGGTTTGACAAGAGAGCAGAAGAATTCACGGAAGGAGAAAAGAAAAACCCTGGACAGATAGTAAGCAGTTGGTTGCATAAGTACATTTATTCAGATATCCACGAGATATTCTTCTATGAATTCCCAGTATGGTTGCGCGAGTGGCTAGCACAGCTAACGTTTCAGAAGAACCACTGCCAAAAGACTAAGCTGAACCATTGGACTCCAGAGTTGATTCGACAGCTGAAACGAGTCGACAATAAGGTATCATGAGTTGTTGACTTTTGGGTAGATAGTATCTTAGAAGGATACATCACCAAGTTTGTTGTGGATACGATAAAATTATACAACGATGCAAAAAGGAAATTTTTCAAAGGACCCAGGGGGATATTCCTGTTGTCGTTGAAACTGTTGATTAAGATGCTCGTCTGCGAAAAGGGCATATTAAGGATGAACTCTGACGAGTAGAAGATCAAGTGTGCAGAATTTGTGGGTACCGCGTGGATGCGGGTCCGGTAGAAAGATGCGGGGTAGATGAACATGAGCGACGATGAGTTTTTAAGGGAAGTTGACGAAGAGTGTGGTACCTTGAGGAGTGGGGTGATATTCCGACGTCCCGAGAAGAAGAGGAGGACTGAGAGAGAGTATCCTAAGAGGACTGGAATAGAAGACTGTAAAACAGGACCACAAGGGAGGAAGCGACCTTATTGCGATGAAGAAAGTGAACAGGCTACCCCAGAAGCAGACGAAGGATGGACACTGAGCTACAACGTACCTTCAACTCTGCGCAATACTCAAAATTTAATAAAAGCAAACACAAGCTATTCACAGAGCTGTCCTATGTGCCAAAATAGTAGTAAGAGTAGCGCATCAGTAAACAATAATAGTAGAAGTACAAGAATGGCGGGTGACGAAGTGAAGATGCTGACATTCCAAGGTAACGGGACCGAGGATCCCGAACAATACTGGTTTTTGTGCGAAGCAGTATGGACCGTGAAGCAGGTCCAGGATGAAGATATAAAGAAGGGACAAATAGTGATGACCCTTAAGGGCCGTGTGCTAGATTGGTATATGAATTTTACTAAGTTACCGATGGGAAATCCAGGGAAAACATTGCCAGATTTCATAGCAGGGATGATCTATGAATTCAGAAATCCAAAATCTGAGTCGCAGTACATTACTGAGCTCAAAGAAATCAAGCAGTTTCCCAATGAGTCAGTATGGGACTTCGACCAGTGATACAAAACACTAATGATGAAGGTGAGTTTTGGGATGAATGATATGCAACACAAAGAATGGTCTATCACTGGGTTGGTGTCACACATTCGCGGGCCACTAATGCAACAAAAGGTAGCGACTCAGGCAGAAGCACTAGAGATTGCAATGAAGCTGGAGGATTCACCAATCGGAGAAACAAGTTTGGGCATGGATCGAATATAAGTGCAGCTGGAAAACTTGACGATCCAACTGCAAGACATGAAGAAAGGAAAAGAGGCCCGCGAAGACATTCTATTCACTAGATGCAGGATGGAAGGGCACCACAAGGATTAGTTCCCAGACTTTCGAGAATATTTGCAATCGGGTGAACCAAATCCCCTCAGTCATGGAGCGTTTCCTTGGTGTCATGTCTGCCAGACAAGAGGCCATCGACCAGAAGAGTGTGTGCACCTGTAGAAGATAGTGTCGAAACCAGCGAAATTGTATTGCAAGTTCTGTAAATCGGTTGGCCATGATGAGAATGACTATAGAGCTTATGGCCTACTCCAAGAGAGGACTGCGGCTACATACTTCATGATGGGAGAAGAACAGCCACCGGGTCAGCAACAGCAACAATATAATCAATTTCCGGCTCAGTATAATCAGCAACCACATTAGTATAACCCGTAGTCACAGTACGATCAGTCACAGTATGGCCAACCATAGTATCTACAACCGCAATACGGTTTACCGCAATATCCACAGCCACAATATAATCAACCACGGTACCCACCATACGGGGCACCACGGGGAGGAGTTAGAGGGGGGTTCCGCAGAGGTCGAGGCATTGGTGTTGGCCGAGGAGGAGCTGTTGGATGAGGTTGAGGACCCATAATATGTTATAATTGTGGTCAGCAAGGGCATTATCAAAGGGATTTCCTGAATCCAGTACCACAGTGCACTTATTGCAGTGCTGTGGACCATGGGGTCGAAGATTGTCCTTAGCTCATTACGAACTGGCAAACTAAGAACCTGCCACCACCTCCATAAAATGAAAATCAGAATCAGAATCCGCCAGCAGTATAGAAGATCTCAGCAGAAGTTAGGAGTCAAAACGTGACTGTCGGAATTGTGACTCGAGGAGGAGCTGTGACAGGGGCTGATAGGTCACAAGCTAGCATCCAACCAACAATAAGGAAACAAGTCACATTTTATGCGAAAGAAAAAGGGACATTTTTTTCTGAAAGCACGGGAGGCATTAAGGCAGTCAAGGCAATCACCTCTTCAGTAGAAAGCAGTTACATATGACATGCCACCGCTATTTGACATAACAAATTCGCAGAGGAAAGAAAACACCTTACGAGCCTTTTTGGAGAGTTGCCTGGAGCTGGAAAAAGATCAGGATGCAGTGACAGAGATAGCCAACCTATTGCATCGACGGGAGGGTGCACGGCTGGAGCAGATGGTCAATCGCATACGTAAGAGAAAAACAGGACGAGAGATGCGGATGTTTGCACAAATTGGAGCGTTCGATGTCGACTCCATTATCTTGGACTTGGGGTTGGACGTGAACATCCTGACTAAAGAGACGTGGGAAACGATGGGGAAACCGCAGTTGGCCTAGTCCCCAGTGCAACTACACCTAGCCAACCAAAGTAAGGTCACCCCGATCGGTCGGCTATGCAGTCCTTGTTGAGATTGAGGGCCTCAAGACTTATTTAGATTTTGTTGTGATTGAAATTGTGGACAATACCAGCCCCTACCCAGCGTTGCTAGGGATAGACTAGGCGATGGATAATCTATATATTATCAACTTCAAGAAAAGAATTATTTCATTCGAGAAACAGGAGATAAGGGTTGTCTCACCTCTAGACCCTACGGAAGGGAAAAGGTATGTAGAACCTTCAAGGGATGAGTTCACTAAGGGATGGGATAGTGTATACAACATTTCTGAAGATTATATCAATCCTACTATGGATGGAGAATTAGGGTGGTGCAGTGGCAGTTCATCATCATCAGATTCAGACGAAGCACTTGAAAATTGGCAAAAAAGGATGCATGAAGTGTCATTTAGGAGGTGTGCAATGATCACCCAGTCGCAACGACAGGTAGCCACAGAAGAGTGCAAGCTACCAACATACGATGGATTTCCCAATTTGGCTACATTTCTCACTGAATTTGAGGAAAAAGTGGCAGAACCACAGCAGCCCTTAGCCTTGGAAGAAGCCCTGAAGGATACACGAGCGCGATGGTGGGAAACGCACAAGTCCACCATAACTACCTGTCCACTATGTCGCCACCTAATGACAGTTAGGTTCGGCGATGCGGAATTACATAGCGGATGGAAGTTTGATGGCAGAGGTGACTCGAAGGTGCATTTGGCTGAGTGCGAAAGCAAATGGGGACTACGAGCAAAACATGAATGGGTTCATGCATTTATTCACACACTGGATGAAGTACCATGAAGTTGGTATGTCACAGTAGAACTACGACGCGGAAAAATCGCTTGGGAATAGCTAACAGTTGGCTTTAGCCAAACGTCCGGTTTCTCAGACAAGAACCCCTTCATCCATAGTGCATTACAGGCAATTCAGGAGAAGGTATTTGAAGCGGTTCCAACAGAGCAACCATTGGGGATTCAGTGGACTGCGACACCAGAAATGTAAATGGAATGCTACAATATCACAGAAGAGCCAAATGATGAGGATGATCCTGGGGCTACATATGTACTGGAATCAGAAGGCAATCGCAATGTTGAGGCACCAAAAATACCTTCCGACAAGTTTCAGCAACCGCTGAAGATCAAGAAAGTAAACATTGGGTCGAAGGAGAACCCAAAGTTAGTAAGTATTGGATATTATTGGGATGATTTGACTATTGTGAAGATGATTGATCTGTTGCATGAGATTCAGGATTTGTTCCCAACGAAATTCTCGGAGATGAAAGGAATTTCTGGGGACTTATGCAAAATGAAAATTCCTCTGAAACCCGATGCGAAGCTAGTGAAGCAGTGGCCCTATTGGTTGAATCTAAGGTACAAGGAGAGGGTGCAAGCTGAACTAGAAAGAACGTTGGACGTAGGAATTATAGAACCAATAACGGATGAGTTCAGGAAGTACATGAAAACAACCAGAGAAGTCAGAAGGTATCAGTGAAAACGACAAGAAGTGCGAAAACAAACACAGAATGCAATGCAGGGACACAGCGGAGCTGGCCGCACCGCTTAAAAAAAAAAGGAATTGTTGACAGAAGGCATTTGTCGACAAGAAAGAAAGTGTTGATAGAATAAGCATCAGTCGACAGAGGAATCGCAGCATCACGGGACTTGGTGTGAATGAGTCAAATCCCGTCCTAATTGCAGCAGTTAAGCCACAACGGACAACAGCAAAAATGAAAAAAATGGCATTTAATACCCAATGCATGCGGAAGATTTGGAAAATCACTGTTGGATTTGGTAATCATGGTCCAAAATTGGTTGGATGCGGACAACAAGCGCTATAAATAAAGGCGAAGGGGCAATTGAATGCATTGTGTGATTCAGTAAGAGCTTGCAGAGCCTCATGGAAGTTTACGTTTCGAGCACCAGTACCACGCGACCAAAGCCGACGCCAGTTACGCAAGAGCATCCAGAATTCATGTCCATCATCCCAGTCAGGAAGAAGAGGGGTTCCAATCGTCCCCCAAACACCAACTGCACGCCGAAGAAATGGACTCGAGCCTCAACATGGTTCACCGACGAAGCTGCGGGTACTTCAGGCGTTGAAGCACTACAAGAAGGGTATTACGTCCCAATGCTCTCAGAGTATGTTCCACCATGCCAGAAAGGGGCACTAGTTCTTCAGATAAACAAGAATGAAAGGTATGCTATTGATATGTCGTCGATACCGCAAGGAGTTTCTCAAGTCAAGAACATTGTGGCAAATCTGTAGATGTTGCAGTATACCAACCACCACCTTGCAAAATTCCCATAATACACAGAAGGTTACGTTGATGTCCCCCATGAAGGAGGCCCAACCACGAAGGAACCCACGGCATGGGCATTGGGATTGGAGCGCTCGGGGCTGCTAGGCCTCACCCAAATACTGCACTTCGAGCGGTTAGCGCAGGTCAATGCATGCATCAAACAATTGATTGCGTGTTTTCATGGCGGCTATCTCTGGCTACATGAGAAGATTCCTGTCACAGTCGGTTTGATCGCAAGAATCATCGGGCTGCCTAAAGATGGAGCCAACCCTTCCCAATTTTTCCAAGGAAAAGACAATGACAAGAAGTACGCAGAACAGTTGATGACAAAGTACGGTGTGGAGAAAAATCCTAGAGGATACCTAATCCACACAATCAAGAACCAGGTCATCAAGGTTGGGGCAAATATACTAGCAATTAAGATGGTAGGGAAGAACAAGCCCAAGGAATGTAATTCGGGGATCATTGCCTCCGTGGATTGATGCACCGCAAGAGAGCGGATGAATCGGTCCAAATTCCTGCTACACAAGTTGGTCGACAATGCATATGATGCACAAGAGTATGGAAAGCCATTTACATACTCATGGCTCATCATGCTCGTCGCATTAGTATGATGGAGGGAACTCGACCACTATCAGGGTATGGACATCGTAGAATCCCAAGTATGTGAAGGAGCGTGGTACCAAAACTTTTGGGCAACCACTGATAAAGAGTGACAGAAATACAACATTCTACAATTTTACGTGTTGTTGGAGAGGATGCAGGTAGATGCGCAAATGATACCACGAATACCAAAACAAGAAGCAACAGAGTATCACCCGATCGCAAGGCTATCGATCGAGTTGCAAATGATTTTCCTTCAAGCCTGAGTAGATCCGGTGAATCAATGGCTACCGACACAGTACAAGCTCACCGAGGATGCGCTGGACACCATTATCGCCAGATGGCCAAAAGAATGGAAAGTCCCAGCCGATCAGAAGGACATGTTGAATGGATAGGCAAAAACTCGACCAAACCCGGTCGGGGAAGACAAAGCTTCCACTAGCCAGAAGGAAGGCACGGGACAAGATGACCCTGCTAAAGATCAGTCGGAAGGGTCCAACCATGATGGAGCCTCAACAGCAAAAACTCTGACAGATTCTCACTTAGATGCGCAGGATGAGGAAAGAAGGACAAAGCACAGGATGGACCGTGGAGAAGGCAGTACAAGTGGTGGTCTTCCAGTGGAATAGGTGAATAGGCTCCTAGAGACACTTACAGAGGTCATACTGGACAATTATTTGAAATTTATCCAGCATTCAGCTGAGCATTTCCAGCAGATAGGCCAACTACTATCCACACTAGTAGATGCAGTAATAAACTCAAGCGTACTGCATGGGGATATTCAGCAAAATCTGTCGACACCCAGAGTCGAGGTAGAAGTCAGCACACAACCGCGGATAGTACAAATAGAATCACATGCCATGAAAACATATGATGAGGTTGTGGACTTCGAGGTACAAAAGTCCGACTTAGTTATGGTAAATTTCAATTTACTCCCAATGTTGACATTACACCGAATTCAAGCCACAGCAAGTATAGAGATCCGTGACCACGAGGCCACGATGCATAACAAGATGGTCGAGTATAAGAAGAAAATTCACACCAGAGAGATGGAGGCATAGCATCTCCAAGATGAGCAAGCTGCAGCACTCGCTGAGAAAGAGAATAGTATATAGGAACGGGACAAAATAGAAAGAGCGCTTACGAAGGCATGTGAAAAGGCGGAGCTAGATCCAGATGTAGACCCAGAAGCAAAATTTGTTATGTTAGGAGTGGCTCTCACCGATCTAAGGAAGGAAAATGCAGATCTCTAGGACAGAGTGATACCCAGTACACTGCAGGCACAGATTCAAAGTCAGAATATGGCGATTGAAGAAGCAGTGACAGAGATTCAGGAGATGGAACAGGCATCCCAAACAATCGCAGAGGGTGTCACAGGGTTTTTGGGCAGTGTAGTCAAGGATGACTAGCTGACCGTGCTGAAGGGACAACTCA
This sequence comes from Larix kaempferi, assembly GCA_027924585.1. Lineage (NCBI taxonomy): Eukaryota > Viridiplantae > Streptophyta > Pinopsida > Pinales > Pinaceae > Larix > Larix kaempferi. The sequence continues at coordinate 4,853,628 of BSBM01000230.1, forward strand.
GGGAAGCATAAGCACAGTTAGAGTCCTTTAACAGATCGATCATTGCGATGCCCCCAATGATATGAATGACAAAGGCAATAGAACTGAAAATCATGTAGCAGCGCATAATGAAGGCCCACGAAAGACAGCAACGAAGGGCCACACATTTTGACGAGCTCCAAACGAAAGCAAAAGTTCTCACAGTACAGGTAATAGAGGTAATGAAATAGGTTAAGGAACAAATAGAGGAGGAAAAACAGAAAGGTTTCGAACACCCAACAAAGCAGTAGGTGGGAGAATGTGCACAGCTTAGAGCATCAGTGAAGTAAGTGGTCGAATAGATCAAAGCTACATACGATGACTTCAAGCAGCAGGCGAATGCACTAGCGGTGTCCAGCTGAGGCGGCTTGAGGGAGAGCCACAAGTTTGTGTTGGGGCCTCTTGGCACAGGATTAGTCCGTAGGAAGTGCGGAATCCGACAATGCGAAGAAGGACCATCCGTGGAGAACAAGGAGCCGACAAAAGTGCGGAAGTGGTTTAGTTAGTTAGAAATGGGTCATGTCAACCGTTTTGTAACCACTTAGTCTCATATAAATAAGAGTATGATTGTAATCCTAAGGGAATCCAACTTTTGATCAATTGATCCTTGATTTTGATATCAACATAGTTGAACTGCTTTGAATCCACGATAAGATGTTTTGACTGTTTCTACGAAGGTTATTCCACAGGTCTTAATGAATGCATGAAGATGTTCGATTATGGTTCTATATTTTGTCTTTGTCTATGATGAATGATGAATACCAGTTTTTTCGAAATGTTTAATACTTTGTGGTCTTATAATTGTTGTTCATACGAATGAGTAAGTTGATGCGAATGTCCATTATGTGTTGAATCTCCAGATGATGAATATGTGAATGATGAATTGTTAGAATAGTGCAAAGGTATAATATCTGGTTTCTACGATTGTAATTTGTTATTAATGCATGTCCTCCTCCCAATGCGGAAACTTGGTTCTTGAATCCCCCTTATCCATCTCGAGTGAGACTTCACTCGCTCTGTGAGTGTTGCTGGAAAGGGTAAAACCTTTATGGGCCTGTGGTTAAGGGAATTTTGTTGATGGTTTGTTGACAACATTGTGAAGTGAACCCCTTTCGATAGATAATGTGTCAACAAGTCAATATCCACCTGTGTTTTCCAGAAGAGTTATGAATTATTTCACCAATGAAATCTAGCCCCCACTAATGAAAAGGGGCTTCTAAATAGATTGGTTTTAAAGGCAATGGAAGGAGCTTCCTTTTTCCTTCAAATATCTGGCATTCATGGCAAGTAGCTACCTCTTTATATGCATCATTGTACATAGTGGGCCAGTAAAATCCTGCCCTGAGAATCTTGTTGATAGTGACCTTCCAGTAATGATGTCTCCCACAGACACCTTTGTGAAACTCTTTTATGGTTATCCTCGCTTCATATTCCAACATGAAGTTCAATAAAATACCCCCAGGGTCTTTCCAATAAAGGCTTCCATTTAGTATACAGAACTTTCTAGCCTTCGTTTTTTTTTACCTAGCTTTGCTCTTATCCATCTCAGGGGGTGCTTTTAAGTTCTGCAAAACATATATCATATCAGAGTACCAAGGAGATGATAAGAATTTGTTTGATACCTACAACAATGGGTCTTGAGCAGTAGCCTCCAGCATGTGTGAAACCAAGTTCACACTCAGTGAATACCATTTTGCTTCAGCCATGAGTCTAGCCAACACCTATCCTTTGAAAATATTTGTTTGCTTGATTTCCAGGTCATATTCCAATATTACAGCTATCCATTTTTCCCTTCGACCTTCTGGATCAAGCTGTGTCAATATGTCTTTTACAGCGGCATTAAGAACATAGGAAATAACATGGGAATGTAAAACATAAACTCTGAAATCCTTTAAAGTTTTGATCATGGCATAGGCCTATTTTTCCATGATATTGTATTTGAGCTCGGCATCTATGAGAGCTCTGTTGAACAAGGATATGTGTTTCTCATCCCCTTCCTAATTTTTCTATAAAAGTACTCCATCTATAGAATGTTCTGAGGCAAAAGAAAACATGAGAAATTCTTTTTCAAAATCGGGACTGATTAGCACAGGTGCTTCAACAATTGCCTTTTTTATGTATCCAAATGCTTGCTTGGATTCAGTAGTCCATCCGATCTGATTATCCTTTTTAAGCATGTTTGTAATTGATCTCATTATCTCTGCAAAGTTGGGGATAAATATTCTTAAAAATTTTACTGTGCCCAGAAAAGATTGGACCTCTTTTTTACTCCTGGGAAGTTCAATTTTCTATATGGTGTCAACTCTGTCTGGGTCAATTTTAATTCCATATTTAGATATTATATGACCCAACAACTTTCCTTCTTGCATGGCAAAATTTGATTTCTTGGGGTTCAAAGAAATCCCAAATTTTCTGCATTTTGCAAATACTTGGTGTAAATGTTTCAAATGCTCTGTATCAGATTTAAAATACGCAATAATATCATCCATATATATAACCACAAACTTATATTTTCTTCTACAAAAGCTATGTCAATAGCTCTCTGAAATGTGGCTCCTCCATTCAGCAGACCAAAAGGCATTTTTGCATACATGAAAGTCCCACAAGGTTTGGTAAATGATGTTTTGTCTTGATATTTTGGTTGCACTTTTACCTGATTGTACCCTGAAAATTCATCCAGCATGGAAATTCTTGCTTCCCCTGCCACTTTCTGCAAAATATGATCCATTTTGGGCAAGGGATAGTTGTCTTTTAGGTACACTTTGTTCATATTTCTGAAGTCAATTGTTGACCAACGCGACCTCGGTCGATAGGGGTTCTCCTCACTGTCGACACATACCGCAATATCCCTGGGCACCGGCCCGGGCAGGTTTGAGCCCACCCAGCAACACCCGCAGAGTGGATGAGGTCTCACCTGAGGCGTCCAGGAAGAGCAGATGGAACCATGTTTCCGCCGAGGGAGGAGGAGATTTGTGGCTACCCGGACTAACTCTATTGCAGTACTTAAACAGAAACTTTAAACATTCGACATGGAGTTATCACATATTACTTAATCGCATCATTTATCATCTCAGCAACAGTAAGCAGACATTGCATCAAGAAAATATAACAACATTCATATATCGCAACATTGCACAGAGATCGTACCAAACATCATCATTGTATTACTATCACAGTCATATACCAAAAGCAAAACATAGATCTCCGTATACATTCACCTTCTTATCGCTCGTCTGCTATTCGTCCCTCTAACACTTACAACTCTCATCTATTTATAGGCCTCAGCCATTACAATGTTTGTCCAATTACAAACAACTTCCTAACCGACACTATGGACAAATGACCCAATATCTAACTGACTCGGTCCAAATGACCCAAAAACCCACATATCGCGGTACAATTGACTCAACATTACATAAAATGTGGTCCAAGTGACCCAAAACCCGCCAAATGCGGTATACTTTAACACAAACTACTCCTTCCGCGCCCTCATCTGATGTGTCGCAGCGTCGGCAGTACTGCGACATTTCCTCATCTCACCGCCTGCGAACAAGCCCCCAACACAATCTTGTGGCACGCCCTCGAGCCACCTTAACTGCTGGACATGGTGCATTCTTCAAACCAAACGGCATTACCGTGTACTGAAAGCAACCCCAAAATGAGTGCAATTTTGGCTGGATCAACCAGCAATCCCTGTTTACACACGATATGACCCAGCAATATCCCAAACGGTGCACAAAAAATACATTTCTTCAAGTTCAGTGATATCTGGTGTTGTCGGCATCGCTCAAGAATTAACCGCGGATTGTCCAGATGATCACGAATCAACCCATAAACTATCCAATCATCCATATATACCTGCAAAAATTTTTGAATAAAATCTTTGAATGCGGCAACAACAACCCGGGAGAATATCGCAGGTGCGTTCTTCAAACCAAACAGAATTACCGTGTACTGAAAGCAACCCCATTCAATAACGAAAGTTGTCTTATGGCGATCTTCCTTAGAAATGTGAATCTGATGGTAGCCAGAGAATCCATCAGTGAATGAGTACATCTCCTAGCCACCCACCCCTTCAAGTACTTCATCAATAAACGGGGTCGGAAAAGGGTCATGCAAGCAAGCATCATTCAACTTTCGCAAGTCGACACAAATACGCACTTCACCTGTTTTCTTATCCTGCACCACCATAGGACTGATCCATTCGGACTCTTCCATAGGTTCAATAATACCAGCATCCAACATGAGATCAAGTTCTGCCTTGACCTTTTCCTTATGTCACGGATTCAGCCAATAAGGTTGCTGTCGAACTGGCTTAACATCTGGTTTTAATGGAATCTTCAGCTCTCCTAAATCACCCAGGATTCCATTCATTTCGTAAAACTTCGTGGGAAAAACATCTTGAAACTCATGAAGTAACTCAGTAACCTTCCTCATCATCTCATCATCCCAATAATCCCCAACATTAGCAAACTTGGGAGTAGTTTTTGTGTCGATATTGAGTTTACGAAGCTTCAATGGTTGACTGAAAGGATTACTTGGCATAGCAGGTGAGACCACATCGCGACTTCCTTCAGATTCAAGAATGTTAACGTTCTGGGGATCGTCATCATCCGCTGGCCCACCGCTGATGTTGAAGCACTCCATGAGAGACTGCATCTGACAATATGTGTGCGGGTTGACAGGGTAGGCCGCCGGAACAACTTGAAGTACCACATTGCGGATGAGCTGTAAGGCGTTATTGACATCAAGTTTGGTATCCGCAAAAGTGAACATATGAGTAAAATAGACCATCAACTCCCCCCATGTTGTAATTTCTTTGCACAATTCAGCTGCAGTATACCACGAGCGTGGCATCTCATCTAAGGTATGGATAAAAGCATGGACCCACTCATCTCTGGGTCATGCAACCCATAACCGTTGGCATTCCATCACATGATCACCAGGATTATTCCGGCCATCATACTTTCTAGTGTGATAAACCTCAGTATCGCCAAACCAAACCATCATCAACCTCCGACACTGTGACCAATCATCAATGGATTTCTTATGTGTCACCCACCAGTGTGCTGGAGCAGCCTTCAGTGCTTCCTCCAATGCCAGCAATCGCTGAGGTTCTGAGACCCGTTCTTCAAATTCCGTCAAAAAGTTGATTAGGCCAGGAAACCCTTCATAGACAGGCAATGTGACTATTTTTGTCGCAACACGGCATAAAGACTGCGTAACTAAGCCACATTTTCGGAGCGGTACTTCATGCAACCGGTTCTGCCAAAGTTCAAAGGCATCATTAGAGTCGGAAGACACAGAGATCTCGCTGCGCCATCCCAGCTCACCCTTGGCAGTGGGATGAATGTAGTCCTCAAAAATATTGAATGCATGGTCCCATCCAGTGGGATCATCATCTTTTACAGGCTCAACATATCGGCGTCCTTCATCCGGATCCAATAGGGCTATGACTCTGAAATCGCGATTCTCAAAGGTCATCATGCGCTTCTTGAAGTTGATTACAGCTCCACTATCGTTAGCCCATCCAATCCCCAAGAGAGCAGGATAAGATTTTCCTCCCTCAACCACTTCAATGACATCGAAGTCAACATAAGTCTTCATACCCTCAATATCAACCATTAGCCTCGGAACCCATCCAATGGGGGTTACTTTCGCATGGTTATCCAACCGGAGCTGCACAGGAGACCAGCTCAATGGGGGACTCCCCATTTTCTGCCACGCCTGCTTGGTTAAGATGTTAACATCTGAACCAAGGTCAAGAATAAAAAATTCAACATCATATTCACCAATCTGAATATTCATTCTCATCTCCTTGCTAGTCTTCCGTCGTTGTAAAGATTTTACCGCAGACTCCTACCGTCCTTTCGAAAATCGCTGCAACCATCCCTCAATCTCAACCAGGGCAGCCAAATATCGGGCCAATAACAGACAGCTTTCAAGAAAATTTTGCAATGTTCCTGGTGGTGGTGGCCAATCATCGTCTAATGTAGTATCAAAGACAGGTGGCATATCGCAAACAACATCCTTACCGCGAGCTTTCTCCAAGGTGCGACGTGCCTCCAGGAATGTCTCCTGCTCCGTATCAATGTCGAAAGGTACCGTCTTCTAACCAGCCAACTGAATCAGTGGTCGCGAACTATCTTCCCCAGTCGTCTGTCCTCCACGAGTGACAACAGCCATCGAAGCATCTTGTGGTCGCGGTTCTGCAGAAATGGTCGCAATATTTGCACCCTGTGTCTAGTTCTGCTGCAGATTCCCCAGTTGATTGATATTTTGATTGGTGTTCGACGGTGGTCACGGGGGTTGGTTTTGTACTGGTTTTTGTACCTGATTCTGTACTGGTTACTGTGGCTAGGCCTGATTCTGTAGCTGTGGAGTGTTCCCAGCCTGCCATCGTGCAATCAACTGTGGACAATTCTCAACCGTATGATCATTACCAAAATAGGACATACACTGATTCTCTAGTAGCGGGAAGTCGCATTGATAATGCCCCCATACCGCACAGTGGTAACATTGAACGGATCCACAACCACCTCAACCTCCTCCTCCATGACCAAATCCACCACCACGTCCGCCCCTGTATCCTCCTCAGTAGCCGCCCTGCTACTCGTACTGAGGTTGGTTAAACTGTTGCTGCATCGGTGCTGGTGGTATCCCTTGCCCCTGTGGTGCATACTGCGGTTGCTGTACATACTGTGGTTGTGGGGGAGTCATCTGCATTGGAGTGTATTGCGGCATGAACTGCTACGGTTGTTGTTGTTGTGGTGCAAACTATATCTGCGGTTGCAGTAGCGGCTGAGCTACCTGTGGTTGTTGCACGACGCGTTGATCGTCCTTGACGTAGAACGCATCACACATTCTCTCCGGTAGCAACCCATATGCACAAAAATCCTTGTCATCATGACCCACCGACTTGCAGAATGTGCAATAAAGATTTTGCGGGGTTGTGACTATTTTTTGCATATAAGGGCAATTATCGTGACTGTGCCCAAAAACCTGGCAAACACGACACCAAGGCATACTGTCGCCATTCAACGGGTTTGGCGCACCTGACACCAAATAATTACAGAAATCCAGGAAATTGTCCTTCATATGCCCTTCTCCTCAGCATCGCGTACACTATAATTCATCGCGTTGTTCCTTGTTCTTCTTCAAATCTTGCAACTGTATAGTCAGGTTAGCGAGTTGTGTCTGTATCTGAGACATCCCGGTTGCACTATCTCCAATTGGTGATGCCTCCAATCGCATCGCAATCTATAGAGCTTTGCTAGGCGTCAATATGTTTTGCTGCATCAGCGGCAGCCAAATGTGGGGTAGCAATGCCGCAATGAACCATTATTTATGTTGGACGGCGCTCATATCGAAACTAACCTTTTCCATCAGCATCTTGAATCGCTGGTTGAAATCCCATACCGTCTCATTGGGATACTGCTTAATTTCCTTTAATTCAGTAATATATTGAGCCTCCGACTTAGGCCTTCTAAATTCGGCAATGAGCCCATCCCGAATCTCATCTAGAGACTTCTCCAAGGCTCCCATAGGGACTAGAATAAACTTCATGAACCAATCTAATGCACGACCCTGCAAAGTCGTGGCTAACTGTCATTTCTTAGCATTAGCATCAGTGATATGTTTCATGGTCCAAACCACTTCACACAAAAACCAATATTGTTCTGGGTTGTCTGTCGCACTTCCATGGAACAACGGTAACTTAGCATCATCGCTCGCCATTCTAGGCTTCCTTCCTCCTGTCGATGTGCTACTACCAATTAACTTCTGCGGAATTGACGAACTTGGCGGTGTCGAAGTGGTATTTCTTGTTGTTTGTGAGTCAATGAGCGGAGGTGTGGGTACATTGGTGCCGGGGTTTGGTCCTGCCCCTATCCTGGGCGTAGCCTGGTCATCCCTGTCAGGACTATGAGGTCGCTTCGTCCCGTGTGGTCTTCCTTCGCGGTTTTGCGGTTCGATTGCAGTAGGACCTTCTCCTGTCCTCTGCCTCTTCTCCTGTCAAAACCTCGCTCCTCCTCTCGTAAGACCACTTCCTTCCTCGGCTTTGCTCACAGTCTCCTCATGGTCTGCACCCATCTACCCCTTACCATTCCATGTACCGTTCCGCAGCAGTCGCAGTACCCACGGCCTCTGCCCACCAGGTTGTCTACTGATCAAGGTGCATCTTTAATATACCCTTTTCGCAGATTAGCATATTAATCGACAGTTGGAGTGACAGCAGAAACCTTCCCCTTGGTCCTCGGAAGAAGTATCTTTCAGCTTCACTATAGGATTTCTTCATGTCGACCACAAATTCAGTGATATATCCCTCCAAGATGCTATCAAGCCAAACTTCAACAGCCCGCGATGCCTTATTATCGACTTCCTGCAGCTCCTGAATCAACTCCGGGGTCCAAGCCATTGGCTCACCACCCTGGAAGTTCCTCTTCTGAAAGGTTAGCTTTGACAACCACTCGTACAGAATGACTGGGAATTCACAGAAAAACCATTCGTGCGGACTGTCATGAATATACCTTCCCATCTAGTGATCTACTGTCAGTCGCGTGTTCCGACTTTCTTCTTCGGCAAACTCCTGCAATTTCTGATCAAACCAGCTCTGTATCTCCGGCTTTGTCGGGTGCCACAACATGGCCTCCTTTCACTATGCACACGGTCCTGACAACGGAACCATTTGTTGACCAACGCGACCTCAATCGACAGGGGTTCGCCTCACTGTCGACACATCCCGCAGTCTCCCTGGGCATCGGCCTGGGTAGGTTTGAGCCCACCCAGCAACACCCGCAGAGCGGATGAGGTCTCACCCGAGGCGTCGAGGAAGAGCAGACGAAACCATGTTTCCACCAAGGGAGGAGGAGAGTTGTGGCTACTTGGACTAACTCTATTGCAGTACTTAAACAGAAACTTTAAAAATTCGACATGGAGTTATCACATATTACTTAATCGCAACATTTATCATCTCAGCAACAGTAAGTAGACATTGCATCAAGAAAATATAACAACATTCATATATCGCAACATTGCACAGAGATCGTACCAAAACATCATCATTGTATTACTGTCACAGTCATATACCAAAAGAAAAACATAGATCTCCGTATACATTCACCTTCTTATCGCTCGCCTGCTATTCGTCCCTCTAACACTTACAACAGCAATTACAATGTTTGTCCACTTATAAACGACTTCCTAACCGACACTATGGACAAATGACCCAATATCTAACTGACTCGGTCCAAATGACCCAAAAACCTGCATACCGCGATACAATTGACTCAACATTACATAACATGTGGTCCAAGTGACCCAAAACCCACCAACTGCAATATACTTTAACACAAACTACTCCTTTCGCGCCCTCATCCGATGTGTTGCAGCGTCGACAATACTGCGACATTTCCTCATCGCAATGCCTACCAACATCAATACACAGTCTGCTTTCTCTGTTTTTCTTCCTTACTGGGACTATGTTGGCTACCCACTTTGAGAATCTTAATGAGACTATGATTTTGGATTCATACAGTCTCTTCACTTCATTTTATATAAGAGGGAGTATCATAGGATTCATCCTTCTTAGCTTCTGCTTGAATGGTTTTTCACTTGTTTTCACTAGTATGGTGTGTTGTATGATAGATGTATCATATTCTTTCAAGTCTTCATAGCACCATGCAAAAACATCAAAAAATGTTCTCATTAAATCAACATAATCATCTTTAGTGCATGGGGTTAGATATTTAGATAGCTGACAATTTTAGGTTCTTCATCATCCCCAATGTTACAATCTTATACTTCAGTGTGGTTTGGAGCAGCTTTAGTATTTTTTGCCACGTCATTTTCATCAAAAAGCTTTTCCAATGGCACCAAACCCTTGGGGATATAGTTTCTTTTCAGCTGCAGGATCTCCTTATCTCCAAATGTTGTTAGGAAATCTGGTGGATCATGTTCCCACTCATTACTTGCACAGTTTTCTTGATCAATATGGGTATGGGAAAACTCTTCAGTCATCTCTAGGAATTTCTTTATCTGTTGAGCATCTTCAAATATTTTTCAATGCCTGGTATTGCCTAGGATAGAATTCCTATGCTTTATATTGATCGTATAAGTTCTGGTGGGATAAGCGGGGACTTGAAATCTGCTAGCAGAGCGGGCTAATATATATGTTGTTGTGTTCTGCTCTCTAGGAATGAAGGAAATATTGTGTTCTCTAAATAAATTATCTAACATATCCCAAACAACATTCCTATAAGCCCTAATTTTTGGATTCTTGGTCTCATAAACCCCATTTACTTGTTGTATTATTAATTATGCATCTCCATAAACTTTGATCTTTTTAGCTTTCAGATCTTGAAGTGCATTTAGACCCAACAATAAAGCTTCATACTCTGCTACATTGTTTGAACAGTCAAACACCAGTTTGAAGGAATGCAACCTGGGGCATTGATTTCCTTCATCTGGGGGGGATGATCCATACGCATGCCCCAGCTCCTTCTTTGTTCACAGCCCATAAAATCTCATCGCCCAGTGATCTTCTTTCTGGACTATGGATGTAGCTTCTGTTTCTAGTTCTGATTTCTCATCGTTGCCCTCTTCTACACGTTGACCGCTGTCTTTTTTGCTTGCAGAACTGTCAATGCATTATATATCTTTCTCACTATTATATCTATCATCTGGTTCAGGGAGATCATTAATTTTCATATATTTTTCTTCTAAACCTAGATCATAACATAAAACTGAAGAACCTATATCAGTATCTACAGCAAATATGGGATGATTATCATGATTTCTTGTACTGCTCACTACATAGGACAATCTATGTTCTCTATATAGTCTTATGTTTTCTCCAAAAACAAGGATGGTGGCATAATACATGTCCATTTTTACAGTTCCTTTCAATTTATATGCCCGAGATCTAGATAACAACATCCCAAATTTAGGGGGAATATCTACCACTACCACATCCATTATCACATTCTTCTAGGGGATTTGTGTCAGTGAGACAACCATGTCTTTAATCATCCCTAAACATTGGACCCTTCTAGAATCAAAGGAGAACAAATATTTGTAAGGTCTGGTGATTTCTAACCCTATAATTTCCACCACTGATCTTAGCATGAGGTTATGTGAGGCCCCGGAATATAACATAGCATTATGTAGTATATGATCGTGTATACTCAGACTGGTATAAAAAGGGCGAACTTCATCTTCTTGAACACTTTCAACATGGGGGGGAAACAGAAGGGTGAGCTTATCATCATGCAAATTAAGATTATCTGGATGCTTTCCTTCCTCTCCCTTCACTATTTTCAAAATCGGTTCTTTATATTTTGTATTCTTGACCAACTCATTGAAGGGAATTGAGATTTTTATTTTAGAGATTTCATTTTCTAAACTAAAAGAAGAATGTATCTTTTCTAATGTTTTCACATTACTTTCATACCTTCCTTCTAGGCCCTTTTTAGGAGCTTCTGCTCCCTTCTCAGCTGCTTTGTCAGAGGTAACATTATTTTGATCACCCTTCTTAGAGGTTTCTTTTTCTGTTGTTGAGATGTAGATGGCTCAGCAGTAGCTTTTCCTTGGTCTACTGTTACCTTTCTATTTCTCAAATTATGTTGCCTCTAAAATTAAAAAATTGCATTTTGGAAACCTATTTGATATTGCTCAGATTTTGATTCCTCTAGGTTGTTATCTAACTACAGTGATGATTGGCCATGTTCTTCTTTCATCAAATAGAAATGGGGTTGCGTCTGATCAAAGAGGTGGATCTGATCTTCAGGTTTTCCATCTTCCTCTTCTCATGCTATTAGGTTCTCAGAAAAATGTGGTCTAATTGGCTGATTCTCTGCATTTCTAGGATCCCTTGGTTCTCTTGGTCTTCCCTGTGGGGCTTTAGAGCTTGCAACTATCATGGTTTTCTCTGGAAGGAGGCATGTTATCAAGGGAGATTATCTCCACCATTTTTTCCATAGTTCTGATCATCTGCTCAAACCTGGTTTCAATAGATTGGGATGTGGAAGGATGGGTTGCCTCATTAGGTCTCTTTTTCTCAACTTCACTTATGTGCTTTATTTTTCCTGAGGCCATAAGATTAGATTCTACTTCTACAACATCTTTCAACATATCAGGTAGGGTAGCAGATCTCCTTTCTCTCAACATGAGAGCAAAGTCACTGTCAAAACAATTGGCATAGTGAAGTTTGGTTGCACCCACAGGGGGTTTGATGTCCACAGGGATAGAATTGTACATTCTCATGAACCTAGCTAAAAATTCTTGCACATTCTCAGCATTAGCTTTCTTTTTGTTTGCATACTGAGTGAGAATTTGGAGAGGATTTTGTTTATCCTGCCATTTGACTAGGAAATCTTGTTCCATCCTATCATAGGTAGAAATACCTCCATTTGGAAGGGCTTTGAACCATTTCTTTACTTCTCCTGCAAGACTCTGGGCAAATAAACTCATCTTGACATCATCTTCATCTACCTCCTCCAGATCTATGAAATCGGTAAACTAGTTCACATGCTGTTGTGCAGTACCACTCCCTTCCCCATCATATCTCATGAGGCGTTGGGCATAGCCCAAAGGTAGGTCATGGAGATTGGCAGGGAGGGCTAAAGGGGAAAATATCACAGCCATTGCTCTTGGGTTTTTCCTGGAAACAGGAGGGATTTTTTAAATAGGTTTAGAGGTAACACTAGGTATTACAACAGTATGACTTGAAGTAGCGGGAGGAGTAATCAGGACCTAGTTTTTTTTACTAGCTGCTTTAGTGAAGAGGAATAGGTCATTGTTTTCTTCTTTGACTTGTAAATTCTCCCAAAAAGCACTCAGACAGTGTGTTTGGAATTTTCTTTGATCAAACTGGGTTTCTTTCATATTTGTCTCAAATTTAGACCTAAATAAGGACTATTGAAACTTTAAATCAAAAGAGACAGTCTCTATAGCATGTGCCTATCCTTTAGGTAAAGAAAAAGACCTAGTTAATGGGGGAATACCTGTTTTTTCTTTCTTTGCTTTCCGAATGATCTTTATGGATCTGATACGAGCTGTGTTGGTTCAGGATCCGGATGATTTCTGGTAGGTATCCTTCGGGAAGCCATAATTCTTTCAATAAACTCACCAAGTGTCTCTTGTGGGACTGTAAATTTGAATGTTGGAGTCACCAGGGAAAATACAACAACCTTTATGTATATGATCCTATGTTTCCCTCATAGATTCGATTTGATTCTTTGTAAAAAAAAATCTGGGAAAAGAAGTCCTTCGTCCCCAACGGAGTCGCCGGAATGCTATCAATCGGGATTCTTCTGGGTTGCAGCAGAAGGGATCACTGAGGTAACTATTTCAATCACACTTTTGTGGATGGAAACTAGCCTTTCCAAACATAGAGAGGGCTCTCTCTCACAATTCTTTCAGCATGCAAAATATCTTTTGAATAAGCTAGTTGTATAGAAAAAGTGGTGGCTAGACCTTCAAAGAAGGTTTTTTAGGGTTTTTTCAATTGGTTGGGATCAAGGATAGGTGTATCATAGGGCATGGATTCAAACTTTAATGGGTTTTCTGTCACAAATGACTGATTTGGACCATAACTTTAGAGGCAGAGGCAAGATAAATGAGATTTTTTCAAATCAAAATATATCAGCATATGGTAGCATAATGGGAAACAAAGTCCATCACAGAGTTAGAGAATTTATGAATGAATTATAACTTTCAATTTCAGGAAGAATGGGTGGAGTATCTAATCATATGCATCTGAATCATAAAAGATGAATTTCATACCATGTAATCTTAATCTAGACACTGCAGAAGAAGGCAATCAATGGAAAATACTAATGAAGAAAACATACACAGGAATAACAGACATCAAAACACTCATCACAAGAATCTCTGCTCCAAAATTAGGTCTTCGCGTTAATCGAAAGCTCGGTTTTATCACATACTAAGAGTTTTTTATCTCAAAATCCCCACCCACAGGTCTAATTCAGAATTGACCATTATAGGCTTACAAAACATCAAAACTTCTAGATTACTTCAGCCATATGTGGCCATTTATTAAAATCGCAAACTATAATTGTTTCTTGATCTGTTAGATGCGTCGACGGGAAACTTCAGTGCAGTGTCAGTGTAAACTTGGACCGTAGAAAAACATGTTGTCCTTCGGATCGAGTTGTTTCGGGCTGATTTGTAGGGATAATAATGTTGTGCCTTCTTTCTGCCTTCAAATTGACTCCTAGTCATGGAACAGTTGGATATTTTCCCTGTCAAATTCTACATTTTACGCGGCCACAGTCGGTTCTGATAAACCATCTTCAGTCCGCAATCCACAATCTGTAATGCAGGATTCGGGAATCGGAACTGTCGAGTGGACCTTGTCAAATTTCTCCTCTAAAATATGTAATCCATAATGCGGGATTCGGAAAGTAGGAGCGTCGTCGCACAAATTTGTTGAAATTACCCTTCCGCACCGACGCCAAAATGTTGGTTGGATTAATTGTCTAATTAATTAAACAATTATCCATTTATCCCTCTTCTTCATCACCTATCGACAAGAACTAGCAGTAGGTAGAAAAGAGATGTTTCTATTAGAAGTGTCTCTTTCAACACATGTAAGAGCCCACAAATTACTGGAAGAAAAAGAGATGGCTTCCCACAAGAGCCAGCAATGAGAAAAGATGCTCTGCTGCCACATAAGAACCAGCAGTAAGAAATTGATCAAAAAGTTTATTGAAGAATTAGGGTGAAATGAAGGCATTCTCTGCATTCAGTTTATTGGATTCATGGTTCATTAATGCATGCATTGGTTCACTTCTACACAATTGTTGCAAGTTTCCAAGTTACCTTCAATTGGCAATCGTTTTGATCATATGCATGGATTCACTGAAGAACAAAACATATGTGTTATATGGATTGCAATAATAAGGATTTGATGGGTTTTGAAGTTCATAGATATTTCAAGAAAGAATGCTTACAATGCCTTTCCCTCCCATATGAACATTGTGGTTGTTTTTCTGTCTGCACATTATTTTCATGCTTGTTGATACACATCATTGTTTGGAAACGGTTTATGTGCTCATAAGATTTACCAATGGAGCATGATAATCATTTCTTGGGTAGTAGCATGGTGATTTTGTGGCATCCTCTGTTGCAATTAAGAAAATGTTTTTATAGCTGATTACACCAATGCTAATAGAAGGGATTCATTATTAAAAGGAAATTGAAACAATGTCTCTACCCGAAATTTGAAAATTTTCTGTAGTAGCTTGTTTCAGAGGCACTTTTCCCATAGTTATTGCAAGCAACAGAAGAAGCCTATGCTACCATACAACAAGGAGAATTGTTGATGCTATCAAGATGTTTTCTTCATGAATGATTGGGGTTTGTTATTATTTGGCAATGGTGTTTATGCTCATAAAATCTCAGGGATGTATGATATTGTTTATGTTTGTTGAAGGCATGGCAATTTGATGGCAATGAGTTGAGATGGATCAGCAATTATTGTATTGTCTTGAGCTGTCCTATAACAGTATATTGAAACAAAGCTAAAATGCAGCAGCCTGTAGAAGCCCTAATACATTTAGACCAGCAAATTGAAGACATTTTTGGCAGTCAGGGACAAGGTTGATTATGCCATGTTTGGTTGATATTTGATCTCTAATAGTCATTGCAAAATTTCAGTGAGCTTAAGTACTAAAACGATGGGCTGAGCATAAATTATGTAGAGTTTGCAAGAGATTATAAAGATGATTCTTTGTAAATAAGTTAAAATGCTTACTCTTCATACCATTGTAAAAGAAAAAATGCCACCACAAATATTTCAAGTTTCAACCCTGTGCACAAATCTCGCTTTACTTGAGGGCAGGTAAAATCTTCAGTTGGGGGAAAGGAGTGGTTGCTACACTCAGTGGTATAAAAAAAATGAATCCTACAACAATCAGGTTTTCAGTCATCATTTTTATAACATTGTTCTTCTAGCAGCCAGTGAAGGAAGCCTTGGGATGTAGAGGGTTGAATCAATTCTTGATGAGTGAATAATTATGTCCAGCATCAAAATATATTTTGAGCATTTACAAAGCATTTTTAGCCTTTTCATTGAATGATGTGGAGCATTTTTTTATGGCAACTCTCAAAACTACAAAAGTGCAGAAATTGAAGTGAGCATATCTTGCAATTGGTAAACTAAATTCTCATGATTTTTGGACAGGAAGTGCATAATATCAAGATGAACAAATGTGGTAAGTTTCATCCCAATCCAATGCACGGTTTTCGAGAAAATGGCCACCATCACCTACAGCCACTTTGTCTATATCTCAATATCTGTGCATCAGATGAATTTATGATTTGGGGAGCAGAAGCATTATGTTAAGAGGAAGATACTCACCAATTTTCAAAAAACAAAAGACTTCACGGATTGACAAAAAATGGCCATCATCACCTACAGCCAATTTGCATTTTTCTTGAAATCCGTGATGTGGGTATCTCTGATTTTCGGTGTGGAGATGCATTGGAATGGTAAAAATGTGCTTGCAAAATTTCAGCCAAACCTAGTTTGTATTTTGGGAGATATTAGTTCAGGAAGTTTGCTGCAACACCAGTTGTTACTCTGCCAATTTTGTCCATTTCCCTATTCTCGCAGCTGCGACTCCGCCAAATCCTCTGCTAAAGCAGCTGCAACACCACTAAATTCTTCGCTAAATCCTGTGCTAAGCAGCTGCAACACCGCCAAATTTTCTGCTAAATCCTCCGCTAAATGGCTGCAACACCGCCAAATTTTTCGCTAACTTCTCTGGTAAATTTTTTCGCTAAATTTTTCACTAATTGTTGAAACTCCATCAGAATTGCTAGAGATCATTTGAAGGCTATTTTTTTTCTGAAGATTATCCTTTGATGAGAAATGAAACAACCATTGTTTGAAGGAGTTTCAAGTATTGTTTGAAAAGAAGCATCATATTCCATTAGCATCATTAGTGGGCAAGCAGATTGGTTTTGGTCATTATGCATGGTAAAATGAAAGCAACAACCAAATGAGTCCTTTTAGTTTGGATGCTACACAGGTATTGGGTTGCATGAGGACATGCAACAAGTTCAGTTTGGGGGAGATGTTGGGTCACGGATTTGTCCATATTTTCATCACCTATCGACATATATTTCATCCCTCTTCTTCCTATATTATCCATTTATCATTAGACAAGAACCAAAAATGTTAGTTGGATTAATTGTCTAATTAATTAAACAACTTAAACTACCAGAACATAAATTATCAACCAGAGGAAGTCTTTTATTTCAAAGCTATCATGCAATATCTATGCAAGCACAATTTCTACCTGACATTGTTATCTATTGGTATGAAATCGAAACTCTTTGTAAACTAGATCACACCTTCTTGAAAGAAATCAAACCTAAACCTATTCATAAAACCATAATGTAAAACTAATAACAAAATAAACTATTATGAAGAAAGATCTAATTACATAAATCTGAAAGAAATGCTATGTTGGCCACCGATCTATCAAAAGAAATTAACATGAAAACAACTATGATAAATCTAATGAATGAAAGCATACAACTATGACAGATCTAATGAATGAAAGCATGAATTAAATAATAAGCAAATATACATAATAACAATCAACACTATCAACATCTGCTAAGGGAAGAGGGTCCTTCCTCCACTGAGCAGAGTTGGATCTCCACAATGAAAGTCTACAACTCCAGAATTAAGAAATTGCCAGCATGTATTATCATAATGAAAGTGTTACAACAAAGTCTGGATCAAATCCTACAGCATAACATTGCTTTCTCTTCTCCCCCCCTAATACATCAGAATGATTACATATTTATACATAAAATCCTCTCAGGAGAATGAGAAACCGAATCCCCAACTTGTGATCTGTTTCAACCAATTGTTAATTTGTAAAACCGGGCACAACAGTAAATCTAAGAATTACACATTTAGAGAACCAGATGTATAGCTCAAACCATAGCTTTGTTTGGCGATTTCCTTCTCAATAAGGTAATTGAGGCCGTTGTGCACAAAACCCATGTCTCATATTTTCGAGATTCTTCTTCATCTGCCTGTAAATCGAGACGCAAATCAATGTGTTGTTATCTGACATACGTTTTTGGTTAAGGCCATTTGATCATGAGCTGGAGGTTGCCATGTTGAACTTGGGCACAAATTGAAATCACAAATCCACATAATTAATCATAAGATGAAACCATGTTGTGAAATATCCATGTGGACGTGTGCTAGCATGCCAACTTTGGAAGCTTGAACCATGAGTGTTGCTGCTATTAATATGACAAATTACTCCATAAACCATCATCAGTAAAATTATGCATAATAGTATTCAATTCATCAAAAATAAAGGAAAATAATCATGATTAACCACTAAAGCATCAATGGAAGTATGGTATTTTGCGTGCAGTTACAGCAAATGGACGGAAAATGGAATGATAAATGGATAATAATAGAAAGAAGAGGGATGAAATATATGTCGATAGGTGATGAAAATATGGACAAATCCATGACCCAACACAATTTGCAATCCGCAATGCGGGATTCAGAAAGTAGGAGCATCGTCGCACAACTTTGTTGAAATTACCCTTCCGCAATCCGCAGTCCGCAAAGCAGGTTTTGGAAATCAGAAACTCAATTTTGCGCCCCCAGGAAAATCACGCCTCCACAATCCGCATTCTTCAATGCGGACCTTGGAAGTCAAAAACCCACCTATGCCATTTCGAAAACAAATACCGTTATGACTTCCGTAATCCGCAATGCAAGTTCAGAAAGTCAGAAATTCGAAAAGTCTCCTGATCGGGTTTGTTGCGGGTTTCTTCCCGGCTTAGATCTGGATTTTTTCTTCAATCCTGATCATTCAACCTCTTTTGAAAGTGGAAGACCTCCATTTTCTTGTTTTTCCTACTATGGCTTGATCATTTGGTTGGAACCTTGTTGATACTTGGCCACTTTTTTGGAGTTTTGGCTTCTTCTTTTGGCCTAGAAAGTCAATGAGCAGGTTTGGGGTTTTCGGTAGGGGGATGCCCTTTCTTTCCCCTTGCGAGATATTTCTTAGAGGTGATAATAGCGGGGAAGAAGAATAAATTTGGATACGGAAGGATACTTTGTACCTTCGAGAGAGAGATTCCCTGCCTTGAGTCCAGGAAAGGCTCTTCCACCATTCAACCCCCGAGAGCCTATGATGACTCGATGGGGTGATATTTTTTTACGCCATGGAGGAGGTGAGACTAGTGCTTCTTATGCTGACGAGGATTATCTTGGATGGTGGAGCTACCAAGTGCCATCATTCGAAAAAAAATTGTATGCTGGTATGGAATTTCAGGATGATCCCGAGCTCATGTTGCCTCTAGGAGCAGCCTGGGGAGATATAGGTACCAAAATTTATTTTGAATGTTATTTAATTTTTATTTTTTATTATATTTAACATATACATGTGTTTTTTGTGAGTTTGAGTGCTAACAACGTACGTTTTATGCAGATATGGGGCCAGTAAGGCCCACTAGACATCCAGGATATATGTGCGACCGACGGAGCCAGGTGGTACTAATGCCATGCTGTGGAGTATTGAGGGAAAGATGGTCCATTTGGAACATGACATTCCTACATATCGTATTGAGCGGACGCCCATAGATATGTAGGAACATGTGGTGGGTGTGCCCCTTGCATGGATTCGGCAACTTAGAAAAGTAGCTAGGCTAGTGATTTCTTATAGGGAGGTCGTAGCAGAGCAGGCTGAGGCACCTGCCTATCCTTAGGGAGATTGACACTTATTTTGAGTTTGGTATGCCCATTTTGTATATTGTTATGTTTTGACAGAGATTGACTCGGACTCATATATTTTTTGATCTTATATATATACAGTATCGGTTATATATACATGTTTGCTTAATGTGTGTGAATGGTTTATTTTTATTGTGTATGATACAAATGCCAATCAAGTACATAATTTGCATATGCATAGGCTAATGAATTGTGATTTCTTGAAATATGTTGATATGAAATGTAATCAAAATGTCTTTCAAGTATTCTAACCCTCAAAAAATGACGTAGCAAAAAAGGATCTCTAACCCGGTACTCACCCGTCAACTGGAGTACAACTAACTGTGAGTCGAGCCGCACTTCCAAACATGAAATTCCATGATGAATAACATCTTGGAGTAGCTCAATAACCACGCTATACTCAACTATATTGTTTGTCATAGGGCCCAAACAAGCACCTCTCGAATAAACAAGTTGGCTTGTAGATGAATAGATCACCCAAGCAGCTAAAGCCAAGTTACGAGTGTGACGACTAGCACCATTGGTGAATCCTACTAACCACTCGGTTGCCATCTGAAAACACCATCCAGAGGACACATAAGAAAATCTACAAAGGCTAACTCTACAAAAATGTACAGCTATAGTACAAGAAAAAGCATGTATGCTAGGCATGATACTTTTTCAAGTAGAGCCCATTTCTGGGCTCGGGCAGCTTAAAACCATCATAATCCATCAATTCATATGATCCTTCAAAACTTTAGAATCAATATAGGGATCGAGCCACATAGACTTGAACTTGCCTTCCCCCAGGGGATCCTTATCTTGATCATAAACCAAAACAAGATCTCCTTCGGAGAAGACCCTAGGTTTAATAGACTTGTCGTATTGATTTTTGACTCGTTTCTTATGAGCTTCATTTGAAATTAACGCATCTCTATGGAGTTCATACAAATGTTCCAAATGAAGCAATCCCTCTTCTAAAGCAAAAGTATCGAGTAGCAGTTGGATATCCAACTTTAATGATGGAATCTCACATTCAATAGGCATGACTGCCTCCAAACCGTGGACAAGTTGGAATGGTGAGAAACCACTGTGGCAGTCTTGGCATTAGAACGATATGCCCAAAGATCCGGATACAACATAATGTGCCAGTTTGACCTACTAGCATTGACGGTGCACTAAAGAATGGTTTTTAAAGTATTTTTAACGGCTTCAACCTATCCATTCGCCTATGGATAGAAAGGAGAGAGTGCTCCTATCTAAAACCTAGCATAGTGGTTAAGTCTGTCATCATGTGGTTCTGAAAATGTCTACCATGGTCAGTGACTATCTCTTTAGCAATGTCGAACCTGTCAATGATCTGATTGAATATGAAATAGACTGCAGTTTCACCATCCGCTTTCGCAGTTGGCATTTCCTCTGCCCACTTAGTAAAGTAGTTGACGACAACGATAATGTATTGATGCCCCCAGCAAAGACTAGGTTGCAAGTCATATAATCAACTCCCTACTTGGTGAAGGGACCTATTGTGATAACGGGGTGAAGGGGAGCCGGGTGTGCTCTCATTTTATTTGTGAATAGGTAACACCGGTGACAGCGCTTCACGACTTCCACACAAACTTTGAATATGGTGGGCCAAAAATACCCAACACGAAGTATTTTCTGGGTTGTTTCCAACCCAGAAAGATGACCCCCATAGGCTCCACTATGGGCATCATTCAATACTGACTCAGCTTCGTCCATAGTTAAACAATAGTGTAATATTGAATCTTCCCCCTACCTATATAGTGTATCAGAAATAATAAGGTAATTCTTAGCATGATGCCTGAGTTTTCGTCGTTCCTCACTAGAGAAAGCCGGTGAACACTTGAAATTCTGGAGATATATTAAAATGTCTCTAGACAACGGATCAGAGGTTGTGATGAGGAAGATATGTTCATTAGGGAATGAAGTATCTTCTTCCTCGAACTCTACGCCACTAGGGAATTCAAATATTAGTTCTGCGAACACTAACGAATTCTTTGACTTTGTAGATTGAAAGGTAAGATCAAACTCTTACATAATGAAAATCCACTTGTTGAATTTTCCCCCGATGATACGTCTAGTCAAAACATATTGTAAAGGGTTGACATCCACAATCACCATAGTAGTGCGCAGTAAAATATAGTGACATAATCTCTGAACAGAATACACCGCGGCTAGTGCCAATTTATCAACGTGTGAATACTTTAGTTCAAGTGTTATAAGCGTGCAAGAAAGATAATAAATGGCATGCTCTTGGAGTATGTCATCCTCCTGAACCAAGACTATTCCAACTATGGAATATGATGCAACCAGATATGAAAATAAAGTCCTGGGTGTAATTTGGGGGGATCAAGGGAGCTGACAATAACGCTTTTTTCAAAGCCTCAAATGAGTTTTGTGCGTCTTCCTCCTAGAAGAATTGGGTATCTTGTTTAAGCAGTCGCATAAAACCTTTAGTAATATTTACATAGTTGATGATAAAACATTGAGGAAAATTGGACATGCCTTGCAAACTCTAAAGTTGTCGGATATTGCAAGGAGGAGGAAATTTGACAATGGCCCCAACTTTCAATGGATCGACCATGATCCCTTGATTTGACACAATGAAACCTAAAAATCGTCCAGACTCGACGCAAAACACACATTTATTGGGGTTTAACCAAATCTTGTAGTGTTTACATCATTCAAACACGAGCCGTAAGTGTACTGGATGATCTCTTCTCTTTCGAGATCGCGCAGGTAGGTCATCCAGGTAAGGTTCAACCACGTGATTGATGTCATGAAAAGAAAAGTTCATAGCTCGTTGGAAAGTAGCTCCAACATTCTTCAATCTAAATGGCATTTTCCTATACGCAAAAGTACCCCAGGGGCTAATGAAAGTTTTCTTATGCTGGTCATCGGATTTTATTTGAATTTGGTTATATCCCAAGAAATCATTCATGAAAGAAAAGATTTCATGGCCCGCACTGTCACGCATCTATGATTTGATCGATAAATGGTGTGGGATAGTTATCTTTCAGACAAGCTTTATTAAGGTCCCTAAAATCTGTGCACATGTGTATGGTACCTTGTTTTTTATCAACCGGGTGTTGAGATATTGTAACTTCAAAGAATATTATATTTGTACTTTATTATTCCGGAGATGTTTCATTCCTCCGTGAAGATCTTATTGTATATCCGGAGATGTTTATTCCTCCGTCGGAATGTGGTAACTCGGGTTATTAGACTTCCCTAGTGGGGGTCATCCCTGTATATGTTATGTGGGTCAAAGGGTTATTAGACCACCCTAGAGGCGTCGGCCCAGTCAGTTGTAGTGGGGTATTTAACCCATTGGTTAAATACGAGCCTACGTGTACCTTTGTAAAATACATGTCAGTGTAGTGTATAAATAGAGGAGGTGTGTTCCTCATTTGACACATACACTCACTTGAGAAAGGAGCACTTGTGGAGGAGAGGTCTGCTATGGTGGAGGAGGAGATCATATCTTTGGTTTGCATCTTTGTGTATTGCTGGTCATCTATATTGAGGAAGCTTTACTGGGTTTTCTACCCCATGAGGGTTTCCCAGGATAAATCTGTGTCTCTTGTGTTTATGTTATGCTTGTTGTTTCTTCAGTGATCCTGTATATGCTATTATTGTGAAATGGAATGTAATGCTGCTATTTTCAGTCTTATCATATTAAATATTAACATGGTATCAGAGCTAACCTGAAGGAAGGCAAGGTATGGCACTAACGACACTTGCTTTACTTACGACAATTTGAAGGTTAGGGTTTTACATAGCAAAAACCAGTCATCGTGGAACTTTCGCTATAAATCCATTTATGCAAAGTTTCAGGGTCTGAAAAGTTTACAGGTCGAATATAACATCCCCAGGTACCTTGTGTCCAAAGGGCACCCTCAGATTCGTTGTACTTTATGAGTTATGATCAGTACAAGTTAGGGTTTCTGCCTCTTCCAGATCTCAGTCAAAATCAGGTAACCTTGGAAAAAAGGTCATAACTTGGGATAGGAATCTCCAAATGAAATTTTGTAAAAAGTGACAAGTAGTAAACAAACTGTACTATCTCAGGAAACTTTTTCAGAGGCCGAAGGTGAACCAGTGACACGTGGAACGCCGTACAATTTCGCTCTCCTGTTTTATCCCATAAACAGGTCACGTTGCGACACTTGGCATAACTCTCTCTCAGAGAGTCCAATTGAGGTCATACCTATCAGGATAGAAAGATAATAGGGATAGATATCTCAGGAAAAGTTTTCAGAGGCCGAAGGTCAAACAGTGACACGTGGCATTCCGTACAAGTTCGCTCTCCTGTTTTATCCCATAAACAGGTCACGTTGCGACACTTGGCATAACTCTCTCTTAGAAAATCCAATTGAGGTCAGACCTATCAGGATGGAAAGATGACAGGTTAGGATACTACAGAAAACGTTTTCAGACCCTGTGGAGCAAAAATTTCAGAGTTATAGCAGAAACAATCAGGTGCATATTTCTGTCAAAACAGAATTATTTTTGGAGCACCTTTATTCATGGCTTTCGGAATTTAGGGTTTCGGAGAAAGTTAGAATTTTTGGAATCGGAATCCACGGCTGGAAGCTCCTCAGAAAAATAAGAGTTTAGATCCTTGGATAAAACCTTTTGATTGAGCAAAAGGGTGGGCTTCATCAAACCCTAGTTCGGGATCCTGTCAAGAAGATCTAGAAGCTTGAAAGGCAATTTTGAGGGGTCAATTTTTGGAGATTTCAAAATTGAAGTATGCTAGTTTGATCAACTCAGCAAGACACATCCTTCCATTCATTCGGAAGTGTGAAAGTCAAAGATTGAATTTTTAGGGTTTCTCTAGCAAACCCTAATCAAGCTCTAGATCAAGTTTCAGGGGGAGTTGAGGCTAAGGCCTTACATAAGAAGACTACAAGAAGTCTCGACAGGTATGACTTGAGGTTCAGGTATGTCTTGAAATATGATTCTTGATTAAGTTCATAATGTGTTTGTCTTCATGTTATTTATTAGTACAATCTTGATTAATGTTAGAATTGTCTTATCACCCTAGTAATAGTATGAATGCATGTGAATGATCGAAGACATTCATTGATTAGGGCTATATGATTGTACTAATGCATTATGGTGTTGTATGAGGTTGATGTCGTTTGCTAACAAGATACAGGTACATCACAAAAGACAAATCAAGCTCCTTAAAACATGACAACATGAAGACAAAGACTCATCCATAATCTTTGTTCTACTTACGAGGTATGTATGACTTTGTTATATTATGCTTAACCTATGAGACATGCAGGTTCTAGCTCAGGATCTCTAAATCATTGAAGAGATTGTTTAGGTATGTTGTACATAGATAAGCAGATATACTAATCCAGGTATGTTTTCCTATGACAAGTTAGAATCTTACCTTAGGATCCCTTATATAAGTATACTTGGTATGATTGGTTATGCTTATTCATAAAGTTAGTAATCAAGGGTTTATGCATATTATGTCTCTTATCTTGATGATCTAATTAACCAGAAGAGTACTATGATCAAACAAGAATATGCAGAAGTAAAAGAAGAGTTCCTTGAAACCTTGAATATTATCTATAATCATGACTATACATTTTCAAAGATTATTTAGAACTAGAATGTTTTGATAATATTGAGAATATACTAATGAATGTATGTCTGTGTATGAGGATGACACTAGTGCACACTTGAGCATGCACAGTGGTACAGAATGAATAGAAGTTCAAAAGACATATAGAAGATCAAGAGGGAGGCAACCACACAAACATAAAAGATAAGTATTTGAGATGTTATTTGAAATAGTAAATGATATTGCTTGTATGCATATTTGTATTCCTAGAATATATCATGCTGAGTGTAAACATTCATAGAGCATTGAACAGTATACTACTAATATGCATATGATTGGTAAGTTGGACAAACATTCCATTGTTGCTTGTCTAGAATGAAACCTCTTTGCTGACATGCTGAGAGCTGTGCACACTCTCAATAGTATGTTCTGGTAGAGATGGAAGGCATCTAGATAGCCACTGTATGCATACAGGATATGGGAAAGTGTTGTGCCAAAGTATTGGTCAAAATAGTTACATAACTATGTAAATGATATCTGTATGCATAATAGGTTATCATGTCAATATGATTTGATGATTATGAAGTATTACTAATCATGTACTTAATTTTTATTTGTAGGAAAGATCATGATGAATGATGAACACTGAACAAGCGATGGATGTTCAAACAAAAGGATTTACAAATCAAACACACTATAGAAGGATTGTGGCTAGAAAATTCTCTTAGAAAGAGGAAGAGAATCATGATAAGATGTTTGCTCCAAGTGGCTAGATAAGACCATTCTCTTAATGGTGTAATTAAAGAAGAAGTGTGAATCAGGTTCTGTATGGGTACCCAGGATCGATAATCAATTGATGAGCTTAATGATCACCATGGGTGATGAGGATCTCAACCTTTGCTACAAGGTTGAATATTGTTTCTATACACAGACGATATGGTGCAGAAAGGAACCAAAAGTTTGAATTTGTAACAATGTACTAACCAAACCTCTACCGATCCAATGTACTAACCAAACCTCTACCTCAAGTAAAGTTTTCTGAGACAAACTTAATATAGTTCAGAAGGACCCACCTCGAAAGGGGGAGTGATGTGATAACTCATGATGAGATTGCCTGCATCGACAGTGAGGTCGATAATGAGGATACCTATATTAGTGATGCCGACAAAGAGGTTGGTGGATGGTCCTTAGATAGGGTCAAAGGTGACAAGGGGATTGCATCATCCTTGAACATATGTTCTAAAGAGAGCCGTAGATGTATGTCTTCGAGAATGAAGTCCTTGGTGGACATGATAGGATTGCATCATCCTCAAGAGAGCCGTAGACGTATGTCTTCGAGAATGAAGTTTTTGGTGAACATGTGAGGGGATTGGATCATCCCTGGACTTCAGTCCTAAAGAAGAGCCGTAGACGTATGTCTTCGAGAATGAAGTCCTTGGTGGACGGTTGAGGATTAAGTCATCCTTGGACGTAGGTCCTAAATGTACGGTTGAGGATTAAGTCATCCTTGGACGTAGGTCCTAAATGTACGGTTGAGGATTAAGTCATCCTTGGACGTAGGTCCTAAATGTACGGTGGAGGATTAAGTCATCCTTGGACGTGGTCCTAAATGTACGGTGGAGGATTAAGTCATCCTTGGACGTAGGTCCTAAATGTACGGTTGAGGATTAAGTCATCCTTGGACGTGGTCCTAAATGTACGGTTGAGGATTAAGTCATCCTTGGACGTAGGTCCTAAATGTACGGTTGAGGATTAAGTCATCCTTGGACGTAGGTCCTAAATGTACGGTTGAGGATTAAGTCATCCTTGGACGTAGGTCCTAAATGTACGGTTGAGGATTAAGTCATCCTTGGACGTTGGTCCTAAATGTACGGTTGTGGATTAAATCATCCTTGGACAGTAAATCCAGTAATTCTGAAAGGAAGGATAGTCCTAAATGAATTGAGTGGATTAAATCATCCTTGGACAATAAATCCAGTAATTCCGAAAGGAAGGATAGTCCTAAATGAATTGAGTGGATTAAATCATCCTTGGACAGTAAATCCAGTAATTCCGAAAGGAAGGATAGTCCTAAATGAATTGAGTGGATTAAATCATCCTTGGACAGTAAATCCAGTAATTCTGAAAGGAAGGATAGTCCTAAATGAATTGAGTGGATTAAATCATCCTTGGACAGTAAATCCAGTAATTCCGAAAGGAAGGATAGTCCTAAATGAATTGAGTGGATTAAATCATCCTTGGACAGTAAATCCAGTAATTCCGAAAGGAAGGATAGTCCTAAATGAATTGAATGGATTAAATCATCCTTGGACAGTAAATCCAGTAATTTTGAAAGGAAGGATAGTCCTAAATGAGATTGAGTGGACTAATCATCCTGTAAATAGATTGGGATTGCCTCATCCCTAGACATGGTGAGATGTCTTAAACTGATAAGGACTAATCATCCTATAAATAGATTGGGATTGCCTCGTCCCTAGACATGGTGAGATGTCTTAAAGTGATAAGGACTAATCATCATGTAAATAGATTGGGATTTCCTTGTCCCTAGACATGGTGAGATGTCTTAAGTGATAAGGACTAATCATCCAGTAAATAGATTGGGATTGCCTCGTCCCTAGACATGGTGAGGTGTCTTAAAGTGATAAGGATTGATCATCCTGTAAGTTGATCTGGATTGCATCATCCATGGACATGAGAGTTGTCTTAAACTGAGAGGGACTAATCATCCCGTAAGCGGATCAGGATTGTATCATCCTTGGACCTATGTCCTAAAGTGAGAGGGATTGATCATCCCGTAATTGGATCTTGTGTGTTGCAGGGCATGCTGCTATTGTGTATACTTGTATTGATGAGGATACTTGTATTGATGATGTGTATACTTGTATTGATGAGGATACTTGTATTGATGATGTGTATACTTGTATTGATGAGGATACTTGTATTGATGATGTGTATACTTGTATTGATGAGGATACTTGTATTGATGATGTGTATACTTGTATTGACGAGGATACTTGTATTAATGATATTTATACTTGTATTGATGATGTTGTTGATCGTGATGATATAGATGATGATGTTATTGATCGTGATGATCTAGATGACGATGCTGCTGATCGTGATGATCTAGATGATGATGCTGCTGAACGTGATGATCTAGATGACGATGTTGTTGATCGTGTGATGACGATGCTGATGATTGTGTGATGACGATGCTAATGATCGTGTGATGACGATGCTGATGATCGTGTGATGACGATGCTGATGATCGTGTGATGACGATGCTGATGATCGTGTGATGACGATGTTGATGATCGTGAGATGACGATGCTGATGATCGTGAGATGACGATGTTGATGATCGTGCGATGACGATGCTGATGATCGTGAGATGACGATGCTGATGATCGTGTGATGACGATAATCGTGAGGATCCAGATGATGATATTGTTCAAGTGCTACAGAAGATAAAGACTCAATACTGAAGATGTCGATGTTCCAGTATTGAAGATGTTCCAGTAACTGCTTGAGTTACTGATGATGTTGAGAAAGCTTCCAATGATTTATAGATGTATCATGTATGATGTTGATGACTCCTTGCTCGTGCAGATGTTGTTTTAATATCCTTCTCGTTAAGGGGGAGTGTTGAGATATTGTAACTTCAAAGAATATTATATTTGTACTTTATTATTCTGGAGATGTTTCATTCCTCCATGAAGATCTTATTGTATATCCGGAGATGTTTATTCCTCCGTCGGAATGTGGTAACTTGGGTTATTAGACTTCCCTAGTGGGGGTCGGCCCTGTATATGTTATGTGGGTCAAAGGGTTATTAGACCACCCTAGAGGGGTCGGCCCAGTCAGTTGTAGTGGGGTATTTAACCCATTGGTTAAATACTAGCCTACGTGTACCTTTGTAAAATACATGTCAGTGTAGTGTATAAATAGAGGAGGTGTGTTCCTCATTTGACACATACACTCACTTGAGAAAGGAGCACTTGTGGAGGAGAGGTCTGCTATGGTGGAGGAGGAGATCATATCTTTGGTTTGCATCTTTGTGTATTGCTGGTCATCTATATTGAGGAAGCTTTACTGGGTTTTCTACCCCATGAGGGTTTCCCAGGATAAATCTGTGTCTCTTGTGTTTATGCTATGCTTGTTGTTTCTTCAGTGATCCTGTATATGCTATTATTGTGAAATGGAATGTAATGCTGCTATTTTCAGTCTTAGCATATTAAATATTAACACCGGGACCGGGTTAGATACCCATTCCGTCATGTTGATAGGATAAATGAAGTCGGTTTTGAGGAGCTTTACAACCTAAGCCTTGATGGCGGCAGCTTTTCTAGGATTAACTGGACGGAGTTTCTGTCGAACTGCTTTCAAATTAGGATATGTAGTGATGACGTGTTCAACGATGGAAGGGTCGATGCCTGGCATCTCCTTGTATGACCAAGAAAAAACATCGTCGAATTCCTTAAATAAGTTGGTGTACAAAATGATCTCTTCCAGGGAACAATTTGCGCCAATAAAAATGTTTTCCACGATGTCCGTTTTGGTGGAAATATTGATCGGGATAGTTGTTGAAATGTTAGCCATATTACCTTCAGTGAAAAATCCCCTGTTCTGTTAAAGGGTTGATGGACAAGTCAATATTTCCACTGGGTCTCATGGAGAACTCTCCATTCTCGGTCTTTTCAGATTTGGAAGGAAATAGGACTTATGATGCATATGTTCCCAAGGTTGATCTAGACCTATCATAGCTTCTAGGATGGATTCATCTGATGGTAAAACCGTGTGTAAAATATCGAAGGAATGGGTAGAGTCTATTTCCGATGTAGGGGCATAATCAATATCTAACTCTATGGAGACTTACGGAGTCGAGATATAATCTATTGCAGAGTTCTGTGAAGCTTGATAAGCCACCTCTGCTACAGATAGGGGCACAATTGGTTCCTCTTGAGTAGGAAGAATCCAAGGATCGGTTGTTTGAGCAACCATGAAGACCTCCTTAGATGACATATTAAAGTTACTCGTTGAACCAATATCATTCATGGGAGCGAGTAAATCAAAGGTGCACATCAACGATGAGTATATACCTACTCCTAAACTCTCACTGGGAATACAGGCATGATCAATCCATAGGATATTTGAATCCGAAGGAGTTGTATTGGTTTTCCGGGAAAAGGAAAGTTGGTCAATCGTGACGATCTTTCCTTCATGGGGGAATAGAAGCACCTGAAAAATGGATGAAGGAATGTCTTGCATTGCATATGTCCAACTTCTTCCCAACAACAAGTTGTAATCGAGAGAAGCATCTACAACTTCCACCTCAACTAACACTACTTTTCCCGCTAGTTGGATCTCAAAACAAGGTAATATTCGATGTGGAAGGAAGGATATCCCCTCAAAAGTGGTAAGTAATGTAACCGAAGGGGCTAGCTCTGGAGAGCCTGGGGATTTCCAACAAGAGATAGACATTACGTACATTGACGCACCTTCATCCACTGTTGTTCGTCCAATGGTTTTCGAACCATGGACAACTTCGATTTGGAAGGCTACATGATAGGGAAACCGAGGTTTGATATTTGAAATATCAAATCTAGCCAACACACTTGACGAATCCATACTTGCTATTGCCGCTAAAAGTGCATTTCACTGGGAAGGGCAGCTTTGCAGGACTTCTAGAGCGGACATAGCACATGGAGTTTGGGCTAGGTCCTCCATAACTGAGTAGTTAGGAGAAACTCGTGCATTAGGTTTGTGCATTGCCCTTTTATAGACACTTTTCGGTATCTTCAGTATAGGATCTGCAAGTCTTTCTATATGAAGAGGAACAGATGACTCGGGGATTTCTTTGTCTTCCTATGGAAAATCCAGGGTATAATTCATGGATCTCATTTGCAATAAATCATGTGAGTTAACCATATTTATATAGGATTGATCATCATGCGTGGCACGATGAGTGCCCCCAGTAGTATAGATGCCAGAAGATGGATTTTGTCCTTGGGGAAAAGGATCCTTTAGGACAGGTCATTTCTTTTGGTTCAACAACTTTTGGGCTTCGTCAATAAGAGGACATTGATGAGTCAAGTGATATTATTTACAAATTTTGCAAGGAAACTTCACCTTCTTCATTTCTTTTTTTCCCTCCTCAACTTTCTCAGTGGTTTTGGGATTTTGTTGGCTTCCTTCCCCTTTCTTTCCCTTTTTCTTATTTTTGGGTTTCCAAGTACCCTTTTGATTTGACTGCACATTCTGTATAGTTTCTGTTTTGCAAAGGGGAGGATGCAACTGTAGTTGCTTCTGCAGGAAAATGCTTTATCGAAAGTGCATGGACTTGCTTAGTCAAAGATTCTAAATAGGATGAGTCAGTTGAACCTACAATGCCATCGGCATGTGGTGTTGGGCCTGGCCCAACAGGGCCATTTTTGGTGACATTTTTTATGATGAATGGACCTGAGCTATGCGTAGTTCAGAATATCAAATTTTTCCTAAGTATTGGGAGTGTTGCGAAGATGTGCGCAGTACCAAGTTTTGAAGGATGTCACGAAGATCATCACTGCGCAGGTTCAGTGCTGCGAAGGTAGTAGGCCACGTGGAACAAGTAAAGTTGTGTACTGGACAGAGGATGGCCAGATATAGCGGATAGACCAGTGGTGGTCTACTTTTGGTAAGATAGCTGAAAAGATGCCAAGTTGCGGGCATAAGCAGATCGGGAAGGTGGCCAACTGTATGAGTCCATTAAGCAGAGGATGGGTCAGGAAAGTGACAGTTTGGCATGCAGCAGGGTATGTGACCGTTAAGAGGAAAACGACGGATGGAAAGCGACTGGGAGCTGAGCCAGTTGTACGTGGCCGTTAAGGGACGGACAGCCTGTAGAGAAAGCAACTGGGAGTTGAGCCAGTCGCACAAGTCCGCTAGTGGAAGGGCGGCTCGAAGTGGATGACCTGTTGGTGTGCGCACAACAGGAGGGCTGAAAGCAACGGATCTAAGGCATAGAGGAATGCCATGACAGTAGAATCGCTATCAGAAGCCAGCATGATGGTTCAGAGGGACCGTAGTGGTTTGAAAACCCTAAGGGTTTTGGTCTTCAATGTTGTAAAGACAGGACCTTCGGGTGTGATCTATAAAAGAAGACCATTTTTGTATAGGAAGGGCTGGTCGTGGTTGGTCATTGTTAGTGATGGTTATGGTGATCATATTGTATTGTAATATATTCTGAACCAAGAATAGATTGTAAAGGCTCTGCAGCTGAGTGCACAGAGACCTATCTAAGAAAGAAGAGAGCCGCAGCTGAGTGCGCGGCTAAGAACTGTGGCCCTTCCTTAAAAGAAATATCAAACACAGTTCTTGTGGACGTATCTTCCCATCTGGGGGAGTGAACCATGTTAAATAGTGTGTTGTGTGACTGAATGCTTATATATGTGTTTATATTTATCTATTTCTGTAGTTGAATGTCTGGATATTTGCTTACAGTCTGTTATGAGAAGGCTTTTATATGCATTCGCCATCAAGGGAGTATGGAATGATATGTTAAGTCTGCATGAATAGTTGTATGGTTAATATTAGCTTTGATTCTAAGGACAGTAATTATATCATCTGTTCGAGCATGGGGAAAGTTGTTCACGTATTTGAATGGTTGCAGTCGACGAATGTATAACAGTTAGTCCGCACCTGAGGGTTATTCTTAAAATAAGTAACATACTAAGTGTGTGAGGGAGCATTAAGTAGTAAGTTAGTTAAGTGTATGACTGAGTGGATAAGTAGTATTCATTTCACTTCCTTAAGCATGTTGCAAATAGTCCAAGTGTAGGGAGTCAAGCAGCGGTGTTTGCAGTGTAAAATTAAGTCTCGCAGTAAGGTAGAGATAGTGGTGCGGGCCACGGTGTTGACCATCGCCGCGCAGTCCGACCCTCGCAGCGTATAGATGGTGCATTGCCGTGAACTTCGTCATAGTCATCAACTCATCACTCACTATGGACATCTGAGTCCGCAGTGCCCCATTAGAAACACCTCGGTTGAGACCTCAGCCTGCTCGCAGGCTGTTGCTAAAAGGGCCAGTACGAAGGGGTTTTGTTGGTTTAAGGTAACCGCGTAGAACCTGGGTCTTCATAAAACCTCTGGTCAGCATTTGATATCCAACAAATGGTTTCGTTGTCGTGCTAGAATCCATGATGAGTTCCAGTCGTGATGAGTGATGAAGAGTCTGAGCTCCCGGAAAGTGCATTGAACTGGCATCCTAAGAAAACAGAAATCCAGGCTTGGTGGGATAAGACCATAAGAGACTTTAAAAGACAAGAGAACAGACATCTGTGTCCAAGCGACACATAGTGGTCGGATAGATATCTATTGGACGACATTCATGAAATTTTCTGGGCTACATTTCTGGATGAGCTGCATGCGTGGATCTCGCGGCTCGCCGAAAAGAAAACCTGTTTTCAAGGAGGCATTCCTACATAGTGGAATCCTAAGCTCATATCACAGCTCAAAGTGATAAACAGTCCACTGACACATGCAGTTGACTTTTGGGTCGATCATATGCTAGAAGGCTTTGTCACAGAGTTTGTTGTGGATACGCTCAAATCCTATAGCCAAGCATAGGCACACTTTTTCGGAGGTTTCCAAGGTAAGTTCCTAAACAATCTCATTCTATACATTAAGATGCTATTAGCTAAGAAAGGTGTTTTAAGAATGCAGTAATATTTTCAAGTTGTCATGGTAAATAGCATTTATAGCGATTCCGACGAAGATACTAACAACTTAAGGAGTGGGAAAAGATACAAGTTCAATAAGAATCCTAGAGGCTCTGGACTCCACGTAGATACTGAGATTCCTTCTGATATTGAAAACGAAGCTGCACCCCCATTTACCCCCCAGAATCCTCCACTTGCAAAGCCCACCCCGCTGAATACGCAACCTAGTACATCTACCCCTATACGCCCATTTGTTTTTACTACGCAGAGTCCTTTACGACACCCTAGCACCCCTCAGGGCACACCTCAAGGTGCCCCTTCGAGTGCTATACCTCCCCCTAGAGCCATGGCCCATACAGATATGAAGCTACCTATATTCAAAGGGACAGGTCTAGAAGATCCTGACCAGCACTGGTTTCTTTGTGAAGCTGTCTAGAGTGTCAGACAGATCTGAGATGATGATGAGAAGAAAGCCCAGCTTATTACCACATTCAGAGATAGAGCGTTGCACTTGTTCATGAAGTATTCTACCACGCAGCCCAGGACCCTGGCAGAGATTAAAGCTGAGCTAATAGCAGAGTTCAAGAAACCAAAGTCTGAGTCTCAGTGTATAACTGAGCTGAAGGAAATCAAGCAGAGATCGACAGAATCGATTTGGGAGTTTGATCAGAATTTCAAGACCCTATTAGACCAAGTAAGCTTTGTTATAGCTCCAAATTTGCACAAGGAATGGTTCATTGCTGCCTTGTTACCCCACATTAGATTACCATTGATGTAGCAGAAGGTTACATCCCAGGCAAAGGCCTTGGAAATCGCGATGAAGTTGGAGGCTTTGTCAATCGGTGAGTCTAGTTCTGGGATGACGTAGATTCAGAACCAGCTTACCACTCTGACACTGGAGCTGCAGAGCATGAAGAATGGAAAAGAACAGCAATATGAACCTCGTCATGAGATCTGGTGCACGAGTTGCAAAGGAGAAGGCCATGACCGCGAACATTTTCCTCTATACCGCGACTATCTCGGCAGTGGTGCGCCTAACCCCATCAATCAGAACCAGGCACCCTGGTGTGAGATCTGCAGAACTACTGGTCATAGAATTGAAGATTGTTACCTAATACATAAATATGTGAAGACGCCTAAGAACCTATATTGCAATTTCTGTAAATCAGTTGGACATGATGAATCCAACTGCCGCGCCTATGAACTAATGAATGAAAGAAAGCGCGACATGGATTCAATGAGAGGCACTGGCTTGTACAGGGTGCAAGAAGATAACCATCCAAAGCAAGAAAACACGCATTATGATCAATCTGTCTACAGAGGCCGTGGTGGTGGATACCGAGGTAGAGGAAGAAATACCATCCCGGCACAAGGAAGAGGTCGCGGTGGGGTCATCTGCTATAACTGTGGCCAGCCAGGTCATGTATCCAGAGACTGTGTAAACCCATGCACCACCTGTAATTATTGTAAATCATTTGAGCACGCGATAGAAGATTACCCAGTGCTAGAGGTAGAGATGCAGAAAAGAAGAAGAACGGACGCGCCAGCCCCGAACATCCAATGGATCACAGCAAAGAACAGACCTGCAGATCCTAGCGTTAAAGTAGTCACACGCAATGGCATGGAGATAGGCCGTGATAGGGGAGCAGAGGCTTCCACTTCAGGAGAGGCTCATGCGAAGCAGATCCCTCTCGAAACAATATGGGTAAGAAAAGCCCCAAGAAAGACGCCTGCTCTAGATCTGAAGAAGAACAAAGAAGCTTTTGTTGACGCGCAAGATACTTTCAAAGAACCAGCACCTAAATCACCAAGGATCCCGCTGCGCAACAAAGTACCATGTGTTGAATACACACCTGCTACATATGACAAGACAAGACACACAGCGGATGTTAGCACCTCTGTTGCGCAGTTCCTAAGAAGCTGCATGAAGCTGCTGAAAAATGAAAACGCGATAGCAGAGTTGGAGAAGCTCATAAATCTATACGAACCACAGACAGAAGCATAAACTTCTGATGGTGCACTACATCATATAAAGAAACAAAAGAGGCTGAGCCGAGAAATGAGGCTCACTGCACAGATAGGAGACTTTGAGATGGATGAAGTTATCCTTGATCTGGGATCAGAAGTAAATGTCTTGACCAAGCAAACATGGTAGCAGATGGGTCGACCAAAGCTATCATGGTCACCTATCCAGTTGAGAATGGCCAACCAAGAGAAAGTTATACCATTTGGACAATTGGCCAATGTTGTGGTTGATATTGATGGAGTACAAAGCCATGTGGACTTTGAAGTCATTGAGATTGTTGACGATATCCAGCCCTTTCCTGCGCTGTTAGGAATTGACTGGGCTATTGGCAATTTAGCCATTATAAATTTAAAAACAAAGAAGATGATATTCGAAGGCAAGCATCTATGGGTTATCGCACCATTGGATCCTGCAGATGGGGACAGATATAGTGAGTCGATTCAGGAGGAATATAAGGCCCAGGATTTGGACTGACTGTACCAAATGACCGTGAACCAGGAGGATTACATTAATCCTACTGCGAACGGTGCACTCAGCTGGAGATGCAATAGCTCTTGCGTTTCTGACTCTGACGCTGGACTGGAAAACTGGCAGAATCGCATGCATGAAGTGTCAGCTAGAAGGTGGGCGCAGATCACAAAATCACTGCGCTGGATTGGAAAGGAGGTAAGTCCGATCCCCACATTTCATGGTTCTGCTAACGTTTATACTTTTATTCAAGACTATACTGCAGCAGTTCCAGAAGAGCACAGGTTACCAGCATTGGATATGGCACTCTGTGGCATACCTTCCAGATGGTGGGCTTCGCACAAACACATATTAATCACTTGGGAGCAATGCAGAACAAAGATGCAGATTCGGTTCGCAGAAAGGGTTACCTTACCCTTTGAGAAGTTCAACGGGTAGACAGATCCTAGCCAGCATGTGGAATTCTGTTTGCAAACATGGGAAGAAAGGCCACCTGAAGAGTGGGTGCACCTGTTTGTGCATACTTTGGAAGAGGATATTCCAAAGAAATGGTATCTAGACCTGGAGTTACGTAGGGAAACCTCAGATTGGGAAACATCAACTGCGAACTTCCAGAGAGATTTCAACTTCGAGGATGAGAACCCTTTGATACATGAGACACTGCAGATAATCAAGGAACGTGTATTCAGAACAGATTATCCTCGCGAAGATATGTCAAGGGAATAATTCTTCAACACAGATGACAGTTCTGTGAATATACACTCAGAATGGAGAGAACATGAAGAACATCCAATAGACTGTTATAATTTAGTTGAGGATGATGAGCATGGAAGACAGGAAGATGAAGATGATCCATGCAATATCAATATACTAGAGTCAGAAGGTGCGCGCGATATAGAAGGACCGCCATTGGAAATCCTGGACATGAGTGGACTGGTCAAGCCCATAGAAGGTGAACATCGGCACGACTGAAGAGCCGAAGTTCGCATCTATCGGAGACTACTGGGATGATCAGACTATCGCGGAGATTGCAGACACTTTGCACGAATATCAGGAGTTGTTTCCGACAAATTTTACAAAGATGAAAGGAATATTGGGTGACTTAGGAGTCATGAAAATCCCTTTGAAGCCAGGCGGTAAGCCTGTGAAGCAGCGACCATATAGACTGAATCCACGGTACAAAGAGAGAGTCCGCGCAGAGTTGGACAAAATGTTAGAGGCAGGAATCATTGAACCTATTGAGGAATCTGAATGGATCAGTCCTATGGTTGTCCAGGACAAGAAGACGAAGGGTGAGATCATGATATGTGTCGATCTCATAAAACTTAATGATGCCTCTATGCATGACCCATTCCCTACTCCTTTTACGGATGAAGTACTTGACAATGTTGGAGGGAATGAGGCCTATTCCTTTACTGATGGGTTCTCCGATTATCATCAGATCAGGATTCATCCCGCAGACAGGCATAAGATGAAATTTTCTACATAATGGGGCTCGTTCCAGTATACAGTCATGCCGTTTGGTCTGAAGAACGCCCCTGCCATCTTCTCCAAAGTCGTCGTCGCAGAATTCAAAGATTTCATGCATAAATTTCTCAAAGCATATTTTGATGACTAGACTATCTTTGGTTTGCTAAAAAACCATTGTGCAAATCTGAGAATGATGCTTGAAAAATGTAGACAGCATTAGATCTCCCTGAATCTGAAGAAGTGCATCTTCTGTGTTCCATATGGAATCTTACTGGGACATATTGTCTGTAAGCAGGGCTTGATGGTGGACCCTGCGAAGATTTCCATTATTGTGAATTTACCTACACCAACTTCAGTTAATATGTTGTGCTCTACCTTGGGTCATACAGGTTATTATAGGAAGTTCATTAAAGGTTACGCGCAGATCACCGCAGCAATGGAGAAGCTGCTGAAAAATGATGTGACGTTCGTTTGGAATGAAGAGTGCGAACAGGATTTTGACACCCTTAAGGAAAAGATGGTTACCGCGCCGATCCTAGTCTTTCCAAACTGGGAAAAACCATTTCATGTTCACATGGACGCATCATGCATTGCCCTGGGCATTGTGTTAGCTCAGCTAAGAGAAGGGGGTATTTACCACCCTATTGCATTTTCTAGTAGGAATCTATCAACAGCAGAGAAGAACTATACCACTACTGAGCGGGAAGGACTTGCAATGGTATATGCCCTTTAGAATTTTAGACATTATCTACT
Source organism: Larix kaempferi (assembly GCA_027924585.1). Lineage (NCBI taxonomy): Eukaryota > Viridiplantae > Streptophyta > Pinopsida > Pinales > Pinaceae > Larix > Larix kaempferi. Next base: position 4,892,446 of record BSBM01000230.1, read on the forward strand.
TGGTGCGCACTTCCTCATGTTCACTGATCATTCTGCATTGAAATATCTAGTCAATAAGCCGGTGTTAGGGGGGCGTATATGCAGGTGGTCGTTGTTGTTCCAGGAGTACGACTTCGAGATCATTGTTAAACCCGGTAGGATGAATTTGGGACCTGACCACCTGTCTAGAATAGAGTCAGGAGAGGAGCCAACGAACATTGAAGACAGTCTGCCGGATGCGCAACTGTTTGCTATACAGGATGCAGATGATTACTATAAGGATATCATTGATTTTCTGAAAACAGGGCTAGCACCGCAAGAATTTTATGTTCAGCAGAAGAAGCAGCTAGTAGTACGCGTCGTGGACTTCACTATCATTGCAGGTCAGTTATACAAACTCAGACCAAATGAAGTCCTGCGTAGATGTGTACTCGACCACGAGAAACCATATATACTAGCAGATGCACATTCAGGGATCGCGGGAGGTCATTACACAGGAAGAGATACTGTGCAGAAGATATTGCACGCAGGGCTATGGTGTCCTACCATCCACAAAGATTCTAAGGAATACTGCAGGAACTGTGATGTCTGTCAGAGAACAGGGAAACCATCGCGGAGAGACAAAATGCCATTGAACCCGCAGTTGACCTTGCAGGCCTTTGAGAAGTGGGCAATTGATTTTGTGGGACCTATAAACCCACCAGGGAAGAGAACTGGTGCGAGGTATATTATTACTGCCATGGATTACCTCACCAGATGGGCAGAAGCTAAACCAGTGAAGGATTGCAGCGTAGGTACTGCCACGCAGTTCATTTTTGAGGAAATTTTGTCAAGATTTGGTTGTCTGAAAATTTTGATGAGTGATCAGGGCACTCACTTTCTGAATAATACCATAGAGGCCTTGAAAGAGGATTTCCACATTCGACATCACCGCAATACGCCATATCATCCACAGGAAAATGGAACTGTTGAAGCTTTCAACAAGATACTGGAAAACGTGCTGACGAAGATGTGCAATGTAAACAGGGATGATTGGGACCTGCGCATCTCGTCTGTGCTTTGGGCATACAGGACAACTTGTAAGAAATTGACAGGACAGACACCTTTTCGGTTGGCTTATGGGTAGGAGGCCATAATGCCAATGGAGTACATTGTCCCCAGTTTGAGGATTGCTTCCTTCACCGGAATGGCAGAATGCGAATCATTAGACGAAAGACTGCTACAATTAGTCAGCTTGGAAGAGGATCGTTTCATTGGAGGCTTTCAACAGCAAGTCCAGAAGGATCGTGAAAAGGCATGGCATGATCGCCATATCAGGAACAAATGATTTTAGGTAGGTGACTTAGTCCTCCTGTATGATAGCAAGTTCATGAAATTTCCTGGCAAGTTTAAAATACATTAACTTGGTCCATATATTGTTATGCATGTCACTAACAGTGGTGCAGTTCAGTTAGCCACTTTAGCTGGTGATACCCTACCCACTATGATAAATGGAAGCAGACTTAAGTTGTACCGCGATAGTCCTGCTTTGTATCATGCGGAAAAATAAACATGGGGAGAAATTTCTAAGTGTCAAGCACAGTTGAAATTGGGCACTAGAAATGTATAGAGTCTGTACATGTAACATAAAGGAAGAATGTATGAGCAGCGCAACACTTGGGGAGCTGTGCAGGAACGAAGAAGAGAGCAGTGGATAAACGGCCACGTAATTCAAAGATCAGTACCGCGAAGGCACTGCGCAGGAGTCAGAATTTCCTGCCACGCAGTTCGGCGCAGCATGCAGAGAAAAATAGTCGTTGCATGCCTTTTGAGAAAATAGCCGTTAAAATGACCGTTGCAGCAACTGCTTTAGCATTTAAAGGGAAGATAGCCGTTCTGGACAGACTGACGGATGGAAAGACTGAAATATCCGAGGGATTTGGACTCCAGAGGTCGCATTTAATTCCTATCTAGCCGTTGAAAGGCGCGGGAGGGGGTCTGCTGCACCTATAAATAACACCGTTTAGAGACTCGTGGGCGTTACCAAACACTTAGTATTTTCTTGCGATTAACCCCCCGAGCTAGTAGTCATCTGTATTCTGTCTGCCATAGCCGCTATCTCATCAAGTGAATGTCCAAACCGCTTTACGCAGAGCAAGAGATTACTATTGAAGAAACATTGAGAATCTTTCAACACGGAGGGATTCAGCAGTTAATGAAAACTCTAGTTAAGAAAGTTGTCGTAGAACAAGGTCAAGGATCCCACAAATCACCAAGGATTAATCCAACAATGCAGGATAAGGGAAAGGACACAGTGAGTGCACCTCAATCAAAGCATTCCAAGCCAAGTTCAGTAGGCACAAGGAAACCCATATTCACCAAGGAAATTTCACTCAAGATGATACCAGATTATATCTCGCCATGGGTGCTGGATGCCCCTGTGTATAAGCTCGTAAAGAACGCCAAGTATGATATCCCTCTGTCGCTAGTGTCTAAGAACGTAAAAATTACGACAAACCTATTGGGAAAGATCCCAGACTGCAAATGGGAGGATTATGACCTCTTGGGAGTGAATAAGGACGAGACACATGATCCCAAGTACCCAGTGTTTCCAACCAGACCAATATATGTGCTGGAAAAAGGATGCAAAAGGAGAGTTGAATCTGGTGGCCGAAAGCTGGTTAACACCGGTGGTGTAGTCAGGACTGTTAAACCTGCTGCGACTACCCCATTTTGAAAGGTCGACCAAACTAAACATCGTGGTTCGCACCTTGATGGCGCGAATCCACCAAGGTTATTTATGGATGGAAAGGCCCATAGACATCAGTATCAACTTAATCCATGTCATTACAGGATTGAGTAAGCGTGGTGAGGATCCGAAGCAGTTCTTCCAAGGGAAGAGCAAAGAAAAAGAGGTCGTGGCAAAGATGAAGAAGAGACACGCGCTGGTGAAGGGAAAACGAGGTTTTCCTACCGACAAGATTGACGATCAAGCAACAAGGTTCATTACACAGATGCTCGCAACAAAGGTATTGAGAACAGCAAGACCCGCCGAGGTGCCTATGGGCGCAGTACTGCTTGGCTCCATAGCAGCAGAAGGCATAGAGTTTAACTGGTGCCAATACCTACTGAATGAGTTCATGGAGGAACTCAATGATATTCAACAGAACGGGGGAAACTTCCATTTTACATGGCTGATTGTCCTCATCGCATTCATAGGATGGAAGGAGCCGAAGGACTTTGTTGGCGTCAGTTTTGATCGATCCGAACCCAGAGGAATTAGGTTCATGAACCTATGGGAAAATATAAATCCGCAACGCCAGCACGCTACCCAAGAATTCTTCTATCAATATTACATGCAGTTGCGTGAGGTGATCACGCGCACACCAAGAATAACGAAGCAGGTAACAAGAAATTACATAGGCATTGTCAATTTTACTGCTGACATGTGTTGTGTGTTTATCTCTCCAAAGGCAAAGATGAAGAAGCCACAGTGGTTCCCTGGGCACTACCACATGACAGAAGAAGATATAGAACTCATTATGAAAGAATGGCCCGACGACTACTGCGTCGAAGTTCTGGATGTCCCGAAAGACTCAGAAGATGATGAGATGATTCCTCCACCATGCCCGATCATTGAAGAGAAAGAGACAGAGAAGGGCAAGAGAAAAGAGCCAAAAAGCCCATCCCAGCCGAAGGAAAGAAAGAAGCAAAAGGTGACGAAAACTCCCACGGATACGGTTTTGAAAGAGGATGACTTTGACATGATTACGGACAAAGTGACTGAGACCCTTGGAGAATTCATGTCTGAAAAAGAGAACACGATAAGGCCATCTAGGATGACCTTCAGAGAAACTGGATCGCGATGCAAGGGCTCATGAAGAAAATGGAGGATGTGCACAACAGCCTACCTCTGCCGCGCATCTCGGGGGTTGCAGGAGCTTTGCAGTAGGCACCATCCCCACTCGCTGTCGCGCTGCCAGTAAAAATGAGAGTTGTCCGTATCGACCCCATGGCCGTAACATTGCCTACATCGGAGGACATGGTTCTGGACACAATAAATGTCGATGCAGTTGAGCTCGACTTGACTAAGCTCCCACTACCTAGTCTGCATTATTTGCACACGTAGGTGGGTGATGATATGCGCAACAGAGCCACGCAGGCAATGAAAGCAGAAGCTCAATTACAAGCCATGAATACGCAGCTTGAGGAGTCAAGCATGCGCACCTTGCCGATGATGGGAGATGAACAGCAGCGCCGACAGAAGCTGGAGGCTACAATCAATTCTATTGCAGAAGAAATCAAAGGAGTCCAGATCCAAGATAATCCCAATGATATAGTCCATACAATAGTGGATAGGGTGCGGACCCTAAAGTCAGAAATGGAGGACAAGATAGTCCTATATGAGGCAAATATCAATCTGCTCAAGGAAAAACTGAAACCACAGGATCAGTTAACTGAGAAGAAGCAGAGAGAAGCTGAAGTAAGGACTGCAGCAGAGAGCATCGCAGCAGAGGTTGCGAAGTGCCAACAATTACTTGATCAGTCCTTGAAGGCGTTCATAGACCTTGAGGAAAATCTAGGGCTGCAGCAGACAAAGACCGTGGTGAAGGAGAAACAGACCGCATTGGAAGCCATGCAAGTAGAGGTGAAGACTCTGCCACCACGAGACAGACTATAGAAGTTCAAATAAATATCTGCCCTGAAGAAGGAAATAAAGATCTTACGAGAAAAAGAGACTACGCTAGACAATCAGTCGCAGCCACTCCTCGAAGATGCCTCTGAGGTGTCACAACGCATAGACAATAAATTGAAAGAGCTGCGAGCCAACCAAGAAGTAGTCGCAGCCCAAGTTGGCGAGGAGACAACACCTCAAGAGCTTGAGACCGTCAAACAATTGGAGCAGGAGGTTAAAGAAATAGTGAAGGAGCTGACGGACACTTATAATGAGTTCACAGCCAAGATGAACACTCAGATTGGTGAGCAGACTCTAGTACTAGATGTTGAAAGTGGCTCAGGGATGAGCCACAAGTAAGTGTTAGGGGCATGTTGGGCCTGGCCCAATAGGGCCATTTTTTGTGACATTTTTTATGATGAATGGACCTGAGCTGTGCATAGTTCAGAATATCAAATTTTGCCTAAGTATTGGGAGTGCTGTGAAGATGTGCGCAGTACCAAGTTTTGAAGGATGCCGCGAAGATCATCACTACGCAGGTTCAGTGCTACGAAGGTAGTAGGCCATGTGGAACCAGTAAAGTTGTGTACTGGATAGAGGATGGCCAGATATAGTGGATAGACCAGCGGTGGTCTACTTTTGGTAAGACTGCTAAAAAGATGCCGAGTTGCGGGCATAAGCAGATCGGGAAGGCGTCCAACTGTACGAGTCTGTTAAGTAGAGGACGGGTCAGGAAAGTGACAGTTTGGCATGCAGCAGGGTACGTGACCGTCAAGAGGAAAACAGTGGATGGAGAGCGACTGGGAGCTGAGCCAATTGTACGTGGCCGTTAAGGGACGGATGGCCTACAGAGAAAGCGACTGGGAGCTGAGCCAATCGCACGAGTCCTCTAGTGGAAGGGTGGATCAAAGTGGATGACTTGTTGGTGTGCGCACAACAGGAGGGCTGAAAGCGATGTATCTAAGGCATGGAGGACTGCCATGACAGCAGAATCGCTATTAGAAGCCGGCATGACGGTTCAGAGGGACCGTAGTGGTTTGAAAACCCTAAGGGTTTCGGTCTTCAATGTTGTAAAGACACGACTTTCAGGCGTGATCTATAAAAGAAGACCATTTTTGTATAGGAATGGTTGGTCGTGGTTGGTCATTGTTAGTGATGGTTATGGTGATCATATTGTATTGTAATATCTTTTGAACCAATAATATATTGTAAAGGCTCTGCAGCTAAGTGCGCAGAGACCTATCTGAGCAAGAAGAGAGCCGCAGCTGAGTGCGCGGCTAAGAACTGTGACCCTTCCTTAAAAGAAATATCAAACACAGTTCTTGTGGACGTAGCTTCCCATCCGGGGGAGTGAACCACGTTAAATAGTGTGTTGTGTGACTGAATGCTTATATATGTGTTTATATTTATCTATTTCTGTAGTTGAATGTCTGGATATTTGCTTACAGTCTATTATGAGAAGGCTTTTATATGCATTCGCCATCAAGGGAGTATGGAATGATATGTTAAGTCTGCATGAATAGTTGTATGGTTAATATTAGCTTTGCTTCTAAGGACAGTAATTATATCATCTGTTCGAGCATGGGGAAAGTTGTTCATGTATTTGAATGGTTGCAGTCAATGAATGTATAACAGTTAGTCCGCACCTGAGGGTTATGCTTAAAATAAGTAACATACTAAGTGTGTGAGGGAGCATTAAGTAGTAAGTTAGTTAAGTGTATGACTAAGTGGATGAGTAGTCTTCAGTTCACTGCCTTAAGCATTTTGCAAATAGTCCAAGTGTAGGGAGTCAAGCAACGGTGTTCGCAGTGTAACATTAAGTCTCGCAGTAAGGTAGAGATAGTGATGCGGGCTGTGGTGTTGACCATCGCCGCGCAATCCGACCCTCGCAGCGTACAGCTGGTGCACTGCCGCAAACTTCATCACAATCATCAACTCATCACTCACTGTGGACATCTCATTCCACAGTGCCCCATTAGAAACACCTCGGGTGAGACCTCAACCTGCTCGCAGGCTGTTGCCGAAAGGGCCGATGCAAAGGGGTTTTGTTGGTTTAAGGTAACCGCGCAGAACCTAGGTCTTCATAAAACCTCTGGTCAGCATTTGATAGCCAACATGTGGTCCAGGTTTAGGTTTACCAAGATCGATGTTTGACCTAGGTGCATATGGAATAATTTCATAAAGGATCCCAAACTGAGCGTAAATCAAGTCGAGTTGTTGGGTCCTTAAAATGGCTTCCTCTTCAGAAGTAACCCTAGAAGTTGACACATCTTTGGAGATGTAGGGTAACAGTGATTTCAAAAACCACTCCAATAGAAACTCTGAGGGAATCTCAACTTTAATGAGTCGTTTTCGTCTTCTCCACTCCTGAATGTGATCAGATATATGAGTGGCCTTATTCTGTCTAAAAGTAGATAGAAGGTCTGTGTCGGCATGATACCGGATGAGAAGTTGGAAATGGTTTAGAAAAAATTTCACTAAATCATAAAATTTGTTATAAGTTGCATCCCATAACTCGATATACCATTTGGCTGCAACACTAGAAAAGGTTCTTTGAAAGAGCCTCAACCCAATCGAGTCATCATTCAACGAGTTAGAGGAGCACCACAGATGAAATGTTGTGACATGGTCCCCTGGGTCTTCACCAGTTTTTCCTTCAAACTTTGGAATGTCTGAAGGGAGTTTGGTTGGGACCGGAGGCCAAACAGGATTATGCCACACTGGGTCATTCATTAACTTTGAAAGATTTGGCAGATTCAAAGTTGCCAAAAAAAGGTAAGCGAGGCCTTGCCGATGGCATGTGAGTTTAAGGGATCTGATAAGGAGAAGTACATAAACCATGACCCCCATAAGGTTGGTTGGGTTTCCCCTAGCCATCGGTTGTGATGATTTTTGGAAATTAATCCATCCATAAGGCATTGTATTGCTCCCTTGTGTCCCATTCCATTAAGGCTGAGTATAAGTACTTCCAAACAAAGTATGAGTATAAGTGTTATTGCGTCCTCCACCAAAAAGTGAGAAAGGAGTACTACCTACAGGCATATTAGAAGTTTGAATGTTTGAATATTGTACATTAAATCCTGTAAAGGGATTATAACTCAGAAATTGTGCAATATAAGGGATAGGCATCAAGCCTATAAATGGTGTTGAAGGGGGAATGTGCCCTCCAAACCAAGGGAATCCTTGAGTAAAAGGAGCTCAACTAGGGTTACCCTGGAACTGTTGAAGGAAAGGGGAGGAAGTAAACGATACCATAGGTATCCCAGTAAAAGGGATATTAGCTTACCCAATAGATGATCCAGAAGGTATAGAGGTTGAAGCAATATGAGTAATAGATGACCTTAAGTATCCTGTATTGAAGCTCAAAGAGGTTCTCAAAGCATGAAACATCTGTAACGAACTAGGTATTGGAGTGTTTATATGTGGGGGACACAAACCTCCTATCCTGATAGATGATGTGGGAGTGTGTGGAACTCCCGATCCATCCCCTATATTGTCCATAGTAAGTCCAGAAGTAAACCTATATACACTTAACTTGGGTAATCCTAAGGAAACAACTCTTTCTAACAACGGATCTTCTGGTCTGGTTAAAGGAGGGTTAAATTGTCTTGCAAAGTATTATGTTAGAAAATATTCAACTTCAATGGTCTGTGGGACCGATGAAGTTTGAGTGATGAGTTGAGGCTCCCTATGTGGTTCAGTCATACCAGTTGGTTCAAAAGAACCTCCTAAATTTGTTCTACGTTGTTGAGGTTGCGGTGGGGGCTCCACGGTGAGTGGAGGAAGGTTTCTCAACCTTCTTGACCTAAGAATAGGTTGGTCCTCCACAGATACAACAAAAATATTCTATGTAAACAACCTAGGTCCAACTAGAACAAAAAGTGAACACACAGCACACCGCTAAAAAATCCTACAGTAATCCAAATCAGGCAAGCAAATGAACTCCCAAAGGAGGTGCAACATGTCCTTGGCATTGGGAGTCATCACTACAGAGTTGGCGAGCTCGCTCTAGGTGGGGAAAATGGTGCATGTAATGGCCATAGACTCTGCAAATAGAACATGGGTGGTTCGTATGTAAGTTGGGATTTTTACCTTGCTAAGGTGGTCGATCAGGATTTTGGTTAGCCAACGCAGAGCCATTATTATCAGGGGGGTTCGGTGATGGAAAGCCTCTACCGGGAGGCTGGTTATTTCCTTGATTACATCCACATCCCCTATTTTGTTGTCCTTGTTGGTTTCGTTGGGCAGGTTGGTTTTGTCGGGCATAGACTTTCCCTTAGGGAATGGGAGGAGTTTGTGGTTGGGTAGGTGTTGGGGCAGCCTGTGGTGGATAATAAGCAAGAGAGGCTTGAGGTTGTACAAGCACGGGTGCAAGTGGTGGATGGTAGTAAGCAGGTGATGCGGTGGGGGGGACATATGCTGGCGGGGTATGACCGTAGCAATGTGTCAGACAAGAAGGTCCATGTATATGAGGAGCTTGGGTCGAAGGAACATACGAAGGTGTTGCTCCAGAGTGGGACATGGAGCGCGAAAGGTCGGGACCACTACTCATGGAGGGTGGTGTAGAGCTGGGTGTAGGATTATAAGCCAGGGTGGTGGTGGGAGGCATATGGACATATGGTTGACTACGAGATGCAACGTGTCCAACAATGTCGTCAGCAGTGTGGGATGACCCTGAAGCGTCTTTTCGGGAGGAATCACCGCAAAGAGCATTTGGTAAAATGGAGTAAAGGTAGCCCAACTGTACATAAATAAGGTCAAACTGTTGGGCTTTAAGTATGGCTTCTTCTTTGGTTTGGGGTCGTTCGGATGCCACATCCTCAATGATAAATGGTATGAGGGACTTCAAAAACCAATCTAAAAATATACAGTCATCTAACTTGATCTTACACAAACTACTGCGTCTACGCCATTCATGCATATGGTCAATTATATGCGTAGCCGTGTTCTATCTGCAAGATAGTAAAATCTCAACACCAGCGTCATAACGGACTGGTAACTGGAAGAACTGCGGGAAATTCAAAGTGAGGGATGTAAAAGTGGAGTGCATCCCATGTGGTTGTTCAATATACCACTTGGTTGCAGCGCGAGTGAGTGTCTGTTATAAAAGGCGTAGGCAGATCAAGTCATACACTATAGAGTTGGAGGAACACCATAAGTGGAAGGACGTGATATGGTTATCGGGGTCATCACCACCCTTCCCTTTGAATTTTGGGATATCCGAAGGGATTTTGGTAGGAATGGGAGGCAATGTACAGTCATGTCAGATAATATCGTTAGTCAATCGGGCCAGATCAGGTAGGTTGATACTGGCGATGAATGGAAAACTAGTAGGAGGATGTGACATGGTCGAAGTGGCCTGCATCTTATCCATGTCGGAGATCATGGGGACACCTCCATCGAGTGGTGGGGTAGTGGCATGATTCATAATGGGGATCGAGGGACCATCGGTAAAAGTTGGAGGATCGAGGAGGAAGGGTCGGTGTCCCTAAGGGTACTACTGGTGACCAAAGGGATGGTGGTCTAAACAGATCCTCTACATATGGGTATAGAAGTAGTGACTAAAATTCTAGGTGTAGGTCCTGTAGATGGCATAGCAGGGATGGATGTTGAAATGGTGGTTGGGCTAATGGTGGAGCCATTATCGACAATCCCGTCGTGAAATAGGTTGGGGTTCACGTCGGCCATGGGGCTAGATGGAGCTTTTTATATAGGTGAATCTGGCTCATAATCAGATGTGAAATAAGGGGCGTTGAGATGAAGATCCGGCGACGAAGATGTACATCTCAAGAGAGCATGGCGAGTGGGGTCGAGTGGACCGTACTACGAGGATTGGCCCCATAGGCGATGAGAGTGTCTCAGTTAATGAAGACAGGTGTGAAAGTGCTAAAGAGTTGTGGGAGATAAAGCTCTCAAAAATCCTAGTGCAACCGTGTGTGCAAAAGGAGAGCTCATAAAAAGGTGGCACTCGGGCCAGCAACAAGCTCAAAAACACTTGCTGCAGCAGTGTGATACAACAAGTGGAGCGACAATAGAATGGTCAGAATACCAACAAGCATCACTCCTAGAAAGAAAAAAGACTCGCTAACCTAGGGGGTATAGGAGCATGCAAACAACTATCTTAAAGATATGGAAGCTCACACAAATCGTATCCCTTGCAGGGTGATGAATCCGTAGTCAATAAATACGAAATGTAGAACCAAATGGCTAAAGGATATCCCTCTACCGAGAGGGACTCTAGGTAAAATATTCCTAGAAGAATGGAAACTAAGCTACCCTATTCATGGCACGTCCGGAAAGGTGCCTTGCGGCTTCAGTTCTTTGGTCATCGCACACGCTGTATGGGTGCCAACATGCATGATGAGAGCAACGAGTACAGAATGGAGAGAGGTATTCCACTCATACTTTCAGAACCAGTGTTGCCACTTTCCCTCCTAAGGGAGAGTCCCTCCGATAAATCAGTGTCGACCGTACCAATAAATAATAGGGGATTTTGGCTCCCTAAAGGACAACAACTATGTCTCAAATGTGTATGACAAAGGGGGTGTTATTTGGATTCCTGACCCAAATGTCCTACCTAGCTAAACAGTTGTTTTTGGGTCCCAAGTGGGAATAATGTGTGTCTAATTAATCCAATTTTAGTCTCGCTTGAATTATGGAGAGTGTGTGGGTGCACAAGTGGTGTAAACCCAATATCGCCAAGAGTAAATGCTGAAAATAAAAAAATTGAGACTGAAATAAAAGTATTAACTGCTATAACATGTATGTAATAAAAGAACTTGCTGAAAATATGGTGCAAGGATAGCAATGCACTAAGGATGCATGCAAAATCAAAATTCTCAAATGCTACAGCAAGCAAACAGCAGAGTCGCCAAAAACTGTAGCTAGTGTTTTCACACGAGCTTGTGTTAAAGAGCACCTACTAAGGATTATGGAACCCTTAGTAGCAGTTCAAAAATAGATAGTATGTGTGAGTACAAATAAAAATAAAAACTAATCTAACTACTGCAATAAGATAACAAATAAACAGGAACCCATGAATAAAATTTGTATTTTGTATTATGTTGCAAATAATGGTTTACAATCAGATTTTACCTCAAAAGTTGAGGAGATGGGGGACCTCGCAGATGTACAAAGAGTAGCGCTCTGTGTCTCCGAGGTTCCTTGATCTTCTCCGAATAATCAAATGGTGGCCAAGACTCGACTCAATGGGCACAAAAGCTCAAAGAGATAGGCTAGTGATGACACGGATCTATCAACGGGGGTTCACTTCGCGCAGTGTCAACAAAGCTCGACACAAACACCCATAGATACCAGCCCAGAAAGGGTTTAGCCTTTCCAGTAACACTCGCAAAGCGAGTGAGGTCTCACCCGAGGTACCTAAGGGGGTTGCAGGAACTAAGCTTCTGCAGGTATAAGAGGACATGCATCATTAACAGTTAATTGTTGCATAACTCAGAAATCGACATAGTTAACATTTGCATCATAACACCATCGTCACATACAAAGACATACTAATCAGATCTACGCAGTAACATATTATAGAAACACATTTAACAGGTCTACAATACATATCATAACTACGATATAACGAATCTATCCATACTGTGACATAATAGATCTGATCATATTGCGACACAATTAATCATATTGCGATAAAACACATAAGAGACAAAGTCATGGACAAAACATTCCTTCTCATTAAAACCAGACTTCATACATCAGAACCAACAGGGATCCATATCCACGAAACCAATCCTCAGAAACCTCAAATCAAATTCAATACAAAGATAGATCGAACCCGGATAGATCATAATGTGAAGATAAGATTCCCAAAGGCTTACAATGCGACTTATATTTATAGGCTCAGTGGTCATTACAAAATTGGTCCATTTCGCAAAGTGGACCTATCTTAACTATTAAGTCTAACTAACTTCTAACTCCGCTTTAACCGCTTTTCCCAGCTCTGCGATCACTCTTTACGCTTGTCGCTATCCACTTGTCACTGTCCACTTGTCTTCCTTGTCACTAATTGTACCAAAACTTCTATGAACTAGCCCCGTGCCAACAGACCCCCAACACAAACTTGTGGCTGTCCCTCGATCCACTTCATCCGGATGTTGCTGGTATGTTCACTTGTGCCTTGAACTCTTCATACCCTGTTTTAATTCAGTTGATGTCTTCCCTAACTGCTTCTTTGAGCGCTGTGCATTCCTAAACCTCTTGCTCCGTTGCATGCTCCCTTTCTTTCTATTGCACTTTCTCTAAATTCTCCTTGATTTGTATCAATACTGGCATTGCTTCGATTTCCAGCTGCTCCGCCTTAGACTGCAACTCGTCCAACTGCGTTGTCCTCCTCTGTTGTATTTTTCGCGCCTTGTTGACCTATTGTTGTAAGTAGGGGAATTTGCAAGAGTAGGGGCATTTCCTTTAGCGATCCCCTCAATGTCTCCAATTGCGCTTCTGCTTCCCCAAGTTGCACATTCAACTGGTGCAACTGCTCATCTTGTATTAAGCTTCCCCAAAATTGTGATACTTCCTCTGCTATATGTTTCGCCGCTTTTTCCAACTCTACGGTCTTCCATGCTTCAACTTGTTCTGGTGGTGTGCTCTTTGCCGCCCTTGTTTGCAATTCCTCATTAACTTTTCTAAGATCCATAATGACTGCGCCCAGTTTCAATGCCTTGGCCTCCACGACCATATCCTTAGATATTTTTGGCGCATCTTTGCAGGCCATAGAGATGGCATGCTCTAGCCGCTTCCTGTCATCCATTGCTTTCTCTATTTCCTTTATTGATATCTCTTTTTCTTCGCGAAGTTGTTCAATCTCCACCTCAACACTTCTTACCTGCCTCTTATAATTGATCATTTGGTCATGTGTCGATGCTTCTCACTCGCAGATTTCTTCATTGGTCCCAATGTGGGTGCAATGAAGCAAGAACATAGGTAACATATTAAGGTCGATACTTATAGTGTCAATCCCACATAGGGTGAGGTCTAAATCTTCGTTACCTATCATGATCGCACCAGGTAGCACCTACATGATTAGTTGTTGAGTACCTATATCAAACTCTTCCTATTGTACCTTTGAATGACTTGCCTCTTCAAGCCCTGGATTCACCCTGGTCTTCCCCCATCTTGGGTAACCTGATAATCCTCTCAATAAGGTCCACATTGATTGGGATCTTCATGTTGAACCACAAGTATCCTCCCTGAAGACAGACAAGCAATTGTTTGATGCATGCATTGACCTCTGTCGAGTGCCCAAAATGCGGCATGTGAATGATCGACAATAATCCCAATCGTTGTAGTCCCAACACCCATGGCATTGGTTCCCTTGTAATTGGGCCTCCTTCCTCCTGAAGGTTCTCCATGAACGTCTGTTGGGTGCACTCGAGATATGCTAAAACATCATGGTCGATGTATTGCAGCTTTTGCAGCCGTTGTAACACTCCACTGGTAATGTGGACACCTTTTGGTTTCATTGGTTCCACTATGGTATACTTGACGTTCTTTCCAAGTCTTATCAATGCAAACCCTTCCCTCCTCGATGGCACAAATCCTGGAATGTATGCCACGGTTGGACCTTGATATTGCTTGGCCCTTCCTCTAACCATTTTCAAATCTTCTTCTGCGGCCCCTAAAGTGCCTGCTTCCCCTCCTGTAGCTGCAGCCTGCATCGCGCTGCGGGTGGTTTTTTTCTTCTCTATGTATCCATCGGTCGGTTGGCACTTCTCTTATTTCGAAATATCTGGGCTGGTGCAGATGCAATCTATGCTTTCTCTTTGACAATGGGTGCCTTCGTAGTGTGTGGCTCTTGCGTACTGGTGTTAGATATCACATGAGCCATTGCAACTCTCTGACTTCAATTCACTTATCTTCACTTTCTGGTTTCTTCAATTTTCTCACAATGCACAATGAACCAGAATGTTTACCTGCGCATTCCTTTTATAACTTTGGTTTCCCACTCTTTTCCCATCAAATCAATTTGGACAATGATTACCCAAATCCACCGTCGATTTACCCAATCCAGTGCAATAATGAAGCATTAAATGCATCTCCGTCCACTTGCGTTGTCATCCGACGTGCCTTAACTGCTTCATTTATTCCCCCATATGACCAGCTTTCACTTCGTCGGTTTGGACGTCGATGGGGCCCAATCCTCATCGTCGTTCCATCGCCAGGTATATGAACTCGAGCCTTGTTGCGGTTCCATTGACAGATGTATGAACTCAAACCTCATCGTCGTTTCATCGACAGACTCCCGAAATGTGCGGTGTACCTGCTTCAATGCTTTTTTTCTTTTTGTTTTTTCTTTCTTTCATCATTTTGTTTTACTTGCTATCTTCTTCAATAGAGGTGCATCGGTTTATCTCGATAGGGCTTTATCCAGCTCCCATTCACTAAGCTCGTCAAAAGTGTTCCATCCAACTTTTGTAATTGAACTGCGCCCCCATCAGTAATGAAATTTATGACATATGGACCAAGCTAATGCATTTGGAGCTTACCTGGGTGTTTTGCAAACTTGTTGTCATATAGGAGTACCATGTCTCCACGTTGAAAGTGCTTCGTCTTTACATGGCGATCATGCCATGCCTTTTGTTGATATTTTTCTACTTGTTGTTGAAATCCCGCAATGAAGCGATCTTCTTCTAGTTGTAGTAACTGCACCAATATTTCTTCAATATCCCCATTGTCACTCATGCCTATCGCTACTGCTATTCGCAGACTAGGGATAATGTACTCCATAGGAATTACTGCTTCTTGTCCAAATACTAGCTTGAAGGGGGTCTGGCCTGTCAATATTTTGCATGTTGTTCTATAGGCCTATAATACTGCAGGAATCTTCAAGTCCCAGTCATCGCGGTTTGTATTGCACACCTTAGTGAGCGCGTTCTCCATAATTTTTTCCAGCGCTTCAACTACTCCATTCGCCTATGGGTGGTATGGAGTACTTATTCTATGTTGAATTTGAAACTCGTTAGTCATTGCTTTGATGGTCTGATTTAAAAAATGCGTACCTTGATCTCTCATCAATATTTTTGGACACCCAAACCTAGTGACCACATTGTCAAAAAGAAATCTTGTTGTTGTCGCAGCTGTGAAATATTTCATTGGTGTTGCTTCATCCCATCTTGTTAGGTAGTCTATTGCAATAATGATGTACCTCGCACCCGTCCTCTTTCCTGGTGTGTTAATGGGTCCCACAATGTCTATTGCCCATTTGTCAAAAGTTTGTAATGTCAACTAGGGCACCAATGGCATCTCATCCCGTCGCGATATTTTCCCCGTACTCTGACATATGTCACGGCTCTTCGACTAATCTACTGCATCACTATGTATCTACTCTGACATATGTCATCTTGGCCACCATAAGCCAGCTCTAAGTATCTTTCTAGCGGTTGCACGTCGTCAATAATGTCCTCCTGCAATCCCACCGTGAGCTTCAGCCAACACTCTTTCATACTCATGTGAAAGGACATATCGACGAAGAATTTCATCTGGCCCCATCTTGTATAATTTTCCTGTAATCAATTGGAAATCAGTAGCTCTGACGAATAAATGCTTCTTCTGATTAGCGGTGAACCCTTCAGGTGCTCTTCCCGTGGCCAAAAACTGAACAACCTGTTCATAATGGTCATAGACCATTTCAATGCGAAATAATTGCACGTCGGGAAGACCTTCGTCGATGCTACTTAGTTCGTCGCCCGATTCGATCAGATGGTCAGGTCCTACATTTAATCATCCAGGCTTCATGATTATTTCAAAGTCAAATTCCTAAAGCAGCAGCAACCACCGATAGATCTTCCCCCCCAACACAGGCCTATTAACCAGGTGCTTCAGTGTTGAGTTGTCAGTAAACATCTTTAAGTGTCCTCCTAGCAGATAGTGTCGAAACTTTTGCAATCCATATACAATCGCAAGGACTTCTCTTTCTGTCGTTGTATAGTTTTTCTTTGCGGTTGACAACTTCCGGCTAGAAAACATGATAGGATGGTCATTCGACCCTTCTCCAGGATGGGCCAATATCACCCCCAGTGCGACTAATGAAGCATCTACATGGACATGGAATTCTTTCTTCCAGTCGAGGAAGGCTAATATTGGTGTTGCAACCATCTTTTCCTTCAATATGTCAAGGCTCTTTTGACGTTCGTCATTCCATACGAACTTTGCGTCTTTCTTCAATAGATTCTCCATGGGTGCAGTAATCGCTACATACCCTTTTATGAACTTTCTATAGTATCATCTATGGCCCAACGTGGCCCTCAGCTGCTTTACTGTTGTAGGTGCTGGTAAGTCGACAATGATCACGATCTTGGCTGGGTTGACCAACATACCTTCCTTGCAGACAATATGTCCCAACAAGATACCCAATGGTGCATAAAATATACACTTCTTTAAATTCAAAGAGATTTGATGTTGTCGACATCTTCCAAGCATAATGATGAGGCTCTCAACATGGTCTTTAACCAATCCATACATAGTCCAGTCATCCATATACACTGCCAAGAACTTGTGAATAAAATATTTGAAAGCAGTGACAACTAACCTTGAGAAAATTGTAGGGGCATTCTTGGGACTGAATGGCTTAATTTTGTACTAATAGCAGCCCCACTCTGTTACAAAGGTGGTTTCGTGTTGATCTTCTTTTGCAATCTTGATCTGGTGATATCCTAAGAACCCATCTATAAATGAATATACTTCATGTCCTCTGACACCTTTAATTACTTTGTCGGTAAAGGGTGTGGGGGTGGATCATGAAGGCATGCATAGTTCAAATTCCTTAAGTCGACGCAAATTCGGTCTTCTCAAGTCTTCTTGTCATGGACAACCATCGGACTGATCCATTATGACTTTTTGACAGGCTCAATGATCCCTGCGTCCAACATCCGCTCTATCTCAGCCTTCACTCGCTCTTTGTATCTGGGATTCAATCTATATGTTCATTGGTTCACTGGCTTAGAATCGGGTTTAAGGGGGATCTTCATCTCGCCCAAGTCCCCGAAAATGACCTTCATTTCAGAAAACTTTGTCGGGAACAAATCTTGAAATTCATGAAATAATTCGGTGACCTTCCCAATTGTTGTGTCATCCCAATAGTCTCCAATACTGGCAAACTTTGGATTCTTCAGTGACCCAATATTTACTATATTAATTTTCAATGGTTGCTTGAATCTGTCTAATGGCATGCTTGGTGCTTCAACGCCACGGCTTCCTTCTGACTCTGGTACATAGACAGCTCTAGGATCTTTGTCATCATCAGGTCCTCCCGAAACATTGTAACATTCCATCATCACCTTTGGTGTCACCATCCATTATGGTTCCATTGGTCTTTCGGTCGAAACTGTCTCAAATATATTTTCACGGATTACCTGCAGCGCGCTGTCAATAAGAGGATTATCATCGACAAAACTGAATATGTGACTAAAACTAGTGATTAGATCCTCCCATGTAGTTGTTCCTTGTCTCAATTCCACTGAGACGTACCAGCTCCGTGACACTTTGTCTAACGTGTGGATGAATGCATGAACCCATTCTTGATTTGGCCTCACCCCCCATGCATCCTGACATTTTCCCAGATGATCCCTTGGATCAATCCTTCCATCATACTTTTTTCCTTGGTAGTAGTCATTTTCCCCAAATCTTACTTCCATTATTCATCGACATTGTTGCCAGTGTGTTATTGACGACTTGTGCACAACCCACCAACTTGTCGGAGTGGCCTTCAATGCTTCCTCTAATGCTAGCAGGCACTATGGTTCTGATACTTTGTCTTCAAACTCGTTGATGAAGGTTTCCAGGTTAGGTAGACCTTCGTATGCCGGCAGATCACATACTTCTATCTCAACCCATCTCAGTGATTGAGTGATCCACGTTCACTTCCTGACTGATACCTCATGCAACCGATTTTGCCAATTGTCTAGAGCCTCGTCAGAGTCCAATGATGTTAAATTGATACTTCGCCACCCCAATTCTCCATCGGCGGTGGGATTGATGTAATCTTCTAAGACATTATAGATGTTGTCCAATCCTCTGGTCAGCTCATCTCTCATTGGTTCACTATATCTCTGTCCTTCAAGTGGATCAAGTGGATCAATGACCCTCATGTCATTGTTCTCAAAAGACATCAATCTTTTCTTGAAATTGATAACTTCCTGATTTTCCATCGCCCAATCTATCCCCAATAGCACAGGATATGGACTAGTGTTATCAATTATCTCTATGACATCAAAATATGCATATGTCTTCAATCCTTCTACCTCGACTAGTAGATGAGGAAACTAACTGATTGGTGTAACCTTGATCTTGTTTTCTAAATGGAGATGCACAGGGGACCATACCATTAGTGGCTTCCCCATCGCTTCCCATGTTTGCTTGGTTAGGATATTCACATCGGATCCTAGATCTAAAATGATGGAATCCATATCATATGCATCGATCTGGGCATTCATACTCATCTCCCTTCTTGTTTTCTTCTTATACAAACAGTTGACTGCACAATCCTATCGCCCCTCCTCCTATCCATACAAGAAGCGATATATCTCTGTTAATGATTCCTGATCCTTTGCTAATGTTAGACAACTTTCTAGAAAAAATTTCAAAGTACTGATCTTTCCTGGTGACTTCTGTGACATTGTCAGGTCAAAAATTGGTGGCATCCCATAGACAAGTTCTTTGTAGAATATAGGTGTCGATTGAGCATTATTCTTTATCAGTGCATCTTGTGCTTCCCAAAAAATTTCTTTATTTGCTTCAACATCAAATCGCACTTGTTTCTAGATCACGAGCCAGACATTTGGTAGTAGCCTATCTTCTCATGTTGCAGCTCCTCCTCTGGTTACTACTCGACATTTACTAGTTGACTTCTTACCTCATCTGATATCTTTTGTACGTTCAGATTTGGATTATGGTTCTGGTTAAGGTTTGGTTTCAGTTGTGGTTGCAGCGCATTCTTATCCTTCCACTTTGCGATTAGTTGGGGACACTCTTCGATGGTATGATCAACTGCGCTGCAATAGGTACATTGAGGAGTCAGATTCGGGCAATCCCTCTGATACTGTCCAAGTTGTCCACAATTATAGCATGTGATCGGTCCTCGACCTTGACCGAAGGTTCCTCTGCGACCAAAACCTTTGTCACGACCACCACAATATCCTCCTCTCTCTCCTCCTCGTTGTGGGTTGAACTGTGACTGATTGTACTGCGGTGGATTATACTGCAGTTGATTATACTATGGTTGATTATACTGCAGCTAATTATACTGTGACTACGTTGGGTGTCTTTATTCCTGCTATTGCTCGTCTCCCTTCATGAATTAAGTATCAGCAGTCCTTTCTTGAAGCAAGTCATATGCTCGACAATTTTTCTCATCGTGGTCAACAGATCGACAAAAGTTACAATACAACCTTCTGCAAATACAAGTCATATGCTTCGATTGACAAAAGTTACAATTCATATGCTTCGACACAACCTTCTTCAAATACATGCATTCCTCTAAGCGATGTCCATTTGTCTGGAATATTCGGCACCAGGGAATTCCTCTAAGCGATGTCGTTTTGTCTGGCAGATTCAGCACTAGGGCATTCCTTCGTGACTGAGTGGATTGGGCACACCAAACTGTAGATACTCATGGAATTCAGGACACTGATCTTTATGATGCCCTTCCGAATTGCATCGACTACACCATACCTCTTCTCAAACTTCCTTCCCCTTATTAATATCCTGCAACTGAATAGTCAAGTTTGCTAGCTGCGACTGGATTTGGCTCATGCCAATCCTTGTTTCTCCAATCGGTGAATCTTTGAGCTTCATTGCGAGTTCCAAAGCCTCTGCCTGAGATAATACCTTTTGTTGCATCAACGGCATCTGGATGTGTGGTATCAATGCTGCAATAAACCATTCCTTGTGTTGCACATCACTCATCCCAAAACTAACTTTAGCCATCATATTTTGAACCTCTGATCAAACTCCCATACCGACTCATTAGGTAATTGCTTTATCTCCTTAAATTTTGTGATGTACTATGATTCTGATTTAGTCTTCTTAAACTCGTCGATCATCCCAGCTCTTATTTCTTTCAGAGACTTCTACGGAATCCCTGCAGGTACTTGTATAAACTTCATGTACCAATCCAACACACAACCTCTGAGGGTCGTCTCCAACTATCCCTTCTTGATAGCTTCCTCCTATACTTTTTTTACTACCCACACCGCTTTGCACAAGAACCAATATTGCTTGGGATCCTCTATCCCATTACCCTGAAAGAAAGTTAACTTCACTTCGTCGCCCGCCATCCTTGGCTTTCTACCGGTGTTTATAGATCCGCTACTATTACTGCTATTGTGACCCACAGGACAACCCTGCAAAGAGCTTGTGTTTCTTCCTCCAAAGTTTGGCAAAGTGAACGGGGTTGTGAGTATGTCGTAGCCTTGGGTCTGACCTTCCTTAGGTTTAGGGGTAGCCTGGTCATCCTCTTAGTCTCTGTAGGGTCATTTAGTCCCTTGTGGCCCCGCTTCGCAGTCCTCTATTCCGGTCGCACTAGGACTCTCTCTCTCTCTCTCTATCTCAATCCTCCTCTTCTTCTCCGGCCAGAACCTCGACCCACTTTTCAGGTGGCCACAATATTCCATAGCTTCCATTATAATTTTATCGTAGCTCATTTCCATCTATCCCGCATCATTCTATCAGACCCACATCAGCGCACCAAAGCTTTACTCGCCGGAGTTCATCTTCAATATTCCCTTTTCACAAATGAACTTTTTGATCTAGAATGGTAACGACAATAGGTACCTTATTCTGGGTCCTTTAAAGAACTTCCTTTCCACGTCATTGTATGATATAACTATATCAACAACAAACTCAGTAATGTACCCTTCCAAAATGATATCCACCCAGACGTCGACAGCCCTTGAAACTTTATTGTTAACACGACTCAATTGTTGGATCAGTTCCGGGGTCCAATGCTCTAGCTCGCCTCCTTGGAAATTCCTCTTCTGATAAGTTAGGTTAGCCAACCATTCATATAGCAGTATAGGAAACTCACAAAAAAATACCTTGTGGATATCGGAATAGATGTACTTCTGCAACCACTAGTCTGTCGACCATCCGGGGTTCTTATTTTCTTCCTCAGCAAAATATCATGTCTTTTTGTTGAACCATTCCCCGATCTCCGACTTTGTTGGATGCCACAGCATGCCCTCTCCTTATCGCACTATGGTCCCAGCAATGGAACCATTTGTTGACACAGATCTGTCGACGGGGGTTCACTTCGCACAGTGTCAACAAAGCTTGACACAAACATCCATAGATACCATCCCAGAAAGGGTTTATCCTTTCTAGCAACACTCGCAAAGTGAGTGAGGTCTCACCCAAGGCACCTAAGGGGGATGCAAGAACCAAGCTTCCACAGGTATAAGAGGACATGCATCATTAACAGTTAATTGCAGCATACCTCAGAAATCGGCATAGTTAACATTTGCATCATAACACCATCGTCACATACAGAGACATACTAATCATATCTACACAATAACATATTATAGTAACACATTTAACGAGTTTGCGATACATATCATAACTGCGATATAGAAAATCTATCCATACTGCGACATAACAGGTTTGATCATATTGCGACACAATTAATCATACTGCGATAAAACACATAAGAGACAAAGTCATGGAAAAAACATTCCTTCTCATTAAAACCATACTTCATACATCAGAACTGACAAAGATCCATATCCATGAAACCAATCCTCAAAAACCTCAGGTCAAATTCAATACAAAGACAGATCGAACCCATATAGATCATAATGCGAAGATAAGATTCCCAGAGGCTTACAATGCAACTTATATTTATAAGATCAATGGTCATTACAAAATTGGTCCATTTCGCAAAGTGGACCTATCTTAACTACTAAGTCTAACTAACTTCTAACTCCACTTTAACTACTTTGCCCCGCTCCGCGATCACTCTTTACCCTTGTTGTTATCCACTTGCCACTGTCCACTTGTCTTCCTTGTCACTAATTTACCAAAACTTCTATGAACTAGCCACATGCCAACAGCTAGAGTGCAATAGGAATTTTGGCAACATAAGGGTAGGAAGATTGATACATGGATGTGAAATGGGCGGCCTCCATCACCTTTTTACAGCAATTTTGAGTGGTGGAGTATTGAGCCATGGTATTGGGAAACCACTGGTATTGGTTTGTGGTATTTTGAGTTTTCTCTTCAGTTCCTCTCTCTTCAATTCCTCCTTGTGATATCTTAGTGCCTTACTCTAACTATCATACTATAGTTTGGTGACTCCATTAGGGGTTAAAATTAACCCTTCCCTCTCTTGAAATGAAGGATCCCCACCCCCTCTCTTCTTCCTTGGATTATGGATTTTCTTCCATTTATATAGCTTTATTTTCCCTATTTCATTACATTTTTTGGCCAACTAAATATGTCCTCAAAACATGTGTAAACTATCTCATCATACTCAAATTATTATTATGAATATATCATCTAGTAGTTATCCAAGTACTTGTGCAACAATCCTACCCTACCTTATAACATTGGGAACCTTCCTTCCTCCCACTATAATGAATAATATTAACCATGGAGGACTTATCCCACTTCCTCCTAACATGACTCAAACCCTTGTTTCAAGCCAAGATTATCATACAAATTTAGCTTCTCCCCTTATCCAAGCAAACATGCAATCTACTAACTCATATAAGACATGTGATGAACTCATGCCCTACATGTGACAACTTGAAGAGTGAATCCTTGGAGAATTTTCAAAACTTATAAACTCTTTAAAGTAACCAAACCCTACTCAAAAGGTAACCCTCGATGAGATAACTTTAAATCCTCTTCATATTCATCGTTATCATGTGCCTCTATCCAAATTATGTGAGATACATGAGCCCTCATAACATTAGACAAGTTCACGCGCAATAGATCCCTAATACTTGGATGAGCATTCTTTCCATAGCTCAAATAAGTAGTGCAAGTATCACACACTTAACACTTAAACTCTAAATGAATTTCATTACTTCAAAAAAAAGTTCTTCCTCTTCCTATAATGACTCATGATCCACCACCCCAATCCAAGTTTCTACCTCTCAATATGACACTTCTCCATGACAAGTTATTTCATCTTAGCTTGACAACGTTCCTCCTCAACCCAAACCCAAGTCTGAATCAGTGATGTTTGGTTCACTTCCTTCAACTCAAGCTTTCATATGTGTCTGAAATTGGGACAACCCAAGAGATGCTCCAATGGCCACAAATTAGGTATTTGTACCTTGCCATTGATTCAATCCTCATAACCTACTCCATCACTTCTCTAAGAGTTATGATCCTTTGTTGTAGTAAGTGAAATCTATCAGAAGGAGTAATCCACCAATTAACCATTCCTTATGTTGTGTATCATGGATCCAATAAGTGAACCTAATCATAAGATGAGCATATTCGCATGTAGTTTCTCTCATAATTTCTATTTTATCCTTTAGCTCAACAATGTTATATTACTATGACCTAGGTTGTTGAAACTTAAAAACAAATTGTTGTTTTACTTCATCTAAGGTTATAAATGCTCCACACTATGGACTATGCAAAAAATTCATATACCATTTGAAATCCCTAGCCCATAGATTTATTTTAAACTCTAACATCTTAGATACTGGGATAGTACATTTGGCATTCCATATAGCCTCACAAAGAAACCAATATTTTCTACTTATTTTTCTCCTTCACCCAAAAACTTAGGTAATCTTAGGGAGGATCTTTTGCCTTGTTACTGGACACACACTACAACAAATTTGACATTTAGGGGAGGTTGCTTTCTACCTCCAAAACTCACTTTTGGGGGCGGTTTTGGATTTGGTGGTGATCTTTCCAAAACCGCCCCTAATAGCACCGACGCTAAAAATTTTCACTTTTAAGGGCGGTTCTGGATGAGATCAAAACCGCCCCCAAAAGTGCGTTTTGGAGGCGGTTGATACCCGCCCCCAAAAGTCACTTTTGGGGGCGGTTCTAAAGCCCCCCTAAAGTCCCTTTTGGGGGCGTTTCACAACCGCCGCCAAAAGTCACTTTAGGGGGGGTTTAGAACCACCCCCAAAAGCGACTTTTGGGGGCTATTCTACCCCCCTCCCCTCCAAAAAAAGTTACTTTTAGACTGTTGGCGGCAGTTTCCTTCCGCCTCCAAAGGTTACTTTTGGGGGCGGTTTGGAGGTGGTCTTTAGAAAACCACCCCTAATAACACCGACGCTAAAAGGTTTGACTTCTAAGGGCGGTTATGGAAGAGATCAAAACCACCCCTAAAGTGACTGTTGGCGGCAGTTCTAAACCCCCGCAAAAGTCACTTTTAAAGGCGGATATAAACCCCCTCGTAGGTACCTACGGGAGCGGTTTCAAACCTCCCTTAAAAGTCTTTATGAAAAAACCTTTGGGGGCGAGTTTAAAACCCCCTCGTAGGTACCTTCAGAGGCAGTTCACAACCCCCCCTAAAATGCTTTACACACATTTGGTGCAGTTATAAACCCCCTTCGTAGGTGCCTACGGAGGCGGTTCAAAACCCCCCCTAAAACTCTCACAAACATTTGGGGGTAGTTATAAACCCCCCTCGTAGGTACCTATGGAGGCGGGTCAGAACCCCCACTAAAACTCTTTACAAATCTTTGGGGGCGGTTATGAACCCCCCTCGTAGGTACCTACGGAAGCGGTTCAGAACCCCCTCTAAAACTCTTTACAAACCTTTGGGGGCGGTTATGAACCCCCCTCGTAGTGACATATGAAGTCAATTTAGAACCCCCCTCGTAGCCATAATAAATCTAATAAAATATATTTTATTTAAAACATCAATATTGCAATATCATTAGGGCACTAAGGAATCAAACCTTCAACCTCCTGCTTGTAAAGCAGGCGCTCTACCATTGAGCTAGAACCCTTTAAGAATTGGGGAAAGGGGCAATATTAACACCAAGATTGCATCATTTGTAATTCTAAGAAAAGACTAATAATCCCAACATTGTTTCTAACTCGAGATACCTAAGAAAGTAGTCTGAATGGCTCTGACCTTATAAGTTGGTTGAACTTGGAAGGTTTCATATGCAGCATTGATTCAATAAACAAAACAGTAATACATAAACGTTTTGCAGGACAAAGTTGGCATTCAAGTTCATACACATACTCATAAACTGAACATCTAACTAGAATTGCAAGTATTCATGGATAAAAATGAGCATCTTTTCTAATGGTTGCTTGATGGATCCATGTAAGAGTAGCCTTCTCTTAAAATTTATGTCAGTAGATCAATGGGTTCTACAATTATAACATATTTAGACCCAACTCAATCAAGTCTGGTGATATAAATAGCATTCAACTATAGGATGGAGAAATACAAAGATCAAAAATTGCATAGCACGGATAAATCTATAAGATTTTCTAAGATAAACAACTCATAATATTGCATTTATAGATATAGAATACCTGCAACTGATCTAATCGCGAATGAACACCACCATCACTCAAAAGGCCAATGAGATGAAGTGTGCCATTTTCAAAGGACTCCTTAATGTATTTAAACCCTGCTCCCTCTTATATTTTGCTAGAGGTAAGAGCATAATCCATTAATTTTGCTCTGCACCCAAAGTCAAAATCAAAGTTAATATGTTCCCATTCTAAAAGTTGTAGCACAAATAAATAGTAGAAATATCCTTTCAGTTACCATTTATACAATTATAAAGTACATCTTATACAAATACCATATGATATCACCCCAATTTGTAAGGTGGTCAATAAATTTACTATTACACAACCATGATTTCAACAAAATGTTAATGCTTACCAAATCTTAATAATGCAGGGAAAAATACCCAATGTATAGGATTCTCATAAGTCACTCTGAATGCATAAATGATCCACATGCAAGATATTCCTCCTTCACTCTAATCCTTGACAGTTTTCATCAATAATTTTCCAAAAGTAGAAAAACCACAGTAAGCAAAAATAAAATGAGTTGCTTGTTTACCATACTGGAAAATAACAGATATCAAGCATAGTAAGTCATAGAGGATAGTAGAGTCGAATAAGGACTTTGTTCCTTCTTTGAAGGATCTGGAAAACAGAGTAAGAGTTATATTTAATCCAGTTGAGTCATTTAGATGGATAGCTTAGCTTTAGCTTAAAGAGCTTGTTAGCTCACGGAAGCTTTTAGGTAGCTTAGTGGAGCTTAGTTAGCTCGAGGAAGGTTCGATCAAGAGGAACAAGCTCAGAGTTTTGACTCTTGGAGCTTACACAAAGAGAGAGAGAGAGAGAGAGGTCATTGTTTGTAATGATCGATCCATTGTATTTAGGTTCAGATAAAGGACCATTGTGAAATAAGATCGTATGCCTGTATTTTTGGCTTAATTGAGTTTATTGATTGAGTTTGGAAGCAATTTCCCATTTGAATCATATCTTGTGACCACGTTGACTGAAGAAATGTCTTGAGTATTGACATTTACACAAAGTAATCAATGGGATTGCTAACTACATTACATAAAACTATTTAATAGTGGTTAGGGCAGCTTCAGGAGACCTATAGGTGATACTCCCAATGCCTAAAAGGAAACCTATAGGTGATAATCCCAAATAATGTTGAAATTGTATTGATAATAAGGATCTATACCTCTTAATCCCGTCCCGGTCGGCTATGGGTGTGTTCTCAAGGATACAGAAGGGTAATGGTCAGCTTCAAAACTAGCCATCTGGGGCATGAGACTAATAATGCAATTGAGCTGGAAGGTCATCTTCAGGGAATCCAGCTGGCTTGCACCCATAATTGTACTCCCCTTGTCGTGGAGGGTGATGCCAAACACAGCTCAAAGGTGGCGACACCGTGGCGATTGGAGGGCAAGCTGGATAATTTAGCGTCTCTGCTATCTCTGGGGATGGCTATTTCTTTCTACCATGTTAAGCGCAATGGGAACAAGCTAGCAGACCTACTCACTAACCTTGGGGCGATGAATCACTTGGACCTAAGCACACAAACGTGGGAAAACCTGTCGAATTCGGATATTCTTTCCCGCGATATGATGAGTTACCATGCTGATTACGGAGGGCGACGTCAAGAGGAGGATCGTACTGCCACGTGATCCATTCATCCCTCGTTCTTTCGCCCTTCTTTTAAAGGATGATCGATGAGCAGTCTTTTCATCCCTTTCCCATGGAGTTTGTTGTCTTCTCACTAACTCGGAAAGGTACTTCTACCATGATTACAAGAGGGAAGGATTTAAGTGAAGCACGATTTTCCATTAATGGATAGTGCGAAAGGTCACCACCTTCAGTTGCAGTACGGTTTTCCATTAATGGAATGTGCGAAAGATCACCACCTTCAGTTGCAGTACAATTTTCCATTAATGGACAGTGGGTGGCGGAACTCTTTTTAAACCCAAGGAAGGTGGTAGACATGAACGTAGAGTTCAGAGATTTAGTTGCATGCACCGTTATTGTTTTCTTGTTAGATAGTATGGTCGATCATGGTAATTGGGATAGACGCAGTGCCACTGTAGGCTTTCGTCATTGCCAGGTGGGTGAGACTTCTTAGGGTGAATCCAGTGGGAATTTCTCTCGTGCCTAGCAAAAGGCCCGTTGGGAATCCAGTGCCTTTGTTCGGGATGTTCCCTCGGATCTCCAGAAAGAGATTTTCACTATGGAACGGCAACTTTGGAACCAACTTGATAAGATGACTTTGGATGTGGAACATTGTCAGACTGCAAATTGGGTTATGGATCCAGGAAACATCGCAGGTCGTTTCATCCTGTATGAGCACACCATTGCGCTCTATTGGGTAATGAAAAATCTTATGGGTTATGCTCTCTGGGATAGGATGGAGCATCCGTTTGTAAATGAGATGCTCAGCTATGAAAGAAGCATTTTGGAGGAAACCAGGGCCGTCCACTGTAAGCTAGATTTTCTCCTTCAAGCTATGCAGCTTCAACCTGCTCCTGCGCAGCTGGCGGCTTCTGCAGTTCCTCCTCCTGGGCGTTGTCCTTATTTCCCCTACATTCTGTTCTAGGATGGCATGGGGGATGTTTAGTGTCTGGTTTGTTGGGTGTCGGTTTATTGTCTATTATGTTTATTTTCTAAGCTATCGGTTTCTTATGGTAAAGAAGGTCAATAGTGGGGGGATTTGGTTTTCATTTCTATTTCATGAGGTTTTGTTGTGTAAAGGAGTGATAATGGGAGTCAAAAGGCCTGCTTGCACGTGTTTTGTTTTAGTTTTGCAGTATCTGTAGTATTCGTCTCTGTAGTATGTATGGTCAGGCGAAGTCCTCTTCGAAGGTGATTTTGTTCAGTCAGGTGACTCAGTGTGATGGCAAGGTTATGACCTTTTTGGGTTCAGTTGTAAATATTTCTCTTTTAATGTAAAGTTCTCTCTTCTTACTTCCAAAAAAGAAATAAGGATCTATACCTCAAAGTTCAGCTCTGATTCCAATAACGTCAGATGATCTTGGCATCCTCTATGCTTTACACAAATATTTCACACAAATTAGTTGTTACACCATCAATCTGGTATACTTATGGTTGTAATAAATGTGTTGTAATTAAATTTGTTGTAATCAAATACTTTCAATTTTGTTCATTACAGCACCTGCCCGTTCTCAATAGCTATCCCACAATCAACTTTTTTCCTTCAACAAATGTGCAACAAAATCAATTCATAAAAAATACAAGTACAACTGTACTTAAAATGAAGAAATCAACACATTATAATCAATGAAACAACAATAAGATATTTAATTGACAAATTCGTTATGGTGATAACTTACAAATATGCATTAGAGAATGATAAAAATTGTCATTATATTGCTTTCCATTGCAAAGACCTGCATATATCATGACAAAATGGTATTTTCATATAAGCAATTGATAGATATGTAAAAAAATGCATAACATATATGGAATTCTAAAAAAGCAAAATGAAAATACCTGAATGAGCTTCTCTTGGTTTCAAGAAGCTCAGATGGCCCCTCCCACCCTCACATCACTCTCAATTCCCCACACCCTATCTATCTACTGTAAAAATAAATGAAAGTTACATAACACAATAAAACAAATAAGATCCATCCATAAACAATAGCAAAACAAAAAACATATGCATGAAGGTAATTCCAAGTAATAATCTAAGATATAAATTTTCACAGATACAACTTAAATGAGAATTGATGTCCGACTATGTGTTCATCACCCTGTGTAATTTCTCGAGGAAAATCATGCATCTTTGTTGTGTGGCATTTCTTGGTCTTGTCAAATATATAGTCATGAGTAGGAACTCTCTCTCCATGGAAAAACCAAGTTTTATATGAACTTATTATACAATGAATCATCAAGTGGTCTTGTACTTCCTCAAACGTCAATACTGCAACATTGCAACATTTTTTACAAGGGCATCTTGTGGTGTTATTATCCTCTGAATTTTTTTTGCAAACTTTGAATTCTTCAACCCCGACTTGATATTCCTTTGACATCCTACATAGAACCAATTTGCACGTCACTTAAGAAAAAACTAGTACAAATTACAATGAAGACATATGTTATAAAATATCATATTGAAGAATCAAATTTAAAATGTATACCTCATTTTCAAATCTGTCCAATCCCTTTTTTGGCCATTTGAAAATAAAACAACCCAATTTCTCGAATTGGCTCCTCGAGAGTTGGCCTCTCAACTTCCTTCCAGTATACATTTACGAATATTCCCTTAGTACACCCATATGCTTTCCAAAATAGCCTTTACCAGCACATGACAACCATATATTACACCATACAAGCTTCCACCTTATAATAACCAAATCCAAAAATCAATTACATAATATTTTGGTTTTAACTTGGAGCCGAGATAAGAATTTTGGGGAAGCTACAGTCTTGATGCTGATCGGAGGATTAAGTATAAACAAATGTGCCTGCAACGCTGATTAACACTTATAGACAGTTAAGATCGAAAGCGAGGGAGATCGACGGTCATGAGCCTCCTTCGCGGAAAAAGTTGAAGGTCTTTTAAATGCTGGCAGGGTGCTATCCTGTGGGCAGGTCAAGGAAGATCGACGGTGGAAGGCTTAGATCAACAGTCAGAAAATTGTTCGCGATTTAAACATGAACAAAAAGGGTTATGATTCAAATCCCTGAACTTTTGATAAAGTTCGGCATCTCCCAACGGTGCAGATGTAGTGAGATGAAGATCGACGGCTCAGGATTAGTTCGCGGATATGACTTGCGTGTGAAATAAACATACCAAAAATTCATGAACTTGGTAAAGGGTGCATCCTGGGATGATCAAGATCCAGGAGGAGAGCGGATAGACGGTTGAAAATGTGTTGTCGAGTTGATATGTGGCGGGGTTGGAAGCCACAGGGGACGATGCAGGTAAAGGTCAAGGAGATCTACGGATGAGGGTTGATCGTATCGATAGACGGCTGACGTGACTCAGTCATTGTCATAGCTGTAAGGGTGATATGGCATGTTTATATTATAAAACGCCCGTCTGCACGAAGATTCGTATCCCAGTTGACTTGTCTTCATTGGAAAGCGAAATGAGTGGATCGTTCAAAGCCGACCATCCAACCAGAGACCCAAAAGCTCCACCTAGTTATCAACCGACCAGGTAGACCATCCACCTCCACCCTAAACTATTTAAATGGCTGGACCCTTGGTACCCCCAGGCTTTGAGCCTCTAAAGATAATTGACCTATTAGAGGATAAAGACTATGAGGTTTACGATCCCATTCTGATAAATAGAACCATAGAAACTGCGAAAGAAATATTGGAGGTCATAAGGGCCAAACAAGTGGATGCCCATAAGATTTATCAATCCTTTTTGCATTTGTTTACAACCATCCAAACCCCTAGTTGCCCTGAATTTGTAGACTGGTGTACCAGCCATTACTCCTCAAACTAAAGAGCAATCATGGATGCCTCAAACTCTAAAATCCGGTGCTATGTAGATGCCCCTACTATTAGGAAATCTTTGGCCATTCCAGAAGAATTTTGCCAAAAATCCCAAAGTTACAGAATGGAAACTTGATCCAACATTTCCGTCAATCCCCAAATGACTTCAAGCAGATCTTTTATCATGCTTCCCTGCTACCAAATACCTCCTCTCAAGGCGCACCTTTTCCTAGTGAGGCCAGCCTTTTTAGGGAAGAGACGAGGTGTGTTATCTCCATGCTGGTCCAGTTCCTAGGCTTCGACAATGACCTATACATAACCGAGCCCCTGATAAGTTTGATGTTTGTTCTAACCACTTGTCCTATCAAGCCAGCAGGCCCAAATTCGCTTACCCAATGTGCATGCCTAAGTTTGATGAAGCCTTGGCAAACAACATCCACTCCCAACTCATAGAATTCCCTAAGACAAGAACTTTCAAGTTCCAGTCTGTTGTTGCTGCAACATCCCCCCAAAATTTTGAAAAATATTGGGGCCCCTCCTCCTACACTTTTGTATTGCTTTTTCTTTCTCTTTCTTTTGAAGCTTATCCTGCTCTAAATCCGGCAAAACTTTAACACTTGTTTCCCAAAGAAGTTTTCTTAACATTTTTCTAAGGCAAAGTCACCTTCTGCCTTCAGCGCAAGTTTTAACCATAAATCTCCCGCTTTCGGTGCAAGTTTCGATCACAAGACTGTCGTCTTCAGCACAAATCGCAAACCTAACTCTACCTCTTCGACGCAAGTTTTAACTCCATTTTTGCCGCTTTCAGTGCTTGATTCAACTTTGATCTGCGCACTTTTGGGCAGGATTCCAAGGTCTATTATGGCCGCCTGCGGCGCAAGATTAAATCCTAAATTGGCCTCTCATGGCGCAAGTCCTAAGACTAATTCGGTCGACATTGGCGCAGGTCGTAGATCTATTTGGGACACCTTTTAGGTGCAAGCTTTATCGATAGCCCAACCGGCCATGGCGCAAAATTTAACTCTAAATATGTCGACGCAAAAGCTCTTTTGCTCCTTTTTGTTTGGTCCAAATTAGCGCATTTTTTTTAGACGCAAGCGTTATTTCTAAAACCCTGCCAATGCGAAATACTTATCCCTAAAAGCGTCACTTCCATCACTATAGCTCATTGTTCAATGTAGCTTCTGGTTCACGGTTTTAAGTTTAAGCATGCCGCTCGTTGCGCCATTTCTAGCCCTAGAAACCCCGACGGAGCTTTATCTCTGGTACAACCCATCACCGCAGATTTTTGGCACAAAATCACCGCTATTTCCGTAGAAGCTTAGCATTGCGATCGCCGCTATAGCGCTTCCAATCTTTTTGGGGACATGCGCAGATACGAAATTGGTGAAGCCATTAATATCACCCTATGCAGAGTTAAGTGCCATTCGGCTTGAGCCCCATGCTCACCAACTTGCCAGCCTATCGTCCATGAATACATTAATGCTTCCCCTATACAAACGCATTGAATGGGATTTGGGAGATCATTTCACCTTTTCCTTGGGAGAACATAGATCGTCATTCACCATTGGGTCACTGTGTGGACTGTCGCTTGTCTCAGAACGCTCGCTAGCCACCAGAAGCTACTGCAAGGTTGACAGGTGGGCGCTCTACCCCTGCCCGTTCATTTCCAGTGGAAGCCGAATGACGCTTCAAATAGTAAAGTTGTGTTCTAACACCAAATGCCCTTGGACATATTGAAGGATTTCTCTTTGGCCCGCATCATTAGTATTTCACATAGCCATACGTTTGCTTTCATTAACTAACGACAGTGAAATAATGTTTGCGTTGCAATTTTTTGAATGAACTCTCGGTTTTGTGAAAATGCACATTCTAGTTATTTCCATGAATATGTTGCTACTTGTTTTTTAAACTTTCAACTTTATGTGCAACAACATGTTTGGGAGGGGGTATCGCATTTAATAGTTGCTTTTTGAAATTCACCGAATCCCTTATTTGTGCTACCTTGCTCGTTGCAGGTTTTGACATGCTTAGGAAATCCGCCCAGCGCAAAGCTAAGTTCGTGGAGTCAGACTCAGACGTAGAAATAAAACAAGAATCCAAGCAGAAACAGGAGGCCAATGTAGCTGAAAAGGAAGAATTAGCAAGATTGCAGGAAGAAAAGGAGGCAGTCGAATTGGCAGAGGTGGCAAGGCTACAAGCAGAAGAAGAAGTCAGAAAGGAAAAATAACAGGGTCCATCTGATCCATGACCCATGGACTTAGATCTACCAAAGAAAGACCCACCAGGGATAGCTGATACTGGAGTTGTTCCTACTGATGAATTAGCACTAACCCCATACAACCCCAAGTAGCAGTGCCAAGTGGCCAACTTGGATTCCGTTTATTTTCATGAAAGGAAGAAGGCTATTATTGGTAGATCGGTTAAGAAAGTGGAAATTGGGCCGGTTATATCCAGTCAGTCGAGCCACCCACGCAAGCTGAAGTAGAGGAACCATCGGGAGTCGTAGAGCTAGCACAAGCGAACATCCAAGCTGAAATCAGTGGGCAAGCAGAAGCATCATAGTCAGCAGCTGAGCCATCCATAGCTTGATTTATTCTAAAACAAAAGACAACTGTTATTTGTCTTTTTGTAATAAAGAAAAGGGAACTTTATTTCTGTTTTGTTCTAATTTTGTAAAAGACAGCTGCGTTCTGGGTTTTGTCTTATTGACCACTAGAAGATAAAAAATTTGTTCCCTCCTAGGTTTAGGTTTAGGTTTTTGGGAAAATGAGAAGCATTGTAAAATCTATAAATAGGTGAACAGAGGAGAGAATAAGGACTTTTGACAGGCAAAGAAAAAATTATTGCGTTATGTATGGGAACTATTTTCTAGATATAAAGATACAGGAGTTTGTTTTTTTGTCTATTGAAAGCCTGCACGGCATTTGCTTGGGATCTGTGTAAAGAGCTATGGAAATATTTCGACTCTCTTACCAATGGTTTATTGTGAGATCGTTCTAACTCATTGTGGATTACTCCATTTCTGTGAATGTTTCTCATTTTCTGTGTATTATGCTGTGTACTATGAGTGGTGAAATCGTTTTAATTCATTTGAGCTATCTTGAATGTATCTCCCTTTCTACTATAATTTACATTTAAACTGGTTCAAACAGCTATCTGCATGACCCTTATGTGTATCTACAGCACGCTGCTCATTCTCTTATTTTGGCTCCTCGCGAGGATAGAATAGATTTGCTTATCACAGTTTTAGATTAAGATTTGTTTCATTTTTGCATTTAGCTTAAATTAGTTTACAGCACTTGCATCTCATACATAAATTTAAAACACATAAATGGTGGATCAGGCCGCAACCAGTAAAGAACACAACAAATCTTTAAATCTTACACAGTAGCCAGAACCGTTAACCGGACGGATTCCCCACACCAAACGGTGAGCGATCTAATTGGGATTGCCTACCGGGGAGAATCCCTTGCTGATTGATGCTGCGATTTTCGGGGCATCAACAGTTTTTGGCGCTAGAAGGAGGGCCACCAGTGCATGGATGGCAGAAGAGATCCCTTCATTAGAAGAAATCCCACTGATGACCCATTTGAAATAGCCATTCCAGAAGATTTAGATCTGGAATCCATAAATCAAGAAAATCCAAATCCTGAAGGTGAACAGCAAGAAACAATGTATGTTGTTCCTTTTGCTGAAATAGCAGATTTAAGAAGGCATACTCGTGCTTATGTTAGGCAACTCGGTGGTTTGAACGCAGTCTCGTTACTTCCCAGATGAGCAGCTCCTAAGAGAGAACCACAGTATACCAAAGACCCAGTATTGGTTCAAAACTTAGAAGATCTGGTAGATCTATCGTTAGAAGAAATTACTGAGCCATTGGGAGAAATTGGATTTGAAACTCCTCCAGAGTTGCATACTCCACTAAATTCTCTGCCTCATATTCCACGTAGCTCTCCACTGTGTACTTCGAGAATCATGGCTTGGAGAGCAGCAGGAGCTCTGAATCTGGCAGGTCCTTTCCATAATCTGCCTAAGAACCCTGAGAAAGTTTTGCCTAAATATGATCCAGGTAAAGGGATCACTGCAGAGGATCATCTTAAAAGTTTTTATCTAGCCTTGAATCTTCTAAATGTAGAACACGAATATGTGGTTTGCCGATTGTTTCCCTACACATTTGAACCTAAATTTTCTTTCTGGTATTTTAGCCTTCAAGCTAGTTCAATATCTGATTAGGAAGACTTCGAAAAATGTTTTTTAAAGAAGTATGGAAACCAGAAAACGGTAGCTACCCTAATGAAAGAATTGTTGTCCAT
This sequence comes from Larix kaempferi, assembly GCA_027924585.1. NCBI lineage: Eukaryota > Viridiplantae > Streptophyta > Pinopsida > Pinales > Pinaceae > Larix > Larix kaempferi. Next base: position 4,928,317 of record BSBM01000230.1, read on the forward strand.
GAGAATGGAGAAGAAGGAGAAAGTCCAAGATTTTAACCAAAGATTCACTACCCTACTGAATAATTTCAGTGACGCTGCAAGGCCTGCTGAGGGATCATTAGTTGAATACTATACAATAGCTCTTGACTCTTTGATAGCCATGTTTTTTAAAAGAGCAAAGAAAACTACCTTAATAGAAAACATTGAAGAAGCAAAGAAGGTAGAAGAAGAGACAGAGAACATTGCTAAACATGCTCTAGATCTGGAAACAAAGCAGCCTGCTAAGAAACCTTTTCTTTTAACCAAAAACAAGGAAGAGCCATCAACTGATATGGAAAACATTGTCAAAATGATGCAAAAGCTTTCAAACAAAATTGTGGATTTAGAAAAGGATAAAGCAGCCAGTACCTCTAGGCAGCCGTTCAAACCTTATTATAAGAAAAGAGAAGAAAATGGACAGCCAACTCCGCTAATAAACAATTCCGTTGTTTTAAATTTAAATGAAGTAGGTATGGATCATTTCTGTCTTTCCATCAAGAACAGCATTCTGAAAAAAGTTGTCTGCAGTGGATTAATTCAATGAGTTTAGTGATGAATCAAATGCTTGATGCGCAATTATCGGAACAACAGGATCCTCAAGAGGAACAAGTTTCTGATCAGGAGGAAACCACCCTAGACACCACCATGGTTCTCTAGGATTGGTCACCAACTCAGGAACCTTCTCTTGAAGAGCTTGCTGATGAGTCTCAAGCAGCATCCATAAATGTTTCCACTAGAAGTAAAGGCCCCTTACCTAATCAAACTTTAGATATTCCTAAAGTGAAATCCTCAAGGGAATTTCCAAGGCGGCATATAACAGTTATCCCACAGCAGCCCAAGGCTATCCCACAGCAGCCCAAGGTAATTCTGACACCTATAAAAGAATCAATTGCTGAAAAATCCAAACAGCCAAATATTACTCCAAACAAAACAGAAACTCAGCCCAAGATTTCTAAGGTATGCGATATGGGTTACGATATAATTGAAGACATTAAGAATACTAAAGCCAACATTTCCATATTTGACATGTGCAGTTTGCCCCAGCAAAGACAAAATTTTCTAGAGGTTTTTGACCCACAAGCTAGTCCTTCGTCTGAAAACATAGAAGACGACCCTGAGATAAACGAAGCCAGCATCGGCAGGAAATCTAGATCACAAACTCTACCTTTCCTCCTAACTTTTGAAATCTTCAACCACAATGTTCATAACTGTTTGGTAGATTCAGATGCCAGTTCAAATGTCATGCCTCTGTCAATTTGCAGAAAGATTAATGGGCATCCTATCCCTTGTCCATCTCAAATTATATAGTTGGATAGGACCACTGTTAAGGTAATTGGGGAAATGAAAGATGTTCTCATTAGGCTGTCAGCAAACCCTAGGGTGTGTTAGTTCGTTGATATAATGGTGGTTGATATCCCAGAGGCTTACGGTCGGATTTTGAGTAGGGATTGGTCTACGAAACTGAATGGCTATTTTGCTACAGACTGGTCTCATTTGTGGCTGCCTTATCAGAATAGGCAAAACCAAATCAAGATACTGAGAGAACCTCATATGAAACAAAATGTAACTTAGTTGGAAGAAAAGAACGAAGCTCTTGCTTTCTCGTCTTCAGTTTTGGGAAACTATTTCTTAGAGATTGACCCAGGAAATTATCAAGCACAAGATGCTAGCCATAATCCAGATGAACAGTCCGATCTCCTTCAGTTTTCTCGGACTAATCATATTGATTGTAACATAGTAGAATTAGTCACTGACGTAGTTGTTAATGATGCTAGTTTAGCTAAAGAAGAAAATGTGTTTTGGATTCTTTACTTTGATGGCTCCAAAACCCAAGAAGGATCAGGAGCCGGTTGTGTTTTGATTGACCCCAATAGGAATAAACACTTTTTATCTTGTAGATTAGAATTTGAATGTACTAACAATATTGTTGAGTACGAAGCTCTAGTCCACGGGTTAAAGAAGGCTATTGCTTTAAGTGTCAAATATTTGAAAGTCTTTGGTGATTCTGAAATAGTCGTTAGGTAGGTGAGAGATACAATTCACTGCCTTTCTCCTCATTTAAAAGGCTACCAATCTGAGATTTGGAATTTGATTTTGTGTTTTGATGCTTTCAATATAAATTCCATTCCTAGATTGCAAAATGTTGCAGCTGATTTATTGGCTATTTTCGCTTCCAGATTAGTTCCTACAAATAATAAATGCTCTATTGAATTGATTTTCAGGCCATCTATTCCAGATAGCATTACGAATCTCAAAGTATTTGATGATGATGATCAGATCATCAGCTTCTTGACAAATGAAGATGCTTTCCTTGAATCCATAATAGACGAAGAGAAGCATGACTCAGACCTTCAAAGCAAACATGTTGTTAAAGGAAATTTTATGCCTAAAGGAGTGAGGACTCTCGAAGCTTTGTTTGATTTACAGAGCAAGTTCAAGAGACCAGTGAATGCTAAAACTCATAGCTCCTCTATGACACATGAATTGATTAATATGGGAACAAAGGCAGAGCCGAAATATGTTAATCTCGGTAAGTGTTGCTCGCCGGGAGAAAGAGAAAAGTTTATCAAAATTTTCAAGTAGTATAAGGATGTCTTCGCATGGACTTACGACGATCTGAAAATGTATAATACTCGTATCATTCAGCATGTAATACCAATGAAAGAAGGTGTCAAACCTTTTCAGCAGCAGCTAAGAAGAATGTATCTGACTCTCAAGCCTCTAATTCAAAAGGAATTAAAGAAATTGCTAGATGCAAAGATCATTTTTAAAGTCATACATTCTGATTGGGTCGCCAATCTAATTCCTGTACGCAAAAAAATCAGGAGAAATCAAACTGTGCGTAGACTTCCAGAATCTAAATAAAGTTTCTGATAAAGATAACTATCCTGTGCCCCCAATGGAACAAATTTTGCAGACGGTGTTAGGATCAGATCTTTTCTCTCTACTAGATGGTTTTTCAGGATACAATCAAGTACTAGTAGCAGAGGAAGACCATCTCAAAACCACTTTTCGTACTAAGTGGGGTACCTTTGCTTATCATAGGATGCCATTCGGCTTGATAAATGCTGGAGAAACTTTTCAGCGGGCCATGGACATTGCCTTATGAGGACTGGGCGGTCAGTGTGTAGTAGTTTACTTGGATGATGGCATTTTCCTCAGATGTTTGGAGAAAGAAGATGCAAGGAAGGTAGTCGAAGAATTACACGATGGCCCTGCTGGGGGACATTATTTAGGGGATACCATAGCTCATAAAATTCTCAGAGCCAGGTATTATTGGCCCACTCTTTTCAGGGATGTTCATGCATATGCAAGGAACTATGATGTTTGCCAAAGAAGTGCCGGGAAATTGCCAAAAGCAGCGGGACCGTTGTAGCCGGTTATCATTTCTGAACCGTTCGAGCAATGGGGCATAGATGTTACTGGAGAGATAAACCTGAATTCCTCGCTGCAGCACCGGTACATCCTGACAGCTACTGATTATTTTACGAGATGGACTGAAGCCATTCTGCTGCGCGCAGTCAACGAAGATGGAGTTATCAAATTCCTGGAAAAAAACATCATAACCAGGTTTGGGGTTCCAATTTCCCTAGTCTTTGATAATGCAACTTATTTTTCATCTTTTAAGATCAATGAATTTGTTTATGAGAAAGGGATCAAACTGCACTATTCAGCAAATTACTATCCCTAGGGAAATGGATTAGCTGAGTCGACCAATAAAAACCTCATCTGAATTCTTAAGAAAACTGTAATTGAAAATCAGAGAAGCTGGAACCTATCCCTTCCAAATGCTCTATGGGCAGACAGGGTTACCCCCAAGAATGCCTTAGGTGCGTCCCCGTTTACCTTGGTTTACGATAAGGAATCCATCCTTCCCCCGAATGTATTACTCCCGTCCTTGTAGCTGTCCCAAGCCTCCCGAGGTTCCAGTGGTCAAGTTCTTCAATCAAGAATCGATACCCTAATAAAACTAGAAGAGTCACGGCAAAAGGCCAAAGATCAATTCCATCATCATCAAGACATAGTCAAAAGATGGTTTGATAAGAAGAAATCTGGAAAAAGAAGTTTCGAAGTAGGAAATTTAGTTCTGAAATGGGATCATCAACACGATGGTAAGGGAATGCATACAAAATTTCAACACTTATGGGTTGACCCTTACCAAATTTCTGAAAAGCTTGACCCATCAACGTATAAGTTAAGAAGCCTTCAGGGAGAGGAAGTTAATCTTGCCCTCAACGGCCTGGCTTTGAAGCAGTATTTTGCTTAAGGTCTCTAAGAGAACCTTTGTACATAAATAAAGGCTTTGTTCTTTTTCTTTTTACTTTTTACTTTAGTCCCTTGTTTTCTGTTTGTTTCAGCCAAGTTGTCCTCTTTTCTGATTTTTTAAGTTTTCCCTTTCCCCTTTCCTTTGTATAGTTTTTTCCCGCTAGCCCTGCAATTGGGCCTTTCATGAAGATAGATCTCTCAAGAAATCTCATAACTCATGAAACTGGAAATGTACCCTCAAAGGAAAGTTTATCTATGCATTTTGGCTTTTTCTTATCGTTTTCCAGAATGAAGAGATCATGTTCTGTTGGTCGCATTAACCCCTGTTTAATAGCAGAAATCTATGATTATCTTTATCACTATCTTCGGGCTCCATCCACCCTCACATTTATAAGCATCTCAAGAAGATCGTTGCAGTTAGACCCACGGAAAGGAAGCACATATCGAAGGCATAGGGTATTAAAATGACTCCATGCTGCAAATCTAAAGCCAAAAGAGCTTATAATCAAGAGTCTGTTTTCTAGAAAATATCGCTTCCATTAAAGCATGGCTGAGAACAATAAAGACTTTTAATTTAAGCAGCCACACCAAAATTCCCAGCAGAGTTCTTCTCCATCCGTGAGCACGAGAAACCAAGAAAATATCCTGCTCACACAAAAGGACATCAATGGATTGAAGAACTCAGGCAAATGGCTAAGTCTTGAAGAAATTTTTCTGGAATACTCACACGACAAAAGTCGCTAATTAAAGAACATCCAAAAAGATGCAAGCAGCATGGGAATGAGGAACAAGAGAATATTGTCTATGAGAGGTTGTTACAATCCTATGGAGTCCGATGACAGTGGTCGTCTGAAAGATGGATCTTCTAAAAATGAACCCCATATTTTGGCCCTTGGAGAGTTTTAAGGATGTCTTTATCGAAGCTCCCCTTTCCTAATGACCAACGGATAAAGTGATCACTTACTTTGCGGAAATTCGAATGCTCAAGCCGACTATTGCACATAAGGTGAGCAGCTTTTAAAATTTCCTATGGACGAGAGAGATTTTTTCAGAGATCTGTGTTCGCCAGCGATTTGCCAATTGTTGTTGCTGCAACATCCCCCCAAAATTTTGAAAAATATTGGGGCCCCTCCTCCTACACTTTTGTATTGATTTTTCTTTCTCTTTCTTTTGAAGCTTATCCTGCTCTAAATCCAGCAAAACTTTAACACTTGTTTCCCAAAGAAGTTTTCTAAACATTTTTCTAAGGCAAAGTCACCTTCCGCCTTCAGCACAAGTTTTAACCATAAATATCCCGCCTTCGACGCAAGTTTCGATCATAAGACTGTCGTCTTCGACGCAAATTGCAAGCCTAACTCTGCCTCTTTGACGCAAGTTTTAACTCCATTTTTGCCACTTTTGGCGCTTGAGTCAACTTTGATCTGCGCGCTTTTGGGAGGGCTTCCAAGGTCTATTATGGCCGCCTGCGGTGCAAGATTAAATCCTAAATTGGCCTCTCATGGCGCAAGTCCTAAGACTAATTCGGTCGACCTTGGCGCAGGTCATAGATCTATTTGGGACGCCTTTTAGGTGCAATCTTTATCCATAGCCCAGCCAGCCATGGCGCAAAATTTAACTCTAAATTTGTCGACACGAAAGCTCTTTTGCTCCTTTTTGTTTGGTCCAAATTAGCGAATTTTTTTTAGGCGCAAGCATTATGTCTAAAACCCCGCCGATGCGAAATACTTATCCCTAAAAGTGCCACTTCCATCACTGCGCCTCACTGTTCGATGTAGCTTCTGGTTCGCGGTTTTAAGTTTAAGCACGCTGCTCGTTGCACCATTTCTAGCCCCAGAAACCCCAACGGAGCTTTATCACCGGTACAACCCATCACTGCAGATTTTTGGCACAAAATCACCGTTACTTGCGCAGAAGCTTAGCATTGCGATCGCTGATATAGTGCTTCCAATCTTTTTGGGGACATGTGCAGATACGAAATTGGTGAAGCCATTAATATTACCCTATGGAGAGTTAAGTGCCATTCGGCTTGAGCCCCTTGCTCACCAACTTGCCAGCCTATTATCCGTGAAGACATTAATGCTTCCCCTATACAAACACATTGAATGGGATTTGGGAGATCATTTCACCATTGCATTGGGAGAACATAGCTCGCCATTCGCCATTGGGTCACTGTGTGGACTGTCGCTCGTCTCGGAACGCCAGCTAGCCACCAGAAGCTACTGCAAGGTTGACAGGTGGGCGCTCTACCCCTACCCGTTCGTTTCCAGTGGAAGCCGAATGACGCTTCAAATAGTAAAGTTGTGTTCTAACACCAAATGCCCTTGGACATATTGAAGGATTTCTCTTTGGCCCGCACCATTAGTATTTCACATAGCCATACGTTTGCTTTCATTAACTAATGACAGTGAAATAATGTTTGCGTTGCAATTTTTTCGATGAACTCTCGGTTTTGTGAAAACGCACATTCTATTTATTTCCATGAATATGCTGCTACTTGTTTTTTAAACTTTCAACTTTATGTGCAACAACATGTTTGGGAGGGGGTATCGCATTTAATAGTTGCTTTTTGAAATTCACCGGATCCCTTATTTGTGCTACCTTGCTCATTGCAGGTTTTGACATGCTTAGGAAATCCACTCGGCGCAAAGCTAAGTTCATGGAGTTAGACTCAGACGTAGAAATAAAACAAGAAGCCAAGCAGAAACAGGAGGCCAATGTAGCTGAAAAGGAAGAATTAGCAAGACTGCAGACAGAAAAGGAGGCAGCCGAATTGGCAGAGGTGGCAAGGCTGCAAGCAGAAGAAGAAGTCAAAAAGGCAAAATAACAAGGTCCATCTGATCCGCGACCCATGGACTTAGATCTACCAAAGAAAGACCCACTAGGGATAGATGATACTGGAGTTGTTCCTACTGATGAATTAGCACTAACCCCGTACAACCCCAAGCAGCAACGCCAAGTGGCCAACCTAGATTCCATTTATTTTCATGAAAGGAAGAAGGATATTATTGATAGATCGGTTAAGAAAGTGGAAATTGGGCCGATTATATCCAGTCAGTCGAGCCACCCACGCAATCCGAAGTAGAGGAACCATCAGGAGTTGTAGAGCCGGCACAAGCGAACATCCAAGCTGAAATCGGCGGGCAAGCAGAAGCATCGCAGTCAATAGCTAAGCCATCCATAGCTTGATTTATTCTAAAACAAAAGACAACTGTTATTTGTCTTTTTGTAATAAAGAAAAGGGAACTTTATTTCTATTTTGTTCTAATTTTGTAAAAGACAGCTGCGTTCTGGGTTTTGTCTTATTGACCACTAGAAGACAAAAAATTTGTTCCCTCCTAGGTTTAGGTTTAGGTTTTTGGGAAAATGAGAAGCATTGTAAAATATATAAATAGGTGAATGGAGGAGAGAATAAGGACTTTTGACAGGCAAAGAAAAAAGGATTGCGCTATGTATGGGAACTATTTTCCAAATATAAAGATACAGGAGTTTGTTTTTTGTTTATTGAAAGCATGCACGGCATTTGCTTGGGATCTGTGTAAAGAGATGTGGAACTATTTCGACTCTCTTACCACTAGTTTATTGTGAGATCGTTCTAACTCATTGTGGATTACTCCATTGTTGTGAATGTTTCTCATTTTCTATGTATTATGCTATGTACTATGAGTGGTGAAATCGTTTTAATTCATTTGAGCTATCTTGAATGTATCTCCCTTTCTACTGTAATTTACATTTAAACTGGTTCAAACAGCTATCTGCGTGACCCTTATGTGTATCTACAGCACGCTGCTCATTCTCTTATTTTGGCTCCTCGCGAGGATAGAATAGATTTGCTTATCACAGTTTTAGATTAAGATTTGTTTTAGTTTTGCATTTAGATTAAATTAGTTTACAGCACTTGCATCTCATACATAAATTTAAAACACATAAACGGTGGATTGGACCGCAATAGGTAAAGAACACAACAAATCTTTAAATATTACATGGTAGCCGGAACCGTTAACCGAATGGATTCCCCACACCAAATGGTGAGCGATCTAATTGGGATTGCCTACCGGGGAGAATCCCTTGCTGATTGATGCTGCGATTTCTCGGGCATCAACACAGTCTTACTTGTTAAAAATGTTCCTTGCAGTTAATGAAGAAAACCTGCAAGCTCCAAAGCTACAGTTGACTAAGGAGATGTATTTAGACTACAAAACCTTCATGAATGATCTTATGGCAGAGATATATTTATCTTTTTCCAGAAGAGACCGCCTAGGGTACTGCCTGAGATGAAAGACCTACTACAACCATCCATGGAAAAGAGGGTTGGGGATTGGTTCCTACTGGAGCATGGGACTATGATTAGATTTTATGGCTACTCCCATGCCCCCTATGTGCTACCTACCTTCCTAACCCCCAGAGTACTCACCTTGGAATTTATAAGACAAAAATTGAAGGTGGAGTGTGAACATTTCTTGGATGATAGGAAGTCTTCAGACATCATATTTCCATGGACATTGGGCTCCTTCATTGTCAAAAACAAAACATCTCTCCCAGCTATTGAGCGAATGATGGGTGATCTGGGATTCCCATCCAAAGCGGCCATAAACTATGATCCTCACCAGATTATCTCAGAAAGAAGAAAGGAAAGTAACAGGAAGGGATATGAGCACTTCGAACTGACAGGCCTAGCTGAGATGGAAAACTGGTTAGAATACATTGACAAAGGCCAGTTGGAAGTAGACCCACCAGAGGATTCTTCATCTTTAGCATTCATTTTTCAAAGTAGCACATCAGCAGTGCCTGGTTCACCTGGTAAAACCCTAGCAATATCAGCAGCCATGTCCCTTGCCATTCCTCTAGAAAAATCTATAAAGGAAGGGAGCAGTGAGCCCATGGATGTAGACAGTGATGCTGAGAGAGCCTCGAAGAGGCAAAAGGTAGAGGATCCTGAGCATCAATTAGTACAGGTACAAGCAAAGCAACCAAAGAAAAAGCAAGTCAGATCCTCGGTGCCATCCTTCGAGGTTAAGCAACATGTGTTCAACATAACACCTACCGGAGCTGCAGCATCAAGCCTAAGTAGGACTAAGTTACTGGAGGGATATGAGGAGATCCCAAATACAATCTCAGAATAAGCTAAACTGTATGTTGATGCAAGAAAAATGTCCAAGAAGGATGTAGCCTTGATGGCAAGTAGGAACCTTGCCCAGAATACCTTGAGTCTTGCCTTAGCCACTAAGAGTAAGGCCACATAACTAAAAGTAAATCTGGAAGACATCCTAGTACCTAATGTGATCAATTTACACAAGGAGACAAGTGAAGTCATCTATAACAAGTTGTTGAGGGCTTCCATAGAGCTATCAAAAGTGCAGGCCAGAAAAACCAAAGTGCAAAAGCAGTTGGGATTGGAAAAGGTGGAGAACAAGAGCCTGAAGGCACAAGTGAAAAAGTTCCAAGCTTCACTATTGGCCATTGAAACTCAAGAAGATAAAAGGGCTAGCATTCAGAAGCTATTAGATGAAAAAGATCAAGTAATTCTATCACTCAAGAAGAAATTGAATATTCCAACTGCCCAACTGGTGAATGCACCATAAATTGCAGAACTAGAAGAGGAAAAAGAAGAGCTGCAGGGTAAGTTGACTGATTGTAAAGCCATGCTAGTAGAGTTTGAAGAAAGAGAGAAAAAGTGGCAAGTATATATGAAAATGATAATGGACAGTGAGGAAGCTTTGAAGGCTAAAGTTGAAGGGCTTGAGAAAAAGTTGAAAGACAAAGAACAAGAGATAGAAGCCATGGTCACACCCTCGGTGGAGGCTGGATATTTTTCTATTGTAGGGAAAATAGCCAAGGCAAGTCTGGATGACGTAGAAGTGGCAAGATTGAAAAAGTAGAATTCCAACCTCAAGACCATGCGGGATAATGCCGAAAGGGACAAAGAGGCTACAGAGAAAGACAAGAAAGCTTGGGAAACCAAGTACCAAGCGATGCAGGGTGATTATGACAAGCTGAAGCAGCAAATTATAGGGAAAAGTGCATTGCAGGAGGAAAAGAAGATCATCTGGGATGATGTTATTGTACAGGTAGAGGAGCTAAGGCCATATTTGGACTTCATGGTAGAGAAGGAAGCTGTAATCTAACTGGCAAGGTCAACTGTCACAGTGGCAAATGAGAAGTTAAACAAGAAGCCTAAGGATTATGCACAAAATGCAATAGAGTTCTTAAATGGTCTATCTGAAGAGTAGGCTCAAGCAGCCAATACAAAGGACAGAGTGGCCGGAATCATCAGCACTAAGAAGGTAATACTCAAGCACCAGCAAGTGAGCATTGTCTAAGCAGGGATAGATGCCCTGGATAACCAAGTGAAGTTGTTCAAGGAGGCATTCGATCCATTATTTAAGAAAGGTCTTCCTATGTTTTGGGAAGAAGATGGAGCCATGAGGACAAAGGAGGTATATCATGGCAAGCTATGGGAGTGCAGGTTAGACCAAGAGTGATTTGCAGATATGGAGCAACCTCTGGCAGGCAAGACGGTGGTGGAAAAACTAATGAAGGATTTCGAGCTGGTCTCTACATTTAAAGAATCTCTTACACTCCTCGTAGGTTATTCATACAAAGAGCATACCGAAATGAGGGTGTGGATTAAAGATCTTGCCACCTTGGATTTACCAGCAGCCGAGCAATGGAAACTCATCGAAAAGTATGGGAAGGAAAAACTGAAGCTGAGTGCATGAAGCGTCAAAGATAGTGGAAGAGGCCGAATGGAGGAGCAGTTACCAGAACATTTTGTCTTTTTGCTAGAGTCTGTTGTCCTGTGGTAACTAATTTTGTCAATGTAACTAATTTTGATGCCCTGTTTCGAGATACGTCTCGGGGGTAAATTGCACTATAAATGTAACCTCTACAGAGGAGGAAGGGTTCGACTTTCATTTTTGAAGCCTCTGTGCTTGGATTGTAGCTTTGTAAACTTTCTTGGAAGTGTTAATGAAAAGTGTTTTTTTGAGTTTCTGAGATTCATCACAATGTTCATATTCAGTTTGTGTTTCCTGTTTACGTCATTTTCATATGTGTAAATTCTACTATGCTTTCTAGAGAAAACCATGACCTGTCTTGAGCCTACTTGTTAGGATATTCTTATAGTCCATCCTAGTCCTACCAGTATTTTGTTTATTTACATTTTCAGTCTTGCATGCATTCTGCATGCATCCCAGTCATCAGTCCAACACCTAGCTCTCAGTTAGCCAGCCCCCAGGAGCTTCTCTCAGATCAGTTTTAGCCCTCCTAGAGCTTAGTGCGCCCTTCCTCCTTGATTTAAGGAAGCCACTCATCCTCTCTCACCTACCACTCAGTTGCACTTCAATTAATTGAGTTATCATCAGTTCTTTCCTTGATTTAAGGCTAAACAGACTCTCAACTAACTGTATCACTTTGATGGACCTCCAGTGAGACTTGACTGCCCATTCTGACTCCAGCTAGCTCCTCATGCGCCCTCCACTGAGTCTCCTTCATTCAGTTAGTTCCAGTTACACTCAGTTACACCTACCACACTCAGTTAGACTTAGTTTGACTGATGGTTGACAGTTACTTGAGCATCGAAGACTCCACTGATGATGAGATAGACTTCTAGTTGTGCTCCGATGACACTCCGGTGATCTTTTGATCACTCCATGAAGGCTAATTCGAATTGCCACCTTAGGAATTCAAATCCTCATGCATTGTACTATTTATTTGTCCATATTGTGATTAATTAATTAGTGTGTGTGAAGTATTTTTGCTTCTATCCGAGTTCTACTGTATTATTATTCTATTGCTCATTATACTGCATTGACCACTCTTCTTCTATTTTCTTGCTTAATCATAATTACTCTTGTGAGGTATACATCATCTCTTAGATCTGCTGTGAGGATTTTCACATGGTATCAGAGCATGTTGAGAGTATTGTTTATCTCCATTCCTGAGAGTTTTTTGCAGGTTATTATCAAGATTTCGAGTGCAGCAGTTTATGCACTTTTGCAGCAATAACAATTGCAGATATTCTCTATTGTTTTTGCAGGTCTTCTACAGCTTCCATGTATTCATCATGAATTACTCATCTTTCTCCATTCAACTATGATGAATGGAAACCACAAATGATAGCACATTTGAAGAGACATGGTCTCTTTGATTATTGTTTTGAAAGAGAGTTCGAATCCTATGATGAAGAGTATGACTGGTTAAGTGAAGGTGAACAAGCTTGTGCAGTCATGAGTTATGCTATGTCTCTATGCATGTTATATGACCTCCCTAATATTTCATCACCAAAAAAGATATGGGCTTACCTGGATGAAAGATTTGGCAGACAGAATGAAGGAATTGGTCCAAACCCTTTCGAGAACAAGCAAAGTGATGCATTCGCCCTCCTTGATGATCTCATTGATCATGAACCAGTATCAAACACATCTCATATTGAATTTGTCCACAAAGAAGAAGAACTTGCATATTCTACACTCATGCTCCAACTTTCTTCTCTTTCTGTGCTAGCTCACACTCTAGATATTGCAGAAGGTCCTAAATCCTCTCTTGCGCCAGAGTCTGTTGGTTTGCATCATGATCACATGATTATTTTAGAGGTAAAATCAGCTATTGAAGGTATTGCATTCTCCCTCCTCAAGAAATCACCTCTTATTTACTACTATATGATCATTATTTCATGCTTTCAGAAGGTTATTGAAGAATATGGCCATTGCCACCCGCTTGGGATAGTTTCTCATGCATCCATTGGTTTTGATCTCACCTCTTATGGTTCAAAGGAGATCTCAAGAAACCATGATCCAAGTCTTGGATCTAATTTGGATCCTAAGCAAACACTACTTGAGATCATTTCTCATGCATGTGATGGTTTTGATCTCACCCCTGCTGGTTCAAAGGAGATCTCAAGAAACTATTCATCAAGTCTTAAATCTGATTTGGATTTCAAGCAATCATTATTATTTGATGGTTCTTTTTGGCATAATCTCACCCATGATGGTTCAAAGGAGAAGACAAAAGACTATCTTCATATTCATGTTTTTGATCCTACCTCAACTGATTCGAATCACAGGTTCAAGGATCATCCTCATACTTTTGGATTTGTTCTCATCACATTCGATCTGAAGAGAAAGTACAAGCACATGCTTTTTGAGCATGATCCACTTCTTCCCAAGAAGAAGATACCTCCAGACATATGACCAAGCATCACACCTGCTAGAGTTTGGAGCATTTATTTTTGTGTGTGCTTTACAGTCTATGTTGAGGGGGGGGTATTTTTCCCATGAAATTTTCCCCACTTCCTTGGTTTATTGACTGTTATTATTCATTGTATTGGGTGACCTTTGGTCTTAGTTACCAGGGCCCAAGATGGATTAAGGGGGGGTGTTAGGATATTCCTATACTCCATCCTAGTCTTACCAGTATTTTTTTTATTTACATTTTCAGTCTTGCATGCATTCTGCACGCATGCATGCAATTGCATGCATCCCAGTCATCAGTCCAGCACCTAGCCCTCAGTTAGCCATCCCCCAGGAGCTTCTCTCAGATCGGTTTTAGCCCTCCTAGAGCTTAGTGCACCATTCCTCCTTGATTTTAGGAAGCCACTCATCCTCTCTCACCTACCACTTAGTTGCACTTCAGTTAATTGAGTTATCATCAGTTCTTTCCTTGATTTAAGGCTAGATTGACTCTCAACTGACTGTATCACTCCGATGGACCTCCAGTGAGACTTGACTGCCCATTCTGACTCCAGTTAACTCCTCATGCGCCCTCCACTGAGTCTCCTTCATTCAGTTAGTTCCAGTTACACTCAGTTACACCTACCACACTCAATTAGACTCAATTTGACTCATGGTTGACAGTTACTTGAGCATTGAAGACTCCACTGATGATGAGATAGACTTCTAGTTGTGCTCTGATGACACTCCAGTGATCTTTTGATCACTCCATCAAGGCTAATTCGAATTGCCACATTAGGCATTCAAATCCTCATGCATTGTACTATTTATTTGTCCATATTGTGATTAATTAATTAGTGTGTGTGAAGTATTTTTGCTTCTATCCGAGTTCTACTGTATTATTATTTTGTTTCTCATTATACTGCATTGACCACTCTTCTTCTATTTTCTTGCTTAATCATAATTACTCTTGTGAGGTATACATCATCTCTTAGATCTGCTGTGAGGATTTTCACACTACTAAGGGTTGTTGTGACATGTCTTAAGCCTGCTAGGACTGTCGTGACTGGCTGAAAGTGCCTTGAGGACTGTTAAGGGTCCCAATCCTATGTATGAAGGTACCATGACCTACTGTGGGTTACTAAGGGTGTCGTGAGGGTGTGTAAATGTGTTGGTAACCTAATTATGTACTGCTTGACTAGGTCGTGATCTGTTAGTATGGATGGCAGTCTGTGTGAGGTCTAGTACGTGGGTCGCTACCCTTTATTGGACTAGTTGTGCAACTAATGAAACCCTTGAGTTATGCCTCTCACCCATGTGCTTCCTACCAAGATGGGAGCAAAGCTCACAGAGGTCAGAAAGAATGGAACCTACTCCTGGTTGAGGCCTGATGGAAAAACACAAGTAACCATTGAATACAAAAATGACAATGGTGCATGGTTCCTCTGCGCATTCACACAGTTCTCATCTCCGCTCAACATGATGAGACGGTAACCAATGAACAAGATTTATCTAAAGGAAGTGAGAAGGTTCAATTTTTGTACAAGGGGATATGCTTTGTATAGTAAACTGTAATGACCCCCATCAGATCCTGCTGATTTTTTTGGCTTATTTGCTTATGTAATTTGGTTAAGGAATTTCGTAAAAACACTTGTCAAAAATACCACTGAGCTATGCCAACTAGTCTTAGTTGGTTTTTGTATTCAATGTACTGCTGATACGTTGATGCAGGAGCATAGGCTCAAGAGGGTGAAGTCATTCATGACTTCATAAGGCCAAGGGAACTCTTAAGAGACCTAGGGTCTCGTACATTTGTAATTTGCTTTATTTTGTAAACGTTGAATAAAATGGATAAGGAATCTAGATCCTTTTCCACATGTAATAGTCAGGATTGAGTTAGTTGTGAGTCGTAGGGTTAGCAGAGATCAATAAGGACTGTACTCCTTTGTTATAGGATCTGGAAACAAAATCCTCTTGTATTTAAATCAGTTCGAATTATTTTCTTAGCAGCTTAGTTAGCTTACAGAGCTTGTTGGCTTGCAGAAGCTTAGGTTAGCTCACAGAGCTTAGGATAGCTCATAGAGGTTTGAGGATAGCTCAAAGAAGCTTTGATTAGCTCATAGAGATTGAGAGGGAGATAAATTCCACATAGCATGAATGGAGGAATGAGAGGTGTGTGCACAGAAGAGTGAGCGAGAAGAGAACAAGAACAATTCTCTGTGTGTATTTGAATTTTCGGTGAATTGAATAAAGAACAGAGGATTAGACTCTACGTGTGGTTTTGATGGATTAGAAGTATGAATTCATCCCGCTTTCACTCCATATAACCCTGTGTATAAACTTTGTGGCTTTGGATTGCCATAGTTTCCGAATTGCAGATAAGAATTGATCCTGTCAGTGATCAATTAAGTGAAGCTTTGTAGAGGGTTAAACCTTAACCAGTCGCTCAAATAAAAGAAGATCGTAGAGTGGGGATCGATCATGGGGAAAAGATCGATGGTTTATAGTGATATCGCCGGGAGAAGTTGCAAGCTTTGAAAAACTTTTCATGTGCTTGATATTCTATGGAATGCTCTTAATAAATTTTGGAATCCACCGTTGATTTGGTGGGGACACTGATCGAACGATTAGAAAGCATTTCGCCGTGAAATTGATAGATCAACGATCGAGATCGAGATTGACAGCGGGGAAGAAGCGTTGTGCGGAAACTCTATTCCCGCCTTCCGGAAAGAATTCCGCTGCGGAAGAAAGTTAGGCAGTGCGGAAAGAGTTTGTTTCGAATATCAAGGGTTTTAGATCTTGATTTTCGTAGCGCTAACAGTGAACAGTAAATGCAATAGAGATTGCTTTGCATAAATAACAAGGAAAATAAACCCTAAATATCATATTCATATAACTTTGAGTTTACAATGACTGTAACAGCAGTTCTAAGGTGGACAAACAAATTTGAAATTACTTTAACTCTAACTTGTAGCCTTCTTTGGCGTCTCAATTTTTCTTTGGTGTCTGCAACCAGCTCCTCAAAACAACCCAAATTGTCTTCTTCTAAGACTCCCTTATTATGCTTCAGCACCCTCCTTCACTACCCAGAAACGTAACAAGAAGGAAGACTACAATGAGAGTACCCAACAACACTGTAGGTGTCAATATGGATTGCAGCTCCCTTTTTTGTTGTAACAACCCTTGATATTGTCCCAGATGAAGTGTGGGGATCACTATAGATGTGGAACTCCGCTAATTCCTCATTGAATACTGATTATTTATTTGCTCATCGATATCAGCGCTCTCCATCAGCGATGTGACCGTGGAAAGGTGCCACCTTGCAACACGACGGTTTGGCATTACATTTAAAGGTACGACATCTTAATCATAAACATCATTAGGCATGACTAAATGCAGTAATCAATAATGAATATATTTTGTCTCAGTAGTCAATCCACTGAGACGGCAACTACGTCTGATTCGTCCTTCGCTTTTGGTTTTTTACCGCCATTCGACAACCTGTCACCACTTTTTACCAAAAATACCCAAACCAACCTTTGGCTATCCATCGCTCGTTCTGCATGCAGTAGCTCGACATCTGAGACTGTAACTCATCCTGCCGGTAGCATAATTTACAGACAGCTTCGTGATATGGGAATCTTGGTATGACACGAGCCTGTTAGCATAGCGCCTCTGCGTGCAAACAGAGAGGTTTTTAGTATCTTCCAGGAAGCTAGATGGATTGACTATTTCCAGCGTTTGAATAATTTTCATGTAGAAACCGCACTTGAGTTTGCTCAAAATCTAACCAGCACTCATTCAGAGGTCTAAGGTATCTGAATAGATGTTTCAGAAGCAATCATGGCGGAGGTAACAGGATTTCCCAGAACCGGGATGCAATGGTTTGGTCGGAAGTTCCATAATCCAACTGCAGCAGAAGAATTTTTGGCAGCCGGAGAAGTTGTTCGGTCGCATGGCCGAGGAATAGCGTTGGAATCCTTTCCAAATCCTTGGACCAGGTGGCCACCTTCATAAAGAAATACATTTCCTGTGAAGGTAGGTACAAAGTGGTTTACATAGATGAATTCTTCCTCCTTTCACATTTACGCCACCGCAGATTGTTAAATATGTCATTTTATCTTTTACAATCTCTGCAAACTATGGCTGGGTATGTCAAGGGTGCTCGACACCCCTTATATTCCCTCTCAAACCATGGGTTGATTAAACTCTTAATCTTAAGGGCCCTTGTGCACCATAATTTGACATGGGAAGAATTTGTTGCTCGGCCAAGGGTGCCCTGAGCACCTACCGTGGCAATAGGAGGTGTTGAAATGGTAAATGAGGATCGAATTTCCTCCAATTCAGTTGGGGGGAGGGATGGAACATTGGAATACTAGGTGGAAGAGGTAAATATGGGTAATTTGTGACAGCAGTGAACCCTGTTGCAGAAGGGGATATGATGGATCCAGTGGAGAATGAGGCAGTGATATTGGAAGCTACAACAGCAGCAAATCCTATAGAGGAATAAGCAGAACCAATAGAAATTGCAGTTAGGGTGGTAGATGAAGCAATAGGGATGGAGTCATTAGCAGTTGCAACAGAGGAAGCTGAAATGGGAGCAGCTGTTAAAGCTGCGACAGTGGAAGCTGTAGCTATAGGAGTTATAATGCAAGGGGAAGAGCATCAAGCAGAGATGGTTGAAGGAAGAAATATGGAGGTGTTGGATGTTGAATACTCCCCTGAAAGAAGGAGAACCATCATTGAAGAAGAGGAAATGACCCCTCTTTTTGAAAATTTAGAAACCCTTGTGTCATAGAAAAGAAGAAAAAGGTCAGGGAGTAAGGGTCAGACATCTAGCTCAGCAAAGAAGAGAAGAACCAGAGTTGTTACAGTAGCAGCAGCAGTATGCAGTGAAGGCCAGCCATTGGGAGTTGTGAATAAAAGAAGGACTCGGTCTGTTGCAATAGTCGAAACCGCATGTGCAATTGGGGAAAACAGTGAAATTCCCATAGCAGAAGCAGCATGTGCAACCGGGGTAGGCATAGAAATTCCTATTTGAAACCCCAAATCATCGGTTGTTACACAAGAACCTACTGTGGAAAAACCCCAAATTGAAAACCTCCTTTTTGAAAATGAGCTGCTAAAGGAGGAGGTGCAAATGCTTCGGAATGAATTGGAGAAATGGAAGGAAGTGACTGGAAAACAGGCAGAGAGCTGTGACTGTGATTCATTATTTCTAATTGCAATTG
This sequence comes from Larix kaempferi, assembly GCA_027924585.1. NCBI lineage: Eukaryota > Viridiplantae > Streptophyta > Pinopsida > Pinales > Pinaceae > Larix > Larix kaempferi. The sequence goes on from BSBM01000230.1 coordinate 4,946,999, forward strand.
GAGAATTTATAATTGTATAAGCTGAAACAAAGAGTTGTGACTGTGATTCATTATTTCTAACACAAGGAGCGGAGTTTCTTATATCTTGGTGTTTTTATTTGTGTTATGACATGGCATCTCTGGTAGAAAGCCAGGGCTCGCCTTCTCACAAAGATCGCCGAGTTAAGTAGGTATTTTCATTTCTTTCCTGTTGTATGGTGTGGAATTGCATTAGATGTGTTACTGTGAGCTGCAACCGTGAAATGATAATTGCATTCTTCTTTGGTAGTTTATGATTTCATCCTGAATGATTCATATCAATATCATGGACATATATCATGCTATTATGCTAATGATTCATATCAATATCAATATCATATATGTAATTTGAATTAATGTGCAAGCAGCAATACCAATGTCAAGTGTGTGTTACTTATGTGTGTTACTTGTTGAAAACTTATTAACTTAATAGTAAATATATTAATATAATTATTAATTATAATTTAAACTTGAAAATTATATATATCTTCTTAATGGAAAATATCCATCACCCTAAATAAATAATGCAGACTTGTTAACCAACAAAATGGGTATAACTAAACAGTAATAGCAAGTAATATCAAACTGAGTGAGAACGATAATCCTCTACTTATGAACTCAAGCTAATTCATCAGCTGCAAGGGAATGTGTCCTAATTTCATGCATTCGTTCAGTTATATTCCTTGCTTTTCATTCCATAAATTGTATCACTTGTATTGCTGAAACTCTAGTGGAAAATTATAGGTTGATTACAATCACATTCAGAATTCATCCAATAAGAGTTCAATACTGGTTTTTTGGTCTGCTTATCCTTATTATGAACTCAATCGGTTTGCTTAAACTGTCATATGGTTTGTTTGGACTGTCAACGGGGTGTCTTCAAATGTGATTAGACTCTTTAACCAACTTCATATGTTCTTCATTAATTAATCCTAATGACCAAACTTGACATCTCGTGTATGAAATCTGGAATGGCATAATTACACATTTCTGAGCCTACTCATCCATGAATCAGCTCTTTCAAATTGGTGAAAAAAAGTGCATTAGACAAATTAATAACATCAAGAAGAAACCCCGAAGAAGAAGAAAAATACCTAAAACAAAAATCAAATTTTTAAAAGCAGAGACGGTATTTACAGTTACTTAAAACAAAAAAATACACTTATGATTGTGATATGGAAGAATAATCCTTTGGGAATACTAAACACCATTCCAAGGAGATTTTGGAAGTAAGGAGATTTTGCATTATATTAAAAGGAGGAATTTCAAAAGGAGCAATCTGGCCGAAGCTCAGAATTGTTCATCAAAACAGACCGACTTGGCACATTTGTCTGAACAAAACAGAACAAAACTACTACCCGAACAGACAAAAACCACAGAACCAAATACTTTCTTCCCATAGGCTCGCAGGCCAAAGAGCATAATGCTTCATAACCAGCTAGTCCCAGACCCCCCAAATAAACACCCACCCAGACATCAGCGAACTATATAAGGAGCTTCTGGAGAACTCCCAGGATGGCGAAAGCTGGAAGAAGAAGCAACACACGGAGGAGGTTGAAGCGCCATGGCAGACAGAAGGAAATCCAGCTTCCGGTGAATCGTGCAAGACTCTTCAAAGAGAAGTTACGCATTGTCATCTCTGAGAGGATGCCTATCGCGAATGGCATAGCCAACCAAGTTTTTCATCATCCAAAATAGCGCAACAGTGCGCTCATAAAGACTAACGCACCCAGCCGTGTTGCCGGGATCCAGGATCGAATTCTCCAACTTCTTACGCTCCCCCACCAAGGTTTCCCTACTCAGACGAGCCCACCATTGTTTTTCATAGTCATTGATGTCCCTCTGGATTTCCAAGGGGATGTTAAGAGCGAAGGAAGTTTCCTCCCTACGCGCCCGCTGAGAGGCACAATACAGACCACCACTCGGCTCCCCCGGAGAATCCCCATGGCCTCTCTTCCTATTATGACTGGAATTATCTCCAAACTCAGGATGATAGTTAGTATCTTGCGGCTCCTTCATCCTCTCACCAGAGGCTTGCTCCATAATCAACCAGATTACCAAAACTTGCATGCGTGCAGAAAACCAGCAATGACGATCACGGTTGCCACCTTGAGCCTCCATATATTCTCGCCTACCACTGACTATTATGATGAATCGAGTACATCTTAATAACTCTTAATAACTGAAGGAGGTACAGCAAGTGATGCTTCCCCCATCGAAGAACTGCAAAGGAGGATGAAAAGACTGATCGAGAACTGTGAAGGAGGATGAAAAGACTGGTCGAGAACTGCAAAGGAGGATGAAAAGACAAGAGTTAAAGGTCAAATATGCGGACAAGAGTTACGTGTCTCGATTATCGTCAGCATGATGTCTTCTCGCATGAAAAACCATCATGTCTTGGTCCTGGATAACTCTGCAGTTATCCCGAAAAACTGCTTCTGTCAAATCGTCCCACGTATAAGTGCAGGTGGCCATGTGAACATATCAGCTTGACGTGGGAGAAAGAAAGCGCTACGCCCAACAAGGAAGATACAGCCTTCCAACCGCCACAACGACGCCACTTTGGAGCTTGATTTGCCACGGTGCATCTTAGCAGCCATGTGGAGAATGATCTTGGAATCACCTTCCACGATTAGAGGGGTCCATCTTTTTCAACATGTGAGCAGTTCGGCAGCATTACTAGACTCTATCCCCAAAAAACCAATTTTGAACCCGGCACAAATTGTGTGTTGAAGAAAATGTCGGCAACACATGGGGATATTGTAGGCTGTTGTTTTGTCTACTCAACCATGGTCTCAATTTGTCCAAAGAGATCACCCTGAAGAAGAATTTATGGACCTGCCAAAACAATGGTTTAGGGAAATTACACCAACCCTAGGAGAAGATAAAAAATTGTCCAAGTATGGTAAAATATGCCTAATTGGCCTTAGGGAAATGCCCGCCACAGCTCATAGGATGATGATAAAAATATTCCAAGGGTGTGGATCTCCAAACCCACCCCAAAAGTCCAAAATTCCAACAAGACTTTTAGGGGGTCTTTCCAAACCCCCCTGTTGGCTGCTTTTTGGACAGACCCGGGTTTTAATGAAGCGCAGCAACAAAACCCCTTGGCGCACTGGCCCTCTCGGCAACGAGCTGCGCAGCAGTTCGAGGTCTCACCCGAAGTGGCTATGGGGGGGCTAAGGAATCAGATTTCCTTAACCTAGGCGACGCGGAGACTGCTCTTTCCTCCTCGACGATTCCTCTAAGGTGAATATCTGACCCCTCTTCAGACCCATGAGCGCAACAGCTCTCAAGCTCCTGCGCAGTACTTCCACTCCTGCGCTAGGACCAATTATCCTCTGCGCCGATATTCTATGCGTCATTTCGCTAGCGCGCCCGTCGCAGCAACACGTTCTCCTATCGCTGCGGCGACGTTGTCTTACCGATTCCTTTGACCCTTAACGATTATAGTCCCCAAGGAAGCTCCAAGAACTTACTCAACACACTCATAAAGATAATGCAATATTCCTGCGTACGCTGTTAGTAAACTAAAACAAGCAATCACTTCAATCACAACATCACAATAGCGAGAAATATGAAGTCCACCTCCATGGGGAAAACCATGTCCACGGGAGTATCTTATATTAACCAGAAAATGATAGATTTATACACTATGCTGCGCACACAGCTGCAGCCTTAGATCTTTCCAGGAAACTCCACGCACACAGCTGGGAGCCCTTCTCTCGATCTAGTCTCTTCCTCTTCTGAGATTACAATAGTTCAGACGTCGACTCCGACTATCTGCAACTCAAGGATTAGCTTCACTGCTAACCAGCTCTAACTCCTGTTTTCTAGCAACACGGTAGAAAACACTCAACAAGATCGTAACAAAGGATGATCAACTCGATCAATCCTTCTTACATCTAGTATCTACTATCTTAGCTAGCTCACTCACAGGCTTAGCTAACTGACTCACTAATTAACCAGCTCACTAACTAGCTAACTAACATCTACCCTTTACAATTATACATATATATAGGTGGCCATGGCGGTCGCACCTTTACAAAACTGTGGGCCTTTCCCAGCAGTAATCCCCAAAAACCCTAACCAGACATGGCTAGGTGTACTGTAGGCGCCGCTTGCAGTCATGTCACCGCTTCCTGCAGGCTCCATGATTTCTGGCGCAGCTTACGGGTATGGGCGCCTTGTCCTTCGCCTTCAATGCTTTGGTCCGTTGCTCCTCCTTGGTCCAAGCAACCATAACTTCTGTATTCATCCTTAATGAGGGTAGCTGAGCCCTCTACTCCATTGCTTCATTCATTGTGGTAGCTGGGCTTTCCACTCAGCTACCTTCATTCTCTTCTGACGTGCGCGCGAGCTCTGCGATTTTCGGTCCGTAATCTACGCTGAGATTATCCATCTGGCACCGTACTGCGCACCGTCTGCTTCTGTCCCAAAATTGGCGCTTATTCAAAATTTAGCACTTTCTCTTCCATACTTGTGCTTTTTCCTCAAAATTCGCAGCTTTTACCATAGCTGCGGCCTTGGCTCCAACAGGCCCCTAACACTTACTTGTGGCTCACCCTCGAGCCACTCGTACTAGTGTGTGGTCGCTTTACTTGTGCATCTGCTTTTGCTTGGGTCTCCGCGAATGTTTTCTTCCATTGCGCAATAGCAGAGTCCAATTCATCGACACACTCCACAGCTGTCTGCACCGTTTCTGTAGTGGCTTCTTCTTTAGTTATGGCATCAATCACCTGTTGAGATTCAGCAATTTCTTTGATTTTTGCCTCGACTTGGCCAACGATGTCAGCATACTCATCCATAAATGGCTGAATGTTGTTGGTGAGCTTCTCATCTTCAGTTCTGAGCTTGTGGAGTTGCTGTTGCACTCTGCGCACTTCACTCATTTTCTTCATTTTTGCTAAGCCTGCTAAGGCCTTAGCTTCTTCAGTCATAACAGTTAGGGACTGTTCTGCGGCTTGCACCTGTTCCAAAAGACCAACTTTAAAAGGGAGCTTCTCAAGCTCCGTCCAAGCTTCCATAGCTTGGCTCATCAGGTTCTCGGCTTCCTGTATTTTGTCTTTCATTTGTGTGGAAGCTCTGCTCTGCACTTCAAATTGTTCCTGCGCATCATCTGTAAACTGCGCAGCAACACGAGCTTCCAGCTCGGCGATCTGGGTTCTATGGCCCTCAGCCATAGCAACTATTTCGTGCTCCAGGGTTTTCACCCTTCCTCCAATAATTTGAACTTTCTCAACCAGAGGGAGGTCTGGTTGAATCTCGCAAGCCGGCAACTCCTGGGCAATCTCATCCACTGCGTTTCTTATGCCAATGTCTTGCGCCTCATAAAGTGCGAGCTTCTCGGAGATATTCTTATGGCTTGCCTTCAGCTCTATCTCCTGCGATTGCAGTCGTTGATTTTCCTGGAATGTAGAGAGCTCTCTAGCTCTCAACTCAACAGAAACTTTCTCATGTACTAGCTGTAGAGTCTCTATAGGAATTAGGGACAAATTTATTTCAACGGGCCCAACTGCGCTTACCTGTAGTGCAGCTAGAGGATCCGGAAGTGTCATGCTTGTAGGCGGAATGTGCACGACAGTATGCCTTTCTGCGAGTTCTTCAACTCGCTCAGTATTTGTGGTTACTTGTGGCACCTGCGAAGTAGATGCTGGCGCATGGGTCTGCGCAATCCTTCCTGCGAGACCCTTTAATTCCACAAACTGCAGGTCTAGAGCACTTCTGATGTGAGCGTAAGTGGTCCGCAGCTCGTGAAATTGCTCTTTCAAATGCTGGTCGATCCCCGAGGGAATGGCCTCAGAGGGATGCGACACCTTTTGTTTCTTGGTTGCTGGTTCTGTCGAGCCTTCATCACTTCTTTGCTCGGGGGCTTCCTTGCCCTTATCCTTCTCTTGCGCAGCGGCGGGTGGCATCGCGGATGCGATGTCGGTGGCTTCCCTCCATTCATCCGACCAAGACTTGATAGTTTCTTCGACATCTTCGGTGGTCATCCTGTAAAGGCCTACGGCCCATTCCTCTTGAATGCCGCAGGTACGGAGGTAAAGTTGATGTAAGTCGGCAGTAAAGGCCAACTTTCTGTCATATATTTTCGCTGTCTCCTCACTCAGCCTTGGCATTTCCTGAATGGTATCTCTGAGGAGATAGTAATATTCACAAAATACAGCGCGGTTCATCTTGCGCTTTGCGGGATTAGCAAACTCCCAAAGGTTAACATAGCGGATTCCGGCAGGTTCTCCTGCACGGCACGGGAGGAACTGAGTGTTCGGGGACTCCTTCCACCCGACGAGAGCACATAAAATTAAAAGACAAGAAAAATGGAATAACTGACCGGGGTTATCTTGGACGTTCCGGCAGTCTTCCAAAAAATAATTGAGGAGGAAGAGGGACCAGTTGTACTGTTCTCCCTCCGCAGCTGCGATGGCGAGTTCCACGATAGCTCCAGTAACTTCCTTCGGTCTGCACTTTGTGAGAAGTCTGCCTGCGAGCAGACTTCCTGTAAATATAAGTGCTTCGTCTTCTACTATAGTGAGGTCATAAGCCCGACCTCCTCTTGTGAGGTTGTATTTCTGCACCAGCTGTGCAGCCAATTTTCTATCTTTGTATTTTCCCACAAAATGAATATTGGGATATTTACCAACCTTAGATAGGCCGGTAATACGGTGAATCAAATCGACATTTAAATCGATTGGCCTCCCCAGCCAAAGGTAACCTCCATGAACGCAGGATAGCAGTGTCTTAACAACTGCGTTCACTTCATTGCTACGCCCAAAATGCGGTAGCTTTAACAGGTTCAGGAGTCCAGGTCGCTCAAGATTTGCTGCAAATCCCTTCGGGATGAATTCGTCAACCTTTTCGTGGGATTATGCACTACCGTCAGATATCGATCTAGTGCGAACTGAGGATATGTTTTATAGTCTCCCAGGTTGAAATCAAAGAACTTGACCAGTGGAAGGTGTCCGAGCAAGGACCCTTCTAGTTGCACGCCAGCCGGTAGTGGAGGTAACGGAAGTGGATACTTTGCATTCTTCAGAATATGCACCTCTGGTGCATCGTCTGGACGCGGCGGAATATAATTCACCATAGTGGCCAACGGCTCTGGAACGGGCTCTTCTGGCTGTGGCTGAGACGCTCTTGTGGCCGGAGATTGTCTGGGATCATGATAACCAGGGTGTACATAAGTCGAGGCCGTCACGGGGGTAGTCATGCCGAAATCTAGGCCTCAGCGCAAGAATTGACGAACAACTTCTTCAGTCGACAGGTTCTCCGTCGTGAACGGGTATAGGTAACAAGAACTTGGACAGAAACAGCGGAACAGCGTGGGATATGAACGCTGACAACAAAGGAAGCACTCTGCACAACTCGGCTCTGAAAACAATGGCTTAAATTCTCAAACAAGACTATGCAGCTCGAGGAAAGTAACCCGAAAATATACAAGTGTGGGGTATTTATAGCCAAAGGTGATAGTAAATGCGGCCAAGTGGGGCTACTAGCTGTAGGTGGCTCTGCATGAATTGACAATCGTTCTATCCCCCTCGCCTCTACGGTGCATTTATTGTGATGGACGGGCTCTGACAGCCTTCCGGGAGAAGCTAAAGCTTCCGGCACATGAGTTAAATGCAAATCTTACGGAGATCAAGCCGAATCTGTCAGAGCGGCTACACTTAAATGGCGGGCTTATCCTTCATTTATTCTCAGACGCGGCTACATAACTGCTGTAATTCAAATTTTTCGGTGGGTCATTTCAACTTAGGTAACTGTGCCTATAGGGGTCCACAACAAGAACTTCAAGCGGCAAATTATCACAGGGAACTCCGCAAGAGCGACAGTTCAACATCCCGGGGAAAAACTTCGTCAAAGCGCAAAATAAGGGTGCTTCTTACAAACTTTTACTGATATGCGCGGATGGTTCAAGGAACTACGTGGGAAGCCAGAGACTGAGGGTCTCGCGACTTCCGTGTAGACTGATAATGCGATGCCTCTTTCAACTACACCGGACATCTGCATTTCTTTGAGCAGCTATTTAAGTCGACAGGGCGGAGTGGCCGTCGCGGTAAAGCTTGAGCCGACTCCCGTTGATCTTTGTAGGCAGTACTTCTCCATTCAGCTTTGCAAGATGAACTGCTCCTCCTTCTGTTATTTTTATCACCTGAAAAGGGCCTAACCAGTGTACACGAAACTTGCCTGGAAACTTGATGAATTTACTATCATAGAGGAGTACCAAGTCTCGTTCCTGAAAGACTTTATTCTTAATATGCCTGTCATGCCAAGCTTTCTGTCTTGCCTTCTGTACCTGTTGATGGAATCCGGCTAAGAGTCTGTCTTCCTCTAAGGCAAGCAATTGTGAAAGTCTTTCACTCATGGTATCCATATCTGTCATTTCTGTAATTTGCGCAATTCTGAGACTGGGAATAATGTATTCCATAGGCATAACTGCTTCTTGTCCATACACCAAACTGAAAGGTGTGTGGCTTGTTAATTTCTTGCATGTGGTTCTGTAAGCCCATAATACAGCTGTAACTCTAAGGTCCCAATCATCTCTTTGTTGATTACAGATCTTCGTCAGGGCATTCTCAAGAATTTTATTGAATGCCTCCACCGTGCCATTAGCTTGAGGGTGGTAGGGTGTACTCTTATGGTGACTAATTTGGAATTCCTCAGTAAGGGCTTCTATAGTCTAGTTGAGGAAATGTGTACCCTGATCACTCATTAGAATCAGTGGACATCCAAATCTAGTGATAATATTCTCAAAAATGAACTGTGCGGCCGTGGCAGCGTCGCAGTTCTTCACTGGCTTAGCCTCAGCCCATCAGGTGAGGTATTCAGTAGCTGTAATGATATATCTTGCACCGGTTCTCTTTCCTGGTGGGTTGATAGGACCTACAAAATCAATGGCCCATTTATCGAAAGCACGCAGTGTTATCTGAGGTCTCAGCGGCATCTCATCTCTTCTTGAAGGTTTTCCTATTCGCTGGCACACATTGCAACATTTGCAGAATTCCTTAGTATCCTTATGCAATGTCGGCCACCAAAGACATGCGGCTAAGATCTTCTGAGCAGTCGTCTTTCCTGCGAAATGGCCTCCTGCGGTGCCCGAGTGCGCTTCTGGGATGATAGAGTTCTTTTCATGTGGTAAAATACATCTGCGCAAGACTTCATCGGGGCCCAACTTATAGAGCTGGCCTGCTATCAAAGTGAAGTCTGCGGCTTTGACGACAAGTTGTTTCTTCTGCTGGATTGTAAACTCAACTGGCGCTTGTCCGGTGGTGAGAAACTCATGGATATCAGAATAATATTCATCTGCTGCTTGAACAAAAAATAGCTGTGCATCAGGCAGATTGTCCTCCAGATTTGTAGGTTCTTCTCCTGACTCGATCCTAGATAAGTGGTCAGGTCCTGCATTCAATCTACCTGGCTTTACAATAACCTCAAAATCATATTCTTGAAAGAGCAGTAGCCATCTGCAAATTCTTCCCCCTAACACTGGCTTATTGACCAAGTATTTCAAAGCAGAATGGTCAGTATACATTTTAAAATGTGCGTCCAGTAAGTAGTGTCTGAACTTCTGTAGGGCGTACACCATAGCTAGTCCTTCTCTCTCTGTAGTAGTGTAGTTCTTCTCGGCTGTGGACAGCTTCCGGCTAGAGTAAGCAATGGGGTGATCGATACCTCCTTCTCCCGGTTGTGTAAGTACGACCCCCAATGCTATGGAAGAAGCATCGACATGAACATGAAAGGGTTTATTCCAGTCTGGGAAAACTAGAATTGGCGCACTGATCATCTTGTCTTTAAGTGTGTCCAAGCTCTGTTGGCATTCTTCTGTCCATTGGAATTTCGAATCCTTTTTCAGCAATCTTTCCATAGGTGCTGTGATCTTTGCATAACCTTTGATAAATTTTCTGTAGTATCCTGTATGTCCCAATGTAGTGCGCAATTGCTTGAATGAGTTGGGCGCAGGTAAATTAGCAATGATGGCAACCTTCGCAGGATCCATCAGGAGTCCTTGTCTGCATACAATGTGACCCAACAAAATACCAAAAGGAGCACAGAAGATACATTTTTTCAAGTTAAGGGAAATCTGGTGCTGTCTACATTTTTCTAACATCATTCGCAGGTTCCCCATATGGTTCTTTAGTAAGCCAAACACAGTCCAATCATCAAAATAGACTTCTAAAAACTTATGGATGAATTCTTTAAAAACAGCAACAACGACTCTAGAGAAGATAGCAGGAGCGTTTTTAAGACCAAAGGGCATTACCGTATACTGGAATGATCCCCATTCAGTCGCAAAAGTAGTCTTATGGCGGTCTTCTGGATGGATTCTGATCTGATGGTATCCCGAAAATCCATCAGTGAAGGAGTAAGCCTCTTGCCCTCCAACATTATCAAACACTTCATCTGTAAAGGGAGTAGGAAATGGATCATGCGCTGATGCGTCATTGAGTTTGCGCAAGTCCACGCAAATTCTTATTTCACCTTTTGTCTTCTTCTCTTGTACAACCATAGGGCTAATCCAATCGCTTTCTTCTACTGGCTCAATAATACCTGCTGCGAGCATCTTGTCAATTTCTTCTTTGACTTTTTCTTTATAGCGCGGGTTCAACCTGTATGGGCGCTGCTTTACTGGCTTGGCATCTGCTTTCAGAGGTATGCGCATCACTCCTAAGTCTCCTAGGATGCCTTTCATTTCTGTGAACTTGGTAGGAAAGATATCCTGGTAGTCACGTAATAAATCTGAAATATGCCCAACAGTTTCATCATCCCAATAGTCTCCTATAGAAGCAAACTTGGGTTCGGCTTCTGTACCAATGTTAACCTTTTTGAGCTTGATGTGTTCTGTAATGGCAGGGATATCAAGCTGAGGACCTTCAACATTGCGCGTCCCTTCTGATTCTGGGACATTGATGTTGCGAGGATCATCCTCCTCTTCTCCAGCGGTGAAATTATAGCATTCCAGGGCATGTTCTATCTAAACAGCCCAATCCGGTTGGGAATATTCTGGTAATAGACATGGTTCAAATACCTTCTTTTTAATACACTTCAGAGCCTGATCAATACTTGGATGCTCTGACTCAAAGCTGAAGGTAAGTTGAAAACTTTCTATCATAAGAGGCCAAGTAAGAGTGCCTCTGCGCAATTCTGTTTCAGTGTACCAGTTCCTTGGAACTGTGTCCAATGTGTGGATGAATAAGTGAACCCACTCATCGTCCGGAATATCCGACCATTGCTGAATGCATGCTTCAATGTGTGACCCGGGGTCACTCTGTCCCTCATATTTGCGCGACACTTCTGCTGTAGTGTCCTAGAATCTGCGCAGTATCAATCTGCGACAGTCTTGCCATGTGTGAATATTCTCTTTATGCGCACCCCACCATCTTGTGGGTGTAGCGCGCAGTGATACATCTAATGCCTGTATGCGCTACTGTTCTGGAAGCTGTTGTTCATATGCCTGTATGAATTCGCTTACTTTAGTTAAACCATCAAAAATTGGAGTGTCAGTCAATTCTGTGCCAATCCATCGAATGGATTTAGTCATCATGGCGCAACGTCTTGTAGAAACCTCATGTAAGCGATTCTGCCAGTTTTCCAATCCTGCATCTGAGTCTAATGTGCACAAGCTATCGCATCGCCAGCTGATATGGCCATCTGCTGTGGGATTGACATAGTCACTCTGACTAGCAGTCATCTGATACAAACTTTCCATGTGGCGCGCTTCTTCTTCTGCCCGAATGGGTTCTATATACCTTGGTCCTTGAATAGGATCAAGCGGTGCAATGACCCTAATCTGGTCATCCTCGAAGGTCATTTGTCTTTTCTTCAAATTAATGACAGCCAAATTATCAAATGCCCAGTCTATACCTAAAAGTGCTGGGTAAGGTCTACTATCATCCAGAATTTTGATTACTTCAAAGTCTGCAGAACTTCTTACTCCCTCGATATCAATAGGTACATTGGGTAATCTGCCCAATGGAGAGACTCGTTGCTGGTTCGCGAGTCTTAGCTGGATGTGGGATCTTGTAAGTTGAGGGCTTCCCATCTGTTCCCATGTCTGCATGGTGAGAACATTAACTTCTGAGCCCAAATCTAAAATGACTTCATCCATCTCAAATGCTCCAATCTGCGCTGTGAGCCTCATCTCTTTTCCAGTTCTAGTGTGACTCCCAATCTGGTGAACAGCACGCTGCGGCGTGTTCGTCGAAGCAGATTGTTGACATTTATCCAATAGGTGTTGAAGTTCCATAGTTGCTTTTTCATTGCGCAACAACTTTAAGCAGTTCCTTAGAAAAGTATGGACAGTGCCTAGTGCATCTTCTTCATCAGGCCTTCCGGATGTAGTGGCCTGTTCTTGTACCAGGTTGTCTTGTCTTAGCACTTGCGATCTAATATCATTATGCGGAGTTGCGACAGAACTTGAAGCTCTGGGATCTGAGAAATACTCTTGGGCTTGCTTGAATGCTTCTTTTTGCTTCTGCAGATTAAGTGGGGCTGGTTTAATATTAGCGCGGCGCACCCATTGCGTCGCTTGCTTTCCAGTTCCCGACTCTGGCGCACCAGTGGTTGTTCCACTGCGCGTCACGATATTAACTGTACGGTCTGGTTCCATTTTTTCTGCTCCAATCAATTGAATATTCTGGTTGACCTGTGGCGTCTTTGCTTTCATCTTAGCCATCAACTGAGGGCATTCTTCAATGATATGATCATAAGATTTGCAATATCTGCAAAGGGTTGTAGGGTTTTGGCAATCTCTTGCAAAATGACCTTGCGCTCCACAATTATAACAAGTGATCTGGCCTCTTCCGCGGCCAAAATTTGTTGCGCGTCCGCGGCCTCTATAATTTCCTGTTCGGTCGTCGCGAGTTTGGTCATACTGTGGACCTGCTACGGGTCCTTGTGCTTCTGATTGTACTCTATAAACATCGTGTTTCCTTTCCATCATAAGGTCATATGCTCTGCAATTGTTTTCATCATGGCCTACTAATTTACAGAAATTACAATATAGATTCTTTGGAGTTTGTACATATTTCTGAAGTAAGTGACATTCTTGTGGTCTATGACCTCTAGTTCTATAGATTTCACACCAAGGCCCCTGTGCCTGTGGTAAAGGGTTAGGTGCTCCAGTTGCAATATACTCTATGAAAACGGGACAATGGTCCTTTGAATGACCTTGTGCTTTACATTTTGTACACCATATCTCCTCCTTAGCATCCTTGCCTTTCTTAATATCATGCACTTGCAAGGTTAAGTTTGCTAATTGGTTCTGCAACTGCGCAACATTGTTGCTTGTTCCAGCAATTGGTGAAGCTTCTACTTTCATAGCCATCTCTAGAGCTTGTTCCTGAGTAGTGAGATTTTGTTGCATAAGAGGAAGTCTAATGTGTGGAAGCAGCGCAGCAATGAACCATTCCTTATGCTGTTGTGGTGCAAACTCAAAGCTTACTTGATCTATCAAGGCTTTGAACTTTTGGTCAAAGTCCCATAGTGACTCTGTAGGTAACTGTTTTATGTCTTTGAGCTCTGTTATACACTATGATTCTGATTTAGGTTTCTTGAATTCTCTAATCATTGCATTTCTTACATCAGCAAGCGTTCTATTCTGTGCTGCTGAGTATTTCATGAACCAAGTTAAGGCTCTTTCTCTTAGTGTGGTTGCTAACTGGACCAGTTTAACAGCATCATCATTAATTTGCTTAATTGTCCAAATGGCTTCACATAGGAACCAGTGTTGCTCAGGGTCTTCTATCCCTGTTCCTCTAAAAGTTGGTAGTTTCATGTCATCACCCATCTTTCTTGCGCTAGGTTGAGGTGGAGGTGCTGTAGCAGTTCTTCTGGGCTGGTTGAACAAAGGTGGCACAGAGGTACTAGAAGTACCGTGTGGGCTACTAGAAGGTGTTACTGCGGGATTATACTGAGCTTCGTCTGGCTTTTGCGGTGTAAAAGGGTGGTAAGGGTTATGAGCGCTCCCTTGTCTTTGTATGTGGCTTGCTCTAGGAACTTGACTGTCTTCTGGGCTCGACTCAAAAGAATGTTGGTCAAGGCCTACTTTATACCGTTTTCCAGTACGAGTGCAACCAATAACTTCAGGGTCACTATCAGAGTCTACGGACATTACTTGTCTATGCTATTCATCTGAAGCTATACATAGTTTTGCTTTTTCATACAGAAGCATTTTAATCCATAAGTTCAAAGAATTTAATAACTTACCTCTATGTGCTTGAAAGAAACTCCTCTCAGCTTCACTGAAACTCTTTCTTGTATCCACTGCAAACTCAGTGATGAACCCTTCCAGCAGACTGTTCAACCAAAAGTCTACTGCGCGGGACACAGAATTATCTACCCGCTTCAAAATACTGACTAGCTCAGGGGTCCAAGCGACTGGTCGATCAATATGCACAGTGGGTCTAGTATCTGCTAACTTGGCTATCCAAGCATGTAACTCAAGTGCAAATGTGACAAAGAAAATTTCGTGAAGGTCAGTATAGATATACTTCTGCAACCATTCTTCTGGCTGGAGCCTAGAGCTTCTATTTTCTTGTTCAGTGAACTCTTTAGCCTTTAAATCGAACCACTCCTGAATTTCTGTAGCTGTAAGATTCCAGTAACACATTTGTTAGCTGAGCAAGTCTCAAGGCAACAGAACCATTTGTTGGCTTCAGCAACAATCTCCTACGTCGCAAAAATATCAAGTCTCACAGTAACAAGTCACAAGGCAATAGAACCATTTGTTGGCTCAACAACAGGGTTCAAAGCAACGGAACCATTTGTTGGCTCAACAACAGGGTTCAAAGCAACGGAAGTGACGTGATCAAGAAGTCATAAGGCAACGGAACCATTTGTTGGCTGCTTTTTGGATAGACCCGGGTTTTAATGAAGCGCAGCAACAAAACCCCTTGGCGCACTGGCCCTCTCGGCAACGAGCTGCGCAACAGCTCGAGGTCTCACCCGAAGTGGCTATGGGGGGGCTAAGGAATCAGATTTCCTTAACCTAGGCGACACGGAGACTGCTCTTTCCTCCTTGACGATTCCTCTAAGGTGAATATCTGACCCCTCTTCAAACTCATGAGCGCAACAGCTCTCAAGCTCCTGCTCAGCAGCTTAGCTACGCGATACTTCCACTCCTGCGCTAGGACCAATTATCCTCTGCGTCGATATTCTATGCGTCGTTTCGCTAGCGCGCCCGTCGCAGCAACACGTTCTCCTATCGCTGTGGCGACGTTGTCTTACCGATTCCTTCGACCCTTAACGATTATAGTCCCCAAGGAAGCTCCAAGAACTTACTCAACACACTCATAAAGATAATGCAATATTCCTGCGTACGCTGTTAGTAAACTAAAACAGGCAATCACTTCAATCACAACATCACAATAGCGAGAAATATGAAGTCCACCTCCACGAGGAAAACCATGTCCACGGGAGTATCTTATATTAACCAGAAAATGATAGATTTATACACTATGCTGCGCACACAGCTGCAGCCTTAGATCTTTCTAGGAAACTCCACGCACACAGCTGGGAGCCCTTCTCTCGATCTAGTCTCTTCCTCTTCTGAGATTACAATAGTTCAGACGTCGACTCCGACTGTCTGCAACTCAAGGATTAGCTTCACTGCTAACCAGCTCTAACTCCTGTTTTCTAGCAACACGGTAGAAAACACTCAACAAGATCGTAACAGAGGATGATCAACTCGATCAATCCTTCTTACATCTAGTATCTACTATCTTAGCTAGCTCACTCACAGGCTTAGCTAATTGACTCACTAATTAACCAGCTCACTAACTAGCTAACTAACATCTACCCTTTACAATTATACATATATATAGGTGGCCATGGCGGTCGCACCTTTACAAAACTGTGGGCCTTTCCCAGCAGTAATCCCTAAAAACCCTAACCAGACATGGCTAGGTGTACTGTAGGCGTCGCTTGTAGTCATGTCGCCGCTTCCTGCAGGCTCCATGATTTTCGGCGCAGCTTACGGGTATGGGCGCCTTGTCCTTCGCCTTCAATGCTTTGGTCCGTTGCTCCTCCTTGGTCCGAGCAACCATAACTTCTGTATTCAGCCTTAATGAGGGTAGCTGAGCCCTCTACTCCAGTGCTTCATTCATTGTGGTAGCTGGGCTTTCCACTCAGCTACCTTCATTCTCTTCTGACGTGCGCGCGAGCTCCGTGATTTCCGGTTCGTAATCTACGCTGAGATTATCCATCTGGCACCGTACTGCGCACCGTCTGCTTCTGTCCCAAAATTGGCGCTTATTCAAAATTTAGCACTTTCTCTTCCATACTTGTGCTTTTTTCTCAAAATTCGCAGCTTTTACCATAGCTGCGGCCTTGGCTCCAACACCCCCCCAAAAGTCCAAAAGTCCAACAAGACTTTTGGGGGGGTCTTTCCAAACCCCCCCCCCAAAAAATCCTGTTGGACTTTTGGACTTTTGGGGGGGTTTTTAAAAACCGCCCCCAACAGTCAAATTTAAGGATTTTTGAGAGGGGTTCTTAAGGACCGCCCCTAAACATAAAATTCTAAGGACTTTTGAGGGGGGTTCTTAAGGAACGCCCCCAAACGTCAAATTCTAAGGACTTTTGAGGGGCGTTTTTAAGGACCGCCACCAAATACCTTCAAAAAACGTTTTGGGGGGGGTTTAGCAAGACTGCCGCAAGCCACTTTTAGGGGGTCAAGACTTTTGGGGGAGGGTTTCCACAACTGCCCCCAAAAGTATTGAAAATTGGACTTTCAGGGGGGGGGGGTTTAACCAATCGCCCCCAAAAGTATTAAGAATTGGACTTTGGGGGGAGGTTTTACAAAACCGCTCCCAAAAGTATTAAGAATTGGACTTTGGGGGGAGGTTTTACAAAACCGCCCCCAAAAGTCCAATTTTCGGGACTTTTGAGGGGGGTTTTGAAGAACCGCCCCCAAATACCTAAAAACACTTTTGGGGGGGTTTAGCAAAACCGCCGCCAAAAGGGTATTTTGTTGTAGTGACAATTCTGACCAAAATGAATCCTTCGAGGCTTTGGTTGTACTAATAGGTTCTTATCACAGTTATGGGATGTGCTACCACCCCTTGATTGCATATCGATTACTTTCCACTACTACCACTATCATGGTTGGTACTTCCTCCCGACACTGGTTGATTGTTATGTGAAAGAAAACTGAAATTAATAGAATTTTTAGATGTACCTAATTCTTCAAAAATGCATGTGATGCAGCTAGGGTTGGGCTAGCTATGTTGATGTAATACCCTCAATTTTGACTTGGAATGTATAAAATCAAAATTATGTAAATGATGTAAATATGCTAGTATGAATTCCTATTGCGAAGCTCAAGGCCAAGGACCGACTAGTGAATGGCTTGGCATGCATAATGTAAATATTTCTACATGGACCATGTGGTTGTCTTGTCATGCTAACTCAAAAGCTATGTAAATATTATGTTGGAAACTAATAACATGGTCCAATATAGTTGTGTAAAGAGCACTAGAGGGGCTATGATTCCACTAGAGGGGAAGAAGAAAGGGGGGCTATGGGAGATTAAATCCTCTATCGCCAAGTGTTAACCTTAAAACTCATCCATTCGCTACCATGTGCCTTAAATGAGCCAACTAACTCCTTTTGACTATTAAATCCAATCATTGAGTGCATGTGTGAAGTTGGTGGGGAAAGTCTTCTCATGTAGTTATGGAAGCATGGGATGAATATACTTTTATTATTGTTTTAAGAGTACTCTTGTTATAGGTCAAATCTGCACTTCTCCGTCCGTGATCACATTGCTCTGTTGATCACACAAAAGGTCACTAAGGATTGAAGAGCTAGGTTGACCTGGATGACTTATTGACTGGAATTACTCTCTTCAACTGATAAACTTACTGTTTCTACTTATTTCATCACATGTAGGCTACTCTCTGTATAGAAAACCAGCGTACACCTTGGAGATGAGCGTTGCTTTCCTCAAGGACAACCAGCATACACAAATAAAAATGTTGCAAACGCTTGTTGTAAAGCACAAAAGTTGCTTACTGTATGCCACTTTGGTTATATGAAACCCGTGTACATCTTAAGATGAAGTCAAAAAATATATTAAGATTGCGAATTGGGATTAGTTGAAGTTGGTTCTGCAACTTCCCCAACCTCCCAATTCAACCACCTCTCGAATCCAACTGCCTACCTTGTCGCATAAATACAAGGAGGATCTATGAGAGAGGGACCTAGAAGAAAGGCTTGAAGTGTTGTTACGCTGTAGGAATTCCCAAGTCATTGTGAAGAGCAGGAGCCCAGGACTCGATTGCAGAAGCATCTTGACATGTTAGTTATATTTGTACTGATTCATGTTTCTTTGACAATAAAAAGGTGGAATTACCCTTCTTGTCCCAAATCGAATGTCTATTGGATTGTATGTTCATTTGGTTTAGTATCTGATTGTTGTTGATGTTTAATTGTTTTCAATATTCATCATATTTATATAGTCAAGATACACTGAGGAAGGTTTCCTTTGTGTTGCAGGTTCATCATAGCGAAGGATCAAGCGGAAGACCAAGCAAAAGCTAGGACCTATCGTCGATTAAAGGTACATCTCTCGATATCTTGATCTCTTTCATTTGTAGGAACTAAATGCAATATAATGAATGTATTTACCTATCAACCCCGCCCAAGTTGGTAGTGTCTCTCCTCACTATAAGGTAATAATCTTGCACAATAGATTGGCGACTCCGCTGGGGAGTAACCTGTAGTTTTTCTGCTCTAGGAGACCTAGTTTAGGGTTTCTTCCAACCCATTTTTCAGTTTTTGATTCTCCGAGAGGTCTTATAGGTCTTTGTTACATGTTCTTTATAACCTCACTCATCTCAGTCCACTGCTGCAAAGCCTTTTTGTTTGTTTTTTAGCCTTGTACGCTGGTTTACCCTACCTACAGTAGCATTTTTTACCTGATGAACGTTGCTTTGTCTATTACACAGTAGCATTTCTGTCATAGTATACACTGGTTTATGCACTGCACAGTAGTGTATTTTCCTGTAACTTTCAGTTCTCTGTTAGGGTTTGATTTCCAGTTTGTTTGGGTTCACTTTTAGCCTGTTGCTTTGTCTCCTTGACTGACCCCTGAGACTTCCATGTCTCTTTTGAGTCTTGTTTTCCTCCCTTGAGTCTTTTAGTTTGCTTTTGCTTGCTTGAGTACTTGTTTAAGTGTCTTTACTGCTTTCTAGCCCTTTTTGAAGTTCGTGCACTATTCTCTTTTGGAAAAATCTGCATACTTTTACCCTAGTTGCTTGTTGCAGTCATACAGAACTGTGTTCTTTACGTTTTTTGTTTGTGGCAACATTAGCACACTTTCACTGTGTCGTATCCTTCCCATTAGGGTTTGACCTCAAGTTTGAGTCCTTAGGGTTGCTTTCAAAAGGTTGTTAGGTTTAGATACTTTCTGATTGTCTTTTTCAGTTCAGGCCAAGTGAGTCAAAGTTTTCTAGTTATCTTTCTTTTGAGTTCGTGTGTTGGTAAGGTCATTCTTGGTTCGCTTGCATACTTTTTTGCTTGGCTTAGTGTTTTATTAGGGTTTTGGTGCTTAGGAGAAACCTTTTTTAGGTCTGCCTTTCCGTTACGAGCATCTCTTTTCCCTGTTTCTTTTACACTTTGTTTCCAAGCCTAAAGTTTTTTCTTTTTTGAAACAACTTAGTAGTTTGAGTCTTCCTCGAATCTTTTGATTCGTTTGTTTTGAGCCATTTAGGTGTCTGTCTTACTCACACTTTACATTTAGGTCTTACTTGCTCTTGTACAAGTTCTCTTTCTCTTACAATGATCAAAAAAGACAAAAAATTGTTTAAGTAGCATAGTAGTAAGGTCTATCATTATTTTAAGGTATCATAGTTTGCTTTGAAATATTAAAAGAAAATACAAAAAAAAGTTTGATTTTAGGATTACCTAGTTTTCAATTTTTTAAAGAATATAAACGGAAAAGAGAAAAAGTTTTTGTGAATTTGAAAGCATTACTTTACATGCACTTTACTTTCATACAAACCATTCCACACACCGCACTATCCTTCTTGAGTAACAAGTAGCCCTTAAAAAGAAATATTAATAAAATTTACTAGTAACATTTTTCTTTTTAGGTATACACATCATCAACAAGCTTAGGCAAGAGTTTCGGACTTAAATCACCTTAAACTATCTGAAACTGGCTTCATTACCCAACAGTCATAGTACGACTATCTTTTAGGTAAATCCATCTCTATCAAATAGTCCTGGGATGCTCTACTCAAACAAGAGTTAAGCACAAGGTCATGGGCAATTGGAACTGTTGAGGATATCCCCTCGCTTTCCTCTCAACCATAAACCAGAGTTGATTCACGTACGGGGGTCCTTTCGAACTTCAGGCTTTGCTACCCTGCCCATGCATTTCAACTAGGCTGACGACTGTCCCCCCAGGATATTTCGTATTGATGGTAGCCTTAGTATCAGACATTTAGGGCTCTACACAGGTAGAGTGGGCGGTTATTCCCACTTCACCTCAGATAGACGTGGAAGGTAACCCTTTGGCAGTAATCCCAGGAAGGCAGTTTGGTGATTCAAACGCTTGCACCCAAAGAACCTCCGAAGGACGCCACGTAATACTCTGTTAGTCTGTTCTAGGCCCTAATCATCCCAGAATTGCTTCCGAGAGTATTTGGCATTGTTTGCCTCATTTGATTACTTAGGAAATTTTTTAGTGGTATGATGTTTGCTCCTTAGTTGTAGTGGCCACTAGGGTTTTTACTTAGTCTACTTTTGTATAGTTGTGGAGGACCAACATCTTCATCGGTCTCGGAGGTTGCAAAACCTTCCCCCACTCATAGTGGAGCCTCCACCGCCACCACCACCGTCGGAGGACAGATTCTCGTGGTTCTTTTGAACTTACGGGCGACACAGAGGTTCTTGGAGAACCACAACCCAGAACCCCAGATCGACAAGTCTTTGATACTGTCAAGGTTGAGGACCTAACTTCTAGATAGTTCAATACTCCTTTCAACACTCCTCTTACTGGACCTAGCGATCCGCTTCTAGTACCTGTAGGCTTTCAACAACCTAAGTATAGTGCTTACTTGTTTACACCGGGTTATATTATGACTAACCCAGGAGATGAATAGTGAGTTCCACAAACTCCCACAACTTCTATGGCTACAAGAATTGTTAATCCTTCTTTCACAAACACTGCCACACCGATTTTGTCGTAGACTGCTTCTGCCTTAACTCCGTCCTTTAGTTTTATTGCTGGTACCCTAGGCATGCCGAGCTCATTAGCTTCGACATCTGCCTCAGTTTCCACTCCCACTTTTGGACCAAATAATGTCCCTTTGTCAGGGATACCCGCAGTGAATTTCACTCGGTCTTCTGCTAACCAATAGTTCCAGGGTGTAACTCAAGCCATTGCTTCCACTTCTGTTGTAGGATCGATTACCTCTATATCTATGCCTGTCATGGGTACCATGTGTTAATTTTTTAGCATCAATTCAATATACTCTAGGATCTTAACTGAGAGAACAACATGTATAGCATATCTACAGCATATCAATCATGGACACAATAATGCAAGCACACAAGAGACACAGAGTTTCACCGGGGAAAACCAAGAAGGTGAAAAACCCCGCAACTTCCTCAGAGATAGATAGAGCCATGATACAAAACCCAAGCATAATAGATATACTCCTAGAAGCAGCTTCTCCTCCTACACTAGTGCGCCACTCTCCAATGAGTGTATGAGTGAGAAGTGAATGATCAAATAGAGTGCCTCCCGCACTCTATTTATACTTTACTTTACTTGCCTAATAACCTTACTAGTTCGGCCTCAACTTAACCACTTAACATAATGCTAACAGGGCTGACCCCCAATAGGGTGGTCTAATAACCCTTTAACCCACATGACTTATACAGGGCTGACCCCATCAAGGTGGTCTAATAACCCACCAAGTATAACTTACGACACTTACAATATAAATGACGACACTTCCGTATAGAGGAATAATAACATCTATATAGGAATACAATATACATATGTGAAATACATTCCGAAGTTACAAATACATCAACACTCCCTCTTAACTAGGAAGGTATTTATTGACACGGATCTACTAGCACAAGTCCTCTTCTCTGGATCATCATCACTGGATCATTGTCATCGAATCATCGTCATCGTCACTGCTACTATTATCTCAATCAATCTCAAATCTACTCGTCATAGGAAGTTCTATAGAGCCAGCCCTTTTTCATGTTAGATGTATCACATCTACAGAGCCAACCCTTTTTCATGCTGGATGTAGGCCTAGCCTCCATGTAGGTCTTCATCATCTCTGCAAGCAAGCCATTAAGTAAGTACACCTCAGGACTGATTACATTGCCTCTGCAAAACCTACAAGATCTCCCGGGACTTATTACATTGCCTCTGCAAAACCTACAAGATCTCCCGGGACTTATTACATTGCCTCTGTAAAACCTGCAAGAGCATCTCAGGACCAATTATATGCCTCTGCAAAACCTGTGTACCATACTGTCACCTCATTGTCTTCAGATCACCTCATAGTCCACGGAGCACAACCCAGATGCACATCACACAGCACTTACATTTACCGGCATGGGAAGACACACTTCAACCATCCATGAAAGGATAAACACTTATATCTATGCCATGGGAAGACACACTTCAACCATGCGATAATGGCATTGCACTTATATCCATAGCCATGGGAAGACACACTTCAACCATGCTAGGAATGGCACGACACTTATATCGCAGCCATGGGAAGACACACTTCAACCATGCTCAAATGGCACAGCTCTTACATCGACGACCATGGGAAGACACACTTCAACCATGTCAGAATGGCCCCAACCCTTATATCTTAGCCATGGGAAGACACACTTCAACCATGCTAGAACGGCTCATGTGCATCTGTGTCTCCGGACTCATCACTTCCCCTTGGAAGGAATCTCGATCTGAAGTACACCATGTCTCTCTCTGAAGTACTCAAACTTAACCCGGGCCAACGGCTTGGTCAACACATTGGCTATCTACTCGTTTGTCGCAACATACAAGAGCTTCACTGCTCCTCTCTGCACCATATCCCTGATATAGTGATATTTGATCTCAATGTGCTTCGACCTGTCATGGAACATCGAGTTCTCAAACAACTTCACGCAACTCTGGTTGTCACAAAAGATACCAGTAGCACCCAACTGGAGATCAAATAACTCAGACAGTAGCTTCTTCAGCCATATTGCCTCACAACTAGCCGAATAAGCTGCAACATACTCTTCTTCAGCTGTACTCAGTGCTATGCAGGACTGCTTCCTGCTAAACCAAGAGATCATACCTAATCCCATACTGAAGCAGCACCCAGAAGTGCTCTTCCTATCTGCAGCATTGCCTGCCCAATCTGAATCAACATAACCCTCCAGGTTAACCTTTTGATTCGCATCATACTTGAGCCCATAATCAACTGTACCCTTCAGGTACCTCAGAATATGCTTTATAGCAACCATGTGAACACTTCTCGGATCCATCAGGAACTGGCACAATGTGTTCACAGCAAAGCAAATATATGGTCTCATGTTCGTCAGGTACATCAAGGACCCAATCATTTGACGATACACTATGACATCAACAGGCTCAGATGAAGCATCACACAAAAGCTTCAGCTTCGATGCCATAGGTGAGGCCATGGCCTTGCAGTCCATCATCCCGAACCTCTTCAAGATCTCTACTGCATACTTCCCTTATCCAAGGAAGATCCCATCTGCACTCTGCCACACCTCCATGCCTAGAAAGTAGTGCATCATACCCAAGTCCTTCATCTCGAACTCAGCAGCAAGCTTCCTCTTCGTGTTGGCAATCAATCCATCCTCACCTATCACAAATAGGTCATCCACATACAATAGTAGTTTCACTGGATTGCCTTCCTCAACCTTGTAGTAAAGGTTGCAATCTGTTTTACTTTTAGTAATCCCAAACTGGATAGGAAGCCATCTATCCTGCTTTACCAGGTCTTGAGTGCCTGTTTCAAACCATACAGGGCTTTCTTCAGTTTGCACACATGAGTCCCTCTGTCATGTGTCTCAAACCCGAGTGGATGCTCCACATACACTTTCCTCTTCGACTACACCATTCAAGAAAGATGTCTTGACATCCATCTGGTGT
Source organism: Larix kaempferi (assembly GCA_027924585.1). NCBI lineage: Eukaryota > Viridiplantae > Streptophyta > Pinopsida > Pinales > Pinaceae > Larix > Larix kaempferi. Next base: position 4,971,162 of record BSBM01000230.1, read on the forward strand.
ATCTTCCACTTCATCATTGTATCCAGAGCAAGTATTGTTCTAATGGAAGTGCACCTGGCTATAGGAGCAAAAATCACGAGCCACAACCTAGCCTTGTATTTCTCTATGTTGCCATCTTTAGCATGCTTGACCTTATAAATCCACTTGGAAGTTACAACGGACTTCCCTTCAGGTCTTGGGACCACATATCAAACATCATTCTTCATGATCGACCGGTATTCCTCGACCATGGCATCCTTCCATTACTGCATCCCGGATCCTGGGGACTTCAGATTCTTCAATATCTTCAATAGATAGTTTTCTTGAACTTCGTTGTTGGAACAAATGTTATAGTCCTTATTTTGTAGGTGATTGTACACAATCTTTCCTACAAGACAAGTTAAATTGCATGATTAGAAACATCTCATAGTTTTCAGAACAAATTCTTACACATAAAGAAATATGTTAAACAGTCATGCAATTAATTTAGCCAATGCTTCAATACAACATTTATCCATATCCTGTAACTTTCTAGATGCCTTCCAATCTCTACCAGAACATTGTTAAGAGTGTGCACAACTCCCAACATGTCAGCAAAGAGGTTTCATTCTAGATAAGTAGCAATGGAATGTTGTACAGTGCCATAGGCCACTTACCCATCACATGCATATTAGTAGTATATTGTTCATTAATGCAATTATTCTAATATGCATAGTACAGAACCTAAGTCTAGGCACATAAGTATATACATCATTGAACAGTATTATTTGAACAATCAAATATACAAGAAATGACAATTCAAATACTTATCTTTGTTTGTTTGTTGGGTGGACTCCCTCTCAATCTTTGCTTCCTTGCAGGAACTACTGGAGTGTGCTCCCTCTTGATCTTTGCTTCCTGGATTACCTGTCTTTGAACTTATATCCATCCTCGATTACTATGCATACTTACTAGTATCATCATTGTGTTATCCTTGAGTTCTCATACATACATTCATTAGTATAATCTTAATACTATCAAAAACATTATGATTCTAAGTAATCTTAAACATGTATGGTCAAGATCATTTCATACACAGATAATTTATCACAATTCTTTTACTCATGCATATTCCTATTTGACCATAGGACTTTTCTGGTTAGTCATATCATCAATCAAAGTAAGAAGCATAATATGCCTAGACCATGATTACTCAAACCTATAACTTCATGAATAATCATTATCAATCATACCAAGTATACTTATATAAGAGATCCTCTCACAAGGTAGGATTCTAACTTGATATAGGAAAAACATACCTGGATTAATATGTTAGCTGGTTATGTCTAACATACCCACATGATGTCTTCTTGTTCTCTTAAATGACTTGTGCTAGTGACCTGCATATCTCATAAGTTAACCATTGTGGAACCAAATTATACATACCTTATAAGTAGAGCTTCTATGTGATCCATGACTATGGATGAGTCTTTGTCTTCATGTCACCATGGTCATATGTTCTTGATCTAGAACTTGATTTGTCTTTCTAGATGTACCTTTCATATTAGTATACAACATCATCCTCATACAAACCACAATGCATTAGTACAATCATAAGTGTCAAAACCCTAATCAATGAATATCTGCATTCATAATTTTATTAAGGTGATACGACAAGTCTAAAGTTAATCAAGATTGTACTAACCTTAATGAAGACAAACATACCATAAACTTAATCATGAACTGATCTCAAAACATACCTGGATAAGTCATACCTGTTGAGATTGCTTGTAATCTTCTTATGTAAGGTCTTAGCCTCATCTCCCTCTGAAACGAGAACTTCTTCACTTATGCAGGTGACCAATCCATTCTCTTCTAGGATTAACCCAATCCACTTTGATTTGTTGAAACTGGATCTGGAGCTGGATTAGGGTTTGTCAGAGAAACCCTAAAAATTCAAACTTTGAATTTCAAACTTCTAAAAGGATAGAAAGATGTGCCTTTCTAAGTTGGTCAAGCTGGTATACTCAGAATTTGAAAACTGTAAAGTTTCACCCCTCAAAATTGTCTTTTAGATATCCAGATTCACTAGGGAGGACCCTGAATTAGGGTTTGATTTTCTCGAAGCTTCACCCAACCAAAAGGTTTGATCCAAATCTCTAAACATCAATTTTCTTGAGGAGCTTCCAACCATGGTCACAGAATTCAAAAATTCCAACTTTTGTAGAAGCCCTAATTTTCCACTTTTTCGATCAAAGTCCCGAACTAGGGTTTGATCAAGATCGGCCTTATGCACAACCAAAAAATTTGATCTTGGTCTCTAAATTTCCATTTTGATGAGGAGCACCCATCCATGGTCTCCAATACAAAAAATTTCAACATTCTCCGAAACCCTAAATTCCCGGAGCCATGAATGAAGGTGCTCAAAATCCAATTTTGTTTTGACAAAAATATGCACCTGATTGTTTCTGCTGTAACTCTGAAATTTCAAATCTAAAGTGTATGAAAATTCATCCTATGGTAGCGTGACCTGTTATCTTTCCAACCCCACAAGTCTGACCTCAAATGGATTCTCTGAGAGAGAGATGTTCCAAATGTCACAACGTGACCTGTTTATGGGATAAAACAGGAGAGCGAACTTGTACGGAGTTCCACATGTCACTGGTTCAATTTCGACCTCTGAAAATTGGACTTATGAAAGTAAAGTCCATGCACTACCTGCCACATTTTACAAAATTTCATTTGGAGCTTCTTAGCCCAAGTTGTGACCTTTTTTCCTAGGTCACCTGTTTATGACTAATATCTGGAAGAGGCCGAAACCCTATATTGTACAGATCATAAATCTGAAAGTACAGCGAATTAGAGTCTCTCATTCGAAAAAAAGGTACATGGGGATCTTATCTTTGACCTGTAAGATTTTCAAATCCTGAAACTTTGCTAAAATCTATTTGTAGCGAAAGTGCTACGATGACTTGTTTTTGCTCTATCAAGCCCTAGCTTCGCAAGTGCAACAAGTGTCATAAATGCCATACCATGCCTTCTTTCAGGCTCGCTATGATACCATGTTAATTTTTTAGCATCAATTCAATATACTCTAGGATCTTAACTGAGAGAACAACATGTACATCATATCTACAGCATATCAATCATGGACACAATAATGCAAGCACACAAGAGACACAGAGTTTCACCGGGGAAAACCAAGAAGGTGAAAAACCCCGCAACTTCCTCAGAGATAGATAGAATCATGATACAAAACCCAAGCATAAGATATATACTCCTAGCAGTAGCTTCTCCTCCTCCACTAGTGCGCCACTCTCCAATGAGTGTTTGAGTGAGAAGTGAATGATCAAATAGAGTGAATCCCGCACTCTATTTATACTTGACTTGACTTGCCTAATAGCCTTACTAGGTCGGCCTCAACTTAACCACTTAACATAATGCTAACAGGGTCGACCCCCAATAGGGTGTTCTAATAACCCTTTAACCCACATGACTTATACAGGGCCGACCCCATCAAGGTGGTCTAATAACCCATCAAGTATAAGTTACAACACTTACAATATAAATGACGACACTTCTGTATAGAGGAATAATAACATCTCTATAGGAATACAATATACATATGTGAAATACATTCCGAAGTTACAAATACATCAACACCATGACTGCGTCGTCCGTTACAACCACACCTGGTTTCAACCCCTATGCAGGTTACAATGTGAATCCATTGAACATACCCGCAGCGAGTATTCCTTTCTCTTTGTTTTCTGGAGGAGGGGGTAATATGTTTAACCAGCAGTATGGCGGGGCTAACACCCAACCACAATGGACAAACAAACAAGGATTTAATCCTCTTTCTTTTGGGTGGAACAATTTCAATCCTTTTGTTTCACAGCCGATGGTTGGGGGCAACCCCAACCAATAGTACACGAATCAGGTAGTGGGTGGTTCCCAATACCAGGTTCCGGTCTATCAGATGCCATCGGCTCAACCCCATTTACCTTTTCTGGCAACTTTGAACTTGCCAGATCTTTCAAAGCTTACAAACTACCCCATGCGTCATGACTTTGCATGGCCACCCATTCCCACTAAGTTGCCCTCAGACATACCAAATTTTGAAGGTAAGACTGGTGAGGACACCGGTGACCATGTTACGACATTTCATCTCCGGTGCTCCTCGAATTTGTTGAATGATGATTCCATAAGGTTAAGGCTCTTCCAAAGAACCTTGACAAGTGTCACAGCCAAGTGGTATATCGAATTACCTGCAGTTGCCTATGGCACCTTTCGGGATCTTGATATTGTTTTCCTGAACCACTTTCAACTTCCCGTCCGGTACGATGTCGGCACAGACCTTCTGTCGACCTTTCGACAGAACAAAGCCACTGATATATACGATCATATTCAGGAGTGGGGAAGGCGAAAGAGGCTCATCAAATCCAACATCCCCCCAGCATTCTTATTAGAATGGTACCTTAAATCTCTTCTTCCTTATATTTCTAAGGAAGTTGCCACTTCGGGGGTGTCCTCTAAAGAGGAAGCCATTTTGAGAACCCAGCAGCTGGACTTGGTCTATGCTCAGTCTGGGCTTTTATACGAAATTATTCTTGATGCGCCGAGGTCTAATATAGACTTAGGTAAACCTAAACCTGGACCACATGTTGATGGAATTTTGGGTTCAGTAAACTCTGCAGGGTTTGATGCCTTAACAAAGCAGGTTCACACCTTGTCAGTCAAACAGTCTGCTGTAGAAGCAACTTCTGTTGCATCCTCCCCTTCAACTACAGAATCTGTACAGCAGGTGCAGACAAACCAAAAAGGCTCTTGGTAGCCCAACAACAAAAGAAAGGGCAAGAAAGGGGAGGGAAACCAACAAAATCCCAGAAACACACAAAATGCCGAGGAGGGTAAAAAGGAAAAAAGGAACGTCACGTTCCCTTGCAAGCTATGTCAAGAGAACCACCTTACCCATCAATGCCTTCTAATGGAAGAAGCCCATAATTTGATCTGTGAGAAGAAACCAGCTGTCTTAAAAGACCCTTTTCCTCACAGACAGAGTTCAGCTTCTGGCAGCTCTAGTGCTGGGGGCACCACTCGTGCCACCTTAGCTGATCAGTCATTCATTAATATGGTTAATTCAGATGCTCTATTGCAAACTCGAGCAAGAAATTATACCTCAGATCCACAGCAGAAGGATGTTCCTGAATCTTCCACTCCTCTTCACATACCAGTGGAGATGTTGCTGAAGATACCGAAAGGTGTCTGCAAACGGGTTGTGCACAACCGCAACACATGTGCTGCCCCCAACTACAATGTTGTGGAGGATTTAGCCCAAACCCCCTATTCCATGTCTACTTTGGAGGTACTGCAAAGTTTCCCATTGCAACGCAGTGCACTCCTCACAGTGATTGGGAGTGTTGATTCATCCACCATGCTTGCGCATTTTGATATGAAAGATATCAAGTTCCGGTCGTCGTACCACGTCGCTCTCCAAACAGAGGTCGTCCATGGTCCCATGACCATTCGACGAGTTGTTGTAGATGAGGGTGCGTCCATGTGCATAATGTCTATTTCTTGCTGGAAGGATTTAGGTGAACCTGAGCTAGCCCCCTTTAATACGGTACTCATCGCCTTTGATGGAAGATCTTTTCGTCCACACAGAGCCTTACCATCATTTGATGTTGAACTTGCAAGCAAACTAGTATCAGTAGAGGTTGAAGTTCTGGATGCTCTGCTTGATTATAACTTGTTGTTGGGTAGGAGCTGGACATATGCCATGCAGGCAGTGCCATCAGTTATTTTCTGGGTCATAATGTTCCCTCACGAAGGCAATATCATCACAGTTGATCAACTTTTGTTTTCCTGGAAGACCAACCAGACTTCATCGGATTCATCTATTACGTTGATTGATCAGTCCCATCCAGTTACTGAGAGTTTGGGAGCAGGTCTCTATGGGTCATTAATAGGCACTTTTGACCTACCTTATCCCATTAATTTTATTGGTTCTGAAGAATGTTCTTCATCTGATATATTCACAGCCAGTTCAACGACAGATCCATGGATTCTCCCTACTGAATCAGAACCAATTGTGCCTTTATTTGTTGCAGAGGTAACCTACTTGGATTCACAACAAACTGCAACAGAACATATCATGACTCCGTTGGTCTCTACTGAGTCAGATATGGACTATGCTCCTGCATGGTCAGTAGACTCTGTACACTCTTTTGATTGTCTAGACATTGTTTTTCCCTCTGATGAGGCAACCTTGGAAGCAATGATAGGCCTAGACTACCCTTGGGAACATATGCATCACAGGTCCTATTTTCTTCCCGAATTGGACAGGATAGAGAGAGGTGAGTTTTCTATGAGACCTGGTGGAAGTGTTGATTTGTCCATTGTTCCTTCTACTTTGGAAGCTATTGTTGACTCAAACCCAGTCGACAGGGGTTCCCATCGCTGTCGACACCAACCCACCACGATCTCCCTGAGCACCGGCCCATAAATACATAAAATAATCTAGCTTTCTGCCTTCTGCGACCTCTTATGACGTGTCGCAGCATCAGCGATGTTGTAATTCTTCCTTACCAAACTGCCTGCCAACGGGCCCCCAACACAATCTTGTAGCTCACCCTCAAGCCACGTTAACAGGACATAGTGTACTCTGTGGTTTTGACTTTGAAATTCTCGTACTGCTGCTCAACTGTTAACACCATTTTCTTTGTTTCTGTAGCCGCCTCCTAACTGTCGATAACATCTTGGGGTGAGGGGTGCTCGGTAAGCTTCGCAGCCACTTGTTGACGATGTCCCTGTACTGCCTGGAGAGCTTCACCGGCCTTTGTCATGAACTGACCGCCAACATCCTGGAATTCCTCCAGCTGCGTAGTGCACTTCTTCTGTCGCTCGTCGGCCTTGGCGACGTGCTGCTGTAGGTTTTTTAAATCTGCAGACTTAGCAACCTGCTCCATGGGTGGAATCACCCACATCGCCGCCTTTAGTGTCACCAACTGCCCCTCCACTTCCTGTCGAACCTTCATCAACTGTTCAACCTGCTCGTCCTGAACGATCTGGCCCCAAAACTGCACAGTGTCGACTGTGAGCTTCCTTGCTGCTATTTCCATCTCTACCAGTTGCATTGCTATCTCCTCAATAGCTCGTTTGTGGTCGTCCACTTCTGCTTGAGGGGTGTCAGGATTCACCTGAGCTTTTAACTCCTAATTCTCGTGCCGCAAATAGACAATGACAACCCCTAGCTGCTGCAGACGTTGAAGCATATCCAACCCTTCAGTGAGCTCCAGCACATGGTGATAAGCCTCTACAATGGCCTGGTCTACTCGCACACTGTCATCCCACATCTGGGCCTTCTCCACGATGAGGTGGTCCTGTCCTTTTTTCAGTTCTTCAATCTCTCAAACCTTTTTAGATCGTTCCTTCTTGAGGTCCTCTTCTAGTTCATCCACAGCCTGCCGCGCTGTAGCAACCCTTCCTATTAAATCTGTAAAGGCTGCTTGTGCAGCTGCCTTGTGCTCCTGCAACCACATACACTTGCCACTGGTCTCGTGCATTATGTCCGCTATTTCTCGGCTAGCGACCGTCTGCACAGTTGTCAACCCTTGTGTTGGCAACGCGTTAACATTGATGGTCACCTTCTTCAACTACTGCAGCAAGGCATTCACGGCCTCATCGTCAATCATAATCACAGTCGGGGGAATCGCCATATTCTTGATGCCCGCCTTGGTGCTGATTGTGCCAATCGGTGGTGCTACTACTTCTTCATGTGCCTTCCTTGAAACCATATCACACAAGGAGTCCATACGAACAATGAGCGCATGGAAACCTTCATCTATCTTTATTGTAATCTTTTGAGCCTTTGCGATGGATGCATCAGCGATTGCTTTTATGAGTCGGCCCAACTGCGCTTCCGTCGACAAGGGAAACCCACTGATTGTCGCAGGGTCCTGGTGTCCTTTTGTTTTGTTTTCTTCAAGGGCTTGGTCACTGTCATCATCTGTTGGTGTCTTTATGGATTCTTGATCGGAATCATGATGACTCTGTTGGTCCTGCACCGATATGCGATCATCTGGGCCTTCTGCCGGTTCTCCAGCCTCAATCTTCGCCAACCCCATGGGTTCGCGCCATTCCGCTGGCCAGTCGTTCATGATAGCCTCCAACTCTGCCATCATCACCTTATATGGTGTCAGCAACCATTTCCTATCTGGGTCATGGCAGGCTTATACATAAATTGCATGCGGTCGAATTGTAAACACCATGACCGGTTTAAACTGTGTTGTGGTTTCTTCGGTTAATCAGGGCACATTCATCGCAACCGCACAGATCATCTCCCAGTATAACCAGAACAGCAATGTAAATTCCCTATTCGGTTCTTGTTCTTGGACAAACCATAGGTTTTGATACCGCGACGCTCATTCATGGTGTCAATATCCAAACCCTGGTACACGTTGGGCTCCTTCCAGGCCACGAATGCAATCAATAGCAAAATCCAACTATATGTGAATGAGCCCTTTCCTGCTTAAACTACCACAGCATCCTCCGCCAACTAATTCAATAGAAACAGCGACCAGTTCATCTGCACTCTGGCCGCACACTGCTTGGCACACGCCACAATTCCTGAATTACACTAATTGGGTCGACCACCCCGTACCACTTTGCAAGAATATTTTTTGGTGTTGGTGAGCACTGCCTTATCATTGATGCTGCTGGTGCGGTACCCACGGCCATCCTTCTCCAAGGCATAGCGCTTGACCAACTGCACGTACAGCTTTTTGTCGTTCTCCTTTCCTCTAAAATACTGCAATGAGTCAACCCCATCCTTGGGAAACCCGATAATCTCTGCGATCAAGTGCACAGTAACAGGAATTGCTTCGTCCAGCCATAACGTACCACCGTGAAAGCAGGGTAGCAACTGCTTTACACATGCATTGACCTCTGGTAGTCGTCCAAAATGGGGCATATTGATAAGGCCTAGCAGGCCTGCCTGTTTCAAACCCCGCGCCCAATCACGCGAAACCGGCTTACCGCTCAATTGTGATCTTGGCTCATACGGGTGCAATGCAATCTCCTTGTACGCCACCATGTCATGGTCGTCATATTTTAGACGCATCAACGAAGACGCAATATCAATAGATCACTCCATCCCAGCAGGGAGCACTGGCATCTTCAGTGGGTACGTATGATTCCTTTGCACCTTTCGGGAAGGTACCCCGGGTCGACTGGGGGGGACATACCCCCGGATATCAGTGGCCGACAGTCCTTCCCATGCAGTGGACTCATCCATCCGATGGCTGGATGGCCATGCTTACCCTTGAGCTTCTCCCACCACAGCAGTGGAGGACCAAAGCTGACGCTTGCTTTACGGTGACTCGGAATGTTGACCTCCCCGACGCTTCTTAGCAATCACCGATGCTCCAACCGGCATGTTTGTAACTTCTGCCTCAAGATTGATGTCTCTCGTAGACTCGACTTCTTCTTCAACGGCAACCGGGATGAAGGGAGACTCTACTTCACTGCTAATCTCAACTGTTTCTAGCATACCTCACACGACGTTCTCAACTGATCACCGACGTAACTGATAGACCCACTCAACGCTCATCAGCAGCACTCTGTAAGTTCAACCGAACCTTGCCCAACTCACAACTGCACGCACTAGGCAATAACAACGCTCTGCAACACCTCACAAGCTCACTTAACAACTGAATTCTCAGTGCCTTCTGACCAACTTCGACCCGTTCTTATAGCGTCCAACCCGATCCTTCCTAATCATTACTAAATCCTGCATTAACTCAACCGAAATCCTGTACTAATCACCCAAATCCGTCGTCGATCCTGTCAGTCGATTAGTCGAATATGCCATTAATGCCCATCATTCGAACAAGCGTCGTTAATTAACTGTTTCTACTTTTGGCATTTATTGCTTGATTTGACCCGGTCACAACACTGCCACTGTCGCGAACCACTCCTAACTTATGGCACAAGCCTCCCTGCCTGCGCATTCTTGTCTTTGTTGGTGCGCCTGTTAAATTTTGAGCATTAATTCACAATACTCTAGGATCTTTACTGAGAGAATAACATATACAGTATATTAATGCATGACAATCATAATAAGTATGACAAGCATCACAAGAATCAAAAGCATAAGAGACAAGAGACACGGAGTTTCCGTGGGGAAAACCCTAAGGTGAAAAACCCCACAACTTCCTCAGAGATAGAGAGAGCAATGGCTCAACCAAAGTACAACCAAAATACACTGAGATAGTCTCCTAGTAGCAGATGATCCTCCTTCTCACTAGTGCGCCACTTTCTGAGTGAGAGAGATGTACTTTTCTGAATGATCTAAAATAGAGATCACCTGATCTCTATTTATACTAATTTGTTTTCCCAGTGACCTTATGGGGCCGACTTGTCTAGCTAGGTACATCCACATTATAATATATATATTTCAGGGCCGACCCCACACATGGTGGTCTAATAACCCATCGGCAAGTACACACACTTGCGACACTTGTCAATCTACATGACGACACTTCCTTATAGAAGAATAACACATCTCTTATAAGGGTACAATAAATATATATAAAATACACAGATGAAATACATTCTGAAGTTACATATACATCAACACTCCCTCTTAACTAGGAAGGTATTTCTCGACACAGATCTGCTAGACAAGTCTTCTTCTCGGGATCATCGTCATCGATGCATCGTCATCGTCATCATCACTGCTGCTGCTATCTCAACCAATCTCTGACTCTACTCGTCATAGGAAGTTCTACAGAGCCAGTCCTTTTTCATACTGGATGTAGGCCCACCACCTGTAGGTCTTTATCATTACTGGCCATACTGTGGAATTCTCGGGACTTATTACGTGCGTCACAAAACCTGGCTGTAGCATCCCAGGCTATTACGAGCACACAGCTCTACCTGTAGGATCTCCCAGGAGCACATTACATGTGACCCATCACAAAACCTGGCTGAAGCATCCCAGGTTGTTACGAGCACACAGCTCTACCTGTCGGATATCCCAGGAACACATTACATGTGATCTCACCATAAAACCTGGCTGAAGCATCCCAGGCTGTTACGAGCACATAGCTCTACCTGTCGTATCTCCCAGGAGCACATTACATGTGGTCCACCACAAAACCTGGCTGAAGCATCTAAGGCCTTTTTCATCCTGTCCAGATCTCCCAGGAGCAAATTACATGTGGTCATGGCAAAACCTGGCTGAAGCATCTGAGGCCTTTTTCATCCTGTCCAAATCTCCCATGAGCAAATTACATGCCATAGGACAAAACCTCGCAAGAGCATCTCAGGATGTTACGGGTACACAACTCCGACCTGAAGATCTCCCAGGGCACAAATTACATGTCCTCCCAAAGCAATGTCTCGAAAGAGCATCCCAGGCTGTTATGGGTATGCAACTCCGACCTATAGGATCTTCCAGACATGCTCATCTGCACAACCTGATCAACGGCCACAAAGTATCATATGATACTCACCATACACCATCCTGATGTACACATGATCATCCTGATCATCATCACTGCAACATCCTGCTGCATGTCATCTGGAGAAGCTCGTCATCCACGATCATCCTGATCATACAATGCATCTACCTGATGCATACCAAGTATTTACCTGATACATATCATCATACACAGTGTATTCACCTGATACATAGATACATGATCCACACAATGTATCCATCAACATACATGATCTACCTGATCATACCTGATACATATCAACATACATGATCTACCTAATCATACAATTTATCCACCTGATACATATACAGATATATGGTCCAAGCATCCAACATGATGCATATACAAAATACATACAAATGATCCAACCGATCATATCCAGCATCCAACATGATGCGTACATACATATAAATGATCCAACTGATCATACAAAGCAGAAACTAGAACATCATCCTGATGCTCATCATCCAGAGTTTGCATCCACAGCCATGTGAAGGATCCTCCTTCCAACATGCTTGGAATGGCTTCAGCAAATGTGTCCATCACTTCTTCCCCGAAATGTCCTTGATCTGAAGAACACCAAACCTCTCCCTAAGTACTTGAACTTCACCCTAGCTAGTGGCTTCGTCAGCACATCTGCAATCTGCTCATCCGTCGCAACATACAGGAGCTTCACAGCTCCTCTCTGCACCATATCCCTGATATAGTGATATTTGATCTCTATGTGTTTCGACCTGTCATGAAACACTGGGTTCTCAGACAGCTTCACACAACTCTGGTTATCGCAGAAGATACCAGTAGCATCCAACGGGAGATCAAATAACTTAGACAATAGCTTCCGTAGCCATATTGCCTCACAACTAGCTGAACAGGCTGCAACATACTCTGCCTCAGTTGTACTCAGTGCTACGCAGGACTGCTTCCTGCTAAACCAAGAGATCACACCCGATCCTATACTGAAGCAGCACCCAGATGTGCTCTTCCTATCTGCAGCACTGCCAGCCAAATCTGAATCAACATAACCCTGCAAGTTAAACTTTTGATTCGCTTCATACTTGAGCCCATAATCCACTGTACCCTTCAGGTACCTCAGAACATGCTTTACAACAACCAGGTGAACACTCCTCAAATCCGTCAGGAATTGGCTCAATGTGTTCACAGCAAAGCAAATGTATGGTCTCATGTTCGTCAGGTACATCAAGGACCCAATCATCTGATGATACATAAAGACATCAACCGACTCAGATGAAGCATCGCATAGAAGCTTCAAATTCGATGCCATAGGTGTGGTCGTGGCCTTGCAATCCATCATCCCGAATCTCTTCAGGATATCTACTGTGTACTTCCCTTGACCAAGGAAGATCCCACCTGCACTCTGCCACACCTCCATACCTAGGAAATAATGCATCATTCCCAAATCTTTCATATCGAACTCAGCAGTAAGCTTCCTCTTAGTATCTGCAATCAATCTACCATCTCCTGTTACAAATAAGTCATCCACATACAGGAGTAGAACCACAGGATTCCCTTCTTCAACCTTGTAGTAAAGGTTGGAATCTGCTTTACTCTTGGTAAAGCCCAAACTAGATAGGAAACTGTCCATCCTACCATACCAGGTTCTGGGAGCTTGTTTCAAGCCATACAAGGATTTCTTTAATCTGTACACATATGACTCCCTGTCATGTATTTCGAAACCGAGTGGCTGCTCCACATATACTTCCTCTTCAACTACACCATTCAAGAAAGCAGTCTTGACATCCATCTGGTGTATTTTCCATTTAATCGCTGTAGCCAGGGCAAGTACTGTTCTGATGGAAGTATACCTGGCTACAGGTGCAAAAATTTCTTCAGAATCTATTCCCTCTTTCTGAGAGAAGCCACAAGCTACAAATCTTGCCTTGTATTTCTCCACACTGCCATCTGCAGCATGCTTGATTTTGTAAATCCATTTGGAAGTCACAACAGACTTCTCTTTAGGTCTTGGGACAACATCCCAAACATCATTCTTCATTATTGATTGATATTCCTCAACCATGGCATCCTTCCATTCTTTCTTTTCCGCTGCTTCTTCATAACTGGAAGGCTCTTTGTTCATAATGTCACAGAGTAAACCAACATAGTTGGTATGTGATCTGGTTCTCTTCTTTGCTCTGTGTTCCTCTTCTGGAATGCCAAATCTTTCTGCATCTTGAATGAGCTCTCTAGCCCATGCAGGTTTCCTCTTGTGAGAGTTATCCTCACGGGGTGGATCTACAGGTTCTTATGGATCTTCAAACTCACGAACAACTTCTGGAACTGCTTCAGTCATGGTAGTGTCTTGAAATCTAGTTTCCTTAGGTTCTTCATAAACCTCGATCGGTGCCTTCCTTGATTTGATGAATGCTGAGTTTTCATCAAATGTCACATCCCTGCTGACATCAATCTTCTTTAACCCTGGAAAGTATATTCTATAAGCCTTCGAGCTTTCACTGTAACCCATAAAGATACCCTTCTTTCCTGAAGGATCTAGTTTGGTCCTATTTTCCTTTGGGACATGAGTGAATACTGGACAACCAAATATTCTGAGATGGCTAACTTCATATTTCTTACCAGAAAAGACCTCTTCTGGTGTCTTGTTGTCCAATATCTTGTGGGGTGTTTTGTTCTGCACATATACAGCTGTTCTAGCTGCTTCTGCCCATAGATGCATAGGTAGATCCTGGTCATGGAGCATTGCTCTTACTGCTTCCATGATTGTTTTGTTCTTCCTTTCTGCAACTCCATTCTGTTGTGGATTGTAAGGAGCAGTCAACTCCCTCTTAATCCCTGAATCACTACAAAGCTTGTTGAAGTCACCTAAGGTGAATTCTCCACCATTGTCGGATCTGAATGTTTTGATCTTCTTGTCAATTTGATTCTCCATCAAGGTTTTGAATTCCTTAAACTTATCAAACACCTCATCTTTATTCTTCAAGAAGTATACCCAAGTCTTCCTGGAGAAGTCATCAATAAATGAGACATAGTAAACATACCCACTTAGAGAACTGGATGACATAGGACCACATACATATGAGTGGATGATTTTCAGGATGTCTTTTGCCTTGCTTTCACTGCTTGGGAAAGCCTTCTTAATGTTCTTACCTTTTGCACATCCTTTGCAAACACCTTCATGTTTGGTCTTGATTTCAGGAAGACCCCCTACATCCTTGCTTGCAATTGGAAGTGCCCTATAGTGCATATGAGCAAGTCTTCTATGCCAAAGTTCACTTGGCTCCATGGATTCATATACCATGGCATGTTCAGGTTGTCCCTTCAATTTATACAAACCTCCCTCTTGCTCTCCAATCACTACTGCATCATCTATGTTCTTTCCCTTTGGCCACATTAGGACTTGGCCATCCACAAATGCAACCCTCATACCTTTTGCATCCAATGCAGAGATGGAGAGTAAGTTCTTCTTGAGCCCAGGTAGATAAAGAACTTCTTTCATCTTCAAAGATTTTCCAGAATCTAGGTTGTAGGAGGCTTCACCACTTCCTTTGATTGGGTATTGATAATCATCCCCAAGTTTCACCTTATGGGGTGATTCATGTTCAGATAGATTCACAAAAGATTTCTTAAACCCATTCATGTGTTTGGAAGCCCCACTATCAATCAACCAATCATCACAACCATGGGAGATGGTACCTATGAGAGCAAAGATCAGAACATACTCTTCTTCACTTGATGATTTATCATCACTTTCTGCCCTAGACTTCTTCTTGGGTGGTTCATCATCCTTGGCAGCATGAGCATGAAACCTTCTTTTGCTGCCCTTCTTCTTCTTGTTGGAGTTGTTGTTGTCCTTCTTGTTCTTGGGACAATTTATGGCAATATGTCCTTTCTCATTACAGGTGAAGCATATTCTTCTTTCTTTGAAGTGATGTGAAGATTTCTTAGAGTGAGATGGCTCTCTCTTGGACTTCCCTTTCTTGGTGTGAGCTGTGAGAGCTTGATCTTCATTCCCCATCTTTTCTTCTTGTGCCACAAGCCTTGCTTCTTCTTGTGAGCATTCTTCCCGTAGTCTACTGAAGGAAATCAACTTCTTTCTTGCACAGATTCCTTGAATGAAGGAGTCCCATGACCTAGGTAAGCCATTCAAAGTGGTCATGACAACTTCACCATTCTCTACCATTTCATCCACTGCTTCTAGTTGTTCCTTGATCTGGGAGACTCTTGAAAAATAAGATTGAATGGTTTCTCCATTCTGAAACTTTACTCCTTTCAATTGGTTCTGCAGGGTCATCTTCCGATTTATGTTCTTCCCTTCAAATAGCTTGGTCAAAGAGTCAAACTGTCTTTAGAGAAGACACATGGGGTATGAGATGGTCTTTGATAGAATCAGCAATGATTCTCTTTGCCTTGACCAAGTTCTTCTTATGCAGTACTTTAGCCTCTTCATCCTCTGGGATAGGGATGTCTTCTTTTATATATGAGTCCAACTCATTCTCTTCCAGGATTAACCCAATCCTATACTTCCAAGCTCGGAAGTTATCAGCCCCTTCAAGCTTATCCTCAAGCTTGGTGTGGTGAGACATTTTAAAGAGTAATTCAAATGGAAATAGAAAAGATTTAGGTCTTACCACTTGAAATGCTGAAAACTGGATCTGGTCCCGGATTAGGGTTTGTCAAAAAAAAAAAAAAAAACCTAAAAATTCAAAATGTGAATTTCAAATTTCTAAGAGGATAGACAGATGCGCCTTGATGAGTTGATCAACCTGGTGCATTCAGAATTTGATATCAGCAAAGTTTTACCCTTCAAATTTTCCTTTTTGTCCTCCCGGGTTCACTAGGGAGAGCCTTGAATTAGGGTTTGAGTTTCCCGGAGATCTACCCAGCCAAAAATCTCGATCCAAAGCTCTAAACTTCGATTTTTGCAAGGAGCTTCTAGCTGTGTCTTCAGATTCCAAAAATTCCTATTTTTGTGGAAACCCTAATTTTTAGGGCCAAATCTAAAAATGCTCGGAATTGAATTCTGATTGGACAGATAGATGCACCTTGATGCGTAGAGTCAATATACTATACTGCTTTTCCAAAATCTGTGGAGAGAAACCTAATAAACAAGAAACTCAAGTTTTCGTCAATGCAAAATGTCTTCTTCTCAGGTTAGCTCTGATACCATGTTAAATTTTGAGCATTAATTCACAATACTCTAGGATCTTTACTGAGAGAATAACATATACAGTATATCAATGCATGACAATCACAATAAGTATGACAAGCATCACAAGAATCAAAAGCATAAGAGACAAGAGACACAGAGTTTTCGTGGGGAAAACCCTAAGGTGAAAAACCCCACAACTTCCTCAGAGATAGAGAGAGCAATGGCTCAACCAAAGTACAACCAAAATACACTGAGATAGTCTCCTAGTAGCAGATGATCCTCCTTCTCACTAGTGCGCCACTTTCTGAGTGAGAGAGATGTACTTTTCCGAATGATCTAAAATAGAGATCACCTGATCTTTATTTATACTAATCTGTTTGCCCAGTGACCTTATGGGGCCGACTTGTCTAGCTAGGTACATCCACATTATAATATATATATTTCAGGGCCGACCCCACACATGGTGGTCTAATAACCCATCGACAAGTACACACACTTGTGACACTTGTCAATCCACATGACGACACTTCCTTATAGAGGAATAACACATCTCTTATAAGGGTACAATAAATATATATAAAATACACAGATGAAATACATTCCGAAGTTACATATACATCAACAGCGCCATCCTACCACTGATCAACCTGCATTTTTTTTTTGTTCCCGATGCGACTCAGGCATCGTGCTGTTCCAAGCCCGACCGATAGGGCTTCAACCTGCTACCATTAATCAACTTCGGGAGTATCGCTCCGTCTAACTGCTGCAACTGCACTGCGCCTCCTGAAGTGATGCTACTGATGCGATATGGACCCATCCAATGCATCTGCAATTTTCCTAGATGTTTCATAAACTTGCTGTCATACAACAGCACCAAGTCACCTTGCTGAAACTCTTTGTTTTTCATGTGACGATCATGCCATGCCTTCTAGCGATCCTTATCCACCTCCTAGTGGAATCCTGCAATAAAGCGATCTTCCTCCAGTTGTACTAACTGCGATAGACGTTCGTCTAATGCTGCTACATCATCCATACCTGTTATTTCCGCTATGCGCAGACTCGGAACAATGTACTCCATTGGCATAATCGCTTCTTGTCCATACACTAACCTGAATGGTGTCTAACCTGTCAACCTTTTACATGTGGTGTGATATGCCAACAACAATGCTGGTATTTTCAGATCCCAGTCATCGCGGTTCGCATTGCACACCTTTGTCAGTGCATGCTGCAATATTTTGTTGAAAGCCTCCACCGTGCCATTTCCCTGTGGATGATATGGCGTACTCTTCTTATGCTATATCTGCAGTTCCTCCGTCAATGGGCTGATGGTACGATTGAGAAAGTGGATACCTTGATCACTCAGCAATATCTTGGGGCAGCCGAAGCGAGTGACAATGTTTTCAAACAAAAATCGCATAGCCGTGGCTGCGGAACAATCAACTACTGGTGCCGCCTCTGCCCATCTGGTCAAATATTTTGTCGTCACGATGATGTATCTTGCACCAGTGCGTTGCCCTGGTGGATTGATTGGTCCCACAAAATCCACTGCCCATTTGTCAAATGGCTACAATGTTAACTGAGGCATCAGCGGCATCTCATCTCGTCTGGATGGTTTTCCAGTTCGCTGACAAACATCGCAAAACCACGCATAGTTTGTCGCATCATTATGCAGCGTGGGCCGCCAAAGCCCCGCACGAAGCACCCTCCTAACAGTTTCCCGACTGTCGTAGTGCCCTCCAGCCACTCCTCCATGTGCTTCTGCCAATATCTGTGCTCGCTCATGTGGGAAGACACATCGGCGCAATATCTCATCTGCGCCCATCTTGTATAACTCTCCTACAATTAGCTGGAAATCTATAGCCTTGACTACCAACTGCTTCTTCTGACTAGTAGTGAATTCTTCTGGTGCAGTACCTATCGCCAGAAACTAAATGATTTCTTCAAAACAACCATCGACTACTTCAACCTTAAACAATTGCGCATCAGGCAACCCGTCTTCAATGTTAGTTGGCTCCTCGCCTGTTTCAATCCACAATAGATAATCAGGGCCAACATTCAACCACCCTGGCTTCACAATTACTTCAAAATAAAACTCCTGAAAAAGAAGTAACCATCAGTAGATCTTCCCCCCCAACACAAGCTTATTGATCAGTTATTTCAATGCAGAGTGGTCTATGAACATCTTAAAATGTTCACCCAATAAGTAGTGTCAGAACTTCTAGAGCGCATAGACCATCGCCAAGCCTTCCCTCTCGGTAGTGGTGTAGTTCTTTTCTGTGGATGACAGCTTCCTACTGGCAAAAGCAATAGGGTGATCAAGATCCCCTTCTCCTGGTTGCGCCAGCACAGCACCGAGTGCAATCGACGATGCATTAACATGGACATGGAATTCCTTACTCCAGTTCGGAATTACTAGTATCGGTGCCGAAGCCATCTTAGCCTTCAGCTGCTCAAAACTATCCTAACATTCTGTGCTCCATTGAAATACTGCGTCTTTCTTCAATAGCTTCTCCATAGGGGCAGTGATCGCTACATATCCCCTGATGAATTTGCAATAATACCCAGTATGCCACAAAGTCGCCCTCAACTGCTTAATGGTGGTCGGCGGTGTCAAGCTCAAACTGAGCGCAATCTTTGTTGGATCCACTAACAACCCTTGTTTGCACACAATGTGACCCAGCAATATCCTGAACAGTGCACAAAAGATACATTTCTTCAAATTCAGGGATATCTGATACTGTCGGCATCGCTCAAGCATCAACCGCAGATTGGCCAGATGATCGCGGATCAAACCATAGACTGTCCAATCATCCATGTATAATTGCAAAAACTTCTGAATAAAGTCTCGAAATGCAGCAACAACAACCCGCGAGAAGATCGCAGGTGCATTCTTCAACCCAAATGGCATCACGGTATACTGAAAGCAGCCCCATTCTGTGACAAAAGTCATATTGTGGCGGTCTTCCTTGGCAATGCGGATCTCATGATAGCCTGAGAACCCATCCATGAACGAATACATCTCCTGGCCACCCACACCTTCGAGTACTTCATCAGTAAACGGGGTCGGAAAGGGATCATGCAAGCAGGCATCGTTCAGCTTCCGCAAATCAACACAAATGCGCACCTCTCTAGTCTTCTTGTCCTGCACCACCATAGGATTGATCCATTCTGACTCTTCGATCGGTTCAATGATACCAGCATCCAACATGCAATCAAGTTCTGCTTTGACCTTCTCCTTATGTCACGGATTTAGCCGATAGGGTTGCTGCCCGATCGGTTTAGCATCTGGTTTCAAAGGAATCTTCATCTCACCCAAATCACCCAAAATACCTTTCATCTTCGAAAACTTCGTAGGAAAAAGGTCTTGGAACTCATGCAGCAAATCAGTGACCTTTCCCATCATCTCATCATCCCAATAATCTCCAACATTCACGAACTTGGGAGTGGTCTCCGTCCCAATATTGATCTTACGAAGCTTCAAGGGCTGAATGAATGGATCACTTGGAGCATAAGGTGGTACCACATTGCGACTTCCTTCAGACTCAGGAATATTGACATTTCGCGGATCGTCACCACCTTCAGGCCCACTGGTGATATTGTAACATTCCATCAGGGATTCCATCTGGCAGTGCGTCTGCGGATCCGCTGGATATGCTACGGTGAAAACCTTCAAAACTACATCGCGGATGAGTTGCAAAGCATTATTGACATCAGGGTTGGCATCCGCGAAAGTAAACGCATGAGTGAAGCAGACCGTCAACTCCACCCAAGTGGTAATTTCTCCTCACAACTCAGCTGCAGTGTACCACGAGCGCGGCATCTCATCTAAAGTGTGAATAAAGGCATGGACCCACTCATCTCGCGGTCGCGATGCCCATAATGTCTGACACTCCCTCAGATGACTTCCAAGGTTATTCTGACCATCGTATTTCCCTGCGTGGTAGACCTCGGTGTCGCCGAAACGAACCATCATCAATATTCTGCACTGCGACCATTCATTAATTGATTTCTTGTGTGTCTCCCACTAGCATGATGGAGCAACCTTCAGTGCTTCCTCCAATGCCAGCAATCATTGTGGTGCGGACACTCTTTCCTCAAACTCCACCAGAAATTTGGACAGACCAGGCAACCCCTCATAGACTGGTAGTGTGACCGTTTTCGTTGCAACATGGCATAATGATTGCGTCACTAATCCACATTTGCAGAGCGATACCTCGTGTAAGTCGTTCTGCCAGTGTTCTAACGCATCATCAGAGTCGAAAGATGCAGATCTCTCACTGCGCCATCCCAGCTCACCGTTGGCAGTCGGATGAATATAGTCTTCAGAAATGTTGAATGCATGGTCCCATCCACTGGGATCTTCATCCTTCACTGGCTCAATGTATCGGCATCCTTCAGCCGGATCCAACGGGGCTATGACTATGAGATCACGGTTTTCAAAATTCATCATCCGCCGCTTGAAGTTGATTACCGCTCCACTGTCATTATCCCAACCGATCTCCAGCAATGCGGGATACGAGCTTCCTCCTTCAACTACTTTAATGACATCAAAGTCAGCATAGGTCTTCATGCTCTCAATGTCCACCACCAGCCATGGGACTCGCCCAATCGGTGTCACTTTAGTGTGATTAGCTAACCGGACTTGTACAGGAGACCATCTCAATGGGGGACTCCCCATTTTCTACCATGCCTGCTTGGTCAGGATGTTGACATCTGAACCAAGATCCAAAATAACTAAATCAACATCATAGTCCCCAATTTGTATGTTCATTCGCATCTCCTTACCTTTCTTCTGCCACTGTAAGGAGTTTACCGCGGACTCCATCCGTCCCCTGCTAGACGCTGCAACATACCTTCAATATCGGCCAGAGTAGCGGGATCCCTTGCCAACAATAAGCAGCTCTCAAGAAAATTCTGCAAGGTTCCTGACTGCGCTAATGGTCCTGCCTCTGAAGTAGAATAAAAAATAGGGGGCATCACAAACTACAGCTTTACTGCGATCTGGGTCCAACGCACGACGTGCCTGAAAGAACGTATCACGCTCAAACTCAACATCAAAGGATACCTTCTTCTGCCCGACCTTCTGAATGTCCCCTCCTGTTGCTGCTCCTCCCCTCGTGATGACTGCAACAGCCGCATCTTGTGGTCTTGGCTCCACAAAAATTGTTGCAACATTCACACCCTAATTCTGATTTGGTGCCAGGTTCCCTAGTTGGTTTACATTTTGATTAGCATTCTGAATTAGACGTTGGTTTTGGTTCTGCACTAGTTGCTACGCCTGATTCGGTACTGGCTGTTGTGTCTGATTCTGCAACTATGGAACATTCCCTGCCTGCCATCGTGCAATCAACTGTGGGCAGTTTTCCACTGTGTGGTCTGTAACAAAGCAAAATGTACATTGCGACTGCAATAATGGGAAATCGCGCTGATAGTGTCCCCATACCATGCAACGATAGCATTGCACTGGTCCACAACCTCCTCGTCCTCCTTCGCGAGTAAATCCTCCACCGCGTCCACCCTGGAATCCTCCATGAAATCCACCCTGTTGTTGGTACTGTTGTTGATTGTATTGTTGCTGCATTGGAGCTGGTTGCATGCCTTGCCCTTGCTGCACATACTGCAGTTGTTGAACGTACTGTGGTTGTTGTGGAGCCATTTGCATCGAAGAATATTGCGGCACAAACTACTGTGGTTGTTGCTGCGGTACAAACTATACCTGCAGTTGAGGTAGCGACTGGGATACCTGCGGTTGCGGTTGTTGTACGGCACGCTGATCATCCTTTACATAGAATGCATCGTACGTTCTCTCATGAAGCAACCCATATGCCCGTCAATCTTTGTCGTCATGTCCCAGAGACTTACAAAAATTGCAATATAGATTCATCGGTTTGATGACCATCTTCTGCATATATGGGAATTCCTCATGGCGGTGCCCAAATACCTGACAAACGCGACACCATGGTATGCCACCACCATTCAACGGGTTGGGTGCCCCCGAAACCAAATAGTTGCGGAAGTCAGGGCAATTGTCCTTAGTATGTCCTTCCCCTCGACATCACGTACACCATACTTCTTCGCGCTGCTCCTTGCCCTTCTTCAGATCTTGCAGCTGTATGGTCAAGTTAGCCAGCTGCGTCTGTATCTACGACATCCCAGCCGCATTTTCCCCAACCGACGACGCTTCCAACCGCATCGCAATATCCAAAGCTTCATTGGGCTTCGAGATGTTATGTTGCATAAGTGGTAGTCGAATATGTGAGAGCAGTGCCACGATGAACCACTCTTTGTGTTGGACAACGCTCATATAAAAACTAACCTTTGCCATCAGCGTCTTAAACCGCTGATCAAAATCCCACACCGTCTCATTGGGATACTGCTTAATATCTTTTAATTATGTAATATATTGTGCTTCAAACTTGGGTTTTCTGAATTCTGCAATCAAACCATCCCTGATGTCGTCTAGTGTCTTCTCTGGAGCTCCGGTAGGGACTAGAACAAACTTCATAAACCAATCCAGTGCATGACCTCGCAGAGTTGTCGCTAACTGTCCTTTCTTAGCATTATCATCGGTAATCTGTTTTATGGTCCATACTACCTCACATAAGAACCAATAATGTTCAGGATTGTATTTTCCATCCCCATGGAACAGTGGCAACTTAGCATCATCGCCCACCATCCTGGGCTTCCTTCCTGCAGTCCCTGAACTACTAGAAATCAAGTTTTGTTGACCTAGTGGCGTCGAAGTTGTGTTTCTTACCGGTTGACAGATAGTGAGCGGAGGTGTGGGTACGTTGATGTTGGGTTTTGGTCCTGCCTCTCTCTTGGGCGTAGCCTGGTTGTCCTTGTCCGGACTCTGAGGTCGCTTCATCCCGTGTGGTCTTCCTTCGTGAACTTGTGGTTTGATCGCAGCAAGACCTTCTCCTATCCTCTGCCTCTTTTCCCGTCAAAACCTCGTTCCTCCCCTTGTAAGACCACTCTCTTCCTCGGCTTCGCTCACAGTCCCGTCATGACCTACACCCATCTACCCCTTATCAGTCCATGTACCGCTCCCCAGCCATCGCGATACCCACGGCCTCCGCCCACTAGGATTTTCACTTATCTAGATGCATATTCAATATACCCTTCTAGCAAATAAGCATATTAATGGACAGTTGAAGCGACAGCAGAAACCTTCCCCGGGGTTCGCAGAAAAATATCTCTCAACTTCATTATAGGATTTATGCGTATCAAGCGCGAATTCAGTGATATATCCTTCCAATATGCTATCAAGCCACACTTTGACAGCCCGCGACACTTTGTTGTTGACCTCCTGTAGTTCTTGGATCAACTCCGGGGTCCAAGTCGTCGGCTCACCAGCTTGGTGGTTCCTCTTCTGAAATGTCAACTTCGCCAACCACTCGAACAAAAGGACCGGGAATTCACAGAAAAACCATTCGTGCAGACCGTCGTGAATCTATCTGCCCACCCACTGATCTACTATCAGTCGAGTGTTCCAACTTTCTTCTTCGGCAAACTCCTGCAACTTCTAATCAAACCAGCTCTGTATTTCCAGTTGCGTCGAATGCCACAACATGTCCTCCTTTCACTTTGCACACGGTCTCGGCAATGGAACCATTTGTTGACTCAAACCCAGTCGACAGGGGTTCCCATCGCTGTCGACACCAACCCACCACGATCTCCTTGAGCACCGGCCCAGACGGGTTTTACCCCATCCAGCAACACCTGCAAAGCAGATGAGGTCTCACCTGAGGCGTTCAAGAGAGAGTGGATGGAACCATGCTTCCACCGAATGAAGGAGGATGTTTGCGGCAACAATTACTCAACTTATCGCGACATTCAAAGATAGATACATACATTCAGATTTAACATCACTCATATTCATAACATCATTCAACAGGATCTTTCATCGCAACAAGTATAACATCTAAAGCATTAGCTGCAACAAGAAAACATAGCATTATTTGTGAATCGCAATATGCATTACCATAAAAAATGCTCAGGCAATTTCACCAAATAGTTTTGTCATGTCATATTACTTTAGCAAAACGCTGATACAATATCTCCGCAGAACACAGACCTCGCAGATAACTCTTGATCACAACTACAGACGCATGTCAGCTCAAGCTCCAGATCAAGGTATCCAACACATATGACTCTATGACTATAAATAGGCTTCCACCTTTACAATGCTTGTCCACTTACTAATAACTTCCTAACCGACACTCCAGAAAAATGACCCAAAATCTAACTGACACGGTCCCAATGACCCAAAAACCTGCTTACTGCAGTACAATTGACCCAAAAATACACAAAATAATCCAACGTTCTGCCTTCCGCAACCTCTTCTGACGTGTTGCAGCATCAGCGATGCTACGATTCTTCCTTACCAAACTGCCTGCCAACAGTTGTTTATGCCGAAGGGAATACGGCAACTATATCGTGAACCATTCCAATCAACATTTCCATCAAACCAGGGGTCGTGGAAAATATTTTCATTGGAGCAGACTGTTCTCCCGATGAGATCATTTTGTATACCAATCTCTTTAAAGAATTCCGCGACGTCTTTACCTGGTCATACAAGGAGATGCCAGGCATTGTCCCCACCATTGTTGAGCATGTCATCACAACGTACCCCAACCCTAAACCTGTGAGACAGAAGCTCCGTCCAGTAAACCCTCGAAAAGTTGATGCCATTAATACGGAGGTAGAAAATTTGCTCAAAGCCGGAGTTATCTATCCGATAGCTGTGACGGAATGGGTTTCAAATCCTGTTCCCGTAGACAAGAAGCAAGGTACCATTAGAGTCTGTACTGACTTACGGGACCTAAATAAGGCTTGTCCGAAAGATAATTATCCCACACCATTCATAGATCAAATCGTTGATGCGTGTGCAGGCCATGAAATGTTTTCCTTCATGGACGAGTTTTCAGGATATAATCAGATACATATTAAACCTGAAGACCAACACAACACAGCCTTTATTTGTCCTTGGGGCACCTTTGCCTATCGGAAGATTCCGTTTGGTTTAAAGAATGCTGGAGCTACTTTCCAGCGAGCAATGAATTTTGCTTTTCACGACATCAAGCATGTGGTCGAACCTTATCTTGATGATCTCCTAGAGCGATCTCGGAAGAGACGGGAGCATCCTGATCATTTAAGGCTCGTGTTTGAAAGGTGTAGATCAGAGTATTTTTTAAGGATTATAAAAGTATGCTTAAGTATAGTATTCTAGGCAATTATTTTGGATTGAAAAAAATATATATATAGATTGGTAGGCGAATATCAAATATGAAACATACAATTTACTACTGAAATTTGTAAATTTTGACGAATATTATGATAAAAAAACATATTTTATGTAAATATAGGCGATATTAGAGACTAAAACTGACCAACTAACGAATTTATTTTTTGAAAAAAACCCCAAAAAATAACCAATTGGCGAAATTTTGCCCCTAAAAATTTCCCTGGTGTAGATACTACAAGATTCGATTGAATCCCAATAAATGTGTATTCTGCGTTGAATCTGGACAACTACTGGGTTTCATAGTATCCAGTCATGGCATAATGGGGGATCCATTGAAATTTGAGGCGATTTTAAATCTGCCTCCTCCTCGAACCCTGAGATAACTTCAAAGTCTGCAGGGCATGTCCAACTTCTTGAGACGCTTTATCATTAACTATGCCAAAATTACAAAAGGTTTCATGAGACTGCTTAAACAAGACACATACTTTGTGTGGGATGAGGCTGCTCAATCATCATTTGAGGCCTTGAAAAAGGCATTACTGTCAGCCCCCTTGTTAAGCCCGCCAGACTACACGAAGGATTTCCTCTTGTACCTGGCTGCATCAGTATATACAATTGGCATAGTACTGGTTCAATACGATGGCATGCTCTAAGAGCATGTCATTTATTATCTGTCGCGTGCTCTGATAGCTCCTGAGATCAAGTATTATCACGTAGAGAAGTTGGCATTGGTTGTTGTCTATGCGGTCCAGAGGCTATGTCACTACATATTATTGCGTACTACCACTGTGGTTACGGAGGTCAATCCTTTCCAATATGTTCTTACTCGACGAATAATCGGGGGGAAATTTAACAAATGGATTGTCATCTTGCAGGAATTTGATTTGGTTTTTCAGTCCGCCAAGTCAAAGAAATCAATGGTGTTCATCGAACTGATTTCAGAATTTCCTAGTGACATAGTGCATGTTGAGGAAGAATCATCATTCCCAGATGAACATATCTTTCTCATCGCATCCTCTGACCCATGGTACGGAGATATCCTAGTGTATCTCCAGACTTTGAGGTGTCCCACCACTTTCTCTAAGGATGAACGACGCAAGCTTAAGACTCATGCAAAGAATTACCTCATCATTTCTGACACTTTGTACAGACGTGGGATAGATTCCATCTTACGTCGTTGTTTAACCTTGGAGGAAGCAGAATCGATATTGAATCATGCCCACAATGGAGCTTGTGGGGGTCATCTTTCTGGGTTGGCAACAGCCCAGAAAATACTGCGTGCAGGTTATTTTTGGCCTACAATATTCAAAGATTGTGTGGAAGCTGTGAAACACTGCCAGAGATGTCAGTTTTTCACCAGGAAGATGCGAGCACACCCAGCTTCTCTTCATCCCCTAATAACAGCAGGCCCCTTCACCAAATGGGGGGTTGATTTTATGAATTGTAATCCAATTTCAGCTGGAGGCCATCATCATATAATTGTTGTCGTCGACTACTTTACCAAGTCGGCCGAGGCAATGCTTACTGTTAAAGCGGATGGAGAAACGGCCGCTTATTTCGTTTTCAACTAGATCATTGAAAGATTTGGTATACCCAAAGAGATCGTGACTGATCACGGTTGCCATTTTCAGAACAACATGATGACCGAGCTGTACACCATGTTAGGTTTTCGACGGGAGCATTCGTCTTCATTTTATCCGCAAGCGAATGGTCAGGTCGAAGCAGTCAATAAAACTTTGAAGACTATCTTACAAAGGACTGTTAATGCCAGTAGAACTAACTGGCACATTATGCTGTATCCTGCTCTTTGGGCCTACCGAGCCAATGTAAAGACTGCTATCGGGTTCTCTCCTTTCCAACTGGTACATGGGATAGAGGCAGTCATTCCAGTTGAGTGCGAGATTCCTTCATTGAAATTAGTTGTACAACTATTACTAGACACTTCAGCTTTGGAAGAACGTTTGTTGCATTTAGAACATCTGGATGAACAACACCGCAATGAGCTTACAGCAAACGAAGTACATAAGAACCGAGTTAAAGGATAGTATGATAAGTCTGTCAGACCTAGGGTGTTTCTCGAAGGAGACCTTGTTCTGCTCTAGGATCAAGACAAGGAGCCTTTAGGGGCTGGCAAGTTTAAGTCCATGTGGCTCGGCCCCTACATAGTTTCTAAGGTATTGAAGAAAGGTGCATACGAGTTAAAAGACTATGAGGGTAATAAGTTGTCGGAGCCTAGGAATGGGCTCTACCTGAAGAAGTACTATGCTTAGGCATCTTTGCTTTTTCATGTATTATAGTTGTACATTTTCGTAGAGTTAGATTTATTTATGGTTTGTAGTTACTCTGTTTTTCGAAAGTTACTAATGCGATTGTTGAGATCTTATCCTTTGGCAGGTCATGAACCCACGATCCTAGAAGCTGTCTTTTAAGTCATTTTAAGCTCTTGTTTTGACTATTGAAAAACTAAACAAGATTGCCGAGCATACTTGTTCTTTTCAAGCTCGTTAAAGGAAT
Organism: Larix kaempferi; assembly: GCA_027924585.1. NCBI lineage: Eukaryota > Viridiplantae > Streptophyta > Pinopsida > Pinales > Pinaceae > Larix > Larix kaempferi. Next base: position 4,999,507 of record BSBM01000230.1, read on the forward strand.
TGAAGGTCCATCTACTTAAGTATAAGTTTAACCCTTTTCCGGACTTTTGCGGATTACTTACAAAAAATGAATACTCTAGTCATACATGTCTAGAAGAGTTCTTCTTCCATTGTTTTATACTTTTTCGGGGGAGGAGACTAACTGTACGAAAAAGGACCTTTTGGAGCCTTCTTTAGGGTTTTCAAGCTCTCGAAACATGAAAACACCAAGCGAGCATCCACCTACTCAAGCTCGATGTGAAATCCACGAGAGGGTATATAGAGGATTGTTTAAGTTTTTCAGACTCTATAAACAGGAAAACATCGATGAGCATTAACCTACTCGGGCTCGATATTAAAATCCACGAGTAAGTGTATGGAGGATTATTTAAGTTTTGCTGACTCCTTAAACAAGAAAACACCGGCGAGCAAGAACAGATCTCGGCTCGATATTAAAATCCAGAGATCAGTATTATAGAGTATTCATCTATCTCTTCTTCAAACTCTGTAAAAAACGAAGAAGGTCCTGAGTCTTCCTCCCATGGGCTCGTTAAACTTTTTACATGGTTGGACTTATTGAGTTTTCTTTCTTTCTTGGACTCATTAAAACAACAAAAAGGACATTCTTTTACCAAAAATAATAAGGGATGAGAAGGGTATATCACATCTTTTTAGTTTCAAAGGCATTTAAATCAGTCATGTCCTTGAACACAACACATACTTGAGTCTTTCATGTCAGTTGGGTTTTTAGTTTTTGACCTTAGGGTGAACCTAATCTCCAAGTTTTTACTCCTCCGATTGGTTATTCTTCCAACCATATGGAGGGTATGTTAATGTCTCCTACATTGCAGGCTTATATCACTTCCCCTTCATGTTAAAAGCTGCCTAAGTCACTTTGTGTCATGATCACTATTCAAGGATACAGCCTGTGTCGGCCATTCTGCAGTTTACCTTGACTTCATGTGTCGGCCTTCCTGGTGTTAGTTTGTTTCATCTTGTTACTTGTCCTACTCCACATCAGCTCATACATGTTGAGTGTTCCTCATGTTGGATGATGGAGGATGCATTAAGGCCTCCCTTCTAGTGAACTTCTTCCCATCGAATTCAGCTCATTATGCTCTGGGAACGAAATTTAGAGTTTCGGTTAGTACCTTGGGGATAGCAGTCATTAGTGGCAGTTTCCCTCGCTTTTGAATAATGAGAATACATCAATGTCTCTTATTCGACATGTTCCTCAAGTGTTCGACTCCAAGTCCACTTATTCACACTTGTTGGATCGTACTAGGTACCTTGGACCCCATTATCATTATCGATGGAAATCCTGGCATTTGTTAATGGTATACATCAATGACCGGTAATCAAATGATTCCCCCCATGTTCGACTTCAGCTCATTTATTCACATGGTTAGGGTTTGTACCTTGGGTTGTTTGGATGAAGACCTTGGGATTCTGATAGCATCACCATATTTATGTTATCGCCCAAGCTATGCAAGACTGAGCCTCACTCATTTTGGCTCTTCATGAGACATAGATCCAGTTTGTTGTTATGGCTATTTCCTCTCATTTTGACATGGATCCACGCTTGTATTTCAGTGGCCATGCTATATACATCTCCTAGTTATGTATTGGAGACCATGTTGTATCATGCTACACATCTATATGATGTCAAGATTGTAATTTCCCGCTGACCTTGATCGTTGTTTCAGGTACTTTTGTGACTGGGTTCTGTGGTTTCTTGCTCCTCCTCTGACTTGGAATTATAGTGTATTTCGGCCATCGTTTCCGTTTGACCTCACACATTAGGGGGCATCTGTTATAGGTCAAATCTGCGCTTTTATGTCCGTGATCACATTGCTCTGTTGATCACACAAAAGGACACTAAGGATTGAAGAGATAGGTTGACCTGGATGACTTATTGACTGGAATTACTCTCTTCATCTAAGAGACTTACTGTTTCTACTGATTTCATCACATGTACGCTACTCTCTGTATAGCAAACCAGTGTACACCTTGGAGATGAACGTTGCTTTCCTCAAGGACAACCAGCGTACACAAATAAAAATGTTGCAAACGCTTGTTGTAAAGCACAAAAGTTGCTTACTGTACGCCACTTTGGTTATATGAAACCTGCGTACATCTTAAGATGAAGTCAAAAAATATATTAAGATTACAAATTGGGATTAGTTGAAGTTGGTTCTGCAACTTCCCCAACCTCCCAATGCAACCACCTCTCGAATCCAACTACCTACCTTGTCTCATAAATACAAGGAGGATCTATGAGAGAGGGACCTAGAACAAAGGCTTGAAGTGCTGTTACGCTGGAGGAATTCCCAAGTCATTGTGAAGAGCAAGAGCCCAGGACTCAGTTGCAGAAGTATCTTGACACATCAGGTATATTTGTACTGATTCATGTTTCTTTGACAATAAAAAGGTGGAAATACCCTTCCTGTCCCAAATCTAATGTCTATTGGATTGTATGTTCATTTGGTTTAGTATTTGATTGTTGATGTTTGATTGTTTTCAATATTCATCATATTTATATAGTCAAGATACGCTGAGGAAGGTTTCCTTTGTGTTGCAGGTTCATCATAGCGAAGGATCAAGTGGAATACCAAGCAAAAGCTAGGAACCGTCGATTAAAGGTACATCTCTCGATATCTTGATCTCTTTCATTTGTAGGAACTAAATGCAATATAATGAATGTATTTACCTGTCACCCCCCCCCCCAAGTTGGTAGTGTCTCTCCTCACTATAAGGTAATAATCCTGCACAACACCTCTATTCTATGGTCAGAAGTTATGTCGGTTCTCCTTTTCACCATCCCCTCATCTCCTTTGGAGTCTACCAATTATTCTCATGCATATTTTTATAGCAGATTTTACAGCAGGCATATTTTTCCTCTTGTTGTTCATACCATTTCCATTACCATTACCAGACTATGAAACAACTAGACATTTGAATTATGGATAGAAAATTGCAAACATTAGAGAAAAGAGATGGTTGTAGGTGAGCATAGAGGTTGGGAAAGATAGCAACCTTTACCCACTATGTTTTTCTATTTGTAAATGACTGAGGACCCATGGATTAATGTTATAGGGGGTTATCCAACAACAAACAATAGGTTGGACTCTTTCTAAACACACTGGTAAGCACAAGGGTTAGATTTCCAGAGGGAACTATGGAATAGTGAAGGTAAATGTCTTCCTTGTGTTGTGTGGGGTAGTATAAAAGAGTTCCATGAATGGTATGGTTGAGTGAAATCCATATAAATGCTCAAAAGCGAGCAATTTGGCTAAGCATGACAGAAATTGAGTTGTGGGATAAGACAGAAAGGCATGTAGGTGTTTTTGTTTCCCTGGTGACCTTATACCTCAGCTTGGGGGTGGTATCTACAGTTGATACCTAAGGTTGGGTGGAAAATCACTCTTACCTAGCCATTTGCCTGGATATTATTTGTTAAAAGATAAGCATTTTTGGTGTATATGAATATGGAATGCTTTTATTTTCAACATGTGATGAATATATATGCTTGTTTATGCATGATGTGTGTGCGGATAGAAACTTATTTATTTTATGTTTTATGTTCTTCATCTGTACATACATTTCTTATTTATGAATTCATATTTATGGCATATGGGGCGAAATTTATAATTCTAAAATTCGTAAATACACCCCTTCTATGGTCAGAATGATGGATGGGGATGTGATTGAGTGGTATCACAGCTCTTCCATGTCCCACACTTTCAAATGGATATGGATGATCTTATCAATACATTTTTCAACCTTCAATTCTTCTCATGTGGTGTCTTCCCTCAATTGTCCTTGTCATCCATATAGAAACTCTAAGGGAAAAGGTTGGAAATAAACAAAGCCAGTTTCAAAGGGGGACTTATTGATCGATCTGTGGACCACTCTACTATGAGTGTACTAAATATAAATCAATTTTTTGTCCTAGGTCCTTGAATGCTTATTATTGTAATCCCTCAAGCATTGAACTAGTGTCTTGTTCATTGCTTTTTGTTGCTCATTTGTCTATGGATGGAAAGTTGTGGATCTCTTCAACTTAGTGTCCATATACTCCCAAAGTGTAGTCCAAAAGGCACTAAGAAATTTGGTATCTCTATCTAATATGATGATCCTTGGTATCCCAAAGTGCACCTAAACCTTTTCAAAGAACATTTTGTTGCATCGTGTCCCTTGGGGATCTTTTTAGAAGGCATGAGAATGCACATCTTGCTAAACTTGTCAACTACCACAAAAAATAGTCATGTCCCTTCCTTGTTCTTAGAAAACCATTGACATAATCCATGGAGGTGCTCTCCAATGGTTTAGTAGGTACAAGTAATTAATCTATAAATTGTCGTGGATATTCCATCGGAACAATTTGTCATAATAGATTTTATAATATTATACAATCTCCTATTATAGAGGGTTTTACTTTAGATTGCAGATTTAATGTTACTCACTTAATGTTGAAATAAGCTAAAATAAATTGAAACTAGAATGAAATAAGCAAGGAAATAATAAACCATCCACACAATAAACACAAGATATACCTTGGTAAAACACAATATGGTAAAACCCTATATTGAAGGTGAGGCCTATGCTCTGTCGTTTTCTTCTCAACTATAAAATGAAGATACAAAGAAACGGGCATTGACTTCATAGTTGCCATGGACATTGTCGCCAATATGGCAGCTGCAATACCTTCTACTTCCTCTATTCTACCTCAATATCCAGTCCCAACTGCTATGCTTAACTATGGAACAATAACAATACAAATAGGATGGAACCCCTTAATTTTCAAGAGACCTAGTATTTAGCATAGCCTAATAGTATGGTTTTTGCATGCCGCAACCCCCAATTAGTGTTGGGGTTTTGAACCTTCTAAAATCTTCTTGAAAGTCCACAAGTGACTAGCTCCACATATTGAGTGAAGGAAGCTAACGTGGCATCCAATTGGTACCATGGTGGTTATGATAGGTCAACTTGAAAGAAGCATAACTTTCGCATATGAACATAATTGAGGTGACTTTTACGTCATCAGAAAGCTCTCAATGTGTAAAACAACATCGAAAGGACTCAACTATGCTTGTAAAATTTTGACCCAAAAAATTATTGTTTAAGGTCTCAAATGGGCTTCAAAAGGTTTTGGACCCCAAATCACCAAAGTGGGACCTACCCATAAAATGGGCCCTACAAGCCATTACCTCCATATTTTCCACCCATAAAGTACTAAAGTATATGAAAAAATATATGCATGATCTGTTTTGGATCAATAAGGGATGGTATAATCCTCACTTTTTTTAATTGGGCTTGTTGGTACAAAAAAGTATGCAACCTCTAATAAACTAAGCTACATTTTCTTGCATTCTAGGCCAATGCACATACCTCCTTAAGATGGCAATTGCCTTCCTAACACCAAACCGCCATGCAAATTTCAAGGTATGAGCATCTTTGATAGGTTGTAATCTTTCATCTTTAAGAACATAGACCTTGTTGAGCTCATATAGCAACCCATCCTAGAGATGATAGTCAACATTACCATCACCTTTGTTTACACAAACTTGGTCTTGTAGTCGTTGAAACACCTCTTTATTCCTTATATGTTGTGTATGCATCTTTATATGCACCGTGGGTGAAAGCCTCCATGTGCGTAAGAGTTCCTAAATTTGTAATGTTGGATGTGAGTGGCCTTGAGCACCTTTGCCCATTTACTGGTCTTGCCCTTCTTATATTTAATCAATAGTTATAAAAACCACATCCACTTGTAGTGTTTGCTTTGTGAAGCTTACTATGGGTCTACAAATACTGTATTGGTTGGTGATCAATGTGAATGATGGTATCCTTGCCATCAGATAGTGCTTCCATGTCTTAACAGCTTGAACCAAAGAGTAGACTTCCTTGTCACATGTATGGTAGTTTAGGACTCTTCCATAAAACATTTTGAAATGATTATATGCTTTCTTAACTCCCTGCATCAAGATTGCTCCCATAGCATATCCACTTACATATATATCCACTTCGAAGGGATTATGCAAATTGGGAAATGCAAGAAGTCGTGCTTGAATAATTTTTCATTTCATCGCTTCAACAACTTTTCCTATTGATTAGTCCCCCAATGGAAACTCTTAGTCGTAGTTGTTATGGAGTGGTGCAACCACAATTGAAAGATGTTGTAAACTTGTGTAGGTAATGTGTTACCCCCACAAAGATCCTAACCTCATTGACATTAGTAGGAATTGGCCACTTGAGTATGGTCGCCATCTTCACAGATCTATCTTGAGTTTCCCTCCACCAATCACATACCCCAAAAACACTAATAACCACTAAGAAAATTTTCATTTCTCAAGGTTTGCTCGTAATTGATGCCTTTTTAGGGTCTCTAACACTAACATGAGATGAGAGGTATCATATTACCACATAGAGCCATAAATGAATATATAATCTAATTACACTATTACAAATGAATCTAGAGAGGGATGCAATACATCATCCATCAAACACATAAATGTT